>OZ025291.1:250945913-252406026 GCA_964019185.1 Maratus speculifer | reverse complement strand
TTTTCACCTCCTCCTCCCCCCCCCCCCAAAAAAAAAAATGTTAGCTTTATATGTATTCATATATACACACATATACATAATCTTCATTTACATAGAAGTGTCCCAGGCTGCAATAGTTATGTTTTTAATGAAACTCTGTTTATTGCATGTCTATGTTTCAAATATCATTAATAATATTAATGCATATTCTCTGTAATGGAGACATGAAAATCTAAACAAGTTGGAAATTGCACGTAAAGCGTAGCAAATGAGGTGCGTTCGTTGATAACGAAGTTTTAAAATATTCAGATCTTGCTGATACAGTAGAGCGTACTTTGGATACAGTATAGTGGTCGAAATATTTGTGTTCCTGTAAATATGCAGGGAGTAAATTTTATTATACTTCATTAACGTATATCTTATTCATAAAATGTGAAGTAGTTTAATATAATTAAAACACCGCCCCCCCCCCAAACAATGTTTCCCCGTATAACATTATTTAGTGGAATACATTTGTGTGACCCTGTAATTTAATAATAAATATTCTTTGCATCACAGATTGTACAGAATGTATTTTTAGTACATATTTCATAGATTCATGTCAATTCTGTTATATTCAAATGAGTGTGACACCATTAAAATGCATTTGAAACTTTTTTCCCCATTGATCGTAATGTAACGGAATACTTTTGATTGTCCCTGTAATTGATCAATGCATCCGATTTTCATAACATTTGAAATGACTCGACAAAATTATGTAATAAATATACGTTTTAAATTTCAAACGATTAAAATGCATTTGAAACTTTTTTCCCCATTGAGCGTAATGTGACGGAATACTTTTGATTGTCCCTGTAATTGATCTATCCATACGATTTTCATAAAATTTGAAATGTCTCGAAAAAAATTATGTAATAAATATACGTTTTAAATTTCAAACGATTAAAATGCATTTGAAACTTTTTTCCCCATTGACCGTAATGTAACAGAATCCTTTTGATTGTCCCTGTAATTGATCTATCCATCCGATTTTCATAAAATTTGAAATGACTCGACAAAATTATGTAATAATTATGTATTTGAAATTTCAAACGATTCGGTTGGGTAGTTTTTGCGTTGTTATATGCGGACGGACAGACAGACAGACAGACGGACAGACAGACAGACGGACAGACAGACAGACGGACGGACTGAGCGACAACAATAGGTGCTACGTATTTACATAATTACGAACGCACCTAAAAAGGTACATAGTAAAATCTTTTAAAATGGATTCGCATAGTATTAAAAAAAAAATCGTAAACAAAAGCTTTTTTCTTAACATTTGTAAATGTATTACGTATTTCTCACATATTGCTGCACTCATTTTGCATGGATGACACCTTTTTCAGTTTAAATCAAGAATCTGTATTAGGCATGTTCTTTTCATATGTTTAACTATATTTTAAATAAGTTATATTTTAATAAGCCTAGAAATCTACGATTTTTGAAAAAGAATAAATTTTAATGTTTAATTGTAGAATAATAGTGACTTAAAAATATAAGTATTTTTTACATAAATTTTTTGGACCAGGCCAGAAGTTACTCATCTTTACTCACATGGTCAAGCCGAGAACATGATTTTTATACGGACTGGCTCAAAGCCAGGACTGGATATTTTAATCCATGAAGTCTAGAAAGAAAGAAATCAGTTCTGGTTTGGTACCAAAAAAATATAAAAAAAAAGGTTAGGCGCGGTCTGACACGGCCCGATCCTTCAGGAAGAAAGCAAGCCCCGAGTCCAGCCCAGCTCGGAAAGAGTAGTGACTAGGTCCGGCCCGTTCTGAACCTTAAGTAAAAATAGACCGGGAAAAATTTGGCCGGGTCCGGCCTTGCCCATACCGCGTGTCGTAAATGGGAATAGACCCGAATTTGGTCAGCGGGCTCACCTCTGGCTCAAGCTGGGGCTTCGGGCAAAGGTCCGGCCCGTACAGATCTCTAATGTCCACTGGCCTAAAAGTATGTCCACGGTTTGTTTGTTTGTTTGTATTAATGTCGGCCAATTATCTACACTATGGGATATAGGTCCTATGGGGTGGGATGCCCTCCGTGGGGGTCTTTCTAAGGGAACCTAACCCGTATTTAGGCAAGGTTCGAAGAAAACCACGGAAAACTCCGAACGGTTAGGCCGACGGTCGCGATTGGGTTCGAACCCAGCACCTACTGTCTACCAGCTTGGAGGTCAGAACCTCGCGGCCACTGGTGGGGCAGTATGTCCACGGATAGATGTATGTAGAGGCATGTCCGCGGATACATGTATGTGTGCATATGTCCTCGGATAGATGTATGTATTGGTATGTCCACGGATAGATGTATGTATAGATATGTCCTCGGATTGATGTATGTATGGATGTGTCCTCGGTTCGATGTATGTATGGGTGTGTCCTCGGTTCGATGTATGTATGGGTATGTCCTCGGTTCGATGTATGTATGGGTGTATCCTCGGTTCGATGTATGTATGGGTATGTCCTCGGTTCGATGTATGTATGGGTCTGTCCTCGGTTCGATGCATGTATGGTATGTCCTCGGTTCGATGTGTGTATGGGTATGTCCTCGGTTTGATGAATGTATGGGTATGTCCTCGGATACATTGAAAAAAAACCATATTTAAAAAATTAAAATTTTAAAATTTCAAAATCATATACGTATTGTTAAACATATACTTATTTGAAAAATAAAAAAATTCTAGCTAAATACACATTTTCTGTGATGTCCTCAGTGAACCGGATTCTGACCTAGTCCGCACTCACCATGTTACACGAGACTGTGTGTGTGTGTGTGTGTGTGTGTGTGTGTTTTATTAGGTACCCCATTTCAAATTATGTATAAAATTATCATTATGTATATTTTTAAATAAAATGAAATGTAAACCGAATTAATTGAAGTTAAATTGCATTAATGTTTAAGTAAATAATTAGCATTTAATGTTATGTAATTTATAAAATATATTTACAATGGGAGACTTTATTATGTTTCCTTGATTTAAAATAAACCATGCTATGAAAATAGTAATTTCAAAGAATGCTTCGAAGTTCTATTTGAAATCCAAAAAATTCAATGAAATACAATTATTTTTTGAATTTTTTTAAGAAATAAATTAATAAAATCGTTTTTTAATGAAGAATTATGTTATAAGTATTGTGATAAGTTATGTAAAAGATAAGTACCCTTGTAGTTCCAATGTAGTTAACTATCATTCGCTATGACTATCGTTTTAGTGTTATAAGGTTATTAATCTTGGGAAAATATGTACTACTTGATTATCCCGTTGACCAAGGAATTATCGCCTAACTATAAGATCAAAATCTCATAATGGTTTATCGCAAATTGCACATTTCATTGTCATTAAACAAGTTACAAGTTTTTCTACATCATCAATTTTTTTAAGATTCGGAATTTTATCTGTATTTTTATTAATATTTTACTATTTTTAATTCGCTTATTTAAAATGAAAGTATGCAAATTGGTATAATTTACGTGTAATTTGGAGATTTGTGTAATTTGTAAAAATTGCTTGACGAGATAATCAAGTAGTAGTTGCAATTCAGTAATAACTTATTACTAAGTATTTATAAATATTTAATTATACGTTCCAATTTTATTTTGGAACTTCAGGGTGTTTTATCTATAGTTTACACTTGTTTTATTGATATAGTTTATATTATGCATATGCATATTCATGGCAGGTAAATATTATGGTGGCCCCAAAGACTATTCTTTATAATCTTTCAGAAATATATTTCTACAAAAAACTTTAAAATAAAATTCGATGTGCATTTAGATAAATTCCGACTAGTTTTCAAGACGTCATACTTCGGTATGTAATTTTCATTTATCAACTACTGTTAATATAACTAAAGAAAAATTGTGGATCAGTATTACCCACGTTATATGAATTTAATTATGTTTCAAATAGCTCTTGGAGTTTGCACTATCTGCAGGGCTCCCAAATGGTTCGCCACCTGAACATCAATATTTTCTTCGAAAGATTTTTGTTTGATAGATTTCTTGCAAATTGCGCAAAAACCGCCTTCGGAGTATTTAGCACAAATCCTGTAGAAACCTACTATGAAATTTTCACGTTTTAAAATCACTATAAAATGAAAAATAAAATAGGACGAGTTTCGAGCTACAACAATAACAGCTCGTCATCAGTTAAACCAACACCAGTCCGTAAGGGCACAGAGTCGAGATAAAGTGATACTTAATTTTTCATTTTATGGAGATTTTACAAAGTGCATTTGTTTATTTATCAAATATCGCCTGTGTTTACGGTGTTTTTTTCACTATGAAATTTTCAGTTAAAAATATTGGCGTTCTATTCTCAGACTATTTGTGAGTTCTACTGTATTTGTGATTTATTCGGTTTAACAGTTACACATCTTTGACCGAATGCCATACTGATAAAGTTTCTGGTTGAATAAAGTAGCTGACAGGTTTTTTTCTGGATATCTTGATCCGGTAATGGAGAACTGACAGATTCAGCCATGGGTACTTTGTTTAAATCCTAAAGTAGACACTTTCAAATTTTTTTCCCAGTTATAATGTATATATATATATATATATATATATATATATATATATATGGTAAATGACACCCACGTGCTCTGCACAGAAAGGTTTTAAGTCATATAAATCGCAAAAAACAGCTCCAAGTTAATTTGTTTCATTTTTATGTCTTATTGTTTTTACAAGCAACTAAAATTAACGCTTGATCTAAAATTTGCGAGAAACGTTTTGTGATGTGAAGACTATTTTTTTATCCGAAAATACTTTGTTAATTACATAAATTTGTAGTACATTTCATGGACTTTCAAAATGTTGTTGAAGATTTTGGATATCTTCTAGAGATAATTTGTAATTTAAAATGTACAGCGCAATAACTATGATGGGGTAATAACGCCAATCCTTTGCATTAATACCCCGGTTGATTCCCTAAAGTGGCCGAGCTACATCCTAAATACCGATTTAAATAAACACAGTTAAAACTGTGCAATGTTTATAATAATTCTATTTAAGCGGTCCTTTTTAAGCAAAAAGAAGCTCACGGTCTGATATTCTTTTGCCTCATCCGCCCCCCACACACACCATACCTTTATTTTTCTTACACTTTCATAAAAAATTGAACATTTTCAACAGCTTAGAATGCAATTTGTCAATTTCTAAGTTTGTAGATTTTGTATTATTAGAATTGGGCAATCTACAAGCAATTATTCCATCTTATTTCATAGTTTTGTTTGCACGGCGTTATTACCCATATAGATGGGTAATAACGCCAAATAGCATTGGTCAAGAAGTCACGCAATTACATTATATGAACACATATCTGTTAAATATTTTTTTTTATATAGATAGTCAATGAGTTGCTGTATCAAATCACATATTTGTTTGAAAAATACAAACTAAAATCTGAGCCGTGAAAATTGGTAGAACCTTAACGTGGCGTTATTACCCCAGGGTACCTTAAATCGAATTACTCATATCTATTGTCCGGGTTTGAATCTTCGATATTTTCTTTATTTTTTAAAGAGTGCCGCAATGAATTTAAACAGAACCACTCTTTCAAATGTACACATGCTATTTTACTCTCATAATTTTGTGCACTTGTGTCTAACAAGAAATAATTCAAATAAGGATTAGTAGATCAAAATAATAACGATTTCAAAATTTTATTCAATAGTTTTGAATAACCCTATATTGCTTTTGTTGACTTGTGAAACATATAATATGGATTCTTCCTTTATGTGTTAAAATGCAAGGAAAATTATTACACCAGCGTACTTTATTTATCGGATTGTAAGAATTTAGTATTTTGAAAAAAAAAAAAAAAATACTTTCTTAGAAAGGCAATAATAACATTTTTTTTTAAACTACGAATAATAAAAGGCAATGAAATATATTTCTTTGCAATACATTTACATTTATTTAATCTCAAAAATTAATTATACTTAAATAATATGTGATACTTTAAAGGATACTTAATATATCTTATGATGATATAATATCACTTAATGAAATAGCAATCTGGTCATTAATTTTTAACTATACATATTGAAACTATAACGAAATACTCCTTGTTCATTAATATTAATTTCATAAAAGTTTTCCTCTTATTTTTCTCATTATTTCATGAATAGAAAGCAGCTTGTCTTCCCTTTTGTGAGCGAAAAGAACAGGTAAAGACCATTTCATAGTTTAATTAACTTAGATAAAATTAATCTCTTAACAAAAGAGATTTTCTTAATTATATTAGGAGAAAGCATGCTCTAACGCTTACAATCTTTTAAATTTTACATAGATGTTTTAAACTAACATCCGATATTATTCTTAATGTCATTAATAAAAAATGTTGTTCATTGTTCTTAAAGCGAGCACAATTTTTATCACATTAATTTTAACTCAAAAATTGTGAAATGATATTTTTAAGAATTATAAATGAAAACAACTGTTAATAAAATAATAAATGATATCATTATTTTTTATTGTAGTTTTATGGGAAAAATCGCACATTTCGTTACTTTTTATGGCAATGATTTAAATAACCATTCGACATTTAATGGTATTAAAACTCTGTAAACCTCAAAAGTGTCAAGGTCAAGCAATAACATATGCATAAAGATACACACACATATATATATATATACACATATGTATATATACAAATATATATATATATATATATATATACATATATATACATCCATATATATATATGCATTATATATATGCATATATATATGTATATGTATATATATATATATATATATATATGTATATATTATATATGTATATATATATATATATATATATATATATATATATATATATATATATATATATATATATATATATATATATATATATATATATATATATATATATATATATATATATATATGCAATTGCAATTGATAAAGATTATTCAGGGTCACCAAAACATGCTTTCTATTAAATATGAAGTATGTATCATTCACGATTTATTAAAAGCAACACCCAAAACAATTCAATTACACTAATCGCTTTCTCGGAAAAATCATTTGGAGAGTATATTATTGACATTGTACTATTTAAAATGTATTGAAACTGATATAAATCACTGATTTTCACTACGGTGACTTTATTCTTTGACAAAATTCTATTTAAGCTATTTCATTCTGTTAGAAAATATTATTTTTTAAATGGGACAAAATTTCATGCATGAATGTTTTGATAAAATAAACAAGTTCGAAATTGCACGTGAAGCGTAGCGAATGAGGTGCGTTCGTACGATAACGAAGTTTTAAATATATCACTCGCATACATGAATCTCATAAAACTGTAAATAATTACAATTAAAATGCGCACCAAACAATATTCTCCCTATACCATAATGCAATGGAATACTTTTGTGTGGCCTTGTAAATCAATGACAAATATTCTTTGCACCATAGATTATGCAAAATGTATATTATAATATGTACTTTATAGATGCATATCAATTTTATTACGTTCCAATGAGTGTAACACCATTAAAATGAATTTGAAACATTTTTCCCCATTAACCGTAATGTAACGGAATATTTTTGATTGTCCTTGTAATTGACTATGCATCCGATTTTGATAAAATTTGAACTAATTTGACAAAATTATGTAATAATTATGTATTTAAATTTTCAAATGATTTAAAATGCATTTCAAACTTTTTTCCCCATTGACCGTAATGTAACGGAATCCTTTTGATTGTCCCTGTAATTGATCTGTGCATCCGATTTTCATAAAATTTGAAATGACTCGACAAAATTATGTAATAATTATGCATTTTAAATCTTAAACGATTCAGTTGGGTAGTTTTTGCGTTGTTATATGCGGACGGACAGACAGACGGACGGACTGAACGACAACAATAGGTGCTACGTATAATTACGAACGCACCTAAAAATGGGCTTAAGGGGGTGAAAAAATAAGGATTTTTGTGGAAAAATCATAGCTTTGTCAATTCTCAAGGTATTAAATTTAATTAAATTTGTTATCTAAAGCTTTTGTATTTACGAGTTTTTGATAAGCGCAACTCTTATTGCATATACATATATTAACAAGTTGGAAACTGCACGTGAACGTAGCAAATGAGGTGCGTTCGTATGATAACGAAGTTTTAAAAATATTCAGATCGCGCTGATATAGTAGAGCGTACTTCGGATACAGTATCGTAGTCGAAATCTTTGTGTTACTGTAAATCTGCAGGAAATAATTTTTATTACACCTCAGCAACGTATGTCTTATTCATAAAATGTGAAATAGTTGAATATAATTAAAACACACCCCAAACAATGTTCTTCCATATAGCATTATGTAGTGGAATACTTTTATGTGGCCCTACAATTTAATAATAAAAATTCTTTGCATAACAGATTGTACAGAATGCATATTTCAGTATATATTTCATAGATTCATGCCGATTCTATTATGTTCGAATGAGTGTAACATCATTAAAATGCATTTGAAACTTTTTTCCCATTAACCGTAATGTAATGGAATACTTTTGATTGTCCCTGTAAATGATCTATGCATCCGACTTTCATAACATTTGAAAGGACTCGACAAAATTACGTAATAATTATATGTTTTAAATTTTAAACGATTAAAATGCATTTGAAACATTTTTCCCATTGACCGTAATGTAATGGAATACTTTTGATTGTCCCTGTAAATGATCTATGCATCCGACTTTCATAACATTTGAAATGACTCGACAAAATTACGTAATAATTATATGTTTTAAATTTCAAACGATTAAAATGCATTTGAAACTTTTTTCCCCATTGACCGTAATGTAACGGAATCCTTTTGATTGTCCCTGTAATTGATCTATCCATCCGATTTTCATAAAATTTGAAATGACTCGACAAAATTACGTAATAATTATATGTTTTAAATTTTAAACGATTAAAATGCATTTGAAACATTTTTCCCATTGACCGTAATGTAATGGAATACTTTTGATTGTCCCTGTAATTGATCTATGCATCCGACTTTCATAACATTTGAAATGACTCGACAAAATTACGTAATAATTATATGTTTTAAATTTCAAACGATTAAAATGCATTTGAAACTTTTTTCCCCATTGACCGTAATGTAACGGAATCCTTTTGATTGTCCCTGTAATTGATCTATCCATCCGATTTTCATAAAATTTGAAATGACTCGACAAAATTATGTTATAATTATCTATTTTAAATTTCAAACGATTCGGTTGGGTAGTTTTTGCGTTGTTATATGCGGACGGACAGACAGACAGACAGACGGACAGACAGACAGACAGACGGACAGACAGACAGACGGACGGACGGACTGAGCGACAACAATAGGTGCTACGTATTTATATAATTACGAACGCACCTAAAAACGAAAAAAAGGGCGGCTTGAAGACGAAAAAAAACAATAACTTTGTCAATTCTGAAGATATCAAATACGATTCAACTTATTATACATGTTCAGATTAATGTCTACAATTTTTACATTGACAAGTTTTTGATAGGACCAATTCTTATAGAAAATAAAAGAGTCATTAAAAAAATCTCAAATCCAAACTGCTTATATTCTGACTCATTTTTTAAAAAACAATTTGAGCTCAAACACATTCATTTGGTAGATTTATTTATTTTTAAATGAGAGCTTTCAAAACGGTGATGTCTCAACAAGACACAAGTTTAATTATTTAAATGCGGAAACATTATAGTTAACTATTAATTTTTCGACCAATTGAAACAAAGAAGGGAAAATATATGCTCAGATATTAATTATTATTTTTTATATTGGTTATTTCAAAATATCATGGGGATATACTGTAGATCTAATGAATTATTGTTCCAGCCCATCAAGTAGTAAATCAGTAAAAACACATTTCCGTAAAACTAGCAGAATAGCAAAGAAACTTCCTGGTCTTATAAATTATTTCAGTATAAATATACGTGAGATATTTTTATATGAATTTAACATTATTAACAGTTGGGAAATTCAATTTTCATTGCTAACAATACTACTGGCCATATAAAAAATCTGCAACTGAATCCTCAAAGTCTCGCATTTTAAACCTAAGAGAGGGGATTTTTAATTAATGATAGACCTGTAAACGATATTCTGAATTATATTCTACGTATTTCTAAATTGCACAATGAAAAAATGAAATATGTTAAAAGATTGAATAATATAAACTGAGACAGAATTAAATACATTTAAAAATTAAAATTTATACAAAACAATAAAAATACTAAAAAATATTTCAAAACACAGAGAGTAAGAGTTTCTCCAAGATACACGCAAGGTCTCGTCAATACAAATAAATATCCATTGAGCAATAAACAGTGGAACAAATCAAGAAAAATTACAGTTAGTTATTTTTCCAAAAAAGACAATATTCACTAGAGACAGAACGGGCATTATTCAGAGTTGTTTATCATAAATAAGTGACCCAAACTTCCTTATAAATCCGATTTTAAGATGCTGGTGTTCGCAAATTGTGGGATGTGTTTAGTTTGAAAACAATGCTGGACAATTCGCGAACGCCAGTATCTTAAAATCCGGTTGTAACAGTTATTACGGTAGATTGCTCCTTGAAGGTACACATATTTAGGATCGCCAACTCTGAATGATGCGTGTCCGGTCCCTAGTGAATATTATCTTTTTTCTAAAAAATAACTGACTGTAACTGTTCTTGATTTGTTCCACTGTTTATTACGCAATGGATATATATTTGTACTCATGAGGCCTAGCGAGTATCTTGGCGAAAAGTTTACCCTTTCTATTTTGAAATGTTTTTTTAGTATTTTGTTTTTTTTTATATAATTTTTAATTTTTAAATGTATTCAAACTTTTTAATTTTATACCATTTTAAAATTGTTACCATTTTTAAACAATGTAAGCTGCTTCTTTTCATTATTTTACTTAAGAAAAATTGTGCTTTTTTTTCTCTCTTATATGTTTAAGATAAGCATTATAAAAAGTTATATTACCAATACATAAGAACATAAATTTAAGATAAGTCTTATTGATTAATATTTAGAAACTTAATAATGGAATTAGGTGAAACACATTTTAATCAAATAGATTTAGATTTGAAGTTTGAGCAAATAGATATATAATTCAATATTTGACATTTATCTATTGGTACTACGTGGATAATTTCGATTTCTGGTTTGCATACATTGTGTTCGGTTGTGCATAGTGTTTATGTTTGAAATCTGTCAACAGTTTATTAAATCATAAACTGTTCGTATGTAGAATAAACTTATCAGATTTACTGTACGAAATATCATATTGTGGAACAGGTTTCGAAATTGTATCCGTTTTTATTTGCTTATGCGTCGTCAAATAAGGTCATTTGAGTAAATATGCGAAAACACTAGCATTAATAGACATTTTAGTTGATGATTTAGGATATAATTTAAATTAATTATAACTTGGGCGAAATAGTTTATTTTTAACCCGAAGAAGAAATTTCATCCATTATATATATTTCATGAAATTCTATGGTATTTATGTTATAGATACATACATAAATACTATTAATTATGATATTTAAACACTATTAGTATCATTTTACGTTATTATATATTTTAAATCATATGCAGTCAAAGAAGTGAAACAATAAATATAAGTAGTGGACAAGATATTTTCAAAAAATTAAATTTATACTAGATAATGTAACAGAAGTGTTCGAATGAAAAGGTGCAAAATGTCATAACAACCAAACGGTTTAAATTTGAATGTGTGGCTTTGAGATAACGTAGTGAGAAATCAAAGGACAACTTTAGAGTGTCCAGCGTGACTATTTCATGCGCGGGCTATTATGCATGAAGGAGAAGAGGAGCAAGCAATTGCAGGGTCCGTATGAATATTGAAATTTCGTGCCTATAACGTTCGTCGGTACCAGTAATTTTTATAGAAAATCTCTAACGCTATAAGATAAAATTTCACATTTTTGAACTATATATTTTTTTATTAATACTGGTATTTATCTTTAAAAAAATGTTATTTGTACGAACGATGAATTTTGTGTTTCGTCCAACTGACGCGGCAATGCATGTGAGAATATCAAAGCTTTCCAATTACAAAAAAATCGACGATTCAGGAGCAGTGAGGTGTTTGTTCAAAATGTAGTGCAACGAAAAATCTTATAACACTTCGCTGCACCTCAATCGTCAAATTTTGCTTATATACCTGTTACAAGAAGTATTAAAAATGAATCGGATAGAAAAGTTGAAATATTTAAATTTAATTTAAATTAAAATAAATTAAGTAACGTGAAATTTAAACGAAATTCGGCTTCTTATTACGCATAGAGATCGATGTTATGCGCATTCATTTTTCGCAGTTTCAGAATAATTTTTTTTGGAGTTAAAGAATGTAACTAATGAATTTTTAATACTATCATTTATCCACATTAAACCGTAAATTTCAGTCAATCTTAAAAGATCGAAGTAATTTTGCAAAATCTAATTCAAATCAGAAATCTTCTCTATAAGTTTTAGTTTTTATATACACTGCGTTATACAGGGTATTTCCAGAGGTCGTTTATAAACTAGTAAACTTAACATACTAGTCTGTTATATCATGATGAAGAATATTTACTTATGAACTAAAGATTGGAAACGATATCGCGACAGCGCACTTGCATCGTGAGCGTGTGACCGTATGACCAGAGTGCATAAAAACGTTTATTTTATAAAAACGAATACTTAATTGCAGAACAAAATAGAAATGAAAAATGTAACAACCCATAAGAAATGCTTAAAATGTTTCTCATTAGCCGTCATTTGCGCTTCCCATTGGCGCCACATGTAACCACGGAAAAGTTCCAATTTGCCTACGAGTCCCCTGGACATTTGCTATTCAGCTAGGTTTGATATGAAGTCCATAATCGATGGAAAGCATTTCCATCTATACCGCTCCATAGATTGAAATATTGCCTATAGTAATACAAGGGGGTTATGTCCAGTGATCGAGGTGGCCAAGGTACGGGCTAATTGTAATGTCTTAATGATACCATGCGGAAATATGTGAAGCAAGAAACGCCATGAGTAATTGAAAATATTTTGATTTCTTATTATGAATTGTAAAATTATCCCTTTCTATTTTGTGCAACTTATTTTTTCAAAGTATAGGTAATTTTAGACCATTTGTTGTTATTTCATGCGTCACGTTAATTATGCAATTGTATCGTCACGATCGCATTTCCAACCTCCAGTTTTCTTTACAATTTCTGATCATCATGACCTAACAAATCAGCATGTTAGGTTTGTAAACGAGCTTTTGAGACACTCTGTATACTAAATTTTAACTAAAGTTTAACAAATAAAGCACCACAGAAAATTCACTTCGTGCAGTTATCGTTCAATGGAAATAATGAATTTTCGAACACTAATAAGCTTCTTTAAAATAATACAACTGCTACAACATGGAATAATTTTTTTTTTCGTATAAATACAAATAGGTAATCAAAAAATATTTTTTTGTAAAAAAGAAAATTTTATTTTGACCATATGGACTATTTGAAGAGTTATAAGTCAGTCATATGTACTATAACACATGCATGCATTTCGTATGGTATTCTGTTTCTACATGGATCTAAAATATACAGGGTGAATCATAAATATCGAAAAAATAGGCTATCTCCTTAATTATTGCCCTTAGACCCATATTTCCAATTGTAAAATTTCATAAAAAAAAGATGAAAATTTTTATAAGGTAAATTGCGACTCCACGGGGGGGGGGTCTAGTTAAAAAATACAAAAATAAAATTTTTATACGGCCCCCGTAGGATAAAATTTCCAATTAGGAAAACATTCCTTATTCAGTCCTGAATAAGACACAAAAAATTGCATCTTCATATCTTCAAAACTCGCAGAGTTATAGCCGTTTAAAAATTTCACAGGTTTTAAGAGATTAGACACAAATTGAAATGTGCGTAAATCAAAAAACAATGTTACTTTAACATTAGTAAAATGTCTATTTTTTTAATCAGAATTTTGATTTTTTTATTATTTTTTGTGGTGGTTAGCCTTATAACTTGCTAAGAAAACCACATCATAAAATTTCTCATACAATTTTAAAAAAAAGTTTCATGTGGTTAGTACTTGTTTAAATGGGATAATTAAACATCGTTATAAATCTTAAGATTATTTATCGGATTTCAATTTCTTTCCATTTTATTAAAGATGAAAAGTTGATTTTACATTTGTTCCAGGATTTTTGTTTTTTAATAATTTTAAAACTATTAAAAATATTTATTGACAAAATAATATAATTTTAAAAAATAATACTTTCAAAAGTAAATATTTTTTTCAAATTTGCCGAAACAAAACTAATGTAAAAAAAATAAAAAATGACATGTTTCAAGTTCTTTTCTTTAAAAATTCTTAACATTTATTAATCTAAAGGCAAGAAATAGCAGGAAAACAATAATTATCAAGAAAAACGAAGTGTTCTGTTTAAATGTCCGTCAATTATTTAAAAGAATGCTTTTTCTATGATGCAGATTAAGTCTCTTTTTTTAATTTAGATCTGACAACTTCAGGCTTTTTATCGTCCGGGAGATTATGTTAAAAAAACTGTATTCTGGGCCCAGGCCGGGCCAGGACAGAGTCGCTGCTTTTTTCTGAAGACTCGCCAGGCCGGACCTAACGTACTTTTCATAAAGAGGGGACTGTTTCCTTCTTCCTATGTGTAAACTTAACGGAATTTTCAATCCCAGTCTCGACAAAACCCGAATTAAAATCACTGTCTCTGGGTGATTTAATACGTGCATAAAATAAATAAAATTCGGCTCAATCAAAATTTTTACGAAAAACACATAGATTTTAAAATCTTTATTTTAAAAAATAAATAAATAAATAAAAAATAAAAATTGAAACTTCATTTTTTTAAAGAATAGTATATTCAAAGGCTAAAAAAATAAATACAATAAAACCAGTGAAATAAAATTCTGCCTATGACGGAATTTTGTCTTAAACGAAAAATATGTCCATCCATGCAAAATAAATACAGTATTACCTGAGAAAAAATTAACTCCAATTATATCTCCTAGGACTGGCATCTGTCTATAACGTATTTTTTCTTTCCTATGTGATTCCGCCTTAAAAGTTTTTTACTGCATAACATTTTTCAAAGTCTCCAATGCATTGGATATGGATTAACGATAGATAAGTAAATTATTAATATTTAGAGATTCATTGATTAAATAAACATATTACAACCTTTGGCGCTTCTTTAATAAAAAAATATAAATATAGAAATCGAAAAGCTATAAAAGAAATTTTGGGTCAAAACTCCTCCATACGAAACAATTTTTTCCCACAATGAAGTAAAAAACTATGTAGAAATTTGCGGCTGAACCGGGCTATGATTTAAACTATTTTCCAGACTGGTCAGAGTTATGATTTTAACATTTTTTTTTTCAAACCGGGCTAATCTTTTTTCCCTATGGGTCGGTTTGGGACGGGACCTAGATATTTCGATTCGTGAAGACCTCCAGTGCAGAGTACCAACATATTTTGAAAACCCGTTTAGATTTTATTCAATACACTGCTTTTTGAGGTCCTGTCTTAAATCGACATTTAATAATAGATAATTTATGTACGATCACTTACTTTTTTTGAGAATTAGCCAAAAACTCTTCATTTACAGGCATGGAAAAGTGGTTTAAGTCATGAATTTTTTAGAATTTCGGATTTTAATATCTCTGTCAGCTTTTTAGATGTTTAGATGAATTTTTTTTGTTCAATTTAGGAATGGATAAGGAATAATTTCTAAATTGAAAATTTTGCACTATGGGGTCCGTATAAAAATTTAATTTTCGTATTTTTTCAAATAAACCCTTCATGGAGTTCCAGTGTTATCAAAAATATCACCTTTTTTTATGAATTTTTGCAATTGAACGTATAGGTCTAGGGGCAATATTTAAGGCGATAGCCTATTGTTTCGATATTTATGAGTCAACCTATATATCATTTTTGGAGGATGGTTTTGATTCGCAAATGACTACCTCATTTGTCTCAAATTTCATAAACTTTAGTCTATTAAGAAAATTTATTATAGTCACTAGAATACATAAGGATAATTCGGAATCTGTACTCCTGTTTGTACGATTTAGCGATTGCTTTCATTGATATCTGAATTTGTAAAATTCTGAATTATTATACATATATATCTGCTCCAATGCATAATATCCAATTCCGGCTGCTGTTTATTTCACTCTATAACAGAAAAATGTTATTACAATTTAATTACAATAAATATAGTTTAAAAAAACTAAAAAACACGCTTTTTAAGCATATCAAACTAAAAATTGAAAAAAATAATTCGTCCTATAAGCTGAAAACGAAAATAGATGAAAAATACTATATTTCTATAAAATCATTGTTATTATAGAAATTAATTAATAAGCAATAATTAAAATTATCGTGGAAAAAAGCGTGGGGTGCTCCATCTACCATGCTCCATCTATCAGTTCTTAAGAAGCACCCCACAAAATTTTATTTACACGTAAAATGATGTCAACAGTTTAACATATATTTTAGCTAATAGCATCGAGACTTCAAGTTTTGAAACCAAAATTATCAAATTAAAATGCCATTTTTTTCTGAAAAGGTGAATACAGATACGAAATATGCATTTGTAAATTTTGATATGAGGAAAATAATGCCGGGTTTAGATTTCACGTTAAACAAAATTCCATGATTGAGTGGAAGTTGAATAAATTTTGCTTTTTAGCATTTTGGAATACTAGCATAAGAACCTTAATTGATAACTTTATCATAATGACATAACTTTATTATTTTCTACTGCTTACCTGTACGATTAAAATTTAATTTTAACAATTTCTACAACTGCGTTTTATTAGAAATATTAATTTGTTAATCTGACGATAAATATCGTTTGTTTAAGAGTTAGACGCACCAATATAAAATGCATTTTTTACTATAACTAATTGTGTAGGTTTATTATAAGTTAATGAAACAGTTCCTTCTTAAACATTTTCTTTCGTCAAAATTCGACGGGTTTCTACCTTGTATAAGTAAACGCGAAGACCATTCAAAGAATTGATTTATGACTTTTTCAAGTACAAGCGGAATCTAAAGCAATATGAAAGGTAATGTTCTTTGGAAACACAAATGCAAAGTATGTGTTAGTATAGAGAGCAAAGCTGTAAGCAAGTACATATTCTTGCATTTATTTGTGATTGAAATTTTTTTATATGATACCACTTTTAATTTTGTACCAGACAAATTAATTTGTTGTTATTTTGATGCTTAAATAAAGACAAACAGCTGTTATTTTGATATCAGATTAAAGAAAGTGACATAGATATTCGGGGCGAATGTCTGAGTAATAAGCCTAAATGTTAAACTATTATTTAATTATTTAATTTCAGCCATTCTGAACTAAAAGCGTGCTAAAACAGCCAAAACATTGAAGAACAGCAAAAACAATTACCATCTTTAGATGCGATTTTTGAACTAAATCATATAATTCGATGTGTATTCTTTATAGCAAAAATATGAAAACTCAGTACAGTAACTTGCAAACGATAATCAATTTAATTGTCAGATTAAAACAGACATAAATTGTTGGCGATAATAAGCTAAATTGTACTAATATATCATGCTTTATGATAACAGTTAAAAATTTCCAGCCTGTAGATGAACGCCTTATTTAGGAACATATCTGTCGAATTTGAGTCTTGTTAGAGAGATTGACATTTTCTGAGGTAACGATTCAACGCATCACAAAAAGGAAACTGCATTTTACCCTTAAAATATTCAAAATGCGCACAATTTTACAGTAATGCAAGAAAATTTTTTTGATTTTCTTGAAAAGCTATTTTGATACTACAAGGTAACAAATTAGTCCTCCAACTTTAGATATATGGTTGACTTTCCTGTGAATGGGCACATTAATAAACAAAATCATCGGATCTTAGAGAATAAAACCACTATGCGTCTCTCAAAAAGAATGCAAATAACAAACCAAAAAGACTGCTTATATCTATAAAAAAAATAGCAATGGTTTTATAGAGTTTCAGGAACATGGGAATTCAGAAAATTACTTTTCGACGGTTTAAAATTTTGAAATCCGTTAAATTACTTGCATAACCAATAAAGATGAAATTTGGATTGTGCAGTATGAAACAGGAAATTGCCCTTCATCTGAAACTACAAAAATCATTGAGGACAATTTTCAAATTAGAATCCTCTATCTGCTTTTCAAAAGCCGATATGTAAAGGAAGTTCATATATAAAACGTATTCTTCTGACCTTAATCCACGTCATTATATTAAAATGGACAGTCAAATAGTGAAACTTTAAACTATTCTTGAAATAAGCATGTAAAAGCCATTTAAGGTAGCTTTCATTACAAAAAGTAAAAAGCTACCTATTGCAGCCGTCCGGAGGAAAGCAGTTCCAGGAAATTTTAGTATATTTTTACCGATCATGACCCCCAGACCCCAAAACCACCCTCCGTTCAAATGTTGACATATGTACATATATATATATATATATATATATATATATATATATATATATATATATATATATATACATATATATATATATATATATATATATATATAATACCATTAAAAGTAGACAAGATTCACCAATGGATTTTATCAATAAAACAATAAACCAAAACGAAGAATTAAATTGAATTATATATATATATATATATACAGGGTGTCCGAAAAATCTGGAAACGGTCGAATAACTCTAGAAATACATAAGAGATTGAAAAACGAAAATATACGTGTTAAATATTTTTAAATAAGCTACTCACTGATACCAAATTTGATCTTCGCAACCTACCCCCTGAGGGTCAGAGGGGGTCCAACATCGAAATCTTAAATAATAACCCCTTTTTTATTGCAGATTCGGATTCTACGGACAAAAATACGTAACTTTTGTATGTGATGTTTATTTCGAATCCTCGTTTATCACGGTGTTATTGAGCATATTAATTCGATACATATTTCAGTTTTCCCAACAAGGTTTTGCCTGATTGGCCGGAATTTTGACGTCAAATTCCTCGTCTTTTGCAGGAATAGTGGTTTCTTGAAAACCACCCGTGGCGATTATTTCTATAATGCTACACTGTTAAAAATTTGATCCATTTCCTGTAGCGTCACTCCACAGCTTTTATAGAATATCTCTTTTATGACTAATGAGAATTCTCCATAACACAGTAAAGTAACCGTTTTCTGTAAAAGCTGTGGAGTGACGTTGTAGCAAATGAGTTAAATTTTTTACAGTGTATAGGGTTTTTTTATGTTTTTCTCTACAAAAATTCATTGAAATACATTAATTTAGTTTTCTATTTGGATTTTTATTGTATCCAGTAAATGGTTTCTAAATAACGAATGGTTTGTAAATGCGATTTAATTTTTTGGATGTGGGTGTATGATTTTTTTTTAAATTATTTGCTGTAGCGTCATTCCACCGTTTTTATAGAAAACGGTTACTTTACTGTGTTATGGAGCATTCTCATTGGTCATAAAAGAGATATTCTATAAAAGCTGTGGAGTGACGCTACAGCAAATGGATCAAATTTTTAACAGCGTAGCATTATCGAAATAATCGTCACGGGTGATTTTCAAGAAACGCTATTCCTGCAAAAGACAAGGAATTTGACGTCAAAATTTCTGGACAATCAGGCAAAACCTGGTTGGAAAAGCCGAAATATGTATCGATTTAATATGCTCAATTACACCGTGATAATCGAGGATTCGAGATAAACATCAAATACAAAAATTACGTATTTTTGTTCGTAGAGTCGGAACCAGCAATAAACAATGGGGGTTACAATTTAAGATTTCAAAGTTCGACATTCACTGACCCCCAGGGGGTCGGTTTCGAAGGTCAAATTTGATATCACTGAGTAGAATATTTAAAAATATTTAACACATATAATTTCGCTTTTCAATATCATATGTATTTCTCGAGTTATTCGACCGTTTCCAGACTTTTCGGACACCCTGTATATATATATATATATATATATATATATATATATATATATATATAATCATATACAGGGTGTATCTAAATTTTTGGGCAAAACTTTAAGGGGTGATAGTACACATCAAGACAAACAATATTAAATGGAAACTAAGGGTCTCAAACGTTTTCCTAAGGAGATATGCGCCATTAAAATTTAATGTCCAAAATATCAAGTAAACATAAAAAATGGAAAAATTGGTCAATTGATTTGCGGTTTTCACTAAAACTATTCTTTATGTGAGTATTTTCATGGAAATAAATTATAAAAATAAATTTCAAAAATGATGATAGAGGGTGCCTTAGACTTTGGAGTAACGCACAACTATTTTTTAAATCTCATTAAAGTTTTCGGAAGCTTAGACATAAACTTAAATTTTGAGCTCAAAATCTGTATAGTTGGGAGGGGTTAAGTAGCGCAAACTGAAACGTGTTCAAATGTTAGAATTTCAAATGATTATATATATATATATATATATATATATATAAAACGGTTTTTGCTAAAATTATTCTTTAAATCAGTATTTTCATGAGAATAAATTTTAAAGATAAATTTAAAAAAATGCCGATAGAGGGCACCTTAGACTTTGGAGTAACGTACAACTGTTTTTAACCGTTATTATTATTTTTTTAGTCTTATTAAATGTTTGCAAAAGCTTAGACTTAAATTTTGAGCTTAAAATCTGAATCGTTGTGAGTAATTAAGTAGTGCAAAATTGAACTGTGTTTGAGATGGGGGGGGGGGGGGTGAGTATTAAATTTGCACTCCTGAACACAGTTCAATTTGCGCTTCTAATCCCCTTCCAACAATTCAGAATTTGAGCTCAAAATTTAAGTCTAAGCTTTTGGAAGCATTTAATTAGATACAAGAAATAACGGTGAAATATAGTTGTTGGTTACTCTTAAGTTTAAAGCTCCCCCTAAAGAAATTTTTTGAAATTTATTTTTAAAATTTATTTTGAAGTAAATGCTGACATAAATAATAGTTTTAGCGAAAACGGCAAACGAATCGACTATTTTTTCCTTTTTTATAATCATTTGAAATTTGAACCATCCCCTCTCCCTTGAATGCAGTTGAGTTTGCGCTACTTAACCACTCCCATCGATTGAGATTTTGAACACAAAATTTAAGTTTATTTCTAAACTTCTAAAAAAATTAATGAAATGCAAAAAATAACCGTAAAAATAGTAGTTCGTTAATGCAAAGTCAACGGCGCCCTCTAGCGGTATTTTTTGAAATTTATCTTTCAAATTTATTTTAAAGATTAGTTTTATTTAAAGTTTAAAGTTAGACTTAAAGAGTAGTTTTAGAAAAAAACACAAACGAATCGACAATTTTTTCCGTTTTTTAAAATCATTTGAAATTTGAACCTCTGAACACAGTTCAGTTTGCGCTACTTAACCACTCCCAACTATTCAGATCTTTAGCTACAAAATTTAAATCTAAGTTTAGGTCTATCAAAGTTTAAGTCTGAGCTTCCGAAAACATTTAATACGATGCAAAAAAATAACGGCAAAAAATAGTTGTTCGTTACTCCAACGTATAATGCAAAAACCATTACCCCATTCTTTTCAATTTTAATGCAAAAATAAAATCAATAAAGCAGAAATGACGCCATTTACTCTTTTCTCTCTTTCATTTGTATCAAGAAAAAAAATGTCGCAATGAGGGAAATGCTACTAAAATTTAAATCAAAGTAATATTTAAATAACGTTATTTGATTATATACTTGTACGTAAATCTCTAAGCGGAAAAATTAAAATAATTAAATATAACACCCAGGGAAAATTAATTTGGTAAAAATTATGCCAAATATTAAAACTATGCATTTAAAATGATCTGTTTAACAACAATATTAAACTAACATCACGATGGGAATCACACAGTGAAAATGTAGCACGACATTTTTTTTTTAATTTATTCCTTTATGTAGGTTGCCTGCAACAAAATATTTTCGATTTATTCTGTATAATTATTCGATAAATACTTGATAGAGAATTCGTATATAACTTAATTAATAAATTAAACAATTTAAAATTTAAAAATAAAATGAGATTATGCAGGATCTTGCATTAAAATAGAAAAAATAATTAAATCCTGTTACTGAAAAAAACTAAAATTCGATCAAAACATTATATTTCAGCTTCAAATTTCTATATATTGTGGATTACCTTTCTTCTGAATAATACCCTTCCCCCCCCCTCCCAGAAAAAAAATCTGAAATCCAATTGGAGATTATTGCCTTACATGTCGTCATAAATTTTAACTGGCGACGTCATTTTAAACATAACCATTTTATACAGGCAGATTTTCAAATATATGAAGAATTTTATTTAATATATTCCAAAAATAACCTTCAGCTGTTGTGGAAGCGGTGCAAAGCCATGGTATTCGAAAAATGCCCCATTTAAGCAGAAAAATATGGCAACCCGATTACAAAAAAAAAGTCGTTGCTCGTAATAATTTCATTCAATTTTCTGTAACCTGACAATATTTTAAAAGACAAAACAACATTACCATGTTCTCAAATTTTAATCGGGTGTTGGCAGGCGTAGCTCGCAGGGGTAAAGATACCTAGTTATAAGGTACCCTGGGGTAATAACGCCACGTTAAGGTTCTAGCAATTTTCACGGCTCAGTTTAAGTTTGTATTTTTCAAACAAATATATGATTTGATACAGCAACTCATTGACTATCTATATAAAAAAAATAATTTAACAGATATGTATTCATAAAATGTAATGGCGTGATTTCTTGACCAATGCTATTTGGCGTTATTACCCACCTATATGGGTAATAACGCCATGCAAACAAAACTATGAAATAAGTTGGAATAATTGCATGTAGATTGCCCAATTCTAAAAATACAAACTCTCAGCTCTAGAAATTGACAAATTGCATCCTAAGCTATTGAAAAAATTCATTTTTTTTTTTGTGAAAGTGTAAGAAAAATAAAGGTGTGGTGTGGGGAGGGGGGAATGAGGCCAAAGAATATCAGACCTTTTTGCTTAAAAAGCCGCTTAAATAGAATTATTAGAAACATTTCACAGTTTTAACTGTGTTTATTTGAATCAGTATTTAGGATGTAGCTTCGCCACTGTAGGGAATCAACCGGGGTAAAAATTGCAAGGATTGGCGTTATTACCCCGTTATAGTTATTGCGCTGTACATTTTAAATTACAAATTATCTCGAGAAGATATCCAAAATCTTCAACAACATTTTGAAAGGCCATGAAATGTACTACAAATTTATGTAATTAACAAAGTATTTCCGGATAAAAAAAATAGTCTTCACATCACAAAACGTATCTCGCAAATTTTAGATCAAGCGTTAATTTTAGCTGCTTGTAAAAACAATAAGACCTAAAAATGAAACAAATTAACTTGAAGCTGTTTTTTGCGATTTATATGACTCAAAACCCTTCAGCGCAGAACATATGGGTGTCATTTACCAAATTATTTCATAATTATGCAAAATATTAGCACTTGGCGTTATTACCCCGTCTGGCGTTATTACCCCAGGGTACCTTATTATATATTTTGTATAATATATATCATTTTCAGAAAAAAAATTGTTTTGGTTTCATTTATAAAATCAATAATGTTACCTGAATAAACGTAACTAGATGTAGATTTCTAAATGTTTATTGAATTTGAACATTAGGAACAATGAAATTACTTTCATAGGGTAAATTAAATTAATTCTCTCTATATAAGGTGGTATGGGGTAATAACGCCAGGCGGGGTAATAACGCCCAGTACTAATATTTTGCATAATTATAAAATAATCGGGTAAATGACACCCATGTGCTCTGCACAGAAGGGTTTTGAGTCATATAACTCGCAAAAAACAGCTTCAAGTTAATTTGTTTCATTTTTAGGTCTTATTGTTTTTACAAGCAACTAAATTTAACGCTTGATCTAAAATTTGCGAGGTACGTTTTGTGATGTGAAGACTATTTTTTTTATCCGGAAATACTTTGTTAATTACATAAATTTGTAGTACATTTCATGGACTTTCAAAATGTTGTTGAAGATTTTGGATATCTTCTCGAGATAATTTGTAATTTAAAATGTACAGCGCAATAACTATAACGGGGTAATAACGCCAATCATTTGCATTAATACCCCGGTTGATTCCCTACAGTGGCCGAGCTAACATCCTAAATACTGATTCAAATAAAAACAGTTAAAACTGTGCAGTGTGTCTAATAATTCTATTTAAGCAATCCTTTTTAAGCAAAAAGAAGCTCACGGTCTGATATTCTTTTGCCTCATCCTCCCCCCCACACCACACCTTTATTTTTCTTACACTTTCACAAAAAATTGAACATTTTCAATAGCTTAGAATGCAACTTGTCTATTTCTAAGTTTCTAGAGTTTGTATTTTTAGAATTGGGCAATCTACATGCAATTATTCTATCTTATTTCATAGTTTTGTTTGCATGGCGTTATTACCCATATAGGTGGGTAATAACGCCAAATAGCATTGGTCAAGAAATCACGCCATTGCATTTTAGGAATACATATCTGTTAAATTATTTTTTTTATATAGATAGTCAATGAGTTGCTGTATCAAATCATATATTTGTTTGAAAAATACAAACTAAAACTGAGCCGTGAAAATTGGTAGAACCTTAACGTGGCGTTATTACCCCAGGGTACCTTATTACTTAAAAATTAATAAATGTCAAAATCAATACGGTAGTAATATGAAATTTAATTATTTGATGTTTAAAAAAATGATGACTTTCTAATGTAACTCTAAACACGCCATATAATATCCATCATAGAAAAAAGAGATTAATATATATATATATATATTTAATAAGTGCGAAAAGAAATCTTTTGTCGATATATTATATAATTGAAGATCCGCCAGTGAAATCATCTAATAATTTCTGTTGGCAGAATGATTTTACTTTATTAAAAAAAAAAAAGACTTTAAACAAGTTTAAAGTTGTGAAACTGGCAGTAATGCGTTTCATCTTCTTTTAGAAATAAATCTCTTTTAGTTAAGTTACGAAGTTTCTCAAAGCAATTTCTTGAAATTTCTCATTTTACGTAAAATTGGGGATGCCGAATTTGAAAAGAATTTAATATCTATTTTTAACTAAAATTTTAATTTAACCATTAAGTATTTTTCTTTTTTCTAAGGAAAATAACAGCATTTCTTAGCTATTTCAAAATTTTGAGAATGTCATGTATAATGTATATTGTTTTAAGAAATAAAAATTGTTTTGATTTGATATAAAAAATAAATAATATTACCTGAATAAACTTAATTAGATGTAAACTTCTCCATGTTCATTTAAAATGAATTTTCATGAACAATAAAATTGCTTTCAAAACGTAATTTAAATAAATTGTGTCTCTATATAACTTTAAAAAGTTAATAAATGACAAAAACAATAATATAGTGTATGCGAAATTTAAATATTTGTTGTTATAAATAAAAAAAAAATAATGGCTTTCTTCAGTAACTCTAAACACGCTATAGTAACATCCATCGTAGGAAAATGGGTTAATATTTTTCTTAAAAAATAAGTGTGAAAAGAAATCCCTTGTCGATATATTTTATAACTGAAGCTGTGAAATCATCTAATAATTTCTGTTGACAGAATGATTTTACTTTATTAAAAAAAGACTTTAAACGATTTCAAAATTGATAAAATGCCAGTAATACTTTTCATCTCCGATTTTAGAAATAAATCTCTCTTAAATGAGTTACTTAATTTTCTCATAACAATTTTTTGAAATTTCTCATTTTACGTAAAAAAGGAGATGCCGAATTTAAAGGGAATTTAATGTCTATTTTTAACTAAAATTGTAATTTAACCATTAAGTTATTTTCCTTTGCAAAGTACTTGTTTTCTTTGTTATTTCAAAATTTTGAGAAATGTCATTACAGTCATTTTGTGCTTTATAAGTTTTTGATTGTTTTGTATGATTTCACACTAATATATTTTTTGTTTCAATTATTATTAGACGATGAATTCTGGGTTGTTTAGAGTATTACTGGACAATAACTACCTCCATTATCTATCAAATTAATGACATTTTTTTTTTTTTTTAATTGCAGGTCATAAAATGTAATAATATTCAGAGCAGTAGAGAAAGCACTAAAGGAAATATATATGTTAGTAGATATGCATCTTGGGCATTTGATAGGTATATGGGAAAAACGTATACTAATAATTGGAACGCACATTTGTTAATATTATTTTACATAAGATAAGGATTCAAATAAAAATAAAGTTTTAAACAGATCTTTAATATATAATTATAAAATTAATAAAATGCTAATTTGCGGCATAATGCTTTAGCGACGTAAGATTGACTTTAACTGATTCTCATTCCTTAGAATTTACATAAAAAAGAGAATTTCGGTGTTTATAAAAGTGTTAATATAAAACTTTTTGCCTTCTTTATCTTAAGAAATTTCTTTCTTCTCTTAGTTTCCCTTTTAAAGTTAAAAAAAATTGTTTGCTTGAAATGTGAAAATTCGGTTGAGAGGACGAAATTTGTGTTTCGCGCTATGAAAGGTTTATTATTATTATTATTATTATTATTATTATTATTATTATTATTATTATTATTATTATTATTATTATTATTATTATTATTATTATTACTTTTGTAGTTCTAGAAAAATAAATTACTATAAATTGAGCAATGATCAACAGATTTGTCTTCTTTCATCCAAAAATTAAACATATTATATGCGACGTTCTTAAAGTAAACTGCTTCTTACAATGCCGGTAAACAGCAAAAATTGCATGTAAGCTTATTTTTATATAACGTTGAATATTCACATTTTTGTGTCTCGTTACATGCTGCTTAATTAATTCCAAAAAAGCCTCTCTAAAACACAAATCTTTACTTAGAAATTTGCAAGTTTTTTCTGCAGTAGTAAATATTGACATTTAGTGCAATTCTTGACTGAATGTGTTTCTTCTTCTTAATGACAAATTAAAAAATGTTTCATTTACAGCATCAAGCCTTCAATTAAATATCATTCTCGAGTTATACATTGGGCCTTTCTAAATGTTTCTATTTTCAATATTTTAATTTGTTGCAAAACTGGATACTTATACTTTCTGCTACTGCACTCGGAATTTTGTAGGTATTTATATGGTTAGCGGTTAAGTAAATAAATGTTTAAGATTGCGTGGCAAACGAAATTTATATTTTAAATAACATATCATGTCATGGGTGTATCTATGACATAAGACACAGGTGTATCTTCACATCATAGATGCTACGCTAAAAAGTTTCATAGGATTAATTGTAGTAGAAATTATTGTATTATGCTATTTGTCCATTCGTTACCACGAAAATGGGCTGATTTTTGTGGAGAGGTAAATTATCCAAAACCCTCAATCATCATTAAATGCCTTCATTTTAAATGATTTTAAGCTTTTAGGCATATTTTTAAAACTATATGTAGAAATAAGTGCTAAACCTTCAAAATGAAGTAAATTTATTCTTTTTTTTTTATTTTCTTTTCCTATGAAATTTACTTTTGTCGGGGTGTGTCACTTTTCTTGCGGATGAGCAATATGATCATATATTTATATTCTTTCGCCCAAAAAAATGTTTATTTTAATCGCTCAAGTACATCAGGAGTAATTATTCTGTCCATTTATTGCTTCCAAGGCTTGTCTTAATTTAAGATTTTTTTTTTAAAGTTAGAAATCTAAAGAGGAGTCTCTTCATATACATTAGGGTGGGTAAAAAAAAAAAAAAAAAAAAAAAAAAAAAAAAAAAAAAAAAAAAAAAAGATTTTTTTATTTTCGAAACATTTTAGTGCGGGAAAGTTGCGAATTGTAATAAGAAGAAAAACTGTGTATAAAAAATAAAATCGGTTGATATCTTCCGCTCGCTTAACGTATTTAAAATTAATGAAAAATTGCAAAAATACTGGCCTTTTGTATTTTTTAAATGAAATAAAAATATAAAAACAAACACGATTTTCTATTTTATGCTTGTTTCATTGCCTAAATAGCCTAAATTAATTGAATTCTAATCAATAATATTTTTTTTCCATTTGCGCAATATCTTAAGAAAAACAGAAATTTATCAATGTTTCGAAATTTTCACTATGCAACTCTTCGTTCACTCAATTCTTCTTCTTTGTATGAAAACTGATGCAGATTGTTGTTATGTGGTTGATAAGTCAAAACAAGTTGGAAATTGCACTTAAACGTAGCAAATGAGGTGCGTTCGTACGATAACGAAGCTTTAAAAATATTCAGATCTTGCTGATATAGTATGGCGTACTCCGGATACAGTATAGTAGTCGAAATCTTTACGTTTCTGTAAATATGCAGGAAGCAATTTTTATTACACCTCAGCAACGTACATCTTATTCATAAAATGTGAAATAGTTGAATATAATTAAAACACCTACCAAACCATGTTTCCCCGTATAGCATTATATAGTGGAATACTTTTGTGTGGCCCTGTAATTTAATAATAAAAATTCTTTGCATCACAGATTGTACAGAATGCATATTTTAGTATATATTTCATAGATTCATGCCAATTCTATTATTTTCGAATGAGTGTAACATCGTTAAAATGCATTTGAAACTTTTTCCCCATTGACCGTAATGTAACGGAATCCTTTTGATTGTCCCTGCAATTGATCTATGCATCCGCCTTTCATTACATTTGAAATGACTCGACAAAATTACGCAATAATTATATGTTTTAAATTTCAAACGATTAAAATGCATTTAAAACTTTTTTCCCTATTGACCGTAATGTAACGGAATCCTTTTGAATGTCCCTGTAATTGATCTATCCATCCGATTTTCATAAAATTTGAAATGACTCGACAAAAGTATGTTATATGTTTTAAATTTCAAACGATTAAAATGCATTTAAAACTTTTTTCCCTATTGACCGTAATGTAACGGAATCCTTTTGAATGTCCCTGTAATTGATCTATCCACCCGATTTTCATAAAATTTGAAATGACTCGACAAAATTATGTTATAATTATGTATTTTAAATTTCAAACGATTCGGCAGGGTAGTTTTTGCGTTGTTATATGCGGACAGACAGACAGACAGACGGACGGACTGAGCGACAACAATAGGTGCTACGTATTTACATAATTACGAACGCAACTAATAATTATATGTTTTAAATTTCAAACGATTAAAATGCATTTAAAACTTTTTTCCCTATTGACCGTAATGTAACGGAATCCTTTTGAATGTCCCTGTAATTGATCTATCCATCCGATTTTCATAAAATTTTAAATGACTCGACAAAATTATGTTATAATTATGTATTTTAAATTTCAAACGATTCGGCTGGGTAGTTTTTGCGTTGTTATATGCGGACAGACGGACAGACAGACGGACAGACAGACGGACTGACGAACTGAGCGACAACAATAGGTGCTACGTATTTACATAATTACGAACGCACCTAAAAAGAGAGAAAAGTAACGTTAGGATGGATTTAAAATGCCAGTTACAAACTCTTTTGATTTTTTTTTTTTTTTTTTTTTTTTGTCGGACGAAAAGATGATAGTTTGATTATAGAAAAACTGTATGCCAAGCGATTTGGGAGGAATATGAAAGAAGGACACTATTCTCTTATCCAGGAGCCTGGATCAACTTATTGGACATGTATCTTCTTCTTCGAGTTCACTGAACGATATAACTCAAAGTATTATTTTTCGTTTGTCGGAACTATCAATATCATTAGAAAAACTCGAAGTAGCAGGGTGTGATGGAACTGTGACCAATACTGGATGGAAAAACGGTGTCATCAATCGATTTAAAAATCATAGGACGCCTGCTACAGTTGAGCATATGCCTCCAGCATTTAAATGTCCTTCCTTTCCTCCACATTTTGCAGCATATTGACCGTCAAACAGCTGTCCTAAATATTTTAGTGTACCAGCCGGGCAACAAGTTGGCAAAACTGCCCGTGATCAATTATGAATCCATAGATTGTTCGATGCCCGGTATAGACAAAAATTTTTAAGGAAAGATCAACAGTTTTTGTTAGACATTCCAAATGCAATCACCTTGGGACATTCTCCACAAGATTTGGCAAATCCGGTCCCTGGTTCTTTGCCCAATTCCAGATGGCTAAGTGCAACCAATCTAATCGTTAGTTTATAAATAAGTAGATCAGATGCATCTGAAAAAAAAATAGTTGGTTTCATCTTAAAATCATACATGCCAGTATGGTTTGCCATAAAAAGAGTAAATATATTACTGACGGTACGGAACATATCTTTCCAGCAATCCTCACATCACGCTATTTATCCGACGAATTACTTCCAGTTGTCAATCCAGTAATAGAACTAAATGCATTCTTTACACGCTTAAAGAATGTTCTGTTGGCAACAATTGTCAAGGAAAGTGACGATGTTCTGGAGCTTGGTTTCAGAAAAATCTTAAAAGCAATACAATCCGTCCAAAAGAAGAAGACTAGAAATTCCGCACCACCGAATGTAAACCGATTACACTGAAATTTTTTAATTGGATTTCTTGTGTGTTGTATCCTCCACCAGTGCTGCAGGATCTTAGTGAAAATCTTAAATTAAATGATTCATCAATACTGACAATACCCTCTTCAGAGAAATACAAAAGTTTCCCTGTTACGCACAGGTTGTGGAGAGGTCTTGTGTTAAAGTCCTCGAATAAAGTACACGATGCTAGAGTTGGCTATAACCATGCAACACTGAACTCTAGATTTGTTATGCCTCATTTTTCGAAAAAATTCAGACATTAAATGCGTACTAGATATAAAAAGTTAAAAGTAAAATGGCAGTATGTCGTATATCCTACTATATCGAATATATTTGCAAATAATTATAAATATAATGTAAATACCATTCCCAACATAATGGATGGCTGGTTGGGTGAAATTCCACGTTCTGAGTTCTGGCTAGTTTTGTTAGAGCAAAACAAGTGAAGAGTTGAACAATGAAAATTGCGTAAAATTGGGGAAATTTTTTTTTTTTTTTTTTTTTTTTTTTTTTTTTTTGTCTATGATGTTTAGCGAATGAAAAAAAAAAGATTTTCGATTAGAAATTAATTTATTAAGATTATTTAAACCATGAAGCAAACATGAAAAATAAAAGCATGTTTATTTTTATATTTTACATTCACTTAAAAAAAATGCGCGGTTTTTGCAATTTTTCATTATCTTTATGTACGATGTGCGAACGAAAGACATTAATCAATTTAACTTTTTTAATATACCATTTTTATTCTTATTCCAATTCGCACAGTTTCCATACTAAAGCGTTTCGAAAAAAATATGCTCTTTTATCGACTCAGCCTAATATACTTGTCGATGGAATTGTTCTTACTGAATATCATTTTTCACGTTATGGATTTTTATTTTATTCTTAATGTGTATCTACTCTTAATAACTACGATACTCTTTAACATCAGAGAAAACATGAAAGAAACCGACATCCTGTAGAAAAATCAATGTCAATCTGTATCTAATGAATTTTGCAAAGGTGTTCATTTTTTAGCTCACAGGCTATCATAGATAGCCTGTGAGCTTATGTGCCCGTCCGTTCTGTATGTATGTACGTAACGCGATAACTCATGATAAAAATATCCGATCCACTTGAAATTTTGTATGTAGGTATATCCTGACAAGGCGCTTCCCTGATTAGTTTTTGGAGTTCATTCGATATGTATAAGAGGGGGAACGGGGGGCTCATGCCCCCCGTTAGTTGATATAGATGGGATTTTCATGCAGAATTAAGTTTTCAAAATTTAGAATAGGATCATTCTGATGAGGCGATTCCGTGACTGTTATTAGGTGTTCATTGATTAAGTATAAATAGGGGGAACAGGGGTTCTAATGCCCCCCCCCCGTTAGTTGATATAAATGGGATTTTCATGCAGAATTAAGTTTTCAAAATTTAGATTAGGATCATTCTGATGAGGCGATTCCGTGACTGTTATTAGGTGTTCATTGAATAAGTATAAATAGGGGGAACAGGGGTTCTAATGCCCCCCCCCCCGTTAGTTGATATAAATGGGATTTTCATGCAGAATCAAGTTTTCGTTCAAAATTTAGATTAGGATCATTCTGATGAGGCGATTCAGTGACTGTTATTAGTTGTTCATTGAATAAGTATAAATAGGGGGAACAGGGGTTCTAATGCCCCCCCCCCGTTAGTTGATATAAATGGGATTTTAATGCAGAATTAAGTTTTCGTTCAAAATTTAGATTAGGATCATTCTGATGAGGCGATTCCGTGACTGTTATTAGGTGTTCATTGAATAAGTATAAATAGGGGGAACAGGGGTTCCAATGCCCCCCCCGTTAGTTGATATAAATGGGATTTTCATGCAGAATTAAGTTTTCGTTCAAAATTTAGATTAGGATCATTCTGATGAGGCGATTCCGTGACTGTTATTAGGTGTTCATTGAATAAGTATAAATAGGGGGAACAGGGGCTCTAATGCCCCCCCCCCGTTAGTTGATATAAATGGGATTTTCATGCAGAATTAATTTTCGTTCAAAATTTAGATTAGGATCATTCTGATGAGGCGATTCCATGACTCTTATTAGGTGTTCATTGAATAAGTATAAATAAGGGGAACAGGAGTTCTAATGTCCCCCCCTTAATTTATATAAATGGGTTTTTCAAGCAGAATTTTCAGATTTCGTTCAAATCTCTGAATAGTTTTGGAAGTTTAATGGTTAAGTATAAAAGAGGGGGATAACTCTTTTTAAATTATATAAATGCTAAATGGGTTTTTATTAAGAATTATCTAATTTGCTCTGAATTTTGGATATAGATTTTTTATATGATAAAGCATGTCTTTGATAGTATAGGAGGTTCAATGATTAAGTATAAAAAAAGAGAAAAGGGGAGAGCTGTTTCCCCTTCTTAATTTTTTTTTTTCGAACGGAATTAACCCTTGAAAATATAAAGCTTTAATGTGCAATTAGTATTTGTAGCCTGTGAGCTCAATGCCTTCAGTTTAACTGGGCAGTATTCTTTTTTATTATTATAGTAGTTTTTTAAGGGAGTCTTAAAGATTAAATCTCCTAAGTGTTATTTTCTCTTTCAAGGTAATTCTTTTTTAGGAGTTATCGATCCATAATTTATCGCTGAAAATAAGATCAAGAATTCTCAGCTTTTCTACATATTTTTTTTTCGATTTACCTTAATAGAACAATTTTAGAGATTATTTAATGTTGCATAAATTTATATATATAAATATATATATTTATTTATAATGTGTAATTAGATACCGTATTTCAAATTATGTATAATATTACCATTAAATATTTTTTTTTAAATAAAATGAAATATAAAAATAATTAAATGAAGTTAAATTGCATTAATGATTAAGAAAATAACTAGCATTTAATGTTATTTAATTTATAAAATATATGTACAATGAGAGATTTTATCAAGTTTCCTTGATTTAAAATACACCATGATTTAAAAATGGTATTTTCAAAGAATGCTTCAAAGTTCTATTTGAAATCCCAAAAATTCAATGAAATGCCATTATTTTTTGAAGTTTTTTGAAGAAATAAATGAATAAAACCGGTTTTTAATGAAAAATAATGTTAGATGTATTGTGATAATTTTATCTTATTAATGTTATAAAACAAAATTAAAATGTTAATTCTCTCCCCGACAATCTGGGTTAATACTTTTACTAAGCTCCATGTATTTTCTGCAATATAAATATTATTTAAAGGATTATAATTGAATTAATTTAATGTATTTCTAACGCGTTAAATAAAAACTTTACTATTGTCAAAAATCGCATTCACAATCGTAATTATTTTTTTCTCTGGTTTAATATTTAATAAGTTATCATGTTTTGGCATTTAAAAGAAAATGAAGATAAAATAACATAACAATTTTGCCCTTTTGCATTACTGTGTAGGGTTAAACAGATATTAAAATAACATTAATAAACATACCACAACACACACCTAACATTAAAATGTTAGATGAAATTTATATTAAAAGAAACACTATTTTAATTCAAAAAATAAATATACCATAACATGTGACTCTTTAAATTTCTTGCATAATAAAATTACTTTATTGCAGCGGTTCATCATTTATGTCACAATGGAGACATAAAGTGAAAATTAAAGTAATCAACTAACTAGTCGTTGGAGGGCCACCGTAATACTTACACATCTTGGGTGTGCACAGTATAACATATGAAAACAAAACATGTGTTAACTATTTATAAAATTCTTGCAATTCGCATTCAAAATTTAAATGATTATTTAAATATTATTGATATACATAGTAATGCTCTATTAATGAATTGCTCATGAGCCGGTTTCGACAAATTATATGATATGAAAAACTATTCAAGTAGTAGCGAATTGCATAAAAGAATCTTCCTTTTAACTCCAAAAATAATAATAATATTAACTTACAGTTTACTGTCGGATTAAGCAACACATTTCCAACTAAAATAATTCTTTGAATTCAAATATGAATAAAAATACAGAGTTATGATAAACCGAAGATTGTGGGAAAAAAAATATCACAAATATCTCGACAAACCGAATTCCAATTGACTTCGTTCTTTATGCTAAATTTGTGTAAATCTGTATTATGCTAAATATGTGTGTGTAATTTGTGTAAAATCCGGTCCGTAAAATAAAAAGTATCGAAAATTTTTATATGCCTTTCACTAGAATATTTGGACAGTCCGAAAAAAATAGTTCCGAAAAATCGAGGTTATTGATATTAAAAAGCCTTTTTACACATACGAAGTACACACAAAATTTCAAGTCTATATCTCAATTTGTTCGGGAGATAGAGAGTTTGAAGACACACAGAAAGACTGACGGCAATTTTTTTCCTAAAATATGTATTTTTCGGAATCTTCAGTTTCTGAAACGTGTAAATCCGTCAAAAAAATTTTCGATTATCAAATTGCAATTTTCGATTGCAAGACTTACCCTATACTACTTTTGATGGTTAAGTAAAGAGTGTCAGATTTAACTAACATGAAAATCGTATGCGTGATATTGTGGAAAATCAAGAATAAAGAAAATAAAAAGAATACTGCTCGGTTCAACTGATGGCATTAAGCTCACAGGCTAAACATACTGACAGTAAATTACAGCCTTATATTTTAAAGAATTAATTCCGTTCGAAAAAAATTAAGGAAGGAAAACAACTCCCCCCTTTCCCTCTTTTATACTTATTCATTGAACCCTTAAACTAATCAGGGGCATGCTTTTTCATATAAAAATTTATATCCAAAATTCAGAGCAAATCGGAAAATTCTTAATAAAATTTCATTTATATAATTTAAGTGGAGTTATCCCCCTCTTTTATATTTAATCATTAAACTTCCAAAAATATTCAGATTTGAACAATATTGATAATTCTGCATGAAAAACCCATTTATATAAATTAAGCGGAGGGGCATTAGAACCCCCGTTCCCCCTGTTTATATTTATCCAATGAACACCTAATACCAATCATGGAGGCGCCTCATTAGAATGATCGTATTTCTAAATTTTTAATGAAAACTGATAATTTTGCATGAAAAACCCATATCTATATCAAGTAAGGGAAGGGGCATGAGCCCCCCTTCCCGTTTCCACTATTATACATATCGAATGAACTCCAAAAACTAATCAGCGAAGCGCCTTTTCAGAATATACCGATATACAAATTTTCAAGTGTATCGGATATTTTTAACATAAGTTATCGCGTTACGCACGAGCGAACAAATGTACATACATACAGAACGGGCACATAAGCTCTCAGGCTATGGATAGCCTGTGAGCTAAAGAGCATCCCGCTGTAAAATTAACGTTTTATTAAAATAACAAAATTAATTACAGCTATTTTACAAAAACTACGCATTACACAGGTAGTTTACACAGGTAGTATATAAAAAAAATTTAAAACATTTTTTTGTCAATTTCCTAATTTTTACGAAACTGAAGCTGTCTGCTTTTAACAGCAAATCCTCCTATAAAAATAAAAATTCTAATTACGCCAAATAGTATTTTTTTGCAAATGAATGGATACATGATCTGAGTGTCAAAAATTTTATTCACAATGATAGCTTTTATTACTCACCAATCATACGTAGTGCAAAATAAATCATACAATCATTTTAAAAAACGAAAGCAAATAATTGGCGGATTTACACTATTTAGGCTCTGATGATTTAAAATAATAATAATAATAATAATAATAATAATAATAATGCCATTCGTCTGTTTGTTTGTCTGTAAATGCTTTATCTCCGGAACAAATTGCGACAAGTACAAGAAATACATTTGAATTGAATACGAGATACTTAATACAATGTATTAAATTGTCATTAGATATGACTATCATTTTAGTGTTATAAGGATATGATTTTGGGAAATTCTGTACTACTTGAATTCCCGTTGACCAAATAATTATCGCCTAACTATAAGATTAATATCTAATAATGGTTTATCGCAAATTGTCATTCCATTGTCATTAAACAAGTTACATGTGTTTCTACATCATCAAATTTTTTATGATTCAGAATTTTATCTGTATTTTTATTAATATTTTACTATTTTTTTATTCTGTTATTTAAAATAAAAGTATGCAAATTGGTATAATTTACGTGTAATTTTGAGATTTGTGTAATTTGTAAAAATTGCTTGACGGGATAATCAAGTAGTACTTGCAATTCTGTAATAACTCATTACTAAGTATTTATAAATATTTAAATATACGTTCCAATTTTATTTTGGAACTTCAGGTTGTTTTACATATAGTTTATACTTGTTTTATTGATATAGTTTATATTATGCATATGCATATTCATAGCAGTGACCAAAAATTATTGTGGCCCCAAAGACTATTCTTTATAATTTTTCAGAAATGTATTTCTACAAAAAAAAAAAAAAAAAAACTTTAAAATAAAATTCGATGTGCATTTAGATAAATTCCGACTACTTTTCAAGACGTCATACTTCGGTATGTAATTTTCATTTATCAACTGCAGTTAATATAATTAAAGAAAAATTCTGGATCAGTATTACCTGTGTTATATGGATGTAATTATGTTTGAAATAGCTCATGGAGTTTGCACTATCTGCAGGGCTCCGAAATGGTCCGCCAAGTGGACATAAATATTTTCTTCGAAAGATTTTCTTTTGATAGTTATCTTTCAAATTGCGCAGAAACTGCCTTCGGAGGTTACATTTAGCACAAATCCTGTAGAAACCTACTATGAAATTTTCACTTTGTAAAATCACCATAAAATGAAAATAAAGTAGGATGCGTTTCGAGATACAACAATAACAGCTCGTCATCAGCTAAATCTACACCAGTCCGTAAGGGTTTTGAGTCGAATAAAGTGATACTTAATTTTTCATTCTATGGAGATTTTACAAATTGCTTTACTTTATTTATCAATTATCGTCAGTGTCTACGGTGTTTTTTCACTACAAAAATTTCAGTTAAAATATTGGTGTTCCATTCTCAGACTATTCATGAGCCCTCCTGTATGTGTGATTTATTCGGCTAAACAGATATACATATTTGACCAAATGTCATAGTGATAAATTTTCTGGTTAAAAAACATGGCTGACAGGTTTTTTCTGGAAATCTTGATCCGGTTATGGAACACTGACAGATTCAGCCATAGGTACTTTGTTTAAACCCTGATGTAGACACTTTCAAAAATTTTCCCCGTTATAATATATATATATATATATACATAAATTGAATTACTAATATGTATTGTCCGGATGTAAATCTTCACCATTTTCTTTATTTTTAACGAGTACCGCGAAGAATTTAAACATAAACACTGTTTCAAATGTACACTTGCTATTTTGTTCTCATAATTTTGTGCACTTGTGTTTATCAAGAAAATCATCTAAATAAGGATTAGTAGATCAAAATGAAAATTATTTTAAATTTTATTGCAATAATTTTGAATAACCCTATATTGCTTTTGTTGACTAGTGAAATATGTAATTTGGATTGCACCTTTATGTGTTAAATTGCAAGAAATATTATTACAGCAGCGTACTTTATTTTCAAAATTGTGAGTATTTAGTATTTTAGAAAAAACGTTTCCTTAAAAAGACAATTTTTTTTTTAACTAAGAATAATAAATGGCAATGAAGTATATTTCTTATTTAAACTCAAAAATTAATTATACTTGAGTAATGTGTGATACTATAATGGATACTTAATATATCTTATGACGGTATAATAACACTTAATGATATAGCAATCTGGTCATTAATTTTTAGGTAGATTTCATATGAAATACTACCTATTGCATTGTCTCCCATGTTGGAATTTCTGAAAAATTTTTGCGGATCTACACGAATCATGACTCCTAGACCCCAAAACTACCATCAGTAAAAAAGTTTATACATCTATCTATCTATCTATCTATCTATCTATCTATCTATCTATCTATCTATCTATCTATCGGTGTATATCACTTTCTTCTAGACACGATAACTTCCATAATTATGCTCAGATCTTCATCAAACTTTTACATAAAATCAAGGGGCATAAAATCTCGGTTAAGTTCGTTAATGGGCAAAATCGGACCAAGGGGGTGGAAGTTAGGAGGGTTTTTGTGAAAACAGAAAAAACGCGATAACTTTTTAATTAAAATAGATATCGAATCGGTTTAAAGTTTATATTACTTCTAAAAAATGAGGAAAAAGTTTATGCGTGGCAGATTTTTGATAAAGTTAAAAATGGGCTCAAGGGGCGAAAAAAACATGGTTTTTGGGAGAAAAAAATTCATAACTTCGTCAATTCTCAAGATATCAAATCCAACTAAATTTTATATAAATGTACTCAATATTATCTAAAACTTTTGTATTTACAAGTTTTTGATAGGACCAATTTTTACCGATGAAAAAAATTAAAAACGAAAAGAAAAAGGGGGGAGGAAAAAGAAAAAATCCCATAACTTACTCAATTCTTAAGCAATTAAATCTAATTAAATTTATTTTACATCTTCACAATAATATCTACAACTTTTATATTGACAAGTTTTTCATAGAACCAATTCTTATAGCAAAAATAAATTAAACAAAAATAGGAGTTGGAGAAAAAACCTCAAATCCAAACTGCTTATATTCTGACTCATTTTAAAATTCATTTTTGATTTTAAACGCATCCAAATGACAGATCCTCTCATTTAGTAACTATATAATGCGACTTATTGGCCAATTTTTTGATAAAGGCAGAATATATTTTTAAAAAGGCTGCCAAAAAAGGTATTTTGAACAGATTTCCCGAAGTTTTCATCATTAAAAAATTCATTAAGTATAACAAATTGCGTTTTTCATGAGTCATTTTTAAATTCATTTTTGTTCTCAAACCCATCCAATTTACAGGTCCTATTATTTAGGAACTATATAACTTGACGTATTGGCCAGTTTTTTGATAAAGGCAGAATATATTTTTTAAAAGGCTGCCAAAAAGGGTATTTTGAACAGAATTTCACGAAGTTGTGATTAAAATTTGAGGAAATTTAAGAAATTGCGTTTTTACCGAGTCATTTTTAAATCTTTTTTTGTTCTCAAACGCATCCAATTTACAGGTTCTCTTATTTAGGAACTATATAATGTGACGGAGTGGCCAGTTTTTTGATAAAGGCAGAATATATTTCAAAAAAGGCTGCCAAAATGGGCACTTCGCACAAAATTTCCCAAAGCGAGATGATTAATGAACTGTGGGTATTCAAATAACAAATTGGTTATTTTATGACTCATTTTTAAATCCAATTTTGCTCTGACACACATTCAATTGACAGTTTTTTGTTACTTAGGAACTATATAATGTGCGTATTCGTCGATTTTTTGATAAAGGGTGAATATATATATTTTAAAATCTGTCAAAGTGGGCACGTCGCACAAAATTTCTCAAAGCGATCTTGATTAAAGAATTGTGGATGTATTAAAATAATAAATTGGTTATTTTATGACTCATTTTTAAATTCAATTTTGCTGTCAAACGAATTTAATTAACAGTTTTTTGTTATTTAGGAACTATATAATGAGCATATTGGTCAATTTTTTAAATAAAGTAAGAATATAATTCAAAATATATTGCCAAAATGGGCATTTAAGTAAAAATAGGCATTTTTTTTTTTTTTTTTTTTTTTTTGAGATGAAAACTTTTCGAAATCTACCTCCGCCTATAGGCCATGCCGAAAGGGATTTTTAACTATACATATTGAAACTATAACGAAATACTCCTTGTTCATTAATATTAATTTCATAAAAATTTTCCTCTTATTTTCCTCATTATTTCATGAATAGAAAGCAGCTTGTCTTCTATTTTGTGAGCGAAAACAACAAGTAAAGGCCATTTCATAGTTTAATTAACTTAGATAAAATTAATCTCTTAACAAAAGAGATTTTCCTTAATTATATTAGGAGAAAGCATGCTCTAACGCTTACACATCTTTTAAATTTTACCTAGATGTTTTAAACTAACATCCGATCTTTTTCTTAATGTCATTAATAAAAAAATTTTGTTCATTGTTCTTAAAGTGAGCGCAATTTTATTCACATTAATTCTAACTCAATAATTGTGAAATGATATTTTAAAGAAAAATAAATGAAGACAACTGTTAATAAAATAATAAATGATACCATTATTTTTTTATTATAATTTTATGGAACACATTGCATATTTAATTACTTTTGCTATAGTAATTTTCACAATAATTTCAAATAAATTCAAAATAATATTCGGCATATTATATATATATATAAATATATATATACACTGGTGTCCATATGTTAAGCATAATTGGTAATTAAGTAAGTAATGAAAGAAATATAACTCGAAATGTGGTGAAACTTCAGGTGTGTAAACAAAATAGTACGTGTCATATATTTTCGCGAAGAGTTTTCCCAGAAATCGAATAGGGGACCGTCAACAAATTGGAAAAGAACGAAGATCTTTTGGATAACCCTGTCAAAACTAATGTAGCAAAAGCGTTCAAACAGAACATTACGATTAAATGGCTTATTGTAATGTACTGTGTTTATTTTTATAAGGCTAGCATTCATACTCGTAGAGAAATTAAGGTTTTTTATAAAAACAGTCCTAAGTTTTTTTATTATAATTTGCAGAGTTCTTAATATAAAATAATGTTCTTTTCTGAAAATATGACAAACATCATGGTACACAATACCCTGTCATCAGAATTTAAAAATAATAAAAATTGTATGACAAATGAGCAGGTTTACTAAATAATTTTTTACTGCGCATGCGTGAACGCTATTAAAATGTCATTTGCATATTAGGTTAGTTAAATGTGTAGAGCAACTTTTGTGAAAGTCTCAAAAACATAGATTAAAAATTCTGAAAATTATCGTTGATAGAATGAGATCAAAATCCGCTATTCCCTAATGAAGCAAAAAGTTGAGGGGCTGTATCCATATTCCATTGTTTCGTGCCTAGACAATATTGCACGTACAACTGTATTTGGATAAAACCCCTGATATTTTGCTTCCTTTTAGGAATAACGGATTTTGAGTTAATTCTATAGACGATAATTTTCAGAATTTTCAAGCTATATTTTTGAAATTTTTACAGAAGTTGCTCTATACATTTAGCTAACACAATATGCAAATGAACTTTTGATATCTTTGATGCATGCGCAATGAAAAATTATTTACTAAACCTACTCATTTTTCATACAATTTTTATTATTTTGAAATTCTGATGACAGGGTATTGTGTACAATGATGTTTGTCATATTTTCAGAAAAGAACATTATTTTATATTAAGAACTCTGCAAATTATAAGCAAAAAACTTAAGACTGTTTTTATAAAAACCTCAACGAGTATGAATGCTATCCTTATAAAAATAAACACAGTACATTACAATAAGCCACTTAATCATAATGTGCAGTTTGAACGCTTTTGCTACATTAGTTTTGACAGGGTTATCCAAAAGATCTTCGTTCTTTTTCAATTTGTTGACGGTCCCCTGTTCGATTTCGGGGAAAACTCTTCGCGAAAATATATGACGCGTACTATTTTGTTTACACACCTGGAATTTCACCACATTTCGATTTATATTTCTTCCATTACTTACTTAATTACCAAATATGCTTATATATATATATATATATATATATATATATATATATATATATATATATATATATATATATATATATATATATATATATATATATTTCTTTTTATAGATATTAAATATTTTTAAATTACAATTTATTATTGTCAAACAAATATCACCAGAAATCGAGCTAGCATTTTGTTAATTTGATATGAGAACATATGTTTGTTTAATGTTTTACTTATATATCTGCATAATTGTCACATTTTTAAATTGCATCAATTTAGCACTTTCCAACATTGTTAAAATGTGCTTATGCATTCGGTTTGTCTATCTGTCCGTCTGACCGTCTCTCCGTGCTCTCACTCCCGTAAATATACTGGGAATTCATACAATCGATAAAGCTTACTTAGGGTCATGAAAGCATGTTTGGTATTTAATATGATGTATGTATGATTAATGGATCATTTACAGGGCACTGAATAGAAATCGATTACATTATGGCATATGGGAAAAAATCGTTTGGAGAGTATTTTATTGACATTATGCTATTTCAAATGCATCGCAACTGATATGAATCACTGAATTTCACTACGATCACGTTAAAAAAGCGCTCTCATAGCATTTGTTATTAATTTGCAGGGGCACACAAAATAAATTGATTTTCCTTAATAATTTCTGGACCGTACATTTTGAAATTCGGTATGCTCTTTACAATTTAATTATTTTTTGCGTATCATTCTCTATATATAAATCCAATACCTCCTATACAGGTCTGCACAAAAGTATTCGCATAACATTAAACTTCTAAGAAGAAATTGCTAAAGGTTGTTTTACTGAAATAATATTTCTTAAATGAAATAGTACCTCTTAAAGAAACCAAATCTTGGAATGCATGTTATTAATAAATATAAATTTCTATATCATATACTGGGCTACTAAAAATTGAGATAATTTTCCGATTGTAGATGGGAACAGACGGAATTAAATTTTGAAATCGTTATAAATGTATGTGGTGTTTGGAATGGAATGAGCCGTTCCGAAGAAAGAAATAAGTAGGTGATCTTTTTTTTTAGTACATTGCATTGATTTGGCCGCAAAAGACCACTTAACATTAATCAACACAGTTCAACAATTTTTTAATCATTTGCAGGAAAAGTAATTGAATAGATAAAAATAGAGCTTACCTGCATAAACTTGAGTTATCATGAGAGTAGAAACAAACAAAAGAATATGCACAGAGAAATTTCTTGCAAAGAGATTTCTTTATTTCTTTTTTTTATGAAGATAAATGAATTCTCATTCTTAGAGAATATAATAACTGTAAGTAGGCGTAGCTCTCTTATTTTTAGAGCCGGCCATAGACGACTCACATGACTTATGCAAATTTATAAATAACAGAAAACTCATTTCCAAATGATTATACCTATTTCATTCAATTGGAGAGAAGGGGGTAAAATGTTAAAATGCAATAAAACAAAGGGGTGCTTATTTTTGTAAACAGCACACAACGTACCAAGAACGGAAATTCTAGACGAGATGATGTTCCAATAATTTGTACAATCACTATTTCGAGAAAACAAAAACATTCTTTTAGCTCGAAATATATTATTATGGGTAAATTCTTCTCTGGAGATCATAAGTAGTATTTTTTTCATGGATGAACACACCTTTAGACGTCATCACGAAGTAATAAAGTCGGTTCCTTGTTTTTTTTTTTGGAGAAATTACATCTTTTTTATATCATAATGCTAATCCTTTATCATAAAACCGAACAAAACAATTTTAGCTGGGATCCCACACATCATTACCTTAGGCGTTCATTACCGTACTTCTGCTGGCTTCTCCTCTGCAATGCCTTCTTCTACTCTGACGAAACGACAGCGGCAGCCAAGGAAAGAAGGGAGGGGTTGCTATAAATTTAAAAATACGCCAACTGGCAGGGCAAAAGGAAGTGGCGATAAAATAAAGAGGCCAAGAGTTTCGCCACTACTAGGGAAACTGCACTTTTAAGAATAAACTTTTATCTCACCAGAAAGATGCGGAGCCAAAACTGGATATCAGGACGCACCAATTTTTAAATTACGCATCGCAAGAATAGTATCTGATTGGACAATAGGAGGAGCCATAAAACGGAAGTGCACACCCCATCGAACATTCGAGAAAACACAGATTTCAACATTTTGAAATCAACAAAAAGTTAGGTAATAAAAAGAACTTTACAGGGGAGATAAAAATGCGAGAATTAAGATAATTTTTAGAATGCGAAATATATAATAAATGAATAAAGATTAAAACAAAAATAGACGATCAATTAAATTAAATAAAAATATGGCAGTGGTTAAGAGTAACCACAACATATTACCCCTGTCACTCAAGAGAAAATATTGGTGAGATGCACAAATTCAATATTTTTACATCGAGACAATATTTTCTAAATTATGCACAATGAACATATAAATCAGTCATAAATATAAATAAACTAATAAGAATCACATGAATATCAATAATTGTTTTACATGACATTCAATAATAATAGAACAAAATTACTATAATAGTTATAGTTCAAATAATAGTGCACAATAAATTGGCAAACATCTAAAATAATTGTTTGTTCTCAAAAGGAAAATATCTTGTTTGAAAATAAAGTTTATAATAGTATATGTACTTATAGAAAATGTTCACAGTCTTTAGATGAGAGTCTCTTGACTGAGTCGTGCAATAGCAAGTACAATAATATAAATTTACCAGCATGTATAAAAATTGTTGCGTATAATAAGAACATGAACATACATATATGGTCAGCATATTAAAAAGAAAAAGGATTTGTAATACTGTACATATAAGCAAATGATATTAAAATTCACAAATTAATAATCATGTTAAATTCAATAAATTCAATTTTTCAGAATTCAATTTTTGAAAATTTTCATATGACAGAAATTGGAATATGTATACAAATGGTCAAGAGAGAATATTTAGACTCTCAAAAAAAATATATCCATATGCATACAATACTTTCCAATATATCAACATATCTTAACTGAATAGATTTAATGTCATGCAATTCAACAACATCTTCAAAGTAAATAAAAGTTGTAAATCAACAAGAACATTTTCAAAGTAAATAAAGGTAAATACCAAAGAGAGAATATTTAAACTCTCAGAAGAAAAATGCTATTCTGCAATGCACTGTAAAACATTTGTGTAAGCTTGCCATCATTTATGTGTGTAACGTTCCTCAAATTCTGGAGAAAGTCATTCTGATATTTTAAAAAACACACAAAACCAGAGGATATTTTCACAGAGGTTCGTGGAACTTTCCACTTGAAGCATGACGTATGATGTAGTACTCCAAGCGCATGCTCAGTGGTAAATGTCGACATAGACGACATGAGGAATTGAGAAGGAAAACATTAAACATGTGATCAACATCAACATCTTCCGGCACAATTTACAAGAAAACGAGATATGAAGTAAGTTGTCATTTTCTTAATATTTTATTGATAAAATATTGAGTACTTCAAATATATAAGTTGTTATAGTCTAAAGTTTTGAAACCAGTTTCCATTACTGAAATGCTTATTTAACTAATTTCCAGTAATGAACATCCAATGTAGACATTGCTAAAAATAATTTAGTAAGTTCATAGTATACAAAATCTTCTCACTTATTTGGAAAAATCTGAAAGTAATTATTTTTAAATTACACTTAAAAAAACTCATTACTGTAGGAGTGAGTGGAAAGAGTAGGACAGCGGGAGGGATGGGACAGTAGGAGGAATGGGACAGTAAATTTTTCTCTTTATGTATATACTAAACATTTCATCAATCAAACGTAACACGATAGCCCAAGCAATCATAACCAAATCTTCAATTGAAAAAAATGATCAGTATAAACTTGCAGTCGTATAACGGAAAAGATTTATTCAAGAATCAAAATTAAATTCGCTTAATATAATTTATATGCTTTTCGTATATAAATGACTTGTATATGCATAGCTATAATAGTTTCCTTATTTATGGAACAATATACTGTACGTTATGCATAATTTAAAATAAGCTTAAAATACCTATTTTTGTTTATACATAAAGTTTAACACAAAACAAGGAAGTGGGGAGGAATGGGACATGGTAATAAAAGGAAGAACTTGCATGTCGACATGGTAAATTCGACATGTCCATTTTTTTTTTTTTTTTTTTTTTTTTTTATAAGATGAATCTAATTTGCTACCATGCAAACATTTTTAAAGGATAATATATTATCACTTTGATTATAAATTAATTTACTTCAAAATGTAAATAAATTGAAGTGATGATTTTTTAATGTCATCTACGACAAAAAATCGTGAATTTTTATTCATGATTGTCATTGAATCATAAATCTACAAGAATTTTATGATGTGGCACATACATTATCATCCTACAATGTTTCTTTAATTGTATATTTAGCCGACACTAGCCTATTTATGCTTTATAGGTTTGTTTTATAGCTGTCTCTTACCTCCGTGTAAGTGGAGAGATATGGGGCACATTTTGAAATTTACATTTCTTTAATTATAAAATAAAATTTTATGTTGTGTTTCTATATTGTTCAGGGAGATTAAAAAGTCGTTCACAATGCACTCTATAAAGTGAAATTTTAGTGTTTGTATCAAACAAAGTTGATTTTCTTACTTTTGTAAATACTTTTGTAACTGTCCCACACCATCCCACTCCCCCTTATGGTTTAATAAAAAGCTTCTCTCAATGTGTTAATTAATGTTATCTGATAAACAATTTTTTCTAAATATTGTAATCAAATCATTATTATTGACATCTCTGCTTTTGATATTTTTTACTGTAGCAAACAATCAAACCAATCGGAAAGTAGACAATATTATATAGATAAAGAAGGGGCTAAAGGGGGATGATCTAGAAACAAATTCAACTGAAAAACGACAATTTTTTAAAACTACACAAAATCTATTTGCTTTTTGAATGTTTGATTATTCATCTATTATGCACATAAAAATTAACATTAAACTATTAAATTTATAGCATAGTATTAAAACAATTTTATTTGGAGATCCGTGGCTTCAAATATCAGTTTTTCAATTTTATTTTGAAATAGTTTTCATAGTATTTATTAAAAATCAACAAATCTGTGGTATTTTCATATTTGTAATAATAATTACTACAATTAATTCATCAATAAACTTAACTGTTAAATGCAAATTATACAACTTCACTCGCCGGCTCTTTTCTTTTTTATTCTTTTTCTACTAATCCTTCTAAATTTCTTCCATTATTTCAATTTTATAACTGTAATTCTGGTATTTGATGTTTTGAATCATCTATTGAAATAATTAAAATAAACGGATAATATATATATGACATAGATGCGCCAATAATCGATACCCTTAATGAATTTCTATAAAAAATAATTTTTAATTAATACTATTTATATTACAATTTTTCAACATTTTATTCATCACTCAACAATTTTTAACCATTCTCATAATGCCATCTCTCCTAAATTAAAATTTAATTGTAAATAAGAGAAAAATATCAAAACGCCCACACTCCAGTAACGGATACACCTCAAAATGTAAAAAAAAAAAAAAAAAAAAAAAAAAAAAAATAGGGGAGATTAGGGATGGTTGACCACGGCGGAGGCTTGACCCATTCAACCATTTTCAAATTTAAATATTTTTCAGACTTTTGTCGCAAGATGATAACCAAAACTAAGAAAATTATCAAGCAACAAGCTTCATTTCATGCAGACAATTGAAGCAGGTGAAACACAATCAGATGTGAAGACTTTTTAACAAAGTTGAGTTTTTAAAAAATATTTTTCAAGAGTTTCCCCGTTAAAATATCATAGAAATTTAAGTTAGTAGGTTTTAATTAATACAGAAATATTGAGATTTAATTATAGGCATGAATTTCGCACAGGTATATTATATGTTTAAAATAGTTTAAAATATTTTTTTCTTTAGAATATAGCTTAGGGAGAGAGGCTTGACCTAGTCAATATGTTGGAGGATTGACCTTAGTGAAACCTCCCTTAATTAAATGTTTTTGAAATCTGTTTATTATACTTGGTATACAATAAAAGGTTAATGTTCATATTTTTAAAAGAATGTAAATTTATTCTGCAAATATAAAGGAGCGATACAAAAATGTTATTTAAAATTAACCTTTAACTGATGTGACATAAATCGGCACTTAACTACTGTAAACCAGTCTGGCACACCGCTCCATCGAAAGATGAATAAAAGGGGAGATTAACCCATTAACGCCCAGCGTCCTCGTTTGAGGACGCTTTAAAAAAAATTTATTCCCCGCCTTAAAATTAAAAATATTATTTTATTTACAAATTGGTCTTATAGATGGCAGCACTACACAATATCACACATGCGATTATTTTTAATTAAGTGAAAATACGCGGGAAAGATATGGTATAATTTCCCAGGTTTTTTTGTGATCACGTTATGTATTTTTGATACTACTGTATGGAACTGGATTAATGAGGTAAATTCTTTTAATTTAGTATAAATGTAACCTAGATAGTCCATATTATGCCATTAGCATGTTTTTTAATTTTTATTGTTGTTAATATATCCGCAATAAACAGGAAAAGTTATCCGTCATCAATTGAGGACGCTGGGCGTTTGGGTATACTTTTTTTTTCATATTCAGATTTCTTTCTCAAAAGTTTTAATTTTTTTATTGCAGATAAGCTATAAAAGAAAATTGAAACACGAGTCGAAAAAAAGTTTTTAAAAGCTTGGAAGAGGCAACTGCTTATCTTTTTTCTGAAGAAATAGAAGTAGATATTATATTAATGCCTCCGGATGTGGATGATCTAACTGATGAAGAACAATTTGATGATGATAATTTGGATACACCGGTTGTATCAGATGTTGCAGGTACATTGGAAAATACTATACCAGATGACAAGGAAAACTCGATTATTTTGGATGAAAAAAAGGAAAAAAATCTCACAAGCGTAAAAGAGAAGTACCAGTTGTATGGACAAATGAAAACCCCGCTTACAAATTTGGGACTTTGGAGAATTCTTCAAAGAGAAATATGGATATACTAACTACGGAAACTAGTAATCTGAGTCCAGTTGAATTGTTTGAAGAATTTTTTACTGGAAGTGTCTATGATATGATCGTCGAAGAAACAAATCGATATGCTCATGAAGTGAAAAATAAATTGAACTATAATGTTACTAAAGACGAAATAAAAACATTTATTGGATTTTTGATATTTTCAGGATATCATACTTTACCAAGTGAACGGGATTATTGGGCAGAAGGAGAAGATTTAAGAGTTACAATAGTGAAGAATGCTATGACTAGAAATTTTTACTTAGAGCTCAAGAGATTATTACACTTCCAAGATAATAAATTACATGAATGCAACAAACATGATAAATCGTTCAAAATACGTCCCTTGATAGAAATGCTTTCCAAAAATTTTCAGAAGTGGGGCATTTTCCATGAAAATTTGTCTATCGATGAAATGATCGTTCGATATTATGGTCATCATACACTAAAACAGTTTATAAAATCTAAACCTATTAGATTTGGATATAAACTCTGGGCTTTGTGCGGCAGCGATGGTTATTGTTATAACTTTACACTGTATTGTGGAAAAGAATCAAATTCTTCTGAATCCGACAAACTACCTTTAGGTACAAAAGTGGTGTTAAATTTATTATCTACTGTTCAAGATCCAAACAGCCATTGTGTTTATTTTGATAACTTCTTTACCAGCCATATGTTACTAAAAAAACTGAAAGAAATGCAATTCAGAGCTAGTGGAACAATACGAGAAAATCGTACTGAGAAATGTCCAATAATGGCTGACAAGAAAATGAGTAAAAAAGAGAGAGGGTTTTTCGATAGTAAATTTGATAAAACAAATGAAATTCTTGTTGTTAAGTGGAAGGACAATAAGTGTGTTTCTTTAGCCACTAATTTTGATACAATATTACCACTGACATCGGTACAAAGATGGAATGTAGAAAAAAAAGAAAAGGTGAAGGTGAATCAGCCTCATGCTATAAGTTCCTATACTTCATTCATGGGGGGGCGTTGACCTGCATGACTGGCTACTTGAGAAACATTCTATAGCTATACGTGGAAAGAAATGGTATTTTTGCCTTGTCACTAGTATGATAGACATGGCTGTAGTTAATGGCTATGCCATTTATAAGAAGATTCATGGGTCGAAATCGATGACAATCAAAGATTTTAGGAGATATATTGCAGTAACCTATTTAAAAAAAGGTGCTGATTCAAGAGCAATTCTCGGAAGGCCAATACAAAGGCAAATAACATCCAGATCCAGTGTGCTTCCGGACGTAAAATTTGACAAAATACAGCATGTTATTGGCAAAAGGGAGAAACAAAGACGTTACCAATATGATAAATGTTCTTCAAAGCCAAGAACTTATTGTATGAAATGCAATGTAACACTATGTATGGAATGTTTTCCACTTTTTCACACTAAGAGTCAATCTTAAAAATGTAAAAAAAAGAGTTTTCTTGCATATCTAAGAATAAATTTTGATTTGAAACAATATTTTCTCCATTAGTTTGCTTATATATTAAAAAAATGTCTTTTTATAAAAAAAAAATCATTTTTTAAAATTTTAGATTTTTTTCATACAAACGCCCAGCGTCATCAAATGAGGACGGCTTGAAAAATAGGGTTGCAATTATTTTTTTTTTTCAAAATGCTTTCGAAATATCCTTAATTTATTCATTTTTACCCATATGTGTTAATTTCAAAGAAAATTTTCAAAAAAGGTATTCTTAGTTTTTTTAAATTTTTGGTGTTTTCAAATTTATTTTATTTGTCAAATCTTGTAACTTAACGGTATTCTATATATTTTTTAACTTATTTTATTTCTTTAAACCTTACAGTTTATAGGTATTCTAGGTTTAAAATGATTTGAAAATGAGATTTTTAAAATTACTTTATTTGTTTAAACTTGTAAAATAAAGGTATTCTGCATTTCTATAAATGATTTTATTTGCAGGGATCTCGCTGAGATTTTTTATTGGTGGGGGAGAGAGCCTGAAATTGCCAAGTCAAAACTCAGTATTTGCCAACTCAGTGAAAATCAAACATAAATACTTCTCGGGGTTTGCAAACTAGTTTTATTACACAGTTTTATATACAGTTATATAATAGCTTTTTTTAATTATCACAATTAGAAAATGTAATATAGCTTTTATTTGTAAAAAGTTTAATAATATTTATAATTATATTGGTGAATTTCGTCCAATTTATCAGAAATAGAAAGTGTATTATAGTTTTTAATTAAAGTTTTGAACTAATTTGCCAATTCAGTTTGTAAATTTGCCAACTGTAACAGCATGTGGAAACATTTGGGTTGAAGGGGTGTAGGCTCCCATGTGTACCCCCTCTTAGCGAGGCCACTGTTTATTTGTATATTTCTTTACTTTTGGATGTATATCTACATAAAATGCAGAGAGATGCTTCTTATGAGTGAGGAGCCTTGAAAAATTATTTTTTCATGATTAAAATCTATCTTTCTTCAAATATATTGCAATATATTTTTTCAAAAACTGTCAAATCTCTATTTCAAATATAAAAAAAGCCTTGTCTTTTTTAAAACATGAAAGTAATAAAATATAAACGTTCAGAAAAAGTCATTTAACACGGGAGTATCTAATCTTCAACTTATAAGTAAGATAAAGTAATCTTCAACTTATTTTATCGCAAAATTTGTAAGGATTGTCTCTGCCTTAATAAAATGACGGTTATAACTTGATTGTGTTGGTGACAAAGTTAAAAACATTTTTACCTTATTGGGTAAGCGCGCGTTCTCCCTGGTTAAAGTTTTAATTTGTGTGGGCAATTGTGTTGGGTGTATTTACAATATCTCGAGACATAATTTCTTTTTGGGTAAAAATGAAATATAAAAATATTTACAATTAAATAAATTTTCATATATATAGTAAATAAATTTATACATATATTATACATATTAAATAAATTTTTTTTATATATATAGTGATACATATACATATTTAATAAATATATTAAATATGTATATATATATATATAATAAATATGTATATGTATCACTATATATATATATATATATATATATATATATATGAAAATTTATTTAATATGTATAATATATGTATAAATTTATTTAAAAAATATTTACAATTAAATAAATTTTCATATATATATATATTAAATAAATTTATACATATATTATACATATTAAATAAATATTATATATTATATATATTATACATATTAAATAAATTTTCATATATATATATATATATATATATATATATATAGTGATACATATACATATTTAATATATATATATATCTATATATATATATTAAATATGTATATGTATCACTATATATATATATATATAAATAAATATATGAAAATTTATTTAATATGTATAATATATGTATAAATTTATTTAATTGTAAATATTTTTATATTTCATTTTTACCCAAAAAGAAATTATATCTCGAGATATTGTAAATACACCCAACACAATTGCCCACACAAATTAAAACCAGGGAGAACGCGCGCTTACCCAAGGTAAAAATGTTTTTAACTTTGTCACCAACACAATCAAGTTATAACCGTCATTTTATTAAGGCAGAGACAATCCTTACAAATTTTGCGATAAAATAAGTTGAAGATTACTTTATCTTACTTATAAGTTGAAGATTAGATACTCCCGTGTTAAATGACTATTTCTGAACGTTTATATTTTATTACTTTCATGTTTTAAAAAAGACAAGGCTTTTTTTCTATTAGAAATAGAGATTTGACAGTTTTTGTACATTTTCTTTATTATAGACTTGATAAATATATACATGGAATTAGCATTCAAATTTTCTTTATTTTTTTTTTAAATAAAAGTATATGAAGATGTGTGAAATTCCATTTTTCATTATGTATGTTTCAGTGAAATAAAAGTATTAAATGCAATAGTAGATTTATCTAAAAATCCATTTGCAATCTTGTATAGTACACATTTAAAAATGTTTAAAAATGTAAAAAATATATAAATACTTAAAGTAGTAGAAATCTTAAACAATTAAAATTTTTCAATAATTTTATTTTTAATATGCAGTTTTTCAGAATGTACTTTTAGTAGAACATCAAAATGCATTGAGTTTATCATTTGAACCATACTATTAAAAAGAAATAAAATTTCTGAAAAAGGTAAACATCCACCTTAATGCATTTAAATGTTCTTTTTTGATGATTATTATTTTTAATGCTTAAAGAATAAGAAAAATAAACATAAATCAGAACTTAAAAAAGGTACTAAATGACACCTTCCACTAATATTTTGCTGAGATACTCATAAACGTTTATATGAGACAAAATTACGATTAAAAAAGAAAATCATGTTTTTAATTTTAAAATTTGCTTTTTTTTCAATTTTGTTTCAAAGAAAGCTAACTGTTGATAACTGTATTTGTCGAGAGATTGTATTCCATGTAGTATCTAGTATATGATGTAGTATTGATGTGATGGTTGTATTTGAAAATTGTATTCGATGTAGATTTGTCCTAAATTTTATAAATCCCCCCCCCCCGTAAATATTCTTGTATATAATATACTGTTTAAATTAGCTCAAGTTAATCACATTGCTATTTTGGGGCATTCTAACTTTTGAAATTTATAATTTAATCAAAATAAAGTTAATTTAAAGTATATCAAAACTAAACATTTTATTAAGATGCAATGAACTAATTATGATGTTTCATTTAACTAGGTGTCACAAATTTGGGAAGATTGCCGTGGCCATCGCCTTTAATCCTCTGCTATGAAAATTTTTCCAGTGAGTAAAAAAAAAGGATAAATTGAGAAATTGAATGGTACAATAGAGCAAAATATTGTACACGGACAACCCAAATTCTGCGCAAAGAAAATTCCTATCGCTTTTTGGAGCAAATACCACCAGGTTAAGATAATCTTCTGGAGATGGCACGCATGAATGGCAATTTCAAACAGCCGTCAACTTTTAAGATTTTTCTACAAAATTTTATAGAAATTACCCGAAACTGTGCCTCCTGACAGTGAAGTTGCAACCAACATATCTTATCATCATATCTAATAAACATGCATGCAGACTTGATAAACGAATTTAAAAGAAGGAAAAAGCTTTTGAGTTTTGCTACCCCATAATTTGTTTGCACTTCAGTGTATAATTTTTTTGTCATGTTATTGAACTTTTATTTTTCTAGTAGAGTTTTAATAATGATAGACTTGTATTTTATGTTATATGTCTGTCCCAACCCCCCCTGTTTAAAATTAATTGTGAGAGCGAGACTGTACACATTTGTTCAGAATTATTTTTGTGTGTGTGGTGTGTAAATTTCTTTAAAATTTAAATAAACAATACTGGTAGCTAGTTTTCATAAATGCAGATGTTTTCTTAAACAATTTGGAAGTATTTTTTTAAAATAAAAAAAAAATGTATTAGAAATTTATGTTAATTTTCTGTATGTGGTGTGAAAATATATTTCAATTTGAAATAACCAATTGTGCAAGCTGCTTTCATAAATGTAGATGTTTTCTTGTTTATTTTTTTATATTAAAATTGAAATATTAATATGTGTTCTGTACTCTAAAAATAAACAGATTTGATATTCATAAATAAGCTGTAGTAAAAACAAGATTTTATTTGGGTACCTTATGCTCATATTTCAGGATTTCCATGAATAGAAATTACTACCTTGAATTACTACCATGAATGGAAAGTACCAGAGGTACTCTAAACTAACTTAAAGAAATTTGAGTGAAATGTGAAAACTTACTGCAATTTCAATTTAGAGGTGTACCGAATATTTGATTAATAGTAAGTTGATAGAAAGCCAAATATTCTATTCCTTCTTAATATCTGACTACTAAATTTAAGCATTAAGCAAAAACGTGTATAAACCGTATTAATAAAAAAATCACATAAAGATTAAAACATATAAATTATTTAGAAACAATGAAAAATTTCAGATATAAGTCTTTAAGTTTTAAAAATTATTTTATAAAAATTTGCTAAATATTATTTTTTTAAACAAAATATACTTTTAAATTTTAATAGATTCTTCAAAGTAACTTTTTGTTCATTAAACCTTTTTCACAGTTACAGAAATATTTAAAACTAAAGGCAATCTAATTAAGTTGTTGTTACTTGAATAAACATAATTTTGCAAAATAATTCCCTATGATTAATTTTAATTGATATTTAGTATCAGTATTGTTCAAATATTCAATATTTGTCTTAAATTGATTTTCATTGCATTCTTTTTTAATGTGTTTGTTAAAAAATGAAATTACAGTATTATTTTCAATGGTATATTGTTTAACAGATTGTGTTGCAACCAGAATTTTAATAGGGGAACATTTAAATAGGGTATCTGCTCAGTAAGACGGTATGCAGATATTTTTTTGTTGCCAACCACATAGCTAATAGTCTATCGGGGTTACAGAAGATAACCCTATGCAACTTTTTTTTTTCTTAATGGATTCAGAGTCCATCATCTGGAACCAATCTGGCATATAAATATTTTTCCATCTATCTCGAATCCTTTTAAGCTTTGTTAAAACTAACTTGTCGGCCAGCTCATATGCAGGATGTTGATTCATAACATTATTGACCTATAAGTCCATATAAGGTTGTGCAAGACAATCTCAAATAGTTGATAAACGTCAAAGTTACCTGTTTTAAAAAACATTTAGATGAAAGTACAATTTTTTAGGTATCCTAAAAATATGATATAAATTATCTAATTAATAAAAGCAATTTCTCTATTTGAAACAGAACTACAGGGGTACATATTTTACAAATATAGAGAATGTTCCATATTTATATTTTTATTTGTTTAAGATATTAAATCAATTCTATAACTTCTAAAAAGGGACATATGTTGGTACAAGCAACTGCAATTTCTTGTAAGCTGGATCATTTTTCATTAAATGACATAATATATGTGTTTCTATCTGCAACACAGATTACGCTGATTTTTATTTTAATCATATCATAAAAAAAGATTAAAATCACGCAATTGCTTTTTTTTATTAGTAATACTTAGCTGTATTCTAAATCAATGTAATCTTAAAAAGATTAGATTATAAGTTTTTATATCTCCAGTAGCTGAAAATTCTCCATCTGCGACAGACATTTTATGGATAGAAAATAATCTGCATGTAAAATGTTACAATTGAACAGTTAATTATTTAAAAAATCACTTACTTGTACTATCTTTATGCATTTTGTTAACTTACATTTATAATATAATTAAGTATTAAAGAGAAAGCAATACTATAAATCCAAAAAAAGGTCCTTTGAAAACTAAAATCCGCAAAAGAGAAAAAGATTGCGACATTCGGTCTCCCATCTTGAACTTTTTGCTTTTGGGTTTATTACAAACAAAAATAAGGGTATATGATCTCAATACACTGTAAAGATGTTCTTTCATTTTCAATGTGCTCTTAAGCATGTTTTCTGTTGTAGACTCACTGAAGAGATAAGAGAGAATTCATTGAATGTGATAATAAAGGTATCCCAAAGTAAATACAAAACAACTGAGAATTGTCTTATTTTTAACACCAAAAAGCAGGTACTAAATACCTACTATTTAAGCACACATGAAGGAAAGTACTTGAGCCAACTTTTAAAAGTTTAGAAATGTACTATTTACTAAACCATAGGTAGCAAAAGTACAGGTTAGCAGTAATTGTAATTTTCTTTGTGACCCAGATATTTTCATCCAAGGGGGGAAATTAAAATCATTCATTCACCATTAAAATGATTGTATTAAAATTATTTTAGTGCAATTTCTTATCCACCATTTACTGGATTTATATTACCTGCAATTCATTCTGTTGAGCTGACCAAATGCTGTAATCAATAAGGTTATCTGGGTGAATTAGTTTTTCCAGATTGATCCAGAAGTAATTGACAGTTTCAGGTAAGAAAATCAAAGATTGAATTTTGTCTCAAACATTTTTCAAATTCGAAAACAAAATTAGAAGATTAGAATTAATATAGCTATTTACCAATTATAATAACTGTGTTAAAATTCTTTTAGTACAGGACAAATTGGATAGATTTTTAACACATAAATAGAAAATTTGGAAGTAGGAAAAGTGATCCCTTATATCTCCTTTTTACAGAAATTGCAAGATTCCAAGACTAAAAAAAAAAAAAATCTATCACCCTAAGGAATTTGTATTATAAAAGAACATTAGTATACAATATGATAGGCTATAAAATTAATATTTTTATTGTAGATTGATCTGCACCCATTTTTGAAAATATACAATCAAGTTCTAATATTTAGTGGCATTCGATATTACACAATTTGCCAAATATCTATATTTATTGAAACTCTATTGAGGAATTAAAAGGAACATCCTTAAAATTGTGGAATATACAATATGATAGTTAGTTTTTTCAATGAAGTTTTAATCGCGACGGCAAATAGAGGATAATAAATGGAAATATAAAGTACATCTGCTAACCGATGTAATGGAAAATGCTCAAATTGGTTTATTACTGAAACAAATGACTATGTGGGTCCTGATTGGTATACTTGTAAGCATGACATGCAAATTCAGAAACATGTTATCATTTCTGTGTAAAATAGAAACAACCAAATTTATACCAAATTTCAAAAAACTATAAATATACCCGTAAAACGGCATATTTTAAGTAAAACTAGAATATTTGATGAGATATGGACATTTTAAGAAGTAATTTTCAGTCTAAGGAAAATTATAAATTGTTCCACATTTTTCAGATATAATGATAAAATTGATTATGTTTAGGGTAATTTTTTTCTATAGCTAAACAAATAAATCTGGTTTAATCAAACATACAAATACTGTATAAATACACACATGTTGCGTAACTATACAAAAATACATAGTGAAATATTATGTCGAATACTATGAAAAGTTGCAGATAATTAGTGTTACCTTACTAAAATGTACTGTGTAACCTTGCTTACATGATGTGAAACTGCACAGTCAAATGTAATTAATTCTTACACATAAAAATGGATAACTTTCTAGGAAAGTGTGGGGAAAACTTACTCCTACTAATGTATAAACTTACACGCAATGACTGTGTGTCATTACAGAAATATGTGGGGGAAGCCTACTTCTATGGTTGTGTAACCTTACAAACTATTATTGTGGAAGCTTACCGACAATTGTTATGTGACCTTACGCAGGAATTGTGTTATGTTTCACAATATTGTGGTGAAACCTAACTCAAAACTACTGTGTAAGATTACAGACATATTTGGTGTAACCTTACTCAGGAATTTATGTTATGTTTCACATTATTGTGTAACCTTACAAGCAATTAATGTGTAAAATTACAGACAAATGTGGTGAAACCTTACCCCTACAGATGTGTAACCTTACACGCAATTACTATGAAAGCTGGCAGATAATTGTCGTGTAACCTCACACAGTAATTTGTGTCACGTTTCACAATATTATGGTATAATATTACACATAGTTAATGTGTAAGATTACAGACACATGTAGTGTAACATTACACAGGAATTTCTGTTATATTTCATAATATTATGGTGTAACCTTACACGCAATTACTGTGTAAGAATATCTGCAAATGTTGTGAAAGCTTACTCCTAAACACGTGTAACCTTACACACAGCTTCTGTGTAAGCTTGCAGGTAATTGTGGTGTAACCTTACACAGGAATGGTGTAACCTTTCTCATAATATGGCGTACACTTGCACAAGAATTGAGTAATGTTGCTCCATTTATATCGGTTACAAACCACCATAAGACTGGAGGCAGCAATGCTGCCACCAGTTTTATGGAGTAACGTTACACCAAATGTTTTACAGTGTAATACTACCTTCAAAATTACCAAAAAGAGTAAAGAGAGTATATTTACACTCTCATAAAAGTATTTAAATAAATATATTAATCCAGTACATAACTTGAAAATGTCACTTTACAAAAATTATTTATAATATGTTGAATACCTATTGAACATGCTTAATTCAAATATTCAAACCTTTGTAAATAACATGTGATCATGTTTTATCTGTAAAATAACAAATATTTTCTTTTCTATATAAAAGTAATGACTTAAAAAATATATCTTTGGATCCAAAGTATATACTTGTTATATATGTGTAAACCTTTTTCTTTGAACTTTTAAACATTTAAATACACAGAGATACCTATTCTCATTCATTTTTTTTTTTTTTTTTTTTTTTTTTTACCATATATCAAAAATTCAAGTAGAAGAAATTAGCATGCACAATTTTATCATTATTTCTTTGAAATGTTAAAAGAGATTAGATGTTAGAGCATGCATAAACTGTCAATAATGAAAAAGTAACATTTCAATTATTATAATAGTCACAATAGGGAAATTTGATGACATGAGTACTCATGTTTTACCTTACATCAATAATAATTTGTTTGTTTATTTATTTATTTATTTTTGAATAAACAATTATCAAAATAATTCAATAAATGACATAATATTTTCAATTATTATATTAAAAACAAAATATTTCTCTTTATTTAACAACTATTGAATATTAGGCTTTCAAAACTTAAAAGTACCAATATATTTTACATATCAGATGAAGCATAATCAAAAAATTTAAGTATGGTTGTTAAGAAAATGTTTCAATTGAAAACAGAGTTAACAGAAACAAATTAAAAAGGTACATACTTTTATAGGATGACAATTTCATTGCCTCAAGGAGAAGATGACTTTTGAAAAAAAATACACAAATGCTGCCTGCAGCTTTGGTAGAAGAAAGCAAAAAAAATAAAATAAAATAAAATAAAATAAAATAAAATAGTCAAATTTCATCTCCGACAATCCAAGTCAGCTAGCATGGCTCAGATTCTGTAACAGCGCTAAAGTCAACCTAAAAAAGAAATGCAGATTAGTTTATGTTCTATAATGTTTATGGCTGCGAGGCCGTAGTTCATAACGATCTTTGTATTGAGTGGATTTATTTAGGACAGCAGTGGGAGTTTTATCACCAGATGCCTGTGAATGCACTGAATTATATGAATGCGAAGATGTTTGTTGGCACTTAGAAGAAGTAGGAATTTGAGGAGATGTATTACAAGCAGAACCACAATTAGAAATTTGAACAGGAACATGTTGTTGCACAGGAGAAGAAGATGCACTATAACAGCTGGTTGATCATGTGTTGCACCTTGAGAAGAATCCAAAGGATACTGCAATGCTTCATCTCTTTTTTGAAGTTTCAAGATTCTGTTAGTATGGATCAACATTGGTGATGCTTGATTATTATTGCAATCTTGGATTTGAATAAGTACAGGTGAAATTATTTTCTTTACCATGTAAGGGCCTTGTACTTTTTTGTTACCCACACTGGGAAATTTTACATAAACAATATCATTAACTTTGATATTAGCAAATTTTAACTTTTCCCTTGATTTTTGGTATACCTTTTGTCTAGAAGACTCGTTATTTTTGTAAGCTTGATAGTATATTTTTTCAATAACATTCATTAATTTGTGAATTTCATAAGCTGTGTTAATAATTTTCCAGGAAGATTGGCTTTTATAATTGGCATAAATATCATTTACTTCTCTTCCAAAATGAAAAAGATTTGGAGTGAATTTTGTAGCTGGATGAGGCGTAGCGTTGTATATGGACTGGTGGAGTTTTAAAGCAGTAGGTTCATCAAATCCTTGGGAAGCCATTGTATACACAGATGACTTTATTTGAGTATTACATCGCTCACTTAATCCGTTAGCCTGTGGATGGGCTACAGAACTGTGTTCCAATTTTATGCCAAGCTTTTTATTGAAATAATAAAACATATCACTAGTGAACTGAGAACCATGATCAGTAAGTGTTAATTCGGGCTTTCCATGAGTAGAAATGTAATGCAATAGAGCTTTAGTAACAGATTCAGCATTAATGTTATTCAAGGCTTATAATTCTAAATGACGAGAAAAATGATCAATTACTGTCATCACATTTTGGCGATTTCTCAATGGGCCAAGTAAATCCATCGAAACTTTTTGATTCGGAGTTGTAGGTAGTGGTGCTGGTAAATATGCAGCGGTGTTTTTTTTATGATTTTTGTTTACTAAACAAATTTCACAAGAGTTGACATAATTAATTGCTAGAGACACAAGGGTTTTCCAGGTGAATATTTTCTTTAAATTAACAATAGTTTTATGAATTCCAGTATGAGTAATATGAGCAATTCTTAAAGCTTTTGCTCTAAGTGACGAAGGTAAAACAGTTTTATGTAGCTCAATATCTTGTGAAGAAAAGTGTCCATTTTAACAAAGTAAATCATTATTTGGATTAATATAATAGCCATTTAAACTTTTAGATTTTTTGTTAGCATTAAGATCTTCATAAATTTTCTTAGTTTTAGGGTCTTTTTGTTGTTCAGAAAAGATGGTTTGATCAAAAATTTCTAATAATGGGTCTTCATTATTATCATTATTTGGAGGTGGAGAGTCACTTTGAAGATGACAAGTGTGGTGTGTTTTGCCAATTAAACCACATGGAAAGTGAGCAATTTCATTATGTAAATCATTTTGATCATCAACAATTGGTAGCGGTTCTTGTCTAGAAATAAGATCTGGATTAGTATGGAGATCTTCATTGGGAATGTGAGGTGTTGTGTTTAGAAAATCTGCTAACGCATTCTCTTTGCCTGGTAGATGCTGGAATGTGTACGAATATTCAGATAGTTCCAACATCCAAAGAGTAGTGATGTCAGCAGGTGATGTTGCTTTTTTGTAATTATTGAGGGGTTTCGCATCAGACAAGAGTATGAAGGGTCGACCGAAAATGAAATATTTAACAGCTGTTATACCTTTATAAATGGCATAAAGTTCCAGTCTGATAGCTGGATACTGTTTTTCAGACTCAATTAATTTTTGGAATAATATGAAATAGGTCGAAGTTCACCGTCAAATTTCTGCATAAAAACAGCTGAGATTGCTGTCTTTGATACATCAGTATTAACATAGAAAGTCTCATTCCAATTTGGGAGATTTAGCATAGGTTTTTGAAAGAAAATTTCTTGCAATTTATTAAATGCATTTTCTTGTTCAGATTTCCAACAAAACTTATTTTTAGGTTTGGTAACTTCAATAAAAGGAGAAATCAATTTAGAAAAAATAGGTATAATTGACCTATAAAATGAACATAATCCAATTAAACTTTTTGTCTGCCTCTTGGTTTTAGGCTTTGGGAAGGAAGTGATTTTTACAATATTACTTGTAATAGGAAGAATTTTATGATCTGTGAGTTGGAAGCCTAAAAAGTTAATACTAGTTTTCATGAATGAACACTTTTCAGGAGAAAGAGTGATGTTATTAGCAATGATAGTGTCTAAGAGTTTTGTGAGTTTCGTAACCATTTCTTCAAAGGAATTAGCGCCAACCACGATGTCATCTTGATATGCATAACAAGAGTCAATTTCAGACAATTGAATAACTGAATCAATTAATTGTTGAAAAGTGCACGCAGCTGTCTTAAAGCCAAAAACGAGACGAAGATAGGTAAAAATTCCCCATGGAGTAGTAAAACTGAGTTTGTCTTGCATTTCTTTGGGTACTGCAATTTGCCAGTATGCAGACGGCAAGTCAAGAGTACTATAATATTTAAATTTTGATAATTGTACCAATAGATTTTGAATTTTAGGAAGAGGATATGATGATGGGATGATGATGGAGTTTAGTAATCTTAAATCTAGGGCCAAACGATATTTCTGAGGTTTCAACATGTCAGTTCTTTTCTTTTTAATTAGATGCATAGGACAAGCCCAGGATGAATTTGATCTTTCTATAATACCGGCATTTAGCATTTGATTAATTTGGTCAAGAGCTTCTTGCTCGAGTGCCTGTGGCACAGGAAAAGGTAGGGTTTTCACTGGATGAGAGTCCAACATTGAAAACTGAGGATTCACTAAGTCTGTATGACCTAAAGTGTTCAAAGATTTAGAAAAGGCGAGAGCTTTACTGCACAATAATTTTGTTAAAGAGTCACTTTCATGAGGGGGTAAGTGTTTTAGGTCAAAATCATTTGGTGAAAGTTCTTGGACACGTTTTCTCTTAATTTCTTCAGATGATAAAATTAAATTACAATATATATTTTCAAAATCTAAATCAAAAGAGTATTCTTCAATATCGTTCTCATCTATATTAATGCATTCACCAATAATTGTATTTTTATTTAAATGAATGTCCAGTTTGGATATATTCTGACATACATCAAAAAGAAATTATTTTGAATTTAAGAGTTAGAATACAGTGATTCATGCAAAACAAGACCTTTATTTTTTAAAGCAGGCTTAAAAATAAAATATTCAGATGGAGAGTTCAAGTATTTGACATTTAAATAAACAAAAGAATTGGGAGGGATTAATTCTCTATTAACTGTTTGTACCATGTTGGAATTCACCAAAATTTTATTACCATCATTCAAATTAGTATGCTTTTCACCAATATAGCTAAAATCATTAGCACTTTCAGATGTGAAATTTTTGTCAGCCATATTATTACTAGTAGATAAATAGTTTAGAACATTACTATAATCAGTTAATTGTAAGGATAGGTTGCATAATTATTGATTAATTGTAAATTGTTGTCACCAGAATTTCTATACACATTATCAACATAAGTACCATTACTTAGATTACTTGATATAGAATTTTCATAAAAAGGCATTTTGTGTGCATCAAAAGAATATGGCACATTTAAATTATCATAAGTACACTCAGAATTCATATAATAGCAAATAGGAGATTCATTATGACTGTGAAAAGGGATGTGTTTATCTTTGATTAATATAGACTTAAAAGTTGGAGAAATGGTTATGCAATGTTTGTTTATAAATTCAAACCCAAGTATGGCTTGAAAATTAACATTCTTTATATCAGTAAGATAAAAGACATGATGGAAAAAGTACTTGTCAATTTTAAATGAAATTTCAATACATCCTTTAAAGGAAACCTTAGAATTTATAGTAGATACTGAAACCTTTCTAGAAAAAACTTTGTAATGAATTTTGTATTTAATGCTATTAAAGCATTCTTGATCCAAAAGAGATAATGTTGAGCCTGTATCAATAAGAGTTGATATTTCATTATGTTGTACATTCATAATTATACATGGCAAGAAATAAGAATTATCAAAGGAACTATAAATGGTGCGCCGTTCTTGTACACTTTCATCAATTTCAGAAGGATGTTTCGATGCCAAAGAATTATGAGAACAGCAAGATTTATTAAATTTAGGATGCACTGGGGATGTTTGTACAGCAGTGGTTGACAATAAAGTGGTTGAAGAACTTTTGACAATGTGACGCTTGTTTTTCTCGTCACATCAATGTACTGACCCTGAAGAACAAGTACGGGAAAGAGGGCGGTCAGTAGAACCAATCTCCCCTATTTGTTTAAATGATAGATTTTATCATTTTTATCTTTTTGAAAAGAAGAACAGTTTTTCTTTCTGTGAGAATCAGACGAAATGTTTGACGTATAATTTTGTTTAAGTGCATTAAGAATCCTTTTAAATTTATAACATGTGTCTATACGGTTATTGAATCGTCCACAAAATGCACATTGAATGATATTTTGTTTGGGGTAGGAATCCGTAGAATTTTTCTTGTGAGAAAATCTGTCAAATTTAGGTTGAAAAAAGGTCTATTTTGACGAGATTTTTGTTGGCGAACGTTTGTTTTATATTTATCCGTAATATTTTGTCTGACAGGTGAAGGTGAATGAACTCTAAGTTTTCTCTTAACATTATTAAAAGTGTACGATTTTCCATTGTTTGTTTCAGGTGGTGAAAATGCATTATGTGAATTTTCAAAACTTCTATCCCTTGTACGTCTAACAGGAGTTTGTTGGACCATATTCACATGAAAAGAAGAGTTTTCATCAGCATTGTCACTATACATACAATAAATTTGATCAAAATTTTTATGAGAATTCCGAGACGGTGTGGAGTCATAAATTTCTTGTAGAAAATGTGCTCGTTCAAGAGCTAAATCAAATGTGGAAATATTTTCCTCGAGAATTTTTCTTCTGATTTGTTTAGGCAAAGCCTGAAGAAAATAAGTGAATTTTAGAGAATCTAGAGCAGCTGGATCCAATTTGGGATACGCAAGCCGAAGTTGTTTATCCAGACGAAAAGAAAATTTTTTAACAGATTCATTGGAATCTAATTTTAAATTTTGCAGAGATTGGAGGGAGTTAACTTTTCTTTTGGGCATAAAATAGTCTATAAACACCTTTCGAATGGCTTGAAAGTTAGTATTCTTGAATTGAGACTGTGTTTCAAGAAAGAAGTTTAAAGCGCTGCCCTCTAGTTTTGATTTAAAGAGAACAAAAAGCTCTTTATCTGAAAAATTATTTAATTCTTGTAAATCAAATAATTGATCGAAAAAAAATTCTACAGTTTGTGGATTTCCATTAAAAGGCTGAATCGCAATATTTAGTTTCGATTTCGGAGGCATGATGAGAAAAATCGAAATAAATTCTCACTAAATGTGACAATAATATGTCATAAATTAGTTACATGAAAAATACATAAACTCAATTTGATATATATTTTAAAGTAATGACGAACTTCATTTATGTTATACATCATTTTTATATGTTAATAAAAATATAGCAAGAAGAAGAAGAAGAAGATGATGCCAACATATTTTTCTGAGCATCAGATCAAGAAAATCAGACCCTAATATTTCTTTTTAGTTTCTGATCTCCCAAGTTTGGAAGAAAAGTATTAGATTTCGGATGTTTATGTAAACATTGTAACACCTGTTCTCAAACTTGTCAAAACAAGATAAACAATTCTCTTTAAAGTAATGGGCTCTTAGAATACACCTCCTTCCATAATAATTATGTAACATCTGTTCTCACATTTATGAAAACAAAAATAGCAAATCATATGGAATTAACTACTTATATAAGCAAGTTTCAACAAAGAACATGATAAATAAATTAAAAATGTAAGTATTGCATGATGAGAACACATTCATTTCTGAATTATGAAATTGAAAACATTTTACTTGTATATTATTATTATTATTATTTATCACTTCAATATAATAAAGAAAAAATATGTTGAAAAATGTCATGTCGAATGGTTTCGACAAGATCATGGCACCAGGAATAATTTGTGGTGTTTGAAATGGAATCAGCCGTTCCGAAGAAAGAAATAAGTACGTGATCGTTTTTTTTTTTAGTACATTGCATTGATTTGGCCGCAAAAGACCACTTAACATTAATCAACACAGTTCAACAATTTTTTAATCATTTGCAGGAAAAGTAATTGAATAGATAAAAATAGAGCTTATCTGCATAAACTTGAATTATCATGAGATTAGAAACAAACAAAAGAATATGCACAGAGAATTTTCTTGCAAAGAAATTTCTTTATTATTTTTTTATGAAGATAAATTAATTCTCATTCTTAGAGAATGTAATAACTGTAAGCAGGCGTAGCTCTCTTATTTTTAGAGCCGGCCATAGATGATTCACATGACTTGTACAAATTTATAAATAACAGAAAACTCATTTCCAAATGATTATACCTATTTCATTCAATTTAAGAGAAGGGGGTAAAATGTTAAAATGCAATAAAACAAAGGGGTGCTTATTTTTGTAAAGAGCACACAACATACCACGAACGGAAATTCTAAGCGAGATGATGTTTCAATAATTTGGACAATCACTATGTCGAGAAAACAAAACCATTCTTTCAGCTCGAAATATATTATTATGCGTAAATTCTTCTCTGGAGACCATAAGTAGTATTTTTTTCATGGACAAACACACCTTTAGACGTCTTCACGAAGTAATAAAGTCGGTTCCTTGTTTTTTTTTGGAGAAATTACATCTTTTTTATATCATAGTGCTGATCCTTTATCATAAAACCGAACAAAACAATTTTAGCTGGGATCCCACACATCATTACCTTAGGCGTTCATTACCGTACTTCTGCTGGCTTCTCCTCTATAATGCCTTCTTCTACTCTGACGAAACGACAGCGGCAGCCAAGGAAAGAACAGAGGGGTTGCTATAAATTCAAAAATACGCCAACTGGCAGGGCAAAAGGAAGTGGTGATAAAATAAAGAGGCCAAGAGTTTCGCCACTACTAGGGAAACTGTACTTTTAAGAATAAACCTTTATCTCACCAGAAAGATGCGGAGCCAAAACTGGATATCAGGACGCACCAATTTTTAAATGGCGCATCAGAAGAATAGTATCTGATTGGACAATAGGAGGAGCCATAAAACGGAAGTGCACAGCCCATCGAACATTCGAGAAAATACAGGAAAGTTCCACAACGTAAGGAACAAAAATTCTAACTGATTTCAACATTTTGAAATCAATAAAAGTTAGATAATAAAAACAACTTTACAGGGGAGATAAAAATGAGAGAATTAAGATAATTTTTAGAATGCGAAATATATAATAAATGAATAAAGATTAAAACAAAAATAGACGATAAATTAAATTAAATAAAAAATATGGCAGTGGTTAAGAGTAACCACAACAATGTAAACATTGTGTCATGAGATATATATATATTTAAACGGTGCAGTTTTGTTATATAATGGTGAATGTGATGGAAAGTGCTTTATAATATATGCTTGATATAAGGTTTTTTTTGTTTCTTGTCTGATTAAGCAATAAAGAAAATGTGAAAGGGTCATGCCGGATAAGCATGGCGAAACGGCTATCACGGCTGATGTTTGAAATAATACATGTTGTAATAAGCCTCACCATGAGAAAGAAAAAAACAGTGTGTTTAGCCCATGACCATGAACTGTTCTTCAGATAATCGGAAAAGTATTCTCCGGGGTTATTATTTTTAAAATGCGTTTTTCACAAAAGTGCAAAAACTGTAAAAAATGCATTCAATGCCAGTTATTGAAGAATATATTAGTTCACAGTATTTATATTTTATATAGTATGATATAAGTACTGTACACAGTTACACCAATATCTGAATGTTTTTCTTAACATCCTTCTAATACGAACGGACCACCTTTGTGACGCTTTACGTGCAGTCAAATCCAACTTGTTGAATCAATGTTTATGTAATACGTGTTTATTTATGATACCTATTGCAGCAGTATTATGACTATAAGAATCTCATAGAAATAGTTGGGTTAGTTAACTCAATTGCCTTAATTATAACTGTTGCTTTTAGATTTACTATTCAATTTCATTATTTATTTTGGCCAGTATATATGATTACCATTAAACAATATTCTTGGATTGAACCTTTGATTGAATTCTTCCTTGATATTTTTTAGATATACATATATAAAGGAATGCACTCAGGCTCGTGATGATTTAAAAAAAATAGAGCTCAGACAGTAACGGTTTTAATAATAATAGATAAATAAATAAATAAATAAATAAATAAATAAATATATATATATATATATATATATATATATTGAGTATCAGTATCCATATTTAAAAGTTAAATTAGATACATTTCACAAAATTGTTTGACAATTAACAGATGATCTTGTACAAATATAAAAAATTACAAACTTTATTTTTAATGTTTTAATCTATATTTTATATTATTATTCAGAAAAATCAAAGCATGTATTCCATTATTCCATGCAGTAAATTATTCATAACAAATGATAAATGGTATAATGGATTAAATAAATGCAGAAAATTTTCTTTTTATGAGCAATCAATTAGTCTGCAATATTTTCGAAAAATAAATCTCAATTTAGTTTAAACATAATAATCAAAAGTTTCGTAAAAGATTTGTGTTTTTGTCACTTAATTTTTCAAAAGTAATATATATTAAATGTCTACTTCAATTTAAAATGTTACATATGTTTACATTTATTTAAAAAAATATATAGGAATTTGAAAAGGATCCTTTTATTGATTACATTTTTTTTTTAACTTTGAAAACGGATATAATTGTTCAACTCGCAATGTTCATTTGTTTAATTATTTAAATGTTGAAACATTTTAGCTGTTTATTAAATTTTTGGACCAATTAAAATTAAGAATGTAGAAGATATGCGAATATATTTAAAATTGATTATTTCAGAGCATGATGGGAATGTACTTGTCTTATTAATTATTGTTGCGGCTAGTAAAGTAGTAAATCAGTAAAAACACATTACTTGGTATAAGGCATTTATAAGGCATTATGTTTGAGAGTAGTCATGGGAGAAATTCATCATTCATTTGTGGTTATTTCTACATCAACTGGATATCGTTATAGAGGCTGTTACAGGGGAAAAATATAACAGCTATTAAAAAAAAATCATAAACCGAATAAAACTTAATCGAATATGTTTAAAGCTATTGTCAAAATACATATAAATCACTTACATTAAAAGGAAGAGCTCTAAATTTCTTCTCTAAAAACAACACCATAATATATATATCAAAAATTGATTCGACTTCAATATTCCGGAATTTTCTATCTATTTTTGGGGGGAGGAGAAGGAATTTGATATTTCCGATTTCTAATCAAATAAAACATCCTTTTTGATGATGAAAAAGGAAGGACATCTTAGGATACCATTGCAATATACATAAAAAATAATTATCAAAAGTTAAAAGAATATGACACAATCCAAATTTTGCAGACTAATGTAATCTCATATCATTTAAAAATAGAGATCATTTAGCAAATAATTTAAGCTGCATCTTTTCATTACGTTATTTAACGAAAGTTTTGTTCTTTTTCCCTCTCATACGTTTAAGACAAGTTGCATGTTTTGAATTAGTAAGTTATAATATTTGTACGATATATTTCTTGACTGTTTCCCTGCATAACAGCTTAAAATAAGCATAAGTAGTAATAATAATAAGTATAACAAGTAATATAACTGTACAGTAGAAAATAAATTTAAAATAAATCTTATTGGTTAATATTTAGAAACTGCATAATTGAATTACATGATACACACTACAAAACAATTACCAAGTAGATTTAGATTTAGATTTAGATTTTGAGCAAATGGATGTATAATTCAGTATTTAACATGCATCTATTGGTACTGCGCGAATAATTTCGATTTCTGGTTTGCATACATGGCGATTACCTATACATAGTGTTTATGTTAGAAATCTGTCAACAGCTCATTAAATCGTAAACTATTCGTATGTAGAATAAACTTATCAGATTGACAGTACGAAATATGATATTGTGGAATGGGTTTCGAAATTTCATACAATTTTATTTGTTCCTGCATAGTTAAATAAGGTCATTTAAGCAAATATACAATAACACAACTATTAATGCACATTGTGTTTGATGATTTAGGATATGATTTAAGTTAATTATAACAAGTGCGAAGTAGTTTATTTTTTTAAACGAAAAAGGAATTTCATTCATCACGCATACATTATAGAATGTTATGGTATTTGTGGTATAAATACCATATATTATTACCATTAATTATGTTATTTAAACATCATTATTACGTTATATTGTTTTCTTATATTTTAAAATGCATATGCAATCAAAGACGTAAAGCAGTAAATATAAGAAATGAATAACAAAATTTCAGAAATAAAATATATAAGATGCAATGTACAAGGAATGTTCATATGAAAATGAACGAAACGTCGTACCAAAAAAGCAGCTAAAATATGAATATTTGGCTTTGGGATAACAGTCAGACATCAAAGAATGCGATTGGTATGTCCAGCGAGACTGTGCGCATGCGCAAAGAGGAAGGAGAGATTAAGAAAAAATTACATGTTCTAAAATTGACGCAGCAATGGCCTGAGGGGATATCATATGTTTCACATTAAAGAATTCTACTAATGAATGTCACATAATAAGAAAAAAAATGTCATTAGGCTCATGGTAAGCGATATTGGTAAAATTTGATACATTTAATCAATTTGTGTTTAAATACAGCTGTACAAAATATAATAAATTTTAATCTAATCTCAATAATGTAAACCTCATAAATCAATAATCTTTTAACTAATAACCAAAAATAAAATTTCGAGCATGTTGACAAAATCTCGTTTTTATACAAAAAAATAATATAAGTTTTGTGAAATAAATAAAGTAAATTTTGATACTTAAAATCTATTATTTTGCTATTACTTAAATTAATATGATCTACGTATAAGTAGAACCAGTAGTAGTACCATTAAAATCCTTGACGTGCCAGCCGAAGCTGATTTGCTCATTTTGATGGAACCATCCGTGTACCATAAAATATCTGATGCCAAATTAATATTAAATATAGGTTTTCTATAAAGCATGTTGAACATAATTGCGTACTGAAAATAAAAGTAATTTATAATTAAACTTCATTTGGCATTTCATAAAGATAAACCCAGTGTGGTAATAATATTTTCTTATTACAGTGAAGATAAAAAAAATAGAGAAATACTGAAGTGATCTTACAATAGTTCTATTTCGCTTTTAAAGTATCAAACCCTCAAAAGCATGAAATCGATCTCAGAATCATAGACATGTTCATGGTATTAGTTTATTTTTAGGAAATGTGGTGACTATCTCACACAAATTAATACGCTGATATTTATGCAAAATATTCCTTATACACTTTAATTGTGTGTTTGAGTTTCCAGCTAATTTAATCTCTTTCACTTTGCAATCATTAAAAAAATAGTACACTTTCTTTTATTTTTAATTAAGTTCGTTTTTCAGAACAAAAAGTATCGCTTATCTAACTCTCTCTCTCTCTCTCTCTTTTTGACTATTTTTAAATGTTAGAAACCATTTTTTGACACAGAAAAAGTATTTTAATGTTTCATATTCCATTTTTGGGCTGGAATTTTTTTAATCAAAAAAATAATGTGTAATTAAAATATGAAATTCACGTGTGTCCAATGATTTCATAAAATTAAGTATAATGTCATTTACACGACTGCATTTCGTAAATTAGTTTAAAAATGTCTCAAAAACGTGACATTAATTGTTGCAGAAGGGTAATTTATTTAAATCACATGGAAAACCTGTTAATGCCATCACTTAATATCGTATTATGGGACTTTTCTCTCACAGTTACATGTGTTCTAATTTCTATATGAATTTGCTCTATTTGTAGTCTTTAAAACACTTCAGTATGTGTTAACACAGCGTTTCAAATAATGGCACTCAACATAGAAATACAATTTAGTTATTTTGTATGTTATTATAAATGAATAAAAAAATGGTAGTTTCACTATTTTCTAAATAATAATAAAAAAAAAACATTGTGTCTATTATTTACTTTTAAAAAATTTTTGTACCAATCAAAATATTTTAGCATCCTAAGAAATAGTTAAATATTTACCTAATTCCAACATATCCCAATTACTTCCAAAAAAAACCTGTAGTCTATCTATATAAACGCATTTCATTTCAAGATGAAATATTATAGAAAGTTCCGATAGAATATTAATTTTTACAGATGAATCGTCATGTTTCTACACAGAAGTTGCAACAGCCTGTTGCATTTATGCCAGTAACAAATTACTTTTAAGAAATATTCCCCAACGTGCATACCTTAAATAAATCATAAAAAATGTATCCATACCTTATCAATTTGCACTTAAACCTATTACAAGATACGAGAAGTAGCGGAGTATAATTTGAGAAGCTCTGTCAATTACAGGCTAGTTTTTAAAATGTATTTACACAATACAAAAGTATTCAGAAAAGATAAAAAAATATAAAAATGCAGTGCACGTATATTATTCATAATGTTTTGGCGGGTATGTAATTGAAACAAAATGTCAAAAATAGCAAGCTACACCGCCGATAATCGGTTAAAAATGTGGCTTAAATCTCATTTGTCAGTTTTAAATGATTTTTGCTAATTGTAATTTTAACTACGTTATTACCTAGTTTTTTAAAGTATATTAATAAAACTTTTCAAAATACTTTGTAATAAAAAAATCATTTAATACATTAACGAAAGCAACTTTCAGAAAAATGTTTCATTATATTTTATTTTTATGTAAATAAAAATTAACACATTAAATGTTAATTAAAATAGTACTTTTCTTACTAAAATCCTACTTAACAATACAAACCCCTTAAGAATTAAAACATTATTTTATGTACCTGTGATATCTATAATAAAACGGAGAATAAGTTATTTTTTTTTTTACAAAAAATTAAGTTCCCTTTTAAAATATATTATTTCTTTTTATATGATTTTATGATGATTTATTTGATTTGATTTAAATATTTATAGATACTATTTAAGACAATTTTTGATGTGAAGCCATTTATTGTTAAATAATTCGGTAGATAAAGGGTTAATCTAAATAATAAGAAACATGCCAAATCTTATTTAAAGTATTGCTCTTTTTAACCGACTTCAAGGAGGAGGTTATGATTTCGACCTGTATGTATTTGTTGTTCACGCATAACTTTCGTAAATATGAACCGATTTTGATAATTCTTTTTTTGTTTTAAAGCGTATGGGGCCCATGTGGTCCCACTCAAATTTCATAAAAATCTGTTGATTAGAACTTTTAAAAAAATTAAAACATTAAAATTCAATATCTTTTCGAAGCAATCGACCAATTAGAAACGTTCATTTTTCATGTTTTTAAGTTACACTTACATAGACACACGATCTTTTCAAAGTGTGAAATCCTAACTGGACAAGGTTCACATTTATTAACAGTGTACACTGTAAAGAAATTGACCCTTTTGCTGCATAATCACTCCCCCGTTTTTATAGAATATCTCTCTCTTGACCCATGAGAATTCTCCACGATAGGCTGAAGTAATCGTTTTCTATAAAAGCGGTGGATTGACGATGCAGCAAAAGGGCCAAATTTTTTACAATGTACACTGTAAAAATTTTGATCCTTTTGCTGTATCTTCACTCCCCCGCTTTTATAGAATATCTCTCCTTTGACCCATGAGAATGCTCCGTGATACATTGTTAAAAATTTGACCCATTTGCTGCAGCGTCACACCACAGCTTTTATAGAATATGTCTTTTATGACCAATAAGAATGCTAAATAACACAGTAAAGTAATCGTTTTCTATAAAAGCGGTGGACTGATGATGCAGCAAAAGGCTCAAAGTTTTTGTAGTGTAATGGGGACAAAAGCGTCTGTAAAAGAAATATTTGGGAATAAAATGCTGTCACTCTCTTATAGAGGCAGCCAGGTATAGGTAATGAGTTTCAGATTCCTCCTCGAATACGCCACCGCTCATTTCCGATTACAGTGTCACTGTAAAAAATATGACCCTTTTGCTGCATCGTCACTCCCCTGCTTTTGTAGAATATCTCTCTTTTGACCCATGAGAATGCTTCGTAATTGGGTGAAGTAATCGTTTTCTATAAAAGCAATAGAGTGATGATACAGCAAAAGTGTCAAATTTTTTACAGTGTAGGATTCCTCGATATGAATATGACGACACATGTAGCACAGCATATAATTGGTTGAAACGATTCTGACCAAAAGGAGTCACCAAGCATCTTGTTGAGCGGGCAATTTTCGTCAATCTTGTTAACTTCTCATACGAGTACAATCGAATTCTTCCAGGAAATCATCATCAAATTCCATAATAAAAAATGCCTGGCAATGCAATGCACTGTTAAAAATTTGCAACTTTTGCTGCATCGTCACTCCATCGCTTTTATAGAATATCCTTATTTTTATCAATGAGAATTCTTCATAATGCATGTAACTAATCGTTCTCTATATAAGCGGTGAAGTGATAATACACTTTTTAAAATCTGCTGCATTTTGTTGCAACGCACTCCACCGCTTGTATATAATGTCTCTACTGCGACCTATGAGAATGCTCCTTAATACAGTAATAAGTAACCGTTTTCTATACAAGCGCTTGAGTGCATAGCAAAAAAATGCAGCAGATTTTTAACAGTGTACAGCAAAAGTTTCAAATTTTTAACAGTGTAGTTGGGACAAAAGCGTCTGTAAAAGCAATATTTGGGAATCAAATGCTGTCACTCTCTTATAGAGACAGCCAGGTATTGGTTATGAGTTTCAGATTCCTCGTCGAATCGCCACTGCTCATTTCCGATGCCATTACTGCCTGTATAGGTATTAGATTGTTGCTGTTTATCGATTGAAGCATAGTGCGATTTTTGCTAAAATCTTTCTTTTTACTTTTTCTGAGTGAAGGGGGAGTACTTTTGACTGACTACACTAGAAAAGCATTTTACTATACATTAATATATGAAGTCATTTTGCTGCGTGCTCATATATGGAAGCACTATGTCGCGCTCTTATGTGTAAGGAACTTTACTTGATGGATTGTCACCTTTTGATACCCACTTTCGATGACCGTAGGATTCGATACAGACTAAGATTTCATAAATGCGGTAGCTTTTCGAAGTGGAAGATCTCGTCTGAAAAAGTTACCATACAAAGAAATTCTTAAGATTCACAACGATACTAACCGATATTGTAAGTGGTTTCAGAAAAGTTGACAACCAAACAGTGACAAGTAAACTGAATACATCAGAACTTAGCAAAGTGCGTACATTAGTAATGCATTGCAAAGAGCTATCGTGTGCCAGTACACATAATTATGTATTACGGTATGCATAACTAAAAAGTAGGAAATAAAATAAGCTTTTTAAGAAAAAAATATCAACCGACTTCAAAAAAGCGCTAAAAAGAATTAAATAATTCTTTAAAATTCTCTAATGACAAAACGTTATCCAATAAGCACACATCGGATATCAAGTACCGGCATAAAAAACGGTTAAATTTAATATGTATAATTTAATATCCACCAAACATAGATTTTAGAGATAATATTATTTTACAAGAGATGAATTGACATATTTATGATTTATTTTATGAATATATACATATAAAAAGTAATGAATTACTTTTTGAAGTTGGTGCCAAACTATTTGATGTATATTAAGAATTGTAGCTAAATTATGCCTAGTACCATAATTAAAATGGGGATAATCATTATCGATTGTGATTGTTTGGCACCAACTTCAAAAAGTAATTCATTACTTTTTATATGTATATATTCATAAAATAAATCATAAATATGTCAATTCATCTCTTGTAAAATAATATTATCTCTAAAATCTATGTTTGGTGGATATTAAATTATACATATTAAATTTAACCGTTTTTTATGCCGGTACTTGATATCCGATGTGTGCTTATTGGATAACGTTTTGTCATTAGAGAATTTTAAAGAATTATTTAATTCTTTTTAGCGCTTTTTTGAAGTCGGTTGATATTTTTTTCTTAAAAAGCTTATTTTATTATCACATTCACCTTACGAATTCAAACATTATTTTCATTCTAAGTGAATATCTAAATTTAATCACACAGAAAATAAATTAGTTAATTTATTGACAAAAATTCAGGTTATCGTGTAAGATAATTTCATTTGTTTTCTTTTTAAACTATTTTAGCGCTTTGTACTAAACTTGCTTGAAAGATAAAGTATACATCAATATTGAATATTTTTGTAAAAATACAAAATACTTATGTATTTCACATCTAATCTAAAGCTAACTAGTTTAAATACCTGAAGCGATTTTTTTCCCTTTTATTTTTCAAATATGTAACATAAATATAAAAGAAAAATAAATAAAGTACCGATAGTCTGATTTAACAGAAGTTCAGCATGTCAATCCTCTTAAAATGAATTTATTTTTGTTGACAAAATGATTTTAGAATTTTTCGAAGAGGCTTTGTAGTATCTGAAGAAGAAAATACTATCAGTTACGCTTCCATCTCTTATTTTACAAATAAATCTTTGTTAACCTTTCGTCGGGAGCGCAAATTTTCATCACATGAGCGGGCGCGCGTTGTAAATTGTACAACAGGTGAAAAATAATCAATTATTGCTGCTTTATTTTAATTTTCAAATAATCAAACTTACAAATATCATTTAAGTTATTTTGGATCGCAATTTATGAAAGTATTCCGCAAAACACTTATTTTATTATAACATACTCATGTAGAAGTCTAGATATATAAAAGACTGCTTACTACTACAATCACAAAGAATAAAAATTAATAATGAATTACTAAACAATAATTAAGCAATTTCAGACTTACAGAATTAGTTCTATATTTCATCTATATTAGTTGATTCCCATATTAAACATAAGATTTGCTTTTTGGAAGTCTTTTTGCAGATAAACCTATTGCATTTCATGCACTGTTAATAGATTAAAATGGCAGATGCAGCTAATCCCCCAATCTGAAATGAAAATGACTTTCAGGAATTGAAGAAAGAGATTCAATAAACGAATGCAAACGGTTATTAATACTCACTATTGCTTGAATTTTGCTTTAAAGGAATAATGGAGTAAATGTTGTACTTTTTACAACGTCGCGCCCGACGGAAGATTAAGTACGTCATGTAAGCTCTTTCATATGTCTATCTAGAAATTTCCTACATCATGTTGAAGAATAAAAAGTAATTTTTTAGATTTTAATATTTACTCTCAACGTCTCTTCTTTTCACATGTCATAGAAATTCTCATTTTCCGTACGCATCAGTTTTTTTTCATACGTAGAAGAAGATAATGTACAAATTGAAAAAAAAAAAAAACAGACAATATTATGCGAATCATCACAAACGTGCATTTGCATATTCAGTTTATTAAAAGTCTTTCCGGCAATGCCGGGTGGGAGGTAGCTTTCATATACTTATTTCTTTATTTTAAATTAAGTTAAATAAATCAAGTATACGAAGCTCAAAATAGTGGAACACGATTATATAAGATTGAATACTAGTTTTTGTCAACACTGAATAGTAATAGGAATTTTTAGAAATTAGTCATTTTTATTCAACCTGGTTTTATTTTAAGCGATTTATATTGTCGCCAAATTCCACGATATCAATTTTAAAGCAGCTTGATGGATAAAAAAACCTCAATGAGCTTATTCGAAATCTTAATTCATGTGAACATGCACACTGACATCGAAATCGATTAATATATACAAGTGCTGTCGAGGGCAAATTGACTTTTAAAAAATGTCACCATCATTAGAATTTCAAACTGCTATGTCCCAGGCGTTTTTCAAGGTAAAGACAAAGCAAAAAATATCCCGGAATTCATTATTAAGATAAATAGTTTAGAAAGAACTTTTTTTCAATTCCTAATTTTTTGTTTATAGATCATTATACATTTCAATATTTTTTTACAAATTTAAATGGCCGCAATTTTGAAACAAGATGGTGGATAAAGTTGGCCTGTGAACTCGATCAAGACATTGGTATGCACCATAAACACACGGAGTTATATTGAAATCAGTTTATAAATATGCCTATTAACACGTGACAAATTTTAGACAATTTCAAAATGTCAATCTCACTGGAAATTGAAAGTGCTAAAACTCAGCCATTTTTCAAGATACAAATGAAACAAAAAAATGCTCTGGAATCTTTGTATCAAGATCAAAACACAAAAGAAAAATCTTTTTCAATTTCTTACTTTTTTGCACCTAATTTTAAAATTTAAATTAAAAAAAATAATATTCCGCCATTTTGAAACAAGACGGCGGTTGGAACTGACCAACGAACTAGGTCCAGGCATCAGTATATCCTATCTACGCACCAAGTTTCATGTAAATCGGTTTATAAATACGCGTGTTATCACGTAACGAAAACCAGATCCTTTCAAAATGTGAGCAACACTAGAAATTAAAAGTACTATAACTCAGAATTTTTTAAGATACAGACGAAACAAAAAATGCTTTGGAATCTTTGTATCAAGATCAAATGCATAAAAGAAAATTTCTTTGCAATTTCTCACTTTTTTGTACCTAATTTCAAATTTTATTTTTTTTTAAATTTAAATGGCCGCCATTTTGAAACAAGATGGTGGATGGAACTGGTTAACGAACTCGGTCCAGTCTTTTCTAAGGGGAAAAAGGACCTTGAAATCCTTAAAAATATTTTTTTTTTTTTTTTGTAAATTTCGCCTAAATATTATTCAAGGGTACATTATATGCATTAAAACATGCATTTATCACCAAAAAATGCAAAAAAAAATTATTTTTGACAAAAAAATGGCATTTTATGCAGCGTCTCCGAAATCTTCGAAATGCCCCCTGCGCATTCCATATCAATGAAAATCCCCCAATATTTTTTATGAAAGTTTGTTTTATATATATAAACAAAATTGTGCATCGAATTTTGAATATTTGAATTTAAAGGTTAAAAAAAAAAAAATTGAAAATTTGAAATTTTTTCAAAATTTTTTTCAATTTTTTTTATTTTTTGTAAATTTCATCTTAAATATTATTCAAGGGTGCATTATATGCATTATGGTATGCATTTATCACAAAAAAAGTTTAAAAAAATATTATTTTTGAGAAAAAAATGGAATTTTACGCAGCGTCTTCGAAATCTTCAAAATGCCCCCTGCGCTTTCTATATCTATGAAAATCCCCAATATTTTTTTGGAAAGTATGTTTTATATATATAAACAAAATAGAGCATCGATTTTTACATATTTGAATTTTAAGATATAAAAAAAATTGAAAATTTTGAAAAAAATTTCGAAAAAATTTCAAAATTTCAATTTTTTTTTTTACCTTTAAATTCAAATATTCAAAATTCGATGCACAATTTTGTTTATATATATAAAACAAACTTCCATAAAAAATATTGGGGATTTTCATTGATATGGAATGCACAGGGGGCATTTCGAAGATTTCGAAGACGCTGCGTAAAATGCCATTTTTTTGTCAAAAATATTTTTTTTTTGCATTTTTTGTGATAAATGCATGGTATAATGCATATAATGTACCCTTGAATAATATTTAGGTAAAATTTAAAAAAAAAAATATTTTTAAGGATTTCAAGTTCCCTTGTCCCCTTAAGTATTATATACACACCAAGTTACATCCAAATCGATTTATAAATACGAGTGTTATCACGTGACAAAAATCCGTCGTTTCAAAATGTCAGCCATAAGAAAATGTCAAAGTGCTATAACTCAATCATTTTTTAAGATATACACAAAGTAAAAAGTGTTCTAGAATCGGTGTTTTAGGATCTAACACATAAAAGAAAAATATTTTGGAACTTTTAATCTTTTCGCATTTATTTTTAAATTTTAAATTTTTAAAATTTTTTTAAATGGCCGCCATTTTCAAACAAAGTGGCAGATGATGCTGGCCAACGAACTTGGTCGAGATATTTGTATGTACTATGTACATACCATGTTTCATTCAAATCGGTTCATAAATACGTTAGTTATAGCATGACAAAAATCAGATCGTTTCAAAATGTCAGCCATAAGAAAAATTCAAAGTGATATAACTCAATCATTTTTTAAGATATAGACAAAATAAAAAGCGTTCTGGAATCGATGTTTTAAGATCTAACACGTGAAATAAAAACATTTTTCAACTTTTAGTTTTTTCGCATTTAATTTAAAATTTAATTTTTTTTTAAATTTTTTAAATGGCCGCCATTTTGAAACATGATGGCGGATGATGCTGGCTAACGAACTCGGTCGAGATATTTGTATGTGCTCTGTACATACCAAGTTTCATTCAAATCGGTTCAAAAATACATTAGTTATCGCAGGACAAATACCAGATATATATATATATATATATATATATATATATATATATATATATATATTTAAATATTTGAACGGAGGGTGGTTTTGGGGTCTCGAGGCAATGATCGGCGAAAACATACCAAAATTTCCTGGAAGTGCGTTCCTCCGGACGGCTGAAATAGGTAGCTTTTTACTTTTTGTAATGAAAGCTACCTAAAAAAAGATTCATCGTTTTTTTCTGTTCCAATTACTGTTATATAAGAATTTCGGTTTACATTTTAGTTACCAACAAGCTAATAATCATTATAATACATTTAATATAAATATAACAAATAAACATTAAAAATAACTGCATAACTAATAATTCTAATTATGGTGGCACTTTGTATAGTCTGTCTCAAAAGTTTAAGCACTCTGCAAATCTCGTTTAAAATAATTGAAGAAGAAAATATTTTTTGCTAATTCACAATAAATACTCAACATTTAATCAAAATAAAATAAAATAAGCCATTTTGTGTAGTTAAATATATATATATATATTTATTTTTATCTATTTTTCTTTTTTTCTTGAAGAAACGCTGTCTCAAAAGTTTAAGCACTTTATGCAATTTTTTTTAGAAACACGGGATTGGTATTGTGTAATGACGTTGTATGGCATCATATTGCACTTTTATACAAGTATAAAAGGTGGAGAAACTATTTCCTAATGTTTTAAACATGACAAAGGGTAAATAATTGATAAAATGTGAGATTTTGAAAGATTTTAAATTGAAATCTCAAAATAAAACTGTTTCTGAAATTGCAAAAGCTTTAAATTGATCAAAGCTATGTATACATCAAGTACTTTCTAGAAATGATAATTTTAAGCGGAAACCAAGATGTAGACGACCACGTATGACGACTGTTCAGATTGATCTGAAAATACGGAGATAGGTATTTAAACAAAATATGTCCCCATACGGCAAATTAAAAATAATTTCAGAGTACAGATGTCCAAAAACACTGTAAATAGACGTATTAAAGCATGTGATTACATCGTGTAAAAGAAATTGGCTCGCAAACCGTCTCTTAAATTACATCACAAACAGGTAAGAATGAACTGCGCTAAAAAACACATGACCTACGGGGACAAATGGCTTACTGTTTTATTCAACGATGAGAAAAAGTGGAACTTAGATGGCCCTGATGGTTGGAAGGCGTATTGGCATGAGTACGCAAGAACCGAAGATCATTTTTCAGCAGGCAGCAAGGCGGTAAATCCTTTATGGTTAAGGGGGCATTTGCCAGCCTTCCCTAGCTTTTTAATAGGAAGAGAAGAGTGAAAAAAGCTTCAAGAGACCCTAAACCTAGACAGACTATATAAAATATCTGATATAGTAAAATTCAATTGAAACATAGGCACACTAATAGTTTAAATGTATTTACACACTACAAAAATATTCAGGAAAGATAAAAGATAATTCATATCAAATATATTCTTAATAATATTTTTGCGGGTATGTAATTGAAAAGAAGTGACGTCCCCAGCAAACTACGTCACAGATCGTCGGATACAAATTTGGATTTTATCTCCTTAATTTTAAATGATATTGTCTAATTTTGTTTTTAACTACGACATTATTAAATATACTAAAGGGTATTATTGACACTTTTCAAAATATTTTACAAAAAATACATATATTTATTATTTTAATTAGACTAATTTTCTGGGAAATACTTCACTATTATTTATATATTATCTAAATTAAAAATAACACATTAAATCTTCTTTAAAATATTACTTTTTTTACTAAAATTGAATTTAACAATACAATCTTCTTACGAATTAAAACATTATTTTATTTATCTGAGGATATCTCTAAGTAATAACGCGTATTTTTTTTATTATTATTTATAAAAATCCAAGTTGTTTTGTAAAATTAATTTATTCGTTTTCTTTTTTAATTCCTATTGTGCTTGTTAAAAAGCCCACGTGAAAGATAAAATAGACATTAATATTAAATAATTCCCTTAAAATACAAAATATTGTATGTCATCTCTTATCTAAAGCAGTCGGGTTTAAATGCGTAATTCGATTTTTTAAAACAAATATATAAAGGGAAAAAAAATGCACCGGTAGTGTGTTTCATTTGAAGTTCGACTTAACTAATCCTCTTAAAATGAATTTATTTATGTTGACAGAATGATTTTATTTTTTAAAGAGACTCTGTAGGATCTTGAGACATAAATACTGTCAGTTACGCTTTTCATCTGTCATTTTACAAATAAATCACAGTTAAGTACGTCGTGTAAGCTGTTTTTTATATCTCTCTATAAATTTCGCTCTTCATGTTAAGGAAGAAAACGAAAATTTCAAGGAGATTTTAATGTCTATTTTCAATGTCTCATCTTTTTTTACATTTTATCGAAATTTTCGTATTATATATATACGAGTGTCAGTAAATGACTGACCCATTTTGAATATAAATAACTAAAAAACGGTTTGAGATAAAATTGTACGGTATATTGCATTGTTATAAATAAACAGTAAATTTTTAGATACACACTTTCTTAAAATAGTTTAAACCAACAGATGGCGCTGGATACGGCACGAGGCTGTCGAAATTCAGACTTTACTCTATTTTCAAACACATGAACCTTTTTACCCATTTCGCAGAGTCTAATCTCAGTTGACATATTGAAACGACTCTCCACTCACCTGCATAAATATTGTTGGATTGAAAGAGATTTATAATAATATTTATGATTGAATAATGTCTCTTATACTTAATAAAAACCAACAAAACTTCAGTTTTATAAGCATTGACTTTTGACACATTTAATATAAATAAATTGTATTCAAGAAATGTTTTTGCAACCGGTTAACTGATTCCACTTTTTACGGACAATAAACTGAAAATATGGGATAAGCACCGCTTTTTTAAGTTAAAAAATATCAATATTTAATTTAAACATTTCTTCCATTAATAATTTGAAATTGTATTGAAAAAAATAGTGTTGTGAAAAAGTTTTAAGTGATGGATCAAACAAACTCTCCTTGCCAAGTGAAAACACATCTATGCTGAAATGGAAGGATGTTTAAAAAGAAAAAAAAGTATCGTACATGTTTTATATCCTGCGAGTTACCCCTTTTCAAAATTTTATTGCAAAGAGCATCATAGATCCTGAAATATATTTTACGTCCCTCCCCCCCCCCTTTCCTTAACTATTCATCCTGAGGAAAAGAAGGGTAGGAGAATTCTCAAACTTCCCCTTGCATGTGATTTGAAATAAGAAACATTATTTAAAACATTAAACATTTCTTCCATTGAATAATTTTAAATTGTGTTGAAAAAAATAGTAGTGTAAAAAAGTTTTAAGTGATGGGTCAAACAAACTCTTCTTGCCTACGTCGTGCAGTGAAATCAGTTAAGTGGTTAAAATAATGGTTTGGAAATAGTGCTGGCTAGTTCCCTATCTAAAAAAAGCGGGACAGTGGCTTATAAATCGGCATATAAAAATATAATAAACCTGAGAATGAAGGAATCCGTTTATAGCAAATCCTGTATTGAATGTAAAAAAATATTGATTTCGACGGAGGAAGTAATATACATAAGTAGCTGCTAAGACGGAATCCTGCCTAAAACAAAACATTGTTAATTTTTAAGAAAACCAAAATCATCCCTACATTAAATTCATATTTTGACATTTATCACATCTGAAAATTTTATTACGTAACTCACGAGAGATTTTGAGATGAATTTTATACACACCTCTTCCTTCCCCCTGCCCCCAAGTGAAAACACATCTATGCTGAAATGGAAGGATTTTTAAAAAGAAAAAAATGTATCGTACATGTTTTATATCCTGCGAGTTACCCATTTTCAAAATTTCATTGCACTGAGCATCATAGATCCTGAAATATATTTTACGTCCCTTCCCCCCTTTCCTTAACTATTCTTCTTGAGGAAAAGAAGGGTAGGAGAATTCTCAAACTTCCTCTTGTATGTGATTTGAAATAAGAAACATTATTTAAAAAATGATTCTAAAAACTTTTTAAATGTTATTTATGAAAAATACTAATGTTCCAGTAATTTGGTAATATTTATATTTATAAAAGTGAACTAAAATAAGTAGAACATTAATGATTCTATGATGATTCAGGATCTATAATGCTTTTTGTAAGGAAATTTTGAAAAGGGGTGACTCGCAGGATATAAAACAGGTACGTCACTTTTTTTTTTCATTTTAAACATCCTTCCATTTCAAAAAGATGCGTTTGCAGTCAGGGGAAGAAGAGGAACGGGTTGTGTATAAAAAGCAACTTAAAATCTGTCGTGGCTTTCGTAATAAAATTTTCAGATACATTAAATGTCAAAATACGAACAGATGAATACGATTTGCGTAAAAAAGAGAAATATTTCGTTTTCGACAGGTTTCCGTCTTAACAGGTAGTTTTGTATGTTACTTTTCAGGGATCGATATTCTTTTTTGTTTAAGACAGGATTTGTTATATAGGAAATATAGACGAACCTTAATTCTAAGGTTTAATATATTTTTATGTACCGATTATTAAGTTGCTGCCCGCTTTTATTTTAGACAGGAAACTTGCCACCACTATTTGCGTACCACTGTTTTAACTGCTGATTTCACTACACGATGTACAAACAAAAAGAATTTCTTTGATCCATCCTTTAAAGATTTTTGACATCACTAATTTTTTTAAATAAAATATCATACTACTTAATGGAAGAAATGTTTAGATTAAATATTAAGATTTTTTAATATGAAAGAACCGTGTTTATGCCATATTTTCAATTTATTGCGCATAAAAAGATAATTGGTTAACCCGTTACAAAAACAATTTTGAATACAGTTTATCTATGGTAAATGTGTAAAAAGTGAATGCTTACTAAAAAGTACGTTTTGTTGTTTTTTTAAGTATAATAGATTTTACTCAATCATAAATATTATTTTATATATCTTTCCTTCCAACAAAATCTATTTTTGCAGGTGAGTGAAGAGTCGATTCTAAATGTCGACAGAGATTCGACTCTGCGAAATGAATTAAAAAAGCTCATGCGTATGAAAATAGAGTAATGTCTGAATTTCTACAGACTGATGCCGCCATCAGCGTCATCTGTTGGTTGAAATTCGAACTAGTTTAAGAAAGTGCATGTCTAAAAAATCCCTTTCGGCATGGCCTATAGGCGGAGGTAGATTTCGAAAAGTTTTCATCTCAAAAAAAAAAAAAAAAAAAAAAAAAAAAAAAAAAAATGCCTATCTTTACTTAAATGCCCATTTTGGCAATATATTTTGAATTATATTCTTACTTTATTTAAAAAATTGACCAATATGCTCATTATATAGTTCCTAAATAACAAAAAACTGTTAATTAAATTCGTTTGACAGCAAAATTGAATTTAAAAATGAGTCATAAAATAACCAATTTATTATTTTAATACATCCACAATTCTTTAATCAAGATCGCTTTGAGAAATTTTGTGCGACGTGCCCACTTTGACAGATTTTAAAATATATATATTCACCCTTTATCAAAAAATCGACAAATACGCACATTATATAGTTCCTAAGTAACAAAAAACTGTCAATTGAATGTGTGTCAGAGCAAAATTGGATTTAAAAATGAGTCATAAAATAACCAATTTGTTATTTGAATACCCACAGTTCATTAATCATCTCGCTTTGGGAAATTTTGTGCGAAGTGCCCATTTTGGCAGCCTTTTTTGAAATATATTCTGCCTTTATCAAAAAACTGGCCACTCCGTCACATTATATAGTTCCTAAATAAGAGAACCTGTAAATTGGATGCGTTTGAGAACAAAAAAAGATTTAAAAATGACTCGGTAAAAACGCAATTTCTTAAATTTCCTCAAATTTTAATCACAACTTCGTGAAATTCTGTTCAAAATACCCTTTTTGGCAGCCTTTTAAAAAATATATTCTGCCTTTATCAAAAAACTGGCCAATACGTCAAGTTATATAGTTCCTAAATAATAGGACCTGTAAATTGGATGGGTTTGAGAACAAAAATGAATTTAAAAATGACTCATGAAAAACGCAATTTGTTATACTTAATGAATTTTTTAATGATGAAAACTTCGGGAAATCTGTTCAAAATACCTTTTTTGGCAGCCTTTTTAAAAATATATTCTGCCTTTATCAAAAAATTGGCCAATAAGTCGCATTATATAGTTACTAAATAAGAGGATCTGTCATTTGGATGCGTTTAAAATCAAAAATGAATTTTAAAATGAGTCAGAATATAAGCAGTTTGGATTTGAGGTTTTTTCTCCAACTCCTATTTTTGTTTAATTTATTTTTGCTATAAGAATTGGTTCTATGAAAAACTTGTCAATATGAAAGTTGTAGATATTATTGTGAAGATGTAAAATAAATTTAATTAGATTTAATTGCTTAAGAATTGAGTAAGTTATGGGATTTTTTCTTTTTCCTCCCCCCTTTTTCTTTTCGTTTTTAATTTTTTTCATCGGTAAAAATTGGTCCTATCAAAAACTTGTAAATACAAAAGTTTTAGATAATATTGAGTACATTTATATAAAATTTAGTTGGATTTGATATCTTGAGAATTGACGAAGTTATGAATTTTTTTCTCCCAAAAACCATGTTTTTTTCGCCCCTTGAGCCCATTTTTAACTTTATCAAAAATCTGCCACGCATAAACTTTTTCCTCATTTTTTAGAAGTAATATAAACTTTAAACCGATTCGATATCTATTTTAATTAAAAAGTTATCGCGTTTTTTCTGTTTTCACAAAAACCCTCCTAACTTCCACCCCCTTGGTCCGATTTTGCCCATTAACGAACTTAACCGAGATTTTATGCCCCTTGATTTTATGTAAAAGTTTGATGAAGATCTGAGCATAATTATGGAAGTTATCGTGTCTAGAAGAAAGTGATATACACCGATATATATATATATATATATATATATATATATATATATATATATATATATATATATATATATATATATATATATATATATATATATATATATATATATAAACTTTTTTACTGATGGTAGTTTTGGGGTCTAGGAGTCATGATTCGTGTAGATCCGCAAAAATTTTTCAGAAATTCCAACATGGGAGACAATGCAATAGGTAGTATTTCATACGAAATCTACCTAAAAATTACTGATTTTCTGATAACAATACAACAAACAACATTTTTATCTTAAACTGTTTTTTAGTTATTTACAATCAAAATGAGTCAGACATTTACTGGACACCCTATATACATATGTACATAAAAAATCAGGGATTAGGTGAAAAATTCAAGAAAAACATTTTTTGTGTATTGTAATTGTCTATTAACAAGTAACCCTATTACATTTAAAAAATAAATAAAATCTTTGAAGATCACCATCTAAAATACTAAGGATTCAGTAAACACTTCTGTATTTGTATTAGTCTCACTCCAACCTATAAAATATTTGTAATATATTTTTCGTCGCAAAAATGATGAAATAGTAACTCCCTCCTTTTCCATATTATCTGTAACATATTTTTCGGATAAACAAACGGCTTAAAAATTACAAAAATTGCAAACATAATTCATTTTCATAACTTTGAGTTAAATTTGAATGAATTTCACCAATTTTGATTAGGTGCGTTCGTAATTATGTAAATACGTAGCACCTATTGTTGTCGCTCAGTCCGTCCGACTGTCTGTCCGTCTGTCTGTCCGTCCGTCTGTCCGTCTGTCTGTCCGCATATAACAACGCAAAAACTACCCAACCAAATCGTATGAAATTAAAAAACATAATTATTACGGGAAAAAAGTTTCAAATGCATTTTAATCGTATGAAATTTAAAACGTATATATATTACAAAATTTTGTCGAGTCATTTCAAATGTTATGAAAATCAGATGCATAGATCAATTACAGGGGTAATCAAAAGTATTCCGTTGCATTACGGTCAATAAGGAAAAAAGTTTCAAATGCATTTTATTCGTTTGAAATTTAAAACGTATAATTATTACATAATTTTGTGGAGTCATTTCAAATGTTATGAAAATTGGATGCATAGATCAATTACAGGGACAATCAAAAGTATTCCGTTACATTACGATCAATGGGAAAAAAGTTTCAAATGCAATTTAACGGAGTTACAGTCATTTGAACATAATAGAATTGACATGAATCTATGAAGTATGTACTGAAATATACATTCTGTACAATCTGTGATGCAAAGAATATTTATTATTAAATTACAGGGCCACACAATTGTATTCCATTAAATAATGTTATACGTGGAAACATTGTTTGGGGCGGGCTTTAACTATATAAAACTAATTCATATTTTATGAATAAAATATACGTTATGGAAGTATAATAAAATTTACTCCCTGCATATTTACAGGAACACTAAGATTTTCGACCACTATTCTGTATCCAAAGTACGCTCTACTATATCAGCAAGATCTGAATATTTTAAAACTTCGTTATTGCACAAATGCACCTCATTTGTTACGATTCACGTGCAATTTCCAACTTGTTACTTATAAGTTAACAATATAATAAAGAATGTTGTTATTTAGTTTTAAAACTCTTTTTCATCAATCAAAAATTTATTTATAAATATAATATTTCTAAAGTAACAATACAGTTCAGTTAAAAAGCAGAGTTTAATGTTGAAATCGTATTTTATCATAATTTCTTCGCTGCATCACGTTACATTATTTCCAAGAAATTAAATAAATAAACAAACACTTTACGTTATGCAAAATATAGAAATAAATTAAGCTGTCTCGCTTAAACATCACGCATTATATATGTTTTAAAATAGCATTATAAAGATTTCTAATATTATTTTATTTGAATAAATATTTTAAGGATGTAATGGGATTTATTAAAAGTAAAATATATTTCATAGATAGTGAAGAATTCAACTTATTCGAAAGTTTATTTTATTAATATTTTACTCAACTCAAAATTAAATACACATCTCTCATTTTAAACAGTTTATTCTCATGAGTGAACTCAACTCAGGTTCTTTCGAACATTAATAATTTCACAAAACACAACTCCAATAAAAACTGTAACATTTTTTCACATATCTCATAAAAACATTCTAATCAAACTCAAAACAAAAAGAATATTGTTTCACACAGCTTAGGTAAAAGCTGAAGAAATAAAACAGGTAATGTATTTATCACAAAGAATCGTTTGCACAGAAAACTTTTTACATTTTGAAATAATTAGGTATATCTTGGTTGCTAGGTGACAAAGTCAGTAGAAAATTAAATAGCCTTTTATCAAACATACCGCCCCTCTTGAAACCTCTGAGGGGGGTTTCAAACTAAAACACTGCAATTACAACCATTGTAAAAAATATAAAGAACAATACAATTAAATACAATATAAATGAGTCACAGTTAAGTTAAATTTAAGCAAATATTTAAACAATTTTACATAATACATAATAAATAAAGAAATTTTACAATAATGTACACTTTCTTATAAAAACTGAATTACTTTTCAAGAGGTAATACAGCAATTTTGGATACTGCTCTTTTATATATTCCATTTGGGGTTTTTATATTTACAACTCTTATTCTATTATCATTACCAAAAAATACTTCTACAATTCTCCCTAATAACCATTTAGACACTGGAAGATCATCTTCCTTTATTACAACCATATCTCCTATTTTGAGGTTGTTTTTTGATACCATCCACTTATGCCTTTGCTGCAATGTACTTAAATAACTATTTTTCCACTTTTTCCAGATGGTCTGAACCATTTTAGTGGTCTTTTGCCATAAGTTTAGTCTATTATCTTCAATATTACTCAGGTCAGATTCAGCAATGGCATTAAGTGGGCGACCAATAAGAAAATGTCCCGGGGTCAAGACCTCCAAGTCATCAATATCTGTACTCAAGGGAGTAAGCGGGCGCGAATTTAAGATACCTTCAATTTGGACAATTATAGTTAACATTTCTTCATAAGTTAATTTAGAGTTGCCCACAACACGTTTAAAGTGATACTTGAAGGACTTGACTCCCGATTCCCATAAACCTCCAAAATTTGGAGCTTTAGGGGGAATAAATTCCCAAGCAATACCTTCAGATATCAAGTAATTAGTAAGGTTCTGGTCTGGTTTGTTTACCAATTCATGCAACCTTTTAAGCTCTACATTAGTCTTCACAAAATTGCCTGCATTATCACTGAAATTTTTTCGAGGTTTGCCTCGTCTGGCAAAAAACCTCTTTAATGTTGCAATAAAAGCCTCAGATGTTAAATCATTGACTAATTCCAAATGCACTGCTTTTGTTACCATACAAATAAAAATACAAACATAAACTTTATGATAAATGCCTTTACGTTGACCTCTATATCTAATCAAAAATGGACCACAGATATCAGTTCTTGTGCAATTAAAAACAAAGTCTACATTTATTCTTTCTTTTGGGAGCTCGCCCATAATTTGCTCTAACAATTTAGGTTTGGCCCTAAAGCATGTAATACATTTATGTACAATTTATCTACAAATAGCCCTACCGTTTAAAGGCCAAAATTCTCTTCGAACACAATAAAGTAAATTTTGTGGTCCTATATGTAGATATTTTTTGTGATAAAACTCGATAATTAATTCTGTTAATTTGTGTTTAGAGGGCAGTACATTTGGGTGTTTTGGGGCATAATTTACCGTGCTATTTTGGAGACGACCTCCAACTCTGATTAAATTATTTTTATCCAAGAAAGGATTTAATGAAAGTAATCTACTATTTTTTGGTAACTCCTTACCCTTAGATAACAATGTGAATTCAGAACTGAACTCTTTTTCTTGAACAGATTTTATGATAAACTGCTCAGCCTTCTTCAATTCAGGAGATGTTAGCTTACCTGAATACCTTTCTTTTGGCATCTTGACATTCTGAATGAACCTGAAAACATAGCTAAGAATTCTTATTAATTTAGCATAATTATAACTCAATTGCAAAAAATAGTCAATAAAAATGAACAGTCTGATATTAAAAGTGAAGTCTCTGAAAAAGTCTTTTTAAGTTCACTTCTGTATAGATCCTTATCATTTTGCTCAAGTTCGACAGTATTTAAAGAAGGTTCAGTTTGTTGTGTTAGGAATAGTGGACCCTTCCACCATAAGTTACTCTGGAGAAGTTTGTCTGGATCTACATCTCGTGACACAAGATCAGCAGGATTGTCAGAAGAAGCCACATGTCCCAAATGACTGATATCAGAAAGATTCTGAATCGTAGCCACACGTGATGACACAAAGGTTTTTAAGTCACACGGCTGTTTTCGAATCCAACATAATACAATAGTACTATCTGAATAATAGTAAACAGATTCTTTAGGAACTTTTAAGGTTTTGGCAACCTTATTCATCAATTTGGCTAATAAAACTGCACCACAGAGCTCCAAGCGAGGAATAGTGATTGTTTTGATTGTTGCAACTCGACTTTTACTGCAAAGCAACTGAGAAATTTGCTCTCCTGAAGAATTTGAAGACACAGCATACAATGCCACACCGTAGGCTTTCTCCGAAGCATCTGAAAAGCCACAAATTTTAATTTGCACTGGATTATTTGTAAAAATGTATCTAACAGCACTTATATTATTGATGGCTCTTAATGATTCTAAAAACTGCAACCAGTCATCAAGCTCAGCTGTAGGGAGATTTTCATCCCAATCAATTTGCAGCCTCCACAGTCTTTGTAGGAAAAGTTTTGCTTTCGTCACAACTGGTCCAAGTAGACCCAAGGGGTCGAAAATGCGAGCAATATTTGACAGCACACTTCTTTTAGTTACCTTGGTTTGCTCACTGAATGATACACTAAAAGTAAGAGTATCATCATTGGCATTCCAGCAAAGTCCTAGTGCCTTAGTTTCACTCATATTTTCAAAAGTGTAATTCTCATTTTTGAAGGCTGGCTCCATTAATTCTGGATGGTTACTAAACCATTTATGTAAGTTCATGCCACACGTATTTAATAGTTGAATAAGCTCAATTTGCAGTCTCTTAGCCGATTTTAGGTCAGCTGCTCCAGTCAGGACATCGTCCATGTAAAAGTCTGATTGTACCACACCATACTGAAATTGAGATTCACCATCTATACCAAGCTGTTTAAGGCAGCGCATGGCTAAATAAGGGGCAGTAATTGTGCCATATGTGACTGTACATAGTCTGTAATATTTCATCTCACCATTTACAGAATCTTTCCAAACTATGCGCTGTAAATCACGTTGACATTTATCGATAAGTATCATGCGATACATCATTTTTACATCTGCTGTAAATGCATAGCGGTGTGTACGAAATCTAAGTATTATGCTAAACAAATCATCTTGAATGACACCTCCATTCAGCTGTATGGAATTTAGGGATTCTCCTGATGAAGTTGCATGTGAACCATTAAAGACAACTCTCAATTTTGTAGAACTTTTATCTGGGCGATAAACAGCATGATGAGGTAGATAATTCGCATGTATTGGCTCATCTGTTTTCTCTACATCCTCCATATGGCCTAACTCTCTATACTCTGCCATAAATGCGCAATATAACTCTAAAAGATTTGGATTTTTGACTAGCCTATTCCAAAGTGAATTTAATCTATTTTCCGCAAATTGCTTTGATTCTCCCAAAGAACTAGGATCTTTTTTCAACGGCATTTGTACTATGAATTTGCCCGTTATATCTCTCTGATGTGTGTTTATAAAGTGGGTGTCGCATGCTAATTCTTCTGTATTTCTCAATGGTGTACTTTCTTCTACTCTTTCAATTTCCCAAAATTTTTTCATTTCGAAATTTAAATCTGTTTCAGTAATTAACCCACAATGTATTTGTTCTTGATCGTTACAATCGTAAACACTCCCACTTACTATGCAATCGAACACCGTATTTTGCAGTATTAATTTAAAATTTGGTAGTTTCATACGACCCACCTTTATCAATTCTAGAAATACTTCAGCTCCTAGCAAAAGATCTATTTTCCCTGGTCTATTAAATTCAGGATCAGCAAGAATAATAGACTCTGGAATTCCTAGCTCTGAAATATTAATATATTTCGAGGGCATAATTTGCGAAATCTTTGGTATGATAAGGAAATCTAACTCCCGACTATAATCTCCCGAATTATTACTGATCAAGGCAGTAGTTTTATTTTTTACCGCTACAGAGGATCCACTTAAACACGATACCGAAATATTACTTTTTTCTTTTCGAATCCCTAATCTTTCAACTAACTGCAATGTTAAAAAATTGCTCATTGAACCATTGTCCAATAAAGCACGCACCGGAACTTTATTTCCGAATTTATCTCTCATATAAACAATAGCAGTGGAAAGAAGAACTGTTTTAACATTATTCGATCTCACATTTGAAGTACCAGTAAAATTTTGAATTTGGTTATTTAACTCAAATGGTATGGCGTCAGTATTTAACGTTGATTTACTTTCATTCGTCGACAATGCATTTGGCACTTCCTTATCACTATAATTTTTTGTGTTTCCCACCGCATTGGAATTTTTCTCACGCCTATCAAAACAATGAAGTATATTGTGGCGTTTATGGCATTTTGAACACGAGAATGTTGAGTTACATATTTTGACGCAGTGGAATTCTGAAAGACAGTTAAAGCACATATTGTTTTTTTTTCACAAAATCTACTCTTTCCTGTACATTAAATTTTTGAAATTTGGAACATTTAAAAACACTGTGATTTTCCTGGTTACATACAACACATTTGCGCATATTTTTCTCATTTAAACTCGCAACCATGGATGTTACCTTTGAAAAGCTATGCTTTGTTTGGCTTTCGTTTTGAAAATTTCGCTTTGTATTTACTTGTTTGGACGCACTTAGTGTACGCGCGTGGTCTCTCAAGAATTCTAGCAATTCAGTTAAACTCGGTAAATTATCCCGCTTAAGATGTCTTTCCCACCACATTTTTGTATTTACATCTAATTTTTGAGCCAAAATATAAGCAAACATAGTAGTAGAAAACCCCAAAACTTTTTGTTCTAAAATCTCTAACGACCTAATACATTCATTTGTTATATCTATTAGATTTAATAATGCTGCTGGGGACTCATTCTGCATAACAGGAATATTTAAAAAACGTTTTAAATGCGCGTAAACTTGTTCTCTCGAATTTGAAAACCGTTCTTCCAAAAGCGACCATGCAACTTCATAATTAGAATCCACGATTGAAATAGATTGAATTATACGAAAGGCATCTCCTCTCAATGAAGACTTCAAATATTGTAATTTCATTGCCCCTGACAAATTAGAATTTTCATGTACAGTAGCCTTAAATATATCTTTGAAAGAAAGCCACTCATGCAAATTACCCGTAAATACAGGAAGAGTTAACTTTGGCAATTTAATGTTATTATCAGCCTTTGTGACGTTTTCTAAATTAACAGTTTGCACTTTCATTTTTGATAACTTTTTTGTAAGTTCAAATTCCATTATTTCTAAAATTTCATTAATTTCTTCGTTTTCCTTAATAAAATCCTCAATTTCATCTTCTTTACTTATCTTATAAATAGACTCAAATAACTCAGCAAAGTTTTGCTCTAATTTATTTTGTTTCTCCTTTATGAGAATTAATTCATTTAATTCTAGCTCAGTATTCGATAATTTTTCTTTTAATTTTGTCAAGTTTGTTATGAAATTTTTCTTTTTGCTTTTAATTCTTTCATACTCATTTTTAATGAATAAAAATTAAATGGGTGCACTTACCCCTCTTGGCTCTTTAAAAGATGAGTTCTAACATCGAAGAAATAGCAAAACAGCACAAAATATTCACCAGTTATCCTTCAATCATTGACGTAGAACAACTCGCTGATTTTTCTCCGGCTCGACGGACTATATGAAGAATTCAATTTATTCGAAAGTTTATTTTATTAATATTTTACTCAACTCAAAATTAAATACGCATCTCTCATTTTAAACAGTTTATTCTCATGAGTAAACTCAACTCAGGTTCTTTCGAACATTAATAATTTCACAAAACACAACTCCAATAAAAACCGTAACATTTTTTCACATATCTCATAAAAACATTCTAATCAAACTCAAAACAAAAAGAATATCGTTTCACACAGCTTAGGTAAAAGCTGAAGAAATAAAACAGATAATGTATTTATCACAAAAAATCGTTTGCACAGAAAACTTTTTACATTTTGAAATAATTAGGTATATCTTGGTTGCTAGGTGACAAAGTCAGTAGAAAATTAAATAGCCTTTTATCAAACAGATAGGACATTGTAAAAATTTATACATCGCAAACTCAAATAGATTTCTATTTTCTTTTAAGTAATATTGAAATGCTGCAATTTATAATGCACATTTAAAAGTGAATTTAAAATATTTCCAATCTTGTGCTTTCCAACTGTTTTATCAAACATATATAAATCTAGAATTCATTAACGTTGTAATATTGAAATTGTAGGAACGAAGATAAAAATGAAAGGTTATAAAATGATTAAATAGTCAAATCATTTTAACTTTCATCTAATTTTCATTTTATCTTTATCTTACACCGTATTATATGCATATACAGGATGAGTCATAAATATCAAAACAATAGGCTATCTTTTTAAATATTTCCCCTAGACACATATTTCCAATTGCAAAAAACGATAAAAAATCCGAATTTTTTGATAAGTTGCAACTCCAGGGGGGTTCTATTTGAAAAAAAAAAATACAAAAATTAAATTTTTATACGGCCCCCGTAGGACAAAATTAACAATTAGGCAATTATTTGTTATACAATCCTAAAAAACAAAAAAAGTTTCATTTCCACTTCTAAAAATCTCACAGAGATATTAAAATCCAAATTTCTCCAAAATTCGCGATTTACACCACTTAACTTTGCCTGTAGAAGAAGAGTTTTTCACGCATTTTGAAAACAAAAGAAGGATCGTCCACAAAATGTCCTTTATTACAAGCCGATTTAAGGCAGTGCCTCTTATCTGCATATAAACGAGCAGCGTACTGTTTTAAAGCTAAATTTGTTTTAAAAATATACTGGTAGTCTGCACTGGAGGTCTGCATGGGTCAAAATATCTACGTCCGGTTTCAAACAGACCCAGAGGGGGGAAAGTTCGGCTCTGCCTGGAAAAAAAATATTAAAATCTTAACTCGGACCGACCTGGAAAAAAGTTTAAATCATAGTCCAATTCAGCCGTCAATTTTTACATAGTTGTTTTACTTCGGCATGGTTAAAAATTGTTTCATATGGAGGAGTTCAGACCAGAAATACTTTTTATACCTTTTCGTTTTTCATAATTATATTTTTTATAATTAAATAAGCGCCAAAGTTTGTGATATATTCATTTTATCAATGAATCTGTATTTATATGTAAATATTTCACGTATATTTTAATATCGTTAATCCATATTACATGCGTTGGAGACTTTGAAAAATGCTTTATAATAAAACCTTTTTAGACACACAGGGATCACATAGGAAAGAAAATATACTTTATAGACAAATGTCCTACTTAGGAGGTGTAAATGGATTATTTCTAAGATTATTTTTTTCTCGGGTATTATTATAATTATTTCATATGGACCAATACATTTTCCGTTCATAGATTCTGTCATAGGCAGATATTTATACCGGTTTTATTGTATTAAATAAAAGCAATATTATATTGTATTAATACATTTTTTTAAATAAAGGCGATTTTATAATGTATGTGTTTTTCGTAAAAATTTGGATTGAACTAAGTTTTACTTATTTTATGCATGCATTAGGTCAGTCAGAGACAGTGAATTAATAAGGGTTGTGTCGAGACCGGGATTGAAAATTTCATCCATTGCAGATGTAGGATAAACAAATCGACTCCTCCGGTATTAAAAATACACCAGGCCCTGCCAGGCGAATTTTCAGAAAAAATAGACAACTCGGTCTTGGCCAGGCCTGGGCACACGATACAGATTTTTTTACAATCTCTCCAGGACGATAAAAAGCCTGAAGTTGCGAGAGCTAAATTTGATGATTATTTTACATTAGTTTTGTTTCAGCAAATTTCAAAAAATATTTTTAATAGGATTCTTTTAAAGGTATTTAAAATCATTTAATTTTGTTTATTTATTTATATATTTATTATATTAATTAATTAATTAATTAATTAATTTATTTATTTATTTTATATATTTATTACATTTATATATTTATTTTATTTATTTTTTAATATACTTATTATTTTATTTATTATTTTTTTAAAAATTAATATTGAAAAATCTCTGGAACAAAATTAAAATCAGATTTTAACGTTTAATTATATGGAAAGAAATAGAAACTCGTTAAATAATGTTTCGAATTGTAACTGTTTTAAATTATTTTATTTAAACCAGTACTAATCATTTGAAAATTTTTTAAATATTATGAGAAATTGAAGGATGTGATTTTCTTAGCAAATTATGTGGCTAACCATCACAAAAAAGAAAAAAAATCGAAATTCTAACTTAAAAGATAGATTTTTTACATGTTTCCTACACTTGTTAGAGTAACATTTTTTCCTTTATTGCGCACATTTCAATTTGTGTTTAATCCCTGAAAACCTGACGAATTATTTAAACGTTTATAACTCTCCGAGTTTTGAAGCTATGATTTGTAAATTTTTGTGTCTAATTCAGGACTGGATAAGGAAAGTTTTCCTATTTGGAATTTTTATCCAACGGAGGCCGTATAAAAATTTAATTTTCGTATTTTTTCAAAAAGACCCCTTATGTAGTTGGAACTTATCAAAAATTTCACCTTTTTAATGAATTTTTGAAATTGGAAGTAAGGGTTTAGGGGCAATATTTAAGGAGATAACCTATTGTTTCGATATTTATGACTCACCCTGTATTTAACTTACTATTCTATTAAATAAAGGAAAGCGACACAATTCATAATATTGTTCACAGTACTAAAAATGCGAATAATTAGGTATAAAATTTTTACCATGAGAAAATGAGAGAATGTAGAAAATATTATGCAATAAATATTGTTTCAGTGTGTTGCGCCTGTTTATGAGAATTTAAAAGTCTCTATAACCATTCCAATAAAAAAGGATTTCGAAAAAAATGTGTACTAAAGAAATTTATGTCTCTCAATTTTATATTTATAATCAATTTCCAGTTATTCTGCATAATGAAACGCAATGATTAGTCTCATGGAATCAAACTGACCTTTTTAATGCTACACTATATTTCTTAAAAACATTTTTAGAGTTCCGTACTTAAAAAGAAAAAAAAAACGAAACCATTTTAAGAACACTCCCGTGTTTGTTTGCAAGAGCTCTTTTATTAATGAACTATGAAGCGTGGAAAGTTCAAATTTGGTGAAGTAATAAATACTAATGTCTCACATATTTACAGATTTTTATACATCCACAAACATATTTAAGTAAAAATTGGAGATACACTAAGTAAGTTATCTTTAAAAAATAGTTTCTTTGTATATCGTAGAGGTGTTGTGTGAAAGCTTTTGTAATGCTGAACTCAAAATGCATTGCTTTTAATTTTATAAATATCATTAAAAATGTACAGCGACCCCCCTCTCATCTGTTTCTGAATCTACTGAAACTAAAATTATGCGAAAATATAGCGATCATCCTAATTCACGCAATTTTCAAGAAAAGAGCATTTTTCCATTAATATAAATTTCGATTTACGGGCATTCAGCAAAGATGATGAGGAGCACTGGAGGTACTTATACTTATCGTAGCAGAATTGTAAAAGAATTGTTAATAATTATTTTCCAAAAAAAATCGTCGGAAACTAGGCTAGATATTAAATCATAAAGATACAGATGGTTTAGACATAAAGACAGTAGCAGTAAAAATTGGTGTAAAAGATGCTTTTTTGACACTAAGTTTAGTGATCTAAAAATACGCCATTAAATGTTAAAAGGTTAATCAAAGGAAATAATTTGGTATTCACGACTAGTTTGCATTGTGGATTTCCCAATACTTCTCTCGTATTTTAAAAAGTTAATTAACACACGGTCATTTGGACTGCCACTATATGAAAATTATTCGATCCTTTTTTCGTGCAAATTCTCCCAACAGGTAGTGCTGCTACGCTGCTTTTTTCACGATTTACACTATAGCTACACTATAAGAGTTAATGGACAAATTTTCAAAAAAAAATTCAGATTCTGTTAGTCTTTGTCATAATATGTAGGTGGTTATATTTTGTGTAAACCACCAGCGTTGCTGATATTCTGCACTATCCATGATTAAAGAAATAGCCCTATCTCAAGACCTGATTTTTATCAAATTCTCAAATTTCTGATTCAGTTAGTCTCTCATATAAATAAGAATTGTTTAGTTTTTGCAGTAAACAAACAAAAAGTGGCGCTTCATTCAAAATTTTATTGCGATTTCCGCAATGGTGCTATCTGAAAAACTAATGCACGCATTTTCATAAAACTTCAGATTGAGGTACAACTTGACATAATAGTTGATGATTAAATTTTGGTCTAAATCATCTGATGATAGAGTTGGCATGCTTTATTTTCAGGGCATATTAACATGTATGAGATTGAAGAATGTTTTGGGATTGTAACCTACTATTTTTTTAAGGGCAACGTCGCTGTGCAAAAAAGTGTTATGATTAACTCATCTTATTTCCTTGGACATTATATTAAAAATTGTGGTACCTCACTAGCATAACTTTATAAAAATAACAAATTTATAATAGTTTATCTAAGTGATTTTCAAGATAAATCCTATTTCTTGTGGAAAAAAGCACTCAAAGAAACATTTATCATTTTTATCTTGTTCAAGTAAATGGCTAAAACGCAATCTGATAAAGGACGCCAAAAAAGGAAAAAAGGTGAATGCAAAAAATTAAGCTTACGAAGAACGAAAAAAAAAAAACTTTTTTTCTAGCATTTTCAAAAAATTTCTTCTATCTATGCATCGTAGTCATTAAGCACATCATGTATAATCATTAAGCGTTCCATTCTGCAAAACCTAAATAAGAAAACTTATGCAATGTTTTTCCTGCAATAAAATAGACTACAAAATGATTAAAGAATAAATCTGAATAATGCCTAAATAATTGCTCTTTTTAAAATAAAAATATTTCTATATTAAAATAGTAAAGACTTTGAGTTGCCTGTTTTTTGTCATAATTTCTCATTTGTTATGCACCAATTTTAGTATTTTTTTACTAGTTTTTTTTTTTTTTTCATCTGACCGTTTTTTCCTCGTTTATATATTTGACATTTAATAGCATATTTTTTTTTTCTAAAGTTATCTCTTGAGATTTTTTTTTCAACAAAATTTAAGAAAGTAAATAACAACGTGACAATCAGCTAGAATTTTAAATGCATCTAGAGAGAAATGAAATTCCATTTTACTATTATTATTTTCTAATTATAACGAGCAGATGCATTAAGAATTTGCAAATGGATTAACTGAACTTTGAAAAGATATTGATTGAAAACGTAAAACATAGGTGTGAATGCAAAAGAAGATATGTTTTGCATTATACTAATTATTAAAAATAAATATATCTTAAGCTTATTCATTCGCAGAAATTCAATACAATTTCAAATAAATTCTTTGTTACAAATTTCAACCTTAATTATTTTCTGAGGAAAGTAATTTTCTTAATAGAAAGGAAACATTATACTAATAATGGATATTATAATCAAAGCTTTAAAAAAATGGAGTCAAATACTACACATTTAATTTAATTTGAACCCCAATATAGATCATTATAAAAAGGTTGATTAACCGTTTAAACGCCAATGTCCCAAATGGGAACACTGCATTGTTTGTAATACAAAACATATATTTTCTAACATGATAACATTATTTTTCCTATGAAATATTAGGTTGATTTCAACTTTTGAAAAAAATATATTTATGTTTCAGCATTTATTTGAGGTAAAAGAAAAATGTAAATTTATTAATTTGCATAAAAAGTATATTATTTGCTTTTATCGGTTTCTCTCTATTACTTACTTTTGACCACTAGGAATCTAAATGTTTTTCGAATTCGAGAAAATATTCAAGAACAATGTATAATAGCATATAGCGGAAAATAATTTGTTACATTTGCATAGGTTGTCAATCAATAATCATGTTCCAAAATGCTAATTTTGAAATGAAAACAGCCAAAAGAGACTGCAAAAATATTTGTTTTTGTTATTTTCTAAATTTGTATGCATAAATTAAAACATTTGAAGCTGTAATATAGGAAAATCAAAATTATTATTGCATTGCGATATTAATTCGGCGTGTAAACGATTAAAAATGTCAAATTAATTTCAACAAAAAACGGCCAATTTTGATTTACGTGGATATTTTTTTTTTCAAGAAATATATTGAAGTTATATTATTATTTTTTTACAGAAATAGATTAATTTATTTATTCAAAGAAGAGTCTTTGAAAAATAATTAAACAAAGTGCAGGTTATGCCACTTTTAAAATTTTTTCAATGAAAATTTAATGAAATATAATGTATCTAAAGGAAAATTTTACTTAGTTGTTTATTTAATTTTGCTTCCGTTTTATAAATTGAGCTTTGACATGTGAGTGATAAACACATGCGAGGAAAGAAAGTTCACTTACAAAGCCCTGTTTTAACCCATGTACACAAGAAAATCTATTTTAAAGAAAACATGCCATTATTTTTATATGTAATATTATAGAAATACCATGATTTATTACTTCATAGAATAATTTATAATTTTCAGTGAAAATTTAATCCGAAAAAATGTATCTAAATATAAAATTTTATTTATTTATTTAATATTTTATTTTACTTTCGCTTAGAAAATAAGTAGGACATAAGGAATTTTTCCCGTAGTATCTTGGATTATTTTGGTTTGTTTAACTTTAGACGTAAGTATTGTATGAATTAAAAAAGAAAAGAGATTAATTCATAACGGGTGATTAATGAGGACTGTAAAGTTCTCATGAAATATAATAAATTGTGAAAGCCCTTAGAGAGAATTGATTTTCTTTTAAAAATTATTTTGTTTAGTGGTAAATTTTTATGCATGCTACAAATATTTTTTTTACGTTTTTGTGGGGAAAACATTGTTCTTAGATAAGATGCTGCTATATATTAATAAAAATGATATTTGTTGCGAATATTCTTAATAATAAATTATGCATTTGAAATTATGCTTTCATACACTATTTACGTTTTTGTTTAATTCAGTTATTCTTTAGACTTACTTGCGATTTTCAGTAAAATGATTCTTTCTTCCTTTTAATTATATAATAAATATTTATTGTTAAAGAAAAATTATATGTAAGCTGCAAAAGTCCAAGTTTTTACTTAGCCGCTAAAAATCTACAATCTAGAACATTTTAAAGCAATGGAACATAAATGTCATGTACTCTAATAATTCTGTATACATATGGATTTTATTTCGTATAAAGACAGTAACTATAAAGAAAATAACTATATGTTGACAAGATTAATAAATTTGTAAAAAAGTAAATTTGCTATCTTATTTTCCTTTTTATGATGATCGATTTTACCAACATTTCTAGTTTTAACTCTCTTGTTGTATGCACAGATTCAATTTTAGAAAAAAAAGATACAATTCACAATGACATAAAATCCAGGAAACGATGAAGATCATTGGTTTTTTCCTCAAATGAGTTTTTAATAACATCAACGCCTGAGTTCTTTTGAATATTACTTATTTTTATTTTTGCCGCCGATAATTTACATTTACGATGAGTAACATTGTTTTATTTTTTATTTACTTATTTTTGCATTACTTTGCCATCTTCAATCTCAATTTTTTAAACACTAAAACCCATTGCAAACGTTGGTTCACTAGAGCTTTTTTCAATTCTTGAAAAATATGCAATATATTTTAAAACTATAATTAATTTATGACAATGTAGCAAATTAAATAGCTTTTTCAGAAAGGTTATAAGTGTCCCCAATCTATGATAAGATTAGAAATGGAATCTAATCATACATATGATAACCATAACAAAATTATTGGTGTTTAGAACTTTATTATTATATACGCGCTTGCACAATTCACCACAGTTGGCATGAAATACCATTAAACCATTGGAAATTTTCCATTACAAGCATCACAAATATATTTATTTATGTTTCATACAATTTTGCCTATCAGAGTCACAATGTTATTTCACGAATTTAAATGTCATACATATATTAAAGCTCTAAAAATATCCTGACCATGTTTCTGGTACATTTATAAAATCGTAACTTGACATAACAGAATGATGCAAACAAACGCGCAATATTTCTAAATCATGTGTTTGCTTTTTATTAGAACTTGGGTTATAAGAAGAAGTTATCCAATAATGATAGTTATCAGATTTTTACAACAAAAATTAACTTCGGAACTAAAAATTTGAGGTTATTTTTTATGACTGCCTACTTTTTTTGTAAAAATTGAAAAAGCATTCATAGTTTCAGTTCACAGTTTTGAAATATGAGCTGCCGTGTTTCATTTGCGCAAATGAACAAAAGTATATTGAGAAAATAATTTTAGAAAAGATAATGAAAACCATATAACGACAGATAACTGACTCAAAAATATAATAGAAATAATTATAAAAAAAACGAAATATTTCGTTTTTACTATTTTCTATATTCTAATTTTGAAGAATAAAATTATTATTTTTTTATAGATATGCACGTTCTCAGTCATTTTAAGTACTTTTTTCACCTAAATCAATAACTAAAATTACCTATGGCAGAAACTTCATATTTTGTGAGACATTTATTATATCTAGACTGGAATTGATTTTTATGCATGTGGGTCAGCTGGTGTTGCTTTTATATCATGATTCTGCAATTTTTTGATAACGTTAAATAAATGGGCTATACAAATATTATTATGTAGGATGTCTATAATGCCAAACAAAGCTAAATGCCTTTTTGAGTTGCTAATCAAGTTTTGCACACCTTGCTAATTGTGCAAATCAATTTCTATTAGCATTTCCCAAATTATTTTGGACAATATATATATATATATATATATATATATATATATATATATATATATATATATATATATGTATATATATTTATATAAACATGGTATGCTGTAACGTTTATTTTAAAATGGGTTGAGCTGTGTCGTTTTTCTGAGAATTGCGTATTTTTAAGTGACAATATTTGCGGATTATAAATGAGAAAATATTATAGTTTACATTGGTTTCTTTAAATCTACTGTTTTCACTAGCACGTTAAATATGGTATTCTTTCAATACGAATTATTGTTCGTCAATAGCAGTATTTATGCTTCATCTCTATTTTTCTTTTATTCCGTTAAAGATAGCATCTGAATATTTCTGCTATAGCCTTTGGAGAATATATATACATGTAACAGACAAGATAAGATACATAATTCTGCAAAAATATTTTTCAAAAAGATACATAATATCAAGGGGTAGAAAATCTTGGCCAGGTTAGTTAGTAGTAAAATCGGACCATTTATGTTTCATCTCTATTTTTTTTTATTCCGTTAAAGATAGCATCTGAATATTTCTGCGAGAGTCTTTGGAGAATATATATACATGTAACAGACAAGATAAGATTACAGAAAGATCACATTATAGACATGATAAGATACATAATTCTGCAAAAATAATTTCGAAAAAGATACATGGTATCAAGAAGCAGGAAATCTTGGCCCGGTTAGTTAGTAGTAAATTCGGACCAAGGGAGAGGAAATCAGGAACGATTTTCTGAATATAACATTATTTCTAAAATATAATGCCTATCAAATCAATTCAAATGATGTTTTTTTTATAAAACTTATGGGAAATAGATATTTGATATCATTTAAATTGAACTCAAGGAATTAAAAACTTTATCTTTTAATAAGGAATATATTCATAACCTCGTAAATTTACAAGACACAAAAAGCAGTTAAATTTAATGTGAATTTTAGTAAAAGTATTTTGAAGAAATATACTGACAATATTTGGATAGGAAAAACATTTACCTAATAATAATAATAATAATTAATTATTGAAATAAAAAATAGGGGAAAAAGGTTATCTGTCTTTTGTTTAAATGCTTTGTTTTATTCAAATTCTTCGGTCGAATTGAGTAAACAATTGTAATTTTTAACTCCGTATGATAGGGTACCATTGAACAAAAAAGCTGGGGCACCTTTGAAAATCTAAAACTAAGAAGTAAAGACCTGTTGATGTACCTAAATATTATAATTTTTGGAATTTTTTCTTTGTGAAAAGAGATTATTTGAGAATATCAAGAACACAGACTTATATTGTTAACAATCCCTCATTACTGCACACATGTATTACAATTTCTGTATGTAACACCGATGGGAAGTTTCATATCTAAATTGATGATGGCATTCATTTATTTGTTAATTTCAAATTGAGGATCTACAATAATGATTCGTGATCTAGCAGGTTTGTCTAATAAAGTTGAAAATCTTTCATTTATACTTTCCCGAACAATATTTTTTGTTGTCGTACTAGTTAAAACGGATTTTAAGTAAGGTTTTTTTCATAAAAAGAGTGAATGAAAAATTTTAATTTTCTAGAAACATCAGATATTATACCGGTGTATTTCATGGATATTGTAAAAAAAATTTCACAACCAAACAAACATAACTGGAGGGGCAATTCTTGTTGTTTCAACTATGATTTTTGATATCAACACTGATGAATTTAAGTTTGGTTAAATAGAAAAATTATTAATTTCAATAAAATACAGTTATTTAATTTTAATCATATTACTTTATACTTCTGAAACGTATGGAGCTTTTTATGAAAACTCTCAATATTTTCATATTTTATTCATTTGTTTAATGGTGCCTCTTATTTGTTTAAATGTTCCCTTACATGGGGCAGGTTTGAGCAGAAATCTTTTACCTTTTTAAATCCACACAACTTTTTTGATTCAAATGAAAAACTTTTAATTACTGGTTCATTTGATAAAGAAATTAATTGTTTTTATCATGTAATACTTTGAACGTAACAAAATATAATTCAAATAAGAAATGTATCGAATTAAAAAAAAAAAAAATGTTCAAACGTGCCCCATTTTTCCCTACATACAATACTCAGTACATAAAGTATGTACAAATTTTCTTTTGATAACTGATTGATGAGCAAATAAAAATTCAATAAAAAACTTTATTTTAAATTCAATATAAAAATAAATAAGCATTTTGTAAAAAATGTGTTAAACTCCTTACTCTACCCTGTAGGTCAAATTCTGTAAGTAAATTCTGTAGGTCAAAATGTTTCAAATGCTGTAAAACGAATAAAATACCCTGCTAACGGATGTTTCTAAAAAACCGGAATTTAATGAAAATCTTTTAGGTGTCCCTGTAATTCAATGTTTTTGAACAGCATCCATTCAAGAGTACATGCCATGTAAATGTTAAAGCATTTCCTACTTTTACGAAAACATTAAAAAAGAAATTAAATAGATAAAAGTAGTTATCTTAGTAAAGAGTTAAAAAAATAAGCTAAAAAAAATCAAAATAACATGTAGGTTTTATTAATTAACTTAAATATTTCATAATATATGTGTATGTTCCATATATCTTAACTTAGTATTTGACAAAATCTATAACACTAACACTGCCCGCAAACAATACTAAACAGATGAAAGTATCAAAAAGCATATTTATTGTCTACATCATATAACAATATAATTGATATTGTTACAATATTATTACACATTTGAACATTTTCGGAAATCGTATATTATTTATATTTATGTCTGTTTTAAAAATTCAATGAAAGTCAAATCAAGCATTTTTCTGCTATTACTCATCAATTATATTTACTTCCATAATTTAATTTTCTTTCCCTATTGTGCTTGCATTTATAAAACTACACATTCTCTTTATTTGCCATTACAAAATAGTAAAAGATCAGCCATATATTTTGCTTGGTAATGTTTCTTTTATCTTTTAAATGCAAATCTATTTAATATATTCTCACGATAAACAAATTACAATATAGCATTTTTCTTCCTTCTTTTCGTTCTTCAGTGCAGTGTAAATAATGTTTGCTTAGCTTAATACTCTAAATTATAACCTAAGATAATTTATAAAATAATTTTATAAATTACCTGAAATTGTCTGTATAAAAAATGTAATATAATATTAAAAAATATTTACTGAAGAAAACTATATCATTGTACTTTATTCATTTTATTGATTTACTAAATTTTATTTATGTATATTCCTAATTTTATATTCATTATATGCCGGGCAGATTTCTAAATCTGTATCTTTATTGCCGTTTAAAATTAGTTATTATGGTTTTCAAATATTACTATTTTTATATCGTTACAAATAATGCATTGGATTTGACAAAACTATCAAATACGAATTTTTTGATGAATTTACACGTTTTAGGGGTCAGAGTTTCCATGATTTTACAAAATGTCTGTCTGGGAGAACGTGGTTCAATGAGTCTGTCACTGGGTTTGTCCGTCTGTATGTGATATATCGATATATACAGGGTGTATCTAAACTACTGGGCAAAATTTCAAAGGTTCAATGTGCACATAAAGGCAAATAATATTATATGGTAAACTAAGGGTCCGAAACGTCTTCCAAAGAAGATAGGCGCTATCAAAATTTAGGGTCCAAAATTTGAAATGATTATAAGAAACGGAAAAATTGGTCGATTCGTTTGCGGTTTTCACGAAAACTATTCTTTATGTCAGTATTGTATTGAAAATAAATTATAAAGATAAATTTCAAAACATGCCGATTGAGGGCGCTTTAGACTTTCGAGTTACGAACAACTCTTTTTTACCATTATTTTTTGCATCTTATTAAATATTTTTTGAAGTTTAGACATAAACTTAAATATTGAGCTCAAAATCTGTGGTTAAGTAGCGCAAACTGAACTGTGTTCAATGGGAGTGGGTAGGTTCAAATTTCAAACGATTATAAAAAAACAGAACAATTGGTCATTGATTTGCGGTTTTCACTAAAACTATTCTTTATGTCAGTATTGTCTTGAAAATAAATTATAAACATAAATTTCGAAAAATGTCGATAGATTCGCTTTAGAGTTTGGAGTAACGTACAACTATTTTTTACCTTTATTTTTTGCATCTTATTATTTTTTTTTAAGCTTAAACATAAACTTAAATTTTGTGCTGAATATCTGAATCGTTCAGAGTGGTTAAGTAGTATTAACTGAAAAGTGTTCAATGGGGATGAGAAGGTTCAAATTTCAAATGATTATACAAAATGGAAAAATTCGTCGGTATGTTTGCGGTTTTTCATAAAACCATTCTTTATGTCAGTATTTCCTTAATTTTTTAGCGCAAATGCTGAATCGTTGGAAGGGGTTGAGAAGAGCAAACTGAACTGTGTTCAGGAGTTGAAATGTTATCCTGCCCACCCTACGAACACAGTTCAATTTTTCGCTACTTAATTACTCACAACGATTCAGATTTTGAGCTCAAAATTTAAGTATTGTCTTTTAAAACATTTATTTAGATAAAAAGAATAACGGTTAAAAATAGTTTTTGGTTTCTCTAAAGTTTAAGGCGCTCACTAACGGAATATTTAAAAAATTATCTTTAAAATTTATTTTCAAGGAAATACTGACATAAAGAATGGTTTTAGATGAAACCGCAAACGAATCGACCAATTTTTCCGTTTTTTTTATAATTATTTGAAATTTGAACCTCCTCACCCCCATTGAACACAGTTCAGTTTGAACTACTTAACCACTCTCAACGATTCAGATTTTCAGCTCAAAATTTAAGTTTCTGTCTAAGCTTCTAAAAAAAGTAATGAGATGCAAAAAATAACGGTAAAAAATTGTTGTACGTTATTCTGAAGTCTAAAGCACCCTCTATCGTCATTTTTTGAAATTGATCTGTATAATTTATTATCGATACAAAACTGACATAAAGAATCATTTTAGTAAAAACCGCAAATCATTTGACTAATTATTCTGTTTTTTATTATTATTTGAAATTTGAACCTACCCACTCCCATTGAACACAGTTCAGTTTGCGCTACTTAACCACAGATTTTGAGCTCAAAATTTAAGTTTATGTCTAAACAACTAAAAAAAAATAAATAATGAGATGCAAAAAATAACTGTAAAAAGTAGTTGTTCATTACTCCAAAGTCTAAAGCGCCCTCTATCGGCATTTTTTAAAATTTGGTGTAAATAGCTCAACAGGTAGCGATGTATGCAGCTTTTTTACTATTTTCAAAAAAGCTCTGTTTAAAGACTTAACTTACGGAATTTAATAAAAAATTATATACAGGTAGCTCAGAATATAACTTAATGCTAAATAGTTTTTGGAGATTAGTTTTGCATGATCACAATTTTTTTCATTTTTTTGTCTATATTATTTAGCAACAAGAAAAGGTTAGCGTTGCCATTTTAACTATTCAAAATTTGATAACGGTAACATAACGACGGGAGCACCTTTATAAAACTTCTGATTTTAAAAATAATGATAAAGAAAAATAATTAATTCTTTACAAGTTATTTATTAAATAATGTAGATAATTATTTTATTAGTTTAACTGCTTTTTCTAGATAATAGATTTAGTATATATTAACTTATATTTTTATTTATGACCAAAAGCAGTTTTCATAAGTTAAAATAAAAATATGGAAGAAGCATAGAAGTTTGTACCTTTAATGTTATTTTTAAAAATGAGAATATTTTCAAAATCTAAAATCATGTGCACTCAATTTATCCGAAACATTTGTATTCAAATTTAATTAAAAGCAGAAAACTTTCCATATATTTTAGCTTATACGACTGAAGTGAAAATTCTTTAGCTACAGTTCACGAAACTGGATTTTTAAAGGTTTCAGAAATTTATAATTGTATATTCTCTAAATATATTCAGCCATAAGATTTTCTGAATAATAAAAAGTATTGCGTATCTTTTCTTTAATTAAATAACAGTACTTTTTGCTTTAAATGTTGTTTCTAGATTTTTATTTTATAAATAAAATAAAATTGAAAATGTAGGAAAATGAAATATATATAAATTTGATCTAGTTATATTCCATGATCTTAAATTTTATGGAAATACAGTTTCCATTTTAATTTGAATTTACCGGTTACTTTTTAAATGCATCAGTTTGTAAACGTGTAAAAGTTTATAAAAGATTATTTTTTCTATTAAAAAAATATCAAAATTCTATGTAGGGAAAATAACATATATTTGCTCGTGCCTTGAGGATTCTCAGTTCGTCAACTGTTTAAAAATATCTAGTAAATACTTAGTAGCAATAGTAATTTATTAATAAAAAATGCTTAGTAATGACGTTTAAAAGAAATCTTGATAAGTGCAGATGGGCTGGAAGTCGTTACACAAAAAAACACGTGACAGCTGAAATTCCGAAATTTGCAAAAATTTGATTCTTTTATTAAATCGTAACTGGTCAACTAAGTTATATCTTGGTGGAATACATCTGTAAAACGGACTTTAGTGGTTGACTGGTATGTTTACCAATATTTTTTTCTGCTTTAGTCTTCCAAATCTAAACCTATGGTTGCTGAAATTAAAGAAATTTCTCTCGCTTTGTGTTTCCAGTTCTGTTTGGAGAAATGTTAAATCATATGGCCCATTTTTCACTTCATTACATATTTTAACGAATTAAAAGTAAACAAAATTCACAAAATCATAGAGACAATCATCATGTAGACAGTAGTTTTGCCAGAAGCAGCACGAAAAAATAGCGACGACAATGTCTAGAAATTTTCGCCTCCTGAATTACCCTCTCGAGCAGATTTTATTGCAAAACAAATAATGACGGTAATCAAACTTTACCCTGTAAAGCAAAGATATCAGTTAATACTAAGACAAAACAGAACAATCATCCGGTACGCGCAATGAAGCCATGTGAAAACCCTATGTATTTACCAAATCTTAAGTACCTCACATCTGTAATGAACGTTCAAGAACAGAGCGCCCGCAATTCCGATAGATGTGACACTGAAAGACAAGGAATTGCAATCGTCGATGCATTTCTCGAAAGCTACTGACATAATTATGTGGATACAACATGAACTAAGTTTACTGGGAGCCAACAAGAGTGCAGTATTCGTCACGCCTACTATTTTCTCGGTTAATGCTTCTCTCACCATTCAAGGTTAATTTTTCGGATGGGGATAACATCGTCAGATAATTGATTTTTCACCTTGTTTTCCATCTATAGAGTTGATTGAAGACCCTTACGAGAATATTGCCCCCAAAAGTAACAAAAAGAAGCAACTCATGAAGCTTAATATTTTTACTCTGTAAATATTAAACTATAAAAAACATTATTTTTTAATATACCTAAAATTTTTACATTTTAATAGAAACAAAAGTGGGCTAATAGAATATTAAGTAAAATAGGCAATTCTAATTTATACATAAAATTGATAGTGGAAATTCATTAGCTGAAAAACGTGTATATGTTACAGGCCAAACCCGATTTTAGGCCAAACTAGATTGGCCTAGGCCAAACTAGTTTATCCTAACGCCCATCGGATAGACTAGTTTTTCCTAGGCCAAACCGGTCTATCCTAACGCCCATCGGATAAACTAGTTTTTCCTAGGCCAAACCGGTCTATCCTAACGCCCATCGGATAAACTAGTTTTTCCTAGGCAAAACTAGTCTATCCTAAGGCCCGTAGGACAATCTAGTTTTTCCTAGGCCAAACTAGTTTGGCCTAACTCTTATAGGACAAACTAGTTTAGCCTTCTGTTTATTGGTCTGAACTAGTTTCTCCTAGGCCGATCTAGTTTATCCTAGGCCAATTCAATTTGGCGTGATTTCATTGAATTCAATGGCGCCACAGCGCCAACATTCTGGTTCGTCCTAGGCTGATCTAGTTTATCCTAGGCCAATTTAATTTTACGTGTTTTTAGCTAGCAAGCGTCAAAGCCTGAGAAATAATGGGCTCGCAGGTTCTGTATGTATGAATGTACGTATGTATGTACGAATATACGTACGTATGTACGTGCGTATATACGTAACACGATAGCTCGTGATAGAAATAACCGATTTGCTTCAAATTTTGGATGTACGTTCATTGATATAAGGTACTTTTCTGATTAATTTTGGGAATTCATTGGATAAGAATAAAGGGAAGCGAAAGGGAGGCTAATCCCCCACCGTTAATTTAGAGAAATGGATTTTTGATGCAGAATTATCAGTTTTTACTTAAAATTTTAGATATAGGATCATTCTGAATAGGCGCCTCCATGATTAGTTGTGGATGTTTATTGTTTAAGTGTAAAAAAGGGGCAATGTTGGTTACCCTCCCCACCCCATAATTTAGATAAATGGTTTTTGACGCAGAATTTACGGATATGCTACACATTTGTATACAGGTTCTTTCTGATAAGGCGATTCCCTGAATAGTTTTGGGGGTTTAATAGTTAAGTATGAAGGGAAAAATGAACGATTACCCTCTTGCATAGAAAAAACTACTTTGTCCTATGGGCATTTAGAAAAACATGTTTGGTGTAGAAAAGACTATTTTATCCAATTGGCATCAGGATAAAATAGTTTGGCCGAGGCTAATCTAATTTAGCTCGAAAACGGGTTTGTCCAATAAAAAACATATCTTTCACTAGAAAAAGTATAAATGTGTGTCAATAGTTATTGCTTATAACACCAATACAGAAATTTAACATGTTTACCTTAGAGACAGCATTGGACATGGTGTTTGCTTATTCAAGCAAATTATTATTATTTACTTTAATGTTATTTACTTTTGTACAGACAGAGCTCTGTCTGTACAAAAATCAGTGAAAAAAGACTCAGTCCGGCTCGATCTGTCCCTTCTCAATTTCTGCAAAAAAATTCAGGTTTTACTTCACACACAATTAAGATTCCTTTAAAAAATACTGCTTATATACTTATTGGATAAATTTACAATGTATTTTTAAATTATGTTGTGTTCACAGAATGGAAAATACACAATGTATGATTATCTAGATTCTTAGAGTTTCAATATTCAAATACGGATTCATTATATAATCAATGTAGTTTAGAACAAAAGAAAAAATATGAGAGTTATAAATATCATAACTTTTGAATCCGTTCAGTAAAAAGTAGATTTATGAATATATTTCTCTGTCATTCCTTAAGGCTTTTCTCAAATCCTAAAGAGCTACATCCTAACACATTTATGAACTACTTCCTTTTCGGAAATGCATAAGGTTAACAGATTCAGATAATATATAATCGAACGGCGTAAACCATTTTTTCATAAAAGCTATGTGTCTTTGAGAAAATAATAAAGCTACGTTTTGAATCGAATTTCCAGTTACGACTTCACGAAAAAAAAAAAAAAAAAAAAAAAAAGAAAAAAAGAAAAAAATGACGCCGTGACAAGAATAGCTTATATGTCGACAGGTAATTAATTTCTCAAAAATGGAAAATGCTGCTTGATTGCAAAATTTGTTCAGCCTCAATCTGGCTCGAATATGCAATAATAATAATAAATGCAAGTCAGATCTCAGTTGGCACAAGTGTGCAAAAAAAAAAAAAAAAGCAAACACTATGTCCAATGAATCATGTCTCTTAGATGAACATGTTAAATTTCTGTATTGGTGTTATAAGCAATGACTCTTGACACACATTTATACTTTTTCTAGTGAAAGATATGTTTTTTACTGGCCAGACCCGTTTTCGAGCTAAATTAGATTAGCCTCGGCCAAACTATTTTATCCTTATGCTAATTAGATAAACTAGTTTTTTCTACACCAAACTTGTTTATCTAAATGCCCATAGGATAACCTATATTTTTTTCTATGTAAGAGATGTAATTTTTCCCTTCATACTTAACCATTAATCCCCAAAACGATTCAAGGAATCGCCTTATCAGAAAGAACCTATGTACAAATGTGAAGCAAATCCGTAAATTCTGCGTCAAAAACCATTTATCTAAATTATGGGGAGGGTTTAACCTACATTGCCCTTTTTTTACACTTAAACAATAAATATCCACAACTAACCATGGAGGCGCCTTGTCAGAATGATCCTATATCTAAGATTTTAAATGAAAACTGATAATTCTGCATCAAAAATCCATTTCTCTAAATTAACGGTGGGGGACTGGCCTCCCGTTCGCTCCCCTTTATTCTTATCCAATTAATTCCTAAAATTAATCAGAAAAGTACCTTATATCAATGAACGTACATCCAAAATTTGAAGCAAATCGGATATTTATATCACGAGTTATCGCGTTACGTACATACGCACGTACATACGCACGTACATACGTACGTATATTCGTACATACATACGTACATTCATACATACAGAACCTGCGAGCCCATTATTTCTCAGGCTTTAACGCCTGCGAGCTAAAAACACGTAAAATTAAATTGTCCTAGGATAAACTAGATCAGCCTAGGACAAACTAGAATGTTGGCTCTGTGGCGGTCATTGAATTCAATAAAATCACGCCAAATTGAATTGGCCTAGGATAAACTAGATCGGCCTAGGAGAAACTAGATCGGCCTAGGAGAAACTAGTTCAGACCAATAAACAGCAGGCTAAACTAGTTTATCCTATAAGAGTTAGGCCAAACTAGTTTGGCCTAGGAAAAACTAGATTGTCCTATGGGCCTTAGGATAGACTAGTTTGGCCTAGGAAAAACTAGTTTATCCGATGGGCCTTAGGATAGACCGGTTTGGCCTAGGAAAAACTAGTTTATCCGATGGGCGTTAGGATAGACCGGTTTGGCCTAGGAAAAACTAGTCTATCCGATGGGCGTTAGGATAGACCGGTTTGGCCTAGGAAAAACTAGTCTATCCGATGGGCGTTAGGATAAACTAGTTTGGCCTAGGCCAATCCAGTCTGGCCTAAAATCGGGTTTGGCCTGTAACATATATATTAAATTTTAATAACAACTGAGTTATCTACAGTTTATTACTTAAATTAAATTCAGTACTGTTTTAATAAGATTTAAGATAAAAAAAAACCTTATTTGATTGTTTTCTACCAGACTTTTAACACAAGCGTTTTGTTTCCGTTGTTTTTTTTTATTATCTTTTACTTTTAAATACTTTTTAAACTTTAAGAAGTTATCGATGATGTCGTATTTCTTGTTTGATGAGAGGGCAAAATGTACGACGATTATTTGAAATGTAATACATAATAATGACACATAATTAAAAATCATTACATAAAATTATACACTGTATTATCGATTAAGTAATACGCTGCAGAGAGGGTTACGGTTTATCAAATTGCTATACATATTGTCTAAGCTTACTAGGTAACACTTTTAGTATTTAAATATAGACTTATTTTAGTGAAAATACATAAAATTCACATTCAATTTATACAAATTTACATTGTTATTCGTGTAAATTTTAGTTTCAGCTTAAAAAATGAAATTTATAAAGTGCAAGAGATTAACAATTAAATATATTTGAAATTTTAACCTGCTGTTTTAATTTTATCTTATTTGGTCAACCAGAATTTTATGCCATATGAAGTTATCTTGAACCTACTTTTTAAAACTTAAGATTCGTTCATTGCCACCACTATTTTTAAAACTGTATAACTCTTATTAATTTCACGTTAGCGTACAACATGAAAACTAAGAGAACTTTACCATTTCGAAAAATTGGGGCCAATCAAGAAAAATGAATTTTTAAAAAAGTAGGCTTGAAATAACATTATACGAATGAACGATTCGGTTGACATATGAGGACCCCAGAAGCCAAGGGGTGTAAGTGACAAAATTGAAAAAAATAAATTAAATACACAGACGAGCTAAAAATATGCTTTTTTCATTTCAGGTAAAGAAATATAAGTGATTTTCTTATTATTTGCTGAGTTATAGAGCCAAACCACTTTGTTCGAAAAACAAACAATACTGATTTTTATACATTTACAGAAAACTGTACTTTATTTTTTAACAGTTATTGAAATAAGAGTTCAAAGACCAGAATACAACAAGCAGAAATTTCCTATTTCAATCCACTCAATTGTTATTGATGTTCCAATTTAACATCAATTATCGTTAAACTCAATTTACTCCAAATCGAAATGTTGCCACTTGTACCCCTTGGCTTCTGGGGTCCTCATATAACATACGGCTAGTTCCATACGTGTTTATACATGATATAGCCAAGTTGCGATTTTAATTTTTTTAATAAATATATAGAAAAATTCACGACAAAATCATTCAGAAACTCAAAGTGTGCAAGCATAACAGTACAGGTCATACATTAACGTGAAGATTTTTTTCAGAAACTCCATAGGGCACCGTCAACAAATTGAAAAATAATAAATATCTTTTACATAAACCTGTAAAAACTAATGTAGCAAAACCGTTCGAAGTGTAGATTATAACTAATTGACCTATTGTAATAAATTGTATTCAATCTTTTGTGTATAGCATTTATACTCGTAGATAAATTCAGCTTTTTACATAAACAAACCCAAACTTTTCAAATTTTTTTGCTGATGATTTGCAGAGTTCTTAATATAAAACACTGTTCTTTTACATCAATGTAACAAATAACTTTGTACACAAAACCCTGTAATCAGAATTAAAAAATAATAAACACCCTGTGAACAGTTTACCAAATATTTTTTTACGGCGCAAGCGTGACACTATAAAAATTTCAACTGATGTTGTGTTAGGTAAATGTATAGAGAAACTTTTGTAAAAATCTCAACAACATAGCTTGAAAATTATTAAAGTGATCGTCGGTAGAAAAAAGCTCAAAATCGGTTGTTCCGAAAATGAATCAAAATTAGGAGCGGTGGCATCCAAATATACATGTAAATTCTATATTATGTATTCTATATTGAAAATAATCAATGAATATATGGATACAGCCCCTCATCATTCTGCTCACTTTGATATAGTTCACATCAGCAATATGTCAATATTCATATTCAGCAATTCTAAGGCTGATCATCAACATTTTATAAGAAAGCAAACAGATTATTTAGATTTGATTTAGGAGTTTAAATTAGCTGTGGACACTGGACATTTTTTCATTAGATATATTATTCTGTAATGGAAGTGCACCAGATTTTACCTAAAGTTATATATTTTTTTAATAATTTTTTTCGCCGATTTTTTCTACATATCATCATTTATAAGCAGCATGATAAGAATTATAAGAATATATCTAGTTGTCTTCCAACCATACATACCGGTAATGAACTGAATTTATTTCTGTAGAAATGTAGAACTGTTCATGAATGTCCTGTATTAAAAATAAATATCATTTCTGAAAGAGGATAAAATACCTCGTTTACAAATTATTTGCATAAATATAGAACCAGCCAAACATATATTTCAATAATCTTTTTACAAACTTTCTGTTTCAAACACATAAATATCAAACTCAAAATTACATCAATAGTATAATAAAACACTAAAAAGAAAGCATTTAAAGTAAAGATAGAGTATCATTCTATAGATGCCCATAGAAATATAAAATTACTTTATCTTACAACTAATTAAGTAATAAGTCAAAATTATTTCTTAGATAATTTTGAGCAATTCGTACAATAAATTCTCAAGATAATTTAAAGATAAACAATAAAGAAGCCGTATACCTGATCAAAAATACCCCCACTCTGTATCTATTGCATTTTGTGAGCATATTCACTTTTTTACTTAGTTTCTCAAGATTAAATCTCCTGAATACTATTTTTATTATAAAGGGATTTAATGCTGATTATTTGCTTTACGTGCTTAGTTAACATTTAACATTTCATCACCATATACTATGCACTATATTAAAATGTTGTGAGTTTCTCTTGTTATATTCATTCATAGCAACATTAGCGCAATTAAGTAAAATGAAAATATTAATGTAACCCAAGATTGCAATTAAATAACCTCTCAACTCTATAGAAATAAATGAGATTTCTTTAATCTGCCAAAAACAACAATATATAAAAATAGATGCATCAGAACAAGAGGAACTCACTATACTTCAATGGATTCTGACACTATCACCAGAGGTGTTATACAAATCAAGCCCTGCTCAGATGGATTAGACGGTCGGAATCCTATGAAGCCACCCATGATGTTAGTGTTATCTGTCACTCAACTTCAACCTTTATTTCCTTTTTTTTAATCAATTTTGCGTTGTGTTGTAAAGGTTAACCCACCATATTACATAAAGTGAGTTCAATTCAAGGCACAATCAATATATTCGAAAGAATGTTATGTATCGAATTGAACCAAATTTTTTGTGTATCTGTGTGACTATGGCTAGTTGGTCCTCCTTGAATTTGAAAAAAATCCGTCGGAAGGGGGCGCTGCAAACGTGTTTTTTCTGCCATTTTCAATATTGCACCGACCAAAAGTACATGAAGTTATGCATCGAATTGAAAGAAATTTTTGTGTAAGTGTATGGCTATGGCTAGTTGGATCGTACTGAATCTGAAAAAAATCCATCGGAAGGGGGCACTGCAATACCGAATTTTATGCCATTTTCAATATTGTACCACATAAAAGTGTATGAAGTTAGTTCTAGAACTGAATTAAACACTTTATATATGATTATATTTTTGGTAAGGCAAGTAGGTCCTCCCTGAATTTGAAAAAAAATCTGCCTATCATTCTATTGTCCATCGGTTCGTGCAGAGACGGAAATTCGTTTTAACTCCGATGAATTGATTGAAGCTGAAATTTAATATGAAAATCAAATTTGGTAGGGTATTGAATTAAAATTATTAAAGCATTAATATGAGTAACTTTTTTAAAAAATATTAAAATGCATGTATGAGATAGAAGAAAGTTTTGGGATTGGCACATCCAACTAGTTTAAGTTGATATTGAGTAAAAGTAAATGTATCAAATCGACCGTTTTTATTAATTTTCATATTTCATACTTTGACATTTGTTTGCTGACATATTATGGTAAAATGTATTTTACTATAATATTTTTAACATTTTAACAAAAAAGTATCCTCATTTCTTAAATTATAAATGAAAAAACTCTTTATTTTTTACGATTTTTGAGCAGTTTTAATCGCAGAGGAATGGGACTTTTTTTGTCTCACTTGTTAAAGTAGAGGTAAAAATTTACTAAATATCACTTATAGGACCGGGAGACCCGATAAAAACGTTATTCTCGTATTTTTTTATAAATTTTATTTTACCTAAATCGCTTAAAAACCATTTTTTTTTACCTTTTTTAAAGCGTTTTTGCAATTGGAACTATGTGTCTATGATTAACGGTTTAGAAATTAGCCATCGGCCACTGTTGAGAGTGAACACCCTGTATTTTTAAACTAATCAATGCATATGTTGATACAGCTCCTCATCTTTTTGCTCACATTTATATAGTTCTCCAGCAATATGCCCATTGATTATCAACATTTCATTAAAAAAAACAGGTTATTTAAATTTGATCTTGGATTCCAAATTAACTGTGGGCACTGCACAATTTTAGCATTAGATATATTTTTCAGTAGTGTGGAGTGCACCAGGTATTATCCAAAATTGCATAATTTTGTATGAATTTTTTCTTCGATTTTTTCTACATATCATCATTCATAAACAGTATGATAACAATCATAAGAGATTATTTACCTTCCAACCATACAAGCTGGAAAAATATCAATCTCAAAATTACTTTTATAGTATAATAAAACACTAAATGAAAAGCATCGACAGTAATGATAGATCATCAATCTGTAGGTTCCATAGAAATATAGTTTTACTTTATTTTACAATTAATTAAGTAAAAAGTCAAATTTATTTCTTATACAATTTTGAACAATTTGCACGGTAAACTCTCAAGATAATTTAAAGATAAACAATAAAGAAGCCGCTTTCCTGATCAAAAATAACCGCCTCTATATTCTCTATCTTTATTATGTATCTGCTGCATTTTTTTTTACTTAATTCTCAAGATTAATTCTCCTGAATTCTATTTTTAGTACAAAGGGATTTAATGCTGATGGTTTGCTTTTCTTGTATAGTTATCATTTCACAATTCATCACCATATACAAGATATCATATTAAAAAAATAATGAAGCCCAGATTTCTTGAATTCAGCTTACGGATTTCATTCGCGTTTTATAAATATATAATTTAGCAGAAATTTTGTTATATTCTCATTAGGAGAATTCATATATAATTACTGGTAACACACGCTTATAAAATGTATTCTCATCGTTTCGATTTATGCAAATTAAAATAAAAACTTTCAATATGAACACTGATTTTGATTGAAATGATAAGTTAATGAATATCCCTTTTTTATGTTGTTATGTATAATGTTTTATATTATGAAAATTTTTTCCTGTTTTTACATATTTTTGATTTTTTATCTAATTTTTTTAAAGTTGACATTGCGCAAAAGTAAATGTATCAAATCGACCTTTTTTATTAATTTTTCATACTTCATACTTTGACAGGCGTTTGCTGACAGATTACTGTATTCAACCCAGAACGTTACAAGATTAATTAAAATCATGATTGAAAATTATTTTTAAATACATTATGAATCAGTCAATTAATATACAACTTTGAAACAAATTGCATTTGAAAGTAGATTTTTAACCTGTCCAAAGTTCTAAAAATTGAAGCTATACCATGGACAGAAGATTAAAAACATGCTGTTTGGGAATTTTTAAAACAAAAATTGTAACTTGAAGTGTTGCCATTCGCGAAATGATGCCAGCAATACGCACAGATATGTTTGTCATTTATAATACAAATATGTAATCAGTAAAATATAATAAAATCGGGTATTATGTTGTCGTTATCTGTAAAAGGCTTTTATACTTGGTATTTCGGAATGTACAAAAAAAATAATCCACTTTGACAGGATCATAGATTTTTTTCTCATGAAATTTAAATCGGACATCATTTTCACATTTTGAAAATTTACCTACGCACCTGTCATATCCGAATTTACTTTTTTAAAAGTATTTTAATTTGGTATGTTTTTTAAATCTTATCACCTAAAAACGTCAAGTCACGATTATGAAAATCATCTTTGCTTATGAACATTTGCACTCTTAATTCGAGGTTTTAATCTTTCTAGGGAACGTTCCCAGATGTAAGCTCTGAAATTGGACTAGCGTGATATCAAATGAAAGATCTTGTCATGTACTTTAAAAAGTGCTCTTCCAAATCCAACTGATTTCGAGATGTCAGCACTTGAATTGTGAAAAACTACCCATTTCCATAACAGAGCTATTATGCATTTAACATAACCGCCAGCTCAAGAAAAGCATTCTAATTTACACACTATATTTACATACAATTTACCCATTACTGTAGTACTGTACTACTGTACATGTTAATCCATTACGACATGCCACACATCTGCCGAAAAATTTGCATAAAACAAGGAGGTGGAAATAACAAAAACATACGGAAAAGTCTTCTAGTGCACACGTAAGCGGAAACTTCGTAGAATGCAAAGTGCCTATTTAAAAGAGGGAAAGTAATCGGCAATGTGTAGGTGTAAAGGACTTTGCACGTATCTCGGGAAAAGGTATAAGCAGAAGGATTAAAAACAATGCAAAGCAACTTTTAAATTGCGAACAATTTATATACCTGTCTGTCCATTTATTAATTTATTCATTCACACTTCAAGTGCTGATATCCCGAAAACGGCTGGATTCGGACGAATAGTTCGATTGCACTTTTTAACGTACATGACGAGATATTTCTTTTGATATCACACTCGTCCATATCCACAACTTACTCCTGGGAGCGTTCCCTAGTAAACTATGTTTAACAAGACTAAGTAGTTTAGCAAAGCAGTTAAAAAAATAGACGAGACATTTATTTCTTATTTTGATGTGATCATTTTAACTATTGTTATGAATTCTAAGACGGCTCAAATAATATTTTCTTTCAAAGAACAAAAGTATTTTCGCATGAATGTTAAAAAGATACTGAAAAATATAGTGAAAACTACGTGACATTTAAACGATATATTTAAAATAGCTTATTTAATTTTTTTTCTTATACTGCTTTTCAAATAATACTAAGAGGAAAAGTCTCAGCGTATTTCACTATTTTTAACGGATCTTGTTTGATCAAACATAGAAATAGTCAGTAGATGTACATGAGGAGATCTTTATTTTGATACCACACTCGTCCAAATCCACAATTTACACCTGGGCGCGTTCCCTAGTTAGCACAGGAGAAAAAAAAAGACAAAGTCTTCAGGCTAAAAAATAGTTGTGTATAATCGAGAATTGATTGTTAAACAATTTTCTAGAATTACCTCAGCCTCATGTCTAATAATCCCCCCCCTAAAAAATAATAATTAAATTAAATTAAAAAACACAATTGTTTGTTTTAAAATACTTTTTTCGCGAATTATTTTGTTGGATTTGGCTGATCTAAGAAGAAATATACATACGATTGCTGTTTATTATTTGGTTCATACACACCAATCCATCAACCGACACTGTGTAAATATTTTACAAGGCTATTGAAGCGATTGTATTTTTTAAGCATTTCTCAACACCGATTGACAAAAGTCTGTTATTCGAGGGATTGCCAAATTTTACGGAAGATATAATGTGCACAAATCTTTTTTATGTAAAATCTTAAGAACGTTAGTCATACTAATGGCTATGAATGCCCCAATCTTCCGGCATCTCTTATGAAGACCATGATTTATGAACTCGAGCACATCGATGGTTTCTGGACAACAATCAAATCTGGAGGATGTTCTTTAAATTTGTCCTTGACCGAACTACGGCATGGATTAAATTAACTAAAAAAGTGATAGATAACCTTTTTTGGATTGTGTTTCATCGCCGAAATTCAAGGTGGGTTGAATTACAACTTTATGAAGATAATACATGTCGATTTTCTTAGTAAATATCATCAAACTATAACCCTCATTAGTTAATACCATTTTTAACTAAGATGAAATTTTTCAATTACTTAACAACACAAAGAATTTTATAAGGACAGAAAGCGAACTATTATAAATGCACAAATACTGCTTGAAGAGCTAGCAAATAGCCGTTTCGAATCTACTATCGAGATTCTTCATCAGTGCTTAAGTAAGTGTGTTAAAAAAAGCAAAACTGCGACATGCAAAGCTGAGCTAAGCAAAACTGAGCTGAGTAAAACTTAAGTATCATTCATCTGTTATAATTCTATTATTTTAGCGGAGTTTTTGGATTAGTATACAAAGTTCAGGATGATGTGTTGAAATTAAACAGAAAAACTGATATCAATTCATTATTTAATCAGATCACAATCTATATACAATAAAAATGAATACATCAAATGCCGGAATCTAGTAGAAATACTGCTCAAATTGTTTACCAATGGTAAAAATGCACCTTTAAATATGTGACAGTACTGAATCCTGACACATCGGAGTACAGCAGGTGTGACTGTGAAGAAATAACGATGATGCGCTGCTATAGTATAATAATAATCAGAGAAGTAGGGTTAGTCTTACAGACCTGTGTCTTGAAGTATCCCCAGAAGCAGAAATTCATAGGAGTCAAGTCTGTCGAACATAGAGGTCACTTTAGAAGACCACCATATCCAATCGTCTGTTGGCCGAATTCGGTAAGTAATACGAATGGGCGTTTCATGCATTATATGGAGGAGGTCCATCATGTTAAAACCACATCGATATGCATTTCGAAGCAGCAGCACTTCATACAAGTCACGTACCGTGTTTTATAGCAGATGCTGGTAGCGATCCCCCATGAAAGTCTTCTCATAAAAGATGAATCAAGCAATCTTGGTTTCAATATCCTTGGTCTCCAATCCTTAGTTTTCAACACGTTGGGGGTATCTGGTATCTTATTGAGCGGTGGATGTGAATATTTTCCAGATACCAGTAATGTACATTAGGAGAGTTCATAATGTCAGAACATGTAAACATTTACTCATCTGTCCACAGAATATTATCAAGTAAACACGGTTTTTCCTCTTAGGTTTTGAGCATGAAATTACAACAATCAAATCTTCGTGCATGTTCACCTAGCATCAATGCTTGGAACAGGTATGTATGCGTATTATGTGCATGTAACAAATGGCAGATATATTAACTCGTGTATATGTATGTCACGCTTATTTACGCTGTGCTAAGTTGTGGATTTAAGAGGCTGAATGGCAAAACCTCTTTCGGTGTCACTCGAAAATTACACCTTGACCATCAACTTGTGTCTCGTGATGCAACAACATCGGTCTTCCTAAGATGTTGCAGAATATCAATCTACTTTTATTATTTGGATGCCGAGCCCTGGAGAAACGTTCTAAATTAACCATTGCTGCCGTTCTGGCATTCATTTGACATTTATCCTAAATAAATATATTTTCGTCATATTGAGCGTATGTGTAGTATGCGATCACGGTTTCACTATAATGTCCCCTGTTAAATGACCTCTACTTTATTTACAACGTATGACTCAGTCTTACTATTGTAATTTCCATAATCACGATTTCCCTTATCATTCTAGCTCGTCTAATCGATTACATTCCGTTGCTATTTATGTAGTTCTTAAAAAACACGGTTTAGTTTTCGGGTGCAGAAGCAACTTACTTTGGCTTTTGAATATTGTTCGACTCTTAAAAGTATCTCATGTAAATTCCAGCATTTCATGTATTCATTTTTGTAATAGACCGTTTTCTGATATCTATATTATAAAGGCCAAACGTATCTGTGCGTAACGCATACTTCATTTTGCAAATGGCAACGCTTTCAAATTTTAAGTGAAATATCGGTATTGCAATTTTTGCTACTACAAATTATTAAACTTCTAAATATAGCACATTTTCAATTTTTACACCATCGTGTAGGGTAAAATATGTACTTTTCATTATGTTTATTTGAAAGCTGTATCTTAATTTGTTTTTGAATTATTAATTTTTTTGTAGTTTTTAATGTCACTTTTCTAATCGTGGCAACAGGAGTACTCCACTTTTATTAAAAGCAAAGGGGAAAAGGGGAAAAAATGATTACTGTATTTTATGTTGCCATTTTCTCATTAAAAGGGGAGAAAATCGAAATTTAAATATCTTCTGTTATAAAACTCGGTGAATTTTGGTCTCCTTTACAAAATTTAATTTACACGTGAAAGAATATCAACAGTTTAATATCTGTTTCAACTAATAGCTTTGAGACTTCAAGTTTTGAATCAAAATGATCAAATTAAAATGCAGATTTTTTTGAAAAGGTGAATACAGATACGAAATGTGCATTTGAAAATTTTTATATGGTAAAATGATGCCGGTTTTTGATTACATTGGGAAAAATTCTATAATTGAATCAAAGTTTAATAATTTTTTTTCATTTTGTATTACTAACATAAAAATCTTAATTGATAACTTTATCATAATAACAGGTGTTTATTATTTTTTGCTTCTTACATGTACGACTAAAGTTTAATTTTAACGATTTCTACAACTGAGTTTTATAGAAATAGTATTTTGTTAATTTGACTTTAAATATCGTTTGTTTAAGAGTTAGTGTTGCCAATATAAAATGAATTTTTTACTATAAACTAATTTTATAGGTTTATTATAAGTGAATGAAACAGTTCCTTCTTAAACATTTTCTCTCGTCAAAATTCGACGGGTTCTACCTTGTAATAATAAATGGATATTTATTTTTTTTCGTTTAATTTCTATCTTTTATTTACTGCTTTGCATACGACTTTTAAAAGCCAGTTAAAAGTCGTTTCAATTTTTAACTAATTTATTTCGATTTTGTAATTGATCCTCCAATGAAAGACAAAATAATATCCAAAAATCTCAACCTTTGAAATTTAATAACTCGGACAATTTTTGTCTTCAGAATTTAAACTTGTTTGTGTAATATCTGGTATGATATGTGCAAACTTTTTCTAAATGTATCTGTAGGAACTGGGAGACTGTATAAAATCTTAGATTTCATAATTTTTATAAAAGTTATATTTTACTTTAAACAATTGCACAGCGTGATTATTTACATCATTTGAAACGTTTTCGTAACTGGAACTACATGTCTTCAACCAACGGTTGTGACATATGTTGAAGCAACGGACACCGTTGAGACAACGGTGATAGATATAACACACACACACGCACACACACACACATATTTATATATACATATATATATAAACATTACGTGTTCTTATGTATTTATTTAATTTTTGTAGATAAAATATCATAGATTCTGGACTTCTTAAACATACGATTATTTTTATAAAACAACAGGATCAAGAAATATTGAATTTCAGTCTATTATACATGTAAGCTATGCGAAATTACCGGGAAATATATATATCTGTCTTTCTCTCTCTCTCTCTATATATATATATATATATATATATATTACAAATTTAATTTTTTTCTTTCGCAAAATTAACCTTATGCTATGTTAATTTCCCTTTAACAATATTCCGTACTTATTTCAAATTATTAAATTAAAATAATGTTACTAGATCTAACCTATCAATCTTTATAGAAACGATGTAAATTCTTAATTACCTTAAAAAACATTTATTCTAATATGCATAATTTTAAAAAATGACTCTAAATTAAAAATATTCTTAATTAAACTTAATTTCTTAAAGTTCACAATAAAACTCATTTTCCCCAATTTTTATCAAACGTTTCTTTAAGAAAGTCTTATTAAATTTATTCCAAACCATACTTTTCAAAAATATCATTATTTTTATTTATTTTTCTTCGCGTTTGATATTTATTGCGTATCAATAAATTCATTTATTTTCTTTTTTGTGTTAAATTATAGTCTGTGTAATATTCGAATTTTGATTTCGATTATAAATTAGTTAAATAGTAATCTCTTGAAACAAAAGATATCGTCTGGAAAAGATTCGAGTTTGCTATATCTAACATCGACGCTAGACATTAATCTATGTTTACATAAAAAAACATGGTTAGAAATCATAGAAAATTATAACAGCTCTTTATTTTTTATTTAAGTGAGGAGGCCCAGAGATGATGGGTTATTTTTGTTTTTCCTTTCGGTGATTCGGGTTTAGAGGACTTGCGGAAATATTGTTTTTATGATTGAATATCACTACGGAGGGAGTATTTATCACTCTATCTGAATGGATTTTTATAAGCTATATTGGAGCAGAATATGTGTAATTTAATAAAGTTTATAACGTTTATTAATTTACTTAATTTTTATCTCGCCACGACTCCTGTGACATAATATGGGGAAACTTGCAAATAATATTAATAGCTCCTATTTCAAAATGCCACACACACACACACACACACACACACACATATATATATATATATATACATATATGTATATATATATATATATATATATATATATATATATATATATATAGTACCCTGGCAGTTAACAAAAGAATCAATAATTATATAAACAAATGCTTGTAATCTATTTTTTAATAATTTGTCTAAGATAAAACCTACCGTAGAACGAAAAACCAATCTTACCATTACTTTAAGAACCTCTTGTCTTTATTTTTAACCATATGTATAGACATAAATTCGTACGGTGCTCGATAAGAGAAAATTCTGTCTATTATTATGCATCGTCATATGATTTATTCTTAGCGAATTTTTGTATTCATCAGATCTACAAACATTTCGAATAGATACAAATGTGCTTTTTTATTACTCAAATTTTAATCTATAAATAGAATATCTGACTGTGTAGAATTTTGTTCAGTGTAGTAGTGAAAAATAAATAAATTCTTCATGCATTGGATAGTATTTTTGCCATGTTTGATTGAAAAGAAAATGTATTTTGGACTGAAATACACATTGCACTTTTAGAAAAATGCATTTCAATGTATCAAAATCTAGTTTCAAATAGTGCCTGTATTTTTTTTTCTGGGAAATAAAATTTCCTTTATTTTCCCATTTCTCATGCAGAGTACGTCTAATCAGAAAGATACATTTTTTATTTATTTATTTATTTTATTTATGCTATGATACTACTAGATTATTTTGTGAATTATATAAAAATCTAATGCATGCTCAGGAATATAAGACAAATTTAATAAAATTTAGAAAATATTATTATTATTTTATTTGTATGATTTTTTTCTTATTTTGTTTTTGTTGTAATATTATAATGGCAATAAGGACATAGATGATTTAGAATAAAATATTTTTTAACTCAAGTTTCAAGCACATAATTCAAAATAAAGAAACAATCAACACTTTTCAACTTCGAAGTATCTCTTAAATATTCTTAGTAATTTTATTGTGCATCTGTCAGACAAATCAATTTTGGTTGGTTGATTGGTTGATTTTTGTCGTCCGATTATCTACGCTAATGGGATATAGGACCAGGGGGAGTGCCCTCCGTGGGGGTCTTTCTAAGGGAACCTAACCCGTATTTACACAAGGTTCGAAGCAAATCAATTTTGGATTTATAGTTTTTTTGGAAAATAATAATAATAATAATAATAATAAAATATAATCTTTCTTTACAATCAATTCCATTCCACATTTACGAATGCAAATAAGACTGATAGGAAATCGTATGGTAAAGGGTTGGCGAGAGAATAGTTATAAATAATGATATATATATATTAAAAAATATTATAAATAATGAATCAAACATTTTTAGTAGTAAGCAAAATAAGGAAATGCGTTACAATATAAAGACACTAATAGAAAAACTTATCGAATGTGGCAATCCAAAACTTTCTTCTATGTTATGCATGTTAATATATTCTGAAAAATTCAGCATAGCAGCGATACTAGTTATGTGGACGTCACCTAACCGATAAAACAAAATATAGTCAGCAACAATTTATGTCAACTTACAACTGAATATGAAGCTTTACGAAAATCCGTGCATAAGTTTTTGAGATACAGCTACTGCAAATTCTTAAAAAAATCTACATAACGGCGCCACATGTTGGGTGATGTACCACAAAAACATATCAGGGTAAATCTTTTTATCATGCTTTAAATGAATCAGAAATTTGATGCAAATCTATGCATTAGTTTTTGAGATGCAATTATTGCAAAATCGTGAAAAATGCAGCATAGAAGCACCATCTGATGGGTGATTTACATATAAAACTAAACAATAATAATCTAATGAGGTATTAACTGAATCTGAAGTTTTAAAAAAATCTTACATTAGTCTTTGAGATAGAGCTATTACGATAATGAAGAATAATGTTCATTACAGTGGTACCTGTTGAGCGATTTGAACAAAACGTAATCGAACTATATATGTACCGATTACTAACTAAGCCTAAAATCTTATGAAAATTCAAGATCTGGTTCTTGATAAATGGCTATTGTGGAAATTGTAAATGATGCAGCACGGCAACGCCACCTGTTGAGCTATATACACTAAAAACTAATTAAATATATTTGATATTATGGTCTAATAGAATAAACGTTTTGTGAAATTCTTTGGATTAGTTCTTGAGATAAAGCTATTGCAATAATCACAAATAATGCATCATGGCAGAGCCAACTGTTGAGCGATTTGCACCAAAACGTAATCAGTACCATGTTTAATCAAATACTAAGCATAAAGTTTTATTAGTATCCATGCATTCCTTTTTGAGGTATGGCTATTGTGGAAATTGTAAATAATACAGCATGGCAGCGTCACCTGGTGATCGATTTGCACGAAAATGTAATCAGCACCATATTATATCAAGTACTAACTAAATATAGTTTATAGGAAATCCATGCATAAATTTTAAAGGTATGGCTATTATGAGAATTGTAAATAATGCAGCATAGCTTCGTCACCTAGCATATCTCCAAAATTTCTGACTATATTTTCATTCAATTTTCAAAACATATGTTTCTTATTAGTCTTTATAAACTGAACCTAAAATTTCTTTTCTTTTTTCTTTTATTATTTTTTAGAAGACTATATACTTGAAATTTTCTAAATTTTACATAAGATAAACGCAAATGTACATTAAAAATAAAATAAAAAATGATTTTTTTTCTGTCACATAGGTCGCACACCGGGCACATATAATTTTAATTCCAAAATTTCAAACTACCCCAAAAATATTTTAATAAAATTTTGATTTTATAATGAAAGCTGAAATTAAGGTGTTATTATTATTAAAGCTTAATTTCTAAAATTGTCGTATTTAAATTCCGGTGTCGGTCAATATATATATATATATTTTTTTTATTTTGCAAACAAAATTTGTCTGAATCGGAAAAGGCTGAACTCAAATTTATTTAACTTCAGCACAATTATTAGAATTTGAAGTATAACTATTATCAAAATTTACATTCTAGTTACAAAATTTATTTTGTAATCTCGTGCAAAATCTGTTTTGACAATTTTCTATTCGGCAAATGTCTAACAGCTTAGAGCACCCTGTAAATGCTAAATCTGATTCTTGCGATTAAAAATGAATTAACTAATAAAATAACATACTAATATTTTTCATTCGAATAAAAAAATGTGCCTTACTATCAAATAAATTTTAAAATATAAATATTGAAAATAGTATGTCTGTTTTTTATTTTAATTTTATAAATTCAAAACTCTTGAGTCCCCCTTAACCCTTTGGGGATAAGCAACTCTAATACGTTCCGCAAAAAGTGTCAGAAATTTTCTGTATTCCCACCAAGGAAATTTTACAGAAAAATTTGCCTCACTTAATCGGAGCTAATAATTTGATAAGTCACAAGTTTCCTTTTTGGAAAACCAGTGACAAAACATTAACAAGTAAAAAAAAAAATCATGCTTTAAGCATAGATTACGAAGCACTTTCCAACGCTTCATGAAATCTTTAACAAAACTTCGTTATTTAGGTAAATAAGGATATAAAGCCAAATATAGCAAAATATGTATTCCAGTACTATTTAACAGCCCTGTATTTGATCTCTCAGTTCATATACATACTATATAATCGGAAAATTTAATTTAGCAAAAATGCCTAGTAGCTTAAAAATTTTCTTTCAGCAATTTATACTAATAGATGGAAACATACTTGAATACTTTGTTCAACCTTGTTGTTTTCCTGGTACCTTTATTACACATCAGTGTTAAGATAAAATTTATTTTAAACTAAAGCACACTTAAAACAACTGAAATCACTTTCTCATAATTTATCATTCACAGGCTTCATGTACCCAATTAATGCGTGACCCTGTATATCATTTTAACTATATTCTTCAAACATTTCTTAGTAAGTTTAATGCAGTTCAACATAAAAATGCATAATTTATTTATGAATCCCCTTTTAGTAATGTATGCTTATGTTCAATAACGTTGGTGAGCTCTTTTGAATAGCCCTGTACATTATCTATAGCATTTATGCATACCATAAAATATACATAAGTTTAGTGAAACTTATACGCGCATATCATAATCAAAATGCATTTTATCCATCCATCAGCTATCATGGGATACATATACAGTACTTCGAAAAAAATGTACTATTTGAAATATTTTGTGTATCCCTGTAAATACTATGTATTTTATTTTAGGGAAGGTAGTATCGTATAATTTATAGTAAGCCTCGTTGACATAAATCAACTTTGTTATACATGAAATAGTTTAATATATTTAAAATATGTCACATACAATTCCCCCTTTTACCATTATCTAATGGAATTCTTTTGTGTGCCCTATAAATGAGTAATAGCTACAATTTCACCTTACAATTTACAGAATTCATATTTTAATGCAGATTGTAAAAACATATAAATTTTAAGATTTTTGACAGGGTATAACATCTTTAAAATTCCTTTGAAATAATTTTTCCCCTTAGGCCGCAATGTAATGGGAAACTTCTGATTCTCCCTGTCGATAAATTAATCATGGTAGAGTCGTCATTTTCAATAGGGTTTGTGCTAGTGTAAACGTCAACAACATCCTAAAATTTCATGGCAATCAGAGAATATTTACGTGAGTTAGAGCGCGGAAAGGCAGACAGACTAACAGACAAACCGAATGCTTAAGCATTATTCAACTTTGTTGGGAAATGCTAAAAATTTCGTAAAAATTAATATTTTCTGGAAGGGATTAACCTTTTTCCGGCGCGGACAAATTCTGATAGTAATATCAGAAATTATCGACTACCACCGAAATTCATAAACGGATTTTTAGCTCACAGGCTATCATAACCTGAGAGCTTATGTGCCCGTCCGTTCTGTATGTACGTTCGTACGTTCGTGCGTAACGCGATAACTCATGATAAAAATATCGGATCCACTTGAAATTTTGTATATAATTTTGTATATAGGTATATCCTGATAGGGCGCTTCCCTGATTAGTTTTTGGAGTTCATTCGATATGTATAAGAGGGGTAACGGGGCGCTCATACCTCTCCCCTTAATTGATATAAACGAGATTTTCATGCAGAATTAACAGTTTTCGTCCAAAATTTAGATATAGGTTCATTCTAAACAGGCGATTCTGTGACTGTTATTAGGTGTTCATTGAATAAGTACAAACAGGGGGAACGGGGGGCTCATGCCCCCCCCCTTAATTGATATAAACGGGATTTTCATGCAGAATTAACAGTTTTCGTTCAAAATTTACCTATAGGTTCATTCTGATGAGGCGAGTCCGTGGCTCTTATTAGGTGTTCATTGAATAAGTATAAACAGGGGGAACGGGAGGCTCATGTCCCTCCCCTTAAGTGATATAAACGGGATTTTCATGCAGAATTAAGAGTTTTCGTTCAAAATTCAGATATAGGTTCATTCTGATGAGGCGAGTCCGTGGCTGTTATTAGGTGTTCATTGAATAAGTATAAACAGGGGGGACGGGTGGCTCATGCCCCTCCCCTTAAGTGATATAAAAGGGATTTTCATGCAGAATTAACAATTTTTGTTCAAAATTTAGATATAAGAGCATTCTGATGAGGCGAGTCCGTGGCTGTTATTAGATGTTTATTGAATAAGTATAAACAGGGGGAACAGGGGTTCTAATGCCCTTCCACTTAACTTGTATAAATGGATTTTTCAAACAGAATTTTCAGATTTCTTTCAAATCTCTGAATAGTTTTGGAAGTTTAATAATTAAGTATAAAAGAGGGGAGTAACTCCTCTTAAATTATATAAATGCTAAATGGGTTTTTATTAAGAATTATCCGATTTGCTCTGAATTTTGGATATAGATTTTTTAATATGATAAAGCATGTACTTGGTAATTTAGGAGGTTCAATGATTAAGTATAAAAAAGGAGAAAGGGGAGAGCTGTTTCCCTTTCTTCATTTTTTCCCGAATGGAATTAACGAAAATACAAGACTGTAATGTACAATTAGTATGCGTAGCCTGTGAGCTCAATGCCATCAGTTTAGCTGGGCAATATTCTTTTTATTATGTATTAAGAAATCTTTATTTTAAGCTTTTATTGTAAAAGCAATATTTTACGAAAATTTTATTGATGCCGTTTGCAAGTTTGGAATTAAAATTAGATGTGTTCAGACCGGCCACAGTGTGCCGAAGAGGGTTAAATGTTCCCTTAAAACAAAGAAGTACTGAACTTAACTGCGCTGCGGTAGCTCTGGAAAAAACCCAAGCACTGCTCATATATTATTTTCAACTTTCCCTAATGAATATTTTTCTAAATGAATATTTCGAGACTAACAGTTCACCATTTATTTCATCATTTATCTCTTTCTGTTAGCTGTCATGTTACTTCGTATTACATGTCATTTTAAAACTTTTCTAACAAAGGAAACACGGTGTACTTTGTATTATTTAACTTATTTTCAGTTAAAATATACCCACTTTTGCATATCAGTGATATGCTTGAGAAGAAAACAGTGTAAATGCTAGAAAATGTGAAATAAAAAATAAAAGAACCATATTTATGATCCTAATAATGCTATTATGACATAATAAATACCATCAAAAGTACATGTAATAATAATTCAGCAGTTCATCTTATAACAAAGCAGTTCAAAAATCGCTTTTAACAAAATTTTTAAAGTTTAAATGTAAACTATACGATTTTTTATTTTATTTTGTAGACTCTTTATCTCACATATTTTATGAGACTAAAAAGAATAGATACAGTTCTGAGAATAATTATAATAAAATGTTAGTTTAAAATTAAATTAAATAAGAAATATGTTACTGTTAACAAAATGCATCTGTCAACAAAAGTGACACTTAAAAAAATATTTTTATATATCGCAGACCAACAAAGTGAAAAATGTCCAAGCCGAGAATTGAAACCGGAACCTGTGGAATAGCGCTCTAAGAGCTCTGCTGTTTAAGCTATGAGGACGATACTCAAATTAGCATGTCCCACTCACATAGGTTGGTAAGACTGCAATTACAGTACAAGATGAAATAATGTTCATAAGAACACAATTCTGCGGCGTAATATGACACGCAAATAAACCCAGCATCGGTAATTAAATATATATATATATATATATTAATACATTTTTCAATTCTTTTCAACAGTGGAATTACGCTTGAAATTATTAAATATTTATTACGTAAATTATCATATTGCTAACTATGCATAGACCAACAAAGTAAAAAATGCCCAAGCCCGGAATCGAAACCGCTACCCTTGAAATATAGCTCTAAATGTTCTACCATTTAAGTTAAGAGGACGATACCAGCTTAGTATTTCTCACTCACATATGTTGGTATGTTGGTAAGGCTTCAATTACAGCACAATATAGAATAGTTTTCATGAGCACACAATCCTGCTGCGCAACATGAAACACAAACAAACCCTTATTCAGTAAACACACACACACACACACACACACACACACACACACACACACACACACACACACACACACACACACACACACACACACACACACACACACACATATATATATATATTAATTTTTCAATTAATTCTGAATAGTGAAATTACGCTTGAAAATATAGTAATTTATTAAGTGAATTATCACATAGCTAACTAAACGTAAAGTTACAGAGTGAAAATGCCCATGACGAGAATCAAAACCGGAAACCTTGAAACCCACCGGTTTCGATTCCCGCTTGGACGTTTTATGTTCTGTGGGTCTATGATTAGTTAGCAATGTGATAATTCACTTAATAAATATTCTATAATTTCAAGAGTAATTTCACTATTGAAAATTAATAGAAAAATTAATTTAATATCTGTATATATGTGATTACCGATGCTGCGTTTGTTTGTGTTTCCTGTTACATCGCAGGATTGTGTGCTTATTAAGACTATTCTATCGGGCGCTGTGATTGCAACCTTACCAATATATGTGTGAGAGAGTCGTTAGTCAGATTATATTGGTGGTAGTTCAAATGGTAGAGCACTTGGATCGTATTCCAAGGGTTCCGGTTTCAATTCCCGGCTAGGACAATTGCACTGTGTTGGTCTACGCTTAGTTAGCAAAGTGAAAATTCAAGTAATAAATATTTAACAATTTCAAGCGTAATCGCACCATTGAAAATTAATTAAAAATATATGTACATATATGATTACCCATGCTGTGTTTTTCGTATCTCATGTTACGCCGCAGTATTGTATACTCCTGAAGACTATTCCATCTTGTGTTATTAATGCAGCCTTAGCAACATACGTAAGTGGGAGACGATTAGTTAACAATGTGATAATTCACGTAATAATTATTCAATAATTTCAAACAAAATTTCACTGTTGAAAATTAATTGCAAAATTAAATAATATATATATATTATCCTTTGGCATTTTATACTTTTATATTTAATTATTAGGAAAAAATTTTTATATTGTTGCTGTTTTGTTTGTGAAAAAGGTATATATTTATGGATAAAATATATTTATTTATTTATATATAATGCATATAAATAAATATATTGAAATAAATGTGATTATTTAAATTTCTATTTTTTCCATTTTATCTAATAAACTTTTTAATTTTATATGCCACCCCTAAAAGTTCTCCCTTTTAATTTATTTCATTATAATTTAAATAAAAGATCACATTTTTTTTATCATCATCCAATATGATATTAAGTAACAAAAAATCCAGATGATTTTACTTTTTTGATTTCCTCTGATATGATGCAAGCGTAAAAAGTTCACAGAAAATACGCTAGATGAAGTTGGACAATTCAGACTATTAAAATACAATTTATGTTTTCCATCTTTTCTTCAAGAATTGTATCGAGGGGCAAAATAATCACATTTCAATTTCTCATATCATTATTTTTAAACGTTTTCTCATTTCAATTATATAATACTTTAGAAAATGAAAAAAAAAATCATAAATGAAAATTTTTTCTTTTGAGTGCCACTGCTTTGCTTTTACTTAATTTGCTCTGGAAGAAAGAAGAAAAAATGAAAAAAGAAAAAATGAAAAAAGAAGAGAAGTTTACTCATCATTAAAAAGAGTTTACTCATTATTACCAAGTACCCTTTATTTGATATTTCCTTTGTTACCCATTCTTACATTTTTTTTTATTTTTTCAAAAATATTTTTACCATTTTATAAAATTTTAGAAATGTATATTTTAAAGTATAATTCTATTCTACTTAGTTTTATTAGATACTATTTTATTTAAAATATATTTTATTATTGATTATATATTTCAATAAAATTTTTGAATTTTCAAAGATATTTAAAATTAAATTAAACCTTTTCAAACTATTTTTTATGTATATCTCTATAGTTAATATTAAAAAGTAGCATGCACAAGCTGCTTGAAAGTTTATTTAATTATATTTGTTTGTGAATAAATCAGCTTTATAAAAAAACTTATTTTGTTTAAGGAGTGTGTTAAAATTATTTAGTAACAAACTTATTTCTTTTAATACAATTTAACTTTATTTTAGTAAAATGTTTCATATATTGCTATAGTAGAGGCATGTAAGTCTTTTGTAATTATACTATATTGTTTTTAACATGCAAATGTGGTTAAAATATTCATTATATATATTTAAAAAGTCATTTTTTAGTCTTCGGTCATTTTTATACTAAAATATTGGAGAAAATACCCCAATTTTTTACGTGAATATGTATAATATCAACCTCTTTCATGTATGTGCATTTAAAAAGCTTCCATGGAAAAACGAATTTTTTATAATTTTTTAAAGAATACTTTAGAAGAGTTAGGCTTAGCTGCGCAAAATCCTTCGGCCCTGAAAGTGAAAACAAATTTTCTCGCTCCGTCCTCAGATGCGCACATATGAAAGCGCGCGCCGTCACGAATGGACTAACAGAGACATGCATTGAAAAATATATTTCTCTAAAACATTAAACGTAGGTATATCCCTTAAAAAAGAAACGTTTTGCTTTATACAAACAAATAAAGTATGAGATAAAACTGATTCAGGCGCAAAAATACAATCAAATAAAAAAATATATATAAAATAATAATCTTATTTTAATCGATAATAAACAAACATTTGCCCTCCAGGTGCACTGTCAATTACAAAGATACGAAACAATTTGTAAGTAAAACTGAAATTAGTCGGATTTGGCAGTCAAAAAACTTTTTTATATTTGATACATATTAATACTTCCTGAAATATAAAACATAGAAATGCAAGTTGTCAAGTTATTTTTATCAAAAACTAAACAGCAGCAAAAACGCGTTTTAAATCACGTTAAATCACGTTTTTGAGTTTCTACGATTCCTAAAATTTGCAAAATCGTCGAAATTCAAACTGAATTTGAAGATTGAAGAAAATCCAAGTATTAGATATGAGATAGAACCATTGAGGAAGTCATAATAAAATCTAACTACAAGCACCACTTGCCAAGCTACCCAACAAACACATAACTGGTGGGCCACTATAGGCGTCGTTAGCGGTGGCCCAAAGTGTTTGATAACGGCCCGTCATCTTTGGCCGTAACGGCTCCGTCAAATAACTGTCACGCCGGCCAGAATGCGGAGAGAAGATATGAATACAAGAAGTTGCCCACAAATGTGCCATTAACGTTTTATGAAAAATATCAGACAGCCACAAACTGGCCACAATTATTCTTTTAAAGGCCATTAAAAGTAAAGGCTGGCCAGGAGATCACCCTCACCCAGCCATTTGTGTTTGTAAGAATTAATATATAAACATAAATTCAAAATTTGTTCTATAAAAAATATTTGCTGGAAGTTTATTTAAATGATAAACTGTCTTTGCATGTAAAACAAATATACTAATAATCTTTAGGTACACTTTTCAAAAAAGTTATAAATTTACTTATCTTCAAATTTTTCAAAAATTTCCAAAACATATAAGTTGAAAATGAATTTATTTGTTTATTATTTAATTATATGCTTTAAAAATTTACATGTAATGCAATTAACAATATTTTTTAAAGGATATAATTAAATAATAAACAAATAAATTCATTTTCAACTTATAAGTTTTGGAAATTTTTGAAAAATTTGTAGATAAGTAGATTTATAACTTTTTTGAAAAGTATACCTAATGATTAATAATATATTGTTTTTTATGGAAAACACTTTATAATTTAAACAATCTTCCAACAAACATTTTTTATGGAACAAATTTTGAACTTATGCTAATAATGTATTAAATAATTTATGTTTTTTTTTCTTTTTTTTTTACTTTCATTTTTATTGGTTTTTAGACTTAAGAGGTCACTTTAGCGAAACGAAAAGACCCATCAGTAATACCGATCCTACCAATATGTTATGTTTATTCATTAAAGAATTATTAAGTAACCTGTCAAATAATTTTTGCATCATTTTCATATATAAAAAAGTTCCTATATATTATATTATATATATATATTATTATTATTATTATTATTATTTATTACATATACATGTGTGTGATAATATTTGCTATTTAAAAAATATATTACTGTAATCTTTTCAAATTAGCTGAGAATTATTTACAGTAATTTAAAATGTATCAAAATTTTGAATAATCTGACAGTTTTATCGTGAGTTTTTTAGAATTTTATATAATTGTTTAATGAATGAAATATTTTCGATGAAAAATTGTTAATTTTCTTCGCTCAAAGAAAAAAAAAAAAAAAAAAAAAAAAAAAAAAAGCCGTCTTTTACAGTCATGTTATTTATAACGTTAAATGAATGTATTTTAAGGATCTAAAATGAAACCGATAACTATTTTATCTAAAATAATTCAATCAACCTTTACAAAAAGAATTTTTTAGGTTAAAGAAGCATCTATTAAATGGTATTTTGCACAAATTTATAAAAGACAATAATCGCAAGTGAAATCACTCTTTAACTCTCTTAATATATGAAAAGAAAAATACATTTTACCTTTAAGAATAGTGTAAACTTTATATAAATTAAACTATTTTATTTTTTGCAAAATTTTTAACACTAGAACCGCGGGACAATCGGTATACCTAGAACCGCGGAGCGGGTCAATTTGACCCTAGATCGAAAAATATATAATTATACTGAAATATTTAATTTAATTAACTAAAACATAATATTTTCGTATAATAATAAATATTTATCACCATTTATGCAACATTTAAGATATAATTCATTAGATAATACCTGAAATTTCAGAAAATAGTGATTAAATTCATATTTCCCTAAATATAATCTCATATTTTAAACAAAAATAAACATATGCTTATAGACTTTAACCGAAAATAGATCAGCTTACTCAAATAAATTTTGACAAAATTTCTAAGAAATAAGCAGAAAAAGATACTTACTAGTTTTACAGGTTTATTTAATCCAATTTATTGAATGCATTGAATGCAAAATTTGCTAATACGCTTTGTACATTTACCACAAATGGGTGCATTACATTGTGAACAAATGTCTTGAGTTTTATTTTCTCATTTAGAAGTGTGACATCGGACTCGTTTACGCCTGGCTTGAGGTTGTCCATAGTTTTCAGTAGTTTCGCATCCAAATGATTTTTTTTTTTTTTTTTTTTTTTTTTTGTCGTGAGAAAACAATTTTTTCTCGCAATTCAATAAATTGCCTTATACTAATAGCTTTACCAGTTACGGCTTTGTATAAGACCCATGCATTGATAGCAGCAACATCCAAAATGTTATAAAATATATGCACTAGCCACCTACGTGAAGCAGATTTGACTGTATACTTTCTTGTCATCTGATCAATAACATCTACACCGAACTTTGTTGCGTTGTAGTAAGCAATCGTATCCGGTAACTTTTAGAATTATCTAAAATTTCGACAGTTGGATGCATGCTGCTGAGCAACAAAACATTTTTACCTTTTTTTCCTTGGTATACAGTTAGGCTGATGTCCTTATGAACTAATGCAGTTGTCGCATGCAATTCTGATTTTGACATTTTTGCCAACATTGGTACTTTTCTTCTTAATCGTTTTACAGTTCCTACAAGGCTGGTATTTCTGGACTTCAATGCCTCTGCGAGCTTCAATGTTGTAAAAATGTTATCAGTAGTAACATTCCTACCTTTGTTATCATATGGATTTATTAGTCGCATTTCTACATATTCAGAAAGAGAAACGTTGGATGGAAATTGGTTGTCTTTTCCAAGGTACGAGAATTCATTAATAAGATATTTTGAATCAACATCTGCAGCCACCCAGAACTTTATACCGAATTCGTCTGGTTTGTTAGGCATATACTGAGTAAATCTTACACCTAGCTTTTGTAGGAAACAATTGCTCATCTACGGTAATGTTAGGCCCTGGAGTATAATAAGTCTTAGAGTTTTCAATGAAACGATTCCAGACAACAGAAATAAGGGCAAATTTGTCCGTCTGTAGACGACTTGATCTGGTTGATTTTATACCGAAACGCAAGAATTATTTCAAGAAATTTATCCCTTGGCATTGTATTTCGGAAAAATGGCGGTCCCCAGTTCACTGACCACAGGCTATCCAATTCAAGTCCTTTTGCACAATATATACCCCGCGCATATAAAATGGATATAAATGCATCAATTTCTTCCAAAGTAATAAACAAATTATCTTCACGAAGCTGTCGATGAGCTTCGTCTTCAGTACATTTCTTTATATATTTCAATATCCATTCGTCTATGAGAAGTCTCTAGGCACTTGATGGGCTGTTATCCATAATATTACGTTTAGCATGTGATGTTAGACCGGCAACTTCCTTTAAAACATTATGCTGGGCCTTTCTTCCTTTGTTGCTAGTACCCATTTCTACAACATTCCAAACTGTCCCATCTTTGCCAACTTCTTCATTTCCAAGTTTGAATGAGCACGTTACAGCAGATCTTCTTTTCAAATTTTTTTAGTATATGTTCCTTTTTCTTGAAATCTCGATTCTTCTTTTTTATCTGATATAAACAACGAACTTTCGTTTAACACTAATAAATTGTCATCTTCATTGCGATGTGAAGGTCCAGCGATTGTTAAGATATTAGCAGAGTCATCATCAACTTCATTTTCTTCATCAGAGCAGGAACTTTCTTCATTTGGAGGCAGATATTCCTCGTCGCTATTCAAAATTGAAAGACAATCATCATTATTATCACTTTCTGATTCATTTTCAGATAACTGTTGCAAATATTCCAATGCTTCTGCAACAGTTAGATTACGTCGTCGCGACATGTTATTTATTCTCAAAATAAAGACTGATAACTATAGAGTAAGAATAATCGTTCTAACTATGTCTCCTAATTCCCTTATGCTCTCTTCTGTGCTAGAATATATGACCTTGGCTGATAACGTACACTGTAACCCCACCAAGGTTAGCCGATTAGAGAAATTTGGGGTGGGGGAGGTGTACTTTCTTGTTAATTGGGAGAAAATGTGTTCCTTTTTCGTCTTTTATACGCAAAGTATATTACGGGTCAAATTACCCCCCTCGCGGTTCTAGGTGTAAAATTTTATATTAGGGTTTTTACGTATGTTATGTGTTTTTAACTTCGGCTAGTTGTTGTTTAAGTTAAAATATTAAAAGTCAGTAAAGGAAATGTTTTTTCAATTAATATTTTTCGCGCGGCGAGAAATTAAACTTCGATTTGGGTCAAATTGACCCGCTCCGCGGTTCTAGTGTTAATGACATGTATGGTGGAAAACAACAATTGTTATATGAAAATATTATTAACTTTCAAACTTTTAAAAAATCTTAAAAGTATATAATTTTAAATTAGCTGCTTTTCCTTATAGTCCGAGTGCTACGCGACAAAAATAAGGTGAAAACTGCAAATCGTGATAAGAATATACCACTTGGTGAGTACGTACTTTATGATAATACAATGGATATTAGAGAAGGAGGCATCTCGTAAATCGTCGGAATTCAAGATGGCGGCCGTTATTCAAAATGGCGTCTTTTTCTGAATTCTGCTAATATGCGCAATATAAATTTGCATTTCACGTCGATTTCGATATTTTTAAAGTCAAATTTTCGTTTTTAACTCTTTCCAACATTATATAAAATAGTGTAAGAATTTGATTTTCCATGCTCTAGCTCGCTTAAATGTAATCAGATTGCCAGGCAAATTTTATATGTTGTATGAAGTTTATAATAACATGTTTGGAGTAAAATATAAAGTGAATAGATTTTATAGTCCGTTTACACGGTGCTAAAAAAATAACATTACAATATTGTGTATGCGGCGAAATCGTTTGCAATGTGTTTTAATGATGTTATACTCTTTAAAACCCATTCAATTTGATCTTCATCAATGTTAATACTGCAATGAACTACCAAATACTTACTAAATAATAAGCTGTGCAAATTTATCGTTTATTAAAAGTGACACACTAAAACAAGAAAATATGCTCTTGTAATTTGTATATAAATTTTATAAAGATCACGTCTAATTCAAGTATTATTAGCGAAGGTGCTAGGAGGGACAAAACTTCATTTTGTGATAAGGATATCCGGAATAGTGAATATCTATCGTATATTTATAAAATACATATAAGAATTTGAGGCATCGTATAAATTTATAGAAATTCAAAATGACGACTATTATCTAAAATCTTTTGCAGTTTTATTCCTTTTATTTTGAGCTTACAAGCCTATTTCTGATGTTTAACTTCCATTTTTTATAACTCAAAAATTTTCTTTATAATACTAAAAATGTACCTAAAATGAAAATAGGACAATTATTAAAATATTTTTTGTCATTTACAGTAGAAAAATTAAAGGAATGTATAAATAATAAAAATACTATTTTATCAACACATTACTTACACAATATATTAAAAAATTAATGTTACATATAAAGGTGTAGAATATAGAAACTTCACTTGGTATAATCATATTTTTCATATTCGTTTTTGGAGTTGCACAATAATGTGCAAATTTATTTTTACATATTTTACATTTACATTTTATTAATTCTTCATAAGACTCTGAAATCTCTGGCAACTCCAACCATTATTTTTTCAATGATAAATTATCCAACCACCATTCCCATTTGTTTGGAGAGGGTGGACGTATTTCACACTGATCTGCTTGTCCCCAAATGTGTCCAAGTTGGAAAGCACTGCGTAAAATATGTTGTTGAAGTGCACCCTTGGTTGGCGGATGATGTTCAAAAGAACGATTTTTCGCCATAAACTATTCTTATCTTGCATTATAGACACTTATGCTATTGCTTGTTGAACAGTACAACAATACTACGAAAATTTCTAAAATATTTAAAAGATTTTCAGGAATGGAAGTTTGTGGTTTTGATAGGTATAAAAATGCAGCAGTAGTTTCTTTAAATGGAATCCACGTTTTCCTATTTGCCTTTTTGGTCTTCCTGTGGAACCCGGAATGCAGTCGTATTCCATGAAAGCATGCAATTCTAGTAAAGCCTTTTCTCGTCCAATTGCTGCAGCTATGGTATGAGCAGGAATAAATTTGTACTTTTTCCCTGTTACGAATGCAACTCAAATATTTTCTAGGAATTTATCTGAAATGATAAAATAATATGCAATCGCTAAAACTAATACATCAGTGTATATAGAGCGTATAACAATATTTTTCAGTCCTTTTTCAACCATGTCTTTGAAATACAGTATTATTCTTGAATCAGCTTCTTCGTGACCAGGGCAAGGTATTCCAATTAAGGAATTTACAGCAGCAAATTTAACTTCTTCCCAATTTAACTTCTTCTCCTGAAATGGTTATATTAAAGCTTGTGTATTTTTATGGTATTTATTGCTGGCGTCCCAAGTTGATTAAAAAGCTCTTCCTTGTTATTTGCAAATTTTTAAGAAATCTAACATGTGGTTGCACTTGTCATCTGGTCCCTGCACCCCTCTTCTCTCTTGTTTCTCTTTTAAAACTTGGTGTAATATATCTATCCCAAACCTATTATTTGACATATAAAACTCTCAATGCGTTACGTAAGTGAGGATAAAATGTGTTAATGTAGTAATCATTAAATGTGTTTGAAGTTTGTTGAGGCTTTAAAATGTTAGTAAGAACTGGCTCAACATGCAGTAAAGCATCACATGTTCTTGGAAAAACTTTGCCATTTTTCCCAACAGTTTCCTCTAAAATATGTGGTAAATCACTCTTATGGCTAGGTCTAAATTCCCTGTTACTAGAAAATGCAGATAGAAATGGTTGATATTCATATTGTTGCAAAAAAAAAAAAAATTGCAAGTCGAACTGACGATTCTGTATAGCTATTAAAAGCCTAGAAAACAACTGGACGTCTGTTTTTAAAACCTTCAAGACTGTATTTTTATTGTTTATGTTTTTCGCCGGAGTACTAAACATTGGAATTTTGTTTTTATTAAAGGTTGAATTATTGATGAAAATTGTGTTACTGGGCGTCCTTTAATGAATCTGTGGAATTGGTCAATACCAGTTGACTCAGCTGAATAAATTGGTTCATTAATATCCTTATGAACAATAACTCTGCTTTCGATTACAAGCAAGTCCTCACCATCTTCTAAAAATGGGTTCCCTAATTCCTTTAGTACGCTATAGAGTGCTTGAACCTTAGCACGCTATAGAAAAATTTAATTTGAAATAAGTGATATTGTTCATGATGGTATCGATTTCTATCTTGGGGTTTGCTTGAATGTTAGACTCAAACTCTTGTATGAAATACAGATTTCTGGTCCAGATACCATCCAACGTATAAATGTCGATGGATCCTGCAATACTGCATCTCTTTTTCCTCTGAGAACAGCGTTTTTTTTGTTCATGCGCTTGATATATGACCATAGCTGAGAAGAGTTTGTTTGATTTTCTTCACAAAATGTCCCGATAAAAATGCACGATGTACGTCTGGTAAATTAATATCTGCATCAAACAGATCTTTTAGATAGATTGATAATTAACGTTCATAATTAGGGTGATCAGAAAGAAATGAGTTTGCGAGAAGAGTTAGGAATCGGAACAAAAAGAAAAGAAAATAAATTCAAATTGAAATTTTGGATCACTTTTGATTCATCTCATTTTGGTTGGTGATTAATTATCGTAATTACAATGTGCATTTATAAATTGCATTTCAAACCAAAAAATAATCACATGGCATTTTGCAATTCGTTCCTATTTGGCAAAGTTTAAAAAAGCATATTACAAATTAAAAAGCACATACCCAACATTATGGTTATGGACAGCACTGTAAACGTATTCTTTTTTGAAAGCTTGTAAATGAACTAAAAATTCTACGCTCACCATACTGTACAGCAAGTCTCTCGTACTGCACTTCAGTGATATCTTTTAATTTCAATATGTTTCAAACAGTTTAACATCAGTAAAACACTCTAAAAAGTATTTTCGCCAATAGACCAAAATGTAAGAGAATTATTTTGAGTGTGCCTGTAAACGAACTATAAATTCAACACTCTATATTTTCGATTTAGAACATTTTGCAGCATACCACTTCTTTCAATTACATATAGAGATAGCACATATATAAATTACACGGAAATCCGAGTAAATTTATTCAAAAAATAGTAGGGCCAGACTGACGGCTAGACAATTCATAAATACTTTGAGTGCCCTGTAAATGGACCATAAAAGCTATATGCTTTGTTTTTTACACTGAACATGTTATTATAAACTTCATATAACATATAAAATTTACATGGCAATCTGGGTATATTTAAGCGACCTAGAGCATGGAAGGACAGGCGGACAGACAGACAAACAGACAGATAAATTGAATTCATACACTTTTAAATAATGTTGGAAGGTGTCAAAAACGAAAATTTGACTTTGAAACATTGAAATCGACGTGAAATGCACATTTATAATACGCATATTAAGAAAATTCAGAAAATGACGCCAGTTTGAATAACGGCCGCCATCTTGAATTCCGACGACTTTACGAGATGCCTCCCCCTCTAATATTCATTATATTATGATAAAGTATATACTCACCAAGCGGTATATTCTTATCACGATTTGCAGTTTTCTGATGCGTAGCACCCGGACTATTAGTTATACAAAACTTTAAAATAACGAATAAGCGATGAATAGCAGATTATAAAATAAACATTATTTTATATTTTTTTAAATACAAGTGCATTTTTAAAAACGTATGATGTCTTAAAAATGAATATGTTTCCTATATCTTTCTATTAGATTTCCCGGATCAAACAGTCTTAATGTTGATGCAAAAAAACTCAAGAGGTTATAATGAATTATAAATTAATAATTCTTTAATGAATAAGCATAATAAAACATACCTATATTGTGGTAAAATATTCCAAATTGAAAGAAGCATTCGTTAAACACGCTTTTTCTCCCTTATGTGACGGTCTAACTGAAATGATCTGCTTATCAGCACACCGTCCAAAATTCTTGGAAAATCCCCCCCTTACTTGTTGACCTTGAAGGAGAGCATGTATTGTACCCAAACAGATCTGACCACTTTTTGCGGTTACTCGTCGGATCGTTTATTGTGGCGACATGGTGTTTTGATCTTTAATGAGTTTTGTTTAAAAGGGACGATTATCCGACATATGAAAAACAATAGATTGCTTTATCTGTATTTTTTATTAGTAAAAATATTATAAAAAAAATAAATACATATAAATGTTAGGAATTTAATAGATACAGGGAATTTTCTTTTTTCCTTTGAATCAGAATTTTAAATTCCCATCCCCTCCTCGGAATTTTATTTAACATGCATATATATTTGAAATCATATTAAAAATTTACGTTTTAGAAACAGTTTATATGCCCCCCCCCTTTTTTTTTCTTTTTTCTTTACTGACTCCCATTCAGCAAAAATATCTTGTTGAAATAATTTAAATGCCATTTTATCCATTTTGTTTGCAACAAATACCTTTTTTATAGAATTAAAAAATATATACATAAAAAAATTCACATTTATCAGTAAATGTCTTGTAAATATTTTCTATAATATGCATTTCCAATGAATGCATCTTACTGTATTCAAATCTTTGTATTGTTCCAATTTCTTATAAATTTGTGTTCTGTTTATTTTGGCTATTAAAATCAATATAAATTGAATAATATATTCATTATGTCCAGTATGACCACTGAAATATATCCATGCAAAGCTATCCGCACTTGCAGATGCAAATAAATCAAAATACATTCTTTCTTTTTTTTCTAATAACATCATTTTTCAAATTTTAGAATGATCTTTCCTAGAAAAAAAAAGTGTAAACACTAATTGTATTTCTAAGCCAACTTTTGAGATACAGAAATCGACAATTTTAGAAATATATTATGCATGTACGATTCAAAATTATATTATGCATGTATGCTAAAGTTTTTCATGACTGAGTAATTGGGAGGAGGGGGGTGGACATGGACTGCTTTAGGGACAATCTAAAAGCGTTTTTCTGTTTTAATATTTATTTTAAATTATTTTGCTATATTTTAAATATTTATTGATTTTTTTTCAACTCTTTTTTATAAATTATGAATGTAACAGTGTGCCAGTGAAGAAAAAACTTGGAATTCTGTATACATTTTGAGCACAATTTTTATTTCTTATATAAATATTTTCAAACTAAATAAAATATGCCATCTATTTTATTGTTTTAAATATAAATCTCGTAAATTATATCTCGTATAAAAAATCTCTCCTTATTAAAACTCAGATTTAAAGTAATTTTTGAAAGTAATAAAGACCAAAAATATATACATTTTCTCTCTTAAAATAGAAATTCTGGTCAGTTTATATTAGCCCTCTGCTTTCTAGATGTTGGAGGGCCATTACTTTTTTGCCCGAAACCGACCATTAAGAGTTTACCGGCAAAGTAAATGCAACAGTTCTGTCATCGCCGAGCCTTTAACGGCTCGGCGATGGCAACCGCAATTAGCGGCGGCTCACTTGCGGTACAGCATAGTTTTTGTACAAATGGCCTTGTAACGTTATATGCATGCTGAGTGTCATTTGTAACGTTTGGTTGGTCGTGGTGGGAATTAAATGCAGACATACTCAGTGCTTAAGATAAAACAACCAAGTTTATTAAAATGATGAGGGCTGAAGGGAAGTGGAGCAAGTCTTAATTTTACACAACTGAGAATACTATGAAAAGGCTAAACACATACTCACAAGCTTCGGCCTAGCTCAATCGTGGCACCTTCTAATACTTCTCCCTATCTCTTGGCTGAGCTGCTAGATAAAGCTTAATTAGACAGCCCGTGGCTGTATGTATTTCTTTATTCACAAATAATCAAAATGAAACTACTATAAAGTTTCTTACCCCGGCCAACTCTCTAGTCAACTATCAAAACTCCTTTATACTTCACTGGAGGCTCGCTGCTACTTCCAATTTGCTAGCACTTCGCTGAACAATAATTCACTTCGATATCTAATGACAGAGATCCTCGCTCGCTGGCTACCGCCACAGATGCTCTCTCGCTGGCTAATGCCAGAGACACACCCCATTCACTCAAACCCAAGCTTTTATATGCTGCAAACTGAGATACTTCACATTAACATATTACTAATAACCGCGAGCTAACTGCAGAACCCGAAAGAGCACACACACTCTAGAAAGTTAAAGTAAAAGAGAGGATAGATGTCGCTTTTACGCTTACACTTGTTAAATTATTGACGTCACGATCTCAGAAATACTAGAGTGCCTTTATGCAAAGGTCACTCCCTCACAGCCGTAACCCTTTAAGACCCAGCTCGCACGATCGTGCGGGTTAGACATTCATTTCAATTTTTGCTTCTGAAACAGTGGTATGTAATATAAACCCAAATCGAACGATTGTTCTGGTTAGCTGGAAGAGTAAAGTATCTTTTTTTATCAACAGATTGCGGTAGTAGTCCATGTTTTACATTCAGGCGACATGTCTAGCTTTGTTTACAAGTACAACGGATATAGCTCATCATTTTATCTGTCGTAAAAAGGTAATTATCAATATATTTTTAATTGCTTAGATAAAAACTTTTGCTTTAATGTCTAAATAAGTGTAATATAATAAAAAACATTAATTATACACTATACATTTAGCTCTTAGGACTCAAGATTTCGTCACCCGCACGATCGTGCAACTTGGGCGTTACGTTAGTCAGTGCTACTGTAAAGGTAAGTGTTTTTCAATGTTCATTTTGTTTTCTGTTTCAACAATTTTGATGACAGCCAAAATAAAACGAAGTATGCTGTTACATATGCTATATTATTTTCTTGGGTGTTGTCATAGATACCCCCCTTTTTTTAAATTAATTTTTACTTTTTTTCTTTTTAATTAATAAAATTTTCAAATACTTTTCTAATTTTTTATGCAGTACTTTGTTAACTTATAATAAAGCAAAATAAAATACTTTTTCAGATGTCTAAACGGAAAAGAATTCTCACTCAAGAAGAAATATTTCAATTGATGAATAAATCGGATTCTGAATTTAGTGATCTCTCGGATGATGACGACATTACGGACAAAACATTTCAAGCAGATTTATTAGAAGGACAGTCAAGATCAGATGAGCTCGATGAAGAAAAGAAGACAATTTTGGATCATTCTTCCCTCTCAAAATTTCCTGAATTCATCTCCCAAAGTTCTACATCCAAGGCAATTTCAGAAAATACTAAAAGAATGAAAAAAGAAAAAAAGGAATACAAGCGGACTGTTAAAAAGTTCATTTCTGTACTTCATCCTGGAACTTCAGATTTCACGCAACTGCAGGTATGTTTTTCATTTCTTAAATTGCAATAAACAAAGTTATAGTCTTATAGAAGAAATTAAATCGATATAATAAATAAAAGCTTTAAAAATATGACAAACATTTTTGAATTAATTAAAATATTATTTTTTTAAGTCGATAAGTACATCTCCAATATTATTTTTTTCCTTCTTTTTTAGGCTTTAGAGGCAACCATTTCCCATGTGCTGATGACATTTCAAGGCCTCGCAAGTGCAGGTTTGAAAACTGCGAAAAAAGTTCAAAAACACGTTGTGAAAAATGCAACGTTTATTTGTGTATGTCAAAAACAAAAACATGTTTTAAAGATTTCCATTATAAAAAAGTAACCAGTCCATAAAATAAAAAATAATACATCAATAATTACCATATTTGTAAAAAAAAATTTTGTTTCAATTTCTCTCTTCTATCCATTTAGAGCCAGAAAATGTATATATCTTAACATGTAATAAGTAATGATTTCAGAGGAAAAGCCCAACCCGCACAATCGTGCAGGTGTGGCTTTCACAGAAAAAGCCCAACTCGCACGTTCGTGCGGGTACTTTTCACGCTCTAGGGGGTGAAGAAATTTTTTTTAATTATTTTTTTAGGTGGCATTAGGGTTAGTATAGAATTAATAAATAGAGGAATTTAATATTTAATGAAGAAAATGCTTCGGGTCTTAAAGGGTTAACTCTTTTGGCCGCGATGAAACCAGCTTACGGCCTTAACTCGAGTGTTTGTGGGGTATTTACTCCGAAAACTAAAATATACTAATTTATATAAGGGGTTAACAAAATCTGAAGTTTGATGAAATTTGTGCGTTAGTAGTTGTGGTAAACCTATTGCAATATTTATCAATAATGGCGAATAACAGCACACCTTGTTGAGTGATTTGCGCCAAAACCTAATCAACACCATATTACATGAAGGATTAATAGAATCTGGATTTTAATGCATCTTCGTTCATTAGTTCTTGATATACAGAAAATGCGGAAATCGTAAATAATGACAGAATAACAGTCTCACCTGTTTGGCGATTTCCAACCAAAAGTAAGTAGCATCACTTTTTATACCAAGTACTAACTGGATCTAAAGTTTTATCAATTTCCGTACGTGAGATAAACACCCACAAAATTTATGTCACACACAGATGAACAAACAGACTCACAAACAGAAAGTTTGTAAAATCACGTTTTTTAGTTTCTCTAATGCCTAAAATTTGCAAAAATTCGGAAAATTTCCATGAATCCAATCCCTTTTCTTGTAAAGATAGAAAAAAGTAAAATAATCATCGTTCTCAATTACATCCTTTTATAAATAATTTGGACGAAACTATATACTTAATGAGACATTTATATGTGCTGTTATCGTTGTTATTAATTTCTGCCGTAATTCTTATTGAGGAGGATATTTTCCAAATTTAATTTCTGTTAAATAAAAATGTCAAATATATTATAGAAAAAAAATGTGTCAAATGTACTATGGTAAAAATAGAAAAAAATAAAGAATTTTTTATTAAATAAATATAAAAAAAATATTTTTAATAATTATGGTTATTCTAATTGTAACACTAATAGTAAATGTAAATGCTACATTACCTAAATGTAAATGCTACATATTTAATTTGTTTTAAATCTTCTTATAAAGTAACCACTAACACTATAAATATAACGGATAAAATAAACATCTCATACATGCTTTCATATATCACCAGGAAATGTACGCAACGAAGAAAAATTCATTAATAAACATTCAGTTTTAAGTTAGAATAATTAAAAAAATATTTAATAACTTTAAAATCTTGCTTTATCTTTTCAGCTAAAATTTGAGGCAAAATATTTTTTCTAATATGAAATTTTACTTACTTATTTATGTTCTTTTGCTACCATTTACGAAAGAGACCAAAGCATAAGGGGAATCTCTCAGGGCACGTTAGAATATTTTACTTTGTTTAAACTGAGAAGTAAATTTTGTAAGAGAAAAAAAATAGATGGTTTATGAAAAGTTCACACCATACATAATAAGAGTATAACACACCACACATTTGTGATGGTTCTTACGGAAAATTGATTTTCTTCATAAAAATTTTTTTGTAAAGGAGTAAGCTCTTTATATGTGAAGGAAATGTTTTCATGGTTTTATGGAAAAAATTCCTAATGATTATAAATTATACTTGAACTATAAATTGTCGATGTATTTCAATAAGTATAACATTTTGAGAACAATATTGAAATTACGTTATAGTATAAAATATTTGTAATTAAATTCATTATCATTACTTATGATTTCTCGTAAAATGATATCATATTTTTCAGCAAAATGTTACATTTTTAGAATATTAATTTGTCAAACAATTTCTCAAAGACAATATATAGGTGAGCAAAAATTTTTTTATCTTTAACAAAGAAGCTGTAAATATACAATCTAAAACTAATCTAAGCAAACGAAACGAGTTCGTACTAGAACGAATTTTTTAAACTATTCAGATCTTGGTGTAATAAAATACAGTACTTCGGATGCAATATAGAAGTCGAAAATAGTTTGTGTCCCTGTAAATACTATCTGCTTTTTAGTACACATGAAATAATTTGTAGTAATCCACAGCAACGTATATCAATTTAATAAAATGTGAAATAGTCGGGCTCCAGATAATGTTTTCCCATTATATCTTTATGTAATAGAATAATATTGTGTCGCCCTGTAAATAAATAACAAATATTCTTTGCACCACATACTGTACAGAATGTATTTATTAGTATATAACTCATAGATGCACATCAGTTCTATTATGTTTGAAAGAGTATTACATCATTAAAATGCCCTTGAAACTATTTTGTCCTATTGATCTTAATGTAACGGATTGCTATTGGTTGTCCCTAGCGATGCTACGGACCAATGCCTGTGATTATTGTTTGTGTATTTAACCTATATATCCGATTTTTATTACATTTGAAAAGACTCGACAAAAAATATAAAAAAAAATTATGTATTTTCAATTTCAAACAATTCGGTTGGGTATTTTTTTTTTATCTGTTTTATACGGACTGACGGATGGATGGATTGAAAGACGAATTTAACTCGACATGTTTGTATAAGTACAAACGCACCTAATAACAGATGGACAAAAACAAGAAATTAATGTTTATTGAAGCAGAAGACGATCAGCGTGACTAACAATATCACAATAGAGTTAAATCAATATTTTTTGTTGGCAACGTTCCCCTTTATATGAGGGAGATGTGCCAATAATGGACCCCTTAAGGAATTTCTTTAAAAATAATATTTATTAATAGTTATAATTATTGTATTCTATTTTTTTTCATATTATATTAATCTCGCAACAATATTCAACTAATCCAATAGTTACATTTCCCAATAGAAATAAAAATATAATTTTAATTAATAGAAATACATCTAAACACTCAAAAGCCCAGTAATGGGCCGTCTGTGTTCCATTAATGGACACCCTACATTCCAGTAATGGGCCACCCTACAAAAAATAACAGATAATTGTTTTTTCAATTGTAGTTTTCATTTTGCTCCAGAATTTAGTGAAAGCATACTAATGAAATAAAATATTAAAACTAAAGTTAGAAATTTCAAAAATATGCATTAAAATATTTAATTGCTATAAAGGACGTTAAATACTAATAAAAACATTAAAAGATCTTAATAATTTTTATATGTTTCGATTGAATTTACTCAATCATCATCAGAAAAACAAAATACAAATAAACACAAAGATGGAAAATGACAATAAACTATTACAAATGAAATGTAATTTTTTAAAAATAAAAATCACGCGCGTTATATTTTAATTATGTATCACGTTGCTTAATTTTTAAATTATTTAACATTTCAATCCAAATAATTGGGATTTGAAATGACAAGGAATCATTGCAGACCATTAAGCTTCTGACGTAAATTTTAATATTCTCTCTAATAAAAAGTTGCAAATAAAAATCTGACCTATAAATTAATCTACTTTCATTAAACAAAATATCTATGTTTTCTATTTTTTACTAAATTGAAATTAATAATTTACTTTTTTACTAAATTTGTTTAATGAAAGTAGATTAATTTATAGGTCAGATTTTTATTTGCAACTTTTTATTAGAGAGTGTATTGAAATTTACGTCAGAAGCCCAACGGTCTGCAATGATTCCTTGTCATTTCAAATCCCAAATATTTGGATTGAATTGTTAAATAATTTAAAAATTAAGCAACGTGATACATAACTAAAATATAACGCGCGTGATTTTTATTAAAAAAATAATTTCATTTGTAATAGTTTATTGTCATTTTCCATCTTTGTGTTTATTTGTATTTTGTTTCTCTAATGATGATTGAGTAAATTCAATCGAAACATGTAAAAATTATTAAGATCTTTTAATGTTTTTATTAGTAATTGACGTCCTTTATAGCAATTAAATATTTTAATGCATATTTTTGAAATGTTTTTAATGGACGTATAAGAAAACTTCTATTTATAATTAATAAAGTTAGAAATTTATTAGATTAAAGATTTATAATGAAAAAACACAAAACAAAATATTTAAATTTAAGTTATGAATTTATTATAATCAATGATTTATAATGTGGATATAAAACAAAATATTAATGATTATTATTAAAAGTTTATTACATTAAAGGATTTATATTGTAAAGACATAAAATAAAATATTTAAATTTAAAGGATTTATAAGATAAAGACAATGTTTTATTGAAATCAAGTTTAGATATAATAAGATAATAAAAAAGAGTCTCCAATCTTCATTCATATCATTATCGAAATGATGTGCTGTGCAAATATAAATATAAATAACAAATCTTCAATTTTATCATCTCTTTCCGATAGTCTAAACTATTCAATACGGAATTTTAAATGCATTTAAAATGATAAATGTTCTTGCACAATCCAACCGTTTTCAGAAAATCATATAACTTATCAATTTTTTCACATATTGATTCCACAATTTCCCTTGAGAGATGCTTATATGGATATATTATCATCAATGGAACAATCTCACTCTTTGCTGAAAAGCATCCCATAACAGTGAGTAGTTCTTTTTCGTTATTCGGTACTAGATAATACACATCTTTAACTAATTTTGGTCCCAAAATTTTCCCTGTTTTAAGAGCAGAAAAGAAAACCAGTTTTAACTGCATTGAAAATTCTCTCTCTATGCTTTAGAATTTGGAATAAGATATTAGTAATTCTTCCAAATATGATTCTACATTTCTGAACAAACTTAAAGCAACTTCTTTTGTAACGGTACACCTAGATTTTGTCAAATGCTCTGCTGGTTTTTCTTACCAATTTTGGATGTCATCTTAAAAACAACTATTTATAAAGAAATTGCTTTTATTAAATTCTAGCTGGTAAAATTTAAGTATTAAATTTGATTATTTAGCTTTTCACTTAAATCAAAATATTTTATCTTTTCTGAAATTACCTTTTAGTACTGGTCACTTAAGTGGCCCATTACTGGAAAATCATGAAATAAACAATCCAGTAATGGACCACCCAACCTAAAATCTTAAAAATAAATAAAAAATTTTAAATGACCATTGGTATATGAACTTCAAAAATTTATATTACTATTCAAACAAAAACATTCAATTTTTACAAGAAAACAAAGAAGATATAAATTAAGTAAGTAAAGTCAGCTCTTAGCATGTTCATTAAGATTTTCAGTAAAACTGTGGAACTTTATTTTATGCTTCCTAATTGGTTTGATGAAAAATGTAAAAATATATTCAAGATTATAGAGCGTGCAAGGAGGAACTAAGAAAAAAATAATAAAAACTTAACTATTATTTATTATCTTTTTATAAACTAAAAACTGCGAGGTGGCCCATTACTGGAAGGTGGTATATTACTTTCACATCTACCCTATATATTTATAGTACATGGTATGTGGCATATTTTAAACTCAGATTGAAGTGCTAGATTCAAATCAAAGTGCTCGGAAATATATGTATTTGATGTATCTTTGCAGAAATCAGTAAAGTCCGCCGATTCATTTATGAACATTGTTTTTTTATTTCTCAGCTTCTTTTCATTTTCAACTTAAGTAAGGCGTATCTCTAATTAATCACTCATACTATCCATGTACGCAGGGATTGAAATTTGATTTCTAAGTAAAAATATAATGTTTGATATGTTACAATAAGGCAACAAACAGTATTACATTCAATTAATTTAATTACCTTAAATTTTACTATACATAATTGTGGACAAAATATTAATGCTAGAAAATTAACTAGGAAAAGTTTGAAGTGCTTTAATGGATTGAAAACTTTTTGCTTTTCAGATATTAAAGAAAAAAGATACCGTAATGGAATTTTTTGAAATAAATTACTTACTGTCTTCATGTAACATTGATATTTCAAAGAGTGTTCAAACAATGTAATTCATCTGTTTTCATTCAACTGTCACATCACAGCAAAAGCATTGTTTGCTTTATGACAATGATTAATTATTATTTGTTGAGTATTTGTAAACAAAGAAATTGTAACTTCTACTAAAATGTGTTCTATTTTCCGTCACATTATGTGCAAGTATAAAAGCTTCTCTTTATAATACCGTCAAATATAACGGAAAAAAAAACATAAAGAACAAAAATAATGACTTAAAATAAATAAATAATTTATATTTAATGAAATTTTCAACGTCATAACGTATCTCCCATATTAAAAAAAAAAAAAAAAAAAAAAAAAAAAAAAAAAAAAAAAAAAAAACTTTATTTTTAATAAATGTAATTTTTTTCTCTTCAAGATCAATTTAAAAAAAATAAAATACTGCGTTTATTTCAATGATTTTGTAGTTATCTTTTTTCTGATTTACACAGTTTTCATACCACGTCATTAACATTCGAAAAATGTTCATTTCATGAAAACTGATGCATGTCTTTGCGTTAGAGATCTGCACAGGTCGGGTCTCGGCCCGAAGCCCGAACCCGGCCCTCTGGCCGGTCTTTACTTCTGAAGTTTCGGGCGGGGCCGGGCCGGTCACTAATTTTTCTGGGCCGGGCTATTCTCGAGCCTTAATTTTTTCCCTGGAGTTTCGGCCGGGCCAAACATATTTTTTAACTTAACGAAGCCCAGACTAATTTCATTCTTCCTAGTGTTCACGGACCAAAATAATCAGTTCCTATTGAATCATCCCGTAAGAAAATCCTTTTCTCGAAGTAGCCAAGTCTGTTTAACCCTGCTGTTCTGTTCGCATTTACTATACGTATGTAGTATTCGGGTCAGTGTGACCCGATTTAGAATATTACCTTTTCTAGCAGTAAATGAAACTAACTATTTTAGAAATAATTAAAATAATAGTAAAATAAGCTTAAATACATATGAAATAATACAAAACACCAGTAAAATAACTTAAAAATATTTGAATACTTACTTTTATTTACAATTTGGACAAAAATAGCTTACGAGAAATTTTCAAGTGTGTTTTTTACAATTGTAACATAATATATTAGTTTTGTTCTCGTTGGTTGATGGGCAGAACTTGCATCTTGCACGTTTAGTACACAAAGAAGTGTTCTCATCTGATTCCGAGGGTACGTTTGCACTTTTACTACGCATTCTCTTCACAATATTGACTGAATCTTCGCTTCTGGGAAGATGCTGTCTTACTTCAATGCGTGGAAAAATTAGAGATTTCCCCAATTCTTCTAAAAAGAGCTTTCGTTTGGTTAATTTATTTTCATTCCATTTGCTGTTTATTGAAATCCACAGAATACATGCTTTGTAAGCAGATGTATCAAGCATATTATAGAATACTATCATAGGCCAGCGATTTGTTTTTCTCTTACAAGTGTATGTATTCAAAAGTTGATCAAGACTATCCACCGCCCCTTTAGTTGCATTATACTCTAATATCATTTTTGGTTTTTTGTCAGGTCTGTCGCTAACTTCATTTTCATGATGGAAAGTGCTCATAAGAATAACATTTTTGTTCTTTTTAGGGATGTAGTTTATAACCGTTGTATCTTCTGTAAAATAAAATGATGAACTGTGCACTTCTCTGTTTAGCATTTTCTCAGGAAGTTCGGGCTTATTTTTTCTAATGGTGCCAAACATAGCCATTTTCCGTTTTAGAAGAAGTTTTCCCAAGTTATAGGATGTGAAAAAGTTATCACATGTAACATAGTGCCCCGAATACCCATAAGTAAGGTCACTCACTACCCGCATACCCTGACTTTTCTCTGGCTTTGATCCTTGATTTTTTCCAGTATAAATTTGTGCATTCAGTACATACGAAGTTTTGCTATCACATAAAGTCCCTATTTTTATCCCATACTTGGAGGGTTTACTAGGTATATATTGTTTGAAGGGGCATCGTCCACGAAATCCTACTAATTGTTCATCTACAGTAACATTTTCACTTGGATTATACAATTTCGATTGAATTTCTATCCACTTTTCCCAAATATTTCGAACAGGAGCTAATTTATCTACAGACCTTCTGTCTTGCCTGGTAGATTTATTTTTAAAATGAATAACTCTCGATATCATATGAAAGGTTTCGAGGGACATTGTAGCACGAAATATATTTCTACCTGTTTATTGATTCCACAAACTTTTTGTTGATTCTCCATATGATTTGTACACACCAGCTTATAATAATAATCCGATGTATGCTTCAAAAGTTTCAGTACTAATACCTTTCCACTCTTTTTCATTCACTTTTCTTCCTTCTATATTAGTAATTTATTAGTCGTTCTCGATTATAGAATTGAATGCCGTCGCAAATGCGCTTTTTCTGTCAGTTATCCTTGTCGTTGCATATCTTATCACACCTGGAGTAATTTTTTTAATATTAGCAGACGTTAATAGACCAGAATGAAGAAGGGGAGTCAATTTCCATACTATTTAACGATTTTTAGACTGAATACTCTGTATATTGTGCGTCTTTTGAGTATCAATATCAAAATCGTTATCAGAACTTTCACTTTCAATTTCCTCACTTGTATGATTTTCATACTCAGACGCATTTTCCTCTTCGCTGTCAGAGGCTTCCATTAATTTAGCAATATCAGCATTGCTCAAATTTTTACGATTCGCCATTTTTTCACTAATACTCAGAGATACAACTATTCTTCAGATTATTATAAATTGAAATACGGCAAGAAAAAAGAAACGCTACTAACAGGTGCATTTTTTTCCTTCCGCCAATGATATCAACATTTGACTTTGCTCTCCTGTCACGTGATCTAACACATGTGCCAACGAAACCGATTTCGAAATAGATACATTGCAGTACTTATTTTTATTGAATGATTCCAAACAAAATTAAAAGTGCATGATAAAATTATTTTTTAACTCGGGTCAATATGACCCGAACAGTACATTAGGACTAAGTTAAAAAATATCTCTTGGAAATATAAATGAACGTAAATACTTCTAGGGATATATAGTTATATTACTAATGAAAAAAGTCAAAAAGTTTCATGGAAATATCTCTGCGCTAATTATTTTATAAGTGAACAATAAAATTTTTGGGTCAAATAGACCCGAACAGAACAGCAGGGTTATAAATCAGCAGAATTTGGCTCGGTCCAAATTTTTTTTGTAGAAAAGGCATAATACTTTTAATTCATCATTATTCTGCAATTAAACATTAGAATTTATTCTTTTAAAAGAATTGATAGATTACTACGCTTATTAAAATCGAGTTAACCACATGAAAAAACAAACAAACAAAAAACAACAACAAAAAAAAAAAAACATAATTTTGACGAAATGTTTCATTATACTAAAAATTGCAAAGTTATTTTAAACTATTCATCCATGTAAAATGAATTCAATAATACACGAGAAAAAAATGTAAAACATTTACATCCGCTAAGAAGCGAACGTATATATTTTTTTTCCCTTCAAATGCGATTCAGTCTTAGAAGATTTTACTTTTACCATGTACCATTTTTTAGATTTTTATGCCTCCATTACATGGATTATGGATTAATAATACTAATGATAACTTAAACATTTATATAAACATTTATATAAATAAACATTTATATAAACATTTATATAAATTAAAAGCATAAATAACGCAGTCCACGGCACTTCTGCATAAATGAAGATTATAAACATGAAAAAAAGAGACTAAGATAAGTTTTTTTGGTCTGAATTCTTCCGTAAGAGCGAAGATCAATGTTCGGTAGAAATTCACTCGGGCTGGGTCGAGTTCGGGCCGAATTTTTAACTTTTTCCGGGCCGAGCTCGAAAATTAAAATTTTGTCTTGGATTCATAAGTAATGAGCCTATAATAAGGGCAGATTTATTGAACGAATGGTACAATTGTATAGTATTCTTCAAAATATTCACCACCTGCATCAATGCACTTTTCTAGGCGACATTTCCATGACTCGAAAGCGTCCACGTAAGCCTGTTCCGTGATGGCTTCATGGGCTGTCTTGGCATTTTCTTGGATGCCCTCGATTGAGTTGAAGCGTTTACCTTTCAGCGCTGATTTACAAGAAGAAGTCAGGAGGCGACAAGTTTTAACTATAGGGAGGATGTGGGACAATTGGAACATTCAGCCGAGCCAGGTAAGCGCTCACGATGAAGGATGGGTGGCCGGGCGGGTTATCGCTGTGAATATTCCAGACATTCTTGATGTCCCTTCTCTTGCAATCGACGCTTTTTTCAGCCTTTATTTGTCAATATATAAGTCAACGCCCCACACTATAGTCCCTAGCAACAGGCGTGCGATTCGATGTACGCTAGCTTCAAAATAAATTGAAACTCATTACTTAAGAATCAGACCATTTACATCCTGTGGTGCTTTTAATAAAGTTAACTCAACTTTTAAACATAAAATTTCAAATTTTTCATGTCACAGATATTTTTTTTATATTACTAAAAGAGATCCCGGTTTAGTCTTTTAACTCGGAACAGTATTTTTTCTCCTCTGGAACATTTGATATTCTAGTGCTACTTAGGAATTCGTTGTCATATTCACACATAAGTAAAAGGAAATTTCTTTCAATGTAATAATCGCGATTTCTCTGACACGTACGATAGCATAATATGCAATATAGATTTGTCATTCCTTTACCGTCTTTTCGTGTAAAGTTTCGAAACTTTTGAAAAACACGAATTTTTAAGAGAGGCTTATAATTGAAAAAATAGGTTTATTGAAATTTACATATTGGATAATGAAATATGTTAAATACATATTGGTATTTTGAGAGGTAACTCATGGATTAATTTTTTTATTAGGAGCACAGCAGTGTTATATGCTTGATATCTGTTTAAAAAAACAAACCGAGAAGATAATGTTGCATTGGCAAATCTTTGTTTTTTATTGAAGAAACAAAATCCCTGTAGGCGTTTTAAAAGAGTCAATCTTTAATCATTTCTTAAAGGAATAAAAGCAATATTGCATTACAAAATTATGACCACTCAACTGCATGTACATGAAAGTAGTAAGTATCAAATAAGCATGTAGTATATGAACAGGTAAAAATCTTAGTAACTTCAAACGAACTTAATGTTTAAATCTTAGACATTTCGACATACACATTTTCCTCATTTACTCTGCTTCTTCATCTTTTTTTATGGCAGTTTTCTTTTTTGTCTTTTTTTAGCAGCGACATGGATGAAAGAAAATACGTGACTGTACTCTAAAGAGATTTTTTTTACCTAAATATTTTATACTTCATTATAATATGAATTGGTATTTTTTTCGTTATCGTTTATTTCTTAAACGGTTAAAGTTGTTTTATCATTTTTAGTTATGTTTTAAAAGTATTGAAAAACACGTTTGATCCATTTTATTTTGACTCGCAGTGAAAAAATTAATATCAAACAGAAAAGATAGTTTAATTCAAGTATTTAGTAGTCGGGTTACCTTAAAAAAGAAAAAGTTAATATGAGATGTAATTGTTTTTTATTGAAAAAAAGACACGAATAACTCTATGTATTTTTCGAATTCTAAATCAAAAAATTTAATTAAGTAAAATAATAAAGCATTAAACATTTATTTTTCAAATGTTACAACTTATCAAGCATTTTTTCTTATTATTATTTTAAATAATATTACATACTATTGATTTGAAGATTTACTATCGATCTTTCTTATATTTTTTTCAATTTCTAATCGATATTTTTAATAGAGTAATTTTCTTCTATTTTGGCAGGCATTGTCGAATCTACAATTATTTTTGAGAAAGAAAAATAATATAGATTGAATTTTATTTTACAGTAAGTTTAAGCAAATTAATATTACATGAGAACATGAATTACCTACGATATATATTTATATTTATATATATTTTTACGCATATAAGTATCTAAACTGACAGTTTAGGAAAGATACTTGGATATATTTAAACAGATGCCTGTAAATTTATTAAATTACCTTTTTAATATTAATTTTATAAAATAAAACCTCCTATAATATAAACAACCATTACTGGATCTAATATGATATTTCTGTTTGTATTTATTCTTACACATGTACATTAGTAAGGTGTTATACAAAAGCAAAATCTTCCTTTTAATATGTATTGTTATATGATTTATTCTAAGCATTTTTCTGTGTTCATCAGGTATAAAAACATTTGGTTTAAATACGAATGCACTTTTTTATTACTCAAAATGTATAGAAAATGTCTACTATCTGGAATTTAGTTTAATACAATAGTGGAAAATAAATAAATTCTACATGCATTCAATCATATTTTTTCTATTCTTGATTGAAAAAAGAATGTATTTTGAATTGAAACGCACATTGCATTTCTAGAAAAGTACATTTCAATGTATAAACATCGAGTCTCAAACATTCCTTATATTTCATTTCGAAAAAATAAAATTTCGTATATGTTACCATTATTCATACAAAATAAATACAATCAGAAAGAAACATTTTTTTCTTAATTAAGCTTCATGATGCACTTGGATTATCTGGTGTATTACACACCGTATTCTGGTGTTACCTTGCCACGTTTCAGATATTTTTTTTTTGCACATAATTTTTTATTCTTCAAAATCGAGTCAATACACACACACACACACACACATATATATATATATATATATACATAACGATTCCCCTCAAAATCAAAGCGTATTTAAGAATATTAGAGAATTATTGTAATGGTAAGTAAATACGAAATAGGCGAACAAAGTTACCCCGGGCTCGCAGTAATTTGTCACCTAATTACAAATATACTTTAAATGCTTGCATTAGACAATTTATGACAAAGGTACTTTGGATATAAATTTAAAATTTAAAAAAAAAACACGCACCACCTTGATCCCGCGAAAGAAATTTACAGTGACACAAAATCTCGATGAGGGACTTGAAGCCCTACGTTAGTGAGATTACTATTAGAAAGAACGAACCAAAAAGAGGTTTACTTAAAGCAAAAGTAAAAAAGTAAATGAAAATAAATAAATAAATAAATAAAATAAAAGGAAGAAGAAGTAATACACATATAATGATGAAAAAGAAAGAGAAACAGCATCTTATAATGAAAATAGTAGTACCAATCATGTAACAAACATTTATAATTAATCATTTATAAGCTTTATAATGTTTAGTTGTGTTATATTTAAACCTGAGGCTCATACAGCATCTTTCCTGGATTGCATGTATTCTCGGACAGATGCTGCCACAGTCGCCGTGTGAAGGTTAATCTCGTACTTACTATTCACATGTGTAACAAATTTTGTATCTAAGCCCAGACACTGTTAGTTTTCCTTTGTATGTAACGTAATCATCATTCCTTGTTTCTGTGATACATACACAATTGTGCTTGATTAATCATAAAGCATATTCCATAAAAAATGAATTTCAAAGCAAATTCCATGTGAAAGAGGAGCTTGGATAAAAAGGAATTTTATCACGGACTATTTATTTCTTAGGAAAAAACTTAAATGTTTACAGTGTTTAATGACGATACATTCACTTGAACACTAATTGTTCCCCGAGATTGTAATTATTTTTTTCATATTAAACTGTGCTATAACATATTTTTTTTTGTTTCTAGATATTTTTTAAAGTGAATAGAGGAATATGATTTTAATTATTAAAGAAAATAAAATATTACAATATAGCACAGTGATCCATCAAAAGTAGTTACTTGTGCTTTTAATTACGTAGTATAAAGTTGTATCAACACAAATTGATTATATATATATATATATATATATATATATATATTACAAATTTTAATTTTTTTTCGCCAAAACTAACCTTTATACTATATTAATCTATACATATAATAAAACAGTAGGACCCGGTGTGTCTGTACATTGAAGATAATTGACAAAAATGGAGTCAGGGCGATAAAAGAAAACCAATGAAACACAAAAAAAAAATTTTTGAATTTTTTGTCTGTCTGTCTGTCTGTCTGTTTGTTCGAGGTTATCTTCGTAACTACTGAATGGATTTTTATGCGGTTTTCACTAATGAAGAATGCACACTCCCGGGCAGTGTATAGGCTTTGTTTCATCAAAATCGGACAACAGACAAAAAAGTAACAAAAAGAAACAAAAGAAACTATTAGGTGCGCTGCTCACGTTTTTTAGTACATAACGTTTTTTAGTACATATAAAATCCAATAGATGTCACTGTGCGATTTTAAAACGCGCTATCGTTATGTTTTCGCCAGTCTACTTAAGTATGAGAAAGTTTCAAGCTGGCTGTCGTTCCATGTGGTTTAGTCGGTAGAACGTCAGTGCGCCATACTGATGGCCCGGGTTCGATTCCCAGCATGGAATTTTTTTTCACTATGTTGGCATTAACGCCTATAAGCAATTAAAAGAATTTGAAATATTGTATTCAAGGCGAATTTTCTCTCTGGGAAAATTTCCTTGCATTAATATGTCAGTGTAATTTTTTTTTCGATTTATTTTTTTTTTTTCGAAACTTTGTTTTTCTTAAAAAATTACAGTAAATATTTGATATTTCCCAACGTTTTTTGAATGATCGACTTGCTTTTTTTTTTTTTTTAATGTATGTCTGAACCTTATCTAACTACTTCTTCAAGATTTCTTTAGATAAACCGACCAGCGTAGCGGGCGAAGGCCGCTAGTTTCCTTATAATAATATTTCGTACTTACTTCAACTTATTAAATTAAAATCATGTTTCTAGATCTAATCTATTAATCTTTATGGAAACGATATAAATTCTTAATTTGCCTTAAAAAACATTTATTCCAGTATGCGTAAATTTAAATTGAGAAATGGAAATAAAAATAGTTTGCTTTTTTGAAAAACTTTAATATCTGTAGTTTTCACAATCACTGAAAATCACATATTAAGATATAGGTTTGAGTAGAATCATCAAATTTTATAACTGTTAGCATATAAATATCTGTTGAATAAATAGAATAATACTAACTTATGAAATAGATAAATTTAATTATGAGACAGGACAGAATTTGAGTAGGTTTGGACAGGTTTGAGTAGAATCATCAAATTTTATAACTGTTATCATATAAATATCTGTTGAATAAATAGAATAATACTAATGTCAATAAATGAGTAAATATAGTTAGAATTAAATACACTTAAATTTAATTTATCAACATAAATCTGAAAGCTTTTACAATCAAAGTGTACACCTTATGCCTGCATAAGGAGCCCAATTTAACCCCAAAAACAAGTAATATTCTTGTTGGCCACCAAGCACATACCTTCTAATGTTGAAAATTATGGTGATAAAATATTTAAAGAATAAGAATTAAAATTTAATCTACTGTCATGAAACAGTGTAAAATCTTCGGGTGAAAAATAGGGTCTTAATTTAGAAACATGCACAATAACGAAATTCTGTCCTGTCTCATAATTAAATTTATCTATTTCATAAGTTACATCAGAAAGTTTATTTATAATTTTATATGGTCCAGAGAAAGTAGGCTCTAATTTTCGAGTTTTAGGGTATTTAAATTCTTCATAAATTACACAGTCTTGTATTTTTAATGGGTATTCGACAAAATTTCGATCATAGAGTCTTTTTCTTTTAAGGTGAAATTCACGAGTTCGCGCTTTCGCAATCTTGAGGGCTTTGTCTACTGGAGATGTTTACATTTTGATTGCCCCAGACAGAATTATTACCCTCCCTTTTAAAAATCTGAATCTAAATTATCGTGAAAATTATAACTATATTTAGCTGCTAACTTTAACCAGAAATTTCATCTAATAAAAATAGAAATTGTAAATATCATAGTTATAACTTAATTTGGGATCAACTTTTATTTCTATTATTTTATATAAACCATACCTTTCAAAAAATATCATTATATTATTTTATCTATTTACTTATTTTCCCTCAGTCAACATTTGATATTGTGCATATCAATAAATTCTTTTCTTTTCTTTTTCTCCTAAAATTAATCGTCTATAAAAATCGTCTGCCTAAGATATTTAAAATTCTGAGTCGATTATATATTGGTTAAATAATATATATTTTTTTAAAATAAAATTGTTGTCTGTCAAATATTAATCTCGACTCTGGGTATGAGTTATATTTACATAAAGGAATGATGGTTTTAGACTAAAGAATGTTCTAGAATTTTCTTTTTAAATTTAAAAAGGGAGGAAACCTAGAGAGGTGGTAAGAAGAAGATTTCTTGGGTTCTCTCTTCCATGAGTACGGCTGGATGTAGTAAATGATGAAATAATTTTTTGGAAGTTTCGGTAAAAGATCGTCTGCAAAAGGAGCTTTTCTCTCTATTATAGCTACAGTTTAAATAAATGAACTTGCAGCAGCCAAGGAGTGACTTATTGAATATTCTACATTTATTTATTTTGTTTTTTTTTTCTCTCTGGTCATGACTTCTGTGCGGAGAAAGGGAAATCTGGCGATGATGTTTCTGCCCCTCTAATTTTAAAATGTCACACACATATATATTGAAGATTTTTGTGTCCAGGACTCCTGTCCTATTACTGTCCTGTTCCTATTACTGGTATTAAACCAGTAATAATCTCATAATAGATGAATACTTTAAAACAAAATAACCTTTTCAGGGGCAAGTAATTTCGTCTGTGTCATTCTAAATTCCCACCGCAAATAAAAAAAAATCCAAAGTAAAGAAAAACAATTTTATGAATTATTCCCACCAAAGTTATAAAAGTAAATGTTCATAAAAACTTCTGGTGTAAATATTTATTCATCGTAGGTGGGATAAAATATATTACGCCGCTTTTCAAAGTGTTAAATATGAAATAATTATATATAGATTTTATTTATCCAGAAATACTTTTTTGTATCGAACTAAATCGGAAATTAATAAAACAGAAATGCATTAGCAAAAAAAAAAAAAAAAAAAAAAAAAAAAACATTTCTTTCACCTTATTTACATATGATACAATTTATGCGAACACAGAAATAAAAACAAATAAATAAAAACGAATTCTTAATTTTTCTCCCTATTACTTGATATTTTATTATAAAACAGCCCAAAATAAGTAAAAATAATTAAAAATTCTAAACTTACAAAATTTCTTTATTTACATTATTATACCTTTATGTTTCTGTTAAAATGCGCAAATTCAAACTATAAAAACAATTAAAAAACTATTTCACTGTGTACATCTTAAGAATTTACCTGAATCATTAGTAAAACAAACAAAAGTAAAAAAAAAATAATAAAATTGCATGTTCTGTGCAATTTTTAATTTCAAGTTTTCATGCACCCTACCATACTATGCAGTTTCTTTGCTTATTTACTTTTTAAATCGATGTTCATTTTAATTCTGTCATAATTTATTATATTATTGGAACATTTTCATTAGAAAAAGTCTATATGAAATAAAAAACTAACATATTTTAAAATAGATATTGAAGGTGTAAAATTTTAATAGATAATAAATAAATTAACTTAACAAACATCACAGAATACATCACGAACAGCACAATCAGAAGATATCAGATAAAGATATCTTCGTTTGAATATTACGTACGTGTACAAATAATGAAAAAAAACCCTTCTATGTTGACATATTCTTAGAAACTTTCATTGGAACTTTTCAAAATAAATAATTCTCAAATAACAATGTATCAGTAGCAAAATGTTTGTTTCATTATTCATCTCTTACTGTTCAGCTGTCATGTTACTTTGTGTTACATGTCATTTACAATATTTAAAAAAAACCTGTTTCTTTTTAGCAGCACTAAACACATTGTCAGTTAAAATAAACCACTTTCTTATAGAAGAGAAAGGCGTGAGAGAAAAAGGATGTATTCTACAAGATTTATTTAAAATAAAAATTAATTACGAAAGTTACAATACTAATTATAATATTCTAAATTTCCAATAAAGATTTCTCTTATAACAATTCAGAAGTTACAGTAATAACATAACAGCTAAACCTTTGCATTTTTTTCACAGGTTAAAGGTAAGAAATGTTAATAATCTTTATTAATTTTAGATATTTCTCTCCAGTTTGTTTTTTAATTAAAAAACGGAAAACAGTATTGATAATAAATATAATAAAGTAGTTGTTAAAACCTGAACGAGTTTTGTGAAAGAGCATATCTAACCAAAACTATTTGTTCATGAAACATTTATTACATCTGGTACTATCTTTGTAACTTTGCGTTTAAAGTTTAAAATAGTACTGTGGAACTGTTTGTTTTTTAAACAGAAAATAATTAATTATAATATCATAAAAACTATATAGAATAAAACTAAATATTGAAGTAAATAGAATTATTTAAATACCTAACTTTTTTCTCTCCTATCAAAAGAAAAAAAAGGCTGAATTTTATATTTCACTTCCTAAATGATCTTCCATTTACTTTGCATTTCATTTGAATATTGCTTGAATAAAATATTACTTCTTCTCATCATCATCTGATTTGATATTTTTTTAAAAGGAGTCTTGATATTATTGCTTTTTGATTTCTACAGATATTAGAAATATATAAAAATTATCTAAATGAACATGAGGCATTCATATTATTATAAAACAATTTTGTTTTTTTTAGTTTATCTTCTTAGAGAATTGTGTCTAAACCTAAGGTAATCGAACTTGAATTTCTCATGTCATTATCGCTTAACGTTTCTCATTTCAACTTTTTTAACCTTCATGAACTAAAATAGAAAGAAAAAAAGAAAAAAAAATGTAATAGCATAAATAATTTCGTTCACATTTTAATAATTTCGATATTTTAATTTTAGATATTTTTGTCTTAAAATATATGTGTAGTTTTGCACAAGCAATGAAAGTTGTTCTATATTTTAAAATAAATAAATTTAAAGAAAAAGTAGATATACTTTTTTTTTTTTTTGGGGGGGGGGGGGAGGGATTCAAAATAATGTGTCAAAAATATAAAGTATGTAGAAAGACTTTAAGTAAGCAGATTTGCATAGGAATATGGATGCAGAAATAGAGGGTTGGAGCAATAGAGTTCTGTGTCGATTTCAGTGGATGAAAGCAATTCGCTGACATGGATCGTTATTCCTCGAACGGATTTCGGGCAACGTTAAATCATGCATTGTTAAATCTGAGTTTGCCGACTTGCTATTCACGTATATAGTTATGCAAGAAAAAGGCTTACATCCAAAGCATGTCGAACAATTCTCGATATTTTCGAAGGACACTCATACTTTGTCTATTATTGTTTTTTTATATATAATTTTAATAGCAAGACGAAATTATTTTAAAAATAAATTTCAAAAATCGTTTTGCAGAAAGGAATGTTGAAGCATTCACAAATATGTATATATATGCATTTTAGAATAATGTTAATATATTCGTTATTTTCTAAGAAAAATCTTTCTCTGTGATTACAAAGTTTTAAAAAGAAATAACTGCGTATGGTTCAAATGGCGATCCATCTGTGTGTAGCGTATATTTAATGGCCAAAGTTGCACAAAATTATTTTAAGCATATTTATATATAAACAATATGTTAATGAAAAGTAAATATTCATTATATTTATTTCCTTACATTCATTGAAAATTCAAGAAATTATTATCACAATTTCGCATTTTTATTAAAAATATTTTGTGTATAAAGACATCAGTAAAATCTCGTGGGCGGGATATTTTTCTTTTTGTTTAAATTATAAACGATATTTCAATTCCTACAACTAATCTACTGAATTAGGAATTCTTGAAAATTATATTTTCTACAGAATTTTTCGTGAACGATTTAAATTACATTAGATAATTTACACAATTATTTAATAAATTTTAGAAGGATTTTAGAAAGATTGAAGGATTTAGAAGGATTAATTAAATTTCAATTTTTAGGAATTTTGTGCAATCTTTATAATCCCACCCAAATCTATTTTAAGCTTTTTTCTTAGTATTTAGTAGAATTCGGAAATATACAAATATGATGCTCTAGGAAAATAAAAATAGATTAATTTCGAACGGTAAAATTTCCCTCCTCCCCCAACGTCAAGAAATATAAAAAGATGTAAAGGGAAAAGAAATCATCCTTTTAGAAATATTTTTATTTTGTATAAATAATAGTGCTTTTGTAACAAGATAAAGTAAAGTATCTATAACTTATTCTAATTTGTATTAGAACAAACCGACGTATTAAATGAATTTTATAATAAGTTATTTTAATGGTTCTTCTATGTCACGACAGTAGATAAACTGTTAATTCTACAAATTGGATTCTTTCATGAGATGTTAGGATCTGCAGATTACTAGCGGCTCTAAGGGGTCTTACTATGGGTCTCAGGACTATTAAAGCTTTCAAACTTTCGAAATTTCAATTTTTTTATATGTTAAACATCTACCTTTTCTGAACATTTTTATAGAACTGTTTTCTCGAAATTCTGGTCAGAACAAAAATTATGGTTTAAGAATTTTAGCCAGTCAATAGCTGAAGCGGTGTTTCCGAAATTTTGAAGTCATAATTCTCCAAATGACATTTTTGGTGATAGTACGCACGCTATCTTAAAATCTTGTAAGTATTTTTATAAAAAAATTTCAAGATATATGCTTTATATTAATCTGCAAACTGAACCTAAAATTTCCTTTTTATTTTTCAAAATTTTATTTCAATTGTTGTTGTTAAAATTTTCAAAAAATTGTATTAATTAAATACACTTACATACATTAGTAATGAGACACCTTAAGTTTATACTGGTTTTCGTCTTAGGCTTTCAAAAATAAATAAATAAAAGAAAATAATTTCATATGACATATAATAGCTGAAAATATTAGATTGGTACAACAACATAAAACAACATTAAATTGGTATGTGAGTGTTTTTCAGAATATTGATTAAGGAACTGCCAAACATATACATTTTTGATACTATTAAAAAACTTTGCAAGGATAACAAAAGATCGTTAATTTTTATATATTACGGTAAAAATTTAAATAATTTTTTAAAAACCGTTTTATGAGCTATAAATTTCTAACTGGATGAAAAATGTACATACAAGAGATCTCTTGTCTGAAGCCGCCAATTCTACTCTCTAAGACAAATCCATCATTTAGTTTTTGATATATCATCAACAATGTTAGCTGAGTGAATTAAACCGAGAATATTTATCCAGGGTACCTCAGAAGGTAGAGAACTAGAAACTTCAGCCAAGAGATCACTAATTCGAATCTTGTAGATGACATTTTCTAAATATTTTTCATGTAAGAAACCAAATTTTAGTTTGAGGTTCTGAAAACTTCTTATAGTTACAGTTATTTTCAAATAATTGAAAGTTTTAGAAAAATACTTATAAAAAATTTAATATACATCTAAAAAGGTTACTTACAAAACATATCCTACCAAATTGCAATAATTTGGACGAAAGTCTTTTTTTTTAAAGATTGATCTTTAGGAGCACATTGATACAAGAACAAGTGTGGTATGTTGGGACAATCCCTATCTTCTCCAGCATCTACTAAGATATGATATACCGCAACTTTTTAAAACTCTTATTTTTGCCGTTTGTTAGTACATATTAACTTTTGTCCAGTAATGAGCATGTTTAATTTAATAATTTATTATTATTATTACTCGAAAATCGTGGCATCTTATAGCGCCCTAACTTTGCTATTGAATAACATTTAGATACTAACATTGTCTTATCATATTTAATGTAAGAACTAGCATCTCTATGCAGGTGTCTTGTTCTCACGTAAATCAGATATTAAAAGTCCTGTCAAGACTGAATTGATTCATTTCTTGGAAAAGGTTTCCTAGTATTATAGGAGAAGTATTCAGAGAATTTTTATGAACAGGATCTGAATTTGTAACAGCGTAAAGGCAATTATATACATTCAAATGTAGCGATGAGTTGTTTGTGGCATCCACAAATAATTACATAAATTTAGTAGAACATGATAGTCAAAAGTATCAAAGTGGTTAATAGATCCTTTAAAAATGCGTTAAATACATAATCTGAAAATCATTACTGCCTTTCCAAGTTCTATTGAAATGAAGTTTTTGATGTTTTAAAATTAAATCCTTTGTGATGATTGGTTTGCGTTTTTATGTTATATGGCAATATTTCATTCTCTTGATACCTGGTATTATTATTTTATTTCTCATATAAGTGCATTTTGTTAACTGCGAATAACTGCATAATCTCTTTACAGTATTAGGTGCGCAACAATGTTTCTGGGTTTCACACATGAATGGGTCTAACGACACATGAAGATGACATACATGACTAAAGTTATTTTTTTATAGCTTCAAACATCTGTTAACCATAAACTGCCGTAATACTAATACATATCGCAGTGTTAAAATATTTTTTATAAGAAATAAGGGGTCGAGTTTAAGGCCAAATAAACAGCGTTTTCGGGAAGTTTTGATTGTCTGCTTCAATCTGAAAAATAAATTGCAGCCTAAAAATCTCGTTTGTTAAATAGACTTACGAGAAAGAGGCACCATCGGAAAATAGCTGCGGAGATTTGTTTAAATGCTTTAGAAGATGCAATTTCGTCGGAAGAAACAACTGAGGATACCGTTCTCCAAGCCTTATTGGAGATAGATGATAACAAAAAGCAATATTAACTTGAAGATGCATTAAACATGACTCTCTAAAGCATTTTCAAATGCTTAAATGAAGGAAAAAAATCAAAAGCGTGGAAAACGGGGGGGGGGGCGCAGGATTTGATTGAGAAACAGATGAAATATTGAAGAACCATTGTTGAAATTTTGCTTTTGCGGCACAGAAAAAAAGTTCCTGCATCGAATTGTTATTGCGATGAAAAAGGGATATATTTCGAGAATAACAAATGCAAAAAATCGTGTTTTTAACTTCACGAAACATCAACATTAAGTGCTGCGCCAAATCGCTTCAGAAAGAAGATAACTCCCATCATATGGATAGATCAGAAAGAAATAGTGTACTATGAGCTGCTGAAACTGAGTGAAACTGACAATGGGCTTCACTATAAACAGCAACTAATTAATTTTAACTATGAATTGCTCAAACAACGGCCAGACTGGGACCAAAAACACAAATGAATGATATTACCACATGACAACGTTTTGTGCTATCGCGATTTCGTCGTTTAAGACACCACCAAAACGCTGAAATATAATCTGCTGTTCCAATCGCTATATTTTCCCGATCTGTCCCTTTCCGATCATATCTTGTTCTGATCCATAGAGAATGGCTGTGATACACTTGTCTAATTTCGAAAAGGTGAAAAATTGATTAGATAAAGAGTTTCGTTTCAAATATGCGTTGTTTTATTGTTGCGGTATTCATAGCTTCTCAGAGATATGGCAACAATGTGTAGCTAGCTAGGGTCAATATTTTCCATAAACAATTCTTTTGTATTTCTCTTGAAATATTCCATTTCATTTTGATTAAAAGCCCAGAAACTTAGTTGCGCACCTAATAAGTTAACAAAAACATAAAACTTCATTTAATATTAGTCAGTGTAAATGATTACTATTTATTGTATATTAAGTTTTAATAATGAAGATATCAATTATATTCTTCAAGCAATAAATCGCTTTACATTACCAGTCATAGTAAAATTTAATTAATATGACAATTTTGTAAACTTTCTCATGAAAATACAGTTTTGATGCTTACAGTGAAACGCTGAAAATTGCTGCGAATAATTTCTTTCTAGTTAAAATGTAGCATTATTTATACAAATTTATGCAGTTGCATAACGGATTTATATATTATATCTATATTCGAGATCATGTGTTAATTTCTGAAATCTTTAACTTTGAAATATTTACAGTCTGCATTTTTGTTTTTAAAAATGTCCCTCAAAATGGAAACTTTTGGATGCTATTAGTTACAATGGAAAAGGTGCATAGCCTAGTTCGTAGTTAGATTTTTTTATGAAACTTTAAAATTTAAGTTTCAAAAGCTACTTTTTGATTTCTAAAAGGAATCTTGCAAGTTCTTCAAGCAAAATGAATAATTGTTGTAGAACTTAGTTTATTTTATAAAATAAACTAGTTCGTTATTTTATAAAATAAACTACTACAAATATAATTTTCTAATCTGATTTTATTTTGCTCTCAAAATTTCTGAATATACATTTTATTTCTAGGATTAAAATTAAAAAAAAAAACGAGATTTTTTGCATATTGTATTAATTTGGAAACGTCTGATATAACCATTTTATCTTCTACTCTGTTGAAGAAGGTTCTTTTTGGAATCTCTAAACATAAATGTGAATTAAAATTTAAGTAAATATCTTTCACTGTATAGAATATTTATGGAAATTAGTTGAAAACTTTTGCAATTTTATATTTAAACTTAGAAATTTTAGAAATCACAAATTAAGATTTTTGTTTTAAAGATGTGTCATAAAATGTTAAAGTTAGTTAAAAATAAAACTGAATAGACATTTCTATATTTTTTTTCTACAAAAGATGTTTGTAAATTTTATTAAAAAAGCCATTAAAGGAAATTTTAAAGATAACTTTTGAAAGCTTTAATATTGAAAATTTAGAAGTGCGCATGATTTATTTCTACCAGAAATCACGTTTCTAATAACATGCAGAGAAAAGATAGCTTTTTTATAAAACTAATTTTTATGTACCTTATGTAAATTAGAAGAGCATATTCTTTTAAAATTGTTTTATTTTTATTTTAGTGTATGGTTGATTGTCGAATATTCATAACATCAAAATGAATCATAAATGTATGAATATATATAGTGATTGTGAGATTTCTTAAAGAAAGTTATACTTCGCAAAAAATTGCATTACTTTTTTTGTACTTTATTTTTGTATATTTTTTTAACTTTTCGTGATGTATCTATTAAAATAAAGATGTAACAGTGCATTAATAAATTTAGTGCATTCGCTTTTGGAGTAAGCAAAAAATTGTTCATTATAAGTCCAATGAAACTTTTTTCCCACTTCGTCCACTAATTTGTTATTGGTTTCCTTGTGTTACATTCAATATGAAAAAGAACACAAAATAAATAAAGACAGAAAAAAATGAAATAAAAACAGATTTTCCAACTGTAACACAGTTGATTTAGTTACGTAACTGTCAATTTCTTTAAATACCGTATCTCTCCTAACTGAATAAAAAAAATCCCTGTCGGCTGGGCCTATAGGCAGAGGTAGATTTCGAAGAGTGCTCATTTCAACAATATATATATATATATATATATATATATATATATATATATATATATATATATATATATCTTTATATATAAAAATCTTCTGTGCGTGTGTATGTAATTGAACTCCTCCTAAACAACTAGACCGATTTTGATGAAATTGTGTGTGTACGTTCCAGTGGATTCGAGAATGGTTCAGATTACCCTTTCATTGAAATTGGTTCAGTACTTTTTCAGTAATTAGGTAAAAACTAATAGTTGGTGATTTTTCGCTAATTAAAAGTGCTATATATATAAAAGAAAGTCAGGATTTCGTATTAATCACAGCACAAAAAAATCTACCGAATCAAAAATCTTGAAAATTTCGGTAAAAATACTTCTTATAACATCGAGTGCCGCTAAGAAGGGATTTTCGAAAATTCCACCCCAAAGATGAATAGAAAAAAGAACGAACTGAAATTTTCAATGCTCATCTTTATATATAAAAATCTTCTGTGCGTGTGTATGTAATTGAACTCCTCCTAAATAACTGGACCGATTTTGATGAAATTTTGTGTGTGCGTTCCAGTAGATTCGAGAATGGTTTAGATTCACATTTCGTCGAAATTTATTCAGTACTTTTTTAGTAATTAGGCAAAAACTAACAGTTAGTGATTTTTTGCTAATTAAACGTGCTATACATATTAAAGAAAGTCAGGATTTCGTATTAATCATAGCACAAAAAAATCTACCATACCAAAAATCTTGAAAATTGGGGTAAAAATACTTCTTATAACATCGAGTGCCGCTAAGAAGGGATTTTCGAAATTCCCCCCCCCCTCCAAGGAGGGTAAAGAAATGAACGAACTTTTTAAAAAATTCCTTTAAAATCGGCTTTTGTAGATATTTTTCAACTGATAACATATTTTAGTGCATTTTTTCATTCTGAATCGAATGGTACTAAGCAAATTCGTCTGTGCATGTGTATGTCACTGAACTCCTCCTAAACGACTGGACCGATTTTAATGAAATTTTGTGTGTGTGTTCCAGTGGACTCGAGAATGGTTTAGATTCACATTTCATCGAAACTGATTCAGTACTTTTTTAGTAATTAGGCAAAAACTAATAGTTTGGGATTTTTCGCTAATTAAAAGTGTTGAATAAGTTCGACGAATAGAGTGTGGACGGAATGTCCGAGAGGTCTAAGGCGGCAGATTTAAGCTATGCTTCTTGAAGAAAGAGGTCGCGTGTTCGAATCCCGCTCCTGGCAAACGTGTATGCTTTACAATAATATTTCCTGTATTATAATTTTTCTTAACCGACTTCAGAAAATCGTTAACTTTTAACTAAAATGAGAAAAATAAACTTTTCTGCCAAAAATTGAACCGAATTCAAAAAATACTGAAGAGTGAAAAATAATTTCCTTACATAATTGTGATAAGAAATTAAACCAAGAGCGTAGTGTTTATCGCGCTTATTACTATATTTACGTAAATTTATTTATTTTCTGGAGTCGGTGCCAGGAGGACAACGTCTGTCGGTGACAGGACAACGTCTGTCGGGTCCGCTAGTATATATATATATATATATATATATATATATATATATATATATATATATATATATATATATATATATATATATATACATAAATATGATCAGAGATAAACCTAGTTTAATAACTTCATTTGGCCGTTTATGAAAAATTTTTAATTTCATTTTTCTGCAAAAACTGGTTTTATCATAATCATCTTAAGAAAAATTCAGCTCAAATGCCCATTTTGACAACATATTTTGAAATAAATTCTGAATTTATTAAAAAATTTACCAAAACAGTACATTATATAGTTCCTAAATAACAAAAAACTGTCAGTTGAATGCATTTGAGAAAAAAATTGATTTTAAAAATGAGCCGTAACATAACCGATTTGTTGTTTGAATACATCCTTAATTCTTTAATCATGACTGAGCTTCTGAAGATTTTGTGCGAAATACTCACTTTGACAGCATTTTTAAAATTATATTCTATCTTTATCAAAAAGCTGCCCAATGCGTCACAATACGTAGTTGCTAAATAAGAGGATCTGTAAATTGGATGCGTTTGAGAGCGAAAATGGATTTTAAAACGAGTCATAAAAAACGCGATTTGCTATGTGAAAACTTCCTTAAATTTTCAAATCACGATGACTTCGGGAAATTCTGTTCAAAATACCCTTTTTGGTAGCCTTTTTCGAATTATATTCTGTCTTTATCAAAAAAAACCGATCAATGCATCACATTATATAGTTCCTAAATAAGAGGATCTGTTAATTGGATGCGTTTGAGAGCGAAAATGGATTTTAAAACGAGTCATAAAAAATGCAATTTGCTATGTGAAAACTTCCTTAAATTTTCAAATCACGATGACTTCGGGAAATTCTGTTCAAAATACCCTTCTTGGTAGCATTTTTTTTAAAAAATGTTCCGTCTTTATCAAAAAACTGACCAATGCATCACACTATATAGTTCCTAAATAAGAGGATCTGTAAATTGGATACGTTTGAGAACAAAAATGGATTTAAAAACGAGTCAGAAAAAAAACGCAATTTCTTATTTGAATACTTCCTTCATATATTTCCAGTCCCGATGACTTTGGAAAATTCTGTTCAAAATACCCTTTTTGGTAGCGTTTTTTTAAATATATTCCGTCTTTATCAGAAAATTGATCAATGCGACAATTTATAGTTTCTAAATAAGAGGATCTACCATTTGGATGCGTTTAAAATCAAAAATGAATTAAAAAATGAGTCAGAATATAAGCAGTTTGGATTTGAGGTTTTTTTCTCCAACTCCTATTTTTGTTTAAATTCTTTTTTCTATACGAATTGGTCCTATGAAAAACTTGTCAATGTAAAAGTTGTAGATATTTTTGAGAAGATGTAAAATAAATTTAATCAGAATTTATAGCTTAAAAATTGACGGAGTTATGGATTTTTCTCTTTTTTCACCGCCCTTTTTCTTTTGGTTTTTAATTTTTTTCATCGGTAAAAGTTGTCCTATTAAAAACTTGTAAAAACAAAAGTTTTAGATAATTTTAAGAACATATACAAACAATTTAGTTGGACTCGATATCTTGAAAATTGACGAAGTTATGAATTTTTTTCTCTCAAAACCCCTGTTTTTTTCGCCCCTTGAGCCTACTTCTAAATTTATCAAAAATCTGTCATGCGTAAAATTGTGGCCCATTTTTAAGAAGTACTATGAATTTTAAACCGATTCGATATTTACTTTAAATAAGAAGTTATGGCGTTTTTTCGGTTTTCACAAAAATACCCCCTATTCCGGCCCCCTAGGTCCGATTTTGCCCATTAAAGAACTTAGCCGAGATTTTATCCCGTTTGATTTTATGTACCAGTTTGGTGGAGATTGGTGAAGAATTATAGAAGTTATTGTGTCCATAAAAAAGTGATATATATATATATATATATATATATATATATATATATATATATATATATACAGGGTGTCCCTAAACAAATGGTATATACGCTAGGGGGTGATAGATCACATCAAGACGAGTAATAGTAAATAGGAAACCAAGGGTTCCAAGCATTTTCCAAAGGAGATAGCCGCCATTAAAGTTTGGGGTCCAAAATTTCAAATACACATAAAAAACGGAAAAATTGGTGGATTGACTTGCAGTTTTCACTAAAATTATTCTTTATGTAGTTATTTTCTTGAAAATAAATTATAAAGATAAATTTCGAAAAATGCCGATAGAGGGCGCTTTAGACTTTGAAGTAATGAAAAACTATTTTTTGCCGTGATTTTTTGCATTTCATTAAATGGTTTTGTAAGCCTAGACTTAAATTTTGAGCTCAAAATCTGAATTGTTGGAAGCGGTTAGGTAGCACAAACTTAACTGTGTTCAGAGGGTTTAAATTTCAAATGATTACAAAAAACGGAAAAATTGGTCGATTGATTTTCGGTTTTCACCAAAACTATTCTTTATGACGGTATTTTATTGAAAATGAATTATAAAGATAAATTTCAAACGCTGCCGATAGAGGGCGCTTTAAACTTTGAAGTAACGAACAACTACTTTTTACGTTATTTTTTTGCATCTGATTAAATATTTTCGTAAACTTAGACTTAAACTTAAATTTTGAGCTCAAAATCTGAATAGTTGGGAGTGGTTAAGTAGCAAAAACTGAACTGTGTTCAGAGGGTTCAAATTTCAAATGATAATAAAAAACGGAAAAAATGGTCGATTCGTTTGCGGTTTAAAATAAAACTATTCTCTGAGTCAGTAGCTTCTTGAAAATGAATTTTAAAGATAAATTTCAAGAAATTCCGTTAGAGGGCGCCTTAAACTTTAGAGTAACCAACAACAAATTTTAACCGTTATTTTTTGTATCTAATTAAATGCTTTCCAAAACTTGTTAAATGTTTTCGAAATCTTAGATTTAAACTTAAATTTTGAACTCAAATTCTGAATGGTTGCGAGGGGTTAAGAAGCGCAAACTAAAATGTGTTCAATAGTTGAAATTTACCCCCCCCCCCCCCTCGAACACAGTTCACTTTTGTGCTACTGAAACACTGGCAACGACTCAGAATTTGATCTCAAAATTTAAATCTAAGCATTTGAAAGCACTTAATGAGATTTAAAAAAAATAACGGTTAAAAATAGTTGCACGCTACTTCAATGTCTAAAGCTCCCGCTATCGGCATTTTGTGAAGTTTATCTTTAAAATTTATTTTCAAGAAAACACTGATTTAAAGAGAAGTCTTAGCAAAAACCGCAAACGAATCGACTAATTTTTCCGTTATTTTATAGTTTTCCGTTTCGTTTGAAATTTAAACCCTCTGAACACAGTTCAGTTTGTGCTACTTAACCACTCCCAACTAGTCAGATTTTGAGCTCAAATTTAAATTTAAATCTAAGCCTACGAAACCATTTAATGTGATGCAATAAATAGTATTAGGATGGATTATTTAGTTAATCCAAATTCGAAAGCGCCCTCTATCGGCATTTTTTGAAATTTATCTTTATAATTCATTTTCAATAAAATACCGACATAAAGAATAGTTTTAGTGAAAACCGCAAATCAATCGACCAATTTTTCCGTTTTTTATAATCATTTGAAATTTAAATCCTCTGAACACAGTTAAGTTTGTGCTACCTAACCGCTTCCAACAATTCAGATTTTGAGCTCAAAATTTAAGTTTAAGTCTAGGCTTACAAAACCATTTAATGAAATGCAAAAAATCACGGCAAAAAATAGTTTTTCATTACTTCAAAGTCTAAAGCGCCCTCTATCGGCATTTTTCGAAATTTATCTTTATAATTTATTTTCAAGAAAATAACTACATAAAGAATAATTTTAGTGAAAACTGCAAGTCAATCCACCAATTTTTCCGTTTTTTATGTGTATTTGAAATTTGGACCCCAAACTTTAATGGCGGCTATCTCCTTTGGAAAACGTTTGGGACCCTTGGTTTCCTATTTACTATTACTCGTCTTGATGTGTTCTATCACCCCCTAGCGTATATACCATTTGTTTAGGGACACCCTGTATACTGGTCAGATTGCAATGGGTAGTATTTCATACGAAAACTACCTAATAATAAGGTGTACTGATAAAATCTTGAATTTCTTACAAACTAGTAAATTATCATATGAATTAAACTGAAATACATATGATTCTTGAAAATTCCATGGAAGCCATTCAAAATTCAATTTTCTAAGATTGTAATTAAAAAACATGAAATTTTTTTTGTCTTTTTTTAAAATACCGAAATTTGAAATACAAACATGTTTAGTTTTAGTGAAACTACAAAAAAAGATATCGATATCTGAAAATATCTCAATTCAACGGATTTCTTTTTTAATTAACAGGAGACTTTGGTGCAAACATATCAAAAAAGAGCAATGATAACAGTAAAATATAAATGAATGATATCTATATATGTATGCATATACAGTGTGATTCTAATTTTTTTTTCAATGAAAGATGGGTGATAGTACACAACAAGACAAACAATATTAAATGGGAGACCAAGGGTCCCAAACGTTTTCCAAAGGAGATAGCCGCCATTAAAGTTTATGGACCGAAATTTCAAATAAACATAAAAAACGGAAAAATCGGTCGATTGATTTGCGGTTTTCACTAAAATTATTCTTTATGTCGGCATTTTCTTGAAATCAAATTATAAAGATAAATTTCAATAAATGCCGATAGAGGGCGCTTTAGACTTTGGGGTAACGAACAACGATTTGTTGTCGGTATTTTTTGCATCTCATTAAATGTTTTCGTAAACTTGGACTCAAACTTAAATTTTGAGCTCAAAATCTGAATAGTTGAGTGGTTAAGTAGCAAAAACTGAGCTGTGTTCACAGGGTTCAAATTTCAAAAGATTATAAAAAACGGAAAAATAGGTCGATTGATTTGCGGTTTTTACTAAAACTATTCTTTACGTAGGTATTTTTGTAAAAATAAATTATAAAAATAAACTTCTAAAAATGCCGATAGAGGGCGCTTTAAACTTTGGAGTAATGGGCAATCTTTTTTCGGCGTTATTTTTTCCATCTTATTAAATGCTTTCATAAGCTTAGACTTAAATTTTGAGCTCAAAATCTGAATAGTTCGGAGTGGTTAAGTAGACAAACTGAACTGTGTTCAGAGAGTTCAAATTTCAAATGATTATAAAAAAACGGAAAAATTGGTCGATTCGCTTGCGGTTTTCGCTAAAACTAATTTTTTTATCAGCATTTTCTGGAAAATAATTTTTTAAGATAAATTTCACAAAATGCCGATAGAGGGCGCCTTAGACTTTGGAGTACCGTACAACTCTTTTTAACTGTCATTTCTTTAATCTCATTAAAGGCTTTCAAATGCATAGATTTAAATTTTGGGCTCAAATTCCGAATCGTTGGGAGTGTTTAAATAGCGAAAAATTGAATTGTGTTCGAGGAGGGGGCACTATTATTTTTCTATTTCAGAACACTCTTCAGTTTGCGCTTCTTAACCCCTCCAAACGATTCAGAATTTGAGCTCAAATTTAAGTTTAAATCTATGCTTCCGAAAACATTTAACAAGCTTTTGCAAACATTTAAGTAGAACCAAAAAATAATAGTTAAAATTAATTATTGGTTATTCAGAAGTTTAAGGCGCCCTCTAACGAAATTTTTTGAAATTTATCTTTAATATTTATTTTCAAGAAGATACTTATATAAAGAATAGTTTTATTTTAAACAGGAAACAAATCGACCAATTTTTCCATTTTCTATAATTATTTTAAATTTAAACCACCCCCACCCCGTTAAACACAGTTCAGTTTGTGCTACTTAACCACTCCATATTATTCAGATTTTTAGCTCAAAATTTAAGATTAAGTCTAAGCTTTCGAAAACATTAAATAAGATGCAAAAAATAATGGCAAAAAATATTGTTTGTTATTACAAAGTGCAAAGCGCCCTCTATAGACATTGTTTGAAATTTATCTTTATAATTTATTTTTCAGAAAATAACAACATAAATAGTAGTTTTAGTGAAAACCACAAATCAATGAACCAATTTTTCCGTTTTATAATCATTTGAAATTTAAACCCTCTGAAGTTTGAGTCTATGCTGACTAAAATATTTAATGAGATGCAAAAAATACCGGCAAAAAATAGTTGTTCGTTACTCTAAAGTCTAATGCGCCCTCTATCGGCATTTTTTGAAATTTATCTTTATAATTTAATTTCAAGAAAACGCCGACATAAAGAATAATTTCAGTGAAAACCGCAAATCAATCGACCAATTTTTGCATTTTTTATGTTTATTTGAAATTTTGGTCCCTAAACTTTAATGGCGACCATCTCTTTTCGAAAACGTTTAGGACCCTTGATCTTCTATTTAATATTGTTTGTCTTGATATGTACTAGCACCCCTCTTTTATTGTAAAAAAAATTTTGGAATCACCCTGTATATCTATCTGTATGCATATACAATTTAAATTTGATGAAAGTATTTATTGAGCACTAGATGCATAATGTGAAAACATTTAAAAAAAAACAGTAAACATTAAAATAACAATATTAAACAATATAAAAAGTCACCCGAAGAATAAAAGCCGTCACTCTTCAGCAGGCGGAATGGCTTTAACATTCCCACCACTATTAAAATAAAGCTTAATCAGCAGGTTTCGTGTAATATGACAGAGTCTTGCATTAAATATGAAAATGACATATTCAAAAGTCACTTAAATATCATTTCAAAGAAATATGATTTACTTACATATTGATGTAACGTAATCAAATACCTACACTCAGTATTTTAAATCATAGTTATCCCATATACTGAATAAACATTTATATTTATGTAATCCTAAATGATAACAATATAAAATGCAAGCAACTGCCACACTTCCGCCTGTACCTGCTTATTAGCATAAAAGATAAACTTACTGCATAAGCACAGATCTTTATTTCCAGCAGGTGACAAAAACTTTTAACTCGAACGAAGACCAGTCCACATTTCCATAATTATAGCCTTTTCTGTCCGGTCGTAACATCTTTCTGCATGTTTTTTCATCCAAAATTGAAAATTCGATAAAATTTGGAAAAAATGGAAAAAATTTAATTTTGGTTAGATTTTTTTAAATTTTAATTTTTTTATTTTTTAACACAAAATAATCATTTTGATATCAATCAAAACCTGCCTTTGCGTAACAGATATTATATTGCATGGATATTAAGTGAAAAAAAAAATCAAAAATAATTTCAAAATTTAATATTGCTGCATTTGGTTTAAAGTTTCGAAAAACTGGCAGTTCCAGTTTTTTCAGTGAATGATTTATCAGCTTGTATATTTTGCAGATTAGTTTACTTTGAACATTACAGTACAATGGCGATGTTAAAAAAAAAGAAAAATTTATGAATTACCCCCTATTTGGGTTTAGCTTTGATATGCCAGTAAATATGTTCCCTATTATAAAAACGTTATAAAATTTATATGTATGTATATAAAAAATAAACAAAACAAGGAGTCAGTCTACATCTATTTATTTCCTGCCAGTGAGAAGGAGTTGCTAATAAGTTAGAGTAACCTGTAAATGAGATTCAATCTCAATAATTTACCACTGCAATATTTTAAGAAAAATTAAATTGTCTCACGACAAATATTAAGCCCTTCTTAAATCTTATAAAACAAAATAAGATATCGAAAGCTATAACAGTCTTGTGGACCCTTTCCGAAAACACTGCCTATTTTTGTTCAGTTCAATAGATTTGAATATAAGTATAAATTTTGAGTATAAACTAAACCGACGTAGTGCGATCATATTCACTTTTCTGCATCATCAGCTGCCATTCAAAAGCCAAAATGTTGACGAGCTAGGTGTCACACCACCTACAGTGACGAAAATTGGCATCAGCCAGAATATTAGACAGTTTGGACATTTCCGACCAAGAAGATGCTGCTACCATGTCTGTTCCATTTCAAGAAGTGGGCATTATCTCACAAAACTATGAATCAAATGCTATTGACAGAAAAAAATTTCGGCATGACAAACCAAACCAAAGACCTCTCTATCGTTTTAATCATTCCCCAGCAAACACTGAGCTATCGGTAAGCAATCGGACGATAGCCGCTTGCCATTGTCAGCGGTATTGGACCGATGCCGGTTGCTGCTATCGGTTCCGTATCTTTTTTGATACGCCGCGCGAATGCCGCCCGATTCATGAGGCACGCAGCCGGTCCGGTATCGGGAAAAAACTACACCGATAGCTAACCACACGAATACCGACTGAAGCCCGGCACAAGCAAAAAAAAAAAATCTCTGGTGACGCCACCTGTTAAACACTCTAGCAAGTATTTTGAGAGCCAATGAACATACTTCAGTGCGAGAACAGGCGGGGTTTGATCTCGCAACCCCTAGTTCAGAAGGCGAACGTCTTAACCACTAGACAAGTCAGACCTGTTTAGGGGGAGGATTACGTGTGGTAATAAGGGTGTGGCTTTTCAGTAAGTGTCACGTAAATGGCGAGTGTTGTTGACGTAAATGACAGATTGGAAAATTGTAATATTAAAGTGTTTTTATTTTATTTATGTATTCCTTTACTTGTAATTGTCTTATGCGCCTGATTTTAAAAATTAAGTTAATATTTAAATTAATAAATTAGGAAATTAATTAAAGCAAAAGAATTGTTTTTCTTATAAATTTTAGAATCCTTAATTTGTATATTTAAAAAATTAAAAATAATAAAAAAAATTTTCAGAAGTATTGTTAAATAATATATATATATATATATATATATATATTATTTTTATTATTATTATTATTATTATATAAATTATATATTTTTTAAGAATTATAAAGTTACTAAATGTAATAATAAAGTAATAAAGTAATAAAGTAAAAAAAAAAAATTAAGAAATATATATTTAAAACGTAAAATAACTAATTTAATAAAAAATAATTTGATAATTAATCACTTTTAATTAGAATAAGAATTCAAAGTCATTTCATGATTTAAAGCAGAATATTTTTTTATTATGTAGCAATATTAATTCCGAATAATTGTTGCAATAACAATTTTTAAATCTTAAAATAAAATAGCAATATTAATTTATTTTTCATTTGTAAGATAATATTTTAGAAAAAAAAATCTGATTTATTTTATGTTAAAAAATGGGTAGATTTCTTTTATATGTTTTACCTTGTAAAATATTTTCTAGCACTTTTTAGTAATTAATAGTAAAATAAAATAAGAAAATGAGTTATTGCTTTAAAAATGAATAGTTAGATAGAAAATAAATTCAATTACCTTACAAATTATTTTTCTGTTTTTATATGATTAAGTTCCTAACAGTGAATAACAATTTAAAGGAGAGAATTTAAGAATTCTTTTTTGGTTAAAATAATTGTAAGTCATTTTAAAAATTACTTCAAAAACAATATTTTTAAATAAATAAATGTAGGTTATTTTTGACATATTTTCTGTTTATCACTGTCAGAATTTTTAATGAAATACATGAGCTATACATTTCTTATCAAAACTAAAACTCAAATAAAATTGAGAAAAAAAATCTGTTAAGATTAAATATTCTGAATTCGGACCTATGTTGGCAAATCTGATCGGTCCACTATCAGAACTCAGATATCGGTCCTGCGTCACTTGCCGGTATAAGTCGCTAGCCGATATATAACCAAATGTGGGCCGATTACCGTAACCGGCTGTCAAAAAAGCAGATTCTTAAGTTTCAGTTGCCAACCTACTACCGACACTTAACCGACATTGACGACTGCGGACCGATAGTATGCCGAAAGTTATGTGCTTGCTGGGTCGTTTTAGTCATTTGTAAAAGATATGATCATGGCCAATTTCTTTAAACTTTAATGGGTGTAAAGACATGACTACATCACTAGAAGACAACCGAAGAAAAGTCATAATAGAAGCAGACTTGAGTTTGAAAAAAGAACTTGGTTCCGAACACATCGGCAACATATATAAAAATTCTGGGAGAGTTCAAACAATTTGAAAACACGAGGTAGATTTTTTTGTCATGTGTTAACAGTAATATCCATGCAACAAAGTTGGTTGCAATCGGTTGTGACGGAATATTTGTAAACATAGATATTAAAGGATGTGTTTTTCGAAATATGGAACTGATCTTCAAGCGACACTAAAATGGTTTTTGTGCTAGTTACACACCAATACGTCATCTTTTCGCAGCGTGGATGGAACCGCGGCTAGACACAAATGTTTCACTGGTGGAAAAAAATATTCGATTCATGTGAGAAGCTTTTTGTATTTTCATTTATGTCAGTAGATTAATTCTAAAAGCGCGTGAGAGAAATCAAACGGTCTGCTGAAATGCTAATCATTACATAAAATAATATCTATATTTTCCATTTACCAGCTTTTAACCTTTTGCGACGGATTATATAGATTTAATTAAAAAGGAAAATGTGTCGAACCTCCACTAACTGTGGGATTTACTAACGACATTATTTCAGAAGCAATAGTAAATGCAACAATCATTCCGGTGGCAATAACATCTGCTATCTATAATATCTATTCACGCAACATTCATTCTACAAAACTAATAATCAAAATAGTCAAGGAAGCATTTTCTGTTGTGTATGGGCCAGGTATAAGAGACGGTTTCATAAAAATTGAAATGAATTGCCAAATCCCATGCCGATTTTCAATACCAAACGTCATTATCGCCAATTGTAATGTTAAGGATTTCTTTTTATATATAATAAAGAAGCCGTTCAATAAGAATCTAAAGTTTTTTTCTTGTAATCAAATAAATATCTCCTCATTGCAATAAATGATAAAAATTCTATAGTTCATGTTTTTTTTCTTTTTTTACAAAAAAAAAAAAAAAAAAAAAAAAAAAAAAAAGATTTTTTCACCGTAAAAACGTTCAAATACATAAATTTGAGCTACGTTGCGGCAGATTTAAATTTTCAAATTTATTTTTTTAATTATTTTTATCATACTCAGCATATAATATCACATCTTTTACGTATAGGTATGTTTTGAAAATTTTTTAAACTATTATTTTGAATTATAAATCATCTATCCAAAATTAGGTATTTTTTCACTTTTTTTCGAAATTCAACCTCATTGTGGCAATAGTAAAATTTAAAATTAATTTTTTTTGTTATTTTCCCTTAATCTCCATCCAAGAGAACATCTTTTCCGCATAGGTAGGTGTTGACACTGTGAAAAAAAAAAAAAATCGATTTACCGTAATGTACAGTACAGAAATAAGTTTCGTATTCTCAAAATATGAAAACAAAAATCTGATAATAAAAAATATCTCTTATTATATTCTATCTGCTATAAAATGTAGACGAACAGTAAAAAAATAGGATGCGAAATATGCATTTTCTGGAAAAGATACCAAGTAAAATATTGATAGAAAATATCAGATAGTAAGCAAATATGTTGAAATGCATCTAGAAAAAGGGTAACACATGCTTCTGTGAAAATCACTTTTCATTTTATCAGACATAGAAGAAAGGAAATCACACAAATACTTTTTTTTACAATGCATGATACGAAAGTCTACATAACAAGGTATTTTTGTGTTTGCATGTAATTTTGAGTAAATAAACCGCAATTTTCCGCTTATAAAATCGAAAATATACAATTTTGCTAAGCAAAATTTTGTATTCACGACATATGAATAAGGTTGGAAATATATATCGAGAATGAAATGAAAAAATGTGTATGTATTAGGGTGGTGCGAAAAGTATCATGTTGTGATATTTCTGATATGGTATAGCTCGAAATAGTTACTATTGGTAAATACAAATAAAAGAAATAAAACCCTCAAATTGCACATTACCATGGGATCGCGAAAACGGTCTATAAATTAAATAATGATAAATTTTCAATTTTTTCAGAATTAAAAATAAGGATAAAAATATGTAAGTATCTTTTTTATTGCTACTGTGAAAATTACTTGCAGAATGAACATTTTTAAAATAACAATAATTATAATAATGCGTTTCGAGGATATCTTCCGATAGCACAATCTGAACAAAAATTGGGAAATATTAAATTTTGACTGATTTTGACGTATTAAGAAAATAATCGACCGAGATTAGTTTGCGATTTACATTTAAATTCTAGGTTAAGATTTAAATGTAATTATATTCTATAAAGGATATTAGATCATTTTTCATATAATATAAAACTCTATTCAGATTGTTCGATGCAGGACGAATATGTTTAGTAGTTCATACAGCTATACCGAAAAAATAATACTAAATATCCTGCAACGAAAAGGTTAGAACAATTATTATAAATAATTATTTTTCATATAAAAAATCACTTTAATTATAAAAAAAATAAAATATATTAAAAATGTAGACGTTTTAACTAATTTTCATGAGTTATTTTCAGAATGTAAATAAAAATTTACAAACACATTGAACTTGAAAATCTGGAATAAATAATTATTGAATCCAAATTAAATATCACGCCCCCTATGTGTTCAACATTGACCATGTCTCTACTGTGTTGTATTCAACAAACCATCTAACCAATAAATCCATATATTTGGGATGTAAAAAGACACATTATCATTACAAACATGTGATTTTTTTATATATAAATTTCAATGGACTTTTATTCAAATAACTTTAAATAAAAATTAGGTCTCTAAGTTAATCTACTCTCGTTAAAAATATTATTAATGTTCTCTTTTTCATTCAGTCTGGATAAAGCAGTTTCTCTCTGTTAAATTTTATATCCGTTATATGCATTCATATAAAACTGCTTTATCCAGACTAAATCAATCCAGCGTAATTTTTTTAAGATTTTTTTAAAATTTATTTATTTACTAGATTAAATATTTACCAATTGATATAAATTATACGACTGATCTTTTTTTTTTTTAGATTATTAAAGAGAAATCACATACACGGACTGGCCAAGAGCCAGTTTCAGTGTCCTGCATGCCTGATAATTTCTAACAATAATTTTATAGCATTGTTTAGCACTTTTTTTCTGAATAAACTTAAGTTTAATATAAAGAAGGAATAGAAGATCTATAGGTACGATACAGATTCTGTAGAAAATGATTTGATTCATTTCTGTTTTTTTGGTGAAAAATACAGAACTCAAGTTTTTGACCTGTTACAGGTTTTACAACAAGATTAAATATTACTTAGAGTTATAGTGTGTATTACATTTCTGTCTAAAGAACCCGGATAAACAAATTAACTCGACATACTTTATGTTACTGTCTTTTACTGCAGCAATTTTAGATTTTAAAGAATGGACTTCAAATGCAATATTTTTTTATTTTTCAAAGGATGTCAGAAAATATTCTTGAAACACACTTTTTATTTCATTTTTATTATATTTTATTACACTATATTTCTTTTTATTGTATTTTTTGAAGTAGTCCGTAGTTTTTATACAGCTTGATTTTTCTTATGTTCTAAAATTTCACTGATCCCGTGTCTTTATGTTTTTAAAACATTAAAAAAAATTCTTAAGAACAAAAGCAAGGTGTATTATTTGAAAATTATGATTAATGATGATTTCCATTGTCGAATTCATTAAATTGCTCTTTCTATTATCACATTACAATTATATATATGAGACGTATACAATGTGAAAATAAGTTTAGCAGTCTTAAATATGAGAAGAAAGATCTTGTAAAAATAATAACAAAATTTTTTGTTACTATTTGCTTTAAAATGTGGACAAACAAACAAAGAAAAAGATTTTAAAAAATACATTCTCAGGAAAAAAACATATTACTATAATATGGATAATAAATATCAGATCGCAAGCAGATATGTTGAAACGCATCTAGAGATAAGGTAACACATGTTTCTATGAAAATCTTTTTTCTGTGTTTTTTCAGACATAGAAGAAAGGAAATCAAACACATTTTCTTACAATGCATGAAGCAAAAATCTGTAGAACATGCTATTTTTCTGTTTACATGAATTTTGAATACATAAACCGTAATTTTTCTCCATATAAAATAGAAAATGTACAATATCCTAAGGAAAATGTTGTATTCACAGTTAGGGAATTACGTTTGGAACATATATCGAGCATGAAAGAAAAAAAAGTTATATGTATATTAGATGGGTGCGAAGAAAAGTCAAATTGATATTTCCAAGTGGATATATTGCGAAAAAGGTATCATTGGTAAATAATAAGAAAATAAAACAAAAAAATATATAAATAGGACTCACTCTACCATCGCGTAAAACGTCTATAAAATGAAGAAAATTGAAAAAAAAATCCGTTTCTCTCTCTTCTTTTTTTTTTTTTTTTTAAACGTAAAATATTTATTTTTTTTCTTTACCTTTATTGATTAAACACAAGCATTATCTCTGATGCTAATTTTCCATGTGGGTGAAAAAGTCCGGTTAGGAAAGAAACTACGGATGTATTTGTTGAAGCCGCCAATGCTCTTCCAACTGAGCTTTCCCGGACACGAACACTGGAGGACTATTTCACCACAATATCTTTAATGATCACATAATCTGGTCTGATATTATGGATCAACTCAACAGAAAAAATCGGAGGTCAATATATGGAAAATGCAGAAAACGCTGCATACGAAATTATATGAGATTAATTTATAACACGATTTTTCAATCTTTAAATCAATTATTACAGATATTAATTAATTGTTATAAATTAATCTAACATGGATTATCTATTAGAAATGTGCCGCCGATTCAGACGACTATGCCCCCCCCCCCTCCCAATTTCATGGAAGCCTGAATTCCCAGCTACACGTCCATGCCGGTAGTCAAGGACTAGCCCAGTCTTCAGCCAGCGCACGTCACGCACCAATCTTCTCAAACGAGAGACGATGAGCCGAAAGCGACGGTCCTCAGAACTCAACCACAGCCGCCTATATACTACCGGCGGCAGAGCCATTTCTCGAAAAACCGCCGAAAAAGTGAAGCTGGATTCAGCTTTAAACACTGAACCATTTCATTAGACCACGTGTAAGTCCACTGACGCAAACCCTGCCCAAATTAACATTGAGTAAGCTGCTTTCTGTTCCGTGCACATGGCTCGGCACGTGGTCATTGTTTTGGTTCAGGGTTTGCACGATTGGTTAGAATAACTTGGGCAGGGCATTAAAGTCCTCTGGCGGAAGACTTCATACATTAATCTCAAATAGACGGGCCTATAGATCTAGTGGGCCATGACTCAACACTCAAAGTGCAAAGAGGTGCCTTTGCTTGATTTCCCTAACAAGTTAACCCGTCAACCCGCAGAAGCAGAACATCTACAAAAAATTTGGGGTTCTATCTATACTAATAAAAGAACAAAACGCTCTGTCTGTCTGTGTGTGTGTCTGTGTGTCTGCGATGGCTAGAAAAATCTACAGTACGTACGAAGCTCAAAATGTTTTTGAGATTAGCCCAATATCTCTCCTGATGCACCTGAGCTTCAGAATTTCGAAATTCCGATTATTAACTGAGTAATTAATTAAAATCAAGAGGTCACTCTCATAAAAAATCATCTTTTACCCATTTTTTTTCTCTTTCGTTTGTTTACTGTTGGTTGGTTGTGTAAAAATTTTCGCAGACTTAATAAGAAAGCTGAGACAAAATTAAAGAAACCCATGGAGGAATAAGATAAGTGGAGGTGAAATAAGCCTCAAAAACGTTTTGCGATATGAAACCATTTAAAAAACCATCAAATTTTAATGTGCCAAACAAAAGGACGTGGAAGGGATTTTGTGTTATAAGACGAATTGAAAGAAGTGCATTACAATTGAAGCATATTTCAAGAGGAAATAGCAAATTTTTAAAATGGTTTTTGTTCTATTATTATTTATTAGAATAAATATTCGCTTTTAAAATGAAGGAAATTGGAAAATTAGCAATAATTAAATATCAAATTAAAATTAAATAAGATATTGAAAACATTTGAAACGAACTAAAAATTTTATAACTAAAAGTTTCTTTCATTAATGTAATTTTAAATACTCTATAACGTAGATGAAAAATGTTTATGATTTAATAATTGCATGCAAATAAATATTTAAAATATAATGATGAAATTATTCTTTTAAAATCATGCATGAAAACTTAAGTAATATATATTAATCTGAAATATAAATTTCTGAATGCAGACGATTTTAATGTACTAACAAAATAATGTTATATTTTCAAGCAAAACGTTAAAATTATTTTCTATATTGATATTTAAAACACATATGATAAAATAATTAATAAATTGTTACCGGTGAAGCGATATATTAGTTCTTTTTTAAAAAACGAGAGAAAAAAGTACGGGTTTAAACCTGTTTCAATTGATAAGCGTGTCAAAGCACGTGCTTTTGTTTGTACTTAATTGGACTTAATGTAGGGTTACTTTTTAAGCATGACCTCCAGAAATAATACTTCCACTCTATTAATTTCTTTTTACTCCATAAAAGAAACCAATTTGAGATTTTCACATTTCAAAAGTGATGTTTTTTTTTTTTTTTTTTTTTTTTTTTTTTTTCCCAAAGACATTAAAAATTCATAGACTGGCAAAATGTCAGTTTAACTTAGGATTTTTGAACATAGCTGTTACGTCAGATCGTTGGTACTTCGTACATTAGAATGTATTTGTGGTTAGCTATATTGCAGTTAATATATGTATATGTATATATGAGGCTTTTTAGCAGTTTTTTTTTAAATAATTGATTAAATTTCAATGCATTTATTTAAGTTAAAATTTTATTAAGACTTTAATTTGTTTTTAAAACAAAAATGAAATGGCTCTTTGACGTACAATTGTTCGAATCGGCAGACGATTCATACACCGTAACAAATTATCAAATAGGAAAATAAATTATATATCAAAAAAAGTCACTAAAATAATTGTAGAAAAGCATAATGTTTAGGCGTATTAACACCTGAAGAAAACAGACCATACCCCGATTCAAGCAAGACAAAAATTCCATGAGCATAAACCCGACCCGAACCTAAAAATTCCATTTGAAAAAAACTATGGATTTGACATCTGACCCGAATCAAATCTGAATCCCACAAAAATATTCAAATGAAGGATACCCCAATCCGATGAAGGAAAAATAATGTTCGTGTATATGCAACCCGACCCGAACCTAAAATTTGTCTTTGAAAAAACCCGAAAAATGACCAGAACGAAACCTGAAATCGATAAAAATATTCCAAAGAACTATAATCCGATAAGAGCAAGACAAAATAATTTCCGTGAACATAAACCTGACTCGAACCTAAAAAATTCCATTTGAAAAAAAAAAAAAAAAATCTGAAATTTTATGCAAACTACATCTGAATCCAATGAAATTATTCGAAAGAGCTACAACCGGATTTGAATAAGAGAAAATAATTTCCTTGGATATGAAACCGTTCCGAACTTAAAATTTCATTTGAAAAAAAAAATTGAAATCGGACCAAATATGAACCTGACAAAAATATTCGACAGAACCATACCCGGATTTCAACAAGACAAAAAATTTCCCTGAACATGAACCCAATCCGAACCTTAAAAAAATGAACTAAATCTGAATCTGACAAAAATATTCCAGAGAAGCATATCCTTATTCCAACAATGCAGAATAATTTCCGTTGATGCGCAACCCAACCTGAACCTAAAAATTCCATTAAAAAAGCCGAAATCTGAAGTGAACGACATCTGAACCCGAAAAAAATATTCCAAAGACCCAAAACCGGATCCGAGCAAGACAAAGTAATTTCCCTGGACATGAATACTACCAGAACCTTAAAAATCAATTAAAAAAATACTTGAAATCTGAATCGAACCAAATCTAAATCCTACGAAAATATTTCAAACAACTATAACCAGATACGAACAAGACAATATAATTTCCATGGACATAAACCCAATCCAAACCAAAAAGCTAGTTAGCTAGTAATTGTAATAAAACTCCGTCTTTATGGAAAAGAGGGTCGTTGTTCTTTTCCAACTTACCTCACTGTTAAATAAAAGGGATACATAGACTGCATTTTATCTTCACAAAAATATAAATAAACAGGTGAAAACCAAAGTATCATAGACATCTGATTAGCTTTGCCTAGCTTCTTGAACGACAACAATGCTACAAGCTGAGTTCGTGTATTATTTGCGGTAATGACATCATTTGCATACTTCTCTACAGTTTTTGTTTGAGTCAGTATCGTTAAAATGGAACGCTTTAGCGAGTTCAAATGCCGTCATTTTACAGAAAAATCTTTTTTTTTTTTTTTAATTTTTTTATTTAACTGTTTTTTAGTCTTCTATAATTATGTTTCTAAAATACCAATTTTATTATTATTTTTTTTATTGAAACACAGGTTTTTTTCGTAGATGCGCCAGCACAAGCCTGTTTTTTTTTTTAGCATCCCCATTTTTATAATTGAATTTAAAAAATATTTCATGAAATTTCTTCAAAATAGTTGTAATTACATAGCTTTCGCTATTGAAGAATTGAGAGGTTAAAGAAGTTTATTTAACATTATTTACATCATTTTCTGATAAAAGCAAAAAAAAAAAAAAAAAAAAAAAAAAAAAAAAACAGGGTTTTTTTTTTTCCTATGTTCTAAATTTTACAATATACGATTTATTGGCACAAAATTATGGTATGGACATATGGTACTAAATTATTTTGAACTGAAAATAACTTTATTGTTACTGAAAGAACGCTTTTTGCTTCTTAAATTACTCGTATTATTTTACTTTTGCATCTGTATTGATACTAAGTTTGAGGCAGTATGCAAAATAATTAAGCAAGTAAACATGGCGCCAAGTTGAAAGGAAAGCACTCATTTTCTTTGATATTAATGAAAACTTTAACACAAAAGCGCCTAACAAACATAAATTACGGGGATTTTTACTCATGAGTACTAAAATTAGAATCTTAAGTAAGTGTACAAATGTTCACATGAAAGGATGTCGACAACTGTGACTTAAAGTTTTGAGTGAAAATGATTTGAGAATAATAAAATTAAAATGCCATTTAATAATAATAATAATAATAATAATAATAATAAATACATGTGAATACGGATATGAGAAGTTAATATGTAAATTTTGAGAGTGTCGTGTCGATTGCAGTGTTGAATGCAGTGGAATGTCGTGTGCAGTGTCGATTTTGGATTTAGATTTCACAGGAAGAATCTTCTATGACCGTGTCTAAGTGGAATAAATTTTGTTCTTTTCATTCGGGAATACCAAAAATAATAGCCTCAATTGACAATTTTATCACTATAACTGATCTTTTTTACATTTTACTAATTACATAAGTGGTTAAAGTTTAATTTAACAATTTGAAGAAGTGAGCTTTACAGAAATATCATTTTGTTAAAGGTTAGGCTAAAATAATATTTATTTGAAAGTTAAACAAACAATAGGGTGGTGCGAAAAAACAAAAGTTTTTATTTCCGAATCGCTATAGTGCGGAAAAGTTGCGATTGGTAAATACAAGAAAAACTAAAAAAAAATATTTTGAAATCGGACATTATCTTCCGATCGCGCAAACCATCTAAAAATTCAAAAAAATTGAAAAATTTCGATTTTTTCAAAATTTTTAAAAAAAATATTACATATACATATATTTTATCACTATAGTGAAAATTATTTACATACTGTACTATTTAATAATAATAAAAAAATAAATTGCGTTTATAGAATATCTTCCGATCGCGCAAGCTCATTAAAAATCGGAAAAAAATTCAATTTTCAGTGATTTTTGATGCATTAAGAAAATAATTAAATAAGTTCAATTTGCGGTCTCATGTTAAAATTTAAATGTAAATTAATACTATTGTGCATGTTATGCTATTTTTGAACAACTGAGATCTTTCCACGACGAGATCGCTGCAGGGCGAAAAGGTTTAGTAGTTCGCGCAACTCCTGTTAGCCACGTTGCGAAACAGCGTTGAAGTCGCCCTATGTGTCCACATCCTTTTCTCTCCCCAACCTCGTCCATTCGCACAGTACGCCATTTCGTATCAGTGAGCCCGTGAACGAATTTCGTTTGTTAATTGTAGATGTATTGTGTTATTTAAAATACATTAACATGTGACAAGTACACGGATCTGCATACGTCGTTGATAAAGAAAATTACTAGACAATCTTTTCATTGTCCTATATTTTGTCATCCCCAAGAGATTTTTTGTCAAATATTCTTCACAAATATAGCACCTGTACGAGAAACTAAAGAAAATCCTTTAAAAGAATTTAAATACTTCTAAAATCGTTAAAAATACTTCTAGACCTTTTCAATAAATGCGTCCATTTAAAACGCATTGATATGTGGAATGATACATGTTTGAATATGGTTTATAGTAATTTTAAACAGTGTATGTTGTCCATCGTGATATTTGTCTCAGAACTGGGGAGGATAACTAAATAAACGTCCTGTTTTCCATCAAAATGTATGTCATGTGGTTCTTCTGATTCCACTTGACTTTGCCGTAATTTTTTTCTTTCTGTTTCTTTCTTCTAATTTTGTATAGGTCAATAAATTGATAAGCATCTGTTTTAGTTATTACATGAATATCTTCTAGTACCTCAACGCTTTAGCTGCACCTGCACTGTCAGATACACCATTGCGATCGCAATGTAAAGATGTAGATTGTAACTCTACTTTCATTTGCCATGGTAATTTCTTCTTCTTAAATCTGATAGGCTGTATCCGTCATGGTAATGATATTTTACATATACCTACATTAGCATTAAAATTCTCATGTATTTCATCTAAATGCTCAAGGTCTTTTATTTTCGCTTCAACAAATTTGGAAGGTTGCCTTTTCAATATATAGTTTCGTCTTCCAAATCTTGTACTCAGTTTTTTTTTTTTTTTTTTTTTTTTTTTTAACCTTTAGTATCAATTTTTCCCGTCCCGTCCTTTCTCTGAAGGTATATAAATCTATGCTCAATGACTGGAATTTTGTTGTGTTTTTGAGACGTACAATTAGTCTGAATTAGACACTCCCTCAGATCTGGTAACTTTTTACAGGAGCAATATAAATTCATTACAGGTTTGCAGGCTGAAATATCCCACAGTTGAGTTTCTTGTTTTTTAAATTCATCAAACTTTTTTATAATTTTTGGCTATTCCTTGTCTCGAATATAAGATTTCGATAGTTTAGTATATTATCGTAGTAGGCATTAATTAGCTAAATGATTCTACAATCAAACACATTTGGGATTGACGCTTTCTAATAAATATATTTTATTTTTTGTGCCACTGTATTGCTAACAAATGAGAAACTCACTTTAATAATTTTGAATTTACTTGCTAATAGAGACCTCTCCTCAAGGTAGCATTGAAGAATATCTTCGTGTGTTGGAAGAATATTTGGCAGAAAATCTCTTGGATGACCGAATATAGGACAATGAAAAGATTGTCTAGTAATTTTCTTTGTCAACGACGTATCCAGATCCGTGTCCCTGTCACATGTTAATGTATTTTTAATAACACAATACATCCAATTAACAAACGAAATTCGTTCACGGGCTCTCTGATACGAAATGACCCTCTGTGCAAGTGGACGAGGTTGGGGACAGAAGCATGTGGACACGTAAGGCGACTTCAACGATTTTTCGCAACGCGGCTAACAGGATGCGCGCGAAACTCTAAACCTTGAAGAACTACTAAACCTAGCACTACTAAACCTAGCAGTGATCTCGTTGTGGTAAGATCTCATTTGTTCAAAAATAGCATAACATGCTCAATAGTATTAATTTACATTTAAATTTTAACATGAGACTGCAAACTGAGCTTATTTAATTATTTTCTTAATGTATCAAAAATCACTGAAAATTGAATTTTTCCCGATTTTTAAAGAGCTTGCGCGATCGGAAGACATTCTCTAAATGCAATTTATTTTTTTATTATTATTAAACAGTACCATAAGCAAATATTTATCACTATAGTGATAAAATATGTGTATGTGTAATATTTTTTAAAAAATTTTGAAAAAATCGGAATTTTTCAATTTTTTTGAATTTTTAGGTGGTTTGCGCGATCGGAAGATAATGTCCGATTTCAAAAAAAAAAATTTAGTTTTTCTTGTATTTACCAATCGCAACTTTTCCGCACTATAGCGATTCGGAAATAAAAACTTTTGTTTTTTCGCACCACCCTAACAAACAATTATAAGATGCATTTTTTATAGTAACTTAATTTGTAGTTTTATTAGAAATCAATAAAACAGTTCCTTTTCTGACGTTTTGTTTCGTCGAAATTCAATGGTTTTCACCTTGTATATAGAAAGGGACAATTTGAAAGAATAGCTAAAATAACATATTTAATCGTATATGGATCTATTGTCGATTAAGACGTTACAACTAAAAATAAACCAATAATAAACCAATATTATTTTCCTACCACATTGATCGTGTTATTACAAAGAAAAGTTCAATATTTCTAGGAGAATCCAATTATTAAAGTATTTTTTTTTTTTACTTGGCATAATGTGTTCTCTTATGATTTTCTTCGTTTTTAATATAATAATCAAAACTATTTTATTCATATTTTTGTAATAAATATTCTTGCGTATAAAAAATTAGACAAATGCACAAATGTAAAAGATTTATCCCATAGCAATCGTATTTTTTATTTTTACGCCTTTATTATTATTATTATGCCTTTAACGCAAAACATAGTAATCATACCGTAATAACCATAACATTCATTTAAAACATCACTACCAACATGTGCAATTATCTATAATCACTAGCTGACCCGCCCGGCGTTGCCCGGGTCCGTATTAACAATATTAAACGAACTTGAAATTTGTATGATTTTATCATTAACTCGAAACATGCAGAAATGCATTGTCTGAAATACGTGGCCACTGACTGTGTGAAAAATTGGTTTAAAAACAGCTAATGTTAAGCTCTAAAAATACTCAAAATGAGCGATGAGAAACGCGGGAGGGAATATGTATCCAACGACTCCGTGATTTTTGTGTTAAAGTGTTGATATTTATCAAAAATCACTGTTAAGTCATGTAACTAATTATTTTTTTTTTCACATAGAAATCCCAAGTGAATTTCAAACTATAATTATTTTGAATTTCAAACTAATTATATCACTCTTAAATCCGACTATACCATGAATGAAATCGGTACTCGCTGGTAGCTAAAATGTTGGTACGTAGTATTATAATTTCAGAGCCATTTAACAAAAGTAAGTGTTATTTTTAATCAAATCATGCGTAATGTTCACTCTATGGATAAGTTCCTACACGTAAACTTTTGTACCGTAAGCATAACCTGCCTGTAACCTAACTTTGACTTAACAGTACCTTACCGTAAATTAAATATAACATAAATGTAACCTAGCATTCACTTTATTGTAACATATCCTTATTCTAACCATAACATAAATGTAATTTAACTTTAACCTAACTTTAACTTACCTAACTGTAACCTAACGAAAAATTAAATATAATCAAAGACTTACAATAATGTAATTGCAACCTAAATGTTACAAAACCATATATTGTTTTCATGTCCATGGAAATTATTTTGTCTTGTTAGGATCTGGTTATGATTCATTAGAACATTTTTGTCGGGTTCAGATTTTAGGTTTTTTTTTTATATTGGGTTTTAATGTTCGGGTCGTATTCATGTCCATGGAAATTATTTTGCCTTGCTCGGATACAGTTATGGTTCTTTGGAATATTTTTGTTGGGATCAGATTTGTTTCAATTCAGATTTCGGCTTTTTCTTCAAATTGAATTTTTGGGTTCGGTTTTTCTTACGTGTTCACGGAAATTATGCTGCCTTGTTCGAATAAGAACATTCTTCACTGGAATATTTTTTTCAAGTTCAGATTTGGTTCAGTTCAGATTTCGTGATTTTTTCAAAGAAATTTTTTAGGTTCAGATTCGGTTCATGTGAATGGAAATTTTTCGTCTTATTCAGATCCGGTTACGATTCTTTGGAATATTTTTTATCAGGTTCCGATTTGGTTCGATTCATATTTCAGGTATTTTTTCAAATAGAATTTTTAAGTTCGGATCTCGTTCATGTCCACGGAAATTATTTTGTCATACTCGAATCCAGTTATGATTCTTTCGAATATTTTGGTCGAAATTAGATGTGCTTTGAGTCAAATTTCAGTTTTTTTCAAATCGAATTTTTTAGGTTCGAGTTGGGTTTATGTCCATAGAAATTATTTCGTCTTGCTTGGATTGGGTTATAGTTCTTTGGAATATTTTTGTCAGGTCCATATTTGGTTCAATTCAGATTTCGGGTTTTTTCTTCAAATATAACTCTTGGGTTCGGGTCTTCTTGCATGTTCACGGAAATAATTCTGTCTTATTCGAATAAGGACAAGCTTCACTGGAATATTTTTGCCAAGTTCAGATTTCGTTCAGTTCGCGATTTTTTCAAAGAATTTTTGGGGGTTCGGATTGTGTTCATGTCCATGGAAATATTTTGTCTTGTTTGGATCCGGTTTCGTTTCTTTGAAATAGTTTTGTCAGATTCAGATCTGGTTCGATTCAAATTTCAGGTATTTTTTGAATGGGAGTTTTAGGTTCGTATCGGGTTCATGTCCACGGAAATTATTTTGTGTTACTCGAATCCGGTTATAGTTCTATCGAATATGTTGGTCAGATTTACATGTGGTTTGGATCAAAGTTCAGGATTTTTCAAACGGAATTTTTTAAGTTTGAGTCGGGTTTATGACCATGAAAAGTATTTTGTCTTGCTGGGATCGGGTTATAGTTCTCTGGAATATTTTTATCGGTTTCAGATTTCGTTCGAGTCATATTTCGGGTTTTTTTTTCAAGAAAATATTTAGGTTCGGGTCAGGTTTCATACCCACGAAAATTATTTTCCCTTGTTTGAATCGGTTATGCTTCACTAAAACATTTTTGTGGGATTGAGATTTGGTTCGGGTCAGTTATCAAATCCATAGTTTTTTCCAAACAGAATTTTTAGGTCAGGGTAGGGTTTATGATCGGAGTATTGTCTGTTTTTTATCTGGTTGGGATCGGGTTATGTTTAAATTAGTCTAATCATTAAGGTTATAATCCGTTTTGCTACTATTCTTTTTATGGCTATTTCTGATAGATAATTTACTTTGCTATTTGATAATTTATTATGGTGAATGAATCTTTTGCGGATACAAACAATTGTACGCGAAACAGCTATTTTATTTTTGTTTTAAGAACAAATTAAAGCCATATTGCAATTTTAAATTGAATAGAACACATTTAAATTTAATCAATGATTAAAAAAATAAACTCATAAAAAAGTGTTGTGTAATGTTTTTTACAGCAACACAGCTAATGACTCATAGATTCTAATGTTCGAAAATTCAAAAATATGCGTAAAAACATAGAGGAAAAAGAAATTAATAGAGTGGCAGTATAATGTGTTGGGGGGACGCAAAAAATGTAACTCTAAAATCCGCTACATTAAGTCCAAATAAGCACCAACAAAACCATGTCCTTTGAAACTCCGATCAATTCAAACTGGTTTAAACCAGTATTTCTTTGTCTTTGTTTTTTACCTTTTAAACTGTTATTGAATAGATGACTAAAATTTCGTTTAAAAAAATAAGGTTTAGTGCCACTATTGCCTGTAATACACGATCAGAATGCATGAAAGATACAATTAGATCAATCACAGGCAAGAATTATTTGATTATTTTTATCATATGAGTTTGTAATATCAATATAGAAGCATCATTTAAAACTTTGCTTGAAAAATCAACATTCATTCGTTAATGTCTTAAAATCGTCTGCACACTGAAATCTAGATTTTAGATTTATATTATTCTTTAAGTGTTCATGCATGATTTTAAAAGAATCTTTTCATCACTATATTTTATATATTGACATGTAATTAATAATATGTTGTTAAATCATAAACATTTTTCATCTACGTTATAAAGTATTAAAAATTTCTGAAAAAAAGAGAAAACTTTTAGTAATACAATTTTTTACTTCAAATCATATATTTTCAATATTTTATTTATTTTGTTTTGACATTTAATTATTTTTAATTTTAAAATTTCAATTATTTTAAAAACAAATATTTATTTTAATAAATAATATAATAGAAAAAAACATTTAAAAAAATACTATTTTTTCGTAAAATGTGCTTCAGCTGTAATTCATTTCTTCCAATCCGTCTTATTAATACAAAATTCCTTCCACGTGCTTTATTTTGAAACCTTTTTTTCTGTTTACTTCGCCACCACCTATCTTTTTCCTCCCCAGCAGCTGTAATAATCCTCATTTAAACTGACAGTTTGCCAGTCTATGAATTTTAAAGGTCAGTCTCAGTTTTTAAAATTATTTCTGCGAAAATTTTATGCAACTAACCAACCATAAGAGAATGAAAAGGAAAAATGCTTAAAAAAAGCGATTTTTTATGAGAATGATGTTTGGAGTTTAATTAATCACTCAGTTAATAAACAGAATTTTGAAATTCTGAGCGTCAGGTGCATCAGGAGAGATATTGGGCTACTCTCAGAAAAATTTTGAGCTTCGTACGTATAATAGTTTTCGCTAACTATCGCAGACACACACACACACACACAGACAGAGCGATTTGTTATTTTATTAATATAGATGATAATTTTTATGATGTATTTAAGCACCAGAGGTTAATCTCTCTGTATCAGAATAAAAAATACACGAGGTGAGAGACAAAAGAAATTATAATTGCATTATCCAATGCTTTTTTTATTATTTTCCGCACATGTACTACTATTTCCAGTTATTAATATTCACCCTAACCAACCTATACTTATTTAACGTATACTGGGTGTATCTAAACTCCTGAGCAAAACTTTAAGGGGTGATAGTACACATCAAGACAAACAATATTACATGGAAAACTAAGGGTTCCATACGTTTTTCGAAGAAGATGGCCGCCAATAAATTTTAGGGTCCAAAATTTCCAATGATTGTAAAAAACAGAAAAATTTGTCAATTGATTTGCGGTTTTGACTAAAACTATTCTTTATGTCAGTATTGTCTTGAAAAAAATTATAAAGATAAATTTCAAAAAATATCGATAGAGGGCACTTTAGACTTTGGAATAATGTACAACTATCTTTTTACCGTTATTTTTTGCATCTCATTAATTTTTTTAGAAGCACATACATAAACGTAAATTTTGAGCTGAAAATCTGAATCTTTGGGAGTGGTTAAGTAGCACAAACTGAACTGTGTTCAAAGGTGGTGGGGATGTTTAAATTTCAAACGATTATAAAAAACGGAAAAACTGCTCGAATTGTTTTCAGTTTTCACTTAAACTATTCGTTATGTCAGTATTTCCTTAAAAATAAATTTTAATGTTAAATTTTAAAAAATTCCGCTAAAGGGTAAAATTTTAGATTAACCAAAAAACAATTTTAACCGTTATTTTTTGTATCTAATTAAATGCTTGAAAAAGTTAAGACTTAAATTTTGAGCTCAAATTCTGAATCGTTGGGAGGGGTTAAGAAGCACAAACTGAACTCTGTTCAGGAGTTGAAATGTTACCCTCCGCACTCGTCAAACACAGTTCAATTTACTGCTTTACAGTACTTAATTACTGACAACGATTCAGATTTTGAGCTCAAAATTTAAGTCTAAGCTTTTACAAGTGTTTAATTAGGTACAAAAAAGAACGGTTAAATATAGTTGATGGTTACTCTAAAATTTAAGGCGGCCTCTAACGGAATTTTTTAAATTTTATCTTTAAAATTTATTTCGAAGGAAATACTGAGTTAAAGAATAGTTTTAGCAAAAACAGCAAACGAATCGAACATTTTTTCCGTTTTTTATAATCATTTGAAATTTGAACCTTCCCACCCCCATTTAACCCATTTTAGGCCAAGCACAGAAATTTTATAAAATGTAGCATTATTTTTATTGAAATATGCTTAAATTACAAACATTAAGACACAAAAAAAGATTCGTGCATGAAAAATAATATTTTATATAAGAAATAATATTTTATATAATAATATAAAATAATATTTCTTATAATGAATAATATGAATATGAATAATATTTTTATGACTTTTGTTTTATTCTTATTTCATATACAGAATTTGCAACTTTAATCTATTTTAAAAACATACAATTCATTTCAATTGGAATAATAATATATTTTTAAAAAGTCGAATTTGTCAAAGGCGTTTCAAATTAAAACTCTAGCGTATTTTGAAAATTTTTTAAGAGAAAGTGTTTACTCCAATTGAATTACTAATATTTTATGGATGTCTTCAAAAGCCTTAAAAAATAGAAGAAAAATAAAATTCTTGAAAAAAATGTGTCAGAGTGTTAAAAAAAAATATTTATCGAAATGTTTCGTATACGAACCTTTGGCCGAAAATGGGTTAACACAGTTCATTTTGAGCTACTTCACCACTCCCAACGATTCAGATTTTTCAGCTCAAAATTTAAGGTTATGTCTAAGCTTTTTAAAAAAAAATAATGAGATGTAAAATAACGATAAAAAATAGTTGTACATTACTCTATCGGCAGTGTTTGATTTTTTTGTTTATAATTTATTTTCAATCAATACTGACATAAAGAATAGTTTTAGTGAAAACCACAAATCAATTGACCATTTTTTCCGTTTTTTATATTTATTTGAAATTTTGGACCCCAAAGTTTAATGGCTATCTCCTTATGAAGACGTTTGGAACCCTTGGTTTCCTGTATAATATTGTTTGTCTTGATCTGCAATATCACCCCTTAAAGTTTTGCCCAAAAGTTTAGATACACCCTGTATATTCCTACTCGAAAATTGTTCTTTATATCGGAATAAAAATATCGGATGATTTGGAAACTTTGAAGAAGAGAAGATAAATTTACATCTTGATGTATGAATTCTCGCCTTAGTCATGATGTTTTGGGGAAAATCTGAAGATATATCGAGTATTCAACAGGATAGCATAATTACAATTTGCGTATTAAGCACACTATTTTTTTATTATTATTTTGGTAGAAATTAAAAGCAACGAAAATAATCTGCGTATTATGCAGGATCGCATATTAAGCATGAGCGTTATAAAAAGATTGAACTGTGTATATGAGGAATTCTCAATCACAATAGATTAAGTTTAATAAATATGATGTAGTCAATATACAAGGTGCATAAATTTTTTTATCTACTCTTATAGGGCACAAAACCTGTTTTCATATATAGCATATTTATAAACTTGGTTGACCGTGTGAGTGAATAAGACATATCCTATGTACTTTAATAATGCACTGTACTACTCTTTGTGTTTCTCATTGACTTAGTCTATGTGATCATGTTAAAATATACATTTTAAGGGTTCGTACACATCAGACAATGTAGGGTATTTTAAATATTTTAGAAGAGTAACCTGGTAAAGTACAGGTTTTCATATCTGACGATAGAATATTTTTTTTTTCATTAAATAAGAAAAAATATTTCTTTACGAAAATTCTGGTAAAAGTCCTTGAAAGAATTTAATGTGTAGAAAGCTTGTTTAATTCCGCAAATTTGATCATTACTTACAATAAATATTTTATCTTAAAAGATGACTATTATGAAAGGTAAAATAGATTTTTACTTGTTATATAGACAAATAGGTAGATAATGTTACTTTGGCAAGGACATGGGGAGAAATAATGATAAATCATTGCGTAATTGTAAATAATGTTTTTCCTGGAGAAGGATTGCCTGAAGAAAAACAAACAAAAACAAAAACAATAAATGAGATTAATTGACCATACAGTTTTTGCCAGTGGCATACTGCAAATCGCTAACAAATAATTTCAGAACCTATAGTTAGAATATTATTTCCCTTTTTTCAATTATTTGATTAATATGTTACTTGATCTCTTTCGTAATCTTAAAAGAATGTTACTTATACAATTTATTTTCAAATTCTACATGTATGTTACTTATAATGAGAGTAATATATATATATATATATATATATATATATATATATATATATATATATATATATAGATACTAATAAAATCCGTGTGCCTCTGTCTGTCTGTCTGCTTGAAGCCGATTATAGTTCGCAACGCGGGCGAGTTGGAAGTCGCGAGAAATGTCTTTCGATTGGAAAAATTCCGGGGAAGTCATTTCGGGCATTTTCGGGACCGTGGGACTAAAATTAAAAACCCCTTGGGAATCGGAACGCAAAGTGTGTCAATTCCCAAACGGAGCTCCGAAGCAGAACACTGCGCCACCTTGCGGTGAAGGTAATGAATTTTTCCCCTTTGGCTAAAAGAAGAAACAGCCGAAAACCTCCTTTTTCTACCGGCGCTAATTGCGTTTTTTTCCGCATCAATTTTCTTGACTTGCCGTAGAATATTTACCGTAGGTTTCGCTAAAATATTGAACTTAGAAATAAAACAGGACTATCGAAACTTTTTTTTGCGCGTTTTTTCTTAAACCATCATGCAGACAGTTTTTAAAGTAGAAAAAATCTGATAACATATTAAGAATCTGCGTAAAAATCTGCTTCTGATGAACTGAAAAATACGAAAAAAAGTCTTATGCGCGCTTAGCGCCCACCGTGCAAAACCAAATATTTTTAAAGGGACTATGGGTTCGAAGCGACCATAGCTCCGATCCACAATCTTTTTTTTTCAAGTGCACGTGGTCCACCGTGCGAAATCACATATTTTGAATGGGACCATGGCTCTTTAATTTACTTTTTTTGCCTGAGGATTCGAACGCAAAGACTTGCTTATTAAATGAATTTTTTTCCTTATTATATACTGCTTAATACCGAGGTTCGTTTGGAAAAAGTGGCCCAGCTAGCGGGCGTAGCTTGCTAGTATATATATAAAATTTGAAAAATATGTCTTTTTAATTCAAAGAATATCTGATTCTACCAGCCAAATTAGTTAATATCAGTCAAAATTAATTCTTCTAAGCCATTCAATTTTACTGTATATTCCACGTAAAATTAGGTAAGCATGAATGAAGGGTCCAATATCAAACTTCTTATATATTTCTGATATTATATTACCGAATTAAAAAAAATACTTGATGCACGACAGCTAAAGGATGTACAAATAAAAATATATTTCAAATTCCACACGACGAGTGAAAGCAAATTTTTACCTCGTCATGTGTCAGAATATATATATATATATATATATATATATATATATATATATATATATATATATATATATATATATATATATATATATATATATATATATATCGTGTGTGTAAGTGAATTTAAGAAACTCATATTTTGAAGAAAGAAGGGATGAAAATAGTTCTATTAAAGCTAATTTCAATGCAGTTTGTTACATTAAAATTAATTTTGTACATTCATTACCACATTTCATCTCCAGTCTATGTAAATAAAAAAATAGAAAATGTTAAAAAACTCCTTTAATACATTCAAATCTCTCTTTTATAAATATATTGGCTTAACAACGGTATACTGCAAATGCCTTTTGCTCTATATCAATATAGACAATTTATTTTAAATTATAAGGGGTGTTTAAATGAAATACATTCGAGGTGAATATCCATGTGATTCGTGGGGTCAGAAATGAGACAGATACATAGATAGAAATATAAATTTTTAACATCAGAATTGCATACATAGTTTGTCAAATAAATAAATAAATATTCATCAAGGGCATTAAGACGGGCTTCCCATTGTTTTGCTTAGGTAAGTTACGAGTTTGGTCCGCAGCCAATGATATCGGTATCTTATGAACAATATTGGGAACAGTACTGGCGAAAACTTTGAACTCATTAGACGTCATGAATGTTTCGGTGAAGATTTCCTTTGATTGCAGTGTCAATATCCGTAATCAGCTTCTTTTTCCCAACTTTCGTCATCTGACTGGGCCTCCGAAATCCATTGTCTCCTATCTAGCATCGTTAATCCTTTAACTGACAAAGCATTTTCATTGCTAATATCTTGATGTAAATGATTGACTCCGGTAATTACAAACAAATACATTTGTAAATAAGAAAAAAGTGATTTTTAACATACATAATAAAATGAATTTTTTAAAAATTAAATTTCCTGTGTCTGTCGTTGTTGCTCATCGGAATTAAATTTTTGTGGTTTTCTGGAGAAATAAATGAACGTTAATGGTTTAAACAAACTTTCCCACCTCATGACTGTTCCCTTCGGCACATACGTGTCAATGTACACACACAACAATCTGCATTGCATAGGAAGAGAAGGATTACACCCTTCTAATGTTAAAAACATACTTACTCCCTGATCCGTTTTAGGTTCACAAGGAAGGTCTCCATAGTGGGCATATTCAGAATTTTTTAAATAAAATACTAATTAAACTACTCATGTATGTAATAAAAGATCAGTCAAAATTAGTGGCGGAATTGCATAAGAATACTTGTAAAAAAATAAAATACTTTCGAATATTTGTCGTGAAAAGACGAAAGTGTCATGCTATTTGGCGAGCAGCATTTTCCCTTGCCAAAAGCAAACGATTTTAATGCAACTGAAAACTTTTGGATTTTATGAATGCGTGTAAATGGTATTTAATGAATTTAAACATAAACAATGAGAGAGTTTAATATATTATATACATACATATATATATATATATATATATATATATATATATATATACATATATATTGTATTGCATATATATGTTATTTGTTGCTGTAGTTATTAAATTTACCACTGGAAAAAACATTTTGATACTTTAAAAAATCATATTCTGAAAAATTATTTTCATACATTTAAGCGTATTCAATTATAAAACCTAGATGTTTTCATAGCAACAAAATCGAATTTACAATGCTCAACTGTTTTTGAACATGAAACAATTTTTATTAATTTAAATTTGAATTTTGATTTAAATCTCAAATTTTCATGGTTAAATTTGAATATAAATACATATAAACATGGATATAACGAAATTACACTTAAAAAAAAAAAAACTAAAACTGACAAAACCAAAAATATTTAATTTATCTAAAGAAGTTGAACATGAAACTTTATTCCTTTAAAATGTATTTGACATAAAAAAAGTATTTTTTGAAATTGCTTTTCATCGCCAACCGATGATAAATCGCCAAATAACGAAAATTTCACTATTTTTTTACGAACAGGGTACGGAGGCTCCGCCAAAAAAATTTTTACTAACGTATATATCCTAATGAGAAAAACAGTCTGTAATTTTTTCAGATTTTTCATAGTATGACCGTATGGAGAAATTTCTTGTCAGATATATACGCACCAGCCTTTTTTTAAAATGATTTCCACGTCCTTACAAATGAGAGTGTCAGAAATCTTCTTACGCTTGCGCACGCTTGGTACATATAATTGACTACCGCGTTTGTTTCACAAAATAAACTTGAAAAATATTTACATGCAACGCTTCGAATCATTTTTAGTTGAACAAGCCTCATAAAAAATTGTGTTTAACTGTGTTTTCAACTCTATAAGTTGAAATAAACTTTATAAGTAAGTAGTATGGTAAAATATGTTACTAATAGTCCCTTAAAAATCTAGTCTCTCAATTTTTAATTTCTTTAATCAAATCTTAAATGACTTGAGCAGAATTCTTCATTTTGCTAATTTCTTCCTTATTTAATTCCTAGTTTTAAAAATAAATAAAAATAACTGTATTAAAAGTAAATAAAAATAAAATTTTCAGAGAAAAATCTCCCGAGAAAATAAAATAATTGCAATTGGAACTCGTATCGAACATGTTTACAAAACACCAGCTATTTTTATATTTAATTAAAAAAATAATGAACTCATAATTTAATTTTACATAGACGAATGCTTAATTCATCTTACAATAACGAACCATTTATAATCCTGTGGAATTCTTCCTTCTAAAAAGTCTTTCGAAATTTTAATTAACTCAGAGATAAATTCAGATCTGACACCGTTTAAAATTTTTAAAACTTATATTACAACATTAACCATTTACAAAAAGAAGATTATTTACATAAGGTTATTTACAATTCGAACATTCATAAACTCTAATTAATTCCTCGTCTCCATCTTACATTCTTCTTACAACAATTAAAACTAAAAACATTCCATCAAAACGTTATCATCAGTTCAGTTCTTTTCTGCAGCATTTCGTCTGGCTGCGTAGGAATTAATAGCTGCTTCCTGAATCGTCTGCCTTACTGAGAGCCTCCGTTTCAGAGTAGAGGCATGGAGAATCTATAAACATTGCTAGTTGGCTGTAGGAAAAAGATCGATCCTACAATCTTTTAGACAAAATTTTGTCAGTACAAGCTTGCTTCTGCTTAGATCATTGTTTATGCAACGATTTTATAACTAACTAAAGTGCGTTATTTTACTTCAAATTTCACTGAAAAATTTCAGGTAACACTTCAATGGTTCTACGGATTCTAAAGATGTAGCATGATGTAGAATAAAAAAAACATCGTTTGCAACATCATTATCCGTTTTAGTCCGTAACAAAAATTTATTCAGGAAAACTGAAATAAAAAAAAGGGTAATTGTGACAGGGTTTGTTATTAGAAGTAATTTTTTAATCTTATAATTCCAAACACTTCAAAGCATTCTATACTTTATAAATCCACGTATAGCCTTATTTCCTTATTTTTCTTTAAAATATTAACGAAACTCGCGTATAAGACAGACGCGCATAAGTATGAAGATACCATTCTATAGTACTAATTCCATTCTATATTTCACATTCTAAATTTTCATAAACATATATTTCATGAATAAAGTATATTGTACAAACATTTAACTACATTTTCTAATGTAATGCTGTATCACCAAAACAAACTTTATGTGAAATTCTATTTCCCTATAGATTTAGCAAGCTTTCATGTTTAAAAGATGTTTTCTTGAAACATGTTTTACAAAATAGCGTAATTTAGAAAATCCCATGAAATAAAAACACATATGTTCTAAGTTAAAGCGTTAAATAATGTTTTTTTTTCTTTTTTACGTGCGAAAAATAATCATTACTTCAAAAAGTTTTTGTTTATTCATAAGTTCTCATTCTCATATGGTGTTTAAATTCATATTTAAGCCGGGTGGGAAAAATAAAAAATAAAATACGTATACTATGCTACAAAACTTCAAGTCTTAGCAGTTAAATCCGAATTAAATTACTCTTTTTTACATGTGTTTTTCTTTCGTTTAAATATAATTTCAAACTTAAATATCTGTTTTATACTCTAACAAGGAAAAAACGACAAATAGAATAAAGCAATTTAAAGTACCATAATATGTTTTCAACGCTTTTAAAAGGAAAGTAACACAGAAAATAAACAAGATTAGAACTGCGCAGATGTTTTAAGATAAGCGTCTAGAGTATTATGTGAATCACAAACTGTGAAATTAAGAATTTAGTATGAAATTCTATTTTAAAAATGAAGTTTATGAATGTTTCCAGACGTATATAATATATATATGAAACTATTACGCTCTAACAATTTTAATTTTTTACGAATAAAATCACATAGGCTCTGTATTTTGAATTTAATTTTCAGTGTATTTTCTATAACGGTGATTGCAATGTGTTGTAAATAAATTTCCCGAACCTTTTGATGCACTTCTAATGACTCAGTTGTATATTTTGTTATACTTAAGTTTATAGATACTATTTCTGCTTAATCTGTAACTATTGAACTGCGAGAAGAGTTAGTCGATAGTTTTGATGTAAGTGATGGAAATAGACAATCTTCGAGATAGCTTATATCATACAAATAGGATAATTACGATGTTTTTTAACACACGTACATATACATATATTTATATACGTGCGTATGTGCATTTTTGAGTGTGTGTGCATATTTTTTTATTTTATTTTCATCATTTATAAATTTGAATAATCCTATACTGATAAAAATGTCTATAAGAATACTGAAGAATTCGCTGTAAATTTATAGTTTTTGGTTAAAGCATTTGTTCAAGTTTTTCGATCACCATTTTACAGACATTTTTCTTATCTTACATGTAATTCACTGTAAAGATTTCCATGTCTGAATTTAAAGATATTTTGAGCTTTTTAAAAATTTGTAATTCAAAATACACTCTTTAAAATTCTCTTAGAATTTTTTTATTAATGTTAAAAAATAAAATTTTATTTAAAAAATTCTTTTTTTAATAAGAATTATTTTGAAAGGAAAAAAATATTCACCTAGTTTAGATAGTTGGAATTTTTATCTAAGTATTTATCTTTGCATTATCGTAACTTAGATTGAAAAATGATATAGTTCTAAAATCACGAGAAATTTTCATAGAACCTTTTTTTCATATAGATTTATTGAAATTTGTCCATCTAAAAAATTTAGAATTTTTTTTCGGGCTTGTCCTACTTGGGCAAAAACTGGACCTCACGTTAGTCAATTAATATTACAATTTAAAAAATTAAGACAATGCAGAGAGACATACAAACAAATTGAATCGTTTAAAAAGGCGAACTCAATTGCTAAAGAAAAGGGATGAAAGGCACTTTGAGAAAGTAGGCTCTAAAATTGATATAATTAAAAATTTAATTTCAGACGAAACGCCACTCAGGGAATTCCTTTTGAAAAGCTTTAATATTTTTTTATGTAGCTACATAATTCAAGAATAATACATATTTATATATGTATGTAGATATTTAGAATTAATACAGAAATCCAGTTTGTCTTAACATTGTTCCGGGATTGAGAAATCAAACGCTTTTTTTCCAATCCGTTTATATTGTGCCTCATGATTATGGTAAAGTAAAAGCAAGCATAATAACAGGAAATAAGGAAAATGCAGGTAAGTGGTGCTACCTATTGCAATAATTTTAAATATTTATAGTAAACCCATTGCCTACACACATTTATTTTAACTGACGCTATTCAGAGCCGCCGTTAGCTCACTCTGATAACTGAAAGGACATAAAAAATTGAAAATAAACTAATAAAACCATGGGAAAATATACCAAGAAAAAAAAAAAAAATAGTTCCAATCACCGGAAGTAGTCAGAAATTTGGCGCTGTGCATTTAAAGAAAACATCAGAAACTGAATAATTTGGATAAAATGTCATGTTTTATTCTTCATATTCACTTTACCGATAAGGAATTCGACTACATTCAATGTGAGCACCGTCCATTTGCAACACACCTTGCATTCTTTGAACAACATTTTCGACGGCCGAGCATAACCTCTTCAGACCCGAGGTGCACATTTGTGTACCTCTGATTTCAACTGCGTATCTCACTTAATATTTGAAATTTTTTTATTGAGACGAGAGGATGTTATTTGTGTACGTTAACCTTTTCTAGTTTCAGCAAGAAATGGTGCTAGCAGTTTTAATTCATATGATTTTGGAGAAAACAAACGAGCAATGGCGAAAAATATAAAACTTCGAAAAAGTAAATAACTTTTTATAATTAGAAAATTCCAGTTATTCTTAATATTTTTAAGAATGCTTATAAACTCTTCAGTATTGCATAAATCATTTAATTATTTTAGCTAGATCATAATATCTATTTAAATTAGATGTGATTTGTAAGGTGTCAATACTGTGTTTTTGGAAAGGAGTCATCTCACGCAAAAAATTTTTACTGACTGGTATCTAATTGTTGCAGTGCTAAAATTGTTGAATTGTTAAAAAATAGATACTTAATTATAAATCAGAATTCATTTTGTTGATGTTTTAAATTAAAAATTAATTTTTAAAAATCATAATTATTATATCTTTGTAAGAGTAAATAAACTTATGAGGACAATGGTGATGGTAAATCTTCTGGCAATGAAAATTTAGATGATACAGATATAACTATTGAGTATATTGCTCCAGTAGCTATCCCGAATCAATGTAACAATGAAGTTTAACCTAGGCCTTTATTATGGAAAGCTGAAAATATGTAAATTTTTAAAACTTTTGTTTCAGCACACTTGAATAATAAAATCTTATCTTTTCGCAAATATTTATTTAATCTTTTTTTTTCTTGTAATAGTATTTCGAGGATCATTGATTAATAAGGATTATCTAAAAGCAGATTTTACAGCATTGTAATTCATTTTGAATCATTTCTAGATTAGTTAAGTGAAGATTTTTGGAAAAAGTTTCATATGAAACCAATTCCGTTCAAACAATTCCAATTCCATTATATTCCGTTCAAACACGAAACCGTCGCTCAATAAATGCATCTAAATATGAAATTATAAAAGTTGCAGGCGTACACATACTCGTGGGAACTTTAAAATATCTCCAAGCAAGGTTCTACTGGCAAAAAGACTTGTCAGTGCTTAGAATTGCAACTACTAAGTCACGTGATCGATTTTTTTAGATTAGAAAATTTGTTCATTTTGCAGATAAATCAAATGATCTTTAAGCAGATGACAAATTATGGAAAATAAATCTTATCTTTAATGCAGTAAGAATAAAATGTTTGTCCCTACCCTGGCCAAAACCTTTATCACTGGATGAACAGGGTTCACTAGATCCCATTTGCTGGACATTGTGAATCTAACCAGTTAGTGCCGTTAAAGCCTAATCCGTTGGGATTAAAAAACTTTATTTTATCCACCAGGGATGGCCATAGCCTTTACTGCCAAATATATAATGGAAAAGGAATTTTACCAGCTGATGATTCAAAATAATTATGATTAGGTCTAGGTGGAGGCATTGTCAAATTGATTATTAAATTTATACCAAAAGACAACACACGGATGATTTACTAGGACAGTTTTTTTACTAGTGTAAAATGCGTCGATTTTTTATTGAGGAACAATATATACCAAACTGGAATGATTATGAACAAAAGACTAGGAGAAGCAAATAAGAAAAATCAAGAATGATCGAAATTTGTAACACGGAGAGTGGGATGAATGACTAAGGGAAGGATATGTGTATACTAAACTGGAAAGATAACAAATATGTAACTTTGCTTTCGATTTGCATCGATAGCGATCCCAAGAGCAGTTGTGTTAGGTGGTCTAAAGATCAAAACTGTAAAATTAATGCAACAAAACCTGAAAATGTGAAAACAAAACGTGTATGGGTGGTACAAATTTAAATGATGGGTGTTTAGCTTATTACCGTTATTCCATTCACAGAAAAAAAGTAGTCATCAAGAGTTTCATATACATTTTATAAATTTGGTTATTTCCATTTGTTGGCTAATGTATATCAGAAATTGCAAAACAGGTGAAGTTCCCCGAAAAGACAGATTGTCTCTCTTACAGTATTTTTAGAGATTGCATAAGTACTGATGAAATATAACAGCAAAGTAAGTGAAGAACGACGACCATGGAGACCACGCAAAATTTAGTCGTCTGAAAGTGATTCTGAAGACGATTCCGCAAATAAATCACAGCGAAAACAACGTAAAGGTATTTAGAAGTCAATTTACTATATTAGATACGACAAAGTTGGACAGTTTCCTCGTTCAACAAATGATAACTTTGCTTCGAAATGCAAGTAAGAGGGCTGCAAATCAAGAACAAGAGTTATTTGTACAAAATACAATATACATCTCTAAATATATTTTTTTTCGAAAATAGCACGTAAAATAAGCTTATATGTATCAATTGTTCACCATATTCCTCGTTTAAATATTTGTTTGAAAAATGAAGATTTTTTTGCAGTATTAACCCGAGGTGCACATATGTGTACCTGTTAATAAATATAAATTAATAATAATTATTTTACTTTTTATTACAAAATTATGTTTCTATACGTATAAACAGACGGAACAAACTGTGAAATATTTTTTACGATGGCTTAAAATGTGTCAGGTCTGAAGAGGATAACATGTAACGTGGAATAGCCCTTACTGGTGATTGGAACTATTTTTTCTTAAAATCTTTTTTTCCTTGCTTCATTCATAAAACATTTTGTTGTTTTGAGTACTATTCAATAAATATTCATACGACAATAAGCTAAGGAAGAAGTATCGGAGATGTTTTGAAAAATATTGTTTTACAGTGTTTTACAGTAAGATTTAACTTATATTACAATTTTGTAATCCTTTTTGCTCTTTATTACACAAAATTCTTTTAAGCAAGTAACTTTTATTTTAAATTTAAAGAGTGAAATATATATTTAAAATAAAATAATTGCAAACGGCGCAAACAGGAGTAAGCAAATAATAAATATAATTATTATTACTAAATGCATAAACTTAAAGGAAGTCGTATAGAATATGCATAGACATATACTAACATTATTACATTCCAATAGTAGCAATAGTATTTCTTAAAGCAAAATAATACCCAATTAAAAGACATGTACTAGTAGTACACCAGGCCTGAAAGGGTTAGAATTCTCTATTCACCATCATACACGGATCTGATGATACCGCATTCATTTCCTGCACCTAGGTGCATGCGCCGTCATTATTCTCTTAAAATGGTGGTGTTTTACAGAAATGCCACTATCATTTGGGTGACCCATATTTAACGTATTTACTCGTGTATAACGCGCAACCCCTACTTTTCAAGATTTTTTTTTTTAAAATCTCGTATGTAACGCGCACCATAAATTTGACATCCAAATGAATGAATGACTAAATGAATTTCAGAAAAGAATGTTGAAACAAAGTAACATTACACATCAGGCCAAAAACAAGACGAAAATACATTTTGAGACATCAGGTAGGGTGAGAACAATGGGGGGTTATGAGTGAGTGACGGTAGTCAGAATTTCTAATTACCGATTATATAATATTAATGTATAAAGGAGTGCAAAGAGTGAAATAAAGATGCAATATATTTCAATTAAATAAGATTTTCCGAGTAATTATATCTTCTTTGCATACATTTCTTGATTCATATGTATATCGTGTGATTACATCCAGCAGTAAAAAAATATACCTTGTATAACACGCACCTAGGAATTTTGACCTATTTTTTTGAAAAAGAAAGTGATCGGTATACACGAGTAAATTCGATATATATGTGTGTGTGTATGTATATAGCAAGTATATTATATAATATCATTAAAATCATTGAATTAACAATCTTAGTTATCTTACTTATTTATAAATGTAAAATTTAACACACTTAAAATGTAAAGTAATATGTAACGCAGAAAAGTATATTTTACAGTTTGAAAAAGCTTTTGCGACGAATTAAGCTGTTAGTTGTAACGAAATTAAATAGTAATTTTGACTCATTGTACTAACTTAATAAATTACACCTTAAATATGCATCTCATGTATTATTAATCAGTTTTCTTATTTGTCAGCAGTAAGTAATTAACTTGAGTAGTACATATTTTATGCATTATAATTAAGAAAACTTTACATTATAAATCTTTAAGAAAGTTTCGTTAATGTTATTAAAATTAAAATGTAGTATTTCTTACAACAATCTGTTATTTTCATCTAGTAAATATATGAACGTTTCGTTCATAATTGGTTATAAAAGCGCTTCTAAATAATATAAATGCTACAAAATTCAGAAAGCGGCATTGTGACATTGGTGAAAGATATTTTAAATTAAATAGTTAAGTTTATTGTTGAAATGCAGAAATGTAAAATCTGAAATTTCAATTTCAGTTATTTCAATTTCCTTCTTAGTAAGTAAGTTTCCTTTTTAGTCAGTAAATGAAGAGTTTAAATTAAATGTAATGTAACCATAGTAAAAACAAAATACCACAATAAAATCTAGTCGTACAGGTTTCATCAAATTTTGTTTTACATTTTTTTTTTAATCTTTTTATTTTGCGGAAAATATTCGGGCGTTTCTTAAAAACATTTTATTTGCGCTGTAGTGGAAGACCAAAAAAAACGCCGCTAATAAACTTCTTTTCATTTTAAATCGCTTTCGATATCTTCTGAATTAAACTACAAAAATTAACAAAAATAAAATATTAGATTTTATTATAAACAAATATGTAGTATTTATATTTCATGGCTTGATACAAAGTCTTGCTACATTTTTCTTCTTGTTTTGATCAACAAATATAATAATACCAAAATTTTCATTTTATTTTTGAAACAAATACTTGGAAAATTTTATTAAAAAAATCTCACATTTTCATGTAATATCTGATATAGTACTAAATCTCAGTCAACCGAAAAAATATAACGATATCCTTGATTATTGAAAAAATCATTGAAGGATATTGCACTTGAACGTTTTCGTAAACAATGTTCATTTTAATGCCCAATTCATGCATCCCGCAAAAATACACTTTTTGAGTTTGAAGAGTGTACGTCCATTAATATATACATGCCGTTTATAGTGCAAAGTTTAAACCTTCAGTATCACAAGTGAATCCGAATTCGCAGCTGTGAAAATTATGTCTGGCAACAGAATAAAAATTAAATATATTATTGAAGGTTTTAATATAATTTATATCTTATTGTTTAACATTTGTTTAATTTTGATTCCAACAATAGTGTTTGTTTTTGCTATTTGCCACAGAAATTTCTCAAAAACTGATCTTTTCATGTAATTATTTCTTTATTTCACGCATTATGTAAATGGTTACAAATGTTTACTGCAGTTTTATCATTTAAACAAATTTAAACGCATACACATTTAAAATATTCATATTATTTTAAGAGATATTGCATTAATAAAAATGTACATATTAAGATGAAAAATATAAAACATATTTCATGTTGTTTGTGTGTTTCAATGTTCAGACAGAAAAAATGTCAACATTTATCTAAAGATTTTTGGATTTCCACATGCTTTTTTTAAGTTCAAGTACATAAAAAAACAGTTACTTAAATAAAAGTAAATGAACTGTAAAATTTTTTGAGACTCATATTTGAACTTCGAAAATATTTATTATTAAATTTCCTATTTAAATATTTTACGCAACAATAATCAACTGGACGGAAGCAAATCTAATCAACTATTTTAATACTTTAAACTTGATGCAGCACAAAATTAATTTCCAATAATTTTTCTTTACTATACTTTAGAAAATATTTCTCACTTGAATAAGAATTAAATTTGAAATAGCATTTCCTTGAGATTATTAATAATTCAAGATATTTATACATCAGAATAAATAAATTTGTTCAAGATTTTTTAAAGAAATTTACAATTTAAAAAGCCTTTAATTCTTTTTTTATTTCTATTTCATTTATCCTGCTTAACTTAAAATTGGAATACAAGAAATTTTTTTGTTATGAACCAATCTAGAAAATGGATTTTAAACGTATGTGCCAATAAACCCCGATTTTATGCCAAATTAATCCTAACGTAAATGTTATAAAATAGTTTTTCCTGGGCTAAACTGGTTAACGTAACGCACATAGGATAAACTATTTTTCCTTGACGAAATTAGTTTAACTAGTTACACTAGGATAAACTTGTCTTTCCTAGGCCATATAATTTGTACTAATCCACATAAGATAAGTTAGTTTAGCCTGATATCCATTGCTGCGAAGTAGTTTAGACTAGCTATTCTAGCATATCGTAGACCAATTCGTTTCAACGTACTTTTATTGATCCTAAACAACAGCCCACGGTAACCTTCTGTTTTATCTTTGGACGATTTAGTTTATCCTATGTCAATTCAATTTTACGTACTTCTTTAATTCCAATTACAGACCTGGCGTAAATATTGTGCAAAGCAATACTGTAGTCAACCTTACACAATATTTTTTATTCAATAAGGAGTGAAATGCTGTCTCTTATCTATCTTTCCCGTGTCACCGCCATCAACAGGTACACAGTATATTCCCCAAGGAAAAAGTATGCAATATAATATTAAAAGAGGATCCGTTTTACTCGAAAGGCTACAGGTAATAATAACACAGATGTTACATTTTTAAAATAAACATTTAATTTAAATTCCCCAGTACTTTAACTCTGCAATTGCCCATCCAATGCCAGAGAACGAATTTAACAATAACCAATAAAATCTCCCTGCATACCAACTTTCTGAGTCGGGATTATCTTTGATTGCATATCGAAATTACTAGGAAATTCACATAAAATGCATGTTTTAAACATGTAACACACGTATTATCTGACATCGTTTAAGTAAAATCATTTATGTCGAATGAGAAACCACAAATTGCTCAGATTAGAGCAATTAAAAGACTCCAGCTCATTCACTGTGACATATGACGACTGTCCAAACATTGAAGATTCAGTTAAATCGTATTTATTTTCTTTTGTTATAACTATTCACGGTTTATGATCTAGTAACATCTAATTCCTTCAAAAACCGGAAGGCGAAAAAAATTTCCATTATTATACTTTATTCTATTCAAGATAGAAAAAAGCAAAAAAAAAAAAAAAAAAAAAAAAAAAAAAAGAGAGAGAGAGAGAGAATATATCGAGTTTTATCAAATTACCCTTGGAGTACCATTGTGCATCGTCTTAAATCAGGATAGGTTGCATTTTTTTTACTTTTTATTATTAAATATGTTTTTTTTTTTTTTTGCTTTTTTTTATAAAAATTAAAATTTCTCACGAACATAACACATGAACTCTTGCGAAAAACTATGGAATTTAACTTCTTTATAAAAGCTAGTTTATCCTATATTAGTTTCGCTAAATCCGTTTGGGCAAGAAAAAACTAGTTTTTCATATTCGTGTTTAAATAAACTAGTTTTAAATTGGACCTTAAATAGGACTTGGCCGGTAACATATGCGCTTTATCACAGAATGCTTTTGCTCACCTATTAGTATATTAAAAATTCTCTAAATGTTGAAATTCCTCTTTTAACTTGAAAAAAAAATCATAATTTTAGAATACACCAATACACTTTCCTCACGTTTTCAAGAATTTATACAAAAAAATGATTTTCTTGGAATGAAATATGTATATAAAAAAAAGAAAAAGAAAAGAAAAGAAAATTTTACATTATTTTGTTATTTAATTCATTTAAATATTACATTCCTTTGTACAAAGTATCAATAACACAAAAATTTATTTACGAAAGATAAATTTAATTTTAATTAAGAAAGAATAATAATAAGGAAAAAAATAGTAACAAGTTGCATGCATATATCCGAATTTAATAAAAATATAGTGAACAATTAGTTAGTGTAGATTTTCATAGTATTCATAATGAAATTATAATTGATTTTTATGAATACACTGCGACTAAAAACAATACTTTAGCTCAAAAGGACATAGAGCATTTTTAAATTGATGGAGTTGAAACATTTTCGGCCAAATAATTTTTTTTTACAAATTTATACTGAAATTGAAAGAAATTTGTGTCATTGAAACATTTTAACTCATATTGATTTTAAACTTTTAATAAAACTTTCAAGTATAAAAGATTAAGCGTTATAGTAATCGTCTTAAAATACAAATAAAAAAAATGTGCTTGATTCTAAATGAACAATACTGTGAATTATAACAGTAAAATGCTTAATAGAATTGCATATTTCAGGATTTTTTTTATCGAAATAAACTTCAAATCGCAAAACTGTATGTAGAGAGATTCCAATAGTCATTATTATTTAAGCTTTTGATCTTTTTAAGACCTTTAGTAAAATTTAGATAAAGCAAAATTTTATTACAAAAATTTGATTTCATCAACTCCGAGCAAATTTATTTCAATATCAGTATACATTGGTTCACACAAATTCTTTTGGTCAACGAATTTTCAAATTCTTTAATTTTAAAATGACATAAATCTATGTTGAAAAAAATTATTGCTTTTCCCTGTGAAGTATTCATGAGAATGAATCATAATTTCTCTATTAATCTTTAAAATCTACCGTTAGCGTCTTCCACTGTAATTTTAAATTCAAATAAATGAATGCAAAGTGTTACGAAATTTATTTCTTATTTTTATTTATTTTCAATTAAAATTAAAATGGTTGTTGTCATTCAACACGGATAACCTTCATTCCACATGAAATTTACGTGAAATAAGACAGTGGAAATATAAAATCACTCTTAAATTTAAAACTTTTTATATCTAGAAGTAATATAAAATATATATTTAAAGAAAAAATTGTGGCAATTTTTAGGATAGTGGACATCGGAAAAGTTTTGTGATTTATTTCTTTTCTTTCAGAGAGTCTTTTCGGAGACGGAAATTTTTGAGTGTGTTAGAATAACAGGTGAAATTGTTAATGGTAATAATGTTAGAAATGGTTATTAAAAGTTTTAACTAGGAGAAGACTTAAAAAAATTCGAGATTTTTGTTTTCCTTGGGATTTTTTGGTGGGAATGAAAAATTGTAATTTTAAATGGTAATTAAGTATCTTAATGAGGGTACTTTGAGATAATTTCAAGATTTTCATTTTTAAAACGGTATTATTATATCGCTATTTCAAATTGTATTCTTAAGTAATCAAATATTATAAGAAGGGGTATTAAGACTTTTTTACTAAACTGATAAAATACATTAAATTTCTCGGAATTATATAAAATATTAATTAAAAAAATAATAACAAATATTATAAGGAAATGCAGGCATATCAAAGTCTTAGACGCCGTAATGTGTGCAATGATAAACCTCTATAAAACCTTCAAGTAAAACATTCACATTACCTGAGAGAGAGAGAGAGAGAGTTTTCATTTTCCTTCAGATTACCTTAGCGATTTCACGAAAATCTTCTAATTCATTAAAGCTTGTTTAAAGGTGATAATTTACCCATAAACGCCTGTATGGAATTTTTTAAAGCTCTATATTTCTCGTAAAGAAACATTTAGTTTTCATTTTTCTTCTAAATACCCGTAAAAATCATCAAAGTGCCTGCACAATCTCAATCTCTCAGGTTTTTTCCTTTTTTTTTTTTTTTTTTTTTTTTTTTTTTTTTTTTTTTTCGGACGTTACTTTTTCTATTAACCATAATGTTTTTTTTTTTATTAGTAAGGAAGTGTTAAGAAAGTGTTACAAAATGTTTTAGGATGTATGAAATTTATGCGATCAAGTACGATTCATAAATTTAATTACATTTCAAAACTTATCCTACACATGAAAACATATTTGTTGCAATTATTGCACACAGACTGTAACTAAAAAGTTTTGTGTGTCATTCTGAATGAGCGACAAGTTTTACATGCTCCAAAACACATGTTTCATAGGAAATTTTTGTTCTATATAAATTTTAATGTATTTGAATAATTATAATATTATTAAAATATATTACTATCGATTTCCTACTGAGTTGTTCATGTATTGACATTTGTGTGTATGTAGCTGTGAACGTAAAATAAATGCAACGCATTTAATATTTAGTAAGAGACATGCCATTAAAAACCTCATAACCATCCAATTTTACATGATTGACGAAGTACATGTATTGCTGTTTTGAGCGAACACATGCATGAATAGACAATACATAGTAATAAACATTTATCAACTATGTTGAAAAGGTTCAAATTTATAAATTAGAAATTTGTAACAAAATTATTGAGTAGCAAAAACTACATACGTAGAATGTTCCTTTTTATGTGTATGCTCCTTTCAGGGAATAATGCAAAAATGGTTCAGAAATGTATTGAAAAGGTATTTTTCTGCAAATCGCATTTATTGCTGTATATATTTTTGAAATTAATCACAAAAATATTTAAATATAATTTTTTGTAAAGCACTAGAAAACTGAAAAAATTTTGAGTTGTTACACAGTCAAAAGGAGAAATATTTGTGTCATTAATCAGCATTTTGTTCCTCGGGAATTACACGGAACCCATTAATTAAAAACATATAGTATTAAGTCTTGAAATTATATTCCTTATGCTATATGAATAAATATTAAGAACCAGAGGAATAACTAGTTTCGGACAACGATATATCTATAACCTACGCTTTATTGAATCTGATGTTATATGTAATCACTTCATGTTTTTGTTTAATCTGCCTTTTGTCATGACGAAAAATATTTTCATATAATTTATAATTTCTATACTTATCTATAATTTGTAAGACAAAAATAGGAAAATGTCCTTAAAAGTTTAATAATATAAATGCTTTTATATATTTAGTTAAATTTTGAAAGAGTTACTTGCACTAAAATTAATCGTAACTAAAAAAGTGCGTTTTTTTTATAATAAAAATATATTTCTATGGATATTTTTTACTTTTATAATTACTAAATGACTAGGGTAGTATTATAACTTAATATGAAATGACTTTGCGGCTCGATTGCATTCTTTCAATTCACTCTTTATCAGACACTCTTCGGACACTTCTTTAGCTCCAGTATATTAGAATTTTTTGTAGCACCATGAAGGATTTAAAAAATTATGAAAAACATTAACATCCTTAAAACATACAAGAAAAAAATTATATTTTAAGCATAGATTACGTAACACTTTCTAATAGTTCCTGAAATTTTTAATGAAATAAGGTTCCTGTCTATAGCCAAATATGTATTCCAATAATTTTGAACAACACTTTTTTTGATGCGTCTTTTGATATATTAGCTATGTAATAGGAAAATTTTATTTAGCCTGAAAATGACTTGCAGGATGAAATTTCTCTTTCAGCAATTTATACAGCTAATAGGTGGAAACATACCGGGATAATTTTGTTCACCCCTGTAATTTACATAGTTTTTTTACATGCCAGTATTTAGCGAATATTTATTTGTTAAATCGCTGGGGTTAGAGTTTTATTTATTTACTTGTCTTGAATTTCACGCTTCTGCATAACTGCTAAAACTACTAATGAGATATGGTTAGTAAGGTGATTCTCTAAAATATACCACTAAAATATTGTCATCGTAAAAAGCATAATTGATAAAGAAATCGATTATTTCTGAAAATATACTATCGAGATGCTTTAAAATCGATTATTAAAACCATTTTTTTGTATGCTTATAATAGGGATTTTGGTAAAAGTTTATAATAATTTAATGATGAAACAATTTTTAATGATGAGGTGTGGGCTGTGTATAATCCGAAATAGTAATCAAAAACCTTTTCAATAAAATGACACATGAGGGCTGTCGGCAAAAAAAAAAAAGTGAGTCCTGAGTTCATACTATCGCGCGCTCCGGAATGCACCCCTCCCCTCTTTTTAATGTACTCATACATTATTGTTAACATTTGTCGGAAAGTTTCCTAAAAGTTCGATGTAATATGATAATGACGCTACAACTTCAAAAAAGTTAGAAAGAAGACACACCGTGTAGATGAAGTAAAATTTATAATATGAAAGAGTGGTCCGATGGCTTTTCGATGATATACAATATGAAGGGTCCAGTAAAAGTTTGAAAACTTGCAATCCTCACATTTCATGCTCATATCTTAAACAACTGCTGATATATTTATTTTTACTTTAAATGTATGGAAAACATTTTGAATATTTTATGTTATAGCTTTTTTTCTACACTGTAAAAAATAAAATAAAGTAAAATAAAATAAAGTAAAAATAAATAAATAAAAAAGAAACTGTAAAGTTACTAAACTTTGTCTAGGAACGTGGGATTCCAGGACAATTTTATGTAACGATAACAACAAATATTCATGTAACGGATTCTGTTACATGAATTTTTACTCTCACCATTACATGAAAAGTTTTTAGAATCCAAGTTTTTTTTTAAAAAAATTAATAACTTTCTTTTTTTTTTTTTTTTTTTGTAGTGCATGCTGAATGCATGCTGTGACATATCTCATGGGATACTACAGATGGAAAATTAGAATGATTTTAATAAATGGATTTTACAGACGATAGTTAAGAAATTTGTTATGCATTCTTCGAATAAAAAAAAGTGCGAATATTTCACCCTTCACTGCACGGTGTGCTATGTCTTTCACGTACCTAAAAATAATTATCATTTTATGGGATCAATTTGTCCAATATAATCTGAAACGGATCAAGAAAACTCTAGATAATCGAATATAACTTATTTTGCCCATGCCAGACAGCTCCATTTGACTAAATAAAAAATTTCTTCTGAAACAAAAAAAATTTAATCAAGCTGTTATAGAAAACACTTATTATTATTATTGTTACTGATAACTTAAAAATATTAATATAAAGTATGTTGCAGTGTGTTGAGAGATAAATTAATTAGATTAAGCCCATTTAATTGCAAAATATAGCAATAAAATATTTAAATACCCTAATTATAAATATAGGCTATGCACCATAAAATATCAAATGTTAGCTTAAAATTTGAAATTTATTTTGTTTAACTATTTTTCCCATAATTAGACCTATATATATATTTTTTAAATATTTTTTCAGAAAAATAGAAAAAAACTGTGCAGTGAAGTGTTAAAAATAAAAATGTTTAGCGCTCAGTGCGATGTACCAGGAAATACTATATAATTAAAAAACTAAGCTGAGTGTGATTGTATTGCGAAATATCCAAAAGTTTAACTTATTAAGTATTTGAATACCATGTGAGAGAAGAAAACTCAATGATTTTAGGGGAAATGTTATATCTTTGTAAATGAGTGTAAAAAATATAATTATAGTAATTATGATAGATATTTCATATTTTGGTAAATATATTGGTAGGGTTACATGGTTACATATGCATTAAATTTTTATGGAAAGCATTCGATCTACAAATATTAAAATAAAAAAATATAAAAAACTATATTTTTATATTAATTAGTGCCACACATTTTTATAATATAAATGTAATTAAACCTTATATATGGTTTCAACATGTCCTATTTATATGTATGTGTGTATGTATCAAAATATTTGATAATATGTCATGCAAATATGTTAATGAAGCAGGCATAGTTACATAACACTCTAAAAAATTTTGGCAGCCTTCATTACTATATCGAAGACCACTTTATTCAATAGTTCAATTGCAGTCGTCGATATTTTGACTTTGATCATTGTTCCGGCTAATTAGCGAGCATCGTATTTAGCCAGCTTGGACGTTCTTTAAAGTATAGACTCTTTTACAAACTGAAATGAAAAAATCTTTTTGTTGATATTAGATTCTTAGATGTAATAGTCAATAGTCTTAGATGTAATGTCAAATATTTCTCAAACTTTTCTTTTTCTTTTCTTTTTTTTTTTTTTTTTTTTTTTTTTTTTTTTGTAATTAAATGTTTTGTTTCGTCCAAAAATTTGTGATTGATCTACATTTAAATTACACTGAACCACAATATTAGAACTGTTGATCGAGAATAATTAATAGAATAGAATAATTTCTTAACATTGTTGCATCGTACCGGGAAGAATTCTTGATTTTAAGCTATTGCGCAGTTAGAAAAATGTTTTCGTTTCGATGACAGATTGGTGAGTTGACTTTTTGTTGTATTTTATTTTATACAACGAATGAATATAAGGAAAGAAAGATGCGTGACACGCATCGAAATCTTTTAAATAAGTTAATTGGAGATATTGATGATTATTGTTCGAAATCAGAACATTCTGTGACATATTTTAAGGAATTACTTGATAAATTAAATACGAGATTTAATGTTATTAAACAGCTAGATAATAACATATTAAGTTTATTAAATGCTAAAAATGTTGAAAATGAAATTTTAAATATTGATGAATACGATCAGAAAGTGATATCGTACAGTTTTAAATTAAACTTCAAGATTAAAAGTTTGAGTACAAATGCAAATGTTGTTAATGCTAATAATATTGATTCAATACGGGCATGTCCTTTTTCTACCGAATTCAAGAAAATAAAGCTGCATAAACCTCAAATAAGTCGATTTTTTAGAGAACTAGATAAATTCCTAGTATTTTCGAATGAATTTGAAACAGCTATAGACAAAAATCCAAGTCTTACCGATGTTGAGATGTTCAGCTATTTGAAAAGTTTGGTTGTAGGATCGGCTGCAAACACAATCAGTGGATTTAGTTTGACAGAAAATAATTATGCCGCGGCTGTATCGCTCTTGAAAGAAAGGTTTGGTAGACATGATATACTCGTACACGCTCATCTATATAATTTATTAAATATGAAATGTTTGAAAAGTTCTTTTGATACATATGGTTTAAGATGTTTGTATGATAAATGTCTAGTACAAATTCGAAATTTAGAGTTGTTGGGTGTAAAATCTGATACATACGGTGGGTTGCTTTGCCCAATATTATTGAAGTTAATACCTCCAGATTTAATATTAGAATTGAATAGACATCTAAAGAATGGTGAAATGTGGAATATAGATAATCCTATGAGTTTTCTTAAAAATGAAGTTGAGAGTAGAGAAAGGATATTAACTATCCATGATTTAGATTCTAAAAAATCATTTTTTAATGATAATAAGAATGAATACAAACCCAAATTTTCAGATGAGCAATCAAAATTTATATCGCAATATCAATATACTATGAAAGGTTATAAACAAAATAATGTTTCTGCTGAATTAATGGCTTCTGTAAACAAAAATTCATGTATATTTTGTAATAATGTTGAGCACAATAGCGAATTCTGAGAATCATTAACCTGGGATTAGAAAAAAGAATTACAAAAAAAAAACAAGGAAGATGCTTTTTGTGGTTAAAATCTAAACATAGAATCAAAGTCTGTGAAAAAACCAAAATATGTGATATTTGCGGTATAAAAGACATAGTAGGGCTATATGGTTCCAATTAGAAAATCATTCAAAAGTAAATGTTGATAAAAGTAGCGTATCCATTTCTCATTGTGATAACACTTCCACTAGTAAGGTACCAGACGAAAACACCCATTGCAATATATTTTTACAAACTTGTTCAGCAATAATAAAAGATTTGAAAACTGATAAAAATGAACCAGTTCGTATTTTATTAGATAACGGCTGTATGAGAACATTTATAATTCATGATATTTCACAAAAGGTAAAATTGCCATTTATTAGAAAGGAAACCTTATCAGTTTATGCTTTTGGAGTCGAAAAGGCGACTGAGAAAACATATAATGTTGTAAAAGTAAAACTAGAAAATAGGGATCAACCCTCTTTCAACATTGAAATCAAAGCCCTTGAAACAAATCAGATTTCAGCTGCTTGCTTACCTACTCTGGATAAATACATTCGAAAATCATATAATAAATTGAAAGGTCTACAACTAGCTGACAGTCATGAATATAGTAATCAACAAATTGCAGTTTTAATAGGTACCGATAATTATTATAATATTGTAACTGGTAGAATTAAACGACTAAAGAATAATCTCGTAACTACTGAAACTTTTTGGCTGGTGTTTGCAGGATTATATGGGGTCAGCCAATGAATTATTTAGCATGAAAATTATAGTTAAAGAAAAGGATTTATCTGAACAAATTAGAGAATTTTGGCAACTGGAAAGCTTAGGAAATGAATCCGAAACTCAAGCTATTTCTAATGTAGATAATGACGTCATTTATGACTTCGAGTCTACTATTGTTTTTAAAGGTAATCGGTACAAAGTAAAATTTCCATGGAAGAAAATTAAAAAAGTGTCCCTTAATAACAATTACGAAGTGGCGCATCGACGATTTTTGAAGTTGAGAACAAACTTTAGAAACGATCTTTCGTTATTCTCAGAATATAAATCTATTCTAGACAGTTATTTGGCAGAGAATATCATCGAACCTGTTGAAAACTCATCTGATGTAAATACATTTTACTTGCCCCATAGAGCAGTGATTCGAGAAGATAAGTCCACAACTAAACTTAGAATTGTGTTTGATGCAAGCACCCATTCTAAAGGTGAATTATCACTAAATGACTGTTTATATACTGATTTAAATCTTATCCCCGATCTATTCAGTCTTTTAATCAAATTTAGAAACTTCCCAATAGCAGTTTCCGCAGACATTCAGAAAGCTTTTTTGCAGATCGAAATTGATGAAGCAGACAGGGATTTCACAAGATTTTTATGGGATGATGAGCCATGGGTTGAAGATCCAGGTAAGGAATTTAAAATATTTAGACTCAAGAGAGTATTTTTCGGTGTGAAGTCAAGCCCCTTCCTTCTTGCAGCTACTATCAAGCATCACCTAAGAAAGTGTGTAGAAACATTTCCTGAATCTTTTGATACTTTAAATTCATCCTTATATGTTGATGACTTTATCAGCAGTCAACCAAATGTTGAATCAGCTTTTAAAATTAGTGAGGAAGCTTATGAAATCTTCCAAGAAGCTTCAATGATATTTAGAAAGTGGAAAACTAATTCGTATGAATTACGTCAAAAATGGGAACTATATGGTTTGCATACTATAATTTGGACGCAACTGATAATTTTAATCTTAGTAATCAGCACTTGGTAAATTCAAAAGTTTTAGGAGTTTCATGAGACCCAGATAACGATATATTGTCATTTAAAATTCATAATATGTAAAATTTCCTCTCGAAGAGATTTAATACTAAACGCTATTTATTGCAAACCGTTGGTCGTATTTTCGACCCAATTGGCTTTCTTAGCCCCTATACCATTAGAATCAAATGCTTAATTCAAGAAGTTTGAAGTTTAGGCCTCGATTAAGATGAGAATTTCCCAAAGCATTTGGACAATTTATGGAATGCATGGTTTGAAGAAATAAATAGTATTAGCATCCCCAGATATTATTTGTCTGATATAGCTCCTGATGAAGTTGATTGTTTTGAATTACATAGTTTTTCAGATACCTCAAAAAAGGCATATGGTATAGTAGTATACCTTAGAGCAGTTTTAAAGAACAAGAGCATAGTTACCAGTTTTGTAGCAGAAAAAAGTACAGTCGCCCCTATAAAAACTGTTTCTATACCTCGTCTTGAACTTTTAGGAGCCCTTTTGTCTGCTAGACTTTGTCATAAAATTGCTAAAGAATTAGTTTTTCCCGTAAGTTGCTACTTTTGGACTGACTCAACTATTACTTGTATTGGATTAAGGGACAGTCAGAAAGATTCAAAATGTTTGTTAGAAACAGAATAAAAGAAATCAGAAATCTTAGTGATCCATCAAATTGGTTTCACTGTCCTGGAAAAGATAATCCTGCCGATTTTGTTACTAGAGGGTTGAAAGTTCCAGAGTTGAAAAATAGCCATCTTTGGTGGGAAGGTCCCCAATGTTAAAGCAAGACAGATCTCTTTGGCCAAAATTGGCTAGTTAATTTGATACAATAGACATTTCTGAAACTAAAGATGAGTTAGAACAAAAGAAAAATGCTGCTGTAAAATCAACAGTTGTTTATAAACATCAAGCAAACATTGATTTAATTAATCGATACTCATACCGATGTGATCACAGTCCCGTCTCACTTTACTAGTCCGATCACATCCTTAAAAGAAAGAACTATATTCTAGCTGCGTAAGGATGTACGACACCTTTTATAGAGTAAATATCAATAAGAATTTTATAGAATAAACATAAGTAATTTAAAAGTGAGAATTAAAAAATTCTTGAATACGTATTAAAGGGAAATGTTTCTTTGAAGGTTTTGAAGAAAGTTAAACACGTTTTAATGAAATGAATTTAAAAGATCTAAATAAATAAAACATTAAAGATAAAGAATAATTTAATAAAATAGAACTGTTGAACAATTTAGAATATAAACTTTTAGAAAACAGTTTTAACAAGGAGTAGAAATTTATCTTTCGTAATCTATCTATCTATATGCATATAATATGTATATATATTCGAGTATGCGCATAATGTAGTTCAACTAATAAACTTTTCAACTACACATGCCAAAAGCTTGCATATTCATAACATATAAGAAATATGTATACTGAGAATAATAGTACAAAGAAAAGTGTATTCGCACACCTTAAATATATTTGGATATCGTGTAACGAAGTAACAAATTCCTCTCAAGTAGTAAAGTTTACGGATTATATGTCGACTCTATTGAAGGAATCCTTATTATATTCCTAGCATGATTCTACTGCCTCGCAAAAATGTTTCATTCCTGATAAAATAAGCTTCAAGATTCTGTATTATCCTTATATCTAAATAAAATTTCATGTGTAGTTAAATTCGCTTATTAAAATTGACATGCTACAAATTGAAATGTCAATTTTGTGCATTGAATATATGCCTAAAAACCTCTAATAAAGAAGAGCTTCAGAATCAATGCAAATGTTGGAAAGCAGGTTTGTTATTTAAAATAAATATAATCAATTCAAATAATTTCTCATAACGTAATCACTGATCGTTGTAAATACTAACGTAAATTCTACTTTAGAACAAGCATATTTTATAGAAGTGAAAATAAAGTTTTGTTTTTCTTATTATAAAATAATCTCGTGATAAAAGCTAACCAGGAAACTGTTCCAGTAATGAAATAATGACAAGAAATCTAAACAAGTAGCAATAGAAAAGCAATTGAAACAAGTTTTTTAGATGCATAAGTGATTTATCCTTGTCACACAGTTCTTGAGTAATAAAGTTTTGAAATTACCAAATTAAAACATCTAGCGCTAAAAATGGAAGGATCTCCTCATGCCTGTGACTGAAATAATTCTTGTTAAAGCAGTAGTAGATTCCAATCTTATCAATTACAAATTCTTTTGGTAAATTATCGGTGGTACGTAAATTTATTGAGATTACAACCCAGATTAAGAACATAGAAATGATAAACCGGGAAGCTGCAGCACAAAAAAATCACCTCATTCAGTTCACAGCTGAAATAGTCGTTGAGCCAGAAGCCAAAATTGGGGCTTTTGGTTTCATCTCTGGGGACTTGACGATATATACATTTTTGGATTCACAATGGTCCAAGGAATTCATTTTTTGATGATACTATGAAATTCATGGTAGCTTATAGACGCCATATTGAAAAAAGAGCGCCATCTATCGCAGATACATAACAAATGAGTTTTTAATGTTGGTATTATTATATAATTAAATTTTAATGGAAAAGTGGAAAAAACAAATTTTGCTAAACACATAACGTTATATAAATTATATATTTGTTAAGATTTTATTTTAATGTGATTATTAATATTTTCTATCGAATAAATTGTTCAAAAGACATTTGCACGACAGAAAACTGAAATCTTGTTTTGCATTTTAATGCATGTTATTTTTATGTGGATAAGACACAGTAATTCAAGAACTAAATAGTAATGGAGACTCTGTTGTACTTAGTCTGTTAAGAATTAACACCTTCGGGACCACCGGTGCATATATGCAACTTTAAAACGTGCTTTCATCGCTTTTTTATGATACCAGTAAAAAAGAAATTTAAAATTTTTCCTTATTAATTAAAATATTCACTTGCTAAACTATTTTTAATTGTATGACAAAATACGGTGTAAACCAAACAATGTTCATGTAAAAGATGCATGTCTGGAACGGGTTAATAAATAAGTAGTTAATAAATAAATTAGTCTTCTGCATTGCTATCGTCATAGATTGACATTAGTATGTTCAACTAATTTTCATTGTCCCAGTACAGGTCTATATTCTGCATATGCTTGTACATCTACGTTTATTAAAAAGACATGAACATGATAATGTATGCAAAACAGTTTCAGGAACAAGAGAACTGCCGTTCTAGATAGCATTTTCCTTCGCTATCTGTTCAAAAAATCCAACCATATTTATCTGCGAATAGAAGATCAGGATCAGGCTGTAGGTACTCCTTACAAGCAAGACTGTGGAAATTAGTTAGAATTATCGATAGGTATTGTGGATAACTACATGACAAAAAGCAATGCGACTCCACAGACTCTTTTTTCTTCAGAAAAAGTATATAGAATATAGCGCAATTCCTTGATGTCTGAGTATGTGTGCTGAGTATTCTATAATAGACTTACGACTCAGCATGTTTCTTTTTAACTGTAATATATCAGTTTAAGTATCAAGAGTCTTAAGTGTAACTCGAAATTTATGTTCTGAATCATCATTTTCCCTTGACTGTGCAAGCACTTACTGTATCGCACTCGACAGTGAAAGCATTTTAAGTAATGCATTACATACCTTTTTACTTAGAAATCCATGCATATTACTCAAGTAGTAATGTTTAATTTACCTGTTATTGGATCCAAACTTCACAAATAGTAACCCTTCCTAGCATTTAAAATCGGTTTCTAGAGAAAATAATGTAATAACAATCACATAAATATCTTTTGAGACAATAAAACTTCTAAATTCAGACACCGTGTTTTAGCATGATGTACACGAAATAAAAGTTACGTATCACGTCTTCTTGAAAGCAGGTCAATTTAGTGAATTCTTCAACTAGTTATTTCGTGAAATTATATAATTTTCCTCAGTAGATTACCTACATCATTCGTGAATTCAACTATTTCAGATAATGTTCATTTTGCCACTCTTTAGAAATGAAATGCAAATGAAATGCATAAAAATTGCTTCTATTTTGGTACTGATGTTTCCCCCGGAGACGATAACTTGCATAACATCACAAACAGTTAATATTTTTCATTTATTTTTATTGACACCTGCCTGTATGTGTCAGATACAACATTTATTCTTTGTTAGGATGCACAGTCTTGTAATATTTCAGAAAATAGATTCTTTACTACTTCTCCAAATGTATATCCAGTGGTAACTTTAACAAACCACATTACGTCATTCATCTTAACAACACCATCATGTGCATTCTTTCAGCAGTTGGAATTTTTTTCATAACATTCATCAATTTGCCTTTTCAGTTTTCCGCATTGAACCATCAAGTGTCGCTAAGGATCTTGAATTAAATCCCAGATGGTAGCAATATGAAGTTCTCATTTCAAATTTTCACCACTGTGGAATGATCGTCATCTGAGTAAACATATATTATTTTCTTTTGTCTTGGCAATAAACTCTGGTTTTTTAAACTTTACATTCTCTTTCTTCGTCAAGTCAGAAAATGTATTTAGTTTCTTTATCTTTGGAGGCTTGAAAAACCCTTCTGGCTTTAAATCCTAAGACAGATGGTCTCTCTGGAAAGTTTGGTGAGCTTCTACACCAATCCATCGATCTTTGACCATGTCTTCGACAATTTATAGAACTGTTATTGCTCCAATTGTTACTATTACCATATCTAGATTTACCTATTTTGATAATCGTGTCCTGTAAATATGTGATATCACATTCATCTTTCTGGATCTTGCTCAAAGACAGATCTGGATCTAAAAGAGATTTGTCTGAAGTAGAGTTTTTTGTTCTCTGCGCTATAATAAAAAATATCTCTTAACTGCGGCAGGTCTTTGGCTGAATTTCATTGTAGCTTTTGACCACTGCATATCTTTTCTTATTGTCTTTTGAATCACCCTATTAATTTAATAGCATACAAAACCAAAGAAATCTTTAGGATCAGCCTGTTTATGAACGAATATTTTACAAAATAGTGTCTATTAGCTACTCTGTTCTTGTAAATATCTTGGATAAATGTCATTCTGATGTTACGGTGAATCCAAAAATGCATGGTTTAACAAGCCCGCTAGAAAACCATACAAAACCACTGGCAACGACGGCGGCCATTTTCCAATATGGTATGCATAAGCTACTCTGATTTTGAAAATTTGGATAAATATAATTTTTTTGTCGTAGTGAGTTCAAAAATGTATGGGTATGATTTAACAAGACCACTGACACGAAACCAGAAGAGACCATGGCTCAACGGCGGCGACCATTTTCCAATTTGGCGTTCATAAATTACCCTGGTTTTTAAAATATCATGGATAAATGTCATTCTGATGTTGTGGTGAATCAAAAATGTATCATTTAACAAGTTCGCCGACATGAAATCACAAGAGACCCTGTTTCAATATGGCTGCCATTTTCCAATATGGCGCCCATAAATTACCTTGATTTTGAATGTATCATGGATAAATGACATGTTGATGTTGTAATGAATCCAAAAATGTATTGTTTACCAAGAACACTGACATGAAACCACACGACTCCCTAACTCAACGACGGCGGCCATTTTCCAATATGGCGCCCATAAGCTACCCTCATTTTGAAAGTATCATGGATGAATGAGGTGCTAATGCTATGGTGAATCCAAAAATATATAGTTTACCAAATCCCTCGACATGAAACCACACAACCCCCTAGCTCAACGACTAAAATTTAAGAATTTGTTATAAGTCGAAAACTACTAAGTAGAGTATTCTTAGTAGTCTTGAAAATATTCAGTCTACTAAGTTATATTTTGTTCGAAAATACCTGGAAACTCGATTTAATTGTTGACTAGTAGTTTTACCATTTTATTTTTCTGCCCACTGGTATAATCTACAATTTAGCTGATATATTTCAATTCTGAATATATACCATTATCAAATCCATCAATATGTTATTCTAGTATTATATCTTCATTATTGAGAATTCTTCCCGATTTCTCATTATGAATCATAATTATAATCCCAATTTTTCATTTTAATAAATTTATTAAACTTAAAGCTAATTAAAATCATTAGAACTAGTTAAAAATCACTAAAAATGTGTAGCTTATAATTAAATACATTACTGAAAGCCTTTAAAAGCTGTATGCTGCATGTTTTCATGCCTTTAGGTGCGGCAAAACACAATCACACAACCGAGTCAACTGCTGAAATCAGATTTCCATTACCAAATATCAAGCATTTGTAACTGGAAAAGAAAATTTTAAATGGTCCTCTTTTAGGTAGCTTTCATTACAAAAAGTAAAAGCTACCTATTGCAGCCGTCCGGAGGAAAGCACTTCCAGAAAATTTTGGTATATTTTCACCGATCATGACCCCAGACCCCAAAACCACTCTCCATTGAAATGTTGACATATATCTGATTTTTGTCATTCTGTACCGATTTGAATGAAACTTGGTATGTACATAGTACATACAAATGTCAAAACCGACTTCGTTGACCATCTACCAGCATCATCTACCATTTTGTTAAGTGCGTGTGTACAGAGTACATAGCAATGTCTTGACCGAGTTCACCTGCCAACTTCATCCGCCCTTTTGTTTCAAAATGGCGGCCATTTAAGTTCATCAAAAATCTTTTAAATGTATAATGATGTACATACAAAAAATTTTAAATTGAAAAAAGGTTCTTTCTAAAGTATTTTCTTAATAATAATTTCCGGAGTATTTTATGCTTTGTCTTGACCTTAAAAAACGCCTGAGATACATAGCAGTTTGAATTTCTAATGTGGGTGACATTTAAAAAAATCAATTTGCCGGCGACAGCACTCTTATATATTAATCGATTTCAATAAAAGTGTGCATGTGCACATGAATTAAGATTTCAGCAAAGCTCATGAGTTTGTTTTATCCATCATGTTGCTTTAAAATGGTACACACTAGATTGCATTAACTTGCAATAAAATCAGTTTTGTGTAGCGATTATGAGTATATAAGATAAGGCTGGGGAAAATTCTCATCACCATCAACTCGCACCATGGGACCATGCTTTGCTAGTCAATCTGAACGAGAATTGCAATGCTGCTCTTTTCGAATTTCGCCGATTAAAGAATTTGCAAAAAGGACCGATGAATATTACAAATTTATAAAAGATGATTTATCGATTTGAAACTGGGTGGCAACAAGGCCAAGAACGCAAAGTGACTAGTCAACAACAAGTTGACGATCTCTTGTAACTACTATTGTAGAACAACAGATGAAAATTTGCAGGGTATCATCAGCGCTCGGGCAGTATCTCAGCAGTATAAAATTGATCTGTACTGTATTTTTTGGCATTCAATCATTCAACATTTACACTAATACACTTCCGGTGCGCCAAAATTTCCCGTAGTGGTGATGTTTTATTTATTTATTTATTTATTTTGACTAAGAAAGCATGATTTCGTAAGGTGAGAGCTATTGCAAAACAGTTGGTCTGAGAATGATGAGATCTCTTCCAGCATTTCCTTTCTCATAATCGCTACACAGAACTGATTTTATGCAAATCAATGCATTTTAGTCTGTAAACAACACTAAAATTGCCCCTAGTGGCAATTTTTCAATATTTAATTTACTTTTTATTTATAAGAATTCGAAATCCCATGGTCTTCTATGTATTCTGATGAAATTTGGTTATGTTTCACCCAAAACTTCACTCTCTAGAGGGCTCTGAACACCTCACGTTAATTGCTAATCACCCTGTATATCTATATATATACATATATATTAAATCAAAGAGTGTTATAACTATTCATTAAGTCATAATAATAAACTCATAATAATAAGTCATAATAATAAGAAAGTCATAATAATAATCTAGCGTTATTATTCATAACTTGCAAGAATTTTAATAGAATCAATAAAATTACAATTTACCTTCTAAAAATATAAAAACATTATAAAATCCGCGAAATTCCTTTAGAATAACGGAGATTCCAAGACATGAAAGCGAGAACAAAAGACTTCCACACTGGAGCTCGCTAGTTCGAATCTCCCTGATGACATTATATTTTTTTCTTTGTCAGTAAACACAGGTGACAGATAACACCAGCAACCCATTTGTGACAAAATTTGTTCACTCACATAAGTCGAAAAAATAACGTCGTAAATTTGATAAAATGCTTGTTTGGTGCTTTTCTTAGGAAACGTTTTCATCAAAAAAGAAGAAAATTTTGTGAAATCTGAGTACTGACGTCTGAGTGTGTACCTGCGGCTTACCAGTATTTGCACTTAAATATACTCGTGCACCGTATACGTTAAAGATGTTTCTTATTTTAAACATTAATATAGCGTTACTACTAACGAGTGAAATTAAATGCAGCTTGCTATAGAAAAAAACATATACATATACTTTTTTTTCTTTAATAATATATTCATATTTTTGTATTTACCTTTGCGGCGAACAGTGGGATTTCATAATTGTATCCTCTTATTTCCTAATTGAACTCTTGTTTATTAAGTAGTTAATCATTTAACCCTTTCCGGCGCACTACTCTTTAAAGTTATAATTTAAAGAAAAAAAATTAGGCAATCTATTTAGGCCTAGAGGAATACACAGGTATTGTTTTGTAAAGATTGCACTAACCATTTTAATTATACAGCTGTTGCCGAAGTGGTAACCTCCCATAAGTAAAGCATTGATAAGCGCAGTGAGAAGAGCATTACTGTGAAGCGTGTATTACAGTAAAACATTTTATCTATTATTTAAAAACAGTAGAGTTTGATCTCTGTGATGCTGCCATCTAGATCTCATAAGAAAGATCTAAAGCAGCCATTAGAGTAGTTTTTGAAATATTCACGGAGTTTTTATATCTCCAAACAGGGGAAACTTTAGGTGTTGCCGACCCGGAAACACTGCGCGTTAATTTTTTTTTTTTTTTTTTTTTGCAGCAATCTGCATTCAATTCCGTTTCTTAGAATTTTTGTCATTAATGTTTAAAGAATGATAAATACATTTCTCTGTTATGCTATATTAAAAACAGTCACATAAAAAAAGCGATGCTGATAACTATGCAAATATTATTTTCAATATCAAGCAATACTTTTTTCGTAAATCAAATACATGTTATATATATTTTTTAAAAAGGTAATTCAAATCCGATATTTCTTCATTATTTTATTCTTTCCGTCTTAAAGCTTGAAATGATAATCCTAAGAATTGAATGCTTCATTTAAAATGGTTTACCAGTGAATGCTATTTATGGTGACATAAAGACAGGAAATATTTACTTTAACTCTTTTCAATAAATCCACGTAGACATAAGCCTATTATCATACAAATAAATAGAAAATCAGTGTCTGAATGGTTTACTTAAGGATTTTTATTCAGTAAATAAATATGTCTTATTTATATTTGCTTATCTCGATTATTTTTTTTTAAAGTTAGAACTTTTTACAGTGTATACGGTATAGTCAAGACTTAATTGGATGAAAATGATAGTTAATCCAAAAACATATCAGTCTTGAGGAGTGCTTAGAGGCAACATAGTACTTATATGCCATTCATCAACATGTATAAAGCATATATTTTTAATAAAATATTCATTTACATGTTATGAATGGTTTTGTGTAATTGACGCTTAATCTTTTAATTACATGAAATAGAAAATATAGTTATTGTGAATCTAATATTGAATAATTCTTAATAATATTATAATTCCTTTTAATTATCATTAATTTTTACTTTTTTTTTACTTAACACATTGGATGCCAACAATAAGATCAGCGGTAGAATTTTCTTGCTATTCATTTTTGCCTAACAGTTAATTTGTTAAGATTAAAAAATGAATTTAACAGTGCAAATAAATAAATATAAATACTCTATTTCTTCAAGTAAACAATTTAGAATTTATAGCAAATATATAAATAAGAAACACAAAACGAAAACAATTTTCAATTTATAATTTATAAAATGCTTTAAATAGGATGAAATCATATTACATATTACATTTAAAAAAACTTTTTATTGCAAGATTATAAATTTAGTAATAAAAAAAAGAAACTAGTTATTTATTGAACGTAATTTACATAATAAAACAGAATGATATGCATGCCGTATATGTGTCACGTTATTTTTAATGAACGAATATGATCGGGAAAACTGCAGGTAAATGTGAACAATACCTGCGGCTTACCTGTACTTCTCCTTAAAAACACTCCTGCTGCGTGTACGTGAAAGATGCTTATCATTTTAAACTTTAATATAGAACTATTAACCACTTCACCGGCGATGGGTATAGGGAAACAGTGCTTTTAACCCCGAGTTATCTCGGGGCAGACGGTTAAGTGGTAATGAAATAAAATACAGTTTTCTGAAAAAAGTATGATTCTTTTAATTGCTAATTGCATACTTTTACTTTATAGTTGAACTCTTATCTATTAAATATTTAAAATTTTTTTAAATAAATTCTTAGATTGCTTCATTATTCTGCAATAAATTGAATTCAATTTCATCTGTTAATATTTTCGTTATTAATGTTTGGAGAATGCCTTTCTACGACACGCTATATTAACAAACAGTAACTTAAAAAAAAAAAAGATAACTGTTTAAATATTATTTTCAATATCAAACAATACTTCTTTCGCAAATCAAACAAATTTTATATAGCTTTTTAAATAAGATAATTCAAATCCAATATTTCTTGATTATTTTATGCTTTAAGCCTTGAAACTTGAAATGTTGATCCTAAGAATTGAATACTTCATTGAAAGTTGTTTACGATTGAATCCTGTTTACACTGACATAAAGACAGCAAATATTTACTTTAACTCTTTTCAGTAAATCCACATAGACATAAGCTTATTATCATAGAAAAAAACAGAAAGTCATTGTCTGAATGGTTTACTTAAGCATTCTTGTTCAATAAATAAAGATGTCTTATTCATATTTGTTTATCTCTATTTATCGTTAAAAGTTGGGAATTTTTTCAGTATATAATAACTGGTTAAGACTTAATTCGATTCAAAAGGCATTTAATTCGATAAAATTTAATTTTAAGTAGTTCTCAGGAGAAAAATTAGTACTTACATGCCCTTCGTCAACAGGTATACAAGCATACGTATACTATATACAGGGTTGTTATAATTAAAGTTCGCCTATTCAAAAGACTATAAAGCAGATTCTATGGCTCCAATCGAATGAAAATTTCACTAGTACGTAGTTGAAGAGATGCGCTCTGCAAAAATCAAAAAAAGAAAAAATTTAAAAAAATTTCAATAGGTGGCGCTGCGATAATATTTAATCCGATATTTGCAGATTCCTTTATTTTGTGGGGATTTTTGAAAGATTCTGTATCTAAAGACAGATTTCAGACAATCTCTGATCTGAAAGACGGATTAGACTTCACATTCGCTCAATCTCACAGGACAGTTTACGCAATGCGGTAGAACGCACAATTCTGAGAATGGAATGGGTTATTGAAAATGGTGGAGGATTCATTGAGCATGCATAATGTTATTCTTCGTTATTTCCTCGCTGCGAGCAACACGTTTTATTTTTGTTCATGCAGATTACATCACCTGAAATGATATTCATTTTTCTGTATTGTTTGGAGTCATAGGTCAGACTCTAGAGCTGTCTGATTAGGTGAACATAATTACAACAATTCGCAGTTCGTCGAAGTTTGTTGAAACTTTTAAATTTGCGTGCTTCGTCTGGATTGACTGATTTTGATATAATGGATCTGCAAATGTCCCCTTAAATATTGGCGCAACGCCACCTACTTACAAAAAATTTGACTATTTTTTTTTTTTTTCGATTTTTGCAGAGTGCATCTTTTCAACTACGTATTAGTGAAATTTTGTTTCGTTTGAAGCCATAGAACCGGCTTTAAAGCCTTCTAAATAGGCGAACTTTAATTATAACAACCCTGTATATACAGGGTGTCCCAAAAGGTCGTTTACAAAATTAACATGCTGGTCTGTCTTATCATGATGAACAATATTAAATAGGAAACTAAGGGTCCCAAACGTCTTCCAAAGGAGATATGCGCCATTAAAGTTTAGGGTCCAAAAATTCAAATGATTATAAAATACAGAAAAATTGGTCGATTCGTCTTCGGTTTTCACTAAAACCGAAGACGAATCGACAAATCAAAACCGAAGACAATCGATCTTTATGTCAGTATTTTCTTGAAAATAAACTATAAAGATAAATTTCAAAAAATGTCGATAGAGGGCGCTTTAGACTTTGGAGTAATGATAAACTAGTTTTTACCATTATTTTTTGCATCTCATTAAATTTTTTTAGAAGCTTAGACATAAACTTAAATTTTGAGCTCAAAATCTAAATCGTTGGAAATGGTTAAGTAGCGCAAACTGAATTGCGGGGGGAGGTTGAAATTTCAAATGATTATAAAAAACGGAAAAATTGGTCAATTGATTTGCGATTTTCACTAAAATTATTCTTTATGTCAGTATTATCTTGAAAATAATTTATAAAGATAAAATTCAAATAATGCCGATAGAGGGCGCTTTAGACTTTGGATTAACGTACAACTATTTTTTCCGTTATTTCTTGCATCTCATAATTTTTTTAGAAGATTAGACATAAACTTAAATTTTGAGATAAAAATCTGTATCGTTGGGAGTGGTTAAGTAGCGCAAACTGAACTGTGTTCAATGGAGGTGGGGAGGTTCAAATTTCAAATGATTATAAAAAACGGAAAAATTGGTCGGTTTTCGCTAAAACAATTCTTTATATCAATATTTTCTTGAAAATAAATTTTACAGATATCTTTCAAAAAATTCCGTTAGAGGGCGTCTTAAACATTGTAGTAACCAACAACTATTTTTAACCGTTATTTTTTGTATCTAATAAAATGCTTGTAAAAGTTCAAACTTAAATTTTGTGCTCAAAATCTGCATCGTTGTGAGTAATAAGGCGGGCAAAAATTGAACTGCGTTCGAGGGGTGGGGAAAGTGACATTTCAACTCCCGAACACAGTTCAGTTTGCGCTTCTTAACCCTTCCTATCGATTTAGATTTTGAGCACAAAATTTAAGTCTAAACTTTAGCAAGCATTTAATTAGATTAAAAAATAAATAAATAAATAAACAATAATAAAGGGGTAAAAATAATTGTTGGTTATTCTAAAGTTTAAGGCGCCCTCTAACGGATTTCTTTAAATTTACCTTTAAAATTTATATTTAAGGAAATATTGACATAAAGAATAATTTTAGCGAAAACCGACCAGTTTTTCCGTTTTTTATAATCGGCTCGTGCTCCCTTTTGGCATATAAACTGGCCTTCCCATATTCAATAGAACCATTCGAAGGATCCTTAATAAATATAAAATCGACTTTGCGTGCCCACGTACAAACAAGGAAACATTAAACTTAAACTTTCTAAATGTAAATTAGGCCAAAATAAAATCAATTTCTTAGGTTATGAAATCACTAATGGAACTATAACACCAGCAAATGCCAATATTGAAACCATCAAAAATTTAAAACCTCCTTCCAATGTGAAAGAGTTACAACGATTTCTAGGTTCCATTAATGTTTACCATAAATTCATAAATAAATATGCTGCAATTAGATATCCTCTAAATCGATTACTTAAGAAAAGACACAATATGGGAATGGAACTCAAAGTGCCAGGAGTCTTTTTAAAAATTAAAAAAAATTTAATTGCAAAACCCGTCCTCAAAATTTATGATCCTAAATTACATATGTTTGTAGATGCCTCTCAGATAGCAGTAGGTTCCGTTCTAAAACAACCTGATAAAGATAATTTCTTACATCCTATTGCTTATCATTCTAGAATTTTGAAGAGTTATGAGCAAAATTATTTCATAACTGAATTAGAATGTTTAGCTATTATAGATACTCTTCACAAATTCTATCATTACTTTCATGGCGTCAAGTTTACAATTCATAGGGACCACGCATCTCTAGTATGGTTAAAGAGTGTTAAAAACTTAAGAGGTAGGCTTTTCAGATGGTGACTCAAAAATAGTATGTTTGATTATGAGATAAAATATGAAAAGGGTTCAACAAATGTCGAAGCAGACATGTTGTCACGAAATCCTGTTTGTCATTTTAATCAACATATTAGTTTATTGCTAGATAGGAAAGAAATTATAGAGATGCAAGACAAAGACAATGTTTGTGACAAAAATATAAAAAAGAGAATGGAATTATTATAGTTCAGAAAAAGGGATTCAAAAAATTTGTTGTACCAATGTCATTTAGAAAAAAATTACTCCATATTGCTCATGATAATTTTGGACATTTAGGAATTCAAAAAATGCTTAATTTAATATCTCCCAACTATTATTGGCCTAATATGACAATAGACATTACAGAATTTGTTAAACATTGCGATACCTGTCAGAAAAATAAAAAACCAAAACAGAAAAGATTCGGCTTATTACAAGCTATGCCAGCCACAGATAGACCTTTTGAATGTCTCTCTATTGATACTGTTGGTGGCTTTAACTATTACAACTCAACAAAAAAATTCTTACACATAATAATAGATCATGCAACTAGGTTTGTTTGGGCTTTTCCCTCCAAAAATGTTACCACTGAAACATACACTAACTGTTTAAAACAAATTTTCAATATCAAAGCACCTCAAAAATACTTAGTGACAGGCATAAATCTTTCAGATCTCCAAAATTTAAGAAATTCCTTAGAAATCATCATGTTCAACAGCGTTTTACATCCGCACATGATCCTCAGACAAATGGAAAAGTAGAGCGCGTTAATCAGACTATAGTTACCAGGCTTAAATGTAAAGTTAATTCCACTTCTTCTAAAATACCTTGGACTACATTATTAAACCAAGGCATCGAAGAATACAACAATACGCCCCATTCTATCACCAAATTCCCACTTGCATATTTATTTTATGGTCAATTGCCTTATAAATCTCCTTTAAAACAGAACTATTACCTACCAGTAGACAAAGCCCAATAAACTTTCTGATGTAACTTATGAAATAGATAAATTTAATTTTGTGACAGGACAGAATTCCGTTATTGTGCATGTTTCTAAATTAAGACCCTATTTTGCACCCGAAGATTTTAAACTGTTTCATGAGCAACCCAAAAAACAAACAAAACCTCAGATACAATCACAATCACTAGATCAAACTAAAGTCAAGACAGTAGATTAAATTTCAATTCTTATTCTTTAAATATTTTATCACCATAATTCTTATTCTTTAAATATTTTATCACCATAATTTTCAACATTAGCAGGTATGTTCTTGGTGCGCAACAAGAATATTACTTGTTTTTGGGAGTTTTTGAGGTTAAATTGGGCTCCTTATGCAGGCATAAGGTGTACACTTTGATTGTAAAAGCTTTCAAATTGATGTTGATAAATTAATTTTAAGTGTGTTTAAGTCCAACTATGTTTACTCATGTATTTGACATTAGTATTATTCTATTTATTCAGCAGATATTTATGTTATAACAGTTATAAAATCTGATGATTCTACTCAAACCTATAACATAATATGTGATTTTCAGTGATTGTGAAAACTACAGATATTAAAAGTTTTTCAAAAAAGCAAACTATTTTTATTTCCATTTCTCAATTAAGAATGACAACTTTTATTCCTATTTGTTTTTATTATTAAAATTTATAAACCATGTGAAGATAAAACATTATTCAGCATTTGACATTTGAAAAATTATAACCAAATTTGACAAATTTGTAAAAGAGTATCAGAGAGGAATTACTGTAAGGAAATACTGGTTGAGAGTCCATTTTCTAAATAGTTAGATTTAATTTAATTTGGATTTTGGAATTATTATGATTTTTTTTCTGTATACTTTCGGCTAGCAAAAAATACTTTCTTATGCTATTAGAAGATAAGAAAATTATTTAGTTGCTATGTAATTATTTTTATCCTCAACCAAATTATTTTTCCCTATCAATAATAAACAAATAGTGATATTTTCTTTTGATTATACGCTTGTTTTACTATTATTATTATTATTATGATTTCTATAATGAATTTTAGTATTAATTATATTCTTATTGAGAAATATTAGGATATGGAGTCTTATTATGCTACTTATTGTTATTGTTGTTATTATTATTTAAATTTTTATTATATTATTTATTATTAATTTTTGAAGTGATAATATTTATTGTTAGAAATTTGACATATTATTAAAAAACGTTGGAATCCAACAAAAAACATAAGATTAAAACCAAATATTAAACAAGATTTGGAGATCTTTAATTAAAGAGACTGTATTCAATGGACAAGACAAAAAGAAGACTCTTTTATACATTCTTGAAAGACTTTTTTAACTGAAGGATTTTGTTTAAAATAAACTACTGATTAGGTCAGTGAAATTCTATAAACTCCCATGAAGGAGATTTCTTACTGTTTTTATTATATTTTTAAAATTTCTCGCTTAATAATATTTATAACTTATTTACTTTTATTGTATGTATTATCTCCTAAGCACTTACAAATAATAAGTGATATTGTAACATTATTGTATTTCTTTCGGAGAAATGCTCCTACCTAAATTTAATTATTGTTTTTATTATATTTTTAAAATTTCTCGCTTGTTAATACTTATAACTTATTTACTTTTATTGTATGTATTATCTCCTAAGCACTTACAAATAGTAAGTGATATTGTAACATTATTGTATTTCTTTCGGAGAAATGCTCCTACCTAAATTTAATTCAGATTAATTTTCTGTTAACTTTTTTTATCGCTGATATTTTTTATATTGCGTTAATTTTCTTTTCTTCCATCTCTTGGCTTCCTGAATTTGACAGTTTTATTCCAAAATTTAACTTTTCTAAATTATTATATTTCTGTTGTCTGAACTTGTAGTTTTAATTAACTATCAATTTCATACAAAGTTTTGGGGAGGGGGGATAATATTACAAATTACAAATTTTTTCGCCAAAACTAACCTTTATACTATCTTATTTTCTTATAATAATGTTCCGTACTTACTTCAAATTATTAAATTAAAATCTTGTTTCTAAATCTAATCTGTTAATCTTTATGCAGACGATATAAATTCTTAATTTGTCTTAAAAAAACATTATTCCAGTATGCGTAAATTTAAAAAGATGGCTCTAAATTAAAAATATTCTTAATTAAACTTTATTTCTTAATATTCCAAATAAAACTGATTTCTTCTATGTTTTTATCAACCCTTTTTAAGAAATTCTTATTAAATTTATTCCAAAACCATACCTTTCAAAAAATATCATTATTTTATTTTATCTATTTATTTATTTCTCCTCCGTCAACCTTTGATAGTGTGCATATTAATAAATTCATGTCTTTTCTTTTTCTCTTAAAATTAATCATCTCTACAAATCGTCTGCCTAAGAAATTCTGAGTCGATTTTAAATTGCTTAAATAATATTTAAAAAAAAAATAAAACTTTCGTCTGAATGAAGTGTTTAATCCCGAAGCTGGGCAAGAAATCTGTTTACATAAAAGAATGATGGTTTGAGGTTACAGAATGTTCTAGAATTTTCTTTTTAGGTGCGTTCGTAATTATGTAAATACGTAGCACCTATTGTTGTCGCTCAGTCCGTCCGTCTGTCCGTCCGTCTGTCCGTCCGCATATAACAACGCAAAAACTATCTAACCGAATCGTTTGAAATTTAAAATATATAATTATTACATAATTTTGTCGAGTCATTTCAAATTTAATGAAAATAGGATGGATAGATCAATTACAGGGACAATCAAAAGGATTCCGTTACATTACGATCAATGGGAAAAAAAGTTTCAAATACATTTTAATCGTTTGAAATTTAAAAAGTTTAATTATTACATAATTTTGTCGAGTCATTTCAAGTTTTATGAAAATCGGATACATAGATCAATTACAGGGACAATCAAAAGTATTCCGTTACATTACGATCAATGGGAAAAAAGTTTCAAATGCATTTTAATGGTGTTACACTCATTTTAACATAAAATAATTGACATGAATCTATGATGTATGTACTAAAATCTACATTCTGTACAATCTGGGATGCAGAGAATATTTATTATTAAATTACAGGGCCACACAAATGTATTCCACTAAATAATGTTATACGGGGAAACATTGTTTGGGGCGTGTTTTAATTATATTAAACTACTTCATATTTTATGAATAAGATATACGTTAATGAAGTATAATCAAAATTACTCCCTGCATATTTACAGGAACACAAAGATTTCAACCACTGTACTTTATCTAAAGTACGCTCTACTATATCAGCAAGATCTGAATATTTTAAAACTTATAGTACGAACGCACCTCATTTGCTACGCTTCACGTGCAATTTCCAACTTGTTAGATTTAAGGGGGGAAGCCTCGAGCTGAGAAGGATGATTCTTGGGTTTTTCTTCGATGAGTACGGCTCGCTGAAATAATGATGGAATGTTTCGTTAAAAGAGTTTTGCGTTTGCAAAAGGAGCTTTTCACTTTCTCATGACTACGGATTAAATAAATGAACTTACAGCAGCCAATGAGTAATTTATTGGATCATCTACATCTATTTACAGTGTCTCACAAAAGTGATGGGACACTTGTGCTTTATAAAAAGAAACTGCAATAAAATAAATAAACAAACATGTGCAAAAATTTTTTGGGTGTGTTTCATATTTAAAGTTAGTAACAATTATTACATAACATACACTTTGTCAAAATATTAAAATATTAATTTAGTAAAAACACAATTGTTCAGAGCGGAGAAAAAAAGGCTCTCATAACTGATGGGACACTTACTTTTCCATCAAATATTTATGCAAAAATTTTACTTTTTAAAAGGTTTTATTATTTTGTTGGATTTCCTTTTACTTTTAAAACATGATATAATCTTTTTGGGATGGATTCGACTAATTTTTTTGTGATTTTTGGAGTGATTTTACCCCATTATTCTTGAAGCACCAATTTTAGTTGTCGTTTTGAAGAAATGGTGTGTTTGCGAATTCTTGATTTCAATTCTTGCCAAATATTCTCTATGGGATTTAAGTCTGGAGATTGTGGTGGTGTTTTTATTATTTCAGGACAGTTATATGGCAGCCAGAGTCTAACGTTCAGAGCAGTGTGCTTGGGGTCATTGTCCTGGTAGAATTTAAAATCGTTATGAAGGTTCAATTTTCGTGCTGAAGATTTCAAATTTTGCTTTAAAATATCAATATACTTGTACTAATCCATTATACTGTCAATAAAAACAAGATTACCAACTCCAGCGGACGACATACACCCCCATACCATAACTCCTCCTCCACCATGTTTTACTGTTGGTACCAAGTTCTGTTTGCGAAATTCTTCCCTGGGTTTTCTCCACACCAAGATTCTACCGTCAGAACCAAATATAATAAATTTACTCTCATCAGCAAATATAACTTTATTCCAGTAATCAGAATTCTTATTTATGTTGGATTTTGCGAAAGCTAGTCTGAGTTTTCTATTCTTTTCACTTACGAAGAATTTTTTCCTGGCTACTCTACCGTGATATCCAGCAGATCGAATTACCCTTCTAATAGTCTCAGGATTAACAATTATTCCATATAATGCTTGTAAATCAGCAGCAACTTTTGAAGCACTATTTCTTGGATTTTTTTTTAATATTTCAAACGATAATTCGCTTTATTCCATTGGATAGCTTTGGTGGTCGGCCAGGTCTTCTTTTATCCTGAATCATATGATTCTTTTTATATCGTTTAATGATATTGAAAACTATAGAACGACTCAAGTTAACTGTTTCAGCAGATTTTCTAATAGATTTTCCACGTTCAATATGTAAAATAATAACTAATTTTCGAATTTCAGGCGAAGTTTCTTTTCGTTTAGCATTCATGGCTACACAGAGTTAAAAAACACAAAAATTCCAAAACAAACTGGAGAGAAATACTGCAGATGATTTTATAAATTATTGCCAATTGCTTTTAAGTAAAAATAAAACCCCCAAATATATTTTTATTGCTTATTTCAGACGATTTTTTTTTTGCATATATAATGGTGTCCCATCACTTATGTGAGCTATTTTTTGCTCCGTTCTAAACATTTGCATTTTTATTAAATTAATAGTTTAATATTTTCACAAAATATATGTTATGTAATAATCTTTACTAAATTTAAGTATGAAACACACCCACAAAAAAATGTGTACATGTTTTTTTTAATTTTTTTTATTAGTTTCCTTCTGTAAAGCACAAGTGTCCCATCACTTATGTGAGACATTGTATGTATTTTCCTCGGTGACGATGACTTATATATGTACGGTGAGAGAGAAACCCGGCGTTGAAGTCTCTGGCTCCTAACTTTTAAATCGTCACATATATATATATATATATATATATATATATATATATATGGGTGATTCTCAAAATCGGGGACAATTTCAAAAGTGAAATCTTAAAAAAATTACTGTTAGCAAAGTTTCTGAAAAAAATAGGTGTTGTTAATATAGTATTAGGTATACTTTATTTGTAGTCAGCAGAGCTAAATATTTAAAAATTAAAAAATAATTAGTATTTTTTGAGCCTTGCTAATTACAAAACTAATTGCATGGAATAAATATATTAAGAAATTTTTATTTTCTTCTGTTTAAATATTTTTTTCTATATTTATTAGCCGTCCTTTTCATCATATGGTTTCCATTTTTACATATATACATATAAGGAGAATAAAAACATTACCAAAGAGCAAACTTTGTTTACATGAGCAACATTCTGACACTAACAATGTAAGAAGCTGTCTTAGAGATTTTCTGACAGATTTAATGCATATTTTAGGGATAATAAATGTAATACCTAAATTTATATGTAAAATTAAACTGTATAAAAGATACGATATAAGCAATGGTTACATTTATGCACATAGGAGCCTTTAGCATGGACAGAAAAACCATGCTAATGACACTGATATTTGTTCATGCTAATGACAAATTTTAATTTAAATAAGATTATGAGCCATAATATAATAACAATGCAATAGTCCTTTCTGGGGCTTTTTAAAACACAAAAATCCTATGCAAATAAGTAAAATAAAAATTTTAATTATAAAATAAACATGAAAATTATTATCCATTCTAATGACATACAATTGATGTACGCCGCTAATATTCAACTTCTATTCTTAAAATACAATACATGCTTCTATTTTTAAGCTTGGATAAAATGGCTACTTGCTGCCATGGAGAAACCTTATATTTTCAATTTTTTTTATATTATACCTTATATTTCAGCAAAAAAATGAGGGATTTTATCCAAATGCAGTAGTACATCCCATATTGTGTATTCTATATTGACATTAATCAATGAATATATGGATACAACCCCTCTTGTTTTTGCTTCATTTTGAGAATAACGGATTTTCGACTTATTCAATTGACGATTATTGTCAGAATTTTCAAGTTATGATTTTGTGACTTTCACAAAGTTGCTCTATGCATTTAGCTAACATAATATGCAAATGAAATTTTGATATCGTTGACGCATGCGAAGTAAAAAATTATTTAGTAACCCAACTCATTTTTTATACAATTTTCATTATTTTTTAATTCTGATTACAGGGTACTGTGTGCAATGTTGTTTGTCATATTTTCTGAAAAAAATAATATTTTATATTAAGAACTCTGAAAATTATAAGGAAAAAACTTGGAAAAATTTGGGATAATTTTTATAAAAACCTTAATTACTCTGCGAGTATGCATGCTATTTGCATAAAAATGAACAAGGCTTATTACAATAAGGCATTCAATCACAATCTAGAGTTTGAGCGCTTTTGCTACATTAGTTTTGACAGGGTTATTCAAAAGATATTCATTTTTTTTTATTTGTTGACGGTCCCCTTTGGAGTTTCGGGAAAAAATCTTCACGGAGATGTATGACTTATACTATTATATTTATACACTAAGAGTTTCGAGATGATTCCTCATGTATTTTTATAGATATTTAGTAAAATGTCTAAAATCGCAAGTGTCCCATAATCAATGGCAATATAGTGTATATATATATATTACGTACTTTCAACACAGTGGTTTTTCCTGTTTAAATTTTGTTTTTATCTAAAAAGTGAGCAATTCTTAAGTGCAAATAATGAATAATATTAAGACAAACATGTCTAAATATAAAAACATGACAGAAAACCTCTCAATTTTTTTTTGTATGCCGGAAGACATAAATTGTCCCCTATTTTGAGAATCACCCATATATATATATATATATATATATACATATATATATATATATATATATATATATATATATATATATATATATATATATATATATATATATATATATATATATATATATATAAGGTCATTAATAGTAAACAATATTAACCATTTGAAATTAACAATTGAATTTAATAACTTATATCACACTGAATATGGAAGTAAAAAGAAAAATATGAATACAAATGGAATTTGTAGAGCCAAAGCAGAATCTCCAGGTCCCAAATACTTTGGGACTACAAATTCAGTGTGTGGTTTCATCTTCTTACTTGCCATGAAAAAGCAAATCAATACGAATTTGGAACTACCAACAAACTTAAAACCAAAATTCATTAAATAAATACCAAGTAATCTATAGTGAATATTGAGAAAATAAAACAGTTATTAGCTATAAAATAGAATGAATCCCAAATGCACTACCTTAACCCTTATATCGCATGTGATAAATTAGAACATGAAGTATTCATATATCAGATATTCATATGGAGATAATAAAATAATAAAAAAAGTGATTTATCGTACACGTCATAATATTAAATTAATAAATTTATTAAAAGCAGAATAATGTAATAACAGAAAAATTAAACCATACACCATTGTTTACCCTATTATATATATATTTATATATGTACATACATACATATATATTCTCGTAATAAAAAAATTAATTTATAAAACTTTCTTTTTCGTCACAGATCATTGATAATGTTCATGAATAGTTTTATTAAGTATTAATCAGTTTTCTCAAAACGAAATTTTGGATTTTAGGGTGCTACCAATTTTTTATTAAACATTTTCAATTGCTGAACAATACTGAACAATTGAGCAGTTTTAAGGGTTTAATCTGAGATCAACATAACGCCCAATTAATTAATGAAATGTGTTTTGTAATTTTGTTAGTCATTAATTAAAAAATGTGCAGTAATAAATTACTTATCTATTAAATGAACATAAATAAAAATTGTAAATGAATTAACAGAAGATTAGTAAGTTTATGAAAATGATTAAAAATAAATACAAAGCATTTAAACTTAAAGAAGAAAGATACTAAACCGAGATATTAAATTTAACAATATATATAGACATAAAAACAACTATATAAAAAGAAAAATATGTAAAAAATAAATACAAGTTATTATTTGTTAAGAAGTCATAATAATCAATCTAATGTAGAAAAATTTGCAAAAGATGCAGTTAATTAAATCCATAGACAAGTAACAGTTCATAATAAAAAACTAATTGGATGTGCCAATCCCAAAACTTTCTTTTATCTCATACGTACATTTTAATATTTAAAAAAAATAGTTACCGTAATTTCGGGTGTATAAGCCGCGGATCAAACAATTCTTTTTGGACCCAGAAATCTTATTTAGTGTTTGAACAGAATATTTACGGCGATCTAACTAGTAACATTCATTTTTTTTTTAATTTCTGGGTCGAAAAAGAATTGTTTGATCCGCGGCTTATACACCCGAAAATACGGTACTCGTTTTAATGCTTTAATAATTTTAATTCAATACCATACGAACTTTGGTTTTCATCTTAAATCTTTGCTTCAATCAAATAATTATTTCCGTCTCTACACGAGCCGATGAACAATAGAATGATAGGCAGATTTTTTTTTCAAATTCAGGGAGGACCTACTTGCCTTACCAAAAAAGGATCGTATACAAAAAAATTAGTTCAGCTCTATAATTAACTTCATACACTTTTATCCGTTGCAATATTGAAAATGGCGTAAAATTCGCTATTGCAGCGCCCTCTTCCGTTGAATTTTTTTCAGATTCAGGGCGATCTAACTAGCCATAGCCATACACATACACAAAAAATTTGGTTCGATTCGATGCATAACTTCATATTCTTTTGCTCGGTACAATATTGAAAATGGCACAGAAATCGCGATTACAGCGCCCCCTTCCGGCGGATTATTTTTAAATTCAGGGAGGACCAACTAGCCATAGTCATACACATACACAAGAAATTTGGTTCAATTCGATGCATAACTTCATATACTTTTAGTCGGTACAATATTGAAAATGGCACAAAAATCGCGATTACAGCGCCCCCTTCTGGCGGATTATTTTCAAATTCAGGGAGGTCTATATAAACATAGTCATACACTTACACAAAAAATTTGGTTAAATTCGATGCATAACTTAATGTACTTTTTGTCGGTAAAATATTGAAAATGGCACAAAAATCGCGATTGCAGCGCCTTTTTCCGGTGGAATATTTCAAAACGGAAGGAAGATTTGCTTGCCACAGCCAACAAATTTGGTTCAATTCTATGCATAACTTCATACAGTTTTTGATGGTAGAATGGCGACATACACAAAGACAGACACACAGACACACAGGCACACGGACAGACAGACATTTCGTAAAAACATGTTTTTTGGAATCTCTGAACTCTTAAACGTGTAAATCCGTCAAAAACAGGAAGTCGAAAAAAATTTCGAGTACAATAGTTTCTTCTATTGAAGATAGAAGAAAGTAATAACTGTTTGGAATAATGAAGGGTTTTAAAAACCTTGTGCATAAGGCATTTTTGATGCTCATCCCCAAGGAGTTAAAGCAATTAAGTTATCATGTTTCTCTAGAAAATTATTTATGAAACGCACAAAAAGAAAAGAAAAACTTTACTCGAGTTTTGGCAGCATCAGCAGAGCACTTATTCTGGCTTAAAATTTTTGATTAATACATAGTGAAAACTATTCGAAAACAAAATTTAAAATCTCTAGTAGCAAAACAAAAATAGCCTTTTTTTAAAATCAGTTTTTATATATCAAAAATATATTGGCCCCCTCTATTTTTTTCAATGACTAGAAAAACTTTTTAAAATCGTGGGTAAGTCGATCGAGGATATCGTGAAATTTTATAAGCGGTTATTTTCCATTTTCATATTTTCCATTTTCCATATTTGTCATTGTCATATGTATGTTTTTATTTTTTTGCATTTTTACACGACAAAACTTTCTGTTTCAAGAAAATTTTCAAATTCCACTTTTCGACAGATTAACACGTTTAGGGGGTCAGATAACACAAAATGTTTGTTAGACACTGTCTGTCACTCTGTCAGTCTATATGTGACAAAATTTTTGTGGGCTCTCTATCACAAGAAGTAATGCATGGAATTTCACAAAACTTTAAATTCAGTTAGACTGGTAACCTTGATCTGATAAGTTTTTGCTGTATATCGCTCAACAGATGGCTCTGCTATGTTGTCCTTTTCACTTGTTCAGCAATAGTTACATCTCAAGAACTAATGAACGGATTTTCATAAAATTTCAGATTTCTTTAGCCTTTGCTATAAGATGTAGCACATTACCTTTTGGTGTAAATTCCTCAACAAATGGGGCTACTAGGCAGCATTTTTCACAATTTACGCAACAGTTCTATAATAATAACTAAGCCCTGTTTTTATAACCTCATATTTAGGAAGCCGTTGACATAAATAAGTATTCTTTAGTTTTTAGAATAAATCCCTCAACACTTGGTGCTTCTGTCCAATTTTAATAACGATTTTTCCAATGATTCTCTCTCAAAAACTAATGCAGGAATTTCTATTAAACTTCAGATTCAGTTAAAACTTAATGTATATTTTTATTGATTAATTCTTCATGTTAATTACCTATACCGGTGACGCTGCTATGCTTTATTTTTCTGGTAGTATTAACATGCATTAGATAGAAGAATATGTTGGAATTGCCACTTCCGACTAGTTTTTATACTGGAATGCTGAAGTGAATGTTTCATATTTCATAATAGTCATAAAATTAATTTTAGGTACTTTCCGAATAATCGTCAATATTGTCATTTACGAGGGGTGATCCAAAAAAAGTTTACAAGGCAAAGGAAAAAGTATTTATTGACAACAGAAACAAGATACAAATGGCAATCAAGAGACACATCTTGCCTTTACTTTTCCACATAGTCGCCAAACCTGTTTAGGCATTTATCAGAACGTTCGACGAACTTATTTATCCCGTCTTGGTAGTAATCAGGGCCCTGCTCATTGAGCCATTTCTCGGCAGCTGTTTTCACTGCATCGTCTGCGGTGAACCGTGTTCCGGATAACTTTCGCTTCTACGCCGGAAAAAGAAAATAGTCGCTTGGAGCCAAATCGAAGCTGTATGGGGGGGGGGGGTGATTCCAGACCTTCCACTTGAACCTTTGCAGACATGCTCCCTGCCCATTTGATAAAAACGACACCATTTCGCTACCTGTTGTCTACTCATTGCTTTGCCCTTGTATACCTGAACGATTTGTCTGTGAATTTTGGATGCGGCCACATTCTTGGCCCATAAGAATTGAATTACGGCTAGCACCTCTATGACAGACCACTTTTCTAGACGTCGTGCCATTACTGTCGCTCTTAAGTGTCTGCGTACTGACGCGAGTTACTCGTAGAGCCGCTGTAGGACAACTAGCGCCATCTGTCAACCACCCAGGGTGAAAATATTCGGTCCACAATTATTAAGTTTCAAATGTTTCTGCTTGTAAACTTTTTTTTGGATCAACCTACGTAAATCATGTCATATCATTTCACTCAAATTAATAAAAATCAAAATGCCAATGAAATAGCAGCATTTATGTTGAATATTCGCAACTAATAATGTTTTTGTTTTCAGTTCAAAAAAACTTTTGTCTTTAAGTCTACCACTCACTCAGCGCCCGAATTTCCTTCGCTAAATATCCGTCTAAGACTGTAGAATGCATACGTATGTTGAAGATATTTGCTTTATTTTTTTTTCTACGGTTCTTGAAAGATACAATTCTCATTTACTTCTCAAAATATTTCTAAAATTTTTGCTTTTTAAAATAATTTATGTATTACAAACTGACGGAATGTGAATAAGATTTCAAAACTTCATATAAAATTATATATATATTTTTTACAAATATTTTGTGAACTAAAAGAAAAATATTAATGCATCAAACGGCCTTAGACTTCACATTAGTGAACGGAATTCGGAAGTTGGGAAGTTGAGTAAGTAGATGCTTTAACAAATAAATCGAAATCCTATTTGTCTTTGCATAATTTTGCTTGTGGCACATTCCTCCTTTAAGTTTTACGCTTTTTTGTTCTTTATCGTTGCATTGCAAACATATTTTATTATAATATTTACAAAAATCTTTGGTCAGAAAATTATCAAACAACCAATATATGATCTTTTTGGACTGCATTTATCTTTTTATTGAATTTCTATAAAAGGAATAGTTTACCAAAGAATTATCTAGAGACTCAAAATACGATAAGAATAAATGTAATATTTAGATTAATAATATTTTATAAATCATTTGTAGTGTTATTTTTATTACACTCCTATTTAAAATTCCTCTATAAAAAGAAAATTTTACTAAAGAATTATCTAGAGACACAAAATACGATATGAATAAATGGAATATTTACATTAATAATATTTTATAAATCATTTGTAGTGTTATTTTTATTACACTCCGATTTAAAATTCCTCTGCAAAATATTATTTGGAGAAAACTGAAGTAACCTTTTTTTACATGTTTTAAGAAATATGTTTTGCATCGAAAAAGCAATAAATATTTACATAAGTTTGTTCGCATATAGTAATTTTTATTTACGCTGAAGTACGCCTATTAAACTTCTACTTGAAATTCCTCTATAAAAATAAAATTTTACTAAATGATTAACTAGAGACATAAAATACGAAATGAATAAATTGAATATTTAGATTAATAATATTTTATTAAATCCTTTGTCGTGTTATTTTTATTACACTCCTATTTAAAATTCCTCTACAACATATTATTTCGAGAAAATTGAAGTAACCTTTTTTCATGTTTTAAGAAATATGTTTTGCATCGAAAAAACAATAAATATTTACTTAAGATTGTTCGCATATAGTAATTTTTATTTACGCTGAAGCATCATTAATTGCCCGTTGCTCATGAAACAAAAGTAATCTATTTTGGAGTTTTTATTTCTTTAACACGAAAGAAAATGATGCGCAAAAAATGCAACACTTTAGAATATATCTTTACTTCTAAATTATACGCTAATTTATGTGTACACGTAAATTATGGACAATGTTTAGCCGATTTTTATGAAGGAAAGAAAATTATTAAAAACATTTATTAATGTAATTTATTCCCCATCCCTAAAATTTGAAACATGTTATGTTTAAACATATTCTGATCACTTAGATAGATATATTTATAATTAAAATATTTTATCATCGATATTTATATGTGAAATTAAAAAAAAATCTTAGTGTTTTATAAAAAAAAACTTGAAAAAAAAAGGAATTACCATTATCTCTAAAATGTCTTATGTACTTTCAGTAAATATTTTATATCAATAAACATTTAACATGAAAATGTAAAAATATCAACATTGAAAGCACCATTATTTTTGAATTTTTAACATATAGGTTTCAGTATTTTGTAGTTAGCCGTATTCGGTACTGAATCTCAATGCCGTCCTGACAATCCCGGACTTCGTTTCATAAAAGCAAGCGTTTAGTATATTCATCATAATTAACAGATTGCAATGAGAATAAATATCTTTATTAAAAATAATAATGCATTCAATTTTAGAGGTGTTTTATTGAAATATTTATGTTCGTTTTGACTAAGGAGTAGATTGTATAAAAGACTCAGTATGACATTTATATTACGATTTGATTCGATGAACATTCTAGCCACTGTTATCCGCAATAGTAGCGTTTGAATATGTAATAGTAGTAATTTCCTAGAAGCAGGCCAGCATAGGTATGATATTCCATTTCTTAATCTGAGGTAAAAAGAAATATTACTAACCCTTTTCAGTCTGGCATACAGTCTGGTCATTTAAAATTCAGTTTGGTCATATAAAGTAGACTCTTTAAACTTAAAATAAAAGTTGTTTTCTCAAAAAAAAAAAAAAAAAAAAAAAAAAAAAAAAAAAAAAAAAAAAAAAAAAAAAATCCTGCGTAATAAAACGTAAAATGTATTAGAAATAATTTAATAATAAATTATTTTTATTTTATTCTTTAATTTAATAAATTTCAATAAAATATCGAAGTAATATATTTTCCAAACATCTCTAAAAACATTTCCTTAGCCTTTCGTTACATGAATGCGAATTGCACGGAGCACGAAAAATATATATATTTTTATTACATTTTATACGATGAGATAATCCTTAAACTTTATTTAATTAATCTCAACAGCTAGTGTTAATTTTATTAACATACAATAAAGTTTTTCTTATAAAAATAAATAAAGGGTTAACATAACGTTAGCAGATAATTCAGTTGCCCGGAATTATATTTTCTATCCTAAAACTACTTCTGAGTAAGATACATTTATTTAAAAGATGGGCAAAACCTTCATTTTCATAAAAATTGCCTACGCTGTATAGATAACCTAGCAACGATTTATCATTTCTATTTTTTATTATAACATTTGAACGTATCAAATATGGTTTCCAGATGAAAAGACATATAGATTCATTCAAATTTTCATTAGACAAGTTTAGTGAAACTACAAGCATTTAAAGGAATTTTTAGGTCTTTATTATAAATGATATAAAATAACAAAATATACTGATTCAAATTACACAAATAGAACAATTGGCAAGTAAGCGAAAAAAATACGCATTTTCACAGTTAATCATTTATTTTTTATCCATATTCTGCATAACTTACGTCATAATGGACGGTTACGATTTTAAAGAAAGCAGAGAAAAATTAATTTTAAAAAGAGATAGCAGCTACAGTATACATTATAGAGAAAAATAATATGCTATTTATAAATATATAAATATATATATATGTAAATAAATAAATAAATAAATAAATAAATAAATAAATAAATATATATATATATATATATATATATATATATACCGCGTGTCCCAAAAATGACTGATGGATTTTAAAATTCAATAATTTGCAAACGGTGACAGCTATTTAAAAACTTTTTGCAGGAGATTTATGTATAATGTTAGGAGGTTTTTTTTTTACCGTATTTTTTATTTTAGTTCGCATCTCAAACAATAGGTGGCGCTGACGGCGATTGAAAGCCAGGTGATCAGTGCTGAGTGAAGCGTTGGCCTGGCCTTCAATCGCCATCAGCTCCACCTATTGTATGAGATGCGAACAAAAATAATAATTTACACTAAAAAAACTCCTCACATTATAAATAACCTTCTTCAATTTTTTTTTTTTTTAATAGTTGTCACCGTTTGCAAGTTATTGAATTTTAAAATCTATCAGTCATATTTGGGACAGCCGGTATATACAGGGTGTTTCTAAATTCATGGTCCAAACTTTAAGGGGTGATTTTACACATCAAGACAAACAATATTTAAATAGGAAGCCAAGGGTCCCAAAGTCTTCCGAAGGAGAAAGGCGCCATTAAAGTTTAGGGTCCAAAAATTCAAATGATTATGAAAAACAGAAAAATTGGTCGATTCGTTTGCGGTTTTCACTAAAATTATTCTTTATGTCAGTATTGTCTTGAAAATAAATTATAAAGATAAATTTCGAAAAATGACGATAGAGGGCGCTTTAGACTTTAGAGTAACGAACAACTATTTTTTACCGTTATTTTTTGCATCTCATTAAAGGTTTCGTAAGCTTAGACTTAAACTTAAATTTTGAGCTCAAAATCTGAATAGTTGGAAGCAGTTACGTAGCACAAACTTAACTGTGTTCAGAGGGTTTTAAATTCAAAAGATTATAAAAAACGGAAAAATTGGTCGATTGATTTGCGGTTTTCACTAAAACTATTCTTTATGTCGGTATTTTATTGAAAATGAATTATAAAGATAAATTTCAAAAAATGCCGATAGAGGGGCTTTAAACTTTGGAGTAACGTACAACTATATTTTACCATTATTTTTCGCATCTCATAAAATTTTTTTAGAAGCTTAGACATAAACATAAATTTCGAGATGAAAATCTGTATCTTTGGGAGTGGTTAAGTAGCGCAAACTGAACTGTGTTCAATAGGGGTGGGGAGGTTCATATTTCAAATGATTATAAAAAACGGAAAAATTGTTCGATTCGTTTGCCGTTTTCGCTAAAACTATTCTTTATGTCAATATTTCCTTGAAAATAAATTTTAAAGATTAATTTTAAAAAATACCGTTAGAGGGCGCCTTAAACTTTGGAGTAACCAACAACTATTTTTAATAGTTATTTTTTGTATCTAATTAAATGCTTGTAAAAGTTCAAACTTAAATTTTGAGTTCAAAATCTGCATCGTTTTGAGTAATTAAGTGCGGAAATTTGAAATATGTTCGAGGGGTGGGGAGGGTAACATTTTAACTCCTGAACACTGTTGAGTTTCCGCTTCTTAACCCCTCCATCGATTTAGAATTTGAGCTCAAAATTTAAATCTAAGCATTTGCAAGCATTTAATTAGATACAAAAAATAACGCTTAAAAATAGTTGTTTTGTCATTTTGGAAGATAATTACTTGTGATCTTCTTTTTAAAAACTAAAAGAATGCAGAAATAATTTGGGTTATATTTATACTTAATGCATAGTAAATAAATGAAAAGTATATTTCTTTGTATTTTGAATGTTTAATATTTTTTTATAAATTTATATGACATATATAATAGTATTTTAACTGTAACAAAACTGCTCAACAAATTTTAACGTTTTTTCTTGTTTCCAAATGTACATCATCTTTGTAATTCTACAATAACTTTTTACTTACCTATCATACGTAGTATAGGGTCTTACAATCGTTTTGTAAGGCTATTTTTTTCACGGATTTACACGTTTCTGACAGTGAGATTCCAAAAAACATATTTTTAAGAAAAAAAATTGTCGTCCGTCTGTTTTTGTATGTAATTGCTCTATGTCACGCAAAAATAGATAGAGACTTGAATTTTGATGTGTACTTAGTATATAAAAATAGTAATAAGCCTATTTAATATCAGTAGCCTTGATTATCGGGAAATATTTTTTGGACTCTCGAAATATTCGTTCTGAATTAAAGGTACATAAAAATTTTCGATTTTTTTTAACTTTAAGATTGAATTATTAAAGACAATATAAAACGAATATTTTACATAAAGAAGGAAGTAGATAGGATACCTAGTTACCGAGATACTGAAAATCATATTTCTTACACTCTTTGATTTATCAATATTTTATCTATAATAATGTCAATATTACACTCTTTGATGGCAACAGTTACAATGATACTTTTTTTCCCTCGTTTAAAGCTTAAATCGAAAAAAAAAGAAAAAGATCGAAATAACATGTTTTGGAACAAGAGCGTAATCTTTTTTAGCTTGCTCTTTATGTGACGATTTCAATTAAACGCACGACATTTTTATCTCACTTCTTGTTAGAGTCAATGCACATTAAAAGTGGATTTTCCTTTTGTTTTAAAGAGAAACTAATAAGGATTGACCTTAATAAATTAAAAATCTAATTTTTAATGTATTAGCTTTTCTTAGTCCTCAACGAGTTACAAAATTTGAAAAACAAATAAAAGTATTCTCTCATTAATATTAAATGAGAAAATTAAGTGTTAGTCTAAAGATATATAAAACTGAAACTTTTCCCAAAATTATATGAGCAGTTAAAGAAAGCTGTGTTATATTCTTTAAATAAAAAACACAAATTTATGATGAATTAGTCTGTGCTTTTTAGTTTACACTTCGAAAGTGTAAATTTCTATATTTATAAAAGACAATTGGCACTCTATCTGTGTGAGCGTTTGATTTTTGAGAAGAGCAGCAGTATTTTGCATGTATAAAGCTGAAATTTTTAAACATGTCACACGAAGACCCCCTTTTGCACTTAATGCTCTTTTTAAATATTGTGGATTACTTTTTAAAAAAACTCTCATTGATAACACGTCTCCATTCTTCCGAAAAGGAAAAGCACTCTCACATGCGTAGATACCCTATTTATGCATCGAGAGACAATGAAAATGGGAAAGAAGGGATTTTTGGCTGGTATTTTGCCATAAGTTATTATGTTACTACATAATTAAGTTAAAAACGTGGACATATCGTAAAACATCGTACTCTTATGTCTCAAATTCAGTAATCAATCAAAAATATATCACACTTATTCCTTTAAAGAAAAATGGTCAGTTTTTCGAAAATCATTTGTTTCATCATAGAAACGTCCTTCCATGGTGGTTTAAAGGACTAAGAAACTGAAAATATCGTCTTAAATCTGAGACTTTAGTCTAATTAAGCATGCAATTCATCTCACAGTCGCGCACGCTCTCACGGACTTGCAAAAGGTTATAACTGTTATGTTGTTTTTCTGAATTTTGTTTTAAATGGTAAAGAACGATTGTTTATATATTATAAAAAACAAACAAGAAAAATCATCCGTTAAGCATATATTCTGAAACACTTTCCAACAATTCCTAAAATCTTTAACAAAACATTGTTATTTAGGTATTTCGCATTCCAATACTTTTGAACAGCCCTGTATTTGATCCGTTCATTGATACATAAATATACTATATAATAGGAACATTTAGTTTTGTAAGAAAATGCCTAAACGGTTGAAATTCCTGTCTCAGCACTTTATTATAATAGATGGAAAATACTTGAATGCTTTAATTTAGCTCTGTAATTTACCTAGCACCTTTATTACATACCAGTATTTTGTCAAAATTTAATTCAAACAAAACACTCTTAAAACTATTTAAATCCCATTTCCAAAAATTACCATTAATGGGTGACCATGTAGCTAATTCTTTGCGTGACCCTGTATATCATTTTATCAATATTCTAGAAACATATCTTAGTAAACTGAAAGCAATTCAACGTAAAAAAAAACGCATAGCTCATTTAAAAACCACCTTTAAGTTAATTACCCTCACATTCAGTAACCTTTATGGGCTTTTTTGTGTAACCCTGTATATCAACTATAACATTTATGTACACCATATAATTTGCAGATATTTTGTAAAATTTAAAAACGCATATCATAATTGAAAATGTATTTTATCCATCCATCAATTACCATCGATAATATTCAGTACTTCGGATCGCATTATAAAATTTGAAATATTTTGAGTGTCCCTGTAAATGCTATGCACTTCATATTATGAGTTAAAAATTAAGTCTCAGCGGCATGCATCAATTTTATGATACTTGAAATCGTTAAACATAATCAAAATATTCGCAAACAATTCACCCATCTTTATTATTGTGTAATGGAATTATTTTGAGTGACCCTGTAAATGAATAGTAAATATTATTTTCACTGCATATTTACTGCACTTTGCCAATTCATGCAAATTTGAATAGGTTTGGCAGCGTGTAACACCTTTAAAATTCATTTGAAACGATTTTTTCCCATGGGCCGTAATGTATCGGAAAAATTTGACTATCCCTGTAAAACTACCAATCATAGTAAAAACTTCATTTTCATTAAGGTTCGTGCTAATGTAAACATCAAAAACACATTAAAATTCCATAGCAATCTGAGAATATTTACGGGAGTTACAGCGTGGACAGACGGCCAGACAAACCGAATGCATAAACACTTTTCGACTTTGAAGGAAAGTGTTAAACTGGTATTTAAGAATATGAATGTAATCCTTGAACGTATGATTCATTGCGCAATATATTAAAAATCTTTTAAATCAATAGATTTATATTACTTTAAATATTGCTTATATTGCAGTGAAACCTGGAGTTTACTTATCCTATTAATACAGGATGAGGGTTTTAATAAAATGTGGGTTTTAAATGTTTCAGATGCGAGAATACCGGAGAACGATGTTTCCTTTGCGCCTCACAGAGGAGATTTTTTTTTTACGCTAAAAGTAATTAAACATCCAAATTTTAACATAATATTAGAGCGTCTTTATGTATAAAATAAAATGCTTAAAAATTTCCATTCCTATTAAGAAAAATGATTAATAATCCTATATTATTTCTGAAACAAAGTAAAATGGATTGAATTTAATATAAATAAATATCATATTACTTCAATGACGATCTGATCTAAATAACAGATAAATAAAAACCTCAAAATTTCGTCACGGTTTCTCTCACTTTCGGTTTGCATAACTCCAAAAAGAAAACTAAAATATAAATAAAGTAAGAAGTACCATATATTTTCAATTCAATATTTTTTTCCAATTATTTTATTTAAAAATATAAATGTAAAGAAAATGCAACTAAAGATATAAAATCACACAAGTTTGAGATTCATTTAAAAGTTATATTCACAGAATATGGGTAACGAAGTGTGAACCAGCTAGTAAGATATTAAACAACAGCGTTAAACGCTTCATGTTTAAATACTTTCACTGAGACAGAAAGTAGATTACTAAGAAATTTGGTATAAAACGACTGCTGAGCGGCGGGGAGCAATAATACATTCCATTATTATTATTATTTTGCATTTACAGACTGGGAGGGTGAGCGGCACCACAGACAATCACCTCATCGAGTTCAAGGATGAGAATATAAGTTTAATTAAATCTTGATTGCCATATTACAACACAATCGGTCAGGCGAATTGATATTTTGATGGAAAACATTTAAAAACTTGATTTTAGAGGCTGATTCATAGATTTAACATTATGTTTTTCTTCTCTCAATCCTCCGTGTTTTCATATTCTTGTTTATAACAAAGTACAACTGTAAACCTATGAGTTCATCGTTAAAATCAGTTTTTAGGCGTTTTTCATCAAAATATCACTTCGCATGACCGATTGTGTTTTTAAATGGTAATCAAATTTAACTATTCCTGGATTTTCATTCATGAACTCGATGAGATGAATGTCTGTGCTGCCGCTTCCTGGTCTATTACAAAATTAAGTTTTAAGAATTATAATTTACTAAAAATATTTTTCCTATCAATCTCTATATGTGTAATTCTGCCTCTTTAACTTTTCTCAATAATAAATAAAAAAATGTATGTCTGTAACAATAATTTTTATCTATATTTGTGTTAATTAAAGAGTTTCCTCCTTGAGATTTTGTAACGATGTACCGATTTTCAGAAAACGTATTCCCGTACGACACCCATTAACAATTAAGCTTCTTGCTGTTACAATTGTTTTACCAACATAAGATTATGTATTCATTATAATCATTGGATAATAAATTTAAAAGTATAATTTAATGCTTCAAACATTTAAAATTACATTATTGGTGTGTATTACAAGATTCTTTGTAGATGTACTTATAGATAATTTCGTTTACTTATGCCATAAAGGAAATCGATTATAAACATTCTGTAACCAATAATTTATCTTCGAAAAGAGTAGGATGATCTTGAGTTGAACAAAATAATTGAGATACATGATTGTCTATGATGAATAAATGCAATAAAAGGATTAAAATAAAAGTTTTTTTTTCCTTAGAAATAATTTTAGCATTTAAAATTACAATTTAAATTCATTTCGTTATTTCAAAAACACTCTGTATTAGTATTCAGGGGCAAATAAACGTATTTAATATTTGTATTCACTTAAAAAAATAACAATATTATTTGAAATGTAAAAATAACATAAAGGTATAATATAGTTTAAAAAATAAAGTTAATAATTGGATAGTTTGTTAAACATACCAGTATATGTTAAAATCTATACTGTTTAATAATAATGGTAATGAATACGGAAATTGTAAATGTATAATAATCAATTTGAAAATATGCAGTCAAGTTTTAATTAAAAGGTCTTGTTTCTTGATTTATATTTAAAATTTTGGGCATTTTTATTTAATCTTTTAAAATCTTCTAAAACAAAATCTATTAATTTTGCTCCGTATTTAGTTGACATACAGTACATACCATGGTCTAGACTTAAAAAAAGGTGTTTGTCTATGATAGATCCTATAAATCAGAGAAAGAATTACATTTTATGACATTTATATATTTTTGTGTGTATGTGTGACACAGCATGTCAACATGAAAACCAATGGAAAAAAAAGGAAAATATTTATGATTTATCCATCAGAACATAGTATACTGTGAGCACAGATAAATTTTCAATTTAATTTATTTTGGAGATCAGAAAATAAGTCAGTTTGTATTGCGTTATTTTTATCAAAACAAAATAAACATCGAAAAAATGAAATACGAGACTTACAACTAATTGAACTTTTTGGCAAATTATACATTTTTCTAGCTAATTTATATAGTATCTTATGTAATAAAATAATAAATACGATTCCTTAGCTAATTGATTTTAAAAAATTCAGATACAAACAAATGAACTGTCCGATATTACACCAGTTGATAGAGAATTGAATTCGGAATGCGTTAGAGAAACTAGCAATTATTTAAAACCCTTTCAGTTTAGGTCCAGAAAGAATATGCTTTGGTTTTATTCTCGTACAATATGTGTAGAAAATATGTGAAAATTTTTAATCAAAAACATTTTTTAAAATTCTTAACACTATCTCAAAATAGCAAATTCAATCAAAACATTTCATACAAATGTAATAAAGCTTGAAATTATGGATAAAATAAGTACCCACATTAGTATTTTTGGTCAACATTTAGGTCACATTTCTATTTAAGTATTAAGACCTTAAGAGCCCACAATAGTCGCAGAAAAATTACTCATAAAGACCCGGATGACCATGTAAAGTCTATGGGAGCGTTCTTTTCTAATATCTCGCTCAAATTTTAATATTTTTGCATGATTTTTTTTTGCACAAAATAGCTGAGGGCAATCCACAACCGGACTAGTTTTTACTTTTTCGATTTTGGTTATATATTTTTTATATTACGATAGTTTCAGTTTCAGAACCGGTTTAAACCGGTTTCGAAAGTTAAAGTAATTTTTTAATGAAAATCTGAAACAAAAATTGAAAAAGTAAAAACTAGCCCGGTTGTGGATTGCCCTCAGCTATCTTGTGCAAAAAAATCATGCAAAAATATTAAAATTTGAGCGAGATATTAGAAAAGAACGCTCCCATAGACTTTACATGGTCATCCGGGTATTTTTGAGTAATTTTTCTGTGACTATTGTGGGCTCTTAAGGGTACAATGGACTCTGAAAACAATTTTTTTGAATTTTCAATGAATTTAAAAAAAAAAAAAATTCTGGAAATAGTCATGGTATACATATCTCTTAAATCACATTTTTTTTAAAAATATATCCAATAGTTTTTGAGATACAGACTTTTTTATTTTAAATTAATGAAAAATGGCAATATTTCAGAATGCTCCATGCAAAACCAGTTTTCATATACTTGTTCAAAATTTTTCCATAATAACCCTTTCACACATACAAATATATGCTACTAAGCATTTTTAGTATATTACTTGTAAATCATTAAAAAATGATTTTAACTTATTTTTTATATCTATCTTTCTTTAAAAATCATTAAAAATTCCATATAACTCAAATTTTAAATATTTTAATGTGTCTAAAAAAATTTATTTTTAGTAACATTTGTTAACACATGGATATCGAGCATTTTTTTAAAAAATCAGAAAAATTGGATATAAAGTATTTCGCATTTTGAAATCATGAAAACGACGAAACTCTTAAATCTGAGAAAAACAGGTTTTAGTAACTATAGTAGTTAAAACTGCTTAATATTTTCCTACTGACATAGTTTCAGTTATATATAAGGGAATTAGTATCATTTATTGCTTATATGTAAGTGTTTTATGGTTTTATTTTAAATTCACATAAAATGTGTGGCTTCGAAAGTAATCCATGGAAGGGACGGAAAGTATTTGATTTTTAAAAATTCTTCTCAAAACTGACTTTTTCTTTTCTGATTTTTTTTTTTTTCTGGAAATATTCATGGTATAAATACCTCTTATTGTACAAATTTGTGTTAAATATATATTATATAGTTGCTGATAAATAGAATTTAATTTTATATTATATGCTAAAAAGATTAGGAACAAAAATCAACTCCTCGAAATACATTGTAAAACAAACGCTAAAAGAAACAGTTAAAAATTACATTTAAAGTATTATTTTGCGAAATCACCAAATTAATACGTATTCAGTGTAAAATAATAACATTAAGTAAGGTAAAACGAAAAACTAATCAAAATTTTACGGCTGCGAATCGGTGAAAAAGTAAACAAAGGATCAGCTTATTAGACAAAAATGCTCGTAACTCCAGTAAAAATAGTCGAAATTGAAAAATTATTTTTGCGTTCAGTAGCAGGGACTTCATATAATGTTGTTATGCTAAAAATGAAAATCAAACAATTTGATGATTTTTTGCGATTTTAGAAGTCCACTGTACCCTTAATATTCAACAAACATGTTAAGTGTGGATACTCGTTTTATTCAGAATTTTAAGCTCTACAATATTTGTATTAACAAAGTTTTTGAAAGAGTTTCATATTTTAAAAGAGTGACTTTAGATGGTGTTAAGGTATTTAATTTTTTTTTTCGACTAAAAATATATACCTATCTTCTGTCGCTCCGATAGCATGTATACTCGTAGAAAAATTAAGGTTTTTATAAAAACAGTCCTAAGTTTTTTGCTTGTAATTTGCAGAGTTCCTAATATAAAATTATATTTTTTCTTCTGAAAATATGATAAACAACATTGCACACAATACCCTGTAATCAGAATTAAAAAATAATAAAAATTGTATGAAAAATGAGTAGGTTTACTAATTAATTTTTCACTGCGCATGCGTCAAAGATATCAAAATTTCATTTGCATATTATGTTAGCTAAATGTATAGAGCAACTTTTGTAAAAGTCACAAAATCATAACTTGAAAATTCTGAAAATAATCGTCAATTGAATAAGTTGAAAATCCGTTATTCCTAAATGAAGCAAAAACAAGAGGGGTTGTATTCATATATTTATTAATTAGTGTCAATATAGAATACACAATTTGGTACGTGCTGCTACATTTGGATAAAAGCCCTCATTTATTTGTGCCATTTTGTGAACAACGGATTTTGTGCTTATTCTATAGACGACCACTTTCAGAATTTTCAAACTATGATTTTGAGACTTTCTCAAAAGTTTCTGTATAACTTTAGCTAATAAAATATGCAAATAAAATTTTTATGTCGTTGACGCACGCACAGTAAAAAATTATTTAGTAAACCTATTCATTTTTCATACAATTTTTACTATTTTTTAATTCTGATAACAGTGTATTATGTGCAATATTTTTTGTCATATTTTGAGAAAATAACATTATTTTATATTAATAACTCTGCAGATTATAAGCAAAAATCTTTTAATTAAAAAAATTTTAATTTCTTTACGAGTATACATGCCATCGACATATAAATAAATACACTTTATTACAATAAGCCACTTAATCATATTCTACAGTTTGAATGCTACATTAGTTTTGACAAGGTTATCCAAAAGATATTCATTCTGTTTTAATTTGTTGATGTTGACGGTCCTCTATTGGAGTTTCGGAAAAAATCATCAAGGAAACGTATGACTTGTACTATTCTATGTACAATGCACACTTAAAGTTTCAGGATAATTTATCTTCTATTTTTCTAGATATTTAACAAAATGTCTAAAATCGCAACCTGACGGTCATCTTTTGCCATGTAGTTTATAAACAAGCATAGTCTAATTAGAAATCGTCAGATTTACTTAACCGTCAGCATTTTGAGGGAAAATAAATAATTGAGATTATTTATACGATGAAACTATAAAACCGTTAGAAAAAAAAATGCATTTAAATTTTGCACAGATTGTATAAAACTCTATAAGAATCTTACTTTACAAAAACACATATGCTTGTTAATGAAGCAAAAATTTGGCTTTAACTGATAGAAACGAATGGTTACGCTTACGCACAAACATATATGCAGTCGTCCACAAACCCCTATGTATATACCAGCTGCTCGATAAAGAAGTCAAGGAAATGGTTTATTTCAATTTTGTTTGCTACAAAAATATTATCATGCCAGAGGATATTTTGGGGGGTAGATATTGCATGTCTAAACAATCAAACAGTTCAGGATGTCTAAACCAAAAGCAAATTTATTTGATAGAAATATTTCGATGCCATTGCAAAAAAAAATGTCTATGCAATCTTCAGGACAATAAATTACATTTCGAAAAATGCAAGCAAATATATTCGTGTGTAGAACATTATCTTATTGGATTCAAGAGATTGTATTTATTGCATCCTTTAATTCCTCGTAGGAAGACGGAATACTACGAGAATGAAGACTTCACGTAATCTCAAGGACGAAAAGATTTGATATATCGTGCGGTTAGGAAGGAGGGCGAAGCATTTTTACTGTGACGACAGATTCGCCGTGATACGAAATATCTGCTTTTTATGACATACATACTAAGAGGAGGTCCCTACGTCTTTCATCAAAATCTTTGTGTGAGAGATTACATTTTAATAAAAATGGTGTGATTTTCTACCTTATTTAATCATACATTTTATATGCTAAACGAAAAATTTCATTTCTCGTTTTTCATTTCTTTCTGCGTCTGAACTTGAATGTACCGGTTGTCCTAAAAATTACTGATGAATTTTAAAATTCCATAGCTTGCAAAGGGTGGCAGCTATTTAAAAAATTTTTGCAGAAGGGTTTTGTATAATGTAAGGATTTATTTTTTTACCGTAATTTTTTACTTTAGTGCGAATTTCAAACAATAGGTGGCGCTGACGGCGATTGAAGGTCAGGAGATCAGTGCTGAGTGAAGCGTCGACCTGGCCTTCAATCAACGTCAGCGCCGCCTATTGTTTGAAATTCGAACTAAATAAAAAGTTACGGTAAAAACTCCTGACATTATACATAATCCTCCTGCAAAAATTTTTTAAATAGCTGTCACCGTTTGCAAGTTATTGAATTTTAAAATCGATCAGTCATTTTTAGGACACCCGGTACATATGAGAGTTATTGAATAAATAATTATCATAATTTTGTATTTCCATAGTTTATTGCTGACAAATTTACTTTTACGATCCGATGGTAGCGTAATCTCTAATAAATACATTGTAGTTTTTTATTTATTTATTGCCAATGGAACGTAAAATTTTAGGTACCGTCAAAGTTTAGTTACTTTCAGAGTGGCTTACGGGAACAATGGAAATATATGCAATGAACAGGTATGCTTTTGCCTGCATAAAATTTTGCTTTTGATTGAAGAAATTGATAGCTATTATTACAATAGTCATTTGTCGCGTGATTATGTAATATTTCTCTCAATTTAGAACTATTCCCATGCGATGTTGTGTCCCGTGTTTTGCGGGTATGAGTAGTCTCAGAACTCAATGCATCGGAAGAAATTCTTCTCATGTTTATTTTTCTATTAGCAACGTGTTAACAGCACGGCATTATAACTGCAATATTTTTAATATTTCTCATGCATAACGACTTTATATGACAATATTGAATTTCCTAACATTATTTACAGGAACTCGATATCCATATCCCTTTCAATATGGTTGCCTTCATCTTTCTTAAACATCACAAAATATCACGTAACTGTGATACAGTGAATAAATCATTCTACATAATTCTACTATAGGATAGTCTTAGTCGCATGATTTTTTCTGGGGAACGAAAGCAGCGGTTTTCAGCAGTCACAAGCATACTTGTTCAGTTCATTGCATATGTTCTCCAAAGTTGATGTAGGTGATACTGAAAGTATCTGAAGTTTCATTGCTGCTATTGACAAGCTGCTGAAAGAAAATGACAAAAACTTACCAAGTATTCATTACATTTTAAGCTAATAATCGCACATAAAATAAATGTATGTGTAATAATTTACGAGGACGGTTTTATATGTACTTGGCCTTGAGAAGAAAAACATTTTTGACTATGTTTTGGAATTTTTTTCTGTCTCTTGCAATAATTTAGATTCAACTAAAGTAGTTTTAATAACCTTATTACCTTTTCCCAAATTTGGCTGGTAGTAAGACAGTTGTTTTGGCTTATTTGACTAGAGCAGTCTTTGCTTTTTGATGGCTATAACCACTGGATTTCATCATGTTCAACTGAAACAATATCTTCAGTAAGGTAGAAATCTTAATGTTCAGTGATATTTTTCTTTTTTGCACGACTATTTCTGTGATATTTCTTCCATCATTTCCTTTGAACTCTCTGACCTCTAGATAATAATTTGGATACTGATTTAATGTTTCCAGCTGCTTTCTCATACTATATTTTCTGGTCATTTATTCCTTTTTTAGAGGCTATTATAAGTGTAACAGTTATTTTTATTAAGAACACTCATAAAAACCATTAAAATTTTATATTTTATTGAGCTTACAATATTTTTAACTAAGCCGGCGAATACCTTTTTAAAACTAATAAATTCTAATAAGCACAAATCATCTTATTGAGTTTATGCTTGACAACTATGTAATAATCCTGCTTTGTCCGATTCATTTGCTTTTTTAGAGCAGTGAGTGTTTATTTTTACTTAAATTATGTACTTATAAAAGAGAAAAAAAAGAAAAGAAAAAAAATCCAACTTTTTAAATAGCAATTTTTCATCTTCTGATGAATAGAACTAACAAAAACATGCATTTTTTTACTTTTAAAACAACAAATAGTGTGTGACAATTACATGAAATATTTAATTTTCTAATTAAGTTTTCTTATAAATATTCATAATTTGTGAAAATTGGAGACTGTATTCACTCCCCTACCATACATATGACAAGGGAATGACCACAAGGGAATGACAAAAATTAAGGTTAACTTGTATATTATCTTAACTATGTACACAAAATTAAATTGCACTTAAAGTAAACTTTAAAAACTTAATACAAATAAAGCTAAATCGTTGATTGAGCATTCTTTACGAAATTTAGGTAAATAAGAGAGACAGGGTAATGACAGTCAATAAAAATATTTACCAATGTATAACTAGAAATCACCAAGTTTTACTTGTAAAAATTAATGCGACAGAAAAGAACAATTTAAGATATCTTCTCTGATGATGTCATTGTTCACAGATGAAATTCTGGATTAATATAAGTGTTGCCACAGCTGAGAATCATTACTTTCATTTTATGATAGGGGAATGCCAACAAAACCAAGGGACATTTATTATTATTTTTTTTAAATACAAAAAATGAAAAGTTTTTATTTTTTCAAATTTTAGTATTCTATGATATTGTTTAATAATTTAACCAACAAAAATTACAAATATATTCGGATAGTCAGTTTTGGGAACTACTTTTGTTATAAGGCGGTGACAGGGAAACACATGGGAATGACATTTTTACAACATATAACATTATTTAACTGGCTTTTATTTATTAATACTGTGTTTTATCCTGTTAAACATACATAAAAATAAGTAATTAAAATATTCTAGCATTTATTTAATTTTCATACAAGTTTATTTATTATTTTTGAAGCAGGGACGAAAATAACGCTGTTTAGAGAAAATGACCCATATATATATACAGAGAGAAAGAGAAAGAGAGAGAGAGAAATTAAAATTATGTTTTTTTTTTTTTTTAATTTAATATTGCACATGAGTAGTTAATTATTTCAATATTAATACTTTATGACTAATCATAATAGCATCAATTCTTCAGTAATTGAATAATAATAATAATATTTATAGTTTATAATATTTAAAAATATTTGATTTTTAGTTATGTAAAAAATAAAGTTAACGTTTTTTTCTCAGTTTAACAAATGACTACTTCATTATTTATAGAGCATTATTTTATCATTAACTATTACAAAGAAATATTCATTCTTCACTAAAATTTAAACTTTACGAATATATTTCAGCGTTATAGGAGCATATTCTTATATTTTGTAAGGATATAATTTTGTTAAATTAGTATTTTCTTTTACGAGTTAAATTTCATTAAGGTATAAAAATATATATTTACTATTAACTACATTCTTAAACTCTAAAAAGGCTAAAAAAATTTTAGAATAAATCTTTAATTTAGTGAAAATTTATGAACAGAATTTCCCAGAATGAACGAACTGAAATTTATTTTCAATCTAATTTCGGAAAATTCAATTTTGATACAAAATCTTACTTTAAGTGGGAAATGTAAACTATCCGGCAAAAGGAATTTAACTCAACACCTGGATTTTTGTTTTTCCCCCCTTCAAAATGCATTGTAAATTTGTGTCACTGTATGTATTTATAATAACCTGCATTTTATGTGTATGATTCAATACATTTTACATAGTGTTAGATAGGTGTAATTCACTTAATTTTATATGTTATATGTGCGCAGATCACAATTATTCAATATCCCTTTTGACATTTTTAAAATGTTTATATTCTCAATAACACGGAAACACATACTTCTAAATGAGATATATTTAAATACATAAAAGATCTGTTGAATATTTAACAACGTAAATATTTCTTTAACTTTTTTTAAAGTAATAATCGAAATCTGAATATAACAAATTTTTTGAAATCTTTGCATTAAACATAAAATATTTTTATGCATTTATAGTTATGTAAATATAATTTTAAAATATTCGTTTACATTTTATGTATGAATGATTGTTTTTTGATTTAATCCTTTTGGATCCGATTTTTTTCCGTTCTGAGAACAAATTATCACTTTTACTCTAATAATGTTAATCGTGGCTATCCATGTAGACTTGATAAAGTATAAAATTTCTCTTGTTGACTTAAATCGAACGAATGTACTTAATTTGTTTAATGTTAAATTCATTTTTATATGATAACATGTTAAAGAAGAGTTTTTGGTGACCTTTAACGATTATCGTATTTTGAGTGAAGTTAATAGATATTCAACATATTTCTGAGGCTTTTTTTTATTTGTTACACAGTTATTCAGAAGAATAACCTATATTATAAATTTAAAGAGTGAAATATATGTACAAAATAAAGGAATTACAAATGGAGCAAAGATAATTAAGCAAACTTCTATTAATATTGCTATTACTAAATGCAAAAATATTAAAGAAGAAATAATAAGAAAGGCATTGCTTTATACTAACATTTCCATGTGTAGGACATAACTAAGTAATTGCTGAGATAAAATAATACACGAAGAAAAGATATGCAATATTAACCGGACACGAGACCTGAAAGGGTTAATCCCTTAAAAAAATTATATGAATAATTATAAAAACCTTTTACTAAGTTTCTTATTCTTATTTTATTAAACTATTTACTACACTGAATTCTACTTCATAAATTGATTTTTACGAAACATCTCAGTAAAATGAATTAAATTAGTGAAATAACTTTATCGATTTGTGTTGATTAAACAAATATTTAACAATCAAATAAAATAATTTATAATCACGTTTGCTTCGAAAATTGTTTTAGAGATAAATAACATAATTTAATGTAACACTGAAGCTGGGGGAAAATCAACAAATTAAATAGTTACATTCATTGTGCTTTATTCTGCAGCTTCTCTAAAACCAAGAAATATATTTTTATCTTTACGAATGATATTATTAAACAGATATTTAAAAAAGTATATATTCTAATATCCCACATATAATTGATACATAAAATAATTCTTACATAATATTGAAGTACTATACTTTTCTATATATTACATTTTCTATATACATGCACTCAGAAAAATTATACAAAGTAAAGTTATTACGCCTTTCTTTATTTGATAACATGTAAAATAAATATTTTATTTCAAATTTTTCACAACGAAAAATCGTTTAATACCGCTTATTGTTGTTTTCCAAACTAAACATTTTTATGCCATGACAGCATGCAATTCTTCACACCTACGTACGAAAGAAATTGTCAGTTTACACTCTAAGAATGTTTTCCCATTAAATTGTTTAAGATTCATCATAGGAAATCACCAGCCAATACTGTGTGATTACATAGCTCAAGGGAGATTAAAAAATAATCACCTCTTTCAAATGATTGTTTTTAAGGTAAACAAAAAATATTATTCGGCATTTTAATCGGAAATTTATGGGCAGAAAAAAAAAATATGGATTCAGTATTAATTAATTTCCCATGGCTTTTAATAGTGACTCGCATTTATTTCGCAAAAAACATTTATGTGCAGTAAACATTAAAAAAATTAATATACAGATTAACATAAATGGTCATTGGAGTCAAAACACTGTGCATGTGCAGATTGAATCATGCATCAAATGTGCATAGTTAGCACGTTCGTTGCCGCTTACGGAAAGATGTGATGGTAGTTAATGCCGCACTGTAGAAGTGGGTTTTTCCGAGAAGCCGATTTATATTTTATAACAAAGAATCAGTGAAAGATTTTCTCGCGCCAGCGCATGACTGGACATCATCCCACAGCACACGCTGGCGCTTGAGTGGCCCCTTTACGATGGCGCCATATCACGCGAAGGCGCGTGAGTCGCAGCGAACGTGTTAATCTGCATTGCATGAATGCAATGCTTCTATGGACATAGACATGCTATTTAATATATAGAGGGAAAAGATTCGTCTTTGGGATGCATGTTGGATGACTAAGGATCAAGGGTTGAACATTTTGTTGTATGCTCCAGAAACTTATTTACTGCATGTATCCTTCGGATATCACACGTTTTGTTCGTCGTATACTATTAAACAAACAGTATTTTGAAACCAGATCAATCTTTAGGCTAACACTGTATTATTAGCATGCACAGATGCAGACTACATTGGTGTCTTAAAATTGGCTGACTGATTTTAATATTCAATAACGGGGAAACCGTTACAACTGTTAAAAAATGTTTCTAGTAGGTTATACAGGGTGTTTCAGCGAAGTGCGGACAAATTGTAATGGGTGATAGAAGGCATGATGACAAACATAGGGACATAGGAAACCATGGGGCACAAACGTCTTCTGTAGGAGCCAGGGGGCATCAAAGTTTAGCGTCCAAAAGATCAAGCGAAAAGTCATCAAAATCAAGTGTTTGCGCGGGAGGGCGTGTGCACTTTGCACAACAACCATACGTGGTCGAGGGAGAATCCACATTCAATCAGAACTCGTGCAGCCCAGGTACGGTTTGCAGTAAATGTGTGGGCAGGAGACCATCCTGTGGGACCATACCAGTTGCCGAATCGTCTGCGTGGTCCTGAATATCTGATCTTCTTGCAGCGAGTATTGTTGCAGTTGTTGGTCGATGCCCACGTTTCCGCTGCCAGGGGTTTGACCATGTGGTTTCAACACGATGGTGCCCCCGCTTATTACAGCAATGACGTACGTCTGCACTTGAATACAACTCGCAAACAAAGCATTTCCAACATTACATTCCCATGCGATTACAAGTAGTTTTTACATCCCTAACACTTCCTGCAAGTATGCTGGTCTGTTAGCAAAACACCCAGGGATAATGTCGATGAAATGTCGGAAAAGTATCGGCGGCGCCCTGTATCTAAAAATGAGGGCACCAAAACTGTACGTCATTTTGAATAAATCAATTACTAAGAGAATGATTTGCACTCAAACTGCAATAAAATTGATTACTTTGCTGAGTGATTATGAGCGTTTTAACCCCGCCCCCTTGTTCACAGCTCTATTTGCACATCTTAACCGTTTGGGATTATTCCAATTTTGTACTCAAAATATAAGTTAAAGTCCAATCTTTAGAAAACTGTTAACAGAATAAAAAAGAAATCAGTAAAACGTAGTTGTTCGTACTCCAAAGTCTACAGCGCCCTCTACCGTCATTTTTCTACAGTTCCCTTTAAAAAAATTTTTGGACAAACTTTCGATATAAACAAAGTTTACAGCGGAAACTGGAAATGAATAGACCTTTTTTTCCGTGTTTTATTGTCTCTTGATCTTTTGGACGCTAAACTTTGAAGCCCCCTGGCTCCTACAGAAGACGTTTGCGCCCCATGGTTTCCTATGTCCTAATGTTTGTCATCATGCCTTCTATCACCCCTACAATTTGTCCGCACTTCGCTGAAACACCCTGTATAAGATTTCATTAGGTCTTTCACTACGAATCTTGATTTTAGTTTAAAATTGAAACTATAGATGACGCGGCAAGCAATTGACTCTAAAATTAGTCCCGGTTTTTGTTATTTTTTTATCATTATTTACATGAAAAATATTAAATATATGAAGTGTTTTTTGATCGCTTATACAATTTTGTTCTTATGAGCAATTTTATTCTTAGGAGATCACTCCGCAATTTTTTTCCATCCGTCCTGACAGAATATTTAGGCCAAAAATGTTGCCTCTTAATGTCCTTTTTTATACATTGTTATCAGTCACTGCTTTTTAAACCAAGATCGAGAACCATCGAGAAACAATTCCTGACGTGTCGCATTACCGTCTTGCAAGAATTTGTTTTTGAGCTGTTTTCATTTCCAGCTATTTGAATTTCACAATGTAATACTAAACATAGGAATATAATATAAATATATATAAGAATATTATACGCTAATCTTATTCAAATCTTAGTCAATTAAAACAATTACATTCAAGATGAAATTTCATCTTGATGTGTCTCGAATTTCTAAAATATGGACTTTATCCACTACATTTCTGAATACCTCATATAATGAATAGCACATAATTTACAAATATTTAACCTAATTTTTGTGTATAAAATTTTACATTAGATAAGAAAAAAAATGAAAGAAAAGAGACAAAATAAAGACATACTCTTTAAAAAAAATACTTCGGTGCTAACACATTTCTAATTTTTTAAATTAAAAGCATTTTTTCCAAATCTTGATATTTATACCCGATAGATAAAGCTATTTAACTAAAATACACGAAATCTTACCTCTTTCGAAATCATAAGATATGATTTTTAATGTTCAAATCTAATACCTAGGTATATTAATATTACAAAGTTCTATCTGATTTAATTTTTTTCAAGAAGAAAACATATTTCCCCGTAATATTTGTTGTTAAAATGATAACCTTATATTTAAATGTTACTTTAGGAATATGTGTGTTTTGGAATAGATTTAAAACGCGAATAAAATTCTACCTGACAACATTTTAGATTTCTGTCGATACACAATGAAACATGATAAACTACTAAATCAACAAAAGAGTTGTCGCTGAAGTTGAAAGAAAGATTTAAATTTTTCGGAGCATTCTTCAATATACGTAGCATTTTCTATTTTATTGTGCAATGATTGAAGTTTTTTATTGCTTTTTCACTTTAAACTCGAATTTTTATCTTTTACTGGTGTTAAAAAAAAAAAAGTTTTGCGAATACTAGAGTTCTTGAAAAAGCAGATGTAGGTGTAAAATAATCAGAAAAAATAAAAGTGTGTATTTTTTTCTATTAATAGAAGGTAAATTTACAAAATGAAAACTATAAAAAAAATATAGAAGAATAAACAAAGTATCTTGAATATTTCTTATAACATTATATTACTGTAATTTAATTCTTTATAAAAACGACTGTTACAAAGGCAATTAAAATTGTACTTCATTAATGATAAAAGAATAAGTTGAAGTTAAATATATATATATATATATATATATATATATATATATATATCGCAGGATTTATTTGTCTAGTAATCATGGAAAAGGTAATTTACACTTACTTTCCTTATCATATCATACAACGCTAATTCAAAAAATGGAGTTTTTATATAGATTGTTAAAAACATGTACTTGAATTATAAAAGCTCCTAAACTCTTTTTTCTTTTAGTATTTAGAAAACACAATGCATTTCTCATGTATAACATCAATAATATTTCATATTCTGTTACAATAGTTTCATTTTTTTTCCCATTTCAAAAGTGTACAGAATATTTTGCTATAAAAAGGCTGTTAGAATATTGTACAAATATTTTGGGGAATAGAATGAGTAGTCACAAACTTCAAGGAATTCTGGTGCAACTCTTAAATACCGCAATATATTTTATTTATTTGTTTACTTCAACTGAAGGATTTTTTTCTATCAAATGCATAACAGGTAGTGTGACGACATTGTAACTGAACGTAGGAGAGTGTGATCAGTAAGTGCAATGACAAAGTTCGAGTAAAATGCAAAAATCATGCGCATGTGCGGATTGAGGAAATCTACATCACATACACTGTTAGTATTATACCTGGCAGACAAATAAATACATAAAACGTGTAGATTTATGTCTCTTGCCCAAGATCATAATGAACCTAAATATTATTCATGTTGACATGGAGGAAACAAAAATGCCTCATGCAAACGATGTCGCTGCATGTCAGTGTAGGATATTTTCACAGGATATCTCCTGCGTTATCAAAATGATATTTCCCAGTTGAGACGTCGGATTGGTGTCGAAACCAATTAGACCACTTAACTTGGGAAGATTCTTAACACTGGAAACATGATTGTCATTATTATTTCCAGCAATCACAGGAGCGGTACAGCAAGTATATTTATTCTTCCGAATTCTACTTTAAAGTCTATCAATAAAATATTTACCTATACTGTGATAATAAAGAGTTAGAACAAAAATCCGGAATCTGTTTGACTCGCATATAAATTCCTAATGAGTATTAAATAAGTATAATTCATTTTAAATTTATTAAAAGCGATATGAATTATTTAATATGTCATAAGGTAAAAACATTATGTTTTATGGTGTAAAGAGTCTATCTTTACACCACATTAAATGAAATATTTTATAGAGTGAAATTCTTAATTTACTACACATACCAATCCTACTAAAATGAGTCAAATTAAAATAAAACAAAAGTCTTTTAAAATGCGAATAACAAAAAAAAAAAAAAAAAAAAAAAAAAAAAAAAAAAAAAAAAATCAAATGGAAATAAATCCTCAAAAAATGAGTCCAATTAAGAAAAATAAAAGCAGTCTGCCCACCGGGAACTTACAAGATAGAAAATGATCTAAAAATAATTTAATTTCTATGTATAGTCTTTGCTCTGATAAACGTTTTAAATGGAAACATTTTGACCAACTGTCGAATTATACGTCTTAAAATACTTCTTGAATTTGAAATATGCATTCATCAGCAAGTTTTTCAAACATTTTTTATAATACTACCAATTTTCATATTTTAGCGTGCTGTAGTTTTGGTTTTATGAGCGAAGAAATACCGTAGGTCACAAAAAATCATTGTCAGCGGATGTGACTGTGTAAGTTATTTGTTTTTTAGAATAGACAGTTAAATATTATACGCTTAAAACTAAGCAACCCATTTTCGAAAATCACATTATGAATTTAAAATCATAAAAAATTCTTGTAAGCTCGTTCTTTTAAAAATTAGTTAAGATATAAAAGAAAAAAAGCATCATACTACAGAATATTATAAAACTTTAAGTATGGAGTAGCAAAATTAGTAGATTATTTAAAAGGAATACATTACAAAGTATTCCATTAAGTATGTTTCCATTAAGCATTTTCCTACCAAAGTGTTTTGTATTCGATTATCAATTTAAAAATTTGAATACATTTATAATATTTTTCCAATTTATGGAATTTAAACATAGTGACAGAAACTTTCCTTTAAACCATTGCAAATTCTACAGCTTTTCGCATTTTTTAAAAGGAATTTAGAAAAGTAAAAATGTTTTAAGTGAAAATTAAGGCGGAATTCTCCGAGCCATTTAAAATTCGTTACTTGCAGACGGAGGTTATTAAATCCATATGCGTTTGAAGTTTTCTAAACTTTGGAGTAATAAAGAAGAGTTCTTCTTTTTAACTTACCATAGGTTATCAATTTTTACTTAATGATCGGATCAAAATTTGTTTTTAAAGTATTTAAAAAATTTTCCTAAATAACATGATATATAGATGCACACACACATATATATATATATATAATATGTGTTTGTGTATGAATGTAACTTTTTTAAAGTGCTTTGGTTTTATGAACAAGTATTAGCTATGATTTATATTGAAATGTATTATTTGCATTTATTTATTTATTTATTTTGTCAGCAATGAAAACATTTGTAACGAATTATATGTAACAACACAATTTCTGACAGAAAAGTGTAAAATATATTGATAATTAATAAATAGTAATAATGATAATAGTATTTTTAACATCTATATTCATATGTAGAATGCATAAAATTGATCCTCGTGCATAAAAAAAATTATTCATCTTTTTAAATTATCATTAAAGTTTTTTATACCATTAATACCGAAAAATTATGAATGTAGCATACGGTGTAATTTTATTTGAATTTTGTATAATATGAGTTGCTGCCCATAGGATATTGAAAAATATCACAGACAGTGAAACCAATCATAGTGTACGTGCTTAAAAATAGTTCAAAATATAACGTTTTTATTTAGTGGATACTTAGCTAGTCTTTATTCAAGCCTTTAAAAAGAAATAAGTTTGTACAGTTGCTATAACTAAGACAATACATATTTGTAATATCGTCTCTACTCAACAATCATATTCCTATTTTTAGGGAAATGTCATTTTATTGTTAAAATAATATGTCAGAAACCAAAATTTGTGATACTACTTCCAGAACAGGAATAGCATTTTCACATAGGATATCGAAAGTTTGAAGGGAAAGACTCTTTTTAGTTCTAAGGTCAGGATTTTAATTTTAAAATAACATGCAAAGTTTCCTATATACAACTTTTATCAGCAAAATCCTTTCACTTTTATTCAGAAATTCTCTTTCAAAAAACAAACCGCAGGAGAAATTAAAAATTAAAGTTTTAACATTTATACTATAGTATCGTGTAATTTCTTATTTATCTATGTTTAATTAATAACGCATGTTAAATATTCTTTTTATATTGATTATACACAATGTTACACCTCTACTATAAATTCGACTATGAAATCTGCATTAATTTAAAAAATAGAACAAAAAGAGATACATTGAAAGTATGTGATTTAAAGGGTATATATATATATAATCATTACTTTATCTTACTATCTTTTAGAAATAATAAATGCATTGTTCTGGCTGGAATATATTCATTCTTGTACCAGTCATAATATTTCTCTCATGTATTATACTACAGGATAAGATACTTACGATATTGTAATTTCTACTAAAACGTGATATTAAATACTAGAAGATAGCCCGTCAAAATGACGTGTTTCCATTTTTAAAAGGATGGTAAAACATTACAACAACTTTGGTCAATCATAGCCACTTTAGGCTTAAACAATTTTGAAAAACACAAAGATTGAACATGAGGGAAAAATATAGAAAAAAAATTCAATAGAAAATTGCATTTAAAATTACACTGGTGAGTAAAAGTTAAGCATAATTGGTAATTAAGTAAGTAATGAAAGAAATATAAATCGAAATGTGGTGAACAAAGGTATGTAAACAAAATAGTACGCGAAGAGTTTTCCTCGAAATCGAACAGGGGGCCGTCAACAAATTGAAAAAGAACGAAGATCTTTTGGATAACCCTGTCATAACTAATGTAGCAAAAGCATTCAAACTGCACATTTTGATTTAGTGGCTTATTGTAATGTACTGTGTTTATTTTTATAAGGATAGCGTTCATACTCGTAGAGAAATTAAGGTTTTTATAAAAACAGTCCTAAGTTTTTTGCTTATAATTTGCAGAGTTCTTAATATAAAATAATGTTCTTTTCTGAAAATATGACAAACATCATTGTACACAAATACCTTGTCATCAGAATTTAAAAATAATAAAAATTGTATGAAAAATGAGTAGGTTTAGTAAATAATTTTTCATTGCGCATGCGTCAAGGATATCAAAATGTCATTTGCATATTGTGTTAGCTAAATGAATAGAGCAACTTCTGTAAAAGTTTCTAAAACATAGCTTGAAAATTCTGAAAATTATCGTCTATAGAATCAACTCAAAATCTGTTATTCCTAAAAGGAAGCAAAATATCAGGGGTTTTATCCAAATACAGTTGTACGTGCAATATTGTCTAGGCACGAAACAATGGAATATGGATACAGCCCCTCATCTTTTTGCTTTATTAGGGAATAAAATAATTTGATCTCGTTTTATCAACTATAATCTATGTTTTTGAGATTTTCACAAAAGTTGCTCTACACACTTAACTAACATAATATGCAAATGAAATTTTAAAAGCGTTCACGCATGCGCGGTAAAAAAGTATTTAGTAAACCTGCTCATTTATCATACAATTTTTATTATTTCTAAATTCTGATGACAGGGTATTGTGTGCCATGATGTTTGTCATATTTTCAGAAAAGAACATTATTTTGTATTAAGAACTCTGCAAATTATAAGCAAAAAACTTAGGACTGTTTTTATAAAAACCCTAATTTCTCTACGAGTATACATGTTATTCTTATAAAAATAAACACAGTACATTACAATAAGCCACTTAATTATAATGTGCAGTTTGAACGCTTTTGCTACATTAGTTTTGACAGGGTTATCCAAAAGATCTTCGTTTTTTTCAATTTGTTGACGGTCCCCTTGTACGATTTCGGAAAAACTCTTCGCGAAAATATATGACGCGTACTATTTTGTTTACACACCTGGAGTTTTACCACATTTCGATTTATATTTCTTTCATTACTTACTTAACTACCAATTATGTTTAACTTTTGGACACCAGTGTATAACAAAACTATCTGGTGGATGGGGAGGGATTGTAATTAACAAATGGTAAATCATAAATTTTAAAAGAATAAAGTAAGGTAAAGATATCAATTATAAAAGAATACATTGTGAAACTACTGCCGAAAAATATTTTAAAATACTGAGAGGAAATAATAAAAATATCCAAAATGTATAATTTTTTTTCCCATTTTGGCCATTTCCAGACGAATATCAGAGGGTAGCCAAATTATTAATTGAATGGGTAAAATAATGGCATAGAATATGCAGCTAATGAATTTCACTCACAAAATTACAGTAATTATTTCACAAAAAAACATGCAAATTAACATGCATTAATAATGCAAAACATGCACTAAAAATGCTATATTAAAACATTTGTGAATTAACTATTTTATACCATTAGTTATTACTCAAAAGAAAATACTTTATAAGATCGAAAACAAATGTCAACAATAAAGAGTAAACAATCGTGATTCGTTATGTGACAATGAAGTCATTCACGGCTGTAAAAAAAATAAATAAAAACAATAAATAAATAAATAAATAAAGGAACACGAATATAAAAATTCTAACAATATTGTATTCAAAATGAACCTTCGCTTTTCTTAAATAAAAAGTTTTAGTTAAACACTGTTAAAAATTTGACTGTTGTGCTGCATCGTCATTACACAGCTTTTATAGAAAATGATTACTTTACCGTATTACACTGTTAAAAATTTGGCTCATTTGTTGCAGTGTCACTCCACAGCTTTTATAGAATATCTCTTTTATGACCAATGAAAATGCTCCATATCACAGTAAAGTAACTGCTTTATATCAAACCAGTGGAGTGATGCTGCAGCAAATGAGTCAAATTTTTAACAGTTGCTACAGCATCACTCCAACGCTTTTATAGAAAACGGTTACTTTGTGTGTGTTACTTACAGTGTATTCTATAAAAACTGGGGAGTGATGATGCAGCAAAAGGGTCAAATTTTTAACAGTGTACTGCTAAACATTTGACCCATTTACTGCAGCATCACTCCACAGCTTTTATAGAATGTCTCTTTTATGACCAGAGAGAATGCTCCATAACACAGCAAAGTAATCGTTTTCTATAAAAGCGGTCGAGTGATGCTGCAGCATATGAGTCAAATTTTTAACAGTGTGAATATTGTGTTTGAAATAAGGAAAAGATTTCAAAACACAGTAAAATGTAGTGACGTCATTTACAGCTCAAACTGTAAATCTGACAAATGAGAATGCTCCATTACGACTCTGGAACGTTTGCATTGGACAAAAAATTGATAGCCTTTAAAATCGGACATAACTTTTCACAATGGAATTTGTCATTGGTCACAATAAGTGTTTTTTCTCGTGGATGGGTTGACAACGGAATCGTTATACATGGAGGGATTTTATATATATAATAGGGTGATTCTCAAAATAGGGGACAATTTATGTCTTTCGGCATACAAAAAAATTGAGAGGTTTTCTGTCATGTTTTTATATTTAGATATGTTTTTTTTAATATTATTCATTATTTGCACTCAAAAATTACTCACTTTTTAGTTAAAAACACCTTAAAAGAACAGAATAAAGATTCAAAATGTCATTAGCATGGATGTCCACAGCAGCTGTGCCTTGTCTATTCCAGCATTTTTCAAGAGTTAATATGATTTTTATAAAATAAACAAATGTTATTCTTTCTTTATATTAATCAAGGAGAGGATTTATGCAATAAATTTCTTTTTAAAAATAAAATTATAGTACATAAAAAAAAGAATTCAAGTTTGTCCTCCATATTCTATTTTCAAAACAAGATCATACTAAAACAGCTGGTTATTAATCAAAATTTCATTTTCACATATGACAATAGTTTGAAAATATAAAGTTTCTTCATGGCAACAAGTAGCCATTTTATCCCAGCCAGAAAATAGAAGCATGTATTGTATTTTAAGAATAGAAGTTGAATATTAGGGGCGTACATCAATTGTATGTCATTAGAATGGATAATAATTTTCATGTTTATTTTATAGTTAAAATTTTTATTTTATTTATTTGCACAGAACTTTTGTGTTTTAAAAAGCCGCAGAAAGGAATATTGCATTGTGATTATATTATGGCGAATAATCTTCTTTAAATTAAATTTGTCATTAGCATGGACAGATATCAGTGTCATTAGCATGGTTTTTCTGTCCATGCTAAAGACTCCTATGTACATAAATGTAACCAGTGCTTATATTGTATCCTTTATAAAGTTTAATTTTACGTATAAATTTAGGTATTACATTTATTATCCCTAAAATATGCATTAAATCTGTAGAAAAATCACTAAGACAGCTTCTTACATTGTTAGTGTCAGAATGTTGCTCATGTAACAAAGTTTGCTCTTTGGTAATATTTTTATTTTCCTTATATGTATATATGTAAAAATGGAAACCATTTGCTGAAAAGGAAGGCTAATAAATATAGAAAAAAATATTTAAACAGGAAGAAAATAAAAATTGCATAATATATTTATTCCATGTAATTCGTTTTGTCATTAGCATGGCTCAAAAAATACTAATTATTTTTTTTAAGTTAATTTTTAAATATTTAGCTCTGCTGACTACATGGAAAGTACACCTAATACTATATTAACAACACCTATTTTTTTCAGAAATTTTGCTAACAGTAATTTTTTTAAGATTTCATTTTTGAAATCGTCCCCTATTTTGAGAATCACCCAATAGTGAAATGTAAATGTATTGTAATAAATAGTTTATAGTGTTTATTTAAACTTTTAGTTAGCGAAAATAATAATAATAATAAAATACTCATTCAGACCCAAATATCAAAGACAAAACAGAATGACATATAGTAAGAGAGATAGAAAAGAGATAGAGATAGAGAGAGGAAATGGAGATGGATATGGAGCGAGATAGAAAAAAGTTATAGAGGAAGGGCTGGAAGGAGGGATTGAGTGAAGTAGAAAGTGGCAGATTAGTATGGGAGATAGAGTGAGATATAAAGAGATAAAATAATAGGCGGATAGAAAGACAAACATATGCGAAGATAAAATGAGCTAGAAGGATAATTAGGTACATTAGAGATAAAAAGATAGAGAGATTACATAGATAGACATAGCTAGTGGTAGGTAGATAGTTAAAAGGGAGGTAGAAAGTAAGCATTATTCGGGGTATGCGTACAAGGGTATATTGCATACAGGGGAAAGGCAGAAATTCGTGTAATTAGAAATATAGATTAAAAAGGGAATATAATATATATATATATATATAATATAAAAGACCATTAATAGAAAACAGTATTAACCGGTATATATATATATATATATATATATATATATATATATATACAAAGAGAGAGAGAGAGAGAGAGAACTATATAACCAAGTAAAGATATCGTTATATCAAAGATATAGAAAAAATGAGAGCTAGATACAGATAGAATGACAGAGACAGTGTGATATCGGTCAAAAAGACAGTGGTAGAGAAAAGTAGATATACATTTATACAGAGATAGAAAATATCCATACGAAGTGCTCAAAAAGAAGAATCCTTACTATATATGTATATTCATAATATAATCGTTCTTATTTGAAAAATCGATTTGACCACCTGTGTTCATCTGTGAGAAAAATTTACATAAGCACATTTCTAATGGAATAAGTTTAATTTTATATTTTTAATATTAAATCTCTTTGCATAAGTTGAAAATGCATTCTTTTGTCATGATTGGAGTTTTTTTTTTTTATCTATTAAATGGTACGAAGATAATTTATGTTTTAGAATAAAAATAAAAATAATTATTACAATGAAATTAGTATAAGAAATTATATCTTGAATGAAAATTTCCCACGCATTTTTTGTTGCTTTTGGATTAGTTTGAATCATAAGTAACTCTCTTTCATCAAAAACATAATAATAATAATAATAATAATAATAGGTAATAATAATAATAATAATAATAATAATAATAATAATAGGTTAATTCTATATGAATATAATTAAGGGATCATCCATGTCCACCTATATTTTTAATATTGTTAAAAATGGGTGTTTTTTTTTCAATAAACGGAATTAGTTAATATTATGTTGTCAAAAATAAATAAATAAATAAATGATTTTAAATAGTTTTTATTTTTAAAAAAACATACTGATCATTTTTTAAAAATTAGCTTCTGTACAAACCAGGTCATTTACAAACAACTTTTAATATAATTTTTAAATTACTCGAGTTTCAATGCAGCAGAATGCTGTAGACACCACAAAACTTTATTCTTCCTTAAAAAACTCGTCTACAACGAAAATGAAATATTTCTTCATACTATGTAGCTCTCTCAAAAATCAATAAAAACACAACATAGGAATGATATTTTTTTGGCGATTTATACCCAAATTTAATAATGATTTATTTGGATGATTATTATGTCATGAATAGTTGTGAAATTTTGTGCATTTCTTTTGAATGTATAGATTTCGAGAATTATCGACGTAATTATCGCAATTTATACGAAATATAAATCTAAACCTTATAAGCGTCCGTTTATTCAAGTTTATGAGAGAATATGAAGTTTGAAGAAGCTCATTAGTTCTTGAGACATATCTTTTGAAAGAATTGTGAAAAATGGAGATTCGAATTGTCAATTCCTTAGTGATTTGCAGCAAAATATAATTGACACAAAGTTATGTCAAATTTTATTAGAATGTGTTGATTTATGAAATTATGCGCACTATTCATATAGATATAATTATTATACAAATCGTGAAGAAGGACAATTAATAGTGTAGTTCTCGGGGTATTTAGAACAAAACGTAAATATCCGTTTTATGTCAAGGTTTAATTGAATCTAAAGGTAGATAAATATCAATTTATTACTTTCTTATATAGCCCACGAAATGTGTGTCATACTCAGACAGACACATAAACTTCCGAACATACATTTTTAATCTAGATGGGACAATTCACGGATAAATTATTATTTTTTCCATGAAAATTGCAATTCATGCGAAATATCACGGCTTAAAATTCAAATTTCAAAGCAATAGTTTCCCACATGCTTAACAAAGGAGGGATTTAAACCATTAAAGTGCAGAATTATGAATAAAACTCTCAATATAGGTTTACAATATTTCATATAGACTATATTATAAGGGTCTGTGTATATTCTACGCATAAACTCTCTTCTTTTAACCATCCCTGATTTAAAAAAAAATGGATTTAGAATATTGCTGGTAAATTTTTTACAGGCGTAGGTTTTTCGGCATTAGAAAGAAACCAATTAGATAATTAAAAATGATACTAATAATATTTTTAATTATTTATCCATTTAAATATTTGGTCTATGTTTATAAGTAAAAATTTTATTCACTTTTTAAATATTTCATTTCTGAAATGCGCTGTATATTTCAATTTAAAAAATATTCTAGTTATTAATTTCGCTTATAATAAACTTTGTAAATTGTATTTTGAATTTGTCGTTAAATGGAATTTTTAATTTTAAAAATGTAAAATGCTTTTCTTTATCCAGTTTCTAATTTTACATAAAAAAATAACCTGTAATTACTTTTTTTTCGATAAATATAGAGCTACAATAAATTAAATATAACCCACAAAAGAAATACTCCACTGTTTTTCTAAGTAACACAGAGCTTTCTGTATAAATTAGATTTATTTTAAAGTTCGTTACTTCTTGTATCAATAAAACGAATCCTTTGATAAAATTTATGGACTGTTTTTGCAATGTACTTGAGAGTGATAAATTAATAGCTCTAAAACAGGGGGTTAAAAGTTTCATTGACAATTTCAAGTAATCCTTAAAAGTCTCCGTTGAAAACAAGAAAATGATATTGTCAGTGGAATTCAATTTATTTTGAGAAGAGTAAATTGAGTTACAAATAAAGTATCTCAGAAAAATATGTTATTTTACTTTTTTAACTTAAATATCAGAGTTTTAAGAGGTCCCGGAAGTACTATGTTTTAAATAGAAGGACGCCATGCTACATTTTATAACATTTCTGATTTCTCGTGAAACACCAAATTATAATATTTTTACCCCTGATAGATTAATATATTTATAAATATATATATATATATATATATATATATATATATATATATATATATATATATATATATATATATATATATATATATATATATATATATATCTTGGACTGTATAACTAATAGTTTTTTCCAGCACCGCATGTAAGATAAAATACAATTTAATATTATTTTTACATTTAAGAAATAAACTTTTGAAAATTGTATATTATATGTACAGGGTGAGTCATAAATATCGAAACAATAGGCTACCTCCTTAAATATTGTTCCCAGACCCATTCTTCCAATTGCAAAGTTTCATAAAAAAGGTGAATTTTTTTATATGATAAGTTGCAACTCCATGGTGGGTCTATTTTAAAAATTACGAAAATTAAATTTTTTTTACGGCCCCCAGATGATAAAACTTCCAATGAGAAAAATTTTCCTTATCCATTCCTGAATTGAATAAAAAAAAAATCCACCTCGATATCTACAAATCCCCGAAACATGTTAAAATCCAAAATTTTCCAAAATTCGTGACTTACACCATTTAAGCGTACTTCTAAGCGCAGCGATATTAGTTCATTTGAAATACAATTTAGAGATCGATCATAAATTTACGCATTATTAAATGTCGATCAAAGACAATATTTTAACAGTTAGATATAAAATAAAAGCGCATAGTTTTTTGCTTTAAACTTCTTTGAAATATGCTAGATGTCTGCAATATGTCGATCCTGGCGCCAGCCTCGTAACTGGCTCGAGTCATTGGCCAGACCGTCTTATTAAACACTTATTAAAAGTGTTATTAAATTTAGTGATATTAATTAAACTCTCATTAAAAGTGTCTTAAAACTTAATACCGCAGGCAATAAGTTAAGTAAAAATAGTAATAGCGATAATGATACTTCTATTAACGGAATCATTGGAAATATATTTTAATAAATTACACCGAAATATTGCCAAAAATCTACTTCTCACTATTCATCTTAAAAATTTATGATGGTTTTAAACCTATTTTTATTTTCTTCTATCTTTAGAAGAAGAAAGTATCGGACTCATGAAAATTTTGAATTCCGGTTTTCGACGGATTCACAAGTTTTAAAGCTCAGAGATACCGAAAAACATGTTTTTATAAAATGTCTGTCTCTGAATCACTCCTCCTGTATCTCTGTATATGTCCTAACAATTGTGAGCTCTCTATCTCAAAAACTAATCGACGGAATTTAATAAAAAAATATATTTACTTAGTCCTTGATATAAATTGGTACTGATTAGTTTTTGATGTGAATCGCTTAAAAGGCGGCCCTACTGTAGAGGCTTTTGTGCGATTCCCGCAATAGCTGTATCTCCAGAATCATATGCCTAGTGTCGCCCGTAATTAGAGGCACCTTTTACGCATCGTGCAATAGCAATTTTAACAAGAAAAATATGAAGTTGACAGGGCCAAAACAATGAAAAGAATTGAGATCGACATGAGAAAAAAAATGAGGTTTAAATGAACTGACGCATTTAAGCAGTAATTAAAGAAGGTGATAATGACAAAACTTAAAAAAAATCTGAAGTCGAAACCATTCAGAACGGAGTTAATCACCTAGAAACTTTTAAAAAGCATTTAAACATTATGAGTCCATCTTTGTTAAAAACTAAATGCACTTTTCTGGATCAAATGTTTTTATTTCAGTATTTCTCATTTTTAAACTGACGTGCGTCAATAACTGTCTGTTATGGTGAAATTCAAGCGGGTTCAATAGTTTTTTAACATTTCCCCCCCCCCCACACACACACACAAAAAAAAAAATGCCCAGCGCTTATCTTATAAAAAAATTCACCTTTTTTATGAAACTTTCCAATTGGAAGTATGGGTGTAGGGGCAATATTTAAGGAGATTGTTTCGATATTTATGTCGCACCCTGCACAATTTGCTGAAATTTAATAATTATGCTTCATAGAACATACATTAAGCATTCCGTTATAATCAGATGCATATGTGTGTAAGGATATTAAAAAAAATTAAGTGTGGTATTTCTCGATAACGCACATGAAATCCACTCCAAAATGTTTAAATAGAAGTTTTTTTATATATTATGAACATAGCAAACGAAAAACGTACATGTAATTGCATTTTCGCGAGAATTTTGTGAAAATTGCAATCATGTTTATTTTTTTAGGCCCGAGAATAATTGATAACAACTTAACCTTTTTTCCGTTTAATCAATAAAGTCAAAATATATACAAGAAAACATTTTCTTAAACTAAAATATCTGTATTATATAATGGAAATATATTTTCATGAAAATTTATAATATTAACATAATTATTTGGTAACTCTTATAGAAAAATGCAGTATACACTTAATTATAAAATCTACTAAATAAAAAGAAAATTTTTTATTATTATAAAATAGGTATATATATATATATATATATATATATATATATATGTGTGTGTGTGTGTGTGTGTGTGTGTGTGTGTGTGTATGTGTGTGTATGTGTGTGTGCGTGTACATCCGGATGCGTTTAATTTTCCAAGTATATACAATAAAATTAATATTCTCTAGTCTTTTTCTTAAGTGTCTGTAAAGATTGGTCAACAGAAAGCTTACTATCATGAATACTGGTTCTTCTAAATATTCCATCAGAAATCTTTCAGTTTCAATATTTTTGGAATTAACAATAATTTTCCTTTGTGTGTGTTGGTTTTTAAAATATAATTCGATATTGCAAATCATTCCTCAGTGGAATTAAATAGTGAACAGAAAAAAAACTTTACAAAACAATTTTCAATTGTATGCTGCAAAATATCTTGATTTGAGTTACGTCCTCCATGACATACAACTTTTAATGATCCAAATCCTTTGTCATCTAGACTTTGACTACAGAAAATTATTAGTTATGAAAACTAATGCGGTAGATTTTTTTCTTAATTAATTAATTTATTTATTTTATAGTTGGTAGAATAAGTTATTGGAAATCTTTTTTTTACGTGAATTTAATTACTAGGATGCTATTATCAGGTACCCTCAGTTCTATTGTAAAATTAAACACATATCCACAGCTGTAAGCGTTCCATTTTTTAAAGACAGATTATGCATACATTTAGTGTGATTTTTTAAAATAAAATATCGCCAATCTTCCCTGCGGAAATTGTAACCGAACATTCACTGTATAATATTTGTATTTAAAATAAATAATAGTTTAAAAAACCAAAAAACAAGCTTTTAAAGCAGGTCGAACTAAAAACTTTAGAATTATTTTTAATTATTGAGAAGTTATCCAACAGTGATAAAACAGCAATAAAAGCATGAGATTATTTTTCAAGTTTTAGAAATAGCTACTAATGGCATATCGTTAAAAACATATATTCAGCAAGCACCCCATGATTTTCTTGCATTTCTATCACTGTTGGATAACTTCTGAAAAATAAAAAAATAAATAAAAATTTTCTAAACCTTTTAGTTCGACCTACTATAAAACCGTCGTTTTTTAACTATTATTTATTTTCTATTATTAATTTTTGGTACATCATACGTGGCAACGGATGGTTATCAGGCTGTTTATGAATTATACCTGATCATTTCATCTAATGCATCACCGTTACATAGAACTCTGCCTGCTAAGTTTGAGCAAACAAGCTCTTCCATTTCGATACCTACCAGAGACCTTTCACAACTAAGTACTACATAAGCTTGTATAGCAGCAGACAGCCAAGAACCCAGATAAATGATTGCATGACCAACAGAACAGCCTTGTATTTTATGCACGGTCGATGCCCAACTCGAGATCAATGGCAGAATTCTTCTTTCAGCAATACCATAGCTGATTTTTGCTGGAAATTGTATCGATATTGCTTTTTTTTACATGTATACAATCTGAACTGAAATTAATACGGAATAAGGGCATGTCTGTATCATATACTTGATTCCGTCGCAAATAATCTCCCAGATAAAATTCATATTTCGTTTACTAAACATTTTGCCACGTCAATATTCGATCTTAATCCTTTTGCTTCCATGAAAATTCTCAATTCCTCGTGCAATAGATGTTTTATGATTGTTATGTGTGTTTCAGAAATTGTCATGTGTCTATGGTGACAGGTGACAGTTAATTTTAAAATTCCTTTTGTTCCGTTTATCCGACGTTTTTTACTTTAATCCTTTTAAGCGGCTTTTTAAACTGTATAATTGTCATAAGTATTCACTAAGTATGCGAAATTTCAATTTTACTTGATGTATTAATGTGGGTGAAAATAACGTTCAAAATCTCCATTATATACAAACATACAGATGAAGCTAATAATAGCGTGTTAAAAAAAGTTTATTTGGCTTGTTAAAAATTAGAACGTGGGTAGCTCTGTATTTCTGAAATATACATACGAAACTGTATGGAATTTTATACTTAATTTTTCACAAAAAGTTAAAATTATATTTAGGCCAAAAATATCCAACGCAATTAAAAATTACAACACAATGTGTAATTGAAATCATGTAGCGACATAAAGACAAGGAATAAGAGTTTGCAAGAAGCATAACATGTATAGCTGAGCAGGAGCTTCTTAAAGTAACCCATTAATGATTTCCACATGCACATTCATTTTATGCATGTACATGCAACAATTATTTCAATGAACATTTCTGCCTACTTCAGTGAATACTAGAAAATAACGTTGCAAAAAAAAAAAAAAAAAAAAAAAAAAAAAACATATTACGTTTATTTTAGCAGCGTAAATCAGTTCAATATTAGCACATACAAGAAAAAAGAACAAATAGCATTTTTGTTAAACTAAAAAAAATTATGTATTGTTACACTGAATAATAATTACCTTCATCTAGTTGGCAACTTTTGCGCAACCAACAAAAATTGTACAATATTTTTCGAAAAATTGAAGAAACACATTTAATGCATTATTTTATAAATATTCAATGCATAAACAATTAAGGGGGATAATATTGAAAAAGGAATACACCGTAAATATTTTAAAGAAAAATATTTATTTTATATTTATTTATTTTAAAAGCATATTATATCAGTATCTGTTATAATAAAATGTTTATTTTGTGAAAGAATGTGTACTTTTGATGTGTATTTTTTTGCCAAATTGTACCAGTTTAAAAAGATTATCGTATTAGAAAATAAAACATTCTAAAAAGCACAAAATTGTGAGCGAATATCATATGTGTATAATTAAAAGCTCCAAATAATTTCGTTTAGTTTATTTTAAAAACAAAAAATGAAGCGTAAACAAATACCGAATTAAAGGATTATACAAATATTTTAAGAAATATTTGTTAGACAAGTAAATATTAAATGATTCAAACAAGGATATACAGTCTGACATTTTTTTAATGTTTTAATTTTCTCTTGAAAAAATTTTGAAAAAATAAATTTATAAAGAAAATTTACAGTATTTTAATTCCACAAATATATTAATTTCATTACACAAATAATCAATTTAATAGTACATAAACTTTTTAGCGTAAAGTAGATTATGACTTGCCTTTTATTTTATTTTGTTTGGAAAGCAAGTTGGAGAGAATAGTGATAAATCAACATCTCTTTATGAAAACAATGCTTTGTCTAAAACATGCCCTCTAAAGTGAAATAAGTTAAGAACATTGATTGAAAGTGCATTTTCGTTAAATGGAATAGAATAAACTGTTGATAATATATTTAAATGGATATTTATATTATATATTGGTCAAAAATTTTAATGGATATGCAATAAAATATATTGGATTAAAATATATGTTTGAAAAAAGTATCTTTCTCACATTAAAAAATACAAATGTTGCAAAACCATGTTTAGCAGAATTCGATTTATTGCAACACTATTTTCTTTGCAATGTGTAATCTTGTATTTATGCAGAAAAATATGCCTAGTGAGCATATCAAAAGAATTTAATTATTAGTTTGATAATTTACTATAGATTAATAGAAAATAATTAATATTTTGCTGTTTTTCATTTTCAAAACTATTACAAATTTTAGATATTATTCATGAGTAAGAGAAAGCAATTGAATCCAACCGAAAAGTTTATAGGCAATGGGTTTTATTATTATTATTATTTTACAAATCAAAAAGAAGAGAAAATGTTCAAAACTGTTTATTATTACAATTACTATCAATACATTACAAAATAAATTATAATTACGTAATAATACTTTATAGGAAGAATACTAAACGCTACCACAGACATTGTGAAAAAAATAAAACATCAACTTTACTGCACGAAAAGAAAACTCATTTATGTCCTTAATTTTCAAAATTTTAAGACTGTTTTCTTCCCTAATCATTTCAAAGACTCCGTAAGACGTATTCAAAACAAAAGTTTGATTTAATTATGACTTTAATTAAAACCAACTTTTTCAGTTTACAAGTTTAACTTTTAAACTTTTGTAAATTGACGCCCATTGTCATATAAGTCTCAGCCAACGTTCTCAAGAGTTGCTATATTGGGTTCGATTCAGCATTTAGCATTGGCCTGTTCATGGCAGTTACTTGGTTTTGTCTAAACTACTGCATTTTAGAAGTGGATACGCGAATGGAACGATTGTCTTTCTGGTATATCCATTTGTTTCAACATGACAACTTTTTAAACGTAAATAACTGTGCTTCTTGCGCTTTTCTGTCCATTGGCGACCTGTCAAAAAAGCAATACCATTCCATTATAAGAAAATGCTATCCACAACATAAGCGATCTAACTTGTTGTCTGCCCCCCCCCCCCAAAAAAAAAAAAAAATACTTTAACAATTTACGACTATTTGGAAAATGGTATTTTGAAAGACTAAAATTTCAAATTCTTTATTTAAATTAATAATAAACATCATTTTTATGATGATCATAAGGAGTCATACATTACGTATGCCATGCATTAAAGATTAATATTCCTGGACCAATGATAAACAAGTTGGAAATTGCACGTAAGGCGTAGCAAATGAGGTGCGTTCGTTGATAACGAAGTTTTAAAATATTCAGATATTGCTGATATAGTAGAGCGTACTTTGGATGCAGTATAGTGGTCGAAATCTTTGTGATCCTGTAAATATGTAGGGAGTAATTTTTGTTATACAACATTAACGTCTATCTTATTCATAAAATGTGAAGTAGTTTAATATAATTAAAACACCCCCCAAACAATGTTTCCCCGTATAACATTATTTAGCGGAATACATTTGTGTGGCCTTGTAACTTAATAATAAATACTCTTTGCATCACAGATTGTACAAAATGTATTTTTTAGTACATATTTCATAGATTCATGTCAATTCTGTTATATTCAAATGCGTGTAACACCATTAAAATGCATTTGAAACTTTTTTCTTCATTGACCGTAATGTAACGGAATACTTTTGATTGTCCCTGTTATTGATCAATGCATCCGATTTTCATAATATTTGAAATGACTCGACAAAATTATGTAATAATTATGTATTTTAAATTTCAAACGATTCGGTTGGGTAGTTTTTGCGTTGTTATATGCGGACAGACAGACAGACAGACGGACAGACAGACAGACAGACGGACGGACTGAGCGACAACAATAGGTGCTACGTATTTACATAATTACGGACGCACCTAAAAAACAGTAGTTTATAGATAGTGGTATACATAGTTTGACTTCTGAAATGCGACATGATTTAAACATTAATATTCTTGAATTCATCAAAAACAATTTTAAATGAAATTTGAGATTTACAATTTTCGGAACTGCAAATTTTTAAATTTCTAAACATCGCACATTTTAAATTTCTACGTTTTTGCGTAGAGAAAAAAATGCACTTTTAAATGCTGTTGCAACTTGTTTGAAACCTGTATCTAAATTTTTTTTTGAATTTTTTTTAAAAGTTTTTGTTACTTTTTTTGTAATTGTGACAACAGAAGTATTTCACTTTTGGACATTAAGCATGGACCAATCAAAAACACATAAAATAAAAACAGAAATATCCATTTTTGGACATTACACATAGAACAATCAGAAAACGAATAAGATAAAAAAAAAAAAAAGTGTCCATTTTTGGACATAATACATGAACCAATCAGAAAACAATTAAAATAAAATAAGTTGCGGAATTCAACCAATAAAAAGATTCGAATGTACTTCAGATTTCTCAGTTATCTTTCGAGAATAACAACTGTATTCCAAATAGTTAAAAAAAATGGTAATTTACAGATTTTTCAGACTACTTTAGGAATATTCAAAACAAAAGTTTAGCTTTTAAACTTTTGTAAACATTTATTATTCTACAAGTGTGTAAATGGGGTTCGATTCAGCACTTAGTGTTAGCCAATTCATAACAGTTACTTGGTTTTGTCAACGCCACTATATGAAAATGCACGGAAATATTAGAAAAATGCACGGATGAAAAAATGCTTAACTAATATATCCATTTTTCCCATTTGACATTTTTTCAAATGGAAGTAACTGTATCTCATGCGTTTTTCTGTCAAATGACGACCTGTCAAAAAAGCAACAGCATTCCATTATAAGAAAATGCTGTCCATAACACGAGTGATATATAACTTCTTGTATGACAAAAATAAATAAATAAATAAATAAAAGGGTAATTTGTAACTTTTTTATCAAGTAATATGCCCAACCATCGAGCCCGTCTAAATTAAATTATTTTTCATCACTATAAAAATAATAATAATCAGCGTTCATCTGTCCAATCCCTGTGATTTCGGGTCAACTGTACACTGGTGAGCAAAATTTAAAGACGAAGGGATTTTCAAGCTATAATTTTCAAGCGAATATTCAACAGGAAGTAATATAATTCGAATAATTACAATCCCTGCATGACAGCTAGTCCATATAACATCTCATTCAGGTCACACATGGTCACAAGAATCACAGTCACTACGGCGAAGCAAAAAATGGGAATTTTCATGTGTCTCTTTTATGAGTCTCAAATAACTATTATGTGATTTATTGTCAGGTCAATGTGACTGCTGCTTTGTGATGAGTCACCAGATGACTTTATAGTGTCCCTTTATTGAGACACTCATGTCACTAACATTTGGAGGCTCAATTTCGAAGTCATTATGAATGTTGCATTACTATGAATAACAAAATAATGACACATTAAAGTCACATGATGACTTTCTGTCACAAGACATTGTCAAATGGTAAGAAAGACCATATTGTGAAGTAACCACTGTGAAAAGTGGTGAAAACTCACCATGTGACTTTAATGGGACATTGTTTGATGATTTATCATAATGCAACATTCACAAATAACTTTGAAATTGAGCCCCCAAATGAGTTACACGAGAGTCTCAATAAAACGACACTGTAAAGTCACCGGGTGACTCGTCACAAAGCAGCAGTCGCAGTGACCGGACAGTGGAGTCACATATAGTAGTCATTTGAGACTCATAAAAGAAACGTATGAAATTTCCTATTTTTTTGTTTCGCCGTAGGGACTATGACTCTTGTGACCATGTGTGACCTGAATGAGATGTTATATGGACTAGCTGTAATGCAGGGATAGTAATTATTCGAATTATATTACTTCCTTTTGGATATTCGCATGAAAATTATCACTTAACAATCCTTTGAAAATTGGCATTTAGGAGTCGTCCTTAAATTTTGCACACCAGTATACATGTGTACATGATTGCCTTTACCTAGCGTTGTAAATTTTGGCAAATGACACTTTTCTGTGTGCGTACGTATATGTGATCAAGAAACATTTTTGCCGGCAGCCGTATATTGTATTTTAATGCTGGGACGATTGCTTCTTTAAAATTTTGAATTTTGCCGTACATACAGGTTATACGTTGATATTAATATCAAAATCAAACCGCTTTGCTTGTAAGTTGTTTTCTTTGTTTGTCCAGAACTGAACTTTAAAAAAAAGGATTGTTGTTAACTAAAGCGTTCAAATTGATGTTATTTTAACACTCTAGCTTTCGGAATATTATGTAGACGCCTATTACTACTTTAAAATGTAAAAAAAAAGTAGAAGAAGAAGAAGTAAATTAATTTCTTTAGCACCAAAAATTTATTAAACGGTAAAAACTTTTACCTTTTTCCATAAAAATATTTAAAACATTAAAAAAGTGCAACTTCTATTCACGTTAAATCATATACAAAAATGTCACGAGGTGAAATGATTAAAAAGATAAAAATAACTAAACATGGACTATGTAGCATTTAACAATTGCCATGTTTTAAAAGAATTCAGTAAATCCAATTTTATTACATACAGCTGTACTTCCAATGCCCCCAATTTCCCACCTATGAGCTTAAATGACAGATTTAAAAAAATTTGTTTTTGGAAAATTACACATCGAGTAATCTTTGTAATCAATCGGAAACGGCAAGACAGGTTCGCTTTTATCTGAGGAAAATATTGGGTCAAAGCACTTGCCCTTCGAAAACTGGATTCTTTAAATGCTTTTTTAAAGCCAGTTGTTTACATATTTTTGGGGCATTACATTTTTATATTACATATATGATTATTGAAAATGTTTGGTGTTTTATTATTTCATATAATTTGTTTCATCTTTCTTACTCTTAAAAAAAAATAAAAAAAAAAAAAAAGATTGCCAATAAAATTTTTCGATCAAATTTATAATTTTAATTAAAATAATGTAAACTGTAAAAAAACTATAAATTTATGATACTTTACCGTGAATTATCCAATAAATTTACGGTACTTTACCGTGAATTATCCAATAAATTTACGGAATATGTCACTTTTTTCACATAAACGGTCAACTTCCATATTTTTTGTGTTTTACAAGCAAATACCGTTAATGCAATGATAAAGTCCATTGATATACGTATAAAGTCCGTTTTTTTACAGACATTGTCTGGAATCTCTGCTGCAGTAAATCTCAGCTGCAGCTTTTTTTCAGTGTAAAAATATTTTTTTTTTTTGAGAAATACAATTCAATAGTATATTTAGACTTACTGTAAGAAATTTAAAAAAATAGAATGTGATTTTAATAAGGCAACGTTTGTTAAATTTATTTTAATTGCACTTCTTAACAAATATTGTCAGAGACTGAAAATAATACTTAAACAACATTTTATGTACTTTTCCTTGCTGAATTTTTCTTTGCAAATATATTTCTAGCATATTTTTAAAACATGTGCTTGGCGTCGATGTGCTGTAAAATGAAGTTTCGGAGAAATAAAAAAATTTTATTACTCTTTAACACTAGAATTACGGCAGGTGTCATTTTGACCCCTAACGAAGTTTTTTCATCAATATCTTTTCTAAATTTTTACAAATACTTTTTCCCTTTTCTGACTTTTCCTAAATCAGCTTGCTTTACATGTATATAAAATTTTATCAAAATTGATTACTTATTTTAGCCGTGAGAAATGAGTATACCTAGAATTACGGCGAGGTGTCATTTTGACCCCTCAAGTGAAAACTGAAATATGAGCTTTTTTATCACATTTATTTTGCTTTGTTTTTTATGCAAAATAGTTTTGATTTGAACCTGCGTGACAGATAGTAATGAAATAATGAAAAAAATGGGGAATGAGTACTTCGGTAAGCAAACACCTGACAGTCCCGTATTTGAGAATATTAGGAATCGCTTATTTTGTGAAACCATATTTATGATTGTGATACATGTTTGCTCATAGGTTTTACACTATATTTCGTTTGTCCCTTTATGTAATTTTTCAATATAGTAATACGCAATATCTTTATAAGTTTTCTTACAATTTATTTTTTATTTTTTTTAATGACTCGTAAAAAAGGGATAACACGCGATGAAATCGTCAAATCGCTATAAGAGTTGCACGATTCCTATTCTGGGTTAGAAACAGATAATAATGTTATAGAAAAAGAAGCAGGTGAAACAATTCGGAATTTATTTCACCAGGAGATGAGGTTTCGTCATCCAGCTCAAGTCAAAGTGAAAACTTAATAGCTAATATAATTTCCAGTTCTGATGTATCTAAGAATGCCAAAACAGCATGTAATGGAGGCTTGTAAATGAAAGTGAGAAAAAAAAAACAATCAAACAACTGATTGTGAAGAAATCACTATCAGTTGTTATATCAGTTGGTATATCAGTTAGAGATGGAACTGTGTGGGAAGTAGAAAATTCTCCAAACATTTCTGATTGACGAGCTGTACAAATATTTTGCGAGAACACTTGGGCCGGATATTCTACACCAAACGTTATGTTTCACTAATAAATCACTTAGTGCAAAAAGAGGAATAATAAATGAAAAATTATTACGTATCATAAAAGAGAGTACTGAAGCTGAGGCAAAACGTAAACTTCAAGATGACTCGTGGAAAGAAGAACTTGAGGCATTCATATCTTTATTGTATGTTACAAGAGTTCCTGTTCCTCCCATTAGTTGTATGAAGCGAATTAATTCCGCAGAATCAAAGAAACTGAAGAAATTCCAAGCAATGAAATGCAAAGCCAATAAAACTGTTAATATTTGCAACAGCTGCAATAAAGCTGTATGTGGATACTGTACTTAGAAAGTAAGAAAAATAAGCTTTTTTTTTAAAGAATGATCCTCTTATAAGTAAGGTAGTTTTTTGTTCATTGTCATAAATAATTGAACTAAAATGTTTGTATTAATTAGCTTTAAACATTTGTTTTATTTGTTAAATGTATGTAAATTTTCCTAATTTTTATAATTTGTATTTCTGACATGTAACTGAATTGAAACAAGATTTTAAAAAAAATCTTATAAATGAGCAATTATATACATTTTTTATATATTGTATAAAGTGCTATATTCTTTAAAATAAATGAAAATTATTACAATAAAGTTTATTTTAAATTTGTTTTTACAAACATATAATATTGCAAAATGAAATAGCACATTTATTACATAGGTGTCAAAATGACCCCTCGCCGTAATTCTAGGTATAAGAGAAATGCCGTAATTCTAGTGTTAAAGGGAGTTTAATTAAAATATTAAAAAAAAGGTGTTTTATGCGTATTTTTACGTTTACATCTTATGATATTTTTAGTGTTTTAAATTGCGTTAACGTTTATATTTAGGTGAGCGAGAAGAAATAATATTAATAAAACGGTTAGTTGATTAACAATAAAACAGAATATATTTAGATTATGCTATATTTTTAAATGAATACGTTTTTGTTTGTAAAATTCAGTTTTGCAATTGCATTTGCATGCTTAATTGTTTACATTATTCTTTCATAAAATTGAAACGTCTGAAACCGCGATAATAAATTTTTAATTTCCTTTAGATGATGAAATTAAGGATACAAATATATGGCATTTTAATTTCATAGATATTTCGTGATAAGTATCTGGTTAATTATTTGCTTGAAAAGAAGAAAGATATTTTCCGACATGTTTTATTCAATATAAAGTAACAAACAAAAAACGAAACAAAACAAAAAAGCATACTCGAAATATGAATTATGAAATACTATAAATTTCTGCCAAAAAACCAAAACCAAAATGTACTTAACACTATTAGTTTAGCTTTATTTATTATGTGCAGTTTTTGAAAATTTTTAAATTAATATTTAAAAAAGCTTTTTGAAATATATGAAAATTGAAAACGCATTTTCAGCCTTTGATGTGCTTAGTCAGTAATGTGACCGGAATGTTATGTTTACCTCTGTAAATGGACGAGAAATTCTATGCACATCCCATTCTGTACTAAGCATATTTTTGTGAAAAACAGTGGTTAATGTCAGTTTCAGAATGTTTTAAATAGCATAACATTATTCAGTCGCACCACAATATGTATATATATGTATATATTTTTTTAAAACGTGACGCATCGGAATTCTTTTCAGTGTCCAGTAATCGAAATATAAACGCTCCAAACTTCGCTTTCAAATTTTATCTTGATACAATCAAATTCAGTATCATATATCAATTGCATAGTAATGCGAGGATATTTATGTAATGTGGAGCACAAGCAGATCACAGAGAGAGAAATAAACCGAGTTCTTAAAGGAGGTCAAAGTCGCTTCAAATTCCAGACATCCCCATGTTATTTTATGGCTTCAGAAGAGTCTCTTGGAAAGCGCACGATTCTCATCTGTTGGAGAGTCTTTGATGCCTCACTGTAAAACATTTGTGTAACGTTACTCCATAAAACTGGTGGCAGCTTTGCTGCCTCCAATTTGGTGGAGTATTTTAACCGATATAATCGGTGTAACATTGCAATATTACACCAGTAATGCATGTTTTTATTACACTATTATGTAAGTGAAAAATTACTCAATGAAGTGTAAATCGTAGCTGCCACCAATTCTATGGAGTAACGTTACCACAAATGTTTTTCAGTGCTGAAATGAAGCGATTTATCAGTAATAGCAAAGGAAAAAAAAGGCTAAAGCCTTCTTTCAAACAGGCAATAAAATGCCTTAAAAAAAGAGAAAAAAACCGCAGGTTATTTTTTTTAGCTTGAATTTTTTCGTGTAATAGCACTTTTAAATACATTTCAACTATGTTACACTGTAAAATATTTGTGTAACCTTACGCTATAAAATTGGAGGCATCATGCTGCCTCCAATTTTATGGTGTAACCTTACTTCCTCCAATTTTATGGAGTATTTTAAACGATATTACTGGTGTAACATTACAATGTTACACCTGTTATATCGGTTTAATTACTCCTTAAAATTGGAGGAAACAAGGTTACACCATAAAACTGGAGGCAGCAAAGCTGTCACCAATTTTATGGTGTAACGTTACTCAAATGTTTTACAGTGTAGTAAGTGTTGAAAAAGGCATCGGTGTCATGAAAAAATATTCTTTGCTTCACGAATTGTACAGAATGTATATTTTTATATATACTTCATAGATTCATGTTAATTCGATTGCAAGCGAAAGAGTGTAACAACATTAAAATGTACTTTAAACTAGTATTCCTATTGACCGTAATGTAACGGAAACGTTTGATTGTCCCTGTAATTAAACTATACATCCGATTTTCATGAAATTTGAAACGACATGATAAAATTATGTTCAGTTATATATTTTAAATATCAAACGATTTTCTTGGGTAATTATGTAACTCCGAATGCACCTGAAAATATACAGAACTTGAATGATCTACAGTATTTCGGATACAGTAAGGTACACGAATTCTTTTGTGTATCCCTGTAAAAACTATCTATTTTCTGTAATAACTAGCAATCTTCAAAGATATACATAATTTTCATAAAATGTTAAATAGATTAATACAATAAAACGAGCACCAAACAAAGTTTTCCGTATACCAATACTTAACGGAATACTTTTGTGTGTCCCTGTAAATTAATAACAAATATTCTTTGCATTACAGATTGTTCAGAATGTATATAAAATATATATCATAGATGCATTTAATTTTTTTTTGTTCGAAAAAGTGTAACACGATTTAAAATGCATTTGATTTTTCCCCCTTGAGCGTTATGTATCAGAAAAATTTTGATTATCCCTGTAACTGAAGTATGCATTCGATTTTCATAAAATTAGAAATGACTTGACAAAATTATGTAATAATTATATATTTTAAATTTCAAATGATTCGGTTTGGTAGTTTTTGCGTTGTTATATGCGGACATACGGACTGACTGAACGACGACTATAGGTACTACGTAATTACATAATTACGAACGCGGCTGAAAAAAGAAGAAAATCTTTTATTTATATAAAAAATACCCACGATAAAAATATATTTTATATCTATATGAATCATTTCGTACACATTTAATTTGTTATTGTATTACTAATTTTAATTAAAATTTTAACTTAAATTTTCATAAATAATATTTTCTTTTGCTTGCTACCTCACAATATTTTGTCTAAAACATACAATAAAGCCAAACATAAAACCTGCTTTTAAATTGAAAATCCATCATAAAGGTTAGAAAACAATGTCATTTAAAAAACATTTTTTTTATTTATTTATTACTTAATTGGGGAAAAACAATATTAAAACTGTTTTCTAAAATAGATAAAAGAATAATTTTACAGCTTTTATTATTATGAAATTAAGACAATCGAGGGCTAATAAAATATTTTAATTTGTAACATATCATTGCAAGTTACTTCAATACTAGGGATTTGAAACTTTAAAAATAGCATTTGTTATTAAATTCTGAATTAAAATGTTTGGCGCCATTTTTTTATTTAATACGGGGAACTAAACAATTAATTTTCATCATATACAGTTTACGATCAATTTTGATTATTCGATAATCTATATTATAAAGGCCAAACGCATCTGTGCGTAACGCATACGTCATTTTGCGAATGGCAACACTTTGCCTTGTAATTACGGTTTTGCAATTTCCGCTACTGCAAATTTTACACTTCTGAACATCGCACATTTTTAATTTTTGCACCGTTGTACAAAGAAAAAAATGTACTTTTAAATGCAATTTGTTTGAAAGCTGCATCAATTTATTTTTGAGATATTACTTTTTTTATAATTTTAAGTACCAATTTTGTATTTGTGGCAACAGAATCACTTCATTTTCTCTTAAAATAGAAAAAAAATGGAAATTAAAATGCGCAACACTTTTCTGTAATTTCTGTTTTGCAATTTTCGCTACTGCAAATTTTGCACTTCTGAACATCGTGCATTTTAAATTTTTATACTGTCGTATAGAGAAAAAAAATTTACTTCTAATCGTATTTTGTTTCAAAGCTGTATCGCAATTAAATTTTGTGATATTATTTTTTTTTCAATTATTTTTAGTACCAATTTTGTATTTGTGGCAACAGAATCACTTCATTTTCTCTTAAAATAGAAAAAAAATAGAAATTAAAATGCGCAACACTTTTCTGTAGTTTCTGTTTTGCAATTTTCGCTACTGCAAATTTTGCACTTCTGAACATCGTGCATTTTAAATTTTTATACTGTCGTATAGAGAAAAAAAATTTACTTCTAATCGTATTTTGTTTCAAAGCTGTATCGCAATTAAATTTTGTGATATTATTTTTTTTCAATTATTTTTAGTACCAATTTTGTAATTATGGCAACAGAACCGTTCCATTTTCTCTTAAAATTGAGAAAAAAAAAAAAAAAAAAAAGAAAAAAAAATAGAAATTAAAATGCGTAAATTATGTCGAAAATATATCATGTGTTCCTGTGAATTTCGGTATTATTTCGTTTAATAATTTAGATAATTGGGTTTTACAGTATTTTGTTAATTTTAGCTTAAAATAATATTTGTTTGAGAGTTTGACTGACGGATATAAGATGCATTTTTTTAATATCACTAATTTCGTACTTTATAAATCAATTAAATAGTTCTTTCTTAAAGGTTTTCTTTCGTCGAACGTCGACGGGTTCCACCTCGTTATTAATAATAATCAAATGGTATCCAAGTAAACAAGTTAATATGATACATTTTAGAAAATTTAAGAATCAACAGGTTATTATTAATAAATACCAATTATACTTGCTAAATATGATATTAATTTTCAATTCGTTCAGCTTAACATTTTTATTTCGTATACATTTTTTTCTAAATAATCATTGCTAAAAATATGCATTCAAAGCTGTATATATTTATTCTTTGAATATTTCGAAAATTTGAAAATTTGAATAATTAAAAATTTATATTCATAAATAAGAAAGTATATATTCGTTACTAAACTTAAGTAATCATATTGACCGAACTTCATCGGTAATTATTATCAATAACCAGTAAATTTGATTTGTAACGAACTTTCGAATGTTGCGAGTATATTTAATACTCATTAGGTCGCTGGTTCAATTAATACTACTAATAATACTTAAAAATTTCTTTATATACAAATTATTTACATATTATTTACATTTCGAATAAAGAGTACAGATCCAGCGAACACACGATAGGCCCGCTAAGATCGCCGAAAACCCAAACAATAACAAAACGATATTCCAATGTTGCCAAAACGGCAAACCTAAAGTACAGTAGAATGCGCCAAGCAGACGCGCGACATCCAAGGTTATGGTGAAGCCGTTACAAAAGAATGCGCCATGGAGACGCGATATACAAGATAATGGTGAAGCCGTAACATGATTAATATGCAATATTTAACAAATTAACGAAAAAGTGTAGTTATTATGAATAATAACCGAATTTATGAAATATCCGTAAAATTGATATTTTTTAACAAGCTTTAATATTAATGAATATTTTGGAAAATGTATTTTCACGTTACAATATACTTAGGAATATTACAAAGGAAAAATATCTATAGTTTTTTATGAAACAATGCACTCAATTGATGGGAAAAAATTCTAGCTCTGAAAATGTACTTCCTTGGAATAATCTTTAACGTGATTTCAGGTCACGTTTCTCCTTCATTGCTCCAGAAATTGTGTCACTGATCCAATTTGTTATAACAAATTTAGTCCACGTATTGAATTATTAAAAAATAATAGTATAACTTGTATTTTTTCCCTGACTTAAAAAAAGAAATGCGATTTATAATTTTTATGCATTTTTAAAGCACAGAATTCATAGATCGAACAAACATTACACATAATGCGTAGTTTATTGGTTTGATTCATTTAATTATTTCCAGCATATTTAATATTTTACGCACCATTTAATGTATTTCAGACTCTTATAAGCATAGATACTGGAATTTACCGCTTTTATATGTACTCTACTCCAATGAAAATAAAAAGTTGTTATCACATTTCTGCTTCATTGTTCAAAAATTATGTCATTGATTCAGTTTTTTGTAACAACCGAATCCACGTACTGAATAATTTAAGAAAAATAATGGTATAACTTGTTTATTTTCATTACTCAAAAAAATGCGATTTATACTTTTTATGGATTTTTATAGCACAGAATTGATAGATCAAATAAACATTGCCAGCAATTAGTTGTTTATTGCCTTGATTTATTGTAAATATTTCCCAATCATTTATCGGTTTACGCACCATTTCATGGATTTAAGACTCTCATAAATGCAGATACTAGAATTTTGTCCTTTCCATATGTACTCCACTGCATTGAAAACTAAATATTTTAGATATTGTATTCGAATATTATCATCATGATCATCAGTTTTCTAAAAATAGACGAGACTTTTAGAAATTTTCTTCACAGAATATACCCAAATTGTATAATATGCATGGATCCCCTCGAGCAGAAAATAACACTTGGTTAGAAAAAAAGAAAAACACATGAATCTAACACTGCGTTATTTACACATGCTGAACATAAAGCCAACTGAACAATGAGGTTTATGAATTTAAAATCTGTATGACTAAAATAGCTTTTACAAAATTAGTAATATAAAATGTCAAACTCCCCTAGATCCAGTATCGAATATGTTATTTAACAAAAATATCGAACATTATTTGCAACTCATACTTGTTAACTATATTATCTGTAACACCAATAGAATCTACAAAGTTGCAAGAATGCCTCAACTGATTTCATCTGTATCTTTTTCACATTCAGTTGCACACACTTGTCCCCAAAAATTATAGAAAACAATCCAACTTGATAACCATGGTCAAATTCTAGCAGATGAACTGAAAAATGAATCGTCATTTCTATCTTTGTTTCTATGATTATTTCTAAATTACAATCAAAAAGTACTTGGCGCAATGCAATATAAATAAATAACAAACGACATTTAATGCACCCACTTTATTTCTTTTTGCAAACCAGTTTCGGTAGCCATAAAATAACGTCATCAGTGTGAATCCTGATTGCTCAGAAAAGAATATTGCCGACATATATGTTAGAGAAGCGGATTCAATGAGAAAGTATTTAGCCAATAAAAATGTAGGAAATCTTAGGAAACAGCCAGTGTAAGAAAAACGGATTCAAGGATAAAGTTCGTTCAGCCAATAGAATAGCTTCAGGAAATCTCAGGAGACGGACCATGCAAGCGGATTCAACGTCCAAGTTTATTGGCCGAAAAAAAAATCAGAAAAGTTTAGAGAAAACTCAGGAAGATATACTGAATGCAATCTGAAAGAGGGAGAACTTGATGAAAGAGGATGTTATAATATAAATAAAGAAGTTTCAAAGATGGAAGGATTACTATTTGAAGGATGACAATAGCTATGGCTTTGAGCCATCGAGTTTCTGAATTTAGAGAGTGGATCAGTGCAAAGATGTAACGAACGATTTAACAATGTATAAAAAGTTTATATATTCTGACGAGAAACATGACGCAAACAAGCATGGGATGGTAGAGAGAGAACGAAACTTTTGCGGTATACAGATATAGGGACACCGTTCTCAGTGCAAGTAAAAAGGGTACATAGAAAAGGAAGTGAACTATTATTTTCTGTTTTATAGTTGAACTGAGTATTGCTGAGCTCATAATCTTTAGGACATTCTCAATATTGTGAGGAGAAGTATCAATTTAGGTAAGTATATCATCAACATAGCGAATCCTGTCAGGGAAGGATAATTTATTAAGTAGGGGGATTTGAAAATAAAAAAAATAAACTAATTGGGAGAAAATGTATTATTCATGAATTAAAAGTTTAACTAATCTGCATGCAAATTGAATAGACATCGCATCGTACATTCCAAAAATGTTTTTGGCTAAAAAACTATGAGCTGCCATTTGAAAAAAAATACCACTTGTGATGTTCTAATTTAATATGTAATCTCTTGGATCATTATGTATAATACATATATAAAAATATTTTTATTATTTACTTACTGTTTACATTGATTATTATGAATGCTAAAATTAAAAAAAATCACTTTGTCTTTATTATAAAAATAATGGTTTAATACTTAAAACTATTTAAATCACAGTATACTATGTTTTATTTTTAATTTTGTCTTCAAACAATAATAATAGTAATTGTAGTAATAATAATTCAATTAATGGCTGTGGGACATAACCTGTATGCATTCAAACATTTCTCTGCATATTTATTTTGTGCAATATTGAATAACAATAAGTAGCTTTAAATCATTAAATAGAACATTACTATTTGCAAGACAGAAACATTAATATAAATACAGAGTAGTAATATAAATAGAATTTTAATCTAGATCAGTTTTATTCTTTAAAAAATATATTTAATTATACTTAACTAATTAAGTTTATTTGGGTATTTGTTTTATATCACCTATTGCAAAGCAGAGTAAAGGCACAATATTTTGGATAGTAAACATTTGCGAGGTAATTAAACCCTTAGATTGAATAAAATTAATTATTTATTTTATACTCATTCTAGCTGCTAAAAATTCCAGTATACAGTTCATGTATTCTTAATTATTTTTCTCATTTGTCTTTAGGTACTAAATAGTTTATCTTGTGTAACACATATTTTATATACGCTAATTAATAAAATTTTTCATTAAAAAAAATCTCGTAATAGAGGTAAATAATCTGAAAATCGACACCAATGTTAATTGAAAAGAATATATTTTTCAAAACGAAAGAGCAAGAAACATTTTAATTTTTTGAAATATAAATTTAGAATGACAAATAGGATTTTTACACATGAAAAAAAATTATCAAATTGGTGTAAGGTAATTTTAGGTGAGATGTCGTATTTTACAATGTTCAGATTCCGTATGATTTAGCTTTCATATGTGCAAAAGGCTGTAGTGAAATACCGCTAAATTGTAAGAAGGAAAATTCCTTACTGATACTTTAATTTCTCTTTTCTTTGTTTTTTCCCTAACCTTTTTAGTAGTGCTATTTCGTTCTCACATTTCTGGAACATATCCAAAATATTTTACGCGACTGCTTCATTTGTCTGTATCAATCTTAGTTTAAACATCAGAGAAATATGTTTTAAGAGAGTACTGGTACCTGGCCTTTCTGCAAAGCATAAGTGGTTACAGGTCGCTGCTTCTTTGGGATAACCGGCGTACTGGCCAATACTTTGGGGTGAGTCGACTAAACTTTTGAGTCATAAGATGGTACATATTTCTCCTTGGGGTAAGATGCTGGTTATTTTCCGTAAAAGCCAAATGCCTGGCTGTTTTTTTATTGTTTCAGTTGCACTCGGCTATTAACTTGCCTGTCAACGATTTTAATCAAACAACTTGAATCAGTGGTTATAGTGTGATTTTCATCACCTGATCAAAATACTCGTTGATTAAAAAAAATAATTTTCGAAATGATTAAAATTACATAAAGAAATTTTGAAATCTAATGTAAACATAATTTAAAAAGTTTCTATATGTATTCTGAATTATAAATAAATTTCATTCACCTTATAAGTTATTATTTAATAATTACTAATTTTAATAACCTCTAAAATGATGTTAAATATAGACATAAATAATTTTGTAAAATGTAAATATCAATAGTTTTTATTATAGCTTTAGATAAATAGAGATTTCTGCTAACTACCAGTTATGCGCCTTCACAGCCATGCATGCATTGCATATTCTTAAAATAATAATAATAATAATAATAATAATAACAATAATAATAATAATAATTGGTTTGTTTTGAAAATATTACGGAAATTACCCATAATTAAATGAACACTGGCGATCTCCTCAGAAAACTTTGAAAGATTATGGAAAATTAAATTATTAGAAACGACGGTAATCAAGTTTTCCTTTATTTCTATGTGCTGAAGGGTACTAAAGTGAAATCAATTGCTGTTGAAACACTTACGGTTATTTCCATGAATGATTAAATTAGATCAAACCAACAATTTAAAAGGAGTAAAAAAATAAAAATATTTATAAATACGCTCTAAGAATTTACTCTATACCGAATTAACCGAATTTACCCTATTTCAATAGCAGAATCACGCAGATATAGTTCATTTAACAATATTTGAAATTAACTGTATTTTTTATATTAAAATAATTAACTTGTTACATGACTGTTTATAGATTTTGATAAGTAGGTAAGCATTTTCAACATAAAATTTCACTTAAATTTAAAATAAAAAGTATGTACTACAGTAAAATCCCGAGTATACATCTTTCAGGAGGTTTTTCTAAAACAACGCATAAGTGAGAAAGATGAACATCAAAATTGTAGTCCGAAAAACTCTAAGATCTTTGATTGTAGAAATATAAATTTAAAATCACACAAACGTAGTTTCCTATCAGTTTCGGTTGTTTAAAATGCTATATATAATAAAAAAAAAGAAAACATTCAAAAACATTTTAAGAATCATTTCTTAATGTTACAAACAAATCTTATGTCAACTGCGTAATTCTTTTTTAATATATTATCAAATTTATAACATATTTTAATTAAAATAATTTTTAATCGTTGTCTGACGTGCAATTTGTTTCGAAGATTTAAGCAAAACATAAAGTCGTGATAAATAAGTTGAAAATGAAGTGGAGAGGAAACATTCTAAGGAAATTGGTTATGCTATGAAAGAAACAGCGTATAATTGCAGTTAGGAGTCTTGTAAACGAAACAAGTACATTATTAAAATAAATAGGGTTGAATTTGGACAGAACTGACAAGACGTAGATATCTAAATGATATATAAATGAGAAACATATAAACGATATTTTAATGTATATAAAAATAAGACTTATAAGAATAAGACTTATAAGAAATAAGACTTATAAGACTTATAAGACTTTAAGAAAATAACCTTACCCAAAATATATTTTTTAGACTTTTTGTAGTTATGATAAAAAGTAAAATCCAAGTTAAACAGCTATGTATGAAACAGCTGTCATAGTATATAAAATGCTTGTTACGCCAAAAATGTTCGCTTTCACAACATAATTATTTTGTTCATTTTATATACATCAGTTAAAAAATGTAAGTGGGTGCTATGTAAATCAAGCTTGTTACTGACGGTACACATCTGAACTGTTTAGAAGAGAAAAGCTGCCTTTGACAAGAAAAGGTACAACTTGTTAGTTTAGTTTTCTAACATCTTAAATATATAAACATTTTCAACATAAACTTTTCTTTTAAAATTCTAAACTTCTTTATATTGAAAAATGTTACAGTATTTGTTTAAATCATTGCATCTGGATAAAATTATAGAATATTAACGTTTCAATGGAAAAGCTAAGGAAAATTTTAAATGCGGATTATATATGCAATACATAATTTAACACTAAATTGCATTTAAAAAATGCTTCGTATCTTCACACTTCACATATATTTTAGTGAATTGTAATTGAATAGAAAAGAAATTTCCTTGCATTTTGCGGTAAACAGAAGCAATTTTTTTTACAATAATTATTTTCGAAATATATATTTTTAGTATGAAAAACTCTATTTATACAATTTAACAAACCTCGATGATTGTATATGGATACAATAATACAATTAAAATTGTGAATGCAGTATACATATTTGAGTTCTACTTTGTCTATATGACCAAGCTTAACATAAATTATTAACAACTTTTGATAGATTTTTAGGGAATTCCAATTCAATGGAAAATAATTTATATCTTGTGGCGAAAAACACAAATTTTTCCTTTTTATTATTATATTCATATTTTCTCTTAGTATGACAAACCTGTTTCTACAGTATTAAACATTAAAAGACTTTATTGCAGTAAGAGATCAATAATTTTTGTTTTTGTCATTAGAAATCTCGCAAAAGTACTTTTTCGGACTCCTAAAGCATAAGAGATTGTAGACTGCCACATAGATAAATGCTAGGGATCCATTTAATATAGTTATATGAAATTCAATGAATCGTTTATAATTTAACTGTAGTAAATTATCTTATAATTAATTATATGCAAGTTATTTAATATTATTATTGTATTTATCGTTTGAAAATACTCTGAAACTATTTCCTGTTATGTAATTTTCATGCGTTGTGTAATGCATCTAGGAGTTTTAGATTTCTTCCTCAGGCGTGCAGAAATAAAAATAGATGTAGTGTAAATCAAATTAAATAAACACACTGTTTAAAATTTTCAGCAATTTTTGTATTCATTCGACCGTTTTTTTTTATCGAAAATGGTTACACAACCATAATTTAACGTTACTATGACCATATTATTCTCTACTTTATGGTTGGAATATAGTTAAATTACGGCTACTTAACCGGTTTTTTTTTTTTTTTTTTTTTTTTTTTTTTTTTTTTTTTTTTTTACAAAAAAATGGTCGAATGACTGGTCTGATTGCTGCAGATTTTTAACAGCGCATGCCGTACTCTTTTGTTGCTCACAAATTATGAGTTATGTATGTATTATTTCACATATAAATATGTTTCAGGTGTTTTTTGTTTAATTTTAAAAATCATTTCTGCCAAAATTCTTTTTTTCCTTTATTTAAATCTTTTTAAATGAAATATATTTATAAAACTTCCGACAAACTTGGCAACAATTGGCTACAGAACATGCTTTTTTCCAATCGTCCCCCCCCCCCCCCATCCTGCGGTTTCGAGTTATCTTCGCAGAAATATATATAAACTTAAAATAAATATAACTATGAGAAACATAACATTAAAATAACAAATTGTTAATTTTCTGACTCATTTTTAACTTATTTTTGCTCTGAAATGCATACAAATTGGCAGTTTTACTTTTTTATGTCCTGTGCCATATTGGACGATTTTTTCATATAAGTAGAATAATTTTTATAAATCCCGTCAAAGTGTGCATATGGAACCAAATTTCCATTAAGAAAATTCTGATAAAACCATCTCTTACAGATGCATGAAATTAAACACTCTTTAAAATTTGCGAACTGAAGTAATTTAACTGAGTATAACTGAGTATACTGATATTTTAACGGCTTTATTTAAATTTTTATACCGGCCCGTTCAATTTGTTTGCTTGCCCAACCCAGACCCTTGACGAAAATGTTTTAATTCTGCCGGTCCGACCCGTTTGAAAATTTGGCATCATCTGGCAGGCCTCGCGACAAACCCGGGTCCGTGCAGATCTCTAATGCACACCTACAACACCTACTCTAATCATATTTTACTTTTTGTTCGAGAAATAAGCACCTAACTTCTAAATCTACCTGAGCCTGTTGGCCGAGCCAACAGCGACCTTCAATAAGATTCAACAGCAATCATTTCTTCTCTTAATCAAGATATTGTAGCAGTAAAAAAATCCCCAAAAAACAGTGAAACACTAACAGCACAAACACTACCGGAGCCAATCTACGGTCTCTCCTCATTGATGACCCGGAATTGAATTAACAGAAATCGTGGATTGGGTCCACGGTGGGATTTGAACCAGGTTTCTCAGGATTAGTAAGTGAGAACATCATTCTCGAGCAAAGTGCAAACCTAGTAACTGGCTTTTACTAATAAAATGAGGTGAGATCGCTATGCAGTTCTTCTCTAGTGAGCGATATGCACTCGTAAATGATACTGTGTTATGCATGTGTGATGTGTGGATGACAGATTTTGTGCTGTGAATGTTTCAGAGGCTATGATTTTTAAGTGTTGTCATCTTTTGGCTATAAGATAAAGTAATTGCTGTTGAAAGTTGTTAAAGTTGCGTGATTGCCCGGGACAACAATGAAGAAAGCGAGTGGATTTGTTCCGAAGTAGGATTTGGATCATTGATCTCATGATTTGCAGGTGACAACGTTTGCGACTCATTAGAGGACAAACAAGCTACTCCGTGTTATATGTTCACTTCATACTAACCAAACCGATGAGATTGGTATAATATATTATGAACGCAAAAAATAAACAGGCATCACACGTTTAATGTGAAATATGTAAACAGAAAGACTTTTAATATCATTGTTCCATAAATAAATGTCGAGCACCAGTTGTTTTGGATTCTTTTTTATTAGTTCTCTGCAACAGATTTATCTTAATTTACTAGAAAAATCAAATGACGTGTTAATAAATAAGCTACGTTTTTTCTAAGTCACTTTTTGTTTTTCAATTAAGAATATATACACAGGATGTTTCAAAAATGACCGGTATATTTGAAAAATCAATAAAAAGTAAACGGGCAGCGATATAAATACACCGTTTGTTGCAATATGCTTGTGACAACAGCAGATTTTTAGGCAGATAAGCTTTCGAAACTAGTTATAATTTTCAACAACAGATGGCGCAGAAGTCTAGAAAAAATCTAAAGTACGATAGTTTCCATAAGCGCAGCAATAATATGGCGTAGTCTCAGTTCAAAATTATCAGAAACCTTTCTAAACGTGTGAAGCAGGATGGTTTCATATGTAGAAGAGATGTACTGCTACAGGTCTACAATTGTTTCTGGATTGTTTCCGTACACCTGGTCTTTCAAGTCAAACATCCTCTCTTCTAAGGAATAAAGCATTTTTCACAGCAAATTTGCAATCTATGAACAGCACACGCTAACAACAGAAAAACGACTTACAGAATGGCGAATTCGCAGTCTGCGTTTCCTTCTATATCTTTCAGCGCCATCTGGTGTTGAGAATTGTAACTAAATTCGAAAGTTTGTTTGCTTGAAATTTTTTTGTTGTCTCAAGCATATTGCAACAAACTGAGTATTTATATCACTACCCGTTTAATTTTTATTGATTTTTCAAATATACCTGTCAATTTTGAAACTCCCTGTATATGTATAATATATATTTACATTTATTCTCAATAACTGTAATTAGTTTTCCAATTTCATAAAATTTATAGGAGTGTGACATTGGGACTAAATTTAATACATAGGATTTAATTATAGCATCTATTTCAGTTTTCGTATGTATTTAATTTGTACTTTAAAAAATCCCCAATAAAAAGTGAACGAAATTACATGTTACTTTACTGTCACATTGAAGAAACATTTTCTTTCCTAAATGTCAACATTTACTACTCTAAAAATTTCGTTCCTTTAAATGTTTGGATCGAGAGAAAAAAAAAAGAATAGAAAAGACAAGGAAGAAAAGAAAAATATTCAGTTAGATTTCTTTTTTAGCTTGCTGTTTTAGACAACTTTTTAAATAAGCTCTCTTTAAATTTTTATTTCTTTTTAAAGGGTTAAGCGATACTGAAAAAAAAGATTTTCTTCCTACTGACAATCGTTAGATAATTAAGTTTAACTATAAAAGATTTAATTTGTTTTCACGTGTGTTATTCTTAATTTCGTAAGAGATTGGCAATTTGATGTACGATAGATCATGTTTATGCAAAAAAATATTTGGTTCTTTATATAAATTAATTGTACAAAAATTCTACAACATTCTATATCCGAAAAAAATATGTAAACTATGTTCTACATTAATCCATTATTATCATTCTCATTAATTTCTTAATTTACGTTTATATAACTCTTGTGATACATTTTCTACTCTTAAAGGATGAATATATATGCATGAATATATATGCATGAATATATATGCATGAATATATATGCATATATATATATACATATATTTTATGTACACATATTTATATATAAATGAACACGGAATTCTTGCCCTCCTAGAGTGAAAAAATTGTGGCGTAATCTCGTAAACATACTGGAAAAATATTCAAAACTGAGCGACTGGCTTAGTTTTGCTTTTCTAGATTCGAAACAGCTGTTTGCTACTGTTTCATACATTATTTGTGCATTTATAATTGTTGGTTTTCTATCTTTAAACATTTTTGCACAAAGCCTTTTTTTTTTTTTTTTTTTTTTTTTTTTTTTGCTATTTTAATCAAGAAATATTTTCTGGTTCCACTTTAGAATCTAACTATGCAATTTTAATCATATATGTTGTAAATTATATTTTTCACTTAAATTTTTAACTTACGATTAGTTCTATATACAAAATCTATATATCAGATCTGGAATTTATATATACATAGTAATATGAAAAAAACCAATTAAATTTAAAAGCGCATGCCAAATTTTAATATGTACTCTCCAGAAATTACTCCGCAAAGACAGTACTGTAACTGACTTATTTTGTGTATCCCTCTAAGTTAATATAAAATGTTATGAAAACTCTGAATTAACGTGATTGTAGCGAATTTGAGTGATATATATATATTTAAATGTTCAACTTGAAAACGCTCTTCCAGCATTTATTACTCAAGGACAGCACTGTAACAGATTTCTTTTTTGTGTCCTTACTAAAAAAATAAATTTCATAAACGCTATATTTTATACTAATAAACTTGTACTGAAATTCAATGATTTATGCATATTTGAATACAATTGAAATAGCATAATGTGATGAAGATACTCTCTAAACGTTTTTTTTCATGTATTATAATGTAATGGAATTCTTTTGGGCTTTATTTAAATGAACCACTAATCATTCATACTTCATAAAAGTTCATGTAAAAAATTTATAGAAAATCATTTTAGATATTTTTTCTTCGTATTATAAAAAGAACTGTTTGTCTGGTTTATATATTTTTTGTTTTGTATACGTGTGTTTAAATTTTTAAAAACAAGTTGGAAATTCAACGTCGAACGTGGATAGGAGATGCGTTCGGACTATAAAAAAATTATAAATATTCAGAATTTGATGCAGTAGCTGTTAAATTCTTATGCAAAATTGCTTGACTACAAAGTATAATAGGATTATATGTTAGCACTTAAATCTAGTAAAATCACACTTCCAGAAATTGCCATGTATCTAATTCTTCGTGTGGCCCTGTATATCATTTTTTACATTCTATAAACATATATTGCTTTACTGAATGAAGCTCAGCGGAAAAATACATAACTTATTTAAAAACTATCTTTGAACTACTTTTGTTCATATTCTGTAACATCTGCAGGTTACATTGTGTTACCCTGTATATGATCTACAGAATTCATACACACAACGAAATATACAAAAATTAGGTGAAATTTAAAACTCATATCACAATTAAAAATGCACTTCTGGCAATCATATCTAATATACAGTATTTCGGTTGCAGTATAGTATCCGAAATTCTTTATATATCCCTGTAAATACTATGCACTTTATATGATTTAAAATGTAACTCGTAGTAAACATCCGCAACGTATTTCAGTTTTATTGTATTTTAAACAGTTGAACATGATTAAGTTACGCAGAAAACAAAATTTCATATTTGTATATTTTAGTACACTTCAGTAAATGCATATGAATTTCATTCTGATTGAAAGGTTGTAACACCCTTGAAATGCATTTAAACATTTTATTTCCAATTGGTCGTAATGTAACGCAAAACATTTGACAGTCCCTGTAATTAAACTGTATATCCGATTTTCAAAAACCTTGAAATGACTCGACAAAATTTCGTGATAATGATATATTTAAAACTTCAAAGCATTCGTATGCGTAGTTTTTGCTCTGTAATATGCGGACGGACAGACAGACAGATTGACGGTCAGACGGATTGAACGACGATTATAGGTACTATGTATTTATAATTACGAACGCACTTAAAAGTGTTTGTGATGGAAATTTTCATACTATATAAAACAATATAGTTATGAGTGAACCCTTATTCTTAAGTTTTTTTGGTAAACATTTTTATACTTTACGATAGATTATAATTGCGATAAAATATACATTAATTGTAAATTAAAGAAGTAAAAATACTTATATATAATATTGCAATAAGCGAACAAAAGAAAGCATAAATTATGATTAGTTCGAAAAATACACACAATTGAAATGATTGATATATCTCAATTATTAATTGATATCAATTGGTACTTTAGATGAGAATCATGCATAAATATATACCACCACTGTCTGATTTCGAAATTGTATTGAGAATTTTGATACAAAATAACTTCAACTGTGGAAACACAATTATAGATGCAGGAATGTTTTTAATATCCGAATAATAATAATAATAATACTGAGGTATTAATCTGAAAATTTGTACAGAAATCCAAATCCTGGGTTTATCCTATTCAAAATTTTATCACGTTTAACATACTTATTGATTGTTTCAAGGAAAATATCTGTATCTTTTCTCTTCCGAGGTAAGAGCTTATGTGCGTACAAAAATAAAACTAAAAATCATTTCGAAAAAATTATATTAAAATAAAATTCTTTTGAGAATAAAACTGCTTTAAAAAAGTGACGTATTTTCAGCTTATAGAAGCATGCTCCTTTTTACAACACGTTGAAGATAATAAATTGCTCTTGAAGGTCAAATTATCATTTTTAAAAATGGTATTCTTTGTATTATTGAATTGCTGATTTTTTGTGATTATATATGTAGAACACAATTTACAAATGATTATAACTTTTATCTCTAATTCAGCTACGTCATTATGATGCAGCTGAGGTCATTACTGTGCTGGGTATGGAAAAATAACCTGCAATGTTTATTCTTATCAAAAAAGAAAAGTACGAGTAAAATACTCTATTTTGATATGATCCATGTCTTATTCATTTAAATAAAAAATTAAAATTAGTTCAAATAATATTTTCCATATAATTTGTTCTAGAATTTTAAATATGTAAATAATACAGATATTTATGATCATCGATGGACCATTAATTAAACATTTAGTAAAATATAGTTACACATTACGTATATATCCTGTTATTCACTACATTGGAATGTAACAGATACATACGGATTAAGATGTAAATGGGCTTTTAATTAAGTATACTAAAACATCTACTATATATGTTTGAATACATTTCAATTAAATTACAACTATTGTTAATTTATTCCGATTGAATTTTGAATTAGCATACATTTCAATAGTATTTACTGTATACAGAATTCAAAATCTGTATATCATACCACAAGTGCTTATTAAATATGAACTTTGGAAATTTAACATAGAGTATCATTTCGACAATTGGCTATAATAAGAACATTTTGCGAGATATTTTATTAAAATTAATTATTTTTTTTTAAATAATTTTTACTATTAAAGTACATTAATATTTAACTTGCATTCTTTATAACACATTCTATTATTTTCAATATTTTTAGTATTATTTTGATAATTTTAAAGGGACTATGACCACACATCAGTTCAAATGGATGTGCTGCAACAAAGTTACAAAAAAATCTTTAAAAATCTCAATTTTTATGCCCATTTGTTCAAAAAAACTAATATTTGAAATATATATGTATACATATAATGGGTGTCCACTCTCAACGGTGGTCAATGGCTAATTTCTAAACCGTTAGTCATAGACATATAGTTCCAGCTGCAAAAATGTTTTAAAAAGGGTAAAGAATTGTTTTTCAGCAGATTTAGATCAATTTTTTTAATTAAAAATTTCGAAAATTAAGTATTTATACGGTCCCCCGATTCTGTAAGTGATATTTAGCAAATTTTTACAACTACTCTAACAAGTAATACAAAAAAAGTCCCATTCCTCTGCGGTTAAAACTAACCGAGTAATAGCTGTTTAAAGTTGAAACATCTTTTTTGTTTCACATTAGGGGTCAGCCACAAATTTACTGTAAATAAAAATAAACGCAAGATATAAAATTTAACATTAAACATTGAGAGTGAAATAATTTTTACAATAATATTTTTAAATTTATGTTGATGATTACATATTAAAGCAAAATTTGTACTAAAAATATAAGTAAAAAATAGCAGTTTGTTAATTTAAGTTATGAAAAGCAACAGCCACATTTCATTACAAAATGGCATATATTTAAAATTCTATTAGATAACTTAACCTAATATAATTTGGTTTAGTCCTATAAAATAAATAAATGGTACGCACTAAAAATTGTATTAATTAATATTACATTGTCATTGGATATAAAAAAGAGGGCAAATTGAACCTCGATCAGATATTTGGAAGTGACTTAAAATTAGAATCGATATTTTGAACTAAGGAAACATACATACTGACGTTTTAAGCAAAAAATAAGCTTAGCAAAATAACACACCATTTTAAAATAAAATCGCGATTTTTTAAAATTTGATTTTCTCGAAAAAGGAAAATTTAAAAGTCACGTTTTTAACTATTTTAATCATGTAGAAGTTAATTAATAAAAATTAACACTACCTAAAAACTTATACGGTGGTAGCACCTTCAGTTAAACTGCTTTAAAAATATTTCTTTATCTCATTTAAAACATTTTTCTAATTGGAGCTATATGTCTGTGACAAATGGTTTAGGAATTAGCTATTGGACTGCGTTGGAAATGGAAGCCCTTTATAATAATTTAAGCACTTAGCATACGTTCCCTGAAAACTTCGTCCAACTCGTTCGTTTTCAGCTACAGAAAAGTGGTTTAACCCCTTAACGCGCAGTGTTGCCGGGTCGGCAACACCTAACGTTCCCCCTGTTTAGAGACACAAAAACTCCGTGAATATTTCAAAAACTACTCTAATGGCTACTTTAAATCTTTCTTATGAGTTCTAGAGGGCAGCACCAGAGAGATCAAAGTCTACTGTTTTTAAATAATAGGTAAATGTTTTACTGTAATACGCGCTTCACAGCAATGCTCTTCTCGCTGCTCTTATCAATGCTTTACTTATGGGAGGTTCCACTTCGGCAATAGATGTATAATTAAATGGTAGTACAATCTTTACAAAACAATACCTGTGTACTCCTCTAGGCCTAAGTAGCTTACGGAATTTTTTTTCTTTAAATTCGAGCTTTAAAGAGTAGTGCGCCGGAAAGGGTTAAGTCATGAATTTTAAAGTTTCATAACTCGGTCAAATTTAATGTTAGATGAATGGGACCTTTTTTGTGCTGCTTGATAGGGTGATGGAAAATTTTTACTAAATATCACTAATAGGACCGGGAGACCGTAAAAAAAGTTAATTTTCGAAATTTTTTAATAATTTTTTTGACCTAAAACGCTTGAAAAACAACTCTTTACCTTTCTAAAAGCCTTTTTGCAATTGGAACTATATATCTATGGCTAACGGTTTAGAAATTAGCCATTAGCCACCGTTGAGAGTGGACACCCTGTATATATATATATATATATATTTGCTCAGGCCTCAAGAGAATGAAGAAGGAGGGTAGATTCCCTTGCATAAACGCCAGAGTACACATCTTCTTTTTGAAATGTTTATTTTCTTCTGTTTAATAAATTTTTTATAGTAGGTCCCTATTGAAGTAGATTCATATTGCTAAACATTTTTCAAACTTAGGCAGAAACATACTGATTTCCTTTTACAAAATTTGGATGGATGTCTTTGCAGAAAAATCACGAAGCACACTGATGCTGGACTGATATTTTGCACGTGAAGTTAGTAAGGATTTTGTTCTATACGCCAATAGTGTGATAACCATAACTGGAAGCAGCAGAGAGCTCAAAAGTTGTTATAATGCTTTACAAACTACCACCTATGGAGCGAAGTTAACCATTTTATTGTGCATTGAAGTGAACTGTTCAAACTGATATATTTTTTTTCTTTAAAAAAAAGCAAATCATTGTTGCCAGGAAACACAACTTCATGAATGTAGTCTAAAGATGAGTCTAAACCAGAGAATGATGTGCCACAAAACTCTGTTTTAAACACGAAAAGTTTTACTAAAGTAAATTAAGCTTACCTATTCCAACCAGCCACTGATCGAATGCGAGGGCATATGTGATATATTTTAGACAATTGCAAATGATATGCGTTACAAATATTGGTCGGGTATGTACATTTGGACTGTTTTATGTCTACAGACAATAATATGTGGCAACTTTTGGTATTTAGATTACGTACAACAAACACTGTAAGAAGGTAAAATGGAGTTGTCCCGGAAGTATTATAGAGCTATAATTTTCACTAATTGTAAATTGGTATTACATAAAAAAGAATGCATTCAAATAGTCAAAAACATCTACAATTAGTATGTGGAAATGAAGTTACATCATGTGCAATGTATTCATAAAATTTACGCAATCTAGAAGAAGTCGAAATTATTTTTAGGATGAAGTACACACACGAAGGTAGATGGTAACTGTTGTGTCAGTAAATATGTCGGGCGTACGAAAAATACTAATCGATGATAATCACCATCCTATCAAATGGTACAAAATGAACTTATTGGATACTTAGCAATACTTAAATTATTCATGAAGAATTGCGTATGAATCAATTAGTTTGCCGCTTGGTTTCTCTTATTTTAAGAGAACACCAAATAGCGGAATGTGTCAGATTCACTATAGAATCATTAGAATTATTTAATAATGGTGGCCATCGCATTTTTTCTAGCATCATTTGATGAAATGTGCTTATATTTTTATGATGTAGTAACACGTTAAGAAAATAAAGAATAAGTTTTTGAAAATGATCTCCAAAAATAGTGAAAAGACAACGAACAATGAAAAAGTTAATATATACAGTATTCTAAAGAAGTGCATTTAAGTATAAGACATTGAACAATCGGGAAAAAAAGACTTTTAAGAAACTGACATACCACTTATTGTCTTTACAGAAAATCTTCAGCACGTTAATGTAGGGGGATCATGCTTCACCATGACAGATCATCTTTGCATTCAGTAAGAACTACAGTCAAATTCCTTGAACAGAAAAATAATAAAGGGATAAAAAATGCACCCTATTCTTCTGTTCTCCTGAGATGTGTGGATGTCTGCGTTTTATAAAAATAAAAAAGCGGGTTTTTTTATTCTGAAGATGAGAGTGATCAGGTTATAAACAAATACTTTCAATACGATCCAAGGAATAAATCGCTTAAAGCATTTAATTTAAAGAAATGTCGCCTACAAAAGCATATTGAACTTATCAGGGACTACTTAAATGTTTACAATATACGTTTAAATTCGATCATTTGACAATATCTCAAAATTTTCAGAGTGACTTGAATATTAACTAGAAATATCATGAGATAAATATTTAGAGTCAGTAACTTTAGAGCGCTGTCCATACATACACATAGTGTCGGACATCAACAACTAGAAACAAAACAGAAACCTGATTGGGGGCACATACACCAAAAATTCCTATTTTTCTTTTTTTTTTATTCTATTAAATAGACGTTTATAATCACATTTGTAGAATAATATGAAAACAACAGTTATATTTCACATAAGCAATTAGTTTTTATACAAAAATATTAATTTTTAATATAGAAATGGGAGATTTTTATTTTATTCTAGTCAAATGGGGGTTACATATAAATTTTATTTTAAATAAAAATATGTACAGATTTTTAAATAATGACATATACATAAGCAATATTTTTAAATACGAAATCTCTTTTTGATTTATCCTATGGTTATGGTAATTTTTTTTGGGGGGGAGGGGGAAAATTTAAGACTTATGACCATGATTTGCTTTAAAATTCTTGCTTAATTTTCTTTAAAATGTACAATTTGGAAAAGTTTCTATGTTTATAATATATATTATTCCCATTTCTACAATTATATTTTCTCCAATAGGAGAATATTTCTATGCTATGCTTTCAATTACTGATGTTTGTCATTTTTATAGTTCACATAAATTTGAAGGATTTAATAAAATAATATGATTAAATTAAAAAAAAACATTTAAAAAAAAACATTTCTTTCAAATATGTCCGATTTGTATTTCATTTTCTTTTAAATGCGAAACACAATTTTTTGATCATTGAAAAATTCGCGTTAATTAAAAAATATATAAATACAAACCAAATATAAATATATTTTTAAAATTTCTTATTATCTAGGTATATGTTTATGTATGTCTATCTTGCGCCTATTATCAATTTGGCTTTTTCATGTGATTTTAGATTTAAGACCATAGTCTACTTTAAAATTATTACATACTTTTTCTGTAGACAATAAATTTCGGAATTTAATTTCCAACTCTCTATTTAATCTTATTTATCTTATTTCTGTTTTGATAGCTCGATTTTATGCAGTCGGGAATTTTTGATTTTCAAATCAATTTCTGCTTTATTATACCTGTATTTCTAATCCATAACTAACAAACGTACATGAAAAAATAAAAGAAAAATCCCTCATCAACTGAATAACAATTCTTATACATCCTCTAAGAAAATGTATTAACCCCTGCTGATCGCGATTTATCTGCATTTAAAAAGACGAAGAATTAAAAAAGAATGCATGATTTCATTTTTATCATGAAGAAACTTTTTGATGTATTGTTTTGTTTTAAATGTTTTTGGGACGTAGTAAAATATAAATTAAGTTTCAATAATAGTGTATGCATTTTCAAATAATTCATTTTATAAATTGTACTTTTATTCTGTAGTTAGATATACTTATTTTATTATTGTTGTCATGGCAAAACATTTTAATAAAAATGCATTTGATTGAAAAACGATTTTAAAAAGAATATAAATTTCAAATAATTATACGCATTAATTTTATATTCCTAATATAATCTGAATACTATTTATTATGTACATAAATCAATGTAAAAACTTCAGTCTGATTTTTTTGAGTTCTTATACACTGTAACATATTGTTTAATTAAAATATTTTTTTTTCAATTTCATTTATGATATAAAAACCATGTTCAATATATTAAAATGCTTTTTTTACTATTACAAAATATTATTCTATATTCGTAAACTAAAAACAATTTTAGTATACAATTGAGAGTGTTTTTTAAGCAAAGAAAAACTTTTAAAAATATTTAAACTGAAGATAGACATATATTTTCTAAAAGGATATAAAGAAAAACACGCGGATTATTACAGGATGTCCAGTAATTGACTGACCCAATTTGAATGTAAATGACAATAAAATGGTTTGAGAAAAAAATAATTGGTTTGCTACATTGTTATCAGAAAAGCATTAAATTTTTAGATATATACTTTCTTTAAATAGTTCAAACTTCGCATGAGGCATTCGAAATTCAGTCATTACTCTATTTTCATACGTATGAGCTTCTTGGCACATTTCGCTGGGTCGAATCGCAGTCGACATATTGAATCGACTCTCCACTCATCTGCAGAAATAGAGATTGTTGGATTGAAAGAGATTTATAATAATATTTAAGATTGAATAATGTCTGTTATACTTAATAAAAACCAACAAAACTTCATTTTTATAAGCATTGACATTTCAAACATTCACCATAAATAAATTGTATTCAAAAATTCTTTTTTTATCCGGTTAACTGAATCTCTGTTTATGTACAATAAATTGAAAATTTGGGATAAGCACCGCTTTTTTAAGTAAAAAAAATCATAATATCTAAACTAAACATTTCTTCCATTAAATAGTATTAAATTGTGTTTAAAAAATAGCATGTGGTAGTTGCTTTAAGTGATTGATCAAGCAAACTCTTCTTGCCTACGTCGTGCAGTCAAATTAGTTAAGTGATTAAAACAGCGGTTCGGAAATAGTATTGGCAAGTTTTACTGTCTAAAGAAAAAGCGGGGCAGTGACTTATAAATTAGCACATAAAAATATAATAAACCTCAGAAGTAAGGAATCCGTTTATAAGAAATCCTGTAAATCCGTAAAAAAATGATGAATTGGACGGGGGATGTAACATACATAACCAGCTGCTAAAATGGAAATCTGTCTAAAACAAAACATTGTTCATTTTTCCGAAAACCGAAATCATCCCTACATTGTATTCATATTTTGATGTTTAACACATCTGAAAATTTTATTACGAAGGCCACGAGAGATTTTAAGATGACGTTTATACACACCTCTCCCTTCCCCCTCTCCCCAAATGAAAACATATCTACGCTGAAATGGAAATATGTTTAAAAAATATATATAATAACTGTTTCATGTCTGCGAGTTACCCCTTTTCAAAATCTCATTACAAAGAGCACCATAGAGCCTGAAATATATTTTTCGCCCCCCCCACCACCTTTCCTTAACTATTCTTCAAAAAAGAAAAGAAGGGAAGGAGATTTCTGAATATTCCTCTTGTAGGTGATTTGAAATAAGGAACATTATTTAAAAAAAAAGGATTCTAAAAACTTCTTAAAAGTTATATATGAAAAACACTAATGGTCGAGTAATGTATATTAATGTTTATAAATATATCTATACTATCTCTATTAATGTATATAAATATATATATACATATATATATATATATAGTTAATTTAAAAAATTTTAACACAATTTTAATATATATTTAAATTACTTATTTTTTATAAGAATTATTATACATAATTCAATTATTTTATTAACGTTTTTAAAATTTTAAATTGTTTAGAATATTTTTAGCGTTAAAAGTACATATGCGATTAAAAGAAAATATGGTAACTTAAAATTACGTTAAATCATTATATTCCAAAGTTATAATCAACACGTAGAATATTCCAAAGTCATGATCCATTTTTTTTTTCTTTACGATGAAAAAGTATTAAATTCTTGATTTTTTTCGAAATCTAATTTTTGACGGATTTACACGTTTTAGTGGTAAGATATTCCAAAACAAAACATGATTTTACAAATTTTCTGCGTGCGAGTCCTGCATGCTATAAAAAAGATTTTTTTAAAGTTATTGAGCATGAGCTTAAAATGTTTAAAGGTGTTTTTAAAAAGAAAATATAAAAATATATTCTAGAAAATATATTCTAAAATATATTCTATTTTTATAGAAATTTAAAAATATTTCTATAAAAATTAAGAAATTTTCATAGAAAATAGATAAAATAATACACAGGGTCAAACTAATAATTTAGCACACGGTAAAAAAATCCGTTTGGCTTTCTTCGGAATTACGAATCTTAGAGGAATCTCAACTCGACTTTATCATCTTAGAAGAATCTCAACTCGACATTATCATTTTAGACGAATCTCAACTCGACTTTATTATTTTTAGAAAATGTCTGTCTGTGACTCTATCTGTCTGTATGCACAGAGGTTTTGACATACCAACTCAAAAACTATATATATATATATATATATATATATATATATATATATATATATATATATATATATATATATATATGTGTATATATATATATATATATATATATACATATATATGTATATATATATATATATATATATATATATATGTATGTATATATATATATATATATATATATATATATATATATATATATATATATATATATATATATATATATATGTATTGGCGTAAATCACCCAAGAAGTGGAATAACTATGCTATATTTTTCGCGATTACTACAACAGCTCTAACTCAAGTACTTTGGATGATAATTTCTGGAAATGTGGTTACAGTAGTTTTAACAGTGTTTTAGTTTGAATTAAGTTTTAGCCAAATTGTGGCGTGTCGTGTATGTGCTAAGTAAACAGCAGCCCTGGATAAACGAACTTAAGTGTGTTTTCATTTATTGGCAGAAAATGCTTAGAGGGAAATATTTATCTGTTATGCGTTTTCCTGCTAGACTAAAATTTTACATTATAAAGTTATATACCTCAGCCTACGGATCAAAGACAGGGCTGTTTAAAGGAATTGTAATGAACGGAGTGTATGGGCTGTGGTGGCTAAATACTGACATCAGATTTTGAAAGGTTTAATCTGTTTTCTAAAATATATATTCAGTTATCTTATTTAACTTATTTTATAAGTAAATAATTTTTTTAAAGATTTCAGGAAGTGTTTGAAAGTGTTTCGTAATCTGTGCTTAGCGCACGCTTTTACTTTCTTGTTTTCCTATTTATTTGTTTGCAGTTGCTTTACAGGTTATATTTTCACTTCAGACTGATTTTCACATAAAAATATAGTTTTCACTGCTTTGTTATTTGGCCCGACCTGTAGCACGTTGTGATAGCCAGTACAGTAAAATGGGGTGAATCGGAACACTTTTCAACTTTAACGTTAAAAAAAATGCAACAAATGATTTTTTTTTCTACTAGAAACTTCCGTCTTGTTTTGTTCTTTACTTTTTAAGCAAAAACAAAATATTTTTATTGTTTATATATACATATTATTTATTTTTTTAATGGATTTTCGATTCACCCTGCAGATAGGGGTGAATCGGAACAAATGCTATAATCTTTACTTATTCTGATTCAAACTTTAATAGGGTTAATAAAAATAGGTAATAGTGATAAGGCAGGAATAGGAACACGTAATTACTGTGAAACCAAACCTTTATTTTATATACAAGTAAAGATATGCTATTTTAAAAATTAGAAAACAACTTTTAAATCAAGAAAAATTAAAATGTACTTTAAGAAATTATATTAGAATTGCAGAAGTAGAATTTAATACAAATTTAGTCCTGTTCTGTGTTATCCTTTACTATTAGTCATTGGGTAAGTAAATTTATTGAGTAGTCCCAATGGCTGCATGTATTAATATAATTTACTAATATGCCCTCTTCCTCGCCCTTAGTACTGTTTGCATTTCTTTTTTTTTATTGTTTTTATTTTATTTTGAGATGTTTGTGTAATGTTGTTGATGTCAGAGTATAATTCTGTGCAGTTTTTCTAACTAATTTGCTATTTATAAATTATTTTATTGTGTGTTCCACGTCTGTTGGATTAGGCGCTGACTTTTTTGTTTAACCAAGTACTTTCTTGGCACTTTTAAACTCTTCAAGTTATCAGAAGAAACAAAATATTATTACAGTACATATTAATACATATGTTTTCATATATTACATGAAACTATTACTGTATAGAAAAATAAACCATGAAAGAAAACGTGTCCCGACTCATCCCATAAATCTTAAACCTCTGATGTTACAAGCTATTTTTCATTTTTTCATTATGTAGTTTAGAAATTAGTAGAATTTAATACAGAATATCGTTTACAGGTCTATCATTAATTAAAAATTCCCTCTTTTAGGTTTAGAATACGAAAAATATACTGTAGTTACATACAAAGATTTGAAGACGTTGAAAAAATGAGGTTTTTGAGGATCCTATTGAAGTTTTTTTTACATACCCCAGTAGTTATGTGAATACATGATAAAACTGAATTTCCCAACTCTTAATGTTATTACCTTCTTATAAAAAATTGGCAACTAAAAATATCATCACATATATTTATAATGAATTTATTTGTATGACCGAAAAGTTTCGTTCCTATTCACCCCGCTGTTTCTATTAACCCTATTTTACGGTAATGGCTGCGAACACCTACCGAAACTGTTTTAATAAAATAAAATTCGTAAAAAAAAATCTTTTGGTTTTCTTCGGAATCACGAACCTTAGAAGAATCTCAACTCAACTATATCATTTTTAGAAAATGTCTGCCTGTGACTCGGTCTATCTGTATGCAAAGAGGTTTTCACATACTAGCTCAAAAACTAATGCAAAGAAAAATACAAAATTTAGATTCTGTTAAGCATTGATCTAAGTTTGTGAATTTTTTTGTTTTTTTTTTTTTGGCGTAAATCACCCAAGAAGTGAAATAGTTATGCTACATTTTTCGCGATTACTACAACAGCTCTATCTCAAGAAAAAATACTTGGATTTCACACAATATGTTTTTTCATGGATTTTAGTGCAAATTGCGATTGATAACGCTGCAATTCTGCATTTAAACGATTTCATCGATGGCCACATGTTTTATTAACTAATGCACTTTTTTTTAATAAAATTCTATATTCTTCATACATTGACATAAGTTAGTGTTTGTTATACTTTTGTGTAAATCGTGCAAAAAGTAACGGTATTTGGCTGCATTTTTAATGGTTATTGTAATAGCTATATCTAAAAGATTAAAGTACGCAAATTTGTCATACATAATATTCTGTTCACTTTCATGGATTTTGATTATTATTTTCTTTATGTGTATACTAGCATCCTTTTATGTTCTTTTTTCAGAATTATATTGCAGACATCTGAGCAAGTGTGTGTTGAAATTTAATAATTTTTCTAAAAATTTCTAGGATTTCATCTCTTTTTTTCAATTTGAAGCGTTCAATTTAATCTTTACAATCTTCATAATAAACGTAGATTGTCATTTAATTTTGGAACATTGTGATAGCGAATTTTGAAGTATGAACATGTGTAAGACGAGATGTGTAACGATTTAGAGTTGATATTTCCGATTAGTTCAAAGATGCTGCAGATTTATTGAGAAGAGAAAACCACCATAATGTACAAACAATACTTTCAATATTTTATAATGCTATTGCGGTTTATATATTACAGTAATACATTATTTTTTATGTGAAGAATGTTTTCATGTATCTTTCAATGTAAATAATGAAAAAACTGGGTTCTTCTGTCTTAATGTTTTAAAACAGAAAAAAGTCTGGTTGGACTATGTTAAGGAGCTAAGACACACAGACATGGCAGGCGAGATCTCTGGCTCTTGTTTCAAGGTGGAAGGATATGAAAGAATAATGTCACCCCGTTTTAATGAACTTTAATTTAAAATTTAAATTCAAAAGTTTAAAAATTAACATCCCATCTAATTTTTTAACCTTCAATCTAATGCTTAAAACCCTCAGACAGTCTTGCAAAAGAGCAACATTGTAATTTTGTATTCTCTGCATTTTGTTTTAAATGTTAAAATATATCATTCTTTCAACATTACATAAAAATCTTATTTACGAATGTCAATGTAATCATTGAGAATATTAATCATTCTTAAAAGTATTAAAAATCCATTAAATCAGCTAAATTATACTACTTTAAATATTGCTTGTACTGCAGTGAAACCTGTAGCTTAGTGAACGTACTGACAGGGGCTTATCTTATTTATGAATATGAATGTAATCATTGAAAATATTTATCATCCTTAAAAGTATTAAAAATCCATTAAATCATCTGAATTATACTACTTTAAATATTGCTTGTATTGCAGTGAAACCTGGAGCTTAGTGAACGTATTAACACGGGCTTGTCAGTGAGAGGGTTAAAGACATTTTGCCTTTTGATAATTTTATTCTTCAGCAATACGCCTCATAACATTCAGGTATAATTTTTAATAATACTCTTCAAGATCAAAAAGCGCAGTTTTCTTTTGTGTGGTTTCAGCTAATGAGACTAGATGTCCACTTCTTTCTAACGTTACAGTGCCCAGATTATTTTTAACCAATTAGATTATAATACCTCCTAACCTTATAATGTCGCGATCTGGGGGAAATAATTTGAGTTACGTCATTTAAATAGTACGGAGCAGTAATACTGCGCGGCTTTTAGTCCCCGTCCCTTGCCCCCAAACATGCCGTCGAGGCACTTAATGTTTTAACATTTCTAAGGCAAGTCAATGTAGGCCTGGTTTTCAAAAGACGTGTATGAAAAGGAATAACAAATCAGATCCCATTCATCAGACTGTTTGCTTTGCCTGTCCACACTTATCAGAATTTTTGTAGTCGCGGGAAACGAAGGTCGGATCGGTCGACAGCAGAGTGCCGAATCCCAGTCTATGGACGATTTCCGCTCCGTGCTCCGCTTTGGAGTAATCAAGGTGTGATGTTGGAAAACAACGACGTGCGAATCGCGCTCTAACAGCCAACGATGTCTTACACATATATATTCATGGAACAAATTTATTTGGTTTATGAGTGACGTAATTTTCCTCATTGAAAGAATTTCTCTTTAGATTTTAATTTTTATCATAGATTATTTTCTCTTATTTTCTCTTTATATGATACTTAATATTATTATTCCGGAAATGCTATTTGTTTTACCGCAATAAGTGCATAATTATACGTAACACTCTTATTATGATTATTATTTTTAATGCGATCGTGCTCCGCTTTAGAATAAACAGGATATGATGTTGGAAAACAGCGACCTGCGGATGGCGCTCTAACAGCCAACGATGTCATATACAGGGGTTGGACAAAAATATGGAAACACCTTTAAAAATATGTATTTCCTTGCCTAATATGGTGTGGGGTACTCGTTGTTATTCAAAATAGCTTACAATCTTCTCGGAATGGATAAATACAGTTTCTGTATGTTTGCCAAGGGAATATTTTACCATTCTTCATGCAAAACGGTGGCAAGTTCAGATAATGATGTTGGCGGTGGATAGCGAGAACACACTTTCCGCTTCAATGTAGACCACAAAGGTTCGATAATATTCAGGTCTGGTGACTGTGGTGGCGAGGGGAGATGCGACAATTAATCCTCGTGCTCAGAAAACCAGTTCTGGATAATGTGAGCTGTGTGAACGAGGGCGTTGTCGTCTTGGTAGATACCATCACCATTGGGGAACAAAGTTTGTACCATTGGATGGACTTGATCGGCTAAAATATTCACATAAGTCTGAGCCGTAATACGCCCTGACAGAGTTATCATGGGGCCAGCAGAGAACCACGATTTGGCTGCCCAAACCATCACCGAACCCCCGCCTTGTTTCACTGTTGGCAACAAGCAGTCTGTATTATAGGCTTGAGATGGCGTTCTCTAGACGTAAACTCGGCCATAAGTGGGAAACAACGTGAAAGAAGACTCATCAGACCATATTACTCTCTTCCACTGCTCTATAGTCCAGGCTTTATGACTTAAACACAACTTTTTCCTGTTACGGGCATTAGCATCGCTGATGAATGGCTTTTCAATTGCAGCATGGCCAGCAATTCCCTGTTTCTGAAGCTCCTTTCTAATTGTTTTGGTATTCACAGGGTTTGGTAACACGATATTCATTACAGCAGTAACTTTTGCAGCAGAGCTCTTCTTATTTTTCGCGATAATCCTCCTTAATGATCGCCTGTCACAATCACTCAGCGCACACTTTCGTCCGCGCTGTGATTTAGCGGATGGTGTTTTTCCGCATTTCAAATACGCGGAATAAATCTTCGACACAGTACCTCATGAAACACTAAAAACCTCGGCTACCTTGCTTACGAAAGCACCCACTATACTCGCTCCAACAATTTGGCCACGTTCGAAGTCTGTTAACTCTAACATAATGCAATGTCAGCCTCACATAACAGTGCTCCAATAACGACTGAACGGTGCAGCGATTTTACGAAGTTGTATAGGTGGCTTCAGTAGGCGAAAACGCCAGCGCCATCTACATAGTTCATTATAATCAATCTTTCTTTTCAAACATGCATTTCAAAAGGTGTTTCCATATTTTTGTCCAACCCCTGTATATAATCATGGAACAAATTTATCTGATTTCTGAGTGACATAATTTTCTTCAATGAATGTATTTCTCTTTAGATTTAAATTTTTATCATAGATTGTTTTCTGTTATTTTATCTATTTCTTTTACCGTGTTACGAATTTTGTAAATAGTTAGTGTTTGTACTGTAAAATAATGTAAATAATCTTATTAAGCTCCATTTCTTTACTAATATTAGTTTTTGTTACATTGTCTCTGTTATCAAGCAAACTTGTCTCATATTTTCAGTGAATGTCTATGGCAGGTTTGCGAAATATTAGAAATATTTAAATACACTAATACTCAGGGATACAACTGTTCTTCAGATTATTAGAAATTGAAATACAGCAAGAAAAATGAAACGCTACTAACAGGTGCATTTTTTTCCTTCCGCCAATGATATCAACATTTGACTTTGGCTCTCCTATCACGTGATCTAACACCTGTGCCAACGAAACAGATTTCGAAATAGATATGTTGCAGTAATTTTTTATTGAATGATTCCAAACAAAATTAAAAGTGCATGATAAAATTATTTTTTAACTCGGGTCAATATGACCCGAACAGTACATTAGGACTAAGTTAAAAAATATCTCTTGGAAATATAAATAAACGTAAATACTTCTAGGAATATATAGTTATATTACTAATGAACGAAGTCAAAAAGTTTCATGGAAATATCTCTGCGCTAATTTTTTTTATACGTGAAGAATAAAATTTTCGGGTCAAATAGACACGAACAGAACAGCAGGGTTAAAATACGGAAGAACAAGCTCAAGAAGACAGAATCTCACGTGCTGGGGATGCGGTGATACAGGACATCTCCGAAGAAATTGCCCCAAAATCCACGAACGTGAGATAAATTCAAACAGTCAGCAGGGAAACTAAATTTTGGCCATCTCGCGGGGCGGAGGTTGCCAGAGAATGAAAAGCCCCACCTGAAGATCCTCCAGATATCAAAAATGAGTGGCGGTGATAATGAATTATATGTGATAGGCTTTATTAACGGAATTCAGTGCCGTATGATTGTCGATACAGGAGCAAATATGACAATAATAAGAGAAGATTTGGCTCGAAAATTGAAATGTAGACTCATCTGGACTCCACCATGCGTTACCCTGCAAACTGTGACGGGCGACAAGATAGCCATATATGGAAAGGCCAATTTAACCATCAACTTTGGAGGAACGAAATATTACCATACGGCATATGTGGCTGACATAACAGACCCTTGCTTAATCGGACTAGATTTTCTGAAGAAGTTTGACTTCCAACTTGATTTCAAAAATAATGAAATGCTCTCTAAATTTGAAGAAATAAGCCTCTTTGGATTAAATAACGAAATTGAATGTAAACAAGCGGTAATAGCCAAAGAAAACATCAATCTAGATCCAAGAACAGATTTTTAGTTCCAGCTGTAATTAAAAATGAAACTAATTACCGATTTGACCATATAGATTATCCAGAAGACAATAGTACACAAGCAGGAGTATTGGTGGCTTCTTCTGTAGTAAACCTATCGAAAAAGACCATTCCAGTCAGAATTGCTAACATCAGTGATAAGACGAGGACTATCAAGAAAGGAGAGGTGATAGCATCATGTGCTCCTGTGACGTGCATAAGTCTAAATTCGAGTCACTCTGGGAAATCTTCAGATAATTTAGTCAAGGATTTGTTACAAAATACAGACTTAGATCCAAAACAGATGCACGCTGCGGAAAATTTTATTAGGGAATTCCAAAGTTTATTCTCCCAAACATCTGAAGACTTTGGACGAAACAAAATGGCACAACACCGAATTGATACGGGAGATCACTCACCTATTAAACAACACCCTAGACGATTACCTTTTGCCAAGCAAGAAGAGGTGCAAAATTTAATTAAGGATATGGAAGAAAATGACGTCATCGAACCATCGACAAGTCCATGGGCGTCTCCTATTGTGTTAGTAAGAAAGAAGGATGGTTCTACAAGATTTTGTGTAGACTACCGCCGACTGAATAACGTCACCAAAAAGGATAGTTACCCTCTACCAAGGATTGACGACACTCTCGACACACTTGCGGGCAACACCTGGTTCTCGACTCTGGATCTGAAGAGTGGTTACTGGCAGGTAGAGATCCATCCGGACGAGCGCGAGAATACTGCCTTTACAACGTGACAAGGATTATGGCAGTTCAAGTTAATGCCTTTTGGTCTATGTAACGCACCTGCAACTTTCGAACGGCTTATGGAAACGGTTCTCCGGGGCCTGTCATATGAGGCATGTCTTGTTTATTTATACGATATCATAATCATAGGAAAGTCTTTTGATGAACATCTAAACAATCTCAGGTGGGTGCTACAAAAATTAAAAGAAGCTAATTTGAAGTTAAGCCCTTCGAAGTGCAGTTTGTTTCGAAATGAAGTCGTCTACCTTGGACACATCATTTCGGCGGAAGGAGTTAGGACTGATCCGGAGAAGATATCGGCCGTGAAAAATTGGAATCGTCCAGCAGATGTTCACCAGCTTCGAAGCTTTCTAGGATTATGCACCTATTATAGAAAATTTGTCAAAGGCTTCTCGATGATTGCAAGACCACTTCATAAATTAACAGAAGCCAATCAAAAATTTATGTGGACACAGGAATGCGATGATGCTTTTGAAAAGCTCAAGGAGGCATTAACATCCACTCCAATTCTGTAATATCCTCAAATCGATAAACAGTCCATACTTGATACGGATGCAAGTAACGAAAGCATTGGCGCTGTACTGTCCCAGGAAATCGACGGCCAGGAGCGTGTTATCGCCTATTTCAGCAAGTGCTTATCAAAGGCAGAGCGAAACTACTGCGTAACAAGAAAAGAGCTTCTTGCTGTAGTGAAAGCCATAGACTAGTCTATTATTTTCAGTGAATGTCTATGGCAGCTTTGCGAAATATCAGAAATATCGCCAAGTTAGCGTCACTTTTGGCGACTAATTTTGGTCGCCAAATTTGGCGATATATCGCCAAGTTGGCGACAAACTTGGCGATTGTTGGCGATGGTAACCCTTTCATCTCCATGGTAACCCCCCACCTTTGGTCTACTGATACATTGAATGTTGTTCCGTGATTTTCCGGATTTTTCTAGAAGGTTGTAGAAATTTCCACCGCATGCGGTGAGACTATATATAGGAGAGCCGATGCGAGCTGTTGTTGTTATTATTTACCAGCCAGTCATTGAGTGAACTTCTACGTTATTGTTTAAGGAAGTTTGCTTAGTCTTACTTACGTTATTTTGAATGTGATTTTAGTGTTGAGACGTTGTATAAAGAGTCTCTGGAACCTATATCTGCACTTGTACGATAGATTTGAACAGTTATTTTTGAATATCTAGTAATATTTGTGAGTTTCGAAGACTCTGTTGCTCTGAAGATCTGTAAATAAATTATTTTCTACTTTTCTAAGAGAAAAGAGTTTGAAGTTGTCTAACCATAAGATCGAAAGAACCCTATATACGCTGCAACAACCGCAATAAGTGCATAATTATACGTAACACTTATTATGATTAATTTTTCTTTTAAATGCGATTTATTTTGTATGCATTAATCTTTCTTCTTTTAAATGCGATGGCATATTCACTGATCATTCCCATTCATGGAAAATGTAAAACAAAATATTTATTTAATTGTAGAGAGACAAAATGAACTGAAATGCCACCATTTAAAAAATATCATAAAAAGCTTCTAAAATTAAAAATAAAATATAAACATGGAAATATATTTCAAAGTTGCTTGATAGGGCGCAACTACAAAGGAACAGCTCTCATAAAAAATAATAATATATGAAAATCGGCTCAGTATAATGTTTCCTGTTGATGATTAAAGAAACCGCCATTTCATTTAAATAGAGAGATAATTTATCTTCTAAAATCAAAAAGAGCAATATATTCCACGTTTTCATATTTTTAGTTCCATTTCTATAGTTTATTTGAAATGAGATAATTGTGGAAATCTACACACTGTAGCTTTATACATAAATTATTATGAAGGTTTTCTCTACTTCTTGAAAAATATGAAAACTGATCATGCGTAAAGTCATTTAGCTTGAGCTACTTTATTCCAAACTCTTTTTGAAATTTTGGTATTTTCGATTTCTTGGAAAAAACATGTAATGAATGGAAAAGTTGTTGCAGAATGAGTAGTTCTTCTGAGAAACTTTTGAGAACTTTTCTAATGGACTTTTGATGCACAATCATTTAGTATGTAAAAGCTTTTCCATTGTTGCCAACAAAACATCATCAGTTTGAAACTAATGTAGACAACCTTTTTTTGGGATCAGACTTGCTTGAAGATGTTTATTTTGTTCCGCTATAGTGTTATAGTATGGCAATAAAAATTGAATAAAAAAATCCTATCATAAAGATGGTTTAGGAAATGCATATTTTCTTTACTATAATAAAATATTGTTTTAAAGTGCAAAATTGTATCATAAAATGTATGGATAAAAATGCAGCAATGTTTTTTTTTTTTAAATTCTCCCTTTCTTTTCTTATTCTTTCAACAATGAACAGATGTAAGTTGTATAAATCTTTAAATTTATAACACTATAAGGCCAAATCTGACCGGTCATTTGCGACTTTAGACATATTGTTAAATATCTAGAAAATACATGACGAATTATCCTGAAACTAAGCATGTAAACATAATACTACAGATTTGTACAAGCCATCAACAAATTAAAAAAGAACAGAAATAATTTGTATAACCCTATCAAATCAAAAGTAGTGTAGCTGGAGATTTTCATTACGTGGCTCAGCGTAATAAACTGTGTTCATTTTTGTGCGGATAACATGTATACTCGTACAGCAATTAAGGTTTTTATAAAAACAGTCTAAAATTTTGTTTATAATTTGCAGAGTTCTTAATGTAAAATAATGTTCTTTTCCAAAAATATGACAAACAATATTATACATAATACCCTGTAATAAGAACAAAATAATAATATAAAATATATGCAAAATGAGCAGTTTTACTAAATAGTTTTTCACTGCGCATGCGTGAACATTATCGAAGTTTTCTTTTGCATATTGTGGTCGCTAAATGTATAGTGTAACTTTGTAAAAGTCTCAAAAACGTAGCTTAAAATCCTGAAAGCGATTTTCGACAGGATAAGCTCAAAATCTGTTGTTCCCAAAAGGAAAAAAAAAGAGTGGTTGTATCCGAGTATAGTAATACGCGCCTTATATGTTATATTGTATATTCACACAAATTAATGGATAAATATATACAGCCCCTCATATATATTTTTTTAGAATAACAGATTTTATGCTTATTCTATTAATTCTAGATTATTCCAGTTTACAGAAATCTGAACAAACGTATTGTCCAAACTTATTTTGTTGAATCTATTTTAGCTTAGTAATTCTCCTTATTAAAACATCATAATTTAGTACTTTTCATGCCGTTTTTATTATTATTACTATTATTAATAAATAGGAACTTCCATTTAAGGAAACTAAACTTTTAAGTTCACATTATTATTTTTTTTTTTTTTAATTTGGATTGATGATTGTATTTAACTAACCTAGCTTGATGTTCCTATTTTATGAGCGTTACGTTTGCACGTTTTGAACTACAAATATCATTCAATAAAATTTGCCTTCTTAATATAAGATGTATATTGGATTTTAATTATTTCTGTCAAAATTTAAACATGAAAAACCACTTAAAATGTGTTGACAGTACGTAATACATACATATATATATATATATATATATATATATATATATATATATATATATATATATATATATATATATATATATATATATATATATATATATATATATATATTAATTCGTTAACAGTTAGAAATTTTTTTTACAGTAGTTTAGAATGATCGCAAATGATTCTATGCTTTTATTCTATCAACATTTATTTAATATTTCCATATAATTTATTAATTCCCTTTAAGAAGTTTTCTTCGAATATTTTAATTTTGTTATTAAGTATATTTCCAATATAGATAATAAGCGGATTGATAATAAGTATATATATATATATATATATATATACATATTAATTTTGTTGAAGTATTACGCTTTAACCGTTTATCATCAAGTTTTTAACTTTGACTGAGAGTATTCTGTTTAAAATACTGGAGTAAAATATTCTAAACCATTAAATATTAAAACAATATGAATTAAACCGATTTTAAAAATCTATTTCAAAAATCCTTACCCAGTGTATTTTAAATTATAGGAAATCCCATTTTATGGAGAATTTAAAAAGTTATAAATCTCTTCCTAGGGATAAGATGGATGTTTCGTAAATGCATTTATGGGTGTTTCGCATTTAAACGTATTGGAAAGTCTCGAAATTCCAGTTAAATAAAAAATAAACTTTGTATTCAATTCAAGGTTGAAAAGGTCCTTTTATATATAATACATATTAAAATGTCTCATTTTTATATAGAAAAAGTCCATTCACTTTACGTTCGTGATCTGTGTAATAAGTGAAAAAATTAAATAAATATGTGTATAAGGAAAAGGGAGATGACATTTCACGTTTAAAGATGAGGAAAGGAAAATCAAACCTTTTTTTATGTTTGAAATATATATATATATATATTTTAACCTAACACATGAGTAAATAAGTAAAATTGTTGCGGAATTCCATTCTTATGCCTTGTGTCAAAATAAGCCCGCTGAAAATAAAGACGAAAGTTACTTAGGAAAAAATAATTAGTTAAAAGACATTGGAAAGTAGGTTAATAGTTAATTAATGCTACGGATCGTTATTTAATAAAAATCTTTAAAAGACAGGAGTTTACAAAATACAATAAATATTACCTAATTATTTACATATACATAAAATAATACTTCTCTTAAAACATATAAAGACAAAAATTTACACATTTCGTTTTTATTTTTTTATAAAAAGAAGTTTAAAAAAGAAAAAATAATACAATTGATTAAAAAATAGAAAATATTACTGAATTTTCATAAATATTTCATTTACTGAAATTAAATTCATTACTTTTTGGAAAGCACGACAATTATCTGTAAAAATATTTTGATGTCACTTGGATAATGTCGTATTGCAATGTTATTAAATAGACATAATATATTTAGATTTCTTAGCTCACAGGCTATCACAACCTTAGGGCTAATGTGCCCGCTGGGTTTGTTTGTACGTACGTATGAATATATGGACGTAACATCATAACTCTTGATAGAAACATGCGATTGGTTTCATTTTATTTTCTAGTTTCATTTTGTCAAAGCTCTTCATTGATTGGTTTTGGGGGTTCATTCATAAAGTATGCTGATATTATGGGGGGATTGGACTAATTCCTCTTAATTTACACAAATAATTTTTATGCAAAATTATTCAATATTCTTCTTATTTTACACACTTTATTATTATGATTAAGCTTCCCTCATTAGTCTAGGTGGTTCTTTCCTGAAATATAAAGGTAAAAAGAAGTACTAGCCCTCCTCATGATTTCGATAAATGGGTGCTTCAAACAGAATTATTTGATTTTCCTAAGATTTGATATACTGGTTAATGTTAAGAAGCATATTGATAAGATTTGGAAGCTCATTGGTTAAATTTAAAAGGGGCTGGGGTGACCCCTCTTGATTTTGATAAATGCTTTTATTTTTCAGAATTATTCGATTCAAATTTAATATACTGTTTTATTTCAAGATGCCGCTTCCTTGATTAGATTTATAGGTGCATTGGTTAAGTATAAAACGATGAAAGGTGACAAGCACCCCTTTTAATTTTAGATAAATGGATTTTTATGCAGAATTATCCAATTGGGCCTTAAGTTTTCATTCTGATTCATTATCATAAGGAGCTTCCCTGGTTCACATTGGAGGTCCATTGGTTAAACATAAAGAATAATAAAGGAGGAGTTACTCCTTTCAATTTTTCAATATGGTTTTTCTTTGCAAAATAATCCGACTTGCTTGAAATTTATAGAAATTGTATATTCTGAAAAGGCATTTCCCTTATCAGATTTGGAGGTTCTTTGATTTGGTATAAAGATCGGAAGCGGGAAAATACCCTTAATTTATTTTTTGAAGAGCAGTATTCATTGAAATAAGAGTATAAAATATAATTAGTATAATAGTTAGTATAATATACAAAACGTGAAATTTATTAGAGGGGGGGGGGCGGAAAGAATTTAATAAAAACGTTCTAAATTACTATTTATATGCAATATCACGATGTACCAAACTGGTTTAACCCTTTAATTGGTCATTTTTTTTAACGATAAATGTTCCGAAAATGTCATATTTTTTAAATTCCATATAATCAAACATCATACTTGATAGATTACGAAAATGTAAGATTTATTTTGATTATTATCATAATTAATGATATAAAGCGATTTTTTTCAGAATTTAGAAACACAAATAACCTAAAGGTTTTCCTTTTGCAACCACCTCTGTATGCAATGAAGAGCTGTTTTACTGATTTTAGAAAAAAATAATTCAAACAAACTTATCATAAATTAAAACATCTCAGTTTCGAATGATGTTTTTATTCATAAATCTTTTTTGTGTGGTACAATTTGAAGCAATGTGTAAGGCAAAGTCCCACATCACAATTAGGACAGAAATACCGAGTTACTTTTCGGATTTTCCTCCCATTATTGTTTCTTCTACAACAGTAATCTGTACATTGCCTTGTATGTCTAAATTTTTTATCTGTGGGAGGATTAATTTCAAAAAAATCTCTCTGTCATTATCGAAGAGGGAAAAGAGAAATTAACGCTATACAAATAAACCAGATTGGGCCAATTTTCAGTTGCCCGAACAGAGTTCGGGCAGATCAGTTAAGGGGTTAAATAAATATATATATGTAAATGATAGTGACAACCCTTATACCAAAATATACCATATTTTATGTTCGCTTTTTTATACCTCAAACGAAGTGCAGGCACTAAAGATTTTCTAAAAATGAGATTTTGGGCTCTTGAAGAGCTTAGATTCATGAAATTTGGCGTGTAGATACTTATTAGCTGTAAATTATCTCTAACTACATTTTTTTAAAAATTCAAAATTTTAAAAAGATGGAAATGCGTGAAAAGGCTTTTTAAAAATATTCCGAATGCGAATTAGGGAGCAATCTGAGAAAGTATCAATCGATTTCAAAAGTGACAACAGGAAACTGGGGTTGTGGGTGCAAAAAACATTCTAAATTGCAATTTTTGTGATACTGTAGGTTTAAAGAAATTTATATATATCAACTTGAAGTAAGGCATAGAAGTTACTTTTGAGATTTAAATGGTCTTCAAGAACAGTTTTATAAAAAATCGAAATTTAAGAGCATTAAAAATACACGAGGTCGGACCTGGACGTTGCACCATAAAAGATGTGCTAAATTGTGTGTTTTGTACAAATGAGTGGCTTATAGTTTTAAAATTTGGCGTAGTAATTACTTAAATGCAAATTCATTCGAAGAAACACCGAAAGAAATCTCGAAATTTAAAAGGACGAAGTGAGCGAAAAGGGCTCTAAGAACTCCTAATTACCATTTTTGTGCAATCTTATGTTATACGAAAGTAATTTAAAAAATAATATTTTCAAATTGTTGGGGATAGAACATGATAAAACACAGAATATATTTTATATCACTGCCATTGCCACGAGAAGGCTGCTGAAGAAAAAAACTATCTTTATTACGATTTATGTAATAGTAAATAAGCTAAAAACTTTAAATATGGCATGATATTTATTAAATATATACTAGACAATTGCACCATCAAATTTAACTACTAAGAATGTATTTATTAAAAATACAACACATTGCTCAATGGTGCACAAAACATGAATTTTAATATGAACTTGTACAATTAAAATAAAATAAAAATATCAACGTTTCGCGCCGTCTTCTGCGGCCGTCTTTAGGAAAATATGATAATGAAAAGATTAAGTTTGCTTCCTGATCGAGCGATAATATTTCGAGAGATAATTAGATATATGAAATATTATCTCTCGATCAGGACGCAAACTTAGTGCTTTCATTATCATATTTTCCTGAAGACAGCCGCATAAGACGGCACGAAACGTTGATATTTTTATTTTATTTTAATTGTACAAGTTCATATTAAAATTCTTGTTTTGTGCACCATTGCGCAATGTGTTGTATTTTTAATAATACATTTTTAGTAGTTAACGATATTTATTTTTTTTAAATATAAACATTTTCTAACAAAAATCCTAAATAATTTCAAAATTTAAATGTTGTAAAACAAAAGGAAATAGCATAAAATATTCTGAAATTTTATAAAATACGATTTTTGTTTAATCTAAGGAATTAATAAAACGATTATAAAACCAATGGTTGAAAATCAAAATGGCAATCTTTGATCCTACATAGCCTTTATTTTATACCATTTTTACTACCACCTTTGATTAACAAGAACAGCAAATTATCTGAAAAAGGCCTTTAAATTTTTCTAAATTATGCTTGAAGGTATATTAGGAAATAGAAAACCAATTTTAAAATTATTATTGGCAAATTAATGGTGATAGAACCTATTTTAACAAAGGCACTTTCTATTGTTGCTACTACCCCTAGAATGATATATGACTTTTAATCAAGAAGCTTGGAATTTAATATGATTCTTATTTTTAATATATGAATGCACTCTAATAGGACGGTTTCTAAAAAATTGAAACCTTTATACGATACTGAAATGAGTGTAAAAGCTTCAAAGTACTTTCTACAATATCATTTATATAGAATTAAATTTTAGGTCTTCATTTAAATTTAAATCTCGTTTACGCCTATGCAGTTGAATAATGAAATCTCGATAAACTTAGTTGAAGTTAGTATTTTTTTTAATTATTCCTAAATTTATATATTTTAGTAAAAAATACACATTAAAATGTCACTTTGCATGTGACAACTATTACGCAAGCAATGCCGCGGGGATCGCTGAGAATGCATAAAATCGCTTAAATTGCCCATAGTACGTGTTGTGCAATATAAAAATTTCGCATTAAATTATCAGTAAAATTACCATTTTGTTATATGAGTTTCTTTTGTGATTGTTGCGATATTTAAGAGAACAAAGAAATATCGTAAAAATTAATGTATATTTTTAAAATTAACTATTACACAAATTTCATTACTATATTTACAGGAGAACTCGCGTTGAATAAATCTGTAACTTTTACTTAATGTTTATTTCTTTCGTTCTAACTTATGAGATCGAAACAGACAAAATGCCTTTCAAACTCTTAATTAAATTATAAGAGAAAGTCCCATTTCTTGTGGCGCCTTTATCATTTCTTAAATTAAATGCGTAAATTAGATTTAGTCAAAAAGGGTTTGTTGAGTGAACACTTTGTTTCAACGCCTTATTTCATATTTTATTATAGTTTTAACACAGCAAGGAAATTAAAATGTTTTATATATGATACACTTTGTTGGGATTCTTTTCGTTTTGTTTGGAAAAATATGTTAATGAAATAAATTATTTGGAACGTTGTTAATAATTATGGCGTAATATGTTTTGTACTAGCACATTCATGTGCCATGCAAATAAATGAAATGTAAATGAACCTTCTCGGTTTATTAGCAAAAGGAAATATATATATTAGATGAAGTTGAGTAAATTCAAAATACTTTTTTTTTTCAACTGAAAACAGACGCAAAATAACTTACACTTGTTCCTCATAAATGTCTTTTGTCTTGCATACGTAATTGGTTATGATAATTAAATGGTTTTTATCTTTTTCAATTTGTAAAACTACAAATTTAGATGTAGATTAAAAAAAAGCTTTTTTTTAATTATTAGTTTGCATATTCAAGTACATATATAGGATTTTTAGAATACATTTGCAAATTTCATAAAGTATGCAGTATCTTTTAATACCCAGTAGATCCATTTTGTTATAGCTAATAATAAATCTATACATAAATAATATAGTTTGTCCTGACTGACTGATAATCAAGTTCAGCCCAAACTACAGAAACTAGAAGCTTGTAAATTGGGGAAAATATACTGCTTATGTTTGTTAGCGGTTAGCGTGTGCTAAGACGGCTTTTTTGAAACTGTTCCTATCCCTAATGAGATTAAATGGGGAGGGGGTAGAAAATTGTAAATCATTTTACTATATCTCAGCAGCCGTCTTATGTAGGAGCGTGAAATTCCAGAATATAAATCTACTACAAAAGATAAAAATAAAAATAAAAATAAATAAATACATATTTCAGCATATGAATTTTCCCTTTCAGGGGATTAAAATGGGATAGAAAATTTTAGAACGTTTAGCATATCACAAAAGTTGTTTTAAGTAGAAACGTGAAATGGCAGAAAATAAATCTATTAAAAATAACTACGCATGTCTTTCAGGGAATTTTAAATTTCCACAATTAAGGGCGGCTAAATTAGGGATTGAAACTTTTATTGGATCATTCATAAGAAACATCATCTTAAATCCCTCTGACCACTGTTTGAGATTGTGAACCTCTCTTCCTTCCTCTGCAACTTGGCTCCCGAGCGTGGGCAATTATCGAACTTTTATTTCGAAACCCTCCGAAAATATGTATTCATAATATATGAAAAAATTTAAGAGAGGGTGGGAGAGTAGTGTTTTCGGGGGACCTAATAGCTGTCACCCTGGGGAGCAATTTTTGCAACTTTTGCTAACACCTCTCACACACTCATTATTGGAAAGCTCTGTGATTGTTATTTCATGTTATCATATTCCCGAGTCACCCCATCTCCCCACCTTTATCTACTCGGGAGGCATTTTTCTGAATTTAGCCGGCAACCTTCATGAGATATATCGTTTGTGATCCCTGTTAACACTTATTCATATTATGCAATTATGCACAATCTTTATCCATTCCCCATTTTTCCTTTCCTTGGATTTATGTTTTACGTATTCTTGTAAAAGGTGTTTTAATAATGTGAAAAATACGCAACTTATCTTAAATGAGTAGAAAAAATCAATTAAAAATATTTATCTCCTTTTTCAGTTCATGTTTTTGCCACAATGGTTGCTTTCAATTTCTCTTTTTCTTTTACTGTTATTTGAGATAAAAATTCTAATTTGTTATACTTAAATTCACTTATCGTTTTATAAATACTCGCCTCTTTTTTATTTTTTGCAAAAACAACAAGTTGGAAATAATGGCACTCGAGAATCACTCAGGCATAAACCTCAAAATATTAATGTCTTATCCGTTAAAGGACAGTATCTTTATATATATGATATATTTTTTATATTTTTTGACACTACTACATTTAAGAAATGTTTTTTCTGTAAAATTCCGGTGCCAATGTACAAATAAAGGTGTTTCTTAAAAAATGGTGTAAATCGAATAAATTCTTATAAGCAATGCCTGATCATGGGAAAAATGCTTTGATCATCAATAGTTAAAATGTAGAGATTATCAATTCTTTTAAACAATAACAAGTTGGAAATTGCACGTGAAGTGTAGCAAATGAGGTGCGTTCGTACGATAACGAAGTTTTAAAAATATTCAGATCTTGCTGGTATAGTAGAACGCACTTCGGATACAGTATAGTAGTCGAAATCTTTGTGTTTCTGTAAATATGCAGGAAATAATTTTTATTACACCTCAGCAACGTATATCTTATTCATAAAATGTGAAATAGTTGAATATAATTAAAACACGCCCCAAACAATGTTTCCCCGAATAGCGTTATGTAGTAGCATTTTGTGTGGCCCTGTAATTTAATGATAAAAATTCTTTGCATCACAGATTGTACAGGATGCACATTTTAGTGTATATTTCATAGATTCATGCCAATTCTATTATGTTCGAATGAGTGTAACATCATTAAAATGCATTTGAAACTTTTTTTCTATTGACCGTAATGTAATGGAATACTTTTGATTGTCCCTGTAAATGATCTATGCATCCGACATTTATAACATTTGAAATGACTCGATAAAATTACGCAATAATTATATGTTTTAAATTTCAAACGATTAAAATGCATTTGAAACTATTTTCCCCTTGACCGTAATGTAACGGAATCTTTTTTATCGTCCCTGTAATTGATCTATCCATCCGATTTTCATAAAATTTGAAATGACGATACAAAATTATGTTATAATTATGTAGGTGGTCTGGTGTAATAACGCCAGGCGGGGTAATAACGCCAAGTGCTAATATTTTGCATAATTATGAAATAATCTGGTAAATGACACCCATGTGCTCTGCGCAGAAAGGTTTTGAGTCATATAAATCGCAAAAAACAGCTTCAAGTTAATTTGTTTCATTTTTAGGTCTTATTGTTTTTACAAGCAGCTAAAATTAACGCTTGATCTAAAATTTGCGAGATACGTTTTGTGATGTGAAGACTATTTTTTTTTATCCGGAAATACTTTGTTAATTACAAAAATTTGTAGTACATTTCATGGACTTTCAAAATATTATTGAAGATTTTGGATATCTTCTCGAGATAATTTGTAATTTAAAATGTTCAGCGCAATAACTATAACGGGGTAATAACGCCAATCCTTGGAATTAATACCCAGGTTTATTCCCTACAGTGGCCGAGCTACATCCTAAATATTGATTCAAATAAACACAGTTAAAACTGTGCAATGTTTCTAATAATTCTATTTAAGCGGTCCTTTTTAAGCAAAAAGAAGCTCACGGTCTGCTATTCTTTTGTCTCATCCTCCCCCCCCCCCCCCCCACAACACACACACCACACCTTTATTTTTCTTACACTTTCACAAAAAATTGAACATTTTCAATAGCTTAGAATGCAATTTGCCAATTTCAAATTTGTAGAGTTTGTATTTTTAGAATTGGGCAATCAACATGCAATTATTCCATCTTATTTCATAGTTTTGTTTGCATGGCGTTATTACCCATATAGGTGGGTAATAACGCCAAATAGCATTGGTCAAGAAATCACGCCATTACATTTTATGAATACATATCTGTCAAATTATCTTCTTTATATAGATAGTCAATGAGTTGCTGTATCAAATCTTATATATTTTTGAAAAATACAAACTAAAACTGAGCCGTAAAAATTGGTAGAACCTTAACGTGGCGTTATTACCCCAGAGTACATTATTTTAAATTTCACACGATTCGGTTGGGTAGTTTTTGCGTTGTTATATGCGGACAGACAGACGGACGGACAGACGGACAGACAGACGGACAGACGGATGGACTGAGCGACAACAATAGGTGCTACGTATTTACATAATTACGAACGCACCTAAAAAGGGGATGCGCCGTTACATGGCTTGTCCACTATCGTGGCTCCTTGAAATCTTGGTTTGTTGTTTAGTAATTCCCATTGTTTTTGGTTTCTGTGTATTTACTAATAATGACTTCAGTAACATGTAAAAACAATGATTTTTTTAAACGATAGTAGATTGCTGGATGGCTGTATAAATTTTGTTTTTTAAGATGACGATTTTTTTTCTATTTTTAGATTTTCCAGAAACATCCACAACTAGTCACATGTCACTAGCATTTTTAGGTAGAAGCGTGAATTCTCAGTAGCAAACCTTTAAAAAATTATCAAACATTTATTTCATCGATTTTAGAAATCTCTCTCTCCCCCATTCAAAAGTTTTAAGGGGAGGTACGAAAAATTTTAGATCATTTCACCATATCTCAACCGCAATTTCAGATAGAAGCATGAACTTACGGATAATTAATCTACTAAAATAAACTTAAAAATAGATTTTATCTACTTCAGAAATTCCATTTTAAGAGTGTAAAATATGATGGCCGTACTTTAAGGACATTCCGACATTGCTCTGTAGTAGTTTTAGTTAAAAGTGTGAGCAAATCTAATAAAAATTTGTATAACTTAGTTATTTTAAAACTATTTTGTTATCAATAACGATGTTAAGCCGGATAATGTTAGGTGATACGAATAAGAATACAATTATGTATATTTGATTAGACATTAAATCTATATTTATTACTATTTTTTTTACTAGATGCATTTCGTTTGATTCAAAATTCCTTTAATGAAACGTTCCATCATAAGCGAGAAAAGACTGCTGTTACATTATCTGATAAAAGAAGAACAATTTAAGTCTCTCTGCTAATTCATACTACTCTTTAAAGATCACTAAGTTAGGTTCTTAAATTATAGTTGTGACGTAATTCTTTTTAATTAAAGCTTAATTGAAACCAAATTTTCGTCTTACTCATGAGTCAATTAAAAGCAAAATTTTATATTTAACACGTTAGTCAATTGTAATATATACATGAATCACTTACAGTATACAAATTATTTGTACAAAATATTTATTTTTGCAAAATGCATCACGTATTTTTACTATCCACTGAAACACGCAAAAAGTTACTTGATACTTATGGTTAATCTCTGAATAAAATTCATCATTTGAGTATATCTTGCTCATAAAAGTCTATAATAACTGACCGATTTATACGAAGCTCTATACGCAGAAAAAATATCCTGCAGTTTTATGGCAGTGTGATCTGCAGTGTGTCATGGCGTAATATTCCCTATTATTGCATTTCTCATAATAACAAATTCTTTCATTTAAACTTTTTTTTTCTTTTAAGATTCATGGGTACATATATTATTTAATTTAAATCATTTGGGAATGTGTCTGACTGACATTTTCAAAATATAATGGAATATTCAACATCAAATGTTTTACATACTTAATGGACAGCATTCCTGTGCGCCATAAAATGGCGATTTTTATAGTATCCATTCCTTTATGGCTTATTAATTGTAAATAAATGCTAAAGTACTGATGTTCTTTTTAAAATAAACGAAATTTTCTGTATGCGATAATTACAATTAGCAACATTCGTTTGATGTCACAAATGGTAAAACTGGAATGTTAATAGTCTCTAACCATATGAAAGTATATGGATGACGACTGTACATATATATTACGACAAAGACAAACATTACCATGACCCAACTGTAGTGAATGAATAGACTGAAAATAAATGAAAACCCGGGCGCAACGTGTACCGCTCGGTTGCTTTACACAAAACTATCCTGGCCGTTATCCCAGCTTCGCTTTTCGTCACTAATAAACTATGTCTTGGAATGCCATCGGCTAATAGTAACACAGCACACCCTTACAGGAAATATAATGAATAATATTTTTTCCATTGACCATAAAATATTTTTAAACACACATAAATTAATTTGATTATTTTTTAAATGTAGATATATATTAAGCCTTTGCACTCAGGAGATGATTCGCATTGACAACTAGTGTCCCTCATAAATGGGTGCTCCAAATACTTTGGACAATTGCATTTAAAAATACTTATCTTTACCTTATCTAATGGCCGAATAATCTATGATAAAAAACAGAGAAATTAACTATAAGATATAAGTGGTGGTTTCAAAGCATTTTATGTACCGGTTTACGAGGGACACACCGTCATTTGAGTTTAATAAATTTCTATCTGTATAAATATGAAATAAATGTGCAAATATGAATAAATTGTTTTAAATAATTGACTTATCGATATAGATAGGTTCTATTTGTATCTATGAAGGCATTTTTGCAACAAAATGATGTTATATATATAATTTACATATGACCTTACAGTCATGATATGACATCATTTTAATCATGAAATGCATTCATAGATATACAAATAGAATCTTTCTATATCGGTAAGAATATAGACTGTATATATCATTTCTATATCATTTTTTCAAAAACCTAGATAGAACCTTATTATTCTCAGGTGACGAAATGAAAACACTAGTGGTGTGTGAATGTAACCTCTCGAGTATAAAGGATTAAGATAGTCTTGAACACGAAACCGGGTCAATACTTGAACCCGGGCTTAACAACGTACCGTGTTGTTACTTTATATATATAGAGGAAAAATGCGCATGGAAAAATACAACAATAATAATGAAATTAATCAGAATAAAAAGGACAATACGTTTTTAAATTGTAAATCTGAACAAAAATAATTGTCTGGGGTCATATACATTTATTTAATTTAATTTAAGATGAATCCAGTTTAAATTATTTTAAAAACTCTGGTATCCCAGCTCTATATTACGCATATTTATTTCCATGTTTTTTGCAATGACTTATGTATAGCTTTTAATATTATTGAACTTTACCTGATACAGATATCAAGACTTTTATTGATTATCGTGAACCGTGAAATGACTTGTAAATACATAAACTAAGAAGCTAAAACTAATGGCTCGCATTTTCAAAATAAGACCCTTTAAAATATATGTTGTGGAACATGTTTTAGAAGGGTAATTAAAATCGAAGCGAATGATCGAACATTAATGATGCTTACATTTACGATGCTTACATAGAAAATTTGTAATGAGGAAATTATCACCAAATATAATTGTATGAAATTTTAAAGATTACGTGAAATATGATTTAACCTATATTTGCTCGGTTTTTATTTTTAGGTGTCAATTTTAAATCAAAATATCATGATTTGAATTTTTCTCCTCTAATATACTCTTTCTGTGTGTTTTAATTAGTTCAGTTTTAGTTAAACTTTTTAAAAAATTAGTAAATGTAAGAACTTTAGAGGATAAGTATTATGGATTTACTAGATTTAATATAATGTTAAAGCACAGCTTAATTAAAGAGAGTAAAATATTTGCGGCTTAAAATTGTACACGGAAATAAGGCAGATATATACTATTATGAACAATATCTTTAAGCTCAAGTAGAATAAATGTACACTGGCATGTTAATCGTCTGAGCAAATGGGTAAAATTCTAATTTTCTTTTCTCTCCAATTTCTTTTAAATGCTCAAAAAATATAATTCTTTTAACAATATTAAAAAAAACCTTAATTGCAAATATGCATACGAGCTTTGAGAGTATTAATCCTTAAATGTATAGAAAATTCATTAGATCTGTAGAATTCTACTATATTAAATGTTGTTTATTTTGCAGTGAAACCTGGAACTTAGTGAAACGAATATTACGTTCCTAACACTTAGAGGTTAACTTTAACTTTATATAGTTTCTTAGTAACAGTAGCTGTATAATCTTACATATTTTAAGCAACGCAATTTGTTTCAAATATTTCCTAAAAAGAACAAAAATAGAAAATGAGACTGAAGACGTATTAAGTTACATACGCAAGTGCATATTTTACTTTAATTTGAAAACAAATTTCATAAGCTAAACTTTTCATTTTTGTCTATTTATAAGACTATAGTTACTTAATTGCAATTAGTGTTTTCTCTGGAAAATTTTTTCTTCGATCGTTATAAAAAAGTTTGTGAATTCGGAATTTAAAAATTATCATAACGTAATTAAGTTAAGTAACGTTTCAGTATATACTACGGGATTTGCACCAGCTGATTATGCCTAAATCGAACGTGATTATAAATTTACTAGATTGTATTCAAAAATGAAAAAAAAAAGAAAAAAAAAACCATTTTCCCATTAAAAAGGTGATTTATTTTTCTCGTTTGTAAGTCGGTAAATATTATTCTTAAAGTCAATTTATAATAAAAATTGTGTTTTATTTTTCAGTTAATATTGTAATGAAACAGTAAAAAAATTATATTGTTACAGGCTAATGCATCAGGATATTCTGAAAGAAATTTCATCGTCATCCATAGCAAAATAAAGAACAACTCAGAATATTAAATAAATTTTGCCCGTTACATGGATCTGACTGTGATTGCATTCTGAATAAATAATTGAGGAGTTAAATGACTGTTTTCAAACGGTTGTAACAGGACGTTTTTAATCATATCAGTTGAGATCTCAAATAAGGTTAAAAATCATACAAATTTACAGATTTTAATCAAATTTACAGATCAATTTAAATTTTGTCAATAATATAAATAAAATTCAAATACTTTAGCAAATCCTTATTTTGTCATTTCTAACATTGTATGCACCTGAAGAAGAGTGTTTGATTTCTCCAGTATTCTTCCTACACGTAACAATATTTGTAAATATAAAAAATTTTCAGTAATAATAACTTGTCTTAATGTAGTAACAACAAGTGCTAATGTTATGTGTAATAATGATGAAATCAGGGTTATGGCAAATACAGATTTTATGAAGAAGTTCTCTTAGTCAACTGAATCACAAGCAGCCGCTACCATTTGCAAGCCTTATTTCTAAAAGAAGCAAGTAGAATCAATGCCCATTCTAATTTTTGCGAAATAAGTTCTATATTCTGAAGATTACGTATTTATTAGGAAATACTTTCTTTATTGCATTTTTTTGTTTATTTTATGTTCAAAACTTTGTGGAAGATTTTGGATGTATTGGTGAAATAGTTTGTAGATTTTAAAATATGGCGCATACTTATGGCGGTTTAATGATATCTGCCTCTGGCATTATTAATTCGGTTGGTTCCTTTCAGTGTAGGAACTATATTTCAAGAATGTTTTTTTTTTTTTTTTGACCACGAGAGAACATTATTGTTATTATTGAAAATCAAAAAGGATACGGAGAATTTCGTATGCCGCAAGTGCTGATATTTTTTTCAGATCCGAAGAATAAATTATCATAAGATTATTCCCGCATCCGCAAATAATTATAAGTAAGACTAATTTGTCTTTAGTGTTGTAGGTTTTGTACACTTGGAATTGGAAAATTTGCATGCAATTAATCCATCTGATTTTATAATTTTGTTTGCATGGCATAATTATCCCCACAGATGGGTAATAACGCCAAATAGAATTGGCCAAAAAATAACGTCATTAGATTTTATGAATAGATATCTGCTAAAATATTCTTTCTTAGATGCATACTAAATAAATTACTCTATGAAATCTTAAAAAAAGATACTACTTCGTTATCCCGTCGACCAAAAATCTGCCGCCAAACAAGAAATAAGAAGTAAAAAGAATATAATATTTACAAATTGGGTTCGCAGATATTATTAAAGACGTTCAATATATTTATCCAAATATTTTTGTTTAAAAACAATGATTTATAACATTTTATTAATAACATAAATATTAACGAATGCAGAATATGCATTTTCTACATTTATTATTCCATGTTATAAACAAAATGTTAAACAATATAAATCTCAAAACATATTTATATAGACTAATTACCCACCTTTTTTAATTTTTTAAACGCTTTTAAAATGCATAATTACATTTTTCGATTATTATTATGAAAACTGATGTATTCAATATATATTTGCATTAACTATTTATTTCTGTTATTGTAGATGAAATGTTTATCTAAAGAATACATTAAAGTATTAAAGAATGTATGTATTATGCATTTGTACGGTTGAGATATTTTTTTATACAACTCTTTAACAGAAAACACATTTTTATTTCACTCATACATCGTCTGTGATATATACACTCAAAAGCCAAAACATTGTAAACATCTACATAATATCGTGTTCACTCGTCTTTGACACAAAAAACAACTGCAAACTGTCTTGGCATGGATACCACAAGTTCTTGGTAGATGACCGGAAATAAATTGCATTATTTGTTCAAGCAGCTGTCATGCATGTCGGCCGATATTCCAATTTTTTGTGTCTGTGCTCTGGGCTGTTACTGAATGACGCCAGAAATGTATTATGTGGGATTATGATCCATTATTTTTAGTGACTAGGATGTTAATTTATATTCAGTATGCTGTTACTTGAAACAATCGCGCACAATTTGAATCACGTGGTATGGAACATTGATGTGAATGAAGACTTCCTTTTCGTTTCCAAAAACGGATACCATTTAATGGTGCAAATGATTCGCAATGATATTATTATAGTCCGTGTCTGTTCACAGGTCCCATGGATGATCATGAAAAGATACAGGAAAGCTTAATATCACCTTTAATGAACTGCGTAGAACTAATTGCATGAAGGGGGAGTAACAGTTCACATAGTGTAAGGTGTACCCAAATATGGTCATCACCGTGTTGAAGGATGAGTCGTATTTCATATGACGAGACAACTTTCTCCCTTTATTCCACAATGCAGTTATGATGGTCCCAAGCTTGAAATAGGGATATTTGGTGATTGTTCTTGGTAAACAAAGATACATTAGTGGGATGTTGTCCCTGTGGTTAGTTTCACATTCAACAATGTAGGCTGAACTGTATCCTCCGAAAGAATTCGACTTACAGCTGTATTGCTTTGTAATGCAAATAGAGCGAGACTTTAGTGTCGATTTTGTTTTACCAAAGGGGGGAGTGGGTCTCCGTGAACCTTTTTATTTCATAACCTCTGGGCGTCCAACGCGCTTCTAATGCCTTCACCGTCATTCATCCACTTTGTACAAATACTGAAAACTATATGTCCCGAACAAATCCTGCAACGTACACATTCGAATTTACTTATTCTGAGTCATCTGGTGACCGAATTTTGCTCTGTAGATTAGTAATAGTAGATCTCTGTAGATCTCTGTTAGCTTAGATCAGAAGCATTTACTCTCACAAGCACACGTAGGCTTAAAAACAATTTCTGGAGCTCCTTAGCAGTATTAAATTCCATTCCCACCGTATTATGTTCCCTCAGCGTCATCAAAGTGTGTTTATTATAAAATGTGGAAGCATTTATATGTATTGGCTTTTTAGTGTATATATATATATATGTCTGTGTCTTAATTGATAGCAAATATGTTCTAAACTGTTTATCAAATTCAATTAAACTTCGGTTCAAATGAATTTCAATTAAACTCCATTTCAGATAATGCACCTTGTTGATATTGTTTATATATACACTGGTGTCCAAAAGTTAAGCATAATTCGTAAAAGGCTAAAAACGTGGAGTAAATATCCGTAAAATTATTCAAAAGTACTTCCAGAGATTAATTGGTTGAAGGAGTTTTATGCGAAATTTTTCAGTCGAGTACGTCATGCGCGAAACACCTGTGCATGTCGGAGCAATTATGAACCGGTTCACGCGATATAGGCAGTTCGGACGAATTTCCTACTACTGATGTACTAAGAAACATTGTTACGATCAAACAGGATTAATGATGGCACAAAGACGCCAACTGGGCAAGATTGCGAAAGAAAGAGTCGTTCGAATGTTGGAATCCGGAAGATCACAAACCAAAGTGTCTCGAATTCTGAAGTGGACCAATTTGTGATCTGAAGAATGTGGCAGAGGTTTCAAAGTACGGGGGATGTTAGCGAATGACCGGTACCAGGTCGAGTCACAACCCTTTACCAAAACCGATGTCTGGCAATAAATGCGCGACGTCCGAGGGACAGCACTGCCAGAGAACTAGATTCGGAGATCACAATCGCCACAGGAACACGAATTTAGAGACAAACTGTTTACAGGAGACTCGGTCATGCTGCCCTGCATGCCAGGAGACCAAGAGTTTGCATTCTCTTCACGTCTGCGCATAAACGCGCTCGTTTAAACTGGAGTTTTAAACATCAACACTGGAGTGTGGGAGAGTGGGCCAATGTGATGTTCAGTGATGAGTCCTGATTCAGTCTGAGTAGTGATTATCGTCACGATATGGGCGTAACGATGCGTAACGATATGGAGAGAGCATGGAACAGAAGCAAGAAACATAATGGAAAGACATTTGTTCCCATCAAGGGGAGTAATGGCATCGGCATATCATGTTGGACGACCGCACAGACCTCCATATCTTCGATGCGGGGTCTGTGACTGGTAAAATATACAGAGACTAAGTTCTTGAGCCTTATGTTTGCTTGTTTCGAGGTGCTGTCTGTCCTGACTTCATACTGATGGATGATACTGTGCCTTGTCACCGTGCGTTAAGAGTTGACGATTTCCGTGAAACGGAAAACATCCAGCGAATTTCGTGGCCTACGAACACCCCGGATTTAAATCCTTTCGAACATGTATGGGATATGAGTTGGAGACAACTTGCAATCCTGTCGCACCCACCATGCTCCATTCGAGAACTGAAAGGAGCTCTCAAAGAAGCTTGGAACTGTTTGAGCCCACAATTCATTCACACCCTCCTAGCAGGTATGGGAAATCGCTGTGCAGCGTGCCTGGCTGTCAGAGGTGACTACGCGCCTTATTAAACTGCAGCCTTACTATTTTACTTAATGTTTTCCTTCATTTTAGGTAGATTTCGTATGAAATACTACCTATTGCATTGTCTCCCATGTTGGAATTTCTGAAAAATTTTTGCGGATCTACACGAATCATGACTCCTAGACCCCAAAACTACCATCAGTAAAAAAGTTTATATATCTATCTATCTATCTATCTATCTATCTATCTATCGGTGTATATCACTTTCTTCTAGACACGATAACTTCCATAATTATGCTCAGATCTTCATCAAACTTTTACATAAAATCAAGGGGCATAAAATCTCGGTTAAGTTCGTTAATGGGCAAAATCGGACCAAGGAGGTGGAAGTTAGGAGGGTTTTTGTGAAAACAGAAAAAACGCGATAACTTTTTAATTAAAATAGATATCGAATCAGTTTAAAGTTTATATTACTTCTAAAAAATGAGGAAAAAGTTTATGCGTGACAGATTTTTGATAAAGTTAAAAGTGGGCTCAAGGGGCGAAAAAAACATGGTTTTTGGGAGAAAAAAAATCATAACTTCGTCAATTCTCAAGGTATCAAATCCAACTAAATTTTATATAAATGTACTCAATATTATCTAAAACTTTTGTATTTACAAGTTTTTGATAGGACCAATTTTTACCGATGAAAAAAATTAAAAACGAAAAGAAAAAGGGGGGAGGAAAAAGAAAAAAACCCATAACTTACTCAATTCTTAAGCAATTAAATCTAATTAAATTTATTTTACATCTTCACAATAATATCTACAATTTTTATATTGACAAGTTTTTCATAGAACCAATTCTTATAGCAAAAATAAATTAAACAAAAATAGGAGTTGGAGAAAAAACCTCAAATCCAAACTGCTTATATTCTGACTCATTTTAAAATTCATTTTTGATTTTAAACGCATCCAAATGACAGATCCTATTATTTAGCAACTATATAATGCGACGTATTGGCCAATTTTTTGATAAAGGCAGAATATATTTTTAAAAAGGCTGCCAAAAAAGGTATTTTGAACAGATTTGCCGAAGTTTTCATCATTAAAAAATTCATTAAGTATAACAAATTGCGTTTTTTATGAGTCATTTTTAAATTCATTTTTGTTCTCAAACCCATCCAATTTACAGGTCCTATTATTTAGGAACTATATAACTTGACGTATTGGGCGGTTTTTTGATAAAGGCAGAATATATTTTTTAAAAGGCTGCCAAAAAGGGTATTTTGAACAGAATTTCACGAAGTTATCGTGATTAAAATTTGCGGAAATTTAAGAAATTGCGTTTTTACCGAGTCATTTTTAAATCTTTTTTTGTTCTCAAACGCATCCAATTTATAGGTTCTCTTATTTAGGAACTATATAATGTGACGGAGTGGCCAGTTTTTTGATAAAGGCAGAATATATTTAAAAAAAGGCTGCCAAAATGGGCACTTCGCACAAAATTTCCCAAAGCGATATGATTAATGAACTGTGGGTATTCAAATAACAAATTGGTTATTTTATGACTTATTTTTAAATCCAATTTTGCTCTGACACACATTCAATTGACAGTTTTTTGTTACTTAGGAACTATATAATGTGCGTATTCGTCGATTTTTTGATAAAGGGTGAATATATATATTTTAAAAGCTGTCAAAGTAAGCACTTCGCAAAAAAATTTCCCAAAGCGATCATGATAAAAGAATTGAGGTTGTATTCAAATAACAAATTGTTTATTTTATGACTCATTTTTAAATTCAATTTTGCTCTCAAACGCATTCAATTGACAGTTATTTGTTATTTAGGAACTGTGTAATGTGCCGTATTGGTCAGAGTTTTGATAAAGGCTAAATATATATTTAAAAAAATCTGTCAAAGTGGGCACTTCGCACAAAATTTCTCAAAGCGATCTTGATTAAAGAATTGTGGATGTATTAAAATAATAAATTGGTTGTTTTATGACTCATTTTTAAATTCAATTTTGCTGTCAAACGAATTTAATTAACAGTTTTTTGTTATTTAGGAACTATATGAGCATATTGTTCAATTTTTTAAATAAAGTAAGAATATAATTCAAAATATATTGCCAAAATGGGCATTTGAGTAGAAATAGGCATTTTTTTTTTTTTTTTTTTTTTTTTTTTTGAGATGAAAACTTTTCGAAATCTACCTCCGCCTATAGGCCATGCCGAAAGGGATTTTTTCCTTTAAAGTGTGAACCCTTACTATGCTCAGTTTTCTTTCAAACTGCTGCTTTGGATAATTAAAATAAATATTATCTTTTTTTGCATTATTTCCTTATTTTATAACCGCTTTACAGTCACATATCACGTTTTATCACATCCCGATTTATATTTCTTTCATTACTTACTTACTTAACAATTATGCTTAACTTCTGGACACCAGTGTATATATATATATGTGTAATTTTACCTATTCAAAATTCATCTTTGGTGCATTCGGAATTGCTTTACCAGCTTTAACATTTTTCTCTTAAACTAATTCTGAGTGTCCTTTTTCTTGATAAAAAGACTTTCATAAAGAATATTTTGAATACAATGCATTCACTTTGTGAGGGGTGTTTGATTTTTTCCTATGTTGTCATTCAACCTGTGAATTGTGTTTTGCTTTTGGCTATAAGCACTGCTCTGGATTTCTGTACTACGAAGCTTCTTAAAAATATATTAACTTCAATGTGTCAGAGGAGATCTTTGCCATAATTTCTCTTCTATAAAAACCCACAGATTCACATATATTGTTTTGTCAATGACGTTGTGTAATAAATTAATATAATTTACGATTTCCACTGTAGTTTTTTTTCTGGTATAATTTAACGTAAAACGAAATGTGATAATGCGGAACATGTTAAAATAATTTAAGACAGGTAGTGTCTTGAGAAAAACTCTCCAATGAAACTATAGATGAATTCATTTCCTAAATAAATACTGGTTCTGGAAATTTATAACTTTGCTATGGTAAACTTCTTTGTCTTTTGTAACAATAACTAAATACATTCTGTCACTTTATGTCAATTGTTATGTCATAAGTTCATTTTTTTCACTCATTACACATAACACAACTTCCGTTACTCCGATTTTATATCATATACATACATATACGTGATTAAAACTCAAATATAATAAATATTAACAGCAATATATCGTAATCTTAAGTGCAATTAAATTTTGATAAAATTATTAACATTATCCAACTTAAACAGTATCTCCAAATTAACCAAACGATAGAGAAAAATCAGGAGATATGTGGCATGGCAAATTGAATGCATATTAATACAAATTTCACATTCATGCAAGGTCTTTCGTCACCTGCCAACATCAATATTGAAACAAAAAAATCATACATTCAAACAACAATCACCGAAATTCCATCGTAGATAATTTCTTTAATCGAATTGTCCAAACTAAATTTTGCCTCAAAAACTTACTTCAGCAGTTTTATAACTGCAGTCCCTTATATTATCAAAAGCCATACGTTTTATAAAATTCTCTGATTAACATTGCAATAAACCCTGACAATTCTATTTTAAGAATTTCCTAATCATGATATAAGCAATTCGTTAATTTTTAGATACTGTTTAAAATTTTTTTAAGGATATTTTGTATTTATGAAATAAAGACAGTTGAATCAAAATGCTCTAACTTCCTAGTTTTAAAATAAAAATGACTTCTTATTTTTCAAATGCCCTTGTAACTAAATTTTCATTTTCTAATTTTATATTTACACTAGCGGACCCGATAGACGCTGTCCTAGCACCGACAGACGTTGTCCTGACACCGACTCCAAAAAATCAAATGAATGTACATAAATATAATAACTCGCACGATAAATACTACGCTCTTAATTTAATTTCTTATTATAATTATGTGAGGAAATTATTTTTCAAGTTGCAGTAGTTTTGAAGTTGGTTAAATTTTTTATAGAAAAGTTTATATTAATGAAATTCGATATTATATAAGCTAGTATAATTTTAATATATGGATCAATTTTGAATGAATTGCGACTTTTACTTTTAATCATTTCATCTAGCAAAAAAATATTTGGTTATATTATTTATTTCCTATCATACGTTTAATACCCATATTTTTTTTATAATATATTAGAATGAAAGTATATTCCACATTCATATTGTTCTGCTAATTTTACTCTCAATTATTAATATTATTATTATTGTTATTGTTATTACTATCTGGCGATTACTTATCTTCCTAGTAAATTTGTCAATGACGTCAGTTCCGCAGTAAAAAATGTACTTCAACGGAGCTTAACTGATTGGTACCTACTACTATTAGGACAATTTTAATCATAGAAGAATGAGACTTCTTTTGTCTTATATTTTAGTGCAATAGCTTTTTTCAAATATATGTGACTTGTAGGACTGATGAATTAAAAAAAAAATTGTATTTTTTTAAAAACTGTTTTTATTTAAATAATTTATTTATTAAATATTTCGTTAGATATCTTGAAACTTTTTTGTAAGTTAAACTGTATGTCTCTACCTATTGGTTTATCAGTTAGCTACTGGGCACATATTGAGAGTAGAAACCTGGTATACATTGGACATTTATTGCGAAAGGATGAAATTACAAACAAGTGATAAATCTTTTAAACCAATTTGAAGATTTTTTTAATGCAGCATAGAATTATAAATAACTTCTCATAAGCTTAAGAAAAGTGTTTAAAATATTGTTGTTTGCAATAAATTTATATTAATCATCTCGCAATAATTGACTGCAAACATTGCTTTAAAGAATTCCTTAAATTTACCAGATAAAATATCCAATTCATTGCGCTTAATATGTTTCATATTATACAAAAAATTCAAGTTATAATACATGATTGACATATTAATGAAAGTTATTTAGACAATGCACAGTGAATATGAATCTCAAATGACTACTAGTTTTGCAATAAATTAAAACACCATATTTGACATATAAATAAATAATTACAAATAATAGTCATGCCCATAATGTACCCCATAAATAATTACCTATAAAAATAAATAATTACCCATTGCAATATGAATAATATAACACAAAAACCCAAAATTGCCAAACAGAAAGTTATACATGAGTGAGCAAGGATTAAAAAGTGTATTATTAGTAAGAAAATTTCATGAACATTTAAGGAAAAGAAAATAATAGATTAGTAATATTCTCGTCTTATTGTGCTAATTTACCAAGCATCATGTTTTAAAAAAAGTATAATTAATATGGTCATGTGTTATGAGCCGTTGTTAAAAAAATAAACAAAGTGAAAAGTAGATGATTGATTAAAACTAAGATTAAAAATGTCACTTCAATTAGAAAAATTTTCGACCAAAATTACTCTCTCAACAAATATGAATGTATGTATATATATATATATATATATATATATATATATATAATGGGCGAAAGGTTGTTTTTTTCTTATAAAGATGCTTTGTTTCTTATATAAATATATATTTTTTTCGTTGAGTTATGAAATTGGTTTACAAATTACATCACTAAAATTATTATTAAAATTATTATTAGCAAAAAAGTGTCAATTTTTACGAACACTTTTTGCATAAGTTAAAGCTTTCATTTCTGTCCCACATTCTCAATTCAGAATTGTCGTTAATTATTCTAAATATTAAAATAAATACTATCATTTAAAAATAGGTATAGAAAAACAATCTTGAAGAAAATCTTGCAATATAAAAAAGAATTACATAAAATGAAAAGAAATACATAAAAAAGAATTACATAACATTACATTACATAGAATTACATAAATTACATACTGTGCTTTAAATTTTGTTAAGGATTTATATTTCATATAATTTATATAATTTATTATCTTATATTTCACAAAAAAAAATCATACATATTTTTTTTTATTTGAAAGGAATATTTCTCCACGTCCATGCTCCTTATAATGTTTTATCTTGCACATAGATTACGACTGCCTTCCAAGTATGATTAACTATTACGTTTATTGGTGTTTTAATAACAAATATTTTTATACAAAATTTCTATTTGTAAATAGTTATTTTAGTGATGTAATTTGTAAACCAATTTCATAACTCAATGAAAAAAAAATATGTATAAGAAACAAAGCATCTTTATGAGAAAAAAAAAACATCTTTCCCACATCTATGTTATCTTACCTTTATTTTTCATTTGTGAAGTATTTTTTGCTTCCGTTGTTTTATGTAAAATGCCAAGTTTAAAGCTATTTTTAAAGCAAGTCATTAAAATGCATTTTTTTTTCAATTAACTTAGTTCGGTAATGAGCTTAATAGCCTTCATTAGTAACACGGGCTAGAAAAAATGCAATTTTGAAGTAACAAATGAGGAGTAAAAAAGCGTTTAAAAGAAAAGAACAAAATGAAATTCCCCTTAAGAGGGTGCATATAAAGTTTCATCTTCTTTTTTAATTCTTCTTAGATTATAATTCCTTATTAGAATAATCTTTTATAGTTATTAGTGTATTCTTTTTATACTTCAGACAGTTTTTTGTAAACTCTACTTCATCCCATAAAAAAGTAACTGTTCCTGAAAAATTAAATTATAGCATTTAAGTATTGTAAAGAGAAAACCTAAAAACAATTAAAAAAATTATGGAAAATTATGTTACAAAAATACAATGAAAATAATATGAAATAATATGAAAATATGTTACAAAACTAATGTCAATGAAATTGTGACTTTAGCCTTTTTAAATGGTGAGCTGTATAGTTAACGGTCAAATGCCACTCTCAAATGTTCCACACACTAAATATGTAAATTATTAACTGTATTATTAAAAAACTGTATTTAAAAGTTTTCATAAAATACTAAACAACGCAAACGTAGGATTAGGTGTAGGAATTATCACATCCTACATTAGGAAATTATGCCATAAAATAGAATTCTTGTAAAAATTTAAATTTGTATTGAGCTACGCGCACTTTCAAATTAGGTGGGGAAGTTGCCTTGCTTTGACGCTAGTTTTTCCAATATGTTTTTAAAGGATCTCAGGAATCTTATATTTTACCTGGTACACAGTAAAAAAATAATCTAAGATCCAATACAGTGTGATTCAAAATAACGTGGACAAATTGATATAACAAATCAAGTTACTGTATTGAACATATTTACCATAAAATATATTTGTAATAACTAATTGTGTTACTAGAAAATTTAGAGAATGCGAAATAGGAATATCTAAATAATAAGTATTGGCGACTGCAGTGTAGGCCTTCGTAGGCTTAAAATGAATATAAAACATTTGAATTTAAATTTTAAAATCTGATTATAAATTACAGGAGTAATCGAAAAAAAAGATAAATATGTTTTGAGAGGGAATAATGACAACTTAAAAATGATACAGATCAGAATCTTTAAATGTTTCTTTTGTATTCTATTATCGATAGAAAGAAAAAAAATAACTAATTTTTAAAAAGCTACTCTGCTATTTTTTATTAACGATATTTAAAAAAATACTCAATTAATGAAATGCATAACTGTGGCTATTTTAAGAATTGGTGATTAAATTAAAAAAAAATCGAAAAATAATCTTTTTTCTTAAAAAAGAATTAGACTGAAAATTTCCTGGTTCAAATTTTGCTTTATGCTTGCATAAACATGGTGATTCTTTTATTTTTTATTTCCTTGGAGGAAAATGAGTCGACAAAAACTTGAATTTTGATAAGAACACTTCATGTCTGTTAAAAATAATTAAATTTTAAAATAATAACAATAATACACTGACGCAGAAGGAAAAAAACTAAAACAACTTTCCATCACAGAACTATTTTATTTTGTAGTTGGATTAGGGACATAGCTAATACTTTTTGTAGAGCTGCCATGTCTTCGGATTTTTGATACCGGTAATTTAATACAGAAATTGATGTTATATTTAATTGAGCATTTCACTTATTTAAAAGAACTGCATTTTTTCTAAGGTAATACTGGTGGATAAAAAGCCGGAGACTTGGCAACTCTACTTTATGATTATGACATCACAAACGAAATCTTTTTGTCATACAAATGCTATACTTCTTATTAAAACAGATGTTCATATTTTTTGCTTAAAATCATCAAATAAGAGAAGTAAAAGACAAATATGTTTCCTGAAAAAACCCTTTCTACATAAATTAAAATCAATATTTTTAAGTTAAATACAAGACCAAGTTGTAAAGACGTAAAAACAGATTGAAAAAAAAGTTATTAAAAAAATTGTATTATCTATTGCCATTGGTAAACTTTCAGCGTGAGCCGATTTTGCTCACTTTCAGCGTAGATGCACGATCCCCATGAAAATATCTCCTCTTTTATCTTATATGACAGTTCAATTTTCAATTGAAAACCAAAAAAATTCTTTAAGTGGATGGTGGATGCTGGATTCATTTTTATTTCTATATTTAGTTTGCCCCTTTTTCTTTGGGCAAAAGGAAGAGAAAATTCTCAAAATGTAGCATCATTAGGAGATACTGAAGGATTCTTCAAGAAACCGAACACACAATTCAAAACCAAACCCCGTCATTGCTCCCAGAACATACGATTTTTTTTATTCACCCAAGCGTACGGAAGACAGCAACCAACTCACATGCCAAAGTGAATTTCGAAACAGCGAGAAACAAGAAGGCTTGCCGAATAAAGTGAACTCGCCAACAGGAACAAAAGAAGGAAATACAAGAAATTATAACCCCCCTTGCATTGTAAGATGTTATGCTACAGGTATACGAACAGGACTTATTAAAAATAAATTTTTATAAGTACTTTTAAGATACGAGACCAAACATTAGGGAAAGGTAAACATACTATGAATTACGTATAAATCAGATTTAAATCTGATTGGAAGAGGGCATGCACCGAAAAAGGAAATTACATGCGGAATGAAATGTTGTGGAATCTTCAAGAAAGATTATTTTCCGGAAGTACAGATACTAAAACTTTTTTGTATGAAATTAAAATAAACTTATGTCAGGTAAGAATTAAAAGCTTACAGGGGATACAATTAAAAATAAAGGAAATAAAAGTAATTTTAGAATGGGAATAATAACATTAAATGAATAAAATACCATCTTAAATTAAATTAAATTAAAAAAAAATATATGGCAGTGGATATATGAAACTGCCACATCTACTATTGATTATTTTAATAGTAGCTGTTGTAGTTCCATATTATATATATATATATGTATGTATATGTATATATGTTGTAATATATGTAAAATTTAAATGACAGCAAAATATTATTTCTAATAATAGTTGTCAGAAGTGTTAAAAATACAAGGTCACTACTGATTTCCTTTTTATGTTTGATGATCCGAGTAATTTATAGATATAAATGTAAAGTGTCAATTTCGTGAAACAGGTGAGTTTCACGATATGATATATCCAGAATCTCACCAACAAATGATTAAAGGACTGATGAAACCGATGATGAACATATTAGATATAATGAAATTACACAAAATGCAACTCTTATGGCGATGGGAACACCATTTTTCCTACGACACAGATTAGAAACTACAATTACAAAATCATATTGGACTTTTGTTATCAAATTATAATAATGTAGTAACATTCGTCCGATAGAAGCCAAAAGTTTTTATTGCATTAAGTTAGAGTGAATTACAATTAATCACTGTCAAAATATAATTGCACAATTTCAAGGCAATTATGGACAGTTGGCTCCAGCAAAATTAAATAACATAGTTTAATGAAGATTTGGTATATAAACATGCATTTAATGTAACAAAATTTAAGTATATGTATATATATATATATATATAAATGTATGTGAGTGAGTGCATATATTCTATCCAGCATTAATAGTTTTTTTTTATATTATAAAATATAGAAGAAAAATCTTCTGAAGTATTAATTAGAAATTTTACACTTCGCTGATATTTGTCTGATATGATTGAAATGGTATTTTACTGGATTTTAAGATTACACTGTAAAAAAAAAATCTGTAAAGGTACTACACTTTATCCAGGAAACTGGGATTCAAAGAATTTTTCCTGTAACGGTAACAACAAAAACTCAAGTTTTAGAATCGGTTACGTGAATTTTTCCTGTTATCGTTACATGAAAAGTTCTTGGAATCCCAGTTTCCTAGAAAATGTTTAGTACCTTTACAGATTTTTTTTTAAAGTGTAGAAGATAGTTTAGATTATATAACATAAATGTATTAATGTATCACATTTTTCAGGATATTCGGGTGTCATACCTTCTATACATTATTTTCTAATTGGTTCTTATCTATTAATTAAAACAAAAACAAAAAAACCTTACTTTTTTGAAAAAAAAATAGCAGACAGTTAATTAAACCTTGTCTTAAAAATTCATATTAAGAAATAAATAATCAAGCTTTTGAGCTAGAATTAAAAAGTTGTTATATTGTCCACACTCCGCCCCCCTTGAGTTTCGACATCTTAGCCTGAATTTGAGTCGTAACTGTTACCTAAATATAGTTGATCAAAAAGTAAATATAATATTAAAAGTATGCAGTTATTAAATTATGCTGTCTCTACGTTTTCCAGATTTTGAAGTACAGAAAATTACAGAATAAAGAAATGTATTAAATGTGCAGCCCAAAATTACATGCCTTTCGATTATATATTATATGCTGTGTGGATTACATTATTATCCTAATGTAATCTATACAGCTTGCTCAGCAACTCTAATACTGACACATAAATATATTTAAAAATCCTTTTAGTATTTTTTATGTAGTCTGGGACAATTTTTAAAATATTATTTTTTTAAATTTTAATGTTTTTTTTTATGGTGAACAATATTATTTGTACATAAAATAATATAATAAAACTTGTCATAATCGTTTTAAAATTTTTTTATTTGAAATTTATTAAAAAAGTGGGGCAATTAAAAGTCGTTAAAGTCAAAAAAAATATTTGTAGAATTTATTTATTTTTTATTTTAATTAACAGAAAACAGGTAAATGTAACAAACAAGTTTTAAGATTAAAACATTTCTCTTTAACGATTCTTGATTTATAACAAACTAAATACGCGAAATAGTGATAACACCCTTCATGAAGAAAAATGCATTTTCAAAGAAAATTACTTCCATGACAGCCATTGATTGAAAGATGCATTTTAAAAACAAAACAAAACGAAAAAATTAATATTTCGTCTGCGTATTAAGGTAAAAACATGATTTAAATGCCACTTTAAGCATAAAAGAAAACAGAGAAATTTTTAATACAATAATTATTTTTAAAGAATTTGAAGATGTTTGTATTCCAGATACCCGTAACATGTTATAGAACACAGTAAGCTGAATATGCAATAATAATATTAAATTCTAATCAAATGTCAAAACATATATAAAATACAATTATTTTCTTAAAGAACATCATTTCAATCAAAACACATTACAAATACTAAAAAAATATATGTTTCGATGCTTTATTGGTCATCATATGAGTACACATAAACTACACTGTATAAAAAAAAAAAAAAAAAAAAAAAAAAAAAACAAAAAAAAACTGTAAAATTACTAAAAGGGAAACATTAAATTAAATTATTATTAAATTATTATTATTATTAAATATTAATTATTATTATTATTAAATTTTCTGGGAAACTGGGAATTTTAGAACTTTTTGTGCAATGGCAACAGCAAAAGTGCATGTAACAGAGGTTTGCACAGAAAATCGAAAATTTTATAAGGTTACTAAGAATTTTTAAAAAACTGGGATTCGAAGAATTTTTTTATGTAACTCACGTTACAGATGAAATTTTAGTAAGGTTACTGTAATTTTAGTAGATTCGCTTGTAATGTTACAGATTTTTCTACCTTTACTAAAATTAATTTTGTAGATTTATATCTTTCCTTGTAAGGTGCACTGGTAAAATGTTAGAAAGCATACAGATTTCGGCAACTTTTCATCTGGAAGTTTACACATATTTTTTAACTGTGTACAGACACAATGATCATAAAAACTGAGAAAAAAGTCATGGAAAAAAAATACATACAAAGTCCCCTATATTTTCGATATCTTCACCTGTTGCCCCCTCTATATACCAATTCTGAAAGTTGTTTATGCACTCCATCTATGTACTGAATATAGAATTTGTGGTACAATTTGTTTTGTTAAATATAATGATAAGAAAAAAAATAGAATTTCAGATATTTAAAAATTCCATTAAATTCCATTGAAAAATTGTGTATATTTTTTTTCTTAGGGTAAAAATATTTAGCGTAGAGTTTTTTTAATGTTTTTATTAATGCAAATGTATGTAATTTCTCTATTTATTTATTAAATAAACCTGTATTTTATTGATTTTTCAGATATTTAAATATTTGCTTTAATATGATGCATCTAAGAAAATTTTTAAAATTTACGACTACTCAAACATTTTGAATGATAAAAACAAAATATTGGAAATAGCAATTGAATATCGATAAATGTATTAATGCGGTATTTTATATTGAATATAAAATCTATATTGGTACACTTATCTCTATCTAAAAAGAAATTTATTGAGATTTTAATCTGAAGAAATATCTTAAATCAAATATTTTCTGCTCGAAAAAATAAAATTACTCGTAGTTCTTAAATAAATGTTTGTATCCATTGCTTGAATATGATTAAATATCGATTAAGTTATTCAAAACGCATCATAAAATGACAAATTTTATGAATGTCCCGCTATGCACTTGATTGATTCTAACATAACATAAAACAGATTTAGTAATGATATAAGTAACTCTTTATAAACAAAGACAAATAATAAAAACATTGAAATAAATTAGTTTCAGGACTGAAAAAATTACAATCATAGCATATACTTTAAAATCGGCGGTTCATTCTTTAATACTTTATATAATGCATATTTTTATATATAGAAACAATTTTTATATTATAAAAAATATGCTTTATGACACATTTATACAATATTTTACAATTAGATAAACAAGTTATAAAATATTTTCTCCGTTCATAGACACTGTTAAAAATGTTGGTCTAGTTTGAACCTAATTTTGGTGCTCAGTAGGTGCCACCATAAGCTAGTGAAATCTCACACCAACACTCGTTCCAGCTATGGTAAGATGCTTCAACAAGAGCTCCAAATAGTGCATTAAAATTTCACCATTTTACAGTGGCAACTATTGTGAGCCAAAATTTGGTTCAAACTAGGACAAAATTATTTAACAGTGTAGACGATTGTTGCTACAGTTGTGTACGCCCACCTGCAAGCAAGTCGTAATGGCTTCATTTTTAAAGACATTCATTTTTTACTTTCTTCTATCTTTATAAGAAGAAAGTATTGGATTCGTGAAAATTTTCGAAATCTGGTTTTCGAATTATTTACATTTTTTAAAGGTCTGATAACTCATTTTTCTAAAATGTACATCTGTGTGTCTGTCTGTCACTAAGTCACTCTTCTTACTCTGTATGTGACAAAAATGCTTTGGATGTTTTATCTCTTGGACTAATGCACGAAATTTTTTCAAAATTTTAGATTAAGTTATACATTAATATATACTGTAGCTTTTTTTTAGTATATCACCCAACAGTGGCGCTGTTATGCTGTCTTTTTCACGATTTCCACAATAGCACTTTATCAAGAAAGAATAAAAGGATTTTCAAAAAACTCCAAATTCCGTTACTCCTTGATATAATTGGTGCTGATTATTTTATGGCGTATATCGCCCTAAAGTTGACGCTGGTATGTGGCATTATTTAAGATTATTTTAATAGCTGTACTAATGCGCGAATTCTCGTAAAGCATCACATTCAGTTATTGCCCGATATATATTTGTATCCTCCAGTCTTTGGAGTAAATCTTTCAACTGGTGGTGTTTCTATCCACATTTTTAACATTTTTTTTCAATGACTTTATATGAAAAACTAACACAAGAATTTTCATCAAATTTCATGTTTTGTTAAAAAATAACATAAATTTTGCTGATTATAATTTGATATAAATCACATAACTTGTGACGCTGCTATGCTTCTTTTTTTTCTGGAAGTACGAATATATAAAAGATAGAAGAAACCTTTGGGATTGCCATATCCGACTAGTTTCATTTGTTTAAATATAAATTCAGTACAAGTTTATTTTCTATTATGTATTTTAAAGTATTTTAGAGGATAAGGAAATTTTATAGATACAGATTTTTAAAAAAATGGTTGGGCATATCTATACATCCGTTTCTATCTCGGGTCAAATTGACCTCTTCCGCGGTTCTATGCGTAGCAAAAGTCCCGGGGTTCTAGTGTGAACAAAAGCTATTAAAACGCAAGCCCTTATAGAAGCTAGAATCTATATTTCGTCGGGAAAACGATGCTGAAAAAACTCATAGTTCTTGATCGATCGTTAGTAAATTGGCTTTGCAAGATTTACGCCCTGTAAGTGGAAATACATCTATGTATGAAATATATATTAAAATAATTTATAACAATATCAGAAATGTACAAAGCAGAAGACCTCGATTTACATACAGTTGGACATTTTTCCGAAATGATTATTATACTCTCATGGGCATAAATATCTATGTAGCATTTTTGCTATATCTTTAAACTAATAAAATTCAAAATACGTTCCTCAAAAAAGAGGTCATCTCGTACTTGCTTTGCAGTGTTATTGGTAAAATTTAGAACTGGTCCCTCTAATGGTGTTCTGACAACATTATTTAGTAAAAAAATAATAATTTATTCTGTAAAATATGCAAAGCAGACACTAATTAAGAATTTTGTCCCACAACACCTCGGAATGGAACACATCACCAAAACACAGGTTATTGAAAAATATACAAGGCCTTTAGCAAGAAGATTATTTATTCTGGATGACGACAATGATACTGTGATGATTATTTTCGATAGCACATACGTTTATAACCGAAATAGTGCGAACTAATGCTTTTAGAGAAATTCATTCTGATTAAACAAACTTTTGTTAAGAGTATGGGATTCGTCGCTGCTTCAAATTATATTTAACGTGTCTTCGGTCCTTACCAAGCGGATTCAAAACTAATTGCGCTAATATACTTACACATATATTTAAAAAAGATCCACACATTATCAAAGAATTTCTAAAGCTAAATGATGTTGGAATAATTCATAGATTTTTACCGGATTGTTTGGAACTTCTGCAAGAAATGAATATCGAACATGACACGCCAAGATTCCTAAATAAGTAGCAACAGTTTTAAACACATGATACTAAGGGGCATCTCTCGTGACCAAAGTCTGATTGTTCACAACACAAGAGTATTAAAAACTATATCTTGGATAAAAAAAAATGTATAAGATATTTGGATAAAAAGACAGCGAAGCAACAGCACACAGTGGCACTGCCGATGTAAAGAGTATTAGACACCTATTGCTTCCGTATTATGGTTTCTGGTTTACTTGTGCCATAACTCAACCTAAATTAAAAGGAACAAGTATCGAATATACTCATATATTACAAGATGCAGCCGCTGGATGGTCCAGTAGTAATTCTGGTGAAGTAAACAAGAAGGAAAATAATCGGAATCATATTGCCAAAAGTGTCTGAAAGTGTAAAATTATATTTTCTGCTATTATTTCCGATATTTGATATATTGAAAAAAAAGTCTCAATAAGCTGCTTATATCGTATTTTTGCATTTATTGTTGTATTTACTATTGAATTTTTGGATTAAAACTAATAGTCTAAGAGCTAGCAACGTCAAAAATCACGTCATTTTATCAAGACTCATTTTTTAATATGTTTCTCCCTTTTATGGTAGAATACATTTGCAAGCGGTCTGTCAGTCGGGAGACGTTGCGTTTACCTGTGGCGGAAGGGGTTATGCAGGTCAAAAAACCTCAAAATCACGTCATTATATCAAGGCTCATTTTTTAATATGTTTTTCCCTTTTATGGTAGAATACGTTTGCAAGCGGTCTGGCAGTCGGGAGACGTTGCGTTTACATGTGGCAGAAGGGGTTATGCAGGTCCAAAAGCTTCAAAATCACGTCATTTTATCAAGGTCCATTTTTTAATATGTTTTTCCTTTTTATGGTAGAATACGTATGCAAGCGGTCTGGCAGTAGGGAGAAGTTGCGTTTACTTGTGCAAAAGGTGTTATGCAGATCAAAAAACTTAAAAAAATGACATTTTATCAAGGCTCATTTTTAATATGTTTTTATCAAGCTTAAATATTACAAGATATTACTCTTTAGATAGCAGACGACCTACAATTAATTTTCCAGACACAAATTCGGTTCCAAAGTTAATGCCAGTCGGCTTTAAATATGGCAACGAAAGTGCCTGTTCCAAGAGCGGTTTATAATTTAAAAATTATAAGACCTCTTTATGTCATTTTATCAAGCTTAAAAATTACAAGATATTACTTTTTGGATAGCAGAAAACCTACGATTAATTTGCCAGACAAAAATTCGGCTGCAAAGTCAATGCCAGGCGGCTTTAAATATGGCAACGAAAGTGCCTGTTCCTAAAGTGGTTCTAAAATGGTATTTAAAGCCGTCTGGCATAAACTTTGCAACCGAATTTGTGTCTGGCAAATTAATTGTACGTTGTCTGCTATCCAAAGAGTAACATCTTGTAATTTTTAATCTTGATAAAATGACGTAAAGAGGTCTTATAATTTTTAAATTATAAACCACTTTAGGAACATACACTTTCGTTGCCATATTTAAAGCTGTCTGGCATTAACTTTGTAACCGAGCTTGTGTCTGGCATTAACTTTGTAACCGAGCTTGTGTCTGGCATTAACTTTGTAACCGAACTTGTGTCTGGCAAATTAATTATAGGCTGTCTGCTATCCAAAGAGTAATATCTTGTAATTTTTAAGCTTGATAAAATTACGCAAAGAGGTCTTATAATTTTTAAATTATAAACCACTTTATTAACATGGACTTTCGTTGCCATATTTAAAGCCGTCTGGCATTAATTTTGCAACCGAATTTGTGTCTGGAAAATTAATTATAGGTTGTGTGTTATCCAAAGTGTAACATCTTCTAATTTTAAAGTTTGATAAAAACGTATTAAAAATGAGTCTTCATAAAATGACGTGATTTTGAAGTTTTTTGACCTGCATAACCCCTTCTGCCACTTGTAAACGCAACTTCTCCCGACTGTCAGACCGCTTGCAGACGTATTCCATCATAAAAGGGAAAACATATTAAAAAATGGGCCTTGATAAAATGACGTGATTTTGAAGCTTTTTGAACTGCATAACCCCTTCTGCCACATGTAAACGCAACGTCTCCCGACAGCCAGACCGCTTGCAAACGTATTCTGCCATAAAATGGAAAAACATATTAAAAAATGAGCCTTGATAAAATCAGGTGACGAAAACGTTGCTAACTCTTGGACTATAATGTCAATAGTGTTTATGTTCATTAATATACATCATTTTTACTTAAATATATATTTTATTTTCCCATCAATTATTAAACTTTCATCCAAGATATTATTATTTTCTTATTAATGGTTATGAGGTATACTCATGAAAAAAAATGTATGTCACATCTAGGTACTGATGGGCGAAAAATGACTCTTCTTAACCCACCTCCTTTTTTAAAAAAAAAGCTCTTTTAGGAAATTACAAACATGAAAGTAAACAGGGCAAATTCTGTGAATAAAATCTAAAATAATATTTAGACAATTTTATATTTTTATTTTACTCTAACTATAACAGAAGATAATATTCGAATTAATATTTTTTGCCACTTCCAACTTTCGATCAATTTGCGCATTTCAGTTGTAAAAAATCAGCAAAACCATTTTTTTTATATAAGGTGGTCTGGTGAAATAACGCCAGGCGGGGTAATAACGCAAGGTGCTAATATTATGCATAAATATGAAATAATCTGGTAAATGACACTCATGTGCTCTGCGCAGAAGGGTTTTGAGTCATATAAATCGCAAAAAACAGCTTCAAGTTAATTTGTTTCATTTTTAGCTCTTATTGTTTTTACAAGCAACTAAAATTAACGCTTGATCTAAAATTTGCGAGATACATTTTGTGATGTGAAGGCTGTTTTTTTTTCATCCGGAAATAATTTGTTAATTACATAAATTTGTGGTACATTTCATAGACTTTCAAAATGTTGTTGAAGATTTTAGATATCTTCCCGAGATAATTTGTAATTTAAAATGTACAGCGCAATAACTATAACGGGGTACAGACGCCACTACAGACGCCAATCGTTGGCATTAATACCCCGGTTGATTCCCGACAGTGACCGAGCTACTCCTAAATACTGATTCAAGTAAACACAGTTAAAACTGTGCAATGTTTCTAATAATTCTATTTAAGCGGTCCTTTTTAAGCAAAAAGAAGCTCACGGTCTGATATTCTTTTGCCTCATCCCCCCTCCCGTCACACCACACCTTTATGTTTCTTACATTTTCACAAAAAATTGGACATTTTCAATAGCTTAGAATGCAATTTATCAATTTCTAAGTTTGTAGAGTTTGTATTTTTAGAATTGGGCAATCTATATCCAATTATTCCATCTTATTTCATAATTTTGTTTGCATGGAGTTATTACCCATAGAGGTGGGTAATAACGCCAAATAGCATTGGTCAAGAAATCCCGACATTACATTTTATGAATACATATCTGCTAAATTATTTCTTTTTACATAGATAGTCAATGAGTTGCTGTATCAAATCATATATTTGTTTAAAAAATACAAACTAAAACTGAGCCGTGAAACTTGGTAGAACCTTAACGTGGCGTTATTACCCTAGGATACCTTAAATGTTTTCTTGTATATTGTTTATTTGTGAATCATCCATGAAGGAAGAGAATCTGATAAAATTTTCTTGAATATGTGACCCAGCCTAATGGTTTTCTTGTGTACGATAACAGTAAGATGTTAAATTTAATGTAAATCGTTAGTGCCGTTTTTTAGATTAAATTTACATATTCAGAAACACACGCACGCTTGCCCACCCAATTTTTTCTTATTTGACTATTTAAGATAAATACAGTAAGCTGTAAACAGTAAACTTTAAAGCGATAGTTTCAAATTTATATTTATTAAATAATATCTGGATACATAAAATGTTTAGCGCACTTTTTGGAAACATTAAATAAGAATGTAATAATATTTAATATTTTGCTTACTAATGAATTTCGATTTTGTGATAGTACACAACTAGTGCACATTTATACAACGAAATGCTGTTGTTTACATTTTCGAAATTTCTATATATATGTTAAATTTTTCTATGAATTTGAATTGTTGCTTTATATAATGCTTTTTCAGTATGTCACATTCGAAAAATGCTACTTTGCTGGAAATGTGACCTTGTCTTATGTTGTCTGAAAAATCTGTGTAGACATTATTCTGGTCACTCATACACTATATAATTCAAAACAAAATAAGGTTTTATGAAAAGGTTGAATGAACCTCTTATACAAAACATGAAACATATAATGTACTTACTTTACTCGTATTATATAAAATTAAGTTTTTTTTAGATTGATATAATTATGATTTAATTAGTCTTTATATTTTTAAATACAAGCTTTTTCGAAGAAACTTATTACCGATTAATCTCAGCGATTATTATTTTTTTAAGTTGTATCGTTAATCAAAAAATTGCCTCCAATATACATATATAAATAAACGGATTTCTAAAAATGAAGACTAGGTTAGAATGCGTTCTGTTTAATTTTTATTAAACAGTGTCTTTTGTATTATAAATGTTAGTTTTTTTAAAAAACAAATATTTCATGAAATAAATTCCGCATTTATTTATTTTGTAATTAATCAACAATGCGTAAGATTTTATTACTATTGCATTTTTTTTCATCGAGAGGAAATATGAGCTTCTCAAAAAGCATTTGCGCCTTAAAACGATCTTTAATTGCAAACAAAATATTTCTTGAGGTAATATTATCGTATACAGGGTGTATCTAAACTCTTGGGCAAAAGTTTAAGGGGTGATAATGCATATCATGACAAACAATATTAAATAGGTAACTAAGGGTCCCAAATGTCTTCCGAAAAATATAGGCGCCATTAAAGTTTATTGTCAAAAATTTCTAATGATTATAAAAAACGAAAAAATTAGTCGATTCGTTTGCAGTTTTCACTAAAACTATTCTTTATGTCAGTATTTACTTGAAAATAAAATACAAAGACAAATTTTTTAAGTGTCGATGTAGGGTGCTTTAGACTTTTGTTTAACGAACAACTATTTTTTATCATTATTTTTTGCATCTCATTAAATGTTTTCGGAATCTTAGACTTAAATTTAAATTTTGTGCTCAAAATCTGAATAGTTGGAGGTGGTTAAGTAGCTCCAACTGAACTGTGTTCGAGGGGAGAGAGAAGGTTCAATTTTCACATGATTATAAAAACGGGAAAATTGGTCGATTCGTTTAAGGTTTTCGCTAAAACTATTCTATAATTTTCAACACAATCTAACTGATTGGTAAAGCAATCATACGAATTGAATATTTCCAACTGAGCGAAAAATTGACCAAGCTGGGAATCGAACACAGATACTTGGCTTACAAGGCCAATGCTTTACCTGTTAAGCTACAGGTAGCTTTCGCTCAGTTGGAATATTTAATTCGCTAAAACTATTCTTTATGTTTTTATTTCCTTGAAAAGAAATTTTAAAGATAAATTAAAAAAACTCCGTTAAAGGGTGCTTTAAACTTTAGAGTAACCAACAACTATATTTAACCATTATTTATTGTATCTAATTAAATGTTTGCAACAGCTTAGACTTAATTTTGAGCTCATATTCTAAATCGTTGGGAGGGGTAAAGAAGTTCAAAATTGAACTGCGTTCGAGGAAAGAGGGCAAGATTAAATTTCAACTTCTGAAGACGGTTTTGTCTATGCTTAATACTGACATCAACAATAGTTTTATTGAAAACAGCAAAAGAATCGACCAATTTTTCCGTCCTTTATAATCATTTGAAATTTGAACTTTCCCTACACAGTTCAGTTTGTGCTAGTTAACCACTCTCAACTATTCAGATTTTGAGCTCAAAGTTTAAGTTTAAGTCTAAGCTTCTGAAAACATTTAATGAGATGCAAAAAATAACGGTAAAAAACTTTTGTGTGTTACTCCAAAGTCTAAAGCGCCCTCTATCGGCTTTTTTAATAAATTGTGTTTATATTTTTTTTCAAGTAAATACTGACATAAAGAATAGTTTTAGTGAAAACCGCAAACGAATCAACCATTTTTTTTGTTTTTATAATCATTTAAAATTTTGGACCCTAAACTTTAATGGCTCCTATCTTTTTCGGAAGGCTTTTGGGACCCTTAGTTTCCTATTTAATATTGTTTGTCTTGATGAGTACTACTACTTACTAAAGCTTTGCCGAAGAGTTTAGATAGACCCTGTACATATATACACTATATTGCCATTGTTTATGGGACACTTGCGATTTTAGACATTTTACTAAATATCTAGAAAAATACATGAGGAATCATCTCGAAACTCTTAGTGTATAAATATAACAGTATACGTCATACATCTCCGTGAAGATTTTTTTATCGAAACGCCATAGGGGACCGTCAACAAATTAAAAAAGAATGAATATCTTTTGAATAACCCTGTCAAAACTAATGTAGCAAAAGCGCTCAAACTCTAGATTATGATTGAATGCCTTATTGTAATACGCCTTGTTCATTTTTATGCAAATAGCATGCATACTCGCAGAGTAATTAAAGTTTTTATAAAAATGGTGCCAAATTTTTTCAAGTTTTTCCATTATAATTTTCAGAGTCCTTAATATAAAATAATATTTTTTTCAGAAAATATGACAAACAACATTGCACACAGTACCCTGTAATCAGAATTAAAAAATAATAAAAATTGTATGAAAAATAAGTAGGTTTACTATATAATTTTTTACTGCGCATGCGTCAAAGATATCAAAATTTCATTTGCATATTATGTTAGCTAAATGTATAGAGCAACTTTTGTAAAAGTCTCAAAATCATAGCTTGAAAATTCTGAAAGTAATCGTCTATAGAAAAGGGACAAAATCCGTTGTTTCCAAAATGAAGCAAAAAAATGAGGGATTTTATCCAAATGCAGTAGTACATCCCATATTGTGTATTCTATATTGACACTAATCAATGAATATATGGATACAACCCCTCTTGTTTTTGCTTCATTTTGAGAATAACGGATTTTCGACTTATTTAATTGACGATTATTGTCAGAATTTTCAAGTTATGATTTTGTGACTTTCACAAAAGTTGCTCTATACATTTAGCTAACATAATATGCAAATGAAATTTTGATATCGTTGACGCATGCGCAGTAAAAAATTATTTAGTAAACCAACTCATTTTTTATACAATTTTCATTATTTTTTAATTCTGATTACAGGGTACTGTGTGCAATGTTGTTTGTCATATTTTCTGAAAACAATAATATTTTATATTAAGAACTCTGAAAATTATAAGGAAAAAACTTGAAAAAATTTGGGATCATTTTTATAAAAACCTTAATTACTCTGCGAGTATGCATGTTATTTGCATAAAAATGAACAAGGCTTATTACAATAAAGCATTCAAACACAATCTAGAGTTTGAGCGCTTTTGCTACATTAGTTTTGACAGGGTTATTCAAAAGATATTCATTCTTTTTTAATTTGTTGACGGTCCCCTTTGGAGTTTCGGGAAAAAATCTTCACGGAGATGTATGACTTATACTATTATATTTATACACTAAGAGTTTCGAGATGATTCCTCATGTATTTTTCTAGATATGTAGTAAAATGTCTAAAATCGCAAGTGTCCCATAATCAATGGCAATATAGTGTATATATATACATATATACATATATATATATGTATATATATGTATATATATATATATATATATATATATATATATATATATATATATATATATATATATATATATATATATATATACTATGTAGTTCTCCGATATCATTAAATGGGATTTTCCATTAAGAGCAGCAATATCGTTTCATCATGCATATAATTTTTAATTTAATATTTTAAATATTTAGTATTCAGTACTACATAAGTTATTAAATTCAATGGTTAATTTCAAATGGTTAATATTATTTACTATTAACGTTCTTAAATATATATATATATATTCATTCATTTATTTATTTTTTTATTTTTTATACATATGCATATATATGTGTGTGTGTTTGTGTACATTAATATGCAGATATATTAGAAGGTTTTTTTTACATATAAACTCGAATTTTCAGAAATTCATTTGTAAATCACTGATTATTATACTAGTTGTAAGTGAAAAGTCCTAAAACGTTTTTCTCTTTCACACATGTTTAAGATCTGATATGCAAAAAAAAAATCTGATTTTTGTGATTTGTTTTTATAGATTACCTTATTTATTAATATTTTAAACTTTTTTCATTATTAAGCATTATTATAAGAACATTCTGCATCAAAAAAGGCTTTCTTTAGTACATAAGTTTATCTTGAATATGAAGAAGGAATTAACAAAATATTCATTTTTAAATTTTGGGTTAAGGTGACTGTGAAAAAAACTGTGATTTAAAAATTTGATTTATGCCAATTAATAAATAAGTTGCAGAAAAATCGATTTTTTTACCCTTCCCCCCCCTTAATACATGCAATATCTCTATAGTCAAATAATGCCAAAAAGCTAATGGTATTTCCATTATTATGAGGTTTCTAAATAAATGAAATTCTGTGCATTAGTGCTTGAAATATTATTATCGTTTTATAAAGTAAATCATTCAAATGTAGCTTAGCAGCTCCCGCCGTGATTTACACAAAATACGAATCAGCGAAAACTTACGTGAACTTCTAACTGAATGCAAAGCTTCATGGAAATCCATACATTAGTATTTAAAATATAGTGATGACGAAAATTTTGAAAATTCCAGTGTAGCAACGTCACTATTTGGCATTAATACAAAATTTTAATTAACAATAAATTATGCCAATGTCTCTCTGAAACTAATGTTAGATTAAATTCATCAATTTCTAAAAATAATGAATTACAATGTCAATCTAGGTATACCTGAATATCCAGTTTGATGAACATCGGCTCCTTAGTTCAAAAATTGGCGCCCTGCGGTAATCGTCAAAAATGCAGCACAGAAAATCTACCCGTTTTGCAATATACGCCAAAAATACCAGCACCTGTTTTTAGTTTGAAAGTCTAACTGCATCTTTTTTTTTTTTTGGGGGGGGGGGGTGAGTTAATTCTGGGCATAAGTACTTGAGAGAGACAGCTCAGAATATTTTTGCCTGAAATTCACAGATTCACAGAGTGATAAGCATACTCCACACCAATATTTTCCAAAAAAAAAAAAAAAAAGATACATGTTCTGGACCTTTTAAAACGTATAAATCCATTTAAAACCGGAAGTTAGAAATTTTTAAGAAACCGATATTTTCTCCTTCTTAAGACAGGAGAGAGTAAAAAATATAGTTCTTTAAGAATAATGTTGCAAAAATATTTTGAGAGAAGATGTTTTGCTCTAAAATAATGCATAATGCAAAGACCAGTACGTAACGTACTATTTTTAAACATCGCTAAATTGTTTAATGTTTAATTTGCAGACAGGTATGGTACACGATGATAGAATATGGAATGAATCTCTTGAGAATTTTCCATTGAAATTTCTCTAAGACGACATCCATTAAACAGCTTTATTTTCATTCGCAGGAAATTAAACAAATCAAAAATACACACACACACACACACACACACACACACACATATATATATATATATATATATATATATATATATATATATATATATATATATATATACATGTATGTATGTATATACTAGCGGACCCGACAGGCCTCGTGGCACCGACTCCAGAAAAGCAAATAAATGTACGTAAATATAGTAATACGCGCGATAAACACTACGCTCATGATTTAATTTTTTATTACAATTATGTAAGGAAATTATTTTTCACTCTTCAGTATTTTTTGAAATCGGTTCAATTTTTGACAGAAAAGTTTATTTTTCACTTTTAATTAAAAGTTAACGATTTTCTGAAGTCGATAAATAAAAATTGTAATACAGGATTTATTATTGTAGAGCATACACGTTTGTCAGAAACGGGATTCGAATACGCGATCTCTTTCTTCAACAATCGGAACTTAAATCTGCCGAAATAGACTGCTCGGACATTCCGTCCGCACTCTACTCGTCCAACTTATTCAACACTTTTAATTAGCGAAAAATCGCTAACTATTAGTTTTTGCCTAATTACTAAAAAAGTACTGAATCAAATTCGATGAATATGAATCTAAACCATTCTCGAGTCCACTGGAACATATACAAAAAATTTCATTAAAATCGGTCCAGTCGTTTAGGAGGAGTTCAGTGACATACACACTCACAGAAGATTTATATATATAAAGATTTCCATTGGATGCTTAATTTTAATTTTGAAATTGGTTTGGCTGGCACCGACTCAGAAAAATCAAATAAATGTACGTAAATATAGTAATACGCGCAATAAACACTACGATCTTCATTTAATTTCTTAGTGCAATATTGTAAGGAAATTATTTTTCACTCTTTAGTATTTTTTAAGTCGGTTCAATTTTTGACAGAAAAGTTTATTTTTCTCTTCATAGTTAAAAGTTAACGATTTTCTGAAGTCGGTTAATAAAAATTATAATACAGGAAATATTATTGTAAAGCATACACATTTGTCAGGAACGGGATTCGCACACGCAATCTCTTTCTTCAAGAAGCAGAGCTTAAATCTGCCGAAATAGACTTCTCGGATTTTCCGCCCGCACTCGTCGACCTTATTCAACAGTTTTAATTAGCGAAAAATCATTTATTAGTTTTTGCCTAATTACTAAAAAAGTACTGAGTCAATTTCGATGAAAGGTGAATCTAAACCATTGCCCACTGGAATACGCACACAAAATTTCATTAAAATCGGTCCAGTCGTTTAGGAGGAGTTCAGTGACATACACATGCACAGAAGATTTTTATATATAAGATATGTATTTATATATAAATCGACATAAGAAATATTCGACATTTTTTTCAAGAAAAAATTATTTATGTTATTGTAATGATGTAAGTGGTTTAATGTCTGCTTTAAATTGTCAATGTAACTCGGAACAATTTCGATTGATCATCGATGTTTCGAAAACCAGCTTAAAGGCTGTGCTTCTTTCTAGTTAAAAGTTAACGATTTTCTGAAGTCGGTTAATAAAAATTATAATACAGGAAATATTATTATAAAGCATACACATTTGTCAGGAACGGGATTCGCACACACGATCCATTTCTTTAAGAAGCAGAGCTTAAATCTGCCGAAATAGACTTCTCGGATTTTCCATTGGCACTCTATTCGTCGAACTTATTCAACACTTTTAATTAGCGAAAAATCACTTATTAGTTTTTGCCTAGTTACTAAAAAAGTACTGAATCAATTTCGATGAAAGGTGAATCTAAACCATTGTCCACTGGAACACACGCACAAAATTTCATTAAAATCGGTCCAGTCGTTTAGGAGGAGTTCAGTGACATACACACGCACAGAAGTTTTTTAAATATTAAGATATGATATTAATAAGAAATTTCATACGTTATGCAGCGGCTTATGTATGTAGATGCTCTCTTATAGGCACAATCACTAGCTTCCAGAATAAGGTTCCAACAGTAATCTTCGAGCATATTAGGGGTCCACCTGCCTTGATATCGGGGTCTTTTTAATATAATGGTCATGCTTTGTTCTGCTATCGCACTCGCATAGGAAACAGCAATATTTTGTATAACCCTGCTCTATCCCAATTAGAATGGCAATTACTTGAAAATTCGCACATATATTCCAATTATGATGTGAGTAATCAATTTCATGACGCAGTATCTTCATATTTTCATAAAATTCCTTCATTATGCAATAATATGCTGCTGGAACAGATGGCAGGGCATTTCCACTATGAAGAAGCACAGCCTTTAAGCTGGTTTCCGAACCATCGATGATCAATCGAAATTGTTCCGAGTTACATTGACAATTTAAAGCAGACATTAAACCACTTACATCATTACAATAACATAAATCATCTTTTCTTTAACCCGTCGCCCCACCAGTGGCCGAAAGGTTCTCACCTCAAACTGGTAGACGGTAGGTGCTGGTTTCGAACCTAATCGCGACCGTCGGCCTAACCGTTCTAAGTTTTCAGTGGTTTTCTTCGAACCTTGCGTAAATACGGGTTAGGTTCCCTTAGAAAGACCCCCACGGAGGGCAACCCACCCCATAGGGCCTATATCCCATAGCGTAGATAATCGGCCGATAAAAATACACCTTTAAAAAAATGTCGAATGTTTCTTATGTCGATTTATATAAATACATATCTTTGTATTGCTTTTTAGGAGATTCCAGCTTTGCAATCTTAATCCAAGCAATTCTGAGGTTTTTTTTTTTTTTTTTTTTTTTTTTTTTTTTGGATAAATTTAAGTTTCTCCCACAAGATCATTTAATTCTTCTTGAGTAGTTATTTGTTATTCTTTATTTATACCAGGAGAATAGTTTACATCAGATGTAGAGAAGGTTTCAGTTTCATTGATTTCCATTTCTACTCCTGCATCGTCATATGTAAAATTCTCTGGATATTTCGGTATTGGTAAATCATCATTATGTAATACTGGTTGTAATACTGGATCATTATGTAATACTGGTCACATTACATCTTTATGTAATACTGGTCATGCATTGCTGAATCTAAGTTTGGGTACTTAATTTTATTTTTACTTCTTGTAGAGAATCCTTTAATTTTTGTAATACAAAAGTACAGTCAGTTATATGATCCTTAGGATCGCAAGATATCATGGGTATAGCAAAGGGCATACTCTTTCTTCTACGTTTCATCCATGCCTGAAGGCTTGTAGCACATCGTGTACAACAAGAATGAGGTTCCCATTTCTTATCTTGTTCACCCACTTTTCATCCAAAGTACATGTGATAGGTAGTCTTTTATTAGCGGCGTGAAAGCACATCGATGCTTTTTCAAAGTTAGCTTCCCTCACACATAGAAAAAAAAAAGCGTTCAATAATGCATCCTCTAGACATTTTTGACATATTTTAGAGGAAAACAGGATAATTATAATCAAAATTTAAGTAAAAAGTCTTACAGAACGAAGAAATAACAGTACACTCGCCCCGAAAGATAAGTTTCAACTGTCATGGAATTGCGTTAAAGCCAAATGCTGTAGGGGCGGCTAGCACTGTCTGATCAAGGCTGCTAACATAAAATTTATTAGGGGGACATCTGTTTCTACTTTCTTGCTGTATTTTCTATTGTTATAATAAGAAAAAATAATGTTTTTATGAATTAAACGCATGTAAGAAAATAATGTAATATAATTATAATGCCTATACGATGCCTACAACTCCGAAACGTATAAATAAAATTTCTCAAAATTGGAGAATGATAGAAAATTTTTACAAACATATTCTTTTTCAGCAGCTGAAAATGTATAAGAAATACCCAATGTATATAGAGAAAATGAAAATTCATTAAAATTTGTTTATCAGTGTTATTAGCACAATTGTGCTACTTATAAAAAATGCATGCTTTTCTTTATTATTTGCATACAGTAATATTATATTTATTAATAGTTCGTAATAATTATCAAAAATTATATTAAACTTTTAAAGTTACGTTGCTTTAAATGTTTTAAAAATATTTTCAGTTATTAAAATTATTTTGACTACATTTATTACTAAATTATATACACGGTTTAACATTAATTAATATGAAACATCTAATTAAGAAAAGATTACAGATTTAATGTTTTATTTATTATAATGACAATAATTTAGTATAACGTCTAAAGAGAAAATGGTACAACGTGCTACATTGTAAAAAAGGGGGAAATTACTCATTTTTTTTTTCTGGAAAACTGGTATACGTTACATGGAAGGGTTATGGAAAAAAAAAAATCTTGCAACCGTTTCTATTACACGAAATTTTGCTGTTACCATTACATAAACATTTCTATGAATCCCGGTTTCCTAAGAAAAGTTGAGTTACTTTACAGATTCCTTTTACAGCGTAGTTACCCAAATTGGTCAGTAATAACAAGCAATTAAAGTGTATTAATAACGTGTTAAGTAATGAAGTATATTTTTTAAAGACATTAAATTTTATAATTTTTGCAATGTCTTAGACACATGAATTAGAAACAATATGTCATGGGGAAATTTTCTATAAGAAATATTATGGTGCAATTAAAAATGAATTTTACTACTTTTTAAAGCAGTGTGCACCAAAAATGAAAAAAAATAAAATAAATAAACACTATAGCCGATTCCTTAAAAATGCTCTAATAGAAGAATAAGTAAATGCAGAATTAAAAATGGCAGCAAATATGCATAATGTCATTAATTAGTAGCACAGATAAGCATTGCCCTAGGTGATTTGACGGGTGTAAATTTTTATGTTACATCGGTTATCCGAGATAACTTTATACAAGTTTCCCAAAGCGAGCTTTTAAAGCACGTTTGCAATTAGGTGACAAAATTATCCTAAACCTTCAATACTCATTCCCCCTGTTTCTCAAAAAAGAATCATTTGATTGAAGTGATAATTTTATTGAAAAAAAAAACAGTTTAATAAAATCACGATATAAAGACAGATTTAAATAATGTGATTAAAATTTTCGATACTTTTATTTCTGTCCATCAGAAATTTTTATATTATATTAATATCCTTGAAAAGAAATTCAAATAACAATTATCATGATACCTTTTTAAGTTGATTTTAAATAAATTCTTAATGTTTTATAATAAACCGAATAAAAATAAAATCGTTTTCGTGTGAAAAATAAATAAATCTCATGAACAATATCAGCTAAGATAATCAAAGTTTGTTCTGTAATAAATGCATTGATGGAAAAATATAAATCATTACTCAAACGTAAAAAATAAACCCTCTTATATTAAAAAAGAATTTTAAAAAGTTTTATTTTATCTTTACCGATGTATTTATTTATTTTGCCAGTCAATTTTGCATGAGAAAAAATCCTTCCTTAGAATGCCAGCCTTTAATTGAAGGATGGATATCTCTGTTAATAAGTGTAATCTTCAGAAAAGATTTTAATTTCTTTATGGCAGGATTTAGTGTCTGATCAAAGACGAAGAAACTGATTGAAATTGTAAACAAACAAATATGAAAGTTATGTTAAAAAAAATAAAATAACTTATTGATTTTAAATTGAATAGTTTTTTCCTGAAATTCCATGACGTTGAAATAATTTATAAAAGCGTTATCAGTAAAAATTAACGTAGCAAGTGTATGGAATTATGTCTTTTCTGTAACTTTTATTCGACATCAGAAATTTTGCATCTTGCAATAAAATTTCTTTAAAAAATAAATTAAAATTATGAATATTTTTGTTTTACTAATTTCTCAATGATTTGACTTAACCGTATTAATAGTAGACAGCGATGTGTAGAAAAGAAAATGGCCCAAATGAAAATAGCATGTATGTCAATCAATGTTTGTTTGCTAATTTACGCATCAAAGGTGAATAAATTTTTCTAAAAATAACCAAACATTTTCTGTGCATGAAAAAGAAAAAGGAATAAAAAAGTTCTTTTTTTCTGCATATCAATCGATTGCGCATAAGTATAATCCTTTGAGATGAAACCAATCTTATCAAAACTTCTTTAGTTGAAGGGCTTCTCCGTATATAGGAAATGTAATCTTCAGAAAAGGTTTTTACATGCTTCTGGGAGGATTTCTTCTCTCAATGCACAAGAAGCAACTGACTAAATTTGAAAAAAAAATATGCGAATAAAAAAGTTATTTAGAAAGTCAAAGGTACGTGAAAAAAGAATAAGAAAAAATAATTATAATTTTTTATTAATATCTTTACATATATATTTTTTAAAATAATCTTTCAATGAAATTTCAAAATATTCTACAAGATTATATAATATGCAAGCTAATTTTTCTGAATAAAATAAGGAAATAATGAAAAATTTAGAATTTTAAATTTCAGTTATGAAAAACTAATTTAAAAATTTAATTGATTTATTTACAATTTAAATGAGAATGAAACATTCGCATTAGTGGCTGATTGTGTAAGTATATATACATACATGTTTTTTTTTTTTTTCTCGTGAAAGCATTACTAAAAAAAGAATCACTGATTCAAAAGATTTGAAATTTCCTGAATATGCTATTAAAGCAATATATTTTTAACCATTAAAAAGAAAAAAAACTTAATTGGGCATTTCAACAACATACAGAATGCAGTAATTGGGAAAATGGACTGCGAACGTCTTCGCAGAAACAGAACGAAATAGAAAAAATCTCTGTCGACTTGGCCTATAGACGGTGGTAGATCTCGAAGTTAAGTGTTCATTTGAATAACAAAATTAAAATATAATTAGAGATTAACCCGATTTAAATCTTTTATTTGGCTCCTTTTGACGAATTTTTAATTTCACTTTTCTATAAGAGCTGGTTTTATTAGAATCATCTTAAGCGAAATTCGTCTCAAATACCCACTTTGAAATCCAGCATTTTATTGAAATAAATTCTGACTTAATAAAAAAATCGACCGATACGGGACATTATGTAGTGCCTCTAAATAAGAAAAAAAACGTCAATTGTATGCGTTTGAGAAAAAAATCGAATTTAAAAATGAGTCAAAAAATAAGCAAATAAGAAATTGAATATTTAATCAATGTTTCAGTCATGATTGCTTCCGGAAATTCTGTTCAAAATGCCCACTTTTATAGCTTTTTTTTAAATATATTCCGATTTATCACAGAAATGGCAAAAACATTACGTTATATAGTTACTAAATAATAGAACCTGCTAATTGGATGTGTTTGATAGCTAAATGAATTTAAATATAAGTCAGGATATAAGCAGTTTGCATCTTAGATTTTTTTTCAACAGCTAATTTTTAAATTTATTTTTGCTATAAGAATTGGTTCTATCAAAAAGCTGTCAATATAAAAGTTGTGTATATTATTCAGAATATGTATATTAATTTTAATAGGATTTGAAATTTTAAGAATTGACGACGTTATGGAACAGGTATGACTAAATATGGGTTCTTCTATCCCCTCTCCGCTTTTTTCAATAACAGTTGATTTTTTTTAACTTGTAAATTCTAAAGTGTTAGCTAATATAAAATAAAATATATATAATAACTTTAATTGGATTTTACATCTTAAGATTTGGGAAAGTTATGATTTTTTTCCGAAAAGCCTATTTTCTTAGCAATTTTAACCCATTTTTAATTTTACCAAAATTTTCACACGCATAAATCGCATCCTATTTTTTTAGAAAATTAATCCAGACTGTTTAGAGAAATGTTGCATTTTTATATTAAAACTAACAAGAGAACCATTTTTGGCGATGTTTGCATTTAGCATCGATAACTGATGAGTTTTGTAATCCTTTGCATAAAAGTTAGAAAACCGGTAAAAATTGTCTGTTAAAATGATATTTAATACGTATTTTTCAGTCTTTAAATTTTTTATTACAGAATTTTTCTTTATTTATTTCAGTCAAAAGTGAGTTAAGTCTATAGGAGTCTCTGTGAGTTAAGTATAGCGCTACGAAATTTTCATTTGCCTTATTTTTTATCTACGATATTCAACTAGGTTTGCAGTAAACCCTACTTTTCAAAATACGACAACTTTTCACCACTATAAACGTGAATATAATATCGTAATATTTTAAAGGTATACTCATTGGTTTTTGAAGGAATTTTTAAATTTTTTTAATATTTTATATTTATGTAAAAAAATTTTCAACGACCTTTTTTAAATAATAATAAAAACTATGTTAATAGTCCACTAAGCGGCCTTTAAAATAGTACGTTCTAAAAATTATGCTGCTGTAATATAAAAAAATTAAAAATTAAATAAAAATATTTTTAAACATCTTACTATAGGGAAAACCCTTTTTATTATCCCTTTAAAACACACCAAGGCTTAATGCTAGGTTCGAGCAATACCGAAAATTGTTCCCTTGTCAGAATGGAAGACGCGAAATAAAAAGTTTGGGAAGCGTTTATAGAAACAAGGTGAAAATTAATATCCATAACGCCATAATTCTTATGTCGCCTATATAGATATAAATGTTTTTAGATTCTATCATGAAGCATAACTACAGTCACCGCCAAAAAAAATTTTGACACTTTCGATTTTTGATGTTTTGTTAAATATCTAGAAATATACACAAGGAATCATTCTGAAACTACTGGTGTGTAAACAAAATAGTACACGTCATATATTTTGACAAAGATTTTTCCCCGAAATCTAACAGGGGACTGTCAATAAATTGAAAAAGAACGAAGATCTTTTGGATCACCCTGTCAAAACTAATGAAGCAAAACAGTTTAAACCGCAGATAATGATTAAGTGGCTTATTGTTATAAGTTGTGTCGATTTTTATAAATATAGCTTGAAAACTCGTAGAGAAATTAAAGTTTTTATAAAAACGGTCCAAACATTTCCCAAGTTTTTTGCTTATAATTTTCAGAGCTCTTCATAAAACACAATAATCTTTTCAGAAAATATGACAAACAACATTGCACATAACACCCTGTAATCAGAATTAAAAAATAATAAAAAATGTATAAAAAATGAACGGGTTTACAAAATAAATTTTTACTGCGCATGCGACAACGCTATTAAAATTTCATTTGCATATTATGTTAGTTAAATGTATAGAGCAACTTTTGAGAAAGTCTCAAAAACATAGCTAAAAAACTCTAAAAATTATCGTCAATAGAATATCGTCAAAATCCGTTATTTCCAAAATAAAGCAAAAAGATAAGGAGTTGTATCCAAATATAGTAGTACGTGCAATACTGTGTAGGTACTAATCAATTGAATATGGATACAGCCCCTCATCTTTTTGCTTCATTTTGGGAATAATGGATTTTGACAATATTCTATTAACAATAATTTTCAGAGTTTTTAAACTATGTTTTTGAGACTTTCACAAAAGTTGCTCTATACATTTAGCTAACATAATATGCAAATGAAATTTTAATAGCGTTGACGCATGCGCAGTAAAAAATTATTTAGTAAACCCGTTCATTTTTCATACATTTTTTATTATTTTTTAATTCTGACTACAGGATGTTATGTGCAATGTTATTTGTCATATTTTCTGAAAAGATTATTGTGTTTTATGAAGAGCTCTGAAAATTATAAGCAAAAAACTTGGAAAATTTTTGGACCGTTTTTATAAAAACTTTAATTTCTCTACGAGTTTTCAAGCTATATTCATAAAAATCGGCACAACTTATCACAATAACCCACTTAATCATTATCTGCAGTTTAAACTGTTTTGCTTCATTAGTTTTGACAGGGTGATCCAAAAGATCTTCGTTCTTTTTCAATTTATTGACGGTCCCCTGTTAGATTTCGGGGAAAAATCTTTGTCAAAATATATGACGTGTACTATTTTGTTTACACACCAGGAGTTTCAGAATAATTCCTTGTGTATATTTTTAGATATTTAACAAAACATCAAAAATCGAAAGTGTCAAGATTTTTTTGGCGGTGACTGTAATAATATATTTGCCGATTTCGCTCTCATTTTCACAGATAAGTGATATGAGGGAGATATATTTTGTGACAATTTCCTTAGAATTAATTTTAAACCATTTAGAAATATATAAATTTTTTACCATTTAGAAATATAAATTATAAATATATAAAAGAGCATATTTAACTATGTCGTGAATATGTAGTTTTCACGTTATTTTAAGAGGTAAGATATTTTGCTGGACAACTGGAATTTTGCACATGTGGAAAAAAAAGTACTCGTACACCAATATTATTATACAATAAATATTTTTGATATTCATCAAACACCGCGACCCACAGCTATACATTTCATGAAACCTCCTAACACAATGGCTAAATTGTAGGAAACACCAGACAGAGGGACTGTGAATTTATATAAAATTCTATTATAAATGAAATATAAACTAGTTTGTTGCAGATGTATGCTAATATATTTACACATTAAAAATATTTTGTTGACGAATCAATAATTTCTTAACTTTTTAAAACAGACTGAAGGAGCAGGCAGAAATACTATAATACTTTTCATCTGGAGACTGACTTTAAACTGAACCAAAAACTGACATTCGCGTGGAATATGACATGGTAATTTTTGATAACCGACAGTCTTATTATTTTCTGTGAATCAAGAATGAATGTTCACTTCCAGTAAACCTTCATAACATTCTGACTGAGAAGATCATCACTCTCAAAGAAATATGATGCGATACCAATCATTTACAAGCCAGTGTGATAGATTTGTGCTTTTAAATACTGCTTGAGCATTAATTTCTTATTGCCGCAGTAACTCTTACTAATAGTGAAAAGAAAAATAATATGATTAAAGAAAAGTGATAGATAGTGCAAAATTTAGAGTCAAAGTTAGAATTTTCGAAGCACCTATCGCAGGTAGCAAGGACATCAACATCATTTAAAAGTTCTGTGTCACTGCTACTTTTTTACGGATAACAGATCATACCATCAGTTTACATATGGTAAAATTTAAAGGAAGCTTTACTGACGAACATATTATGATCATATAGGTGTTCAAAATTGCCGTTTTCGATCATGTCTTTCCATCCAGCTCATAATTTTCAGATACTAGAAATGCTATATCAATAAACTTTTCCCAATAGAACAATAATCTAAGGCAAACATAACATTAGTCGGAGCATATAGGGCTAATTAATCCGGGTTTCAAATATTGTAATATATATATATATATATATATATATATCTATATTCATGGCTCGTACGGATACCTGCATTTTCCATGCGTAATACCAGCATTTTTCAGTAAAAATATAATTCTTTTTCAAAAGCGCGAAATTTCGTCTTATTTAATCAGAAAGATACCATCAAAAAATATTGGCACCGAAGAATTTCCTTCAAATTCCAAGACCCGTACGATTCCTCTTTTTTTATATAAAACATTTATAAAGTTTTATTTTACTACATATATATATATATATATAGATTAATCCCTATTTTTAATCAGAAATTAATCGCAGTTAATGTGTATATTTAGCATTGCCCTTGAAAACGAGCTAAATACCACATTTCCAATATTTTGTTACAATTTTTGCCAACTCCTCTGTTTCATATAGTATTATATTTAATGAGTTATTCCATGTTTTGATGTGTAATTGTAGTATTGTCTAATGGTTCTCTCTCTCTCTATATATATATATATTTTTCGGGGGTGTAATTTTGCTTTTAAAGAGTGTTAATAATTTACTTTTGTCTGTATCAAATAAAATAAAACATTTAAAAACTTTTAAAATATACATTCCTTTTAAAAATCCCACTTAACAGATATAGAACTTTAATTAAATTCAATTACTTCCATGCAGTTAATTTTTGTCAATAAAGGTCTTAAAATAATATAACCACTCCAGTATTCTACAGAGTATTTTCACTATACCTTTACAAATTCCACATAATTATACTGAAGATATTTGCTTATTACATAATTTCGAAAGGCCACATAAAATTCATTAATATCCCATCATTTAGTTCGATGGCTTAATTACCCTTCAAAAACTTATTTCGTAACATGTATTTGAAAGCATCCTATTTGCAGAGATGTCATATTAAATTCCATTTCCTTAACTCGTATATTTAGAACATATTATCACAGATAATTTTATGTTTATAGTATATGATACGCTTTCTCTAGATTTAAATATGTATAAATTTCTGTGTTGTTGATTGAAACAGTAATGATTGTGAAAGTTATATTAATTTCGAATAATATCAAGAAAAAAAAATCTAGTTTGTCTCAATGATGAACGAAATGTTCATTATTTAAATTATAACAATAGTGGTATGGAATTGGGTTTATTCGTTATTTTTTGTTCCTTAATATGTAATTATTTTATATTAAAATTCGAATTTGTCGTTTTATTAGTAGAATTTATGACCATCTACACTCGATGTAAAATACACAACAAATAAAATAACAAGTTTTTTTTTTTTTTTTTTTTTTTTTTTTTTTTTTTTTTTTTTTTTTTTTTAATGAAATCGTTTTGTTGTACGAAATAAATGTATTGCTTATTTTTTCTTAAAATCTTTTCTGCCTTACACATTTATGTTTTTTTAGCTATCATATTATTATACATCATATATATACTATCATATATATACTTAACTATCATATTAGCATAGAACAACTTAATATTAGTACTAATAATACTAATAATACTACTTAATAATATTTCGTAATATCCTTTGTGTAATTTTCCTTTGGGTATGGAAAGTAAATTACATATTTTTGATGATTCGTTCGGATATCACTATTTTAAAAAGGTAATGTCATAAATTTATTTTTTTTATTTATTTATTTTTGTGGTATATAAATGCGCAAAATTTCGTCTCATTTAATTATAGAATTAAAGAGGTAGAAAAAAATCGTACCGAAGAAGTCCTTATCTTGAAATTTCAGGACTTGAAACCTCTTTTTCATATAAAAAATTCGCAAATTTTATTTTATTAGACGTATGTTGTAGTCTTCTTTTTATTTTTTGGAGATAATTTTGCTTTTAAATGAAAATTTTATTAATTTACAGGTTCATACAGGATGTATATGCAACAAGTATAAGAAAACATTTTAAAGTTTTTAGAATATAATTCCTTTGAAAAATATTACTGGACCAGATAAAATAACTTTAACTAAATTCGCATATTTCCATGCTGATAATTTTTGTCAATAAATGGCTTTAAATAACATAATCAGTCGAGTATTCTACAGAGTATTTTCGCTATACCTTTACAAATTCTATATAATTATACTGAGGATATGTTGCTTATTACATAATTTTGAAAGGCCACATAAACATTCATTAATATCCTATCATTTAGTTCGATGGCTTAATTACCCTTCGAAAACTTATTTCGTAACATGTATTTGAAAGCATCCTATTTACAGAGATGCCATATTAAATTCCATCTCCTTAACTCATATATTTAAAACTTATTATCTCAGATAATTATATGTTTGTGGCATATCATACGTTTTCTGTAGATTTTAATATGTATAAATATCAATGTTGCTGATGGAAACAGTTATACTTCTGAAAGATACAATAATTTCAAATCACTGATTAGCAAATTTTAACAATTTTTTTCTTTCTCTATATGCATTGGGTGTTTCTTATAGATTTCAAGCTGATAAAAAAGAATGTGTTTGTAAAAATTTTCTATGTTTTGATGGAAACTGTTATGTTTCTGAAATATACATTAATTTCGATAAAAACCGAAGGAAAAAGTATAGTTTGTTTTAAGAATGCAGCAACAAAAAATATCCTTATTTAAAATAAAAATTATTCATATGTTGGGTATTTTAATAATACTGAATTATATTCCATCAAAAATAAATAAACAAAAGTGGTAGAGAATCGGGTTTGTTCGTTAATATTTTTGCTTAATATGTAATTTTTTTAAACTAAAATCCTAAGTTTGTTGCTTAACTTGTAGAACTTACGATCATCTACACCAGGAGTTCCCAAACTTTTTAACCGACGTACCACTAAATAAAAGTTCATAATTCCGCGTACCACTTAAAGAAAATCTCAAATTTAAATCAGACATACCATTATAAAGTGTATCATTTTTAAGAGGATGCATTTATAATATAATAGATAATATAATACATGCATTTAAATAGAGAATAGAAATACACTTTGTTAACATCATTTTTCAACATGTTTTACATGGGAAAAAGTGCAGATTTGAAGTCAGTTATATTAATCAGTTTTCTTTTTTTATATGAAAACTAGGTTTTTATAAATAGAAAAATACATAAGAAAATTTAATAAGGGAATAACCTACGTTAGAAAGCTTATACATTTTGAAAAAAAAAACTGCTTAATAATGCGAGATCGACGATCTTGGAATAAGAAATAGGCACACATACAATACAATAATAAAAGAAAACATTTTTCTGGGAGGAAGAAAACTCAACTCAACATATACCGAAGTATTAGCTCCATTTGTCTAAATATTTCAATAGAAATAACATTAAAATCAGTGTTGTTATCGTAAAAATCCAGATGGTACACGCTAAGGGCAGAGAGTATATATGTCATGCTGCCTTGTTTCTACGGTATGTGCCTCCGTATACCCTCCCCTAAATAGCTGATTAAAATAAGTGAAAAAAAAATGCTGTCAAAGACTAATAACAGAGAGCAGGCAACACTGAGACTGTGAAAAATTAAGAAAGACGAGTTTGAGTTGTTTCTTTTAATTTCACATGCAGTATTTTTTACTTCATTTCATAAAAAACGCAAATATATTACATATATATATATATATATATATATATATATATTAATCTTTAACCAAATTGTTTTTAAACATTATATTGGAACGAGGGAAATAAAAAACTTTAATTATAATACAATTTAAAAAAAAAACTAAATTAAAATTTATACAATCTCTATACAATCTCCTAATCTTATTTTATAAAAATAAAAATTGTATTGCCCACTATGATGTAATATTTATAATAAAAATAATAAGTTCCTTTTAGTCCAGGCAACAGAGACCGTATAGGGACCGTACCTAGTAAAAGTAGCAGCAGTACTGTAAAAAGGTTTACCTTGTATTTTGGGGTTCCTGAATCCGAATCTTTAAAATCCAAACAAGTTATTCCCTGTTAATGCATAATTTTGGTAAAATGCCACATAAATAAGTTTCTTAAAAGAACAAAAAGAAAATTGTTTTAGTGAAAAGTATCTAATTTAGAATGTAGACAACATTTGCAACAAATAAGATATGTGATATTATTACACGGGGACTCAACATGCATCGCTGTGCTGCGACACAATTTATACAGTTCCGCTTAGCCACTCACATCGTTTGTGTTTATGTTCCCATTTTCCCTCCGAACTATTCATATAAAGCTTTATTTGTGTTTTTTCAGACGCTGAAACTTAATTTTAATTTCCCTTCTAATCGCCCCTCCACCCCCCCCCCCCCCCCCAAATAAACTACTTAAAATAGGCTTTTTTAAAAATTGTTTTAGAAAAAAAGTATCTATGGAATCAGAAAATGGACAAAATTTGGAACAAAATAGATATATGATATTATGTCGTAAGATGAATGGGGAGGGGAAAGTCTGTCTCTAAATATGCACCTCGGCATTAACTGCTTTAATTTAAGGAGATTCTGCTTTTTTCCTTTTTTGTACTTCTAAAAGCAAGGATTTTGCTGTTATTTATATACTACATTTAAATTAAACATTTTGCTGAATGCAGATTTTTTAATGTATGATTAGTTTTAATCTACATTCAAAATACAAGTCATTTGAATCCTTTATTACTCGCCGTGATGTTCTAACGAATCAATTAAAAAATATACATTTTTTTCTAACCGAAAGCAATTTATTTACACACGTATAGTTTTAGAAATGGAAAATGAAATGTTTTACGATTTCTTAGAAAATTTCATCTTATCGCTGATTATATATATATATATATATATATATATATATATATATAAAAAATTAATCACGCAATTATATGACGGGTTTATTTATAGACTTATATTTAAAGTTTAACCACTCATTGGTTATGAGTTTATCTACCTTTACACAAAATTAAACAATATGGTAGAACCAGTAGCATTTTTTTTTTGTTAAATTACGTATTTACTGTAAAATATAAATTTAATGATATTCATTTATTTAAATCTTTCTGTATAACCAATTTAATTTATTTTTTGGACATTAAATGGGAGCTTTGTATTGAAACAATCAATTCCATTTAAATCACTTTATTTTTTAACGACATGGAATTAATTGCCATGAAGTTTTCGTTTTATTAGCTCGGTGCTCGGATTTCATTATTAAATGAAAATCAATTTCAAAAGAAAGAACACAGTATTACAAAGTTAAAATCAAATTAATTTTAGCTTAATTACACGGTGAAAATCTCCTAAATTAATAAGATAGTTGAAATCAAATTATTTTGAAAAAGAACTATAGTAAATCTATGTTTGCTTTTTTGACGATTTGTTTTATTAAGTGCACAACGTTTAATAATAATAATAATAATAATAATAATAATAATAATTAAACCTTGTTACATGTTCATAAATGATTGAAGATGAATGAGGAGGGGAAGTCTGTCTCTAAATATGTACCGTGGCACTACGTGCTCTAATTTAAGGAGATTCTGCTTATTTCCTTTTTTTTTTTTTATTCTAAAAGCAAGGATTTCGCTGTAATTTATATACATTTATAATAAACATTTTGCTGAATGCAGATTTTTTAATGTATGATTAGGTTTAATCTACATTCAAAATACAAGTCATTTGAATCCTTTATTACTCGCCATGATATTCTAACGAATCAATTAAAAAATATACATTTTTTTCTAACCGAAAGCAATTTATTTACACATATATAGTTTTAGAAATGGAAAAAGAAATATTTTTCGATTTCTTAACAATGTCATCTTATCGCTGATTATAAAAAAGTATTTAATCACGCAATTATATGACGGGTTCATTTATAGGCTTATATTAAAAGTTTAACCACTCATTGGTTATGAGTTTATCTACCTTTACAGAAAATTAAAAAATATGGTAGATCCAGTAACATTTTTTGTTAAATTACGTATTTACTGTAAAACATAAATTTAATGATATTCATTTATTTAAATTTTTCTGTATAAACTATTTAATTTATTTTTTGGGCATTAAATTGGAGCTTTCTATTGAAACAATCAATTTCATTTAAATTACTTTATTTTTTAACGACATGGAATTAATTGCCATGAAGTTTTTATTTTATTAGCCCGGTGCTCGGATTTCATTATTAAATGAAAATCGATTTCAAAAGAAAGAACACAATATTACAAAGTGAAAATCAAATGACTTTTTATCTTAATTACATTGTGAAAATCTCCTAAATTAATAAGATATTTGAAATCAAATTATTTTTAAAAAGAACTAAAGTAAATGTAATTTTGCTTGTTTGACGATTTGCTTTATTAAGTGCACAGCGTTTAATAATAATAATAATAATAATAATAATAATAATAATAATAATAATAAAAGCTTGTAAAATTTTAATTTGTGCAAAACTTAAACCCTATTTACACGTTCATAAAATATAGTTTATGTAAGATAGTTTGCATGATAATGTATATTTTTTAATACATTGAGAAAAAAAGAGGAAAAAAATGCACAGTATTGTTTAATCACTTAATTGTAGTAATTGTTGTAAAATGTATAAATAGACAAAAGAATAAATTGAAATATAAGAAAAAAGTGTCAATATTTTTTCTACGTTCTATTTCTTTATTTATTAAATTTTCTTTCATTACGAATTTTCTTCACTTTTTTAAAATCCCATGCATTGATAAGACGTACTAGGCTGCTGGAATAAAATAAATCGTTCTATTTAAAAGAAATACTAATATATTTTTACATGCCTTGTTATTACCAGCTACTACATTAAGTATGCAATAGTTAAAAACAAAAAAAATCAAAATACATAATTACCATTACATTGTTAATAACCAAATATATAACGGTGTGAAATTATAAAGAAATTATACGTTGATAACATATATGACATATGCTTAAAACTTTTTGGAAAGTATTATGAAAAAAATAATATGCATAGTGCATATTTTCATGAGATGTATAACACACAAATAACAAAAAATGTAAAAAAAAAAAGATATGCAATTTTTTTAATGTTATTTTTTATTTATTTAAAGTTTGCATTCATTATTTCGGTACTTTTATTAGAATTTTTTTATTGTTTTATTTATTTATTAATTTTTAAAATAAAAAGTGAAGTTCGTTAAACGTTTGTAGTCTCCCTAAAAGATTTTTTGGATTACTTTATCTATTAAAATGAATGAAAAAAAAATCTTTATTTAGTTTTAGGGCTCCGTACTTAAAAAGTGAAAACGGAACCAATATAAGATGACTGTTATGTCTGACTGTTCGTCTGTCACAGCCAATTTACTAGTAAATTATTAAAAAATGGATAGTACAAAACGAGCGAAGTAATGAAGACTATTGTCCAACATATTTACAAATTATTAAAACTTTACAATTATGTGTACAAGGCGGGAAGGGAGGCTAATTCAGTTATGTGTAGACAAATAACTTAGCTTTGTATATCGTATGGGATATCGTGTAAAAGCTTTTGCTAAGCTGAACTCAAAAATACATTTCTTTAATTTTAGAAATTATCGAAATATAGTGCGGAAATATGTTCCCCCATCCCCGATCTATTTCCGAATCTACTGAAATTAAAATTAAGAAAAAAATAGAGGTAATAGACAATAGTTTATACCTAGTGGGTAAACTATAGAGATTATCCTAAGTCATAGAGATTTTTTTTTTACGAGTATTTTTCCGTTACACATACATTTCGATTTGTGAACATTCAGCTAATATGTTGAGAAGTGCTGGAGGTACAGGAGGATTATAAATTTATTAAATCAATTTTGATAATGACTTTCCAAAAGAATTGTCGAAAATTAGATGAGATGTTAGCCATTAAAGATAAGTAAGGTTTGGACATAAATAATGACTAGGGCGGTGTACTCTGTGAACATCGACTTATAAAGCTCAGGTAACAACTTTTAATGAGATATTTGAGTAATGCGGTGCGCGGTAGCAGTACAAAAGCATTAAATGTGATTTTTTTAAAAAGATACTAACAGAATCCATCCATTAATGTCCATATTGTTTTATTCGTTAAAATTTCAATTTCAGATTCCCCACCAAATTTAAAAGAAGAGTACTTTTAGTACTTTTTACGTACTAAGTACTTTTTTAGAAGAGTACTTTATTTTATGAAGGTAATTGTCTTGTGAACAACATTATATAATGGGTGAATCTAAACTCTTTGGCAAAACTTTAAGGGTGATAGTACAATCCTAAATAGGAAACTGAGGGTCCCAAAATTCTTCCGATGGGGATAGTTGCCATTAATGTTTAGTGTTCCAAATGTCAAATGATTATAAAAACGAAAAAAATCGTCAATTTTTTTTTGCGTTTTTCGCTAAAACTATTTATTATGAGAGTGATTTATCATGAAAATAAAATTTAAAGTTCAAAGAATTCCGATTGAGGACGCTTTAGACTTTATTTTAACGAACAACTGTTTTTTACTATTATTACAGGGTGTTTTTAAAGTCCAAAACCCATTTTGAAGTTTAATAACTCATAAAATAAAGAAGTTATAAACAAACTTATGGCATTTATTGATATAATAAATTATATACTTTACTTTTCAGGTTTGAATATTGATACGAACTATCGAATATTGCGAGCATATTTAATACTCATTAGGTCGCTGGTTCAATTAATACTACTAATAATACTTAAACTTCTTTATATACAAACTATTTACACATTATTTACATTTCGAATAAAGAATACAGATCTAGCGAACACACGATAGGCCCGCTAAGATCGCCGAAAACAAAACAATAACAAAAACGATATTCCAGTGTTGCCAAAACGACAAACCTAAAGTACAGTAGAATGCGCCAAGGAGACGCACGGCATCCGAGGTTATGGTGAAGTCGTTACAAAAGAATGCGCTATGGAGACGCGATATACAAGACTGTGGTGAAGTCGTAACAAATATCTTTACTTTTGTAAATATCGTCTGCGCGTGTGGTTAGTTTTAGATAATCTCATTTCCCATTTTAAAAATCTGGTTTTTTTTCTAAATATCGTCTGCTTAATAATTGCGTTTTTCTCTCTTTTGTTTTTGGCAAATATTGCAATGCTGTGTTTACTTTTAATGTATTTGTTCTGTATTATTTTCGTATGTGATATTATATTCGAGCGGATGTTAAGGAGAATCAATAGCCTCTGTGAATTCCGACATGCTTGCTTTTACCGGCGTGAAATAAACTATCAACTTGATATTCTACGTGAGACGAAGGGTGCACATGGTGAAGTTCATTGACCAGGGTTATGAAACCTTTTGAGTCTATCTCACCATTTATGTTATTAATTTTAATCTATCTTTATTATTTTATGAATTATTAAACATCGAAATGGGTCCCGGACTTTATAAACATCCTGTATTATTATTATTATTGTATCTCATTAAATGCTTTGAAACGTTTAGTGTTAAACTAAAATTTTGATTTCAATACCTGAATCTTTGGGAGCGGTTAAGTAGCGTAAATTTCAAAGTTTTCAGGAGGGCGGTGGTCAAATTTGGATTCCTGATTACAGTGCAGTTTGCGCTACTTAACCACTCCCGACGATTTAGATTTTGAGCTCAAAATTAAAGTTTAAATCTAATCTTTTGAAAGCAAATGAGAAACAAAAAACAACTGTAAGAAACAGCTTTTCGTTACTCCAAATTCCAAAGTGCCCTCTAACGGCATTTAAAAAAAATATTCTTTAAAATTTATTTTCAAGAAAATAATGATATAAAAAATAGTTTAGAGAAAACCGTAGACGAATCAACCGATTTTTCCGCTTTTTATAATCTTTTGAAATTTTGGACCGTAAAATTTAATGGCACCTAACTTCTTCGTAATACATTGTGGACCCTTAGTTTTCAATTTAATATTCTTTGTATTGATGTGTACTATCACCCCTTAAAGTTTTGACCAAAAGTTTATATTCACCTTGTATATTTATCTTTATATTTACTCATGTTAAAGACGCTTTCTTGCCACTAAAAATACGCCACGTATTGTATCACTTGTTGTTGCTTTGAGTGGTTCTCAAAATATACCTATATATATACATATATATATACTTTTTCGACCACGAGGAGCTTTTTTCTCAGGCTTTTTAAGCTTTTATCCCTGGTTTTCCAAAGCAGATATTTTTGCCTAATCGAATCGAGAAAATGCTGGGATGCAAAATGTATAATAAGAATTTACTAGTAAGAACAATCAAAGATTCTGAACACCCATTGCGGCACGTATACTGATAGCTCGATCCCAAGGGTTTTAATCGATATGGCCGCCAGTTGTCCCTTTGATTGCTACCTTATGAATATATTTTGGATTAAACCAGAATTTTTTAAAAGTATATAAGATAAAAAGGAAAAAAAGAACTTTAAATAAATAAATAAAAAATATTTTAAATCAAAATTCTGCTGTGAAATATTTTTACAAAACTTAACAAAATTTCTCAGCTTTTCTTGTGTTAAAAGCGATCTTTAAAAACATGGTACAGACCATAGCAATGTTGTAAATTTGCGACACACTTTCAATGTGCGGTTAACACAATGCCAAGTTTAAACTTTAAATAAGGTTTTATTTTAGCCTCAATGTATATACAAAAAAAAAAAAATCCTGATTTGATTTTAGTTTATGAAATGCGAAATAAAGTTTAAATATGTGCTATTTTTTATTTTTAGTACCGATTATAAGTTATGCAGAAGAGTGCCATCTGATATTATTTAGATTTCAAATCTCTTTGAAATTTTATTACACAGGGTGTACCAAAAAGTCGTTTACAAACTTAACATGCTGGTCTGTCATATCATGACGAATAATATTAAATAAGAAACTAAAGGTCCCAAACGTCTTCCAAAGGAGATATACGCCATAAAAGTTTGGGGTCCAAAAATTCAAATCATTATAAAAAACAGAAAAATTGGTCGATTCGTATGCGAATTTTACTAAAACTATTCTTTATGTCAGTATTTTCTTGTAAATAAATTATAAAGATAAATTTCAAAATATGACGATAGAGGGCTTTAGACTTTGGAGTAACGATAAACTAGTTTTTACCATTATTTTTTGCATCTCATTAATTTTTTTTAGAAGCTTAGACTTAAACTTAAATTTTGAGCCCAAAATCTAAATCGTTAGAAGTGGTTAAGTAGCTCAAACTGAATTGCGGGGGGAGGATCAAATTTCAAATGATTATAAAAAACGGAAAAATTGGTCAATTGATTTGCGATTTTCACTAAAATTATTCTTTATGTCAGTATTATCTTGAAAATAATTTATAAAGATAAAATTCAAAAAATACCGATAGAGGGCGCTTTAGACTTTGGAGTAAGGTACAACTATTTTTTTCCGTTATTTCTTGCATATCATAAAAAAATTTTTAGAAGCTTAGACATAAACTTAAATTTTGAGATAAAATCTGAATCGTTGGGAGTGGTTAAGTAGCGCAAACCGAACTGTGTCCAATGGGGGTGGGGAGGCTCAAATTTCAAATGATTATAAAAAACGGAAAAATTGGTCAATTGATTTGCGATTTTCACTAAAATTATTCTTTATGTCAGTATTATCTTGAAAATAATTTATAAAGATAAAATTCAAAAAATACCGATAGAGGGCGCTTTAGACTTTGGAGTAAAGTACAACTATTTTTTTCCGTTATTTCTTGCATATCATAAAAATTTTTTTAGAAGCTTAGACATAAATTTTGAGATAAAATCTGAATCATTGGGAGTGGTTAAGTAGCGCAAACCGAACTGTGTCCAATGGGGGTGGGGAGGTTCAAATTTCAAATGATTATAAAAAACGGAAAAATTTGTCAGTTTTCGCTAAAACTTATTATTTACATCAATATTTTCTTGAAAATAAATTTTACAGATATCTTTCAAAAATTCCGTCAGAGGGCGCTTTAAACTTTATAGTAACTAACAACTACTTTTAACCGTTATTTTTTGTATCCAATAAAATGCTTGTAAAAGTTCAAACTTAAATTTTGTGCTCAAAATCTGCATCGTTGTGAGTAATTAAGCGGCCAAAAATTAAACTGCGTTCGAGGGGTGGGGAAGGTAACATTTCAACTCCTGAACACAGTTGAGATTGCGCTTTTTAACCCCTCCAATCGATTTAGATTTTGAGCACAAAATTTAAGTCTAGACTTTTGCAAGCATTTAATTAGATTAAAAAAAAAAAAGACGGTTAAAAATAATTGTTGGTTATTCTAAAGTTTAAGGCGCCCTTTAACGGATTTTTTTAAAATTTATCTTTAAAATTTATTTTCAAGGAAATATTGACGTAAAGAATAATTTTAGCGAAAACCGACCAATTTTTCCGTTTTTTATAATCATTTGAAATTTGAACCTCCCCACCTCCATTGAACACAGTTCAGTTTGGGCATAAAGAATAATTTTAGTGAAAATCGCAAATCAACTGACCAATATTTCCGTTTTTTATAATCATTTTAAATTTGAACCTCCCCCCGCAATTCAGTTTGCGCTACTTAACCACTTCCAACGATTTAGATTTTGAGCTCAAAATTTAAGTTTATGTCTAAGCTTCTAAAACAGTTCAATGAGATGCAAAAAATAATGGTAAAAACTAGTTTATCGTTATTCGAATGTCTAAAGAGCCCTCTATTGACATTTTTTGAAACTTATCTTTATGATTTATTTTCAAGAAAATACTGACACAAAGAACAGTTTTAGTGAAAACCGCAAACGAATCGACCAATTTTTCTGTTTTTTTTATAATCATTTGAATTTTTGGACCCTAAACTTTAATGGCGCATATGTCCTTTGAAAGACGTTTGGGACCCTTAGTTTCCTATTTAATATTGTTCATCATGATATGACAGACCAGCATGTTAAGTTTGTAAACGACGTTTTGGGACACCCTGTATAGATTTCGTAATTTTGTATTATATACAGTTATACCCATAGATGCCCAACATCTATTCATTATTCCAGAGTCTGATTGTAGACAAACATGTTTCCAACCGGAAATGTTTCTTAATAAACCGTTTTAAAATTAAATCTAGTATGTACATGTTGAAAGTGGACACACTCTTGTTTTACTTGTTTCAGACTCTGGAATAATTAAGAGATTGTGGCATATAATCGATACCTAACCCTATGTTGTATAGTCCTCTACAAAGTAGTATTAATAATACATTTAAGCAAATATTTCTTTTCATTACTTAATATTTAATATGTAGTTAATATTTCTTACATTTACTCTTCTTAACCCTTTGAGAGCGAGTAATACTAGCAACTGACTGTTTACGTTTCACATATTGCATTTTAAAAAAAGATGTGCATTATGAGCAATATTTATTTTCATAAGGATAGAAAAGCCAAGAATATTATTTCACTGTTATTTTATGAAAAAAAATCATAGTTGAAGATTATCATTATGAGCTAAGAATATGACTTACTATTATACAATATACGAATAACGATAATGATTTCTTGACATATATGAAAAAAGAAATAAGCTGCCGAAACTCTGTGAAAATATATAAGTTTTAAAGGCATTTATTTTAAGTGAATTTTAATATATTTTCCTATTGATCCTATTTCCTGAAATCTTTATCCAGTTTTTATCCTTCTTAATGCATAAAAAGATATGGTATAATCATTGCCGAGTTATCCGTGAAACCCAAAGGTCCTTATATCAAGCTTCTGAAACGAGATTTATACAAGCAAAAAATAATGTTTTGAGATTTAAAAAAAAGCTTTTCTTAAACAAAAGTTTCTTTTCATTTTTTTAACCGCTTCCAAGTACTCTGTGTAGTTTAAAAATCAGATTTCTCAAAGAAAAATATCAGTTTTTTTTTTATGCTATCAATTCCCCACAAAGTATTTTTAGCTACATAACATAATTTATTGATAGAGCGGGCGGCGGCGACACAAATGACTACGTCATCGAGGATGAAATCATGATGCAGGAGAAAATTATTAGGTGTAGATTAAGGAATGACTGGTCTGCCTCGTCATTTCTTGGTACGATATGAGTAACATCGAATTCAACTCGTCATTTTGGCGTCACTTTCACGTCATCGAGTTACGGGATGAAATTGGTGCCAAATTAAAGATAAAATAAAGCATTTTAAAAATATTTCGGTCTGCCTGCGCATATCCTGGTACAAACCCTCGGCTGACTGAAATTTATAACAAAAATGACGTTATTATGTAAAATTCAATATGACTACGTCATCGAGTTACGGGACGAAATCATGATGTAGGACAAGATTATTAGATGTAAATTAAGGAATGAGTGGTCTGCCTTGTCATTTCTTGGTACGATATGAGTAACAGCGGGCGCCAACTCGCCATTTTGGTGTCACTTTCACATCATCCAGTTACAGGATGAAATTGGTGCCAAATTAAAGATAAAATAAAGTATTTGAAGAATATTTCGGTCTGCCTGCGCATATCCTGAAACAAACCCACGGCAGACTGAAATTTATTACAAAAAATGACGTTATAATGTAAAATTCAATATGACAACGTCACCGAGTTTCGGGATAAAATCATGATATAGGACAAGATTATTAGGTGTAGATTAAGGAATGACTGGTCTGCATCGTCATTTCTTGGTACGATATGAGTAACAGCGGGCGCCAACTCGCCATTTTGGAGTCACTTTCACGTCCTCGAGTTACGGGATGAAATTGGTGCCAAATTAAAAGTAAAATAAAGAATTTTAACAATATTTCGGTCTGCCCGCGCATATCCTGTTACAAAACTTTATTAGACTAAAATTTATAACAAATTATGCTTCATAATGTACAATACAAAATCTAAAGACGTATTTTACATTACTTAACTTCGCAATCGACTTTCACGCTAGTTTGATTTTTTAGGAAAAGATTTTTATTAGTAAGCGACAAAAAGACCGATTCGGCATATCATGAATTTTATTGTATATTATGACGCCTTTTTGTTATAAATTTCAGTCTGCCGATGGTTTGTACCAGCATATGCGCAGGCAGACCAAAATATTCTTAAAATACTTTATTTTACATTAATTTGGCACAAATTTAATCCCGTAACTCAATGACGTGAAAGTGACGCCAAAATGGCGAGTTGCCGCCCGCTGTTACTCATATCGTACCAAGAAATGACGAGGCAGACCTGTCATTCCTTAATCTACTCCTAATAATCTTGTCCTACATCATGATTTCATCCCGTAACTCGATGACACAGTCATGTTGAATTTTACATTAAAACGTCATTTTTTGTTATAAATTTCCGTCTGCCGAGGGTTTGTACCAGAATATGCTTAAGCAGGCCGAAATATTCTTAAAATACTTTTTTTTACCTTAAATTTGGCACCAATTTCATCCCGTAACTCGATGACGAGAAAGTGACGCCAAAATGGCGAGTTGGCGCCCGCTGTACTCATATCGTACCAAGAAATGACGAGGCAGACCAGTCATTCCTTAATCTACACCTAAATATCTTGTCCTACATCATGATTTCATCCCGTAACTCGATGACGTAGTCATTCATGTCGCCGCCGCCTGGTCTATGATATAAAAATCTCAAAACAGGTTATACTTTAATTTCAAGGAAAATACTAATAATTTTTCTGTTAATGTTAATACTGTTTATTTATCGTATTTTTTGAGCAAGATTATGATAATAATAATGATTGAAAATTTATAGCATCAAAATGAACTATTTTCGTTTAAAAAAAATATTACAATGTTAAAAAACGATTATTTGGCGAAAATAAAGAAAACCTTTGGCATATATATATATATATATATATATATATATTACACGGTCTGTCTTGTCGTATTCAAATTTCTAATACTAGGATATTATATACGTTGTAGATGTTAATTTGTATTATTATATAACGGTTAAATATATACAGGGTGATTCCAAAATTTTTTTACAATAAAAGAGGGGTGATAGTACACATCAAGACAAACAATATTAAATAGGAGACCAAGGGTCCAAAACGTTTTCTTAAGGAGATAGCCGCCATTAAAGTTTAGGGACCAAAATTTCAAATAAACGGAAAAATCGGTCGATTCATTTGCAGTTTTCACTAAAGTTATTCTATATGTCGGCATTTTCTTGAAATTAAATTATAAAGATTAAATTAAAAAAATGCCGATACAGGGCGCTTTAGACTTTGGAGTAACGAACAACTATTTTTTGCCGGTATGTTTTACATCTCATTAAATGTTTTCGTAAGTTTACACTCAAACTTAGATTTTCAGCTCAAAATCTGTAGTTGGAAGTGGTTAAGTAACACAAACTGAGCTGTGTTCAGAGGGTTCAAATTTCAAATGATTAAAAAAAAAACGGAAAAATTGGTCGATTGATTTGCGGTTTTCACTAAAACTATTCTTTATTTAAGTATTTTCGTGAAAAAAAAATATAAAGATAAATTTCAAAAAATGCCGATAGAGGGCGCTTTAGACTTTGGAGTAACGAACAGCTATTTTTTGCCGAATTGTTTGCATCTCTTTAAATGATTTCGGAAGCTTAGATTTAAACTTAAATTTTGAGCCCGAAATCTGAATAGTAGGGAGTGGTTAAGTAGCACAAACTGAACTGTGTTCAAGGGGGAGGGGGAGATTCAAATTTAAAGTAATTATAGAAAATGGAAAAATTGGTCGATTCGTTTGTGGTTTAAAATAAAACAATTCTTTAAATCAGTATCTTCTTGAAAATAATTTTTAAAGATAAATCTCAAAAAATTCCGTCAGAGGGCGCCTTAAACTTGAGAGTACCCAACAATTCATTTTAACCATTATTTTTTGGTTCTAATTAAATGCTTGTAAATGCATTTTAAATGTTCTCGGAAGCTTAGATTTAAACTTAAATTTTGAGCTTAAATCCTGAATCAGGATCCTGTTCAGGAGTTTAAATTTAACCCTCTTTCCTCCTCGAACACAATTCAATTTTTCGCGACTTAAACACTCTTAACAATTCAGAATTTCAGCCCAAAATTTAAGTCTATGCATTTAAAAGCATTTAATGAGATTAAAAAAATAACAGTTAAAAATAGTTGTACGCTACTCGAAAGTCTAAGGCGCCCTCTATCGGCATTTTTTTAAATCTATCTTTAAAAATTATTTTCAAGAAAACACTCATTGATCAAGGAAACTGCTGATTTAAAAATTAGTTTTAGCAAAAACCGCAAACGAATCGACCAATTTTTTCCGTTTTTTTAAAATTATTTGAAATTTGAACCCTCTGAACACAGCTAAGTTTGTCTACTTAACGACTCCCAGCTATTCAGATTTTGAGCTCAAAATTTAAACTCAAGTCTAAGCTTACGAAAGCATTTAATAAGATGCAAAAATAACCCAAAAAAAGAGCGTTTCGTTACTCCAAAGTCTAAAGCGCCCTCTATCGGCATTTTTTGAAATTGATCTTTATAACTTATTTTCTCGAAAATACCTAAATAAAAAATAGTTTTAGTGAAAACCGCAAATCAATCGACCAATTTTTCCGTTTTTTTATAATCATTTGAAATTTGAACCCTCTGAACACAGCTCAGTTTGTGTTACTTAACCACTCACAACTACAGATTTTGAGCTCAAAATTTAAGTTTGAGTCTAAGCTTGCGAAAACGTTTAATGAGATGCAAAAAATCCCGGCAAAAAATAGTTGTTCGTTACTCCAAAATCTAAAGCGCCATCTATCGGCATTTTTTTAAATTTATCTTTATAATTTAATTTCAAAAAAAGCCGACATAAAGAATAATTTTAGTGAAAACCGCAAATTATTTTTTATGTGAGTATTGTCTTGAAAATAAATTATAAAGATAAATTTCAAAAAATGTGAATAGAGTGCGCTTCAGACTTTGGAGTAACGAACAACTCTTTTTTACCGTTATTTTTTGCATCTTTTTAAATTTTTTAGAAGTTTAGACATAAACCTAAATTTTGTGCTCAAAATTTGTGGTCAAATAGCACAAACTGAACTGTGTTCAATGGGAGTGGGTAGGTTCAAATTTCAAATGATTATAAAAAACAGAAAGTTTAGTCAATTGATTTGCAATTTTCACTAAAATTATTCTTTATGTCAGTATTGTCTTGAAAATAAATTATACAGACAAATTTTAAAAATGTAGATAGAGGGCGCTTTAGATTTTTGAGTTACGTACAACTTTTTACAGTTATTTTTTGCATCTCATCAAATGTTTTTAGAAGCTTAGACATAAAATTAAATTTTGAGCTGAATATCTGAATCGTTGAGAATGGTTAAGTAGCACAAACTGAACTGTGTTAAATGGGAGGTTCAAAATTCAAATGATTATAAGAAATGGAAAAATTGGTTGATTCATTTGCGTTTTTTCTCTAAAACCATTCTTTATGTAGTATTTTCTTAAAAATATATTTTAAAGATAAATTTCAAAAAATTCCGTTAGAGGGCGCCTTAAACTTTAGAGTAATCAACAACTATTTTTAACCGTTTTTTCTCAATCTAAATAAATGTTTTAAAAGTTTATACTTAAATTTTGAGCTCAAAATCTGAATCGTTGTGAGTAATAAAGTAGCGAAAAATTGAACTGTGCTCGTAGGGTGGGCAGGGTAACATTTCAACTCCTGAACACAGTTCAGTTTGCGCTTCTTAACCCCTCCCAACGATTCAGAATTTGAGCTCAAAATTTAAATCTAAGCTTATGCAAGCATTTAATTAGACACAAAAATAACAGTTAAAAATTTATTTTCAAGGAAATACAGACATAAAGAATGGCTTTAGAGGAAACCGCAAACTAATCGGCCATTTTTTTTTCCATTTTGTATAATCATTTGAAAATTTGAACATTCCCTCCCCCATTGAACACAGTTCAGTTAGCGCTACTTAACCATTCTCAACGATTCAGATTTTCAGCACAAAATTTAAGTTTATGGGTAAGCTTCAAAAAAAAAAAAAAAAAAAAAAAAATGGTATGCAAAAAATAATAGTAAAAAATAGTTGTACGTCAATCCAAAGTATAAAGCGCCCCCTATCGACATTTTTTAAATTTATGTTTATAATTTAATTTCAAAACAATACTGACATAAATAACAGTTTTAGTGAAAACCGCAAATTAATTGACCAATTATTCTGTTTTTTATAATCATTTGAAATTTGAACCAACCCACTACCATTGTATACTGTTCAGTTTGAGTTACTTAACTACACATTTTGAGCTCAAAATTTAAATTTATGTCTAAACCCTTAAAAAAATTAATGTGATGCAAGAAATAACGGTAAAAAAAATAGTTGTTCGTTACTCCAAAGTCTAAAGCGCCTTCTATTTGCAATTTTTGAAATTTATCTTTAGAATTTATTTCAAGACAATACTGACGTAAAGAAAGATTTTCGGGAAAATCGCAAACTAATCGACCAATTTTTCCGTTTTTTATAATCATTTTAAATTTTGGACCATAAACTCGTCAAGTTAATTATTATGATACATAATATTTAATTTCACGAACGGCTAAAGTTAGAATAGCTATCAGATAAGGTAAAATGATCTACAGCGGATTTCAATGCTTTGATCTTTCAGACTTTTCACTGTAATTACCATCACAAGTATTGTCAAGTAGAGGCTTTGAATAGCTTTGGGATCTACAGTTATAACAATCAGTAACACACAAAAATTTCCTCGGTCACCGCTAGTGATTATGTGCGGCAGCGTATAAGAAAAAAGTCCTTCCGGCAATGCCGGGAGGAAGAGGTAGCTTTCATATACTTATATATTTATTTATTTATTTTAAAGTAAGTAACATTGTTCAATAATACTAAGCTCAAATTAGTGGAAATAATCTTATAAAATTAGTGATTTTATAAGATTGAATACTAGTTTTTGTCAAGGCTGAATATTAATAGGAATTTTTAGAAACTAGTCATATTTTATTCAACCTGGTTTTATTTTAACACTAGAACCGCGGGACTTTCGGTATACCTAGAACCGCGGAGCGGGTCAATTTGACCCGGGATGGAAAAGGATTTATAAATATGCCCAAATACTTAATTTGATTAGTTTAAAAGATTATATTTTATTACAATAATCAATATTCTTTAATATTTTCATTGTATTTTACACAGAGTCAGCAGAAATATCCTACATTTCAGAAAATGCTATTATTCAAGATTACATTTCATTCAGTATGATGAAAATATATTGAATAAATATTGAACATATATTTTAAACATAAATAAACTTAGACTTAGTAAATATTAAAAATAGACTATTCCATTCAAATGAATTTAGATATAAAATCTAAGAACAATTTTTAAAAATATAAAAAATACAATTTACTTACTGATTTATCTAATCCAATTTATTGTATGCATTGCTTGAAAAACATGGTTAAAGATTTCGCACGTTTACCAAAAACGCGTGGGTACATTATATTTTGAACAGTTATATTTAATTTAATTTTCATTATTTTTAGTTATGATAACAAACCCTTTTATGCTTAGTTTGTGTTTTTCACAGTTTTTAGTTTTTCTTCTTACGCAAATGATTTATTTATTTATTTTATTTATTATTTTTTAGGGGGGGTGGGGATATGTAGATGGGAGAAGTTCGCAAGAAGTAACAAACTATTTTTGTACGTCTTCAACTAAGTTTTGAAGAAATTGACGTATACTAATAGATTTTGAGGTTACAGGTTTGCATAAAATCCAAGCATTGATAACAGCAAAATACAAAATATTATAAAATGCATTCATTGGCTTCCTGTAAGAAATAGTCTTGACATAAGGAGACTTCCTGTCATCATTGTAATCTTACAGTTACATTGAATTTAATTGCATTGTTGTAAAAAAGTGCCTTAAGTATTTTTTTGAATTATTTAAAATTTCAATAGTTAGATGTAGACTGCAAAGCAAGAAAACAATTTTACACTTTTCTCCTTGGTAAATAGTTATGCTGATGTATAAATGAGATAGAAGAATCGTTGTATGCAATTTCGATTTTGACATTTTGTATTTCTCGTCTGGGGCGATTTACAGTTTCTGTGTTATTTGCAATTTATCTGGTATTGATATACATATAATGAATAAACCTAGTAGCAGATTTTGAAAGAAATAAGTGCACGTCTACGCTTATGTCAGGCCCTTTTAAATAGTTAGTCTTGCAGTTTTTTGTCACCTTTTTTATTTACAGGTGTGAATGTGCAAGTTATTGTTTATTTATTTTTCAAATTTTCATGAGTATAAAATTTAAATTTTGCCAACTTTGTTTTTCAAATTATTAATTCGGTTTTTTATATCCGAATTTTTTCTGATAAATATCACAAACTTTCGTTCAATACTGAAAAATTTTCATTTATACTCCAATGAAAAAGTCCAACAATGTTAATAGTATAAGCGGAATCATCGTCACTTTCATTTTCATCACTAGAATTTATTTTTCACCTTTTATAGGCAGATATGCATCCTCAACAATTTGCATTCTCAATAATTTTCAAATAATAGTTGCTAACATTCCAAAGCTTCTTTGGCGGTAATATAAAAACATCGACATCTTATTTTAATTTTTAATAAATGCTTTATAAAAGTAAATTCAATTCTACTTCTAATTATTTGTTGTAATTTTTTTCTGCAATCACCCATTCTTCACATCAAGAATATAAAATCTTGATTGAAAATTTTCCCATTCCCCCCCCCCCCTTCCGATTCTGTCGAAAGTCGCGACTACTCGCGGGTTAACACGTTCGCTGCCGCCGCTTACGTGAAGATGTGATTATAGTTAATGCCGCACTGTAGAAGTGTGTTTTTCCCAGAAGCCGGTTTACTTTTTATAACAAAGAATCAGTGACAGAATTTCCCGCGCCAGCGCGTGACTGGCTATTGGACGTCACCCCACATCACGCACTGGCGCGTGAGTGGCACCTTAACGTTATTAGAAGTGCGACAGATATTATTTATCATTACTTCTGAAAAAATGCATCTCTATTTTGTCATTTATGTGTAAAAACTTATTACGGGTCAAATTGACCCGCTTCGCGGTTCTAGGTATACATGGTTATAACTCAAAAATTATTTATGCAATTCGCTATTAAATACAAAAAGTTGTTGCTTACCTTAAAGTATTAAAAGTCAGAAAAGGAATCGTTTTTTCGATGAATACTTTTCGCGCGGCGAGAAATTAAATATCGATTTGGGTCAAATTGATCCGCTCCGCGGTTCTAGTGTTAAGCGATTTAGAGAGTCACCAAATTCTACGATATCATAAAGTATATGCCATTTTAAAGCAACATTGTGGATCGTTCAGATCAGACCGTTAAGCAAAATTCAAAGTGCTATAACTCAATCATTTTTTAAGATATAGACAAAATAAAAAGTGTTCTGGAATCGTTGTTTTAAGTCCTAACACGTAAAAGAAAAATATTTTTCAACTTTTAATTTTTTCGCATTTAATTTTAAATTTTAAATTTTTTAAAAAATTTAAAATGGCCACCATTATGAAACAAAATGGTGGATGATGCTGGCCAACGAACTCGGTCGAGACGTTTGTATGTACTATGTACATACCAAGTTTCATTGAAATCGGTTCATAAATACGCGTGTTATCACGTGACAAAAATCAGATCGTTTCAAATGTCCGCCATAAGAAAAATTCAAAGTGCTATAACTCAATCATTTTGTAAGATATAGACAAATTAAAAAGTGTTCTGGAATCGTTGTTTTATGTTCTAACACGTAAAATAAAAATATTTTTCAACTTTTAATTTTTTCGCATTTAATTTTAAAATTTTTAAAAAATTTAAAATGCCCGCCATTTTGTTTCAAAATGGCGTATGATGCTGACCAACGAACTCGGTCGAGACATTTGTATGTACTATGTAAATACCAAGTTTCATTTAAATCGGTTCATAAATACGTTAGTTATCGCATGACAAAAATCAGATATATATACATATATATGGTTATATATATACAGGGTGCGTAGTCTGGAAGGACCTTGTAAGTACCTTTTACCAGAATTTTTATAATATAAATCTGTTTTATTTAACGAAAAAGAAATCCTTTTACAGATGTAGCAACCAGAACTTTAAAGAATTTCTGATACTTAAAGAATTAAAATCCTCTGAGTTTCTTGATGACTACGCACCATGTATATATATATATATCTGATTTTTGTTCCAGAATATATATATGGTTATATATATATATATATATATATATGTCAACATTTGAACGGAGGGTGGTTTTGGGGTCTGGGGGTCATGATCGGTGAAAATATACCAAAATTTTCCGGAAGTGCTTTCCTCAGGACGGCTGCAATAGGTAGCTTTTTACTTTTTGTAATGAAAGCTACCTAAAACTGTTTTTAAAATACAGAAACGGTTTAAATAAATTCGCTATATGTGATAAGTAAAAGGAAATTTTATTTCAATATTAAATTTGCATTTTCTTAACTCTGTACTGTTACCGCACCTCTTTAATGTTACACAGCGCCAAATATTCGCCTATCAGTGATTTTTGGAACTAATGTTTTTTTCTTTTGCGCGGAATCTTTTATACGTCATCTTCTTTAATTTTCTTGGAAAATTTAGTGTCATTTTCTCAATTAGATTGCGCTACGGAATATTGTGTGTACTATCAGTTAATTACCACAACCACTGTATACATAAGTAAATAATATAGATATATTTTCATATATACATACATGAATATATATATATATATATATATATATATATAATAAAATTAATTTTAAAATAATCGATAGTAAAAAAATATATTTGTAAGTATAATTCATACACACGCTCCAGAACACACGCTCAAAAAATGAATGTTGAAGTGTTCGTCAAACCTATACTTTGATAATACAAAAGCACGAATTTAATTTACTTCTATTGCAAATTTAATAAACCAAAAATTTAAATAAACAGGAATATTCCAAAGAACTATCAAAGTACATTGCAATCTAAGTATTCTTGTTTAGAAAATCAGATTACTTGCTTTTTGAATTCAAAGAAGAATTTAATCCAATATACCTCAACCACGGACGATTTTTACAGAATAATCTATTTTATTAAAGGATGATTTACAAAAAAAATTGTGGATGTTTATGCCGATTAGTAAATGTGTAATTCACAGGAACTCGATCTTTACTTAGTCATAGTACGAAGCATATAATAAAGCTTGCAATTGTATGAAAAAAAAAAAGATTTTTTTTCGGTTGATTTGAATGTTTTGAAGATGGAAGATTCTGAAAAACTTATTTAAAAATGTCGTCCATCAGTCTTTTTCTCTTCGTCGTTTTTTACCTGCATTTTCCTTTTCTGTCGCGTCTTTAAACGTTTTATTTCCCGAATAAATTAAGTCAGAGAGTTAAATTCGGTATGTACTAAGTATAGAATAATGAAAATAAGTCTATTGAAATTCAGTGATCTCGATTATCCAGAACTATTTCTTTTTGGTCTATCAAAATATGTGGTCTGATAAAAAGAATAGAAAAAAACGGAAAATTGTTTGTTTTTAGAAATAAGAAGAAAAGACAATAAAAAAAACACACGTTTTTCATTGGTAATTCGATCAGATAATTAGCTGCAGAGATATTTTGCAATTACAATTTTCACGTTATTCTATTTTTTACGACACTGTATTTCATTCAAATTTCAGTTCAAAGATACGTTTTAATTATGAATTGATACAATTAATCTGACGTAGGAAACTGTTAGTTAACATAACTATCCTTTTTAGACTGATAAAGATGTTACTTTTACGAAAATCAGTAATAGATCTTTTAAAATCTATGATGCCGTCAAGCCATGATTTTAAACGTTCTGTGTAGCAAACAAATTGATGTCCACTGATAAAAAATTGATCAACATTAAATGCATTTTTAATGCTGCAGTAGCTACCACCATATTATGGTGAAAAAATGTCTCGAAATGTTTTTCTAAGGGTAAGATATAAATTGGTGGAACCTTGAACTATATACAGGTGAAACTTTAAATCATAAATTGATGGATTACTGAACTATAAATTCGTTGAATTTTGAACCATAAATTGAATGAATTTTGAACCTTAATTGATTAAATGTTGATCCATAAATTGGTTAAATGTTTATGAAACAATGATTTTTGCCCGTTCCTCCTTCTCGTGCTCCGCAGCTAAAAAATTTTCCTTATTTTTAACAGGTTCTAACAGTTTTAATACAATTTAAGGTGAAATATGTACGGTTGATCTAATTCCTTTTTGTTGATAAATAGTTTTTAAGATAAGAAACCTAGGTTTGTTTAACAAATATTTATATAGTTTCATTTTACAATAACACCTTTGTTATTTTAAATAGCTTACACTATAATATATATATTAAAATTCATAAAATATTCGTATTCATATTGATATGTTAATGTTATGGGAGTTTATATATACACATAAATATATTTTTTAAATTGTGGTAATTGAATTGCATTATAATTTGTTAAATAACCTATAAACTCATTTTGTATGACGCATGCAAGTAATGTTTAAAACAAAATCAGTTATAGGAAGAGTAAATATTAATAATAAATTGCTTTGAAGCAATTTTTAAAAAGTTAGACGTGAAGAGGGGGCAGGAGCAAAAAGCTTTGGTTATTGACTCACATTTTTTTCTTTTTTAATAAGCTCTAAGCATGATCTAAACATTAAAAATATTTAATTTTTTAACCCTTTCCAATAAAGTTGAATAGTGTTTATGTTTTCATTTTGCCTGTTCATCTGTTCATCCGTCCGCGCTATAACTTTCGTAAATATACTCGGAAACTGTCCTGAATCAAGATGATATTGACTTTAACAATTGTGCGAATCGCATTTCAAATGAATTTTGTAGTTATTTGGAAAGTTAATCAACAACAACAATTTTACGTTACAATGCAGACTATGGGAAAAAAATCATTTCCAAAAAAATGTGAACAATGTTACTATTTTATTTTAATTCTGCTAAACTATTTTATATATAATGAAATTTGTGAGTTTGACGTTTCGCTCATCACTGATCACCTGGCCTTCATATGCCGTCAGCGCCACCTATTGTTTGAAATTTGAACTAAAATGAAAAATTACGGTAAAAAAACTCCTAACATTATACATAACCCTCCTGCAAATAATTTTTAAATAGCTGTCATCGTTTGCAAGTTATTCAATTTTAAAATCCATCAGTCATTTTTGGGACACACGGTATATATAAGTTACAAACTGCGGTTTCTCATATATTTTGTGTAATATTTTTTCTGGTTCAATGTATCTCATTATAACTAGCTTGGCTCACTTTGTTTGGATTTCGGTTTTCTCTTGCACTTGCGGAGCACTTCAATACATGTTTCCTCCGTTTGCAGGTATTCAGGTTACGATTTATTCCCGAAAGATATTTACTGGGGTCACAATAGATAATGCGGAAGGCAATGGTGTTCTCTGAAATTTGGTTCATTTAAATGAATTATACAGATATAAAATCATATAACTTAAAATGTTTCTTAACTATATTATAATGACATCCGGAAAGCGCCCAACAAGTCAGCTATACCTAATGTTGTTATAACTGCTATACCTGCTTTAAAATAAAATGTTCTAAGATAGTTATTTGTTTTTCTTGTACGAACAGAAACTAAGAAATAAAAAGAATATGAAATTATTGAAAATGAACAAAATCCGTTGCATTCTATGTGTGGCGATTAAAATATGACATGTGTTGTCTGTAAGCCTTAGTAATTGATGTGGATTAAATTATTTAACAAATGTTTAGTAAAATGACACAGAAATCTTAATTTAGAATGTCTTCAGAAAGTTTTTGACACTCTTCATGCGTTTGAATTTTACTCGTTAATTATACCAAATATAGTTACTTCTTTATCTAAAAAGTAATCGTGAAAATAAATTTGAACCTTTTATTTTTTCAGAAATACAAAAACTTTAACTATTGTACATTTGTTTTCTTCTGTAAACATTTAAATTTCAAAATTTTCAATAAAAATGCTCTGTACGTGCATTTGCCTGTGAAAGGTAGTGTCTATGATACATTCCTAGTACCTATGTTTAAAGTTTTGATTGAAATCGTTATTTTGAGCGATTTTAGATCTGTTTTTGTGAATTGCATTTTTAGTTTAGACGTTTTATATAAACAATATTTAGGGAACATCAATATTCTTAAGGCAATCGTTATGCAAAATTTTTAAATTCTAGGGCTATCAGAATCTATCTAAACATGATTTAGACAGGTTATTATTCTTGTGGACTCTTTTAAATTTCGATAAAGAAATCTATATGTTGCTAGTATTTGCATCTTACAAATAGCAACAATGATTCATTTTAAGTTTCTTTGTGTAATAAATAGCAATTTAGAAGCTTTTTATAACACTTTTCCCACTTTCTTCTATAAAAATTTGAATATTTCATAAAAACGGTTCTAAAAATAACTTACTTTTGATTAGTTGATTATTGATTCAAAATAACTGTTTTATTATTAAACAAAATCTAACTATGCTGAAAATACACTACCTGGCCATTGATGAAGGTTCCACTTGCGATTTTAGACAATTTGTTAAATATCTAGAAAAATTCATGAGGAATCATCCCGAAAATCTTAGTTTATAACTATAATAGTATATGTCATACATTTCTGTGATTTTTTTTCCCGAAACACCACAGGGGAAAACCTACGTCAACAAATTGAAAAAGAATGGATATCTTTTCAATAACCCTGTCAAAACTAATGTAGCAAGAGCGCTCAAACTCTAGATTATGATTAAGTGCCTTATGGGAATAAACTGTGTTAGTTTTTATGCAAATAGCATGGATACTCGCAGAGAAATTAAGGTTTTTATAAAAATGCTCCCAAATTTTTCCAAGTTTTTTGCTTATAATTTTCATATCTCTTAATATAATATAATATTTTTTTCTGAAAATATGAAAAACAACATTGTACACAAAACCCTGTAATCAGAATTAAAAAATAATAAAAATGTATGAAAAATGAGTAGGTTCACTAAATAATTTTTCCGTGCGCATGCGTGAAAGATATCAAAATTTAATTGCATATTATGTTAGACAAATGTATTGTGAAAGTCTCAAAATCATAGCTTGAAAATTTTGAAAGTAATCGTCTATAGAAAAAGGACAAAATCCGTTGTTTCCAAAATGAAGGAAAAAAATGAGGGATTTTATCCAAATGTAGTAGTACGTCCCATATTGTGTATTCTATATTGACACTAATCAAATAATATATGGATACAACCCCTCTTGTTTTTGCTTCACTTTGGGAATAACGGATTTTCAACTTATTCTATTGACGATTATTTTCAGAGTTTTCAAGTTATGATTTTGCGATTTTCACAAAAGTTGTTCTATACATTTAGCTAACATAATGAGCAAATGAAATTTTGATATCGTCGACGCATGTGCAGTGAAAAAATATTTAGTAAACCTACTCATTTTTCATACACTTTTTATTATTTTTTAATTCTGATTACAGGGTATTGTGTACAATGTTGTTTGTCATATTTTCAGAAAAAAATATTATTTTATATTAAGAACTCTAAAAAATATAAACAAAAAAATTAAAAAATTTTGGACATTTAAAAAAAAACATTAATTTGTCTGCGAGTATGCATGCTATTTCCAAAAAAATTAACACAGTTTATTACAGTAAAGCACTTAATCGTAATCAAGAGTTTGAGCGCTCTTGATACATTAGTCAGTAGCGTACCTATGTTTTTTGGCGCCCGGGGCTAGCAAGAAATTTTGCGCACCCACCCCAATATAACAATTTCTCTCAATTTGGCGCCCCTAGGTCTCGGCGCCCGGGGCGGACGCCCCCCTTAGCTACGCCACTGACATTAGTTTTGAGAGGGTGATTTAAAAGATATTCATTCTTATTTAATTTGCTGATGGTCCCTATGGAGTTTCGGGAAAAAAATCTTCACGGAAATGTATGACATATACTATTAAATTTATACTATAAGAGTTTCGGAAAGATTCCTCCTGTATTTTTCAAAATATTTAACAAAATGTCTAAAATCGCAAGTGGACCTTCATCAACGGCCAGGTAATGTATGTTATACTGTAATGAAATTAAGCGAAAGATATTTTTTAAAGTTATTTCCAAAATTTAAAAATTCTGCAAGGAGGTTGAATTTTTCATAGGCAATGGATACTCCATATTTTTCTTCTTTCGTTTTACACTTCCGTTCGAAAGCGCTACTTGATGGAATCTTTTCCACATCATAGGACTCATAAAGGTGGGACTGGTAAAAACTGGAAAAACACATCGTAGATTTTTGTCAGATGTTGACAGTAATATAAATGTAACAAAGTAAGTTACGATCGGTTGAGATGAAACATCTATTAACTCTGACTTCAAAGGAGGTGATATTCGAGGTATGGAATTGATCCTGAAGCGTCACTGTAGTCAAATTTCGATATTAGCTTCCCCAATTCTGTACTTTAATAAACCAATGATCTTAAAAATGTAATCAGGAAGTTCCTTAACAGAAAGGCTTAGATCTTCAATATAAATAACAAGACTGGTCAAAAATTTCTAATTATTTATAATTTATGTAAACTTATGGAATGAAACATTCCATATGGAATACAGAACATGCATAGCGAAAACGCAACTTTAATGATAAGTGAACGAATATAAAAATTAATAAATTGTAAATGAATAAACTACTAACTAAAAAACATGGCTATAATTTATTCTGTATAGTAAAATATGTTAGGGGAAAAGTATTTTATAACATTACCATGGCTTTAACTAAATACTATTTAATAAAATTGACGAGAAAATTTCATCTAAATTAACAAAAAAACTATATTTTATTTTTATTCGCTTTTATTCTATCTTTATCTTGGGTATGCAGAAACATGTTGCGTTTTGACTGAAAGTTTGATGCTACATCAATATTTGTTTAACAGAAGACTAAAGAGGCAAATACAGAATAAATTGAGGACGGTAATAAGGTGACCATTGTATTAAACTCCGTGATAAAAGCGTTAACAATTTCACTCTGTTTATCTTTTCTACATTTTACAAAGTGAAGGGAGTGCATAGCGTTCTTTACTTAAGATAAACAAAATAGGATAAATTTATTATTTTAGAGTTCAGTACTACAGTTTTGACACTGTTATTAATAAGTTAATGTTAATTATTGGAAATAACGCCGTGAAATTATTTTATTTGAAAAATTAATTATCATTAAATATTGCACAACTAGATTAAAGCATAGCGTTACTTAGGACAATTTCATTTATAACATATGTACTTTCTCTGACGATGACAGTAAATAAGAATATATGATTAAAATTAACCTTAATTCAAATAAAAAGATTATTTTATTGCGTATTTTGTAATAAACTGCGTACATTTATGCATACCCATACTTAACTGAGTAACTCAAACATGAGTATGTTAATTCATATGTTTTTTGGACCTTTTTTTATTACTTTTTATATTCGTTATTAAATTATTTTTTTTAATCTATTGATTGTATCAGAAAACATTTCCTATTTGCCTCTGATAAATTATCTGCCGATTAGGCAAGCTTTTATGAAGATATTGATTCATACAGTCACCGCAAAAAAAAAAAAAAAAAAAAAAAAAAAAAAAATCTTGACACGTGCGATTTTAGACGTTTTGTTAAATATCTAGAAATATACATAAGGAATTATTCTGAATCTTCAAATATATAAATAAAATAGTATAAGTCATATATTTTCGCAAAGATTTCTGTCCAAACTCCAATAGGGAACCGTCAATAAATTGAAAAAGAACGAATATCTTTTGAATCAGCCTGTCAAAACTAATGTAGCAAAAACATTTAAACTTATGATTTTGATTAAATGGCCTATAATAATAAACTTTGTTCATTTATATGATGATAGCATGTGTACTCATAGAGAAATTAAGGTTTTTATAAAAATGGTTTTTGCTTATAATTTTTTGCTTATAATATGAAAAGTTCTAAATAAAAAACAATTTTCTTTTCAGAAAATATGCAAAACGAAATTATACATAACACCCTGTAATCAAAATTAAAAAAATATTAATAATTGTATGAAATATGAGCCAGTTTAGCAAATAAATTTTCACGGCGTATGCGTCATCTCTACAAAAATTTCATTTGCATATTGTGTTAGCTAGGTATATTAAGCAACTTCTGTTAAAATTTCATAATCATAGCTTGAAAATTCTGAAAATTACCGTCGAAAGAATAAGATCAAAATTCGATATTCCCAAAATGAAAGAAAAACATGAGGGGCTGTATCCATATTCCATTGATTAGTGTCTACACAATATTGCACGTACTACTATATTTGGATGCAGATCCTCATCTTTTTGTTTCATTTTTGGAATGACGAATATTCATCTAATTCTTTCGACATTAATTTTCATAATTTTTCATAATTTTGAAGCTATAGTTGTGACATTTTAACAAAAGTTGCTCAATACACTTAACTAACACAATATGCAAATGAAATTTTTATAGAGTTGACGCATGCACAGTGAAAATTTATTTAGTAAACTTGCTCATTTTTTATACAATTATTAATAATTTTTAATTTTTATTGCAGGGTATTATGTACAATGTTGTTTCTCATATTTTCTAAAAAGAACATTGTTTTATATTAAGAATTCTACAAATCATAAGAAAAAAACATTGCAAAAATTTTGACCTTTTTTATAAAAACCTTAATTTCTCTACGAGTATACTTTCTATCCGCATATAAATGAGCACAGTTTATTACCATAAGCCACTTAAGCAAAATCTGAAGTTTGAACGTTTTTGCTACATTAGTTTTGACAGGGTGATTCAAAAGATATTCGTTGTTTTTCAATTTGTTTGCGAACCCATAATTGATTTTGGACAAAACTTTTCGCAAAAAATATATGACTTGTACTATTTTGTTTACATACCTGAAGTTTCAGAATAATTCCTTATGTATATTTCTAGATATTTAATAAAACGTCTAAAATCGCAAGTGTCAAGATTTTTTTTTTTTTTTTTTTTTTTTTTTTTTTTTTGCGGTGATTGTATATACATATAGTTAGATAGACAGATGCAAAAAGACACACATAAGGTTTTTAAAAATATTTTTTTGTTTATATGTCATCTAAAAAGGATGATGATGTCTGCAAAAAAGATGTTTTACTGAAAAATACTCACAGAAAGATATTAATAATTAATACATTATAAAGATTATTCTGACATAACGCTAATTTTGTTTACAGATAATCTAAATATGTTGTAGAAGATTATGTTATAATTGAGGTTTGTAATAACCGGTTTTATGTATTTAATAATAAATGAATTTTTTTTCTAAACAAAAAAATGCTTTATTAGCGATCAACAAAACAGTTTCATTCATATCCTTCACTTATAAATTATATCTTCAAAGTGTACATTATTTTACAATTACAACTAACATATTTATAATATGTTATTGCCTAAAGTAAAATTACTGTTAACCCACATATAAGGTCATCCCCAGATAAGATCAGATTTTAGAAGGACCTTATGTGTGGTGTTGATCACCGGGTAGAACTTACCGTAAGAAAACTTCGCACACCAAAAAAAAAAAAAAAAAAACTGCGAAAGAGATACTTAGTACTTTAACAACATGTATCTTTATTTGAGAGAGTCATACGAGGGCCCACACAGGGGCACCTTTTTTAGAGCTCACAAAAACTACATCTTTACCAGAATATGGTCAGCAGCAGAATGACAAAATACAGCTATAAGCTTGGGCGCCAAATACAGGAGCAGAAAGTCCCATACAAAGGATTTTTTGGCGAGAGATATGGTAGACGAAGCATTTAGACTGAAAATAATCTCTTGCGGTTTTGGAAACCTATCCATTAGGGTTGCTAAAATTCTTACAGCCTGGGAACAGCGATAATCTACCGGATTGCACATTTTTGACAAAGAGATACGATAACCAGATGTGTGTGATAACAGATTAAAAAGGAGAAGTAAGCAGAATCAAACAGAGACAGTAAAAATAACTATTTATAAAGTTAGCCGTTAATTGGGAAGAATGAGAAGTGAGTGTGTAGAAATATTAACTGAAATGCACAGCTGCAAAATTCCTGACTAAGTCTACAGCGTTTTCTTTATCTTAACAATAAATGCGGTTTCCGAGAGACGACAGATGTTTTTGAGGAACGCAACGGCTATTCGTGAGAAAAGAAATAGTTTTTGAAATCTACAGAGCTGCAAAAGTTGATAATAAGTTTAACTTCTTATGTGAGTAGAAAAGAAAATAATTAATCTATTAATGCAGAATTCTCTTCACTCATTGAGTTTATTAGAGAAAAGGGAAGTTAAAAATTATAAGAATATATTAAAAGGAAACAATTACTGATTTTCTGATAGGGAGAAGATATGTAGCAAGAACTTTGCTACAAAACTCACTCTGGCAACCACAAAAAAACTAAATACTCGTATTGCAGTTTTTTTAACTATTATTATTATTACGTTAATAATACTGAATGCATCTTCCACCAAAACATAAATAAAATAAACCACATGTCAAACAAATACAAATATATTAGTATTACAAAAAACGAGAATGATATTTCCTTGCAATATATTTAAATAAAAGTAATTAGCATATATATGTGTTTTTTATAAACTTCATGACAGGGAGCTCCTTAAAATAGTCTACAATTGCCAAATAGTAATTTAGTAATATCGGATCCTTTACTATATTTATTTCGTAGTGTCGCTGGTACCAGCTGTTTTTTTATGCTGAGTGTCATGAGCAAAAATTGAGAGAAATATTTTGTGATCACTTAATAGATTTGTATTCCATAACTTCTCTTTAAATTGATCTTATTTTACATCAAAGTGCCATAAATTGCAAGCAAAAAAATATTTAAAAAAAACACAAAACACAAATAGTATATATTTTAAACTAAAAATAAAAGAAAACTATCTAAAATAATATGTTCTAAGTGGTAATTTATGTTGTTAAATAAAAAAAATAGAAAATTGAAATTTTTGCATAAGGCACAGGACTACGAAAAAAAAAGATGCAAATGGCACGCCCATAAAAAGTTTGTAGCCCTTAATCTTGTATCAAAAATACAAGTATTATGGCTTCAGTTTAAGACATCACCCCTAGGGGGAGAGGGAATAATGGACTGTCCCATATTGCGTACAATACAAGTCATCCCGCTCCTCAGTAAAATCGCACTGATCCACGAAAGGAGCGCGCTTGGAAGTCACATAAAATATTTTACATAAAAGAATTTGTAAGCCAATTCAAGGTGTGAATGTCTCGCAAGACAGGCGAGACGTGAAACCTTAGGGCAAACTTTTGAACGATTCACGACTTTTGGGGGATAGATTAAAAGAAGCAAAAATAAAACTATAAGAAACTAATGACTTGAATGAAATTAAATTGAAGTACACTGGTGTCCAAAAGTTAAGCATAATTGGTAATTAAGTAATTATTTTTAAGTAATGAAAGAAATATGAATCGGAATGTGCTGAAACTTCAGGTGTGTAAGCAAAATAGTAAGCGTCACATATTTTCGCGAAGAGTTTTCCCCGAAATCGAGCAGGGGACCGTCAACAAATTGAAAAAGAACGAAGATCTTTTGGATAACCCTGTCAAAACTAATGTAGCAAAAGCGTTCAAACTGCACATTATGATTAATTGGCTTATTGTAATGTACTGTGTTAATTTTTACAAGGATAGCATGCATACTCGTAGAGAAATTAAGGTTTTTATAAAAACAGTCCTAAATTTTTCCAAGTTTTTTGCTTATAATTTGCAGAGTTCTTATTATAAAATAATGTTCTTTTCTGAAAATATAACAAACATCATTGTACACAATACCCTATCATCAGAATTTAAAAATAATAAAAATTGTATGAAAAATGAGTATGTTTAGTAAATATTTTTTCATTGCGCATGCGTCAACGATATCAAAATGTTATTTGCATATTGTGTTAGTTAAATGTATAGAGCAACTTCTGTAAAAGTTTCAAAAACATAGCTTGAAAATTCTGAAAATGGGAGCCTATAGAATTAACTCAAAATCCATTATTCCTAAAGGAAGCAAAAAAATCAGGGGTTTTACCTAAATATAGTTGTACGTGCAATATTGTGTAGGCACTAAACAATGGAATATGGATATAGCCCCTCATCTTTTTGCTTCATTTAGGGAATAAAGGATTTTGAGTTGATTCTATAGGCTCCCATTTTCAGAATTTTCAAGCTATGTTTTTGAAACTTTTACAGAAGTTGCTCTATACATTTAGCTAACACAATATGCAAATGACATTTTGATATCGTTGACGCATGCGCAATGAAAAATTATTTACTAAACATACTCATTTTTCATACAATTTTTATTATTTTTAAATTCTGATGACAGGGTATTGTGTACAATGATGTTTGTCATATTTTCAGAAAAGAACATTATTTTATAATAAGAACTCTGCAAATTATAAGCAAAAAACTTGGAAAAATGTAGGACTGTTTTTATAAAAACCTTAATTTCTCTACGAGTATACATGCTATCCTTGTAAAAATTAACACAGTACATTACAATAAGCCAATTAATCAAAATGTGCAGTTTGAACGCTTTTGCTACATTAGTTTTGACAGGGTTATCCAAAAGATCTTCGTTCTTTTTCAATTTGTTGACGGTCCCCTGTTCGATTTCGGGGAAAACTCTTCGCGAAAATATGTGACGCGTACTATTTTGTTTACACACCTGGAGTTTCAGCACATTCCGATTCATATTTCTTTCATTACTTAAAAATAATTACTTAATTACCAATTATGCTTAACTTTTGGACACCAGTGTAAATTGAAACAGACTGTCCTAGTAATATAAAACAAGTAGTCATGATTAGGTGCTAATACAACTGGAATATTTCAATAAAAAGAATATTGCCGAGTTAAACGGATGGCATTGAGCTCACAGGATACGCATACTAATTGTACATTAAAGCCTTATATTTTCAAGGGTTAATTCCTTTCGAAAAAAAATAAAGGGAAACAGCTCTCCCCTTTCCCCTTTTTTATACTTATCATTGAATCTCCTAAACTATCAAGGACATGCTTTATCATATAAAAAATCTATATGCAAAATTCAGAGAAAATCGGATAATTCTTTAAAAAAAACCCATTTAGCGTTTATATAATTCAAGAGGAGTTATCCCCCTGTTTTATACTTAACCATTAAACTTCCAAAACTATTCAGAGATTTGAATGAAATCTGACAATTCTGCTGGAAAAACCCATTTATATAAATTAAGGGGAGGTGCATTAGAACCCCCGTTCTCCCTGTTTATGCTTATTCAATGAACACCTAATAACAGTCACGGAATCGCCTCATCAGAATGATCCTATTTCTAAATTTTGAACGAAAACTTAATTCTGCATGAAAAACCCATTTATATCAATTAAGGAAAGGGGCACGAGATCCCTGTTCTCCCTCTTATACATATCGAATGAACTCCAAAAACTAATCAGGGAAGCGCCTTGTCAGGATATAACTATATACAAAGTTTCAAATGGTTTCGGACATTTTTATTATGAGTTATCGCGTTACGTAAGCACGTATTTACATACAGAACGGGCGGGCACATAAGCTCTCAGGCTATGATAGCCTGTGAGCTAAAAATGAGAATGAGGAACGGTTTTAACGCATGGCACTATTCCATCAAGTCTAAATTAATTTATAACTATTGCTAAAATATAATGTTGGGATAAAATGCATGTGATAAAAATCAATGATTAGTGAACTAAGTGACCTTCTTCTTATGCATTGCCACTACATAAAAAGAGGTGAGTGTAATAAGGGACTTGTAAAAAATAACCATGTCATGTAAATGTGACAACCGAAAATGTCACTAAGTGTCACTTATAAACAAACGTATTATGTGAAGGAAATAATGACTTGAACATACGAGATGAAACTGTTAAGGCTGAGCATGACAAACTGTTAAAAAAGCAAAAATGTCAACTGTGTTTTTTTTCTTCTTCTTTAGAGTGAGTCATTTATTAAAAATGAAACTAAGAAAATTTGACGGTATGTGTGTTAAAAGAAAAACCCAAGTTATTCATGTGAATGAAATTTCAAATACCTAACTACAAAGTAGTTATCAAATTTACTGAAGAAAGGTTCATATCTCATATGAAAAAAAAAAATGTAAACACATGACATAAAAGTGTAGCGTGTCACCATGAACCAGTTATGACAAAAAAATGAAAATCGTGTGCAATCCTCAACCAGAGAAACGAAAAATGTTAATAACCACATGACCTAACGTGTTACACATGACATAGTGTATTCGCATGACATAGTGTGTACCACATGACCTAGTGTATTGCGCATGACTGAGTATACATAGAAAAAGAAAAATTAATAGAACGTGAAACCACATGACATAGTGTGTAAAATCACATGACTAATAGAGAAACACATGACCTGAATGTTGTAACCACATGATATAATGTAAAAATCACATGACTCAAAGGAAAAAAAAAACATATGACATGAGTGTAGAAAGCACATGACCTTGTGTGAATAAAATCACTTGAATGCAAAAAAAAAAAAAAAATGTGTGTAATAAGAAAAATTTACTTAGTATCTAATATACCATGAACTAGAGAAAAACGCATGACTATAAGTTAAAAAAAAAACATGACTCTATGTTGAAGAAACAAAAAAATTTAATCATATACCGAAAAAAATTTTTGGAAAGCTACAATTTAACTGAGAAACCATAAACAATCGAAGCGAAAAAAATATTTTGTCAAGTGTGAAAAATGTAGCCTCTATAACCAATAGAATAGAAATGTTATCTATGTTAAACTGCAAACCTGTTACTGAATAAAACAGAACATTATAGAGGAGAGAAAAAAATATGCTTGATTGTGTAAATATGTCTGGAATGATTGTATACATCTAAGCGAAAAATCCGAAACCAAGTGAAAACAAAATTGACGACCCGCATCAAAATTTCACTCCTACATGTCTTTCCTTCCATTACTCAACCATCTGCGCGCCTGATAGTCGAATAAGATAAAAGAAAAAAATACATTCGTACACAAAATTAATGTGAAGACAACTTGTTATAATTTAAAGTGTAACAGAAAATGTAACGGAACAAAATACCAAATGTTTTATACAAATGAAAAAACAAATCTATCAAACTGTGATCTTTCACTATGATGTATATAACCTAGAAACAAAAAAAATTCTCATTTGAAATAGACACAGTTGTATGAAGCAATTGTCTTTGAATGTTTATATATCTTTTGACATTTGGGCAATTATGAGAAAAAGCTGTATGCTGCGTGTCAAAATGGGTGTTATTTGACTCATTGCACTTCATGCAATTAATGCATTTTGATGTGTTTACACAATTAGGATCTTTATGTGACATTGCACATGCAGGGCATATGATGTAATTAGGACACAATTTACTTAAATGAAACACACTTTGACATGTGAAACATCTCTTTATAGAAATGAATCTTTTAACAGCAAACTTTGTGGACTGAATAACGATATGTTTATGCACAAGCAAAATTTCGGCTAAGTGCGATGGCATCAAAAATCCAGTTAAATAAATTAAAATGTTTTATCTTTATTTTGTTTTGAAATTGAATGTCAGATGAAGAACTAGCAGCTACATTCGAAATAGCCAAAAGAATGTTAGGTATGTTAAAATCTTCAGGCAAATGCATGATTAAAACAGGGGTAAGATTGCTAATATTTCTCTTAGTGGTACTGAAATTACTGGAATGAGAAGAATTGCTACCTTCAATTAAATCATTAACTTGTTGGTGGCTAGAAAAAGGAGGGTTTGTATTACAAATGTCTTGTGCTGTAGTGTGAGAAGAGTTATCAATGAGATTTTTGTCTGTCTGTGTGGACATATACTGGACAGTTTTTAGACAAGTGGTATTAACCGAAGAAGTGATATCTATTTGAGCATTTGATACCTGAGGTTTAGTTTTCCATTTTTGTTCCTGTGTCATTTCACGTAATCTTTCCAACAGCTTGTTATTTACCAAAAACAAATTTTCTTTTTTTTTTGTTTTACTTTGTAATACTCATCTTTGAATACTTGAAAGGTCTCATTCAAAATATTAAAATCCCATTAAATTGTAAATTTGAGTTCCTTAAAATTAGAGGCTAATGTATCAGTGTTGTTTTGATTTTTTATTTGATTTTGAAACGCTGTAACCTCTGCGATAATTGTGTCAGAAATCTTTGTTTAATTTTGCTCAAAGAACTCAAGTAAAGGGGATATTGAAACATGTGTTTGCTCAAATTTAGACCCAAATTTACTATCTCTCTCTGACATTGTTTAAGAAGTAGCTGAAGCCTGTTTTAGCTCTATATCAGCCATAGATTCTTACAAAAGTAAATGCACAAATATAAATAAAAAAAAGATTTATAAATAAATTAGGCGCACCGAAAAAAATGCCAAATTTGAATGTTAACCACAGTATTAAAATAATAGTAATAATTTGGGGGAAATAACATACAAAAAAATAATGCACGGCCAAACAAAAAAATAAATAAATTTTGCACTAGTCAGAAAGCAAACCCTTCACAAGTTATCAGTGAATTTAGAAAAACATTTAATGAGGGGGGGGGGGTAATGCAAACAAGATATGAACACTGAAAATAAAACTAAAAAAAAATGCAGACACTGATCAATACTTTAAAAAATATACCTGCAGATACAAAAAGTTTTTTAAACCATCTACTGCTTTAAAAATAAAGTATGTCATCTTTTTAAAAGAATTGTATACGCCTAAGTTCCTCTACAAAAAACGACAAATCGAAACAAAAACTTCAAAAGTATGTCTAACAAGATGTTAGCAATGTTAATGGTAAAAATGTTTAGTAAACAAGCCGAGAATAAGAATCTCAAAATGCTTTTAGTTAATCAGCAAAAAAGAAATATCAGATAAAAAAAAAAGAGCAATAAAAAATAAAATCTAAACTCTGATATCTAAGTATTCAACACAAAGATACTAAAACAGCATACACTGTAACTAATATTAATTTTTGAAAAGAAAGCATGAAAAGAGAAGAATGCAATCAAAAGTGCAAATTAAATACTAAAACTTTAAAAATGTACTTTATTTAATTTAATAAAATCTTCTCTGTATTCAAGCTGACATACATGAATAAAAAGAAAGTAACTAGGAATAATATTATGGCTAATGATGTTTTTTTTTAAACTAATAAAGTATGAAAAGGAAAAATATCAAAATCATAGCATGTAAACATAAAAAAAATTACTGTTAATTTGAAAAATGTTTAAATTAAAAAAATTCCTGTTCATACCTTTTTTGTTTGGATAATTTATATATATATTTCCTCTTTTTTCCAATATAGCATTATGTACCAACAGCATTAATTTTTTTACACATCTTTTACTTAACTAACATTTTTGTTGTTGTTATTGCTGCCGTCATTTATAATGATAACTATATGCAAAAAGGTGGGTGCGACGACCCATAATTGCATCAAAATCATAAATTCACAACTTTTTTGTCTGACTTATTCTTGTCATAAGTTATCTTTCACATTGTTTTGAAAACAAATAACTTTCGTTTTCTATATTTCATTCTTACGGAAGTTTTTTGATACAAATTTTCTTAACCGCTTTCGTTTATTGTTGTTAATTTCGTAGCACTTATGAATAAATATGTGCGGGTACGACGACCTGTTCTTTAAAACATATGATTTTGTATCTTCTCAATTTTTAATAATCTTGCATTCACGATTTGTTGCATATATATTTTTTATATATTTAACACTTGTTTGTTATACCAGAGCACTGTCATAGATCGTACACTGTAAAAAAATTCTGTAAGGGTACTAAACATTTTCTAGGAAACTGGGAACTTTTCATGTAACGGTAACAAGAAAAACCCATGTGACCGATTCTAAAACTTGAATTTTACCGTTGTTACCGTTACAGGGAAAGTTCTTGGAATCCATGTTTCCAAGAAAAAGTTTAGTACCTTTACAGATTTTTTTTTTTTTACAGTGTAGATAATTAAAACAGCATATCTCACAATTACCCACCTCCGACATCAATAACACAACAGATGACACTTTTTGTTACGCCGCTGGGATGATTAACAAACATCACAAAAGCCGTAGACAAAGATCAGTTTTGTTGGGGCACAACATAGGGTGAGATGAAGACAGGAATGATTATTACAGAGTGCAGCAGTCGGGGGGGGGGGCGAAAACAATCTCCAACTTTATGTTCAGTCGAAATCGAAGTCCCTGATTTCCAACCTTGACCTAGAAGAAAAGAAACACTGCACGGCAAGCCAGTGGTGCGACCGGCGACCGTGGCAACGAATTTTGAAGGCCCAAAGAAGGAAAAAAAGTTACGTGAGACGATTTTCATTCTCACTAGGAAAAACGGAATATGCAGAGAGATATTGGAACTAGGGAGAAAATGTATTTCTTTACAGCTGGAAATGCTGGTGAAGGGAAAAAAAATACATCTTCGCAGCCGGCCTTGTATCTTGGGAATAAAAGTTGTTTTTTTGTAACCAGTCCTGGTTAGTTGATAACAGTGTGTGAGTGAATGCATAACAGTATCCAGTAGAAGAAGAAAATTTTAAAGTTATTTTAAGGAAGTTTTAATGAAAAAAAACAGAGGCCGATGCACCAGTTTATGTGGTGTTGATCACCAGCCCCGGGTAGAACTTACCGTAAGAATACTTCGGACACAAAAAAAAAAAAAAAAAAAAAAAAAAAAAAAAAAAAACTCCGAAAGAGACATTTAGTACTTTAACAACATGTATGTTTATTTGAGACAGTCATACGAGGGTCCACACAGGGGCGCGACTTTTTAGAGCTCATGAAAACTACATCTTTACGAGAATCTGGTCAACAGTAGAATGACAAAATACAGCTATAAACTTGGACTTCAAATACAGGAGCAGAAAGTCCCATACAAAGACTTTTTGGTGGGAAATATGGTACACGAAGCATTCAGACTCATAATAAGTTGATAATAAGTTTAACTTCTATTAGTGAGTAGGAAAGAAAAGAATTAAACTATTAAATGTAGAATTCACTTCACTCATTGAGTTTATTAGTGAAAGAGAAGTTAAAAAATATATAAGAATCTATTAAAGGGAAAAAAAATAACTGATTTTCAGATAGGGAGGAGATATGTAGCAAGAACTTCGCTACAGTATGGGTGACTAAATGTGGGTCATTTGACGTAAAATGGGAGAAATATTAGATAATTCCGTGACCACATAAGAACCAATTTTAATAAGGTATTAGAGACATGTTCAATTCGTATTCAATAAGAAATCTGCAAAATATCTTGAAAAAATATATATTAGCAGTTTTAGACATCTAAAAACTTGTGATATAAAATGGCATGCGTGCAATCGTCCACAGTTGTAAGTTTGAAGTTCTGTATCTTGAAGACTATTTAACAAAAATGGATTTTTTTTTAAATATTGTAATCTCTCACAAAATATATTCATGTTTATTGAGTAATCATAATCTGGTAATACTCTAATAATACTCTGATTAATCTTAAATTGGTTATAAATATGAAAAATTTGTGAATTTTGAGAAAATTAATAATATTATAATTAAAAAAATCTTTGAAATTGATGACTGATGTAGGATTAGATATGAATACTGAATTTTCCAAATTTGAAAGTTGTCAATCCTTCCCTTCATAAAAAATAGAAACATTAAACAAAATTACAAAATTTATCATTTTTCTTCTTATGTACCCTCATAAAAAATAATAAAGAAAAAATCTAACATTAACAATACTGTACAGCCATAATGAGCAATACGCCAAAATTTTCAAGCGTGTCTTTTGATTCCTAACTTAAAATAATTAGTTTAAAAAGAAAATAACTGTTACATTCCATGGGCTATTCCTGATATAATTCGAACGTGTTTCTTAAAATGTTGCAGGTTTTAAAAGGGGAAAATTAGTTCTGTTAACTACTTTTTCTATCTAGATTTTTCATTACTATGTATGTGTTTCTTAATTAATTTAATTTTTTTGTCAAATCAAATTATAAATGTACTTGAGGCAAAAATAAACTGAAAGCAAGAATAAAAGCTTCTATATTTAAAATATGCACTCTTATCTAGATATATCAAATATTTTAAACGTTTTGAATATTTTCTTCATGTTCCATGTGATAGAAATATTGAATTTTTTGCTGAAAAACTTTAACAAATTATTTTTCTCATTAAGGAATAAAAAGGAACGGGATAAGGAAAAACTCTTTCTATATTAAAAATGTACTCATTAGCTATAACTTTAAATAATTTTATAAGCGTAAAATACTTCCTTCATGTTCAGGCAAATAATAGAAATATATCATTTTCCCCTAGAAATTTAGTATTATTTTTTTTAATTGCAGAATAAAACACAAATACTGTATTACGCTAATCTGTTATTTGTAGTTTATTATTAATTGTACATTTTTTTTAATACTGGCCTTCCATTTCTAAGGTTAATAATAAAAAATAAAAATTCAAGCATTTATAAAAAAGCTCATTTTTTTATAACTTTTAGTGACAACTTTTTCTATAACTTTTGGTTAAAAAAGTTGTATACTTAAATAAACAATTCTGAAAGCTATTATTTTGTATTTACTCAGTGAATTATTTTATATAAATGATAACTTACCTTAACAACTGTGATATGCCAGCCACAGCTGATTTTCTGATTTTATATGGAATGATGCATATCGGATATTGACTGTGTAAACGGTAGATTATAAATATATTTATATTACTGAACTTGCAATTTCATAATACCCTTCAAAGACACTATAAAGCTTTTATTACTGCATATTTCTCAATATTTATAACATAAAAATTTTAATAATTCTTTAGTTGAAAATGCCTTTTAACTTTTTATATATAGTTGAATACGCATTTATAAAACATGGTATTAAATAAGCGCATTATATTTCCAAAGCGTAATATAAAAATAAAGTAAATGGAGGATAACATTGAACTTTAGATACATGTACATTTTATCTTCTCGCATGCATGCAGTTTAGTTTTTCATAAAGCATTTTAATACATATATGAATACTTTGATACATATTCCGTTATAAAATTGGACTGTGATAATATTTTTGCATGTCATAATATAACCAAATGTCAATGTTGCGTTAGGCGAAGCAGAAACATAAATCATTTCGGAATAGATATATATGTAGTTTAAAAACGCAATTTTCGGAATTCATTCCGGTGAATGCGTCATAAGAAACACATCTCAATTCCATTTGGGTTTCTAATTTTAGAAAACGGATGATATTATATTATCTAACAGAATTTTGTTCTTTTCCGTTGTGAATATTTATTGGGTGCAATTTGTTACTGATTATGATAATAGTAAAATGATTATATAACTCAGAAAAGAAATTTTTGGTCTGATTATTATCCATAATATTTATTTTATTTTAATCAAATTTACTCTTTTTAATAATACAATTACAAAAATTCATAAATCGAATGTAGATTTTGAAATATTTCTCTTTACCAACAGAATATTGTATAAAAATTAATATTATTATTAATTTAAAATATTATTATAATTATTAATTTAAAATTTTTATAGAATGGATTGAAAAGTTTAAAAAACAAAAGAAAATATAACTTTGTAAGAATCATAATTATGTACCCCACCTAATGCACTCAAAATAAGATGCGCTAAAAAATGCGTACAACAGAGTAATAACGTACTACATTTCCAAATTAACTCTGATCGGACACCTTAAAAATTTGCATTTTTTTTGTAAATAAACAAAAGAAAAAAATGAACTCGATAATACGTAGAAAAGACTTTCCTGTGCTTTTGAGTAAATTTATTATACATAATTTATTTAATAAGCATTAAAATGATCCGAAAAAAAAGTTTCAATATAGATAAGGATTTAGTGGAATTCTATAGTATGATCCTTTAAAAAAACTATAAATGTCATTTCTTCTATAACCATGAGGAGCAATTATTTTGACAAATTGAAGGAAGCATAAAAATCTCGTTGTCGTATCATCGTAACATTTAGAAAAGTCACCGAAAGCGAATTTTATCCTATAAATATACGACAATGTAATGGGATTCTTCAGTGTAAAAATGAAAATGATTATTTATAATATTGAAAATTCTACACTGCTCAAAACAACTAAGCGAACACATGTTTTTAACGAAATTACGCAAATACTTATATCGATAAATAACAAAAAATAAATCACCCATAAATCCCAAGAGGAAAGAGAAAATTGCACTTTTAGGTGGTGCAATATTGATAATGGCCTAAAATTAGCTATTTCAGCGTCCCCTTCCGGCGGATTTTTTTCAAATTCCGGGAGGACCAACAAGTCATAGTCATACACTTACACAAAAAATTTGCTTTAATTTGAACCATAACTTCATATACTTTTGATCGCTAAAATATTAAAAATTGCACAAAAATCGCGACTACAGTGCCCCCTTCCGGTAGATATTTTTTCAAATTCAGGAAGAACCAACTAGACATAGCCATACACTTACACAAAAAATTTGGTTCAGTTCTATGCATAACTTCATCCACTTTCGATACTTTTTCTTCTGTACAATATTGAAAATGGCACAAAAGTCGCGATTACAGTGCCCCCTTCCGGCGAAATATTTCAAAATTGAAGGAGGGCCTGCTTGCTACACCCAAAAACCTTCACAAAAAAGTTTGGTTCTGTTCTATGCATATTTTCACACACTTTTTTATGGTAGAATGGCGACACACGACGCACAGACAGACATACACACAGATTCGCACACAGACACACGGACCAACAGACATTTTCTAAAAACATGTTTTTTGGAATCTCTAACCCTTAAAATATGTAAATCCATCGAAAAGCGGAAGTCGAAAAAAAATTCGATTAAAATACTTTATTCTATTGAAGATAGAAGAAAGTAACAATAAAGATTTAAGCATTTACAAAAACTCAATTTTGTACAACTTTTAGTGATTTTTTTTATATTTAAATAAACAATCCTGAACTATTATTTCGTATTTACTCATAAGTGAATTATACTACATAAATGATGATTTTCCTTAACAACTGTGACACGATAGGCACAGCTGATTTGCTCATTTTATATTGAATGATCCATATCGGATATTGATTGTGTGAACGGTATATTAAAGAGTATTTATATTACTGAACTTGAATTTCCGTAATACCCTTCAAAGACATTATAAATGTTTAATTACTACATATTTTTCTATATTTGTTATATAGAAATTTTGATAATACAGATGTTGAAAAATGCATTTTAAAGTTTTATACATAGATGATACGCATTTATAAAACATTGAATTAAGTAAGTATTAAGTAAGTGAATTACATTTTGAAAGCATAATATTCAAATAAAGTAAAAGGCGGATAACATTGAATTTTAGATACATGTACATTTCATCTTCTCACATGCATACAGTTCAGTTTTTCATACAGGATTTTAATGCATACATGAATAGTTTGATATGTATTCTGTTATAAAATTTGACTGTGATTTTGACTGTGAATATTTTTGCGTGTCATAATGTAACCAAATGTCAATGTTGCAATAGGCGAAGTAGAAACATAAATCATTTCGGAATAGATATATATGTAATTTGAAAATACAATTTTCGGAATTCATTCTATTGAATACGTCATAAGAAACACATAAGAATTCCATTTGGCTTTCTAATTTTGGAAAATTTTATTGGGTGCGTTTAGATTATTGATTGTAATGATAGTACAAATGGCTTTATAACTCAGAAAATGAATTTTTTGTCTGATTATTACCCCTAACATTTACTTTGTGTTCATCAAATTTACTCTTTCTAATAATATAAGAACAAAAATTCATACATCGAATATAGATTTTGAAACACTTCTCATTACAACAGAACATTGTTTAAAAATTATTAATGATTTTTATAGAATGGATTGTAATGTTTTAAAAAACAAAAGAAAATATAACTTCGTAAAAATAATAATTATGTATACCACCTAATGTACTCAAAATAAGATGCGCTAAAAAGTGCATACCACAGAGTAATTGCGTACTACAATTTTCTTATAAACTCTGATCGAACACCTTAAAAACTTGTGTGTTTTTGTAAATAAACAAAAGGAAAAAATGATCTCCATAATACGTAGAAAAGACTTTTCAGTGCATTTGAGTAAATTTATTATGTTTAATGTATTAAATAAGCATTAAAATGATCAACAAAAAAGTTTCAATACAGATAAATGATTCAGTGGAATTCTACAGGGTGTCCCCTCTCAACGGTGGCCAATGGTTAATTTCTAAACCGTTAGTCATAGACATATAGTTCCAACTGCAAAAATGCTTTAAAAAAGGTAAAGAATTGTTTTTCAAGCGATTTAGCTCAAAATAAAATTTTATTGAAAAATTGCGAAAATTAACTTTTTATACGATCCCCCGGTCCTATAAGTGATATTTAGTAAATTTTTCCCACTACTCTAACAAGTAAGATAAAAAGATCCCATTCACATAACATTAAAATTGACAGAGTTATAAAGCTTTAAATTTCATGACTTAAACCACTTTTCTGTAGCTAATTACGAATGAATTGGACTGAGCTTTAAGGGAACGTTCACTAAGAGCTTAAAGTATTATAAAGGGCGTCTATTTTCAACGCTGTCTAATAGCTAATTCCTAAACCATTTGCTACAGACATATATTTCCAATTTCTAAAAGGTTTTAAATGAGATAAAGAAATATTTTAAAAGCAATTTCACTGAAGGTGCTACCACTGTATAAGTTTTACGGTAATGTTAATTTTTATTATTTAACTTCTAGATTGGTTAAAATAGTTGAAGACGTGAGTTTTAAAATTCTCTTTATCGTGAAAATCAAATTTTGGGAAATCGCAATTTTATTTTAAAAGGTGTGGTATTTTGATAAGCCTTTATTTTGCTTAAAAAGTTCGTACTTATTTTTCCCTAGCTCAAAATTTCGATTCAATTTTTAACTCACTTCCAAATATCCGATCGAGGTTCAATTTGCACACTTATTTATATCCAGTGACAGTATAATATTAATACAATTTTAAGTGAGTAGCATTTATTTATTTTATAGGATTACATCAAATTCTGTTAGGTTAAGTAATCGAATAGAATAGTAAATATATGTCATTTTGTAACGATTTGTGACGGTTGCTTTCCATAAATTAAATTAACAAACTTTCTGTTATTTTTTTACTTATAATTTTAGTACAAATTTTGCTTTAATATGTAATCATCAACATAAATTTTAAAATAATATTGTAAATATTATTTTAATCTCAATGTTTAATGTGAAGTTTTATATCTTGCGTTTATTTTTATTTCTGGTAAATTTGTGACTGACCCCTAATTTGAAGCAAAAAAGATGCTTCAACTTTAAACAGCTATTACTCGATCAGTTTTAATCGCAGAGGAATGGGATTTTTTTTGTATAATTTGTTACAGTAGTGGGAAAAATTTACTAAATATCACTTATAGGACCGAGGGACCGTATAAAAAGTTAATTTCTGTAAATTTTTAATAAAATTTTATTTTGAGCTAAATCACTTGAAAAAGAATTCTTTACCTTTTTTAAAGCATTTTTGCAATTGGAACTATATGTCTATGACTAACGGTTTAGAAATTAGCCATTGGCCACCGTTGAGAGGGGACACCCTGTATAGCATGCTCCTTTAAACAAACTGAAAATGCCACTTCTTCTATATTCATGAGAAGCCATTATTTTGCCAAATCAGGAATGCATACAAATCTCATCGTCATATAATCGTAACTTTAATAAAAGTCACCGCAAGCGAATTTTAGCCTATATACGACAATGTAATGGGATTCTTCAGTGTAACAATGAAAAGGATCATTTATAATATTAAAAATATCTACACTGCTCTAAACAATTAAGATAGCACATGGTTTTAACGAAATTACGCAAAAACTTATATCGATAAATAACAAAAAAATAAATCATCCACAAAGCCTAAGAGGAAAGAGAAGAGAAACTTCATATGAAAATCAAAATTTGTTATTATTATTATTATTATTATTGTTATTATTATTATTATTATTATTTAGTTGAGGCAAAAATAAGCTGAAAACAAGAATAAAAATTTCTATATTTAAAATATACACCATTATCTGTTATATCAAATATTTTAAACTTGTTGAACAGTTTTCTTCATGTTTAATGTAACTGATAAAAACATTGAATTCTACGTTTTTCGTCGAAAAACTTTTGCTAATTATTTTTTCTCATTAAGGAATAAAATTAACGGGAAAAAAAATAAAACATTCGAAATTAAAAATGCATATCATTATATGTAACTTTAAATAATTTTATAAACCTAAAATATTTCCTTTATGTTCAGACAAATAACAGAAATATTTCATTTTCCCTTAAAAATTTTGTGTTATTATTTTTTAATTGCAGAATAAAACACAATAATATATTACGCTAATCTCTTATTTCTTGTTTATTCTTAATTGTACATATTTAATAATACCGTCCATTTCTGAGGCTAATAATCGAAAATAAAGTTTCAAGCATTTACAAAAAAGTTCAATTTTGAACTTTTAGTGAAATTGTTTACACTTAAATAAATAATCCTGAAATGTATTATTTTATAGTTACTCCTAAGTGAATTATCCTACTTAAATGATGATTTTCCTTAACAACTGTGACATGTAAAGTAGAGCTGATTTGCTCATTTTATATGGAATTATCCATAATGGATATTGACTGTATAAACGGTATATTGAAAAAGTATTTATATTACTAAATTTGAATATTCTTACTACCCTTCAAAGACATTATCAAGCTTTTTTACTGCGTATATCTCAATATTTATAACATAAAAATTTTAATAATACAATAGTTGAAAATGAATTTTAACATTTTATACATAGATGAATAAGCATTTATAAAATATTGTATTAGCTAAGTGCATTACATTTCCAAAGCATAATATAAAAATGAAATAAATGATGGATAATATTGAATTTTAGATACATGTACATTTCATCTTCTCGCATGTATACAGTTTAATTTTCATAAAAGATTTTAATACATGTATGAATAGTTTGATATAAATTCCTTTACAAAATTTGACTGTGATCATTCTTTTTGTGTGTCATAATATAAGCAAATGTCAATGTTACGTTAGACGAAGCAGAAACATAAATCATTTCGGAATAGTTATAGATGCAATTTAAAAACACAATTTGCAGAATTCGTTCCGGTGAATACATCATAAGAAACACATCTCTATTCCATTTGGTTTTCTAATTTTGGAAAACAGATGGTTTTATTATATAGATGATTTTATTATATAAAAAATTGTGTTCTTTTCCGCTGTAAAAGCTTACTGTGTGCATTTCGATTACTGATTGTGATGATAGTACAAATGGTTTTATATATCAGGGAATGAATTTTTTGTCTGATTATTATTCCTAAGATTTTCATTCGTTTAATCAAATTTACTCTTTCTAACAATACAAGAACAAAAATTCATGCATCGAATGTAGATTTTGAAACACTTATCATTACCAACAGAATACTGTTTAAAAACAATTATTTATTTTTATAGAATGGATTGAAATGTTTAAATAACGAAAAAAAGTATAACTTTGTAAAAATCATAATTATGTACACCACCTAATGCACTCAAAATAAGATGCGCTAAAGAGTGCGTACCACACAGTAATAGCGTACTGCAATTTTCGAATTAAATCTGATTAAACACCTTAAAAATCTGTGGGTTTTTTTTTTTCGTAAATAAATTAAAGGAAAAAACTGAACACCATAATACGTAGAGAAGACGTTCCAGTGCATTTAATATGTTAAACAAATATTAAAATGATAAAAAAAACGTTTTAATACATATAATGATTCAGTGGAACTCTATAGTACGCTCCTTAAAACAAACTATAAATGACACTTCTTCTATGCTCATGCGAAGAAATTATTGTGCCAAATTCAGGGATGCGTAAAACTCTTATCGTCTTATCATCGTAATATTGATAAAAGTCACCGCAAGCGAACTTATCCCTATTTAGGACAATGTAATGGATTTCTCCAGTGTAACAATGAAAATGATCGTTTATAATATTGACATTCTATACTGCTCAAAACAATGAAGGGAGCACATGGTTTTAAAGAAATTATGCAAATACTTTTATCGATAAATAATAAAAAATAAATCATCCATAAAGCCTAATAGAAAACAGACGAAGAAACTTCATACGGAAATCAAAATTCACTCAGTTTATTATTATTATTATTATTATTATTATTATTATAATTATTATCGTTGTTGTTATTAGAAAGGGTGACAACAACGTGATTCAACAACGCGATTCACACGAATCCATGGTATGGCATATTATAGGAAAATTAGAATCCGGGCAAACACAAGGAAGTGTCCTGGACGCTTTTGGAGTCACCGGTGGTGTCGTGCAAGGCTCTTTAATTGACTCCAAGAAACAGGGAATGATATACATTAACCAAGGCAAAGTCTACAATGGGCCACTACACAACTGATGACCGGTATATTCTGTTAACAGCACGTCTGAACAGAACAAACAATTCTACTCAGCTGTTAAGACAGTTAGTTGCTCTTGGATACAAGACGAAGGGTGTGCAACCAAACAGTATGTAATAGGCTTCATCAAGGAGGTCTCTATTCATGTAGGCCAATGGTCTGTAGCAATAACTTGATTATTTTTCAGAAATATATTTATTCTTCCTTTACCAAAGAATATGAATTCAGTAATATTAACAAAAATTGCAAATTCAAATATGTATGAAATTATTATAAAAATTAGAAAAGTAAAATTATATCCCTACATCTGAACAGAATGTTTCATTCTTTACATCCGCAAAATATTTGCGGATTTTAGGTTTGTGAATATGAGAGAGTCTACTGTGTTAAGAAAACTACTGCACACAAAACTACGAAAATTACTCGTATTATAGAGAGTTTTTTCTTAAACACCCTGATGAAGGCAGTTTTTAAATCGAATACTTTTGTTATTGGATATTTAATGTTAAAGTTGGTCAAAATCGTTCCAATAAAAAAGTTTTATAGGAACAAAAACTATACATAGTATTTTAAACATAAGTAGATAATTTTATACATTAAAAGTTCCTGATATGCATACTGTATTTATTTATCGATTTTTTTACATCTTTTTTGAGGATTTATTTCCATGTTAAAAAGAAATTTTCAGAATTTGGAGAGACATTTTTAAACATTTTAAAAAAGCTTATTTTAAATTCATACCAAACGACAAAGAATAATATATCCAGAAATGCTCCATTATTGGACATTAAACACTGACCAATGAGAAAACTAATAAAACAAAAACTATAAGTATTCCAATTTTGGACAGTAATTTGGACAAATCAGAAAATGAAAGAAGTTGCGGAATTCAACCAATAATAATAATTCAATAAAAAACTCAGATATACTTCAGATTTCCCAATTTTCTACAGAGAAAAACAACTATCTTCCAAAAAAAAACAAAAAAAAAAACTTTGTATAAATATTTGTGCATACAAGAAATAAAAATATAGTCATTATTATAAGGAACTTTTAAAATCCGACATACGGAACATCACAGTTAGAGGAAGAACCTACATTTGATTTTATAGAAAATAGCATTAAAATAAAAGATTTCAGCTAAGTTTTAAGTTAGAATAGTAAAGTTTTTGCCATTTTGTTCGAAATTGGCTAATTAAAAAAGATATTTTCACGATTTCGTGTTCTAAAGAGATATAATCAACAAGTTTAATTTTCGGAATTTTCTTCGAAAAGTAGAATGAAATTAAAAGATTTAAAAGTAATTTTAGTAAATATAAAATATAGATATATTATCAGAAATTTTACAGAAATCCCATGCAAAGAAAATTATTTTTTTCAGGTACCTCAAGTTGCATAAATTATTTAATGCTAGTTCATGATGAAGCACTAAATGAAATAGATTTATTTATTTCAATTAATATTGATTTTCTCACATGATATGGGTTATGAAATTATATTCATTATATTGTATTGAGGATGAAAACGAGTTTTCACTTTCGAGTACAGAACTAGAACTAGCTCAATTTATTAAACATAGTTTAAGTCTTTTTATTTTTAATACATAAAAAGTTAAATTATAGAAATTTTAAGCAAAAGATCTTGAAACTCACTTATTCCACACATAAAAAGTTTATCCATAATAATCTGTATAGTGTTTTCTTTCCCAATTTCAAATTGTAACGTGAGATTGCATAAACGAATGCTGATGAAATTGATAACTTTAATTAAGTTGCGTATTTTTGTTGAAAGCAATAACCTGTGTCAATATAAAAATTCCAAATTTTCATATTTAACTTTTTTTAATATTTAATTTTTTGCAATGTATTCAATTTTTAGAAATAATATCATCTGAAAGTAAGAACGGAATATCTAAGTTAAGTGATTTTCGATATTTTAAAACTTATTTTTAAGTTAATTTAATACATTAAATTAAGAAAAAAACATCAGTTGATTAAATACATTTAAATTAAAAAATCAGTATTTAAAATTATATAACATATATAATTTTAAATTAAACAAAAGGTTTCTACAGACGATTTCAGTGGGTTTGTATCTAAATGTTTAAATTAGATGATTGTAAACAAAAATTATAAAATTTGAAATAAGGACTTGCTGTTTGTATAACTGAATCACATTTGTTCTGTATATAACCAAAATAATTCTGTTATTTTCTGAAGAATTTAATAATGATAAGTTATATATATTATAAATTATTTAAATTAATAACTCAATTCAATTTTATTCGAATTTTTTTCTCTCTTTTTTGGGAGGGAGAAAATACATATTTTACTTACATTAATATTGAAGATACCATCAAAAATTATTTATGCTTATAGCAAAAATATTTTTGCCTTTAACCTTGAGTATCTTTAGTTATTATAAATAAAAAGTCATAATGAAATAAGGAAGAAAGTTTATTTATTAATAAAAGCTTAAAGCAAATTAATATTCTCCTTGGGTTATTATTCTTCAATGGAGAGTAAATTGATCTTAATCTATAAAATGTTTAGAAGGTAATTTTATCATATTATTTTCGGCAGTATGTCAATGGTAAATATACTCAAAATAGTCATTTTGTTGAGCTCCATTATCTTCAGTTATGAATTAACCGTTATATGTTCTTTATAAATGAGTACTTTTTAAGAAATGCAGGAATATATTTTTGACAGTAATTGGAAATGGTAAAAGAGTAAATTAAAAAACAATACAAAACCATCTAACATGTTCTAAATATTTTTTAATGTAATTCACATTAAATATTAAATATAATTTAGAATAATTCATTGTGATTTATAAAGATAGTATTTAATATGTTTGAATTTTAGTTAAAATCATGCTTATGTTACAAGTACACAAATGGCCTTAAATAATTCGCCCATTTAACAAAATTATTTATTTTTTGCTTTTCTAAAGATTCATTGTTTTGTTTAATGTGCATTAACTGTCTTCCATGAATTTAATTTTGCTATGAGTGTATTTTTATACATTTATAAATTCTAAGAAGTGTGACATTTGTTTACAAACGAAAAGTAACACATTCCATTTCAAATTATTCTTATTTATGGTTCCCTTTGATTAATCATTAAATGTTTTTATTATACTCAAATGCATAAGATAATATTATAAATTCAACATTACATTTGAGGCTAACGAAAAAGACAGACTAACGCAGTGCAGAGCATACCAGGTGTCTTTTTATACAGATTACTGGAATGACGTGATGCTCTTTTAGTACACCTGCATTAGTGCATTTAAGCATCACGTGACTCCAGCGGTCTGTAAAAAAGGGACGTCAAATGCTCCACCGTAACCTGTCTTTTTCGTTAGTTTTGATTACATTGAATATGAAATAATGGTTATGTAAAATCTCACGTGAAGACCCATGTAAATTTATGTTTAAATAAATATATATTTTTGTATTTTGTGTTTCTACAAATTTTAGTATCTAATTTAGCTTATAAGTAGCTGCGTCCTTTTATGAGAAACTTCCCACACTAAATATATGACTTATAAACTTATTATTATTAATAATTCCACATTATATTCTGGATTATTTTTGCTTATAAATAAAGGTTAATTGTGTTATTAAATTAACATTTAAATAGCATTTTGCAAACACTAACACGGTGTACAATTTTTGAATTCCAGTTTCATATTTTTTTATAACTGAATTTATATATGTGTCTTTAATTTAAGATTAAAATACTATAGTGATATATTTATTATTCGTATTTAATTTAAAATTGGTGTTATTTTATTCGTTTCTGTTACTACAGATAATTTTATAAAATAACCCTTAATAACGCATTTACAGAAAATTTTTTAATGGAGGAAAACACAGAATTTACAAACAACTAAAATTTATTTCATTAAAAAACAAATGTATTGTTTTTATAATATGTAACAAATATATATACTGTATATTTAAACGTATAAGCCGATCCGTATATTAGACGAGTACTTGACTTTTCAGTGAAAAATCGTACTAAATATCCTTTTTACGGCATGAATTACCATTAAAGACGATCTTTTGATCATTCAAAAAAAATGTTGCATAAATATTGCAATAGATGGAACTGGAGCTGTTATACTTTTTGAAGAAATCGCCGTTTGTGATGATGGTGAACTAGGCACTGTCGATTTTCATACTGATGTATAAATGACCTAGAGCGATTTTAATGAGTTGCTTGAAATTTTTATTCATGATTTGTACAATGAATAAGGATTGATAACTTTTGCATTGTAAAAGAATGTAGTTTTAATGTATTTATAGAAATTTATTATTTTTTCGATTCATTTACCATCTTTTGTTTGTCATTTAAAAATATCAATTTTTGAAATTTTCTTATACTCGTGTATAAGCCGAACCCTTTCCTTCAGAGCTAAACAAATGTCCAAAAAGTCTTCGACCATGCGTGTAAATATTGGGTAATGAAAATGTACAATTATTTCTAAATTATTAGGGTAACATGAAAATTTATACATAACTTAGATTAGAAATATAATTAATGTGGTGCATTTAATAGTTTGAAGATGCATGCATTACATATAATGAACATAATTATAGATGCCTACACATGGCTTTTAGTACTTCGTATGTTCATCTTTAGAAACTATGAATGCATTTATACGCCATCTATTATAAGTACTTCTGAATAAATTGTTGTATTTCATTAGTATGATATAGTGTTGACTCTGGTCTTCTATTCAACAAACTTGTAGCAACAAACAACGTTGAACTAAATGAGAAATTAACTTGTGTATGACTCATAATTATAAAAAGAAACTACAGGTTCAGTATTAGGGATTCTATGACTAATAAATTTATTCAGATACCACTAATGGTGTACATACGGAACACGAACGGCAATGAGCTGACATTTATAACTATGTTTTTTGCATGTAATGATATGCATTGATGTAATATTAAATGTAATACAGTAAATGACTTATAATCTGATTTATGTGTAAATTTTCCTGTTACCATACTAACTTGATTAGTACTGTAGATGTATTTATCTAAAACTATATAAAAATATTTCCAATAAAACATAATAAAAAAAGCACAAAACAAAATCATCGATCTGAAAAATAGAATGTATATGTCATATAACTCTTTATGAGTTAGATAAATATAGATTTGCGGTAAATGAAAAGAGTAATAAAAAGAGCAAATATATATCATGACTGTTCATTTCCTCTTTTATATTTCTGTATTAAGCAGTCATGCAATTTTCAAACAATAGATCAAAGGTCCCGGAATGAAGAGAGGAAATAAATGTCAAAGATATATTTCTAGAAGCGGATGAGATATTTTATTATTTTTTTTAAGAGGATGACAAAATATGCTTTTTAAGTGTAAGTAAAATTTTTATAAATTATTAATCGATAAAAATAAATAATTTATTCAAAGTCAGCAGTGGTGACAGCGTTACTTGTTTTTTTAGAGTAAAAAGATTAAAAATATATATAAATAAAATGAACAATTTATGGCAAAAATATCATAGAAATATGAAAATGTATACTTAAAGAAGCCTACAAGTATGTATACTGTACAACAGTCTCAACATATATGCATTATTTTCAATGAATATATTTATATGTGTCCATACAAGGCTTTTAAAAATTGGCATGCCCAACTTTGGCAGCTATGAATACATTTATACGCCATCTCTTGTAAGTACTTCTGAATAAGTTATTCCATTTCAATACTATGATACCATTTTGACGCTGACCTTCTAATAAAGAAATTTGTAGCAACAAACAAATGTGTACTTATTGACCGATTAAGTGATGTAAGGCTCCTAACGATAAAAAGAAACTACTTGTTCAGAATCAAGGATTGTATAGGTCATATGCTGTTAATGGTGGACATTTGGGGCACTAACAGACATGAGCCGACATATATAACGATGTTTATTGCATATAATGATATACACTCACTCAGTATGGAATATAAGTCAACAAATTAATTTATAATTTGATTTATGTGTAAATTTGACTGCCATCATACTAATTTGGTTAATACTACAAATATACTGTTAAATCCCTTTTTGCAACCACCTATATGAAGCGATCATTTCTCTGCAAAACTATATTTACATGGGACAAAATTTATTCCCATAGCATCAATACAAATTTTTTCCTCAATTCAGAAACCATACCAGTTGAACTCCCTTCATGAGCGGTCAACTTTTTTGAAGAAAATGAAATGAAATCGGTTTTTATTTGTTCGCTTAAAGAACGAAAATGATTCCGGAGAGCAAATATTTATTAAAGTTCTAATCTAAGTTTAATTGTTAGTGATATTATTATTCCGGAAACTTTTAAATATTTAAAACCATTTGTTTCTTTTTAGATTAAAAAAATAACTCTGATGATGAATTAAGACTGACGGATAATAAACTACTCTGCACTATTCTGTCAGGAAACTCACAAAGAAATAGATAATGTAATGAAATCGTCATTATTTGTTCCAGTAAAAAAAGTATTTATTTACTGAACTTGGAATAGACTTAGAAATATCACCTAAGAATGATAAAACTCTAATATCAAAGCAAACATTAATATATTCATTTTTTAACATTACAGGCTAGTTCCATGGGTTTTGTAGTGTACGTTATATTACCTTATAAATGCTATGCTTGTTTGTCACCTTTATTTTCGAAAAGTCTGCTTGGCCTTATTCAATTAATGAGAATGTGCCGATAAAATAAATCACATTTTTTCGTACTAAAATACTGGTAGCCAAAAATCGTAGCCTGTGATTTACACTACCAGTGCTCATGGAAATAGCCTACAGTAATTAACTTTTGATGCTTGCATTTAATATTGATGCTTAAATTTTTATGTTTTTTTAATACTGAATAATAAATTTAAGTAACATTAATTATAAACTTCTTCAGATATTAAAATATAGTTTGAAAAAGAAACCTCCATAAAGAAATCATCTCTCGAAGTCACCATTTTTATTCGAACGGAAATTACTCACGATAGGGAGGTTTTAGTGTACTTATTTAAAACACTACCGAATCCATATTAATATATTTCTGTTAAAACATAACAAGCAAAGTAAATTAAAAAACCACCGTTCTGAAAAATATACTAAATATGCCATAAGACTCTTTATTACTCGTAGCTAGAAAAATATAGATTTTTGGTAAATGAAAAAGTGAGTAAAAAGAGCAAATATATAGCATGACAGTTCATTTCTTCTTTTATATTTCTGTATAAAGGAGTGATGCAGTTTTGAAACAATAGATCAGAGGTTACAGAATGAATAGAGGAAATAAGTGTCAAAGACATATTTCTAGAAGCGGATGAGATATTTTATTACGTTTTCTTTAAGAGGATAATATGTTTTTAAAATATGAGTAAAATTCATTTAAATTATTTAGTTAAAGAAAATAAATAATTTAATCTTAAGTTTTGTAGCATTGTTTATAAATAATTATGGGATTGATCTTAATGCAATATAACAGAAATGTAAAACAATGAACGTTCGGTCAACGATTGTATTAAACACAGACCAAAGCCATCTTTTGGGACCAGTTTTCTATTGGCTATAACATGCAGTCCTCGCCTTTCCTATTAGTTGTGAAACCTTCAAGTAAAATCCCCCATCTCTCCTATATATATTAGCAAATTTCTCCAATCCTTAGCACTGAAGACGGTAAGCTATATGCTACCGAATAACTCTACTTGGTTCAGTTTTTTACAAAGTCTTATTGTTTTTGAAAAACGACTTTCTTTTAATAATACAGTTAACTCATCTGTGACGAGAGTACACTACATAATTGTAATCTTTAACACTAGAACCGCGGAGCGGGTCAATTTGACCCAAATCAATGTTTATTTTCTCGCCGCGCGAAAAGTTTTCATTGAAAAAATGTTTCCTTTCCCGACTTTTAATATTTTAATGTAAACAACAACTTTTTGTATTTAATAGAAAATAACATAAATATTTTTTTTCAGTTTTAACTAATTATGCCTAAAACCGCAAAGCGGGTCAATTTGACCCGTAATATGTTTTTACGCATAAATGTCAAAATAGAGATGCATTTCTCCTGAAGTAATGAGAATGTATATCTGCCTCACTCCTAATTTCGCTAATAAGCAGAATTGCAAGGAGGAATAGGGACAATTTTCAACCAAGATCTTATATTCTTGATGTGAATAATAGATTATTGCAGTGTAAAATTACAACAAATATTTAGAAATAGTATTCAAGTTATTTTTATTCTGCAATTATTGAAAGTATAGATAAGATTTCCGATGTGTAATATTACTGTCAAAGAAGCTTTCGAATGTTGGCAACTATTATCGAAAATGAGTGAGAATACAAATGTTTGAGGATGAATATCTGCCTGTAAATGAGAAAAATTAAATTCTAATAATGAAAATGAAAGAAAGAAAGACCCTGCCTACACTTTTAATCTTGTTGGACTTTTTCATTAGAATATAGTTGGAAATGTGTCAGTAATGAATGAAAGTTTATGATATTTATCAAATAAAAAATGGAATATAAAAAAAGAAGAATTAAGAATTAGAAAAAAGGGGCAAAATTAGATCTTTATATTCATGAAAATCTAAAAAATATATAAGCAATAACACTCGCATTCACACCTGGAAATAAAGAAGATGTCAGGAAAACTGCAAGACTAATTATGTAAAAGGGCCTAACATAAGTGTAGATAAATATTTATTTCCTTCAAAATTTGTAAGTAGGTTTACTCAGTATCTGTCTAACAAATTGTGATAAATTCAGTATCGAGTCATTTTCTAGTTGCTTGTAGATTTTCATAAAAAAAACTGGCTTTTTAGAAACTGTAAAATGCCGATAAATACAAATCACTGCAAAAATATCAAAATCGGAATAGCATTCGGCTATTCTTCTAACGCGTTTATTCATTAGCGTAGATATTTACCAAGGAGAAAAGGATAAAAATGCCTTGTTACTTAGCAGTTTGCATCTAATTGTTGAGACTTTAGATAATTCTAAAAATACTAAATACACTTGTTTACTACAACGCAACTAAATTCGTTGTGGCTTTGTTATTTGGCATTAAGTCTGCATATGTCGAGCCCACTTCTTATAGGAAAACGGTGAATGCAATTTATTGGGTTGGGGAAAAAGTAAGTTCGTTTTTTTTCGTGTTTTTCAAAGTGAATTTATTTATATAAATCAAAAAAACTAATCAAAATTTATGTGCTATTTTGTTCGATGATCTTTTGCCATTTTTCTTGTAAAACAATAATTCTGTCAATGTAGAATATCTGAGAGTTCTGGGCAAAAAACTGAACAAGGTGATTTTCACAAGCTTTTTTTGAAGTCAGCTTAATACCTTCAAGAGAGTACCGCATAGGGCGGAACAAATGGTAATCCGTCGGATCCAGTTCCGGACTATACGGTGGGTTCATCAAAACTTCCCAACAAAGCTCTTTCAGTTTTTGCCGAATGACTAAAGATGCGTGTGGTTTAGCGTTGTCGTGATGGAAGACAGCGAATTTCCTTTCGATAAATTTTGACCGGGTTTTTCAATTGCCTACTTCAATCGCATTAGTTGTTTACAGAAGATAGTTGAATTGATGGTTTGGCCAGGTTTGACCAGCTCATGATGGAAAATTCCTTTCCAATCCCACCAAACACTCAGAATCACTTTTGTAGGCATCAATCCGGGCTTTGCCACCGTTTGTGAAGCTTCGATCACGATCTTTTTAGCACATTGTTGTTATACGTGATTCCCTTTTCATCACCCGTAATGATTTGTTTCAAAAATGGCTCGATTTCATACCGTTTCAGTAGCAATTCACAAATGAAAACTCTCTCCATTAAATTTTTCACTGTAAGTTCATGGGGAACCCAAGTATCGAGTTTCTTTTGGTATCCAAATTTATGTAAATGGTTCAAAAATGGTTTATGGTTAATCTTTAATTCCGTAGCAATGTCATGGGAAGAAATATGTCAGTCTATCTGGATTGTTTTTAAAATTTCATCGAATTTTTCAAGGATTGGCTGGCCAGGGAAAGTTCATCTTTAACATCGAAATTTTCGGAAGGAAAAAGAGGAAACCGATTCTGACTTTGGCGTTTACTTAAGCACTGATCACCATAAATGTCACACAAGTTTCGTTGAGCCTGCGCCAATTTTTTTAACCGACTTCAAAGAGGAGGTTATGATTTCGACCTGTATGTATTTGTTGTTCACGCATAACTTTTGCAAATATGAACCGATTTTGATAATTCTTTTTTTGTTTGAAAGCGTATGAGGCCCATGTGGTCCCATTCGAATTTCATAAAAATCTGATAATTAGAACTTTTTTAAAAATAAAAACTTTAAATTTCAAATTCATTTTGAAGCAATCGACCAATTAGAAGTGTTCCTTTTGCATGCTTTTATGTTACACTTACATAGACATACGATCTTTTCACTGTTAAAAGTTTGAAGTTTTTGCTGCATCGTCACTCCACCTCTTTTATGGAATATCTCTATTTTGACCAATGAGAATTCACCATACTACAATGAAGTGATCATTTTCTATAAAAGCGATGGATTGACGATAAAGTAAAAGTTTCAAATTTTTAACAGTGTTAAAAATGCAAAATCCTAACTGGACGAGGGCCAGGATTCACATAAATTTTCCCCCTGTTTGCGAAACGAGATTTATTAACAAGAAAATTTATTTAAAACATTGAAAAATTTGCTAAAATTCAGGCTTCTGATTCGTCTATCTGGTTTCGCTAACAACGCAAATTCTACCTTTATTGCGGACAAGTTCTCTTATGCAAGAAACCGGAAATATAGCATCTAGGGGATATAGTGTGGAAATCGGCTATCTCAAGCAACAAAAGTAACCAATGTTACCGAACGACTGTAGGGCAGTACGAAAGCAAATTGTGGCATCAATTAAAACTATTCTGTTGAATTGTAGCTGACGTCACACTTCGCTTTCATTTTCATTTCGTACTTGTCTACAATCGGTAAGTGGTCGGGAAGTAACCTGTAAGTTGTGCAGAACACGCCCTCTGTAACACTTAAAAAAAGCGTCTATTCTTTAAATGTGCAACAATGCTAATGAAATTTAAAGATAGAAGCGACATCTGCAGGACATTTTCTAAAAATGCAAGAATTATTGCTAGTCTAGGTAATGTATCAAGAAAATGCCGCAGATGTCGCTGTGATCGACACTATGGAATTCAGTAGCATCGTTGCCCATTTAAAGGATACAAATTTTTAACACTGCTTGCATTGTAAAAAATTGAACCCTTTTGCTGCATCGTCACTCCATCGCTGTTATAGGAAACGATTACTTTGCTCTATTATGGAGCATTCTCATTGGTCAAAACAACGAAATTCTATAAAAGCGATGGAGTAACGATGCAGCAAAAGGGTCAAATTTTATACAGTGTCGATAGCAGATTTTCACTACATGTATTCCAGACTCTCTCCTTCGAACAATGAAAAGTTCTCAAAAATGAAGGCTTATGATTGGTCAATCTTGTTTTGCTTAACAGCGAATAATCCTTCTGGATCCTAACCACTGTTGCAGAGATGCTAGTTTTTTTTCAAAGTACGAAATCTTAGTTGGAACAATTCTCGTATCCACCAAAGTGAAAGAACCGCATCGATCCAGAGTTGAGAATTCGATATCGAAAAGCTGAAAATTTATCTCTAAAGAGCCTTACACGTTAAAGCAAGATTGTCTGTGTATCAGGGTGCTTGTAATGCCGGATTAACAAAGTGATTAAAGTACATTTCTATGTGCTAGATTTACATTTGGACAAATATAAATGACGAAAAATTTTGATAAGCTTACCATTAAAGATAAGCTAGTTAACTTCTTTCACCCATAAAACAAACTCGTTATTCAGGCGACTACCGCAAAGTTCTGGAATAAAAATTCTTAAATTTTCTGTACTTTGGAAAACCACGTTTACCAAAGAACATTCTTTTATAATAGAAAATGCCTAACATTGCGATACATTGTTAAAAATTTAACTTTTGCTGCATCGTCACTCCATCTCTTTTATAGAATATCTCATTCATATACTGTAAAAAATTTACCCTTTTGCTGCATCGTCAATCCCCCGCTTTTATAAAATATTTGTCTTTTGACCCATGAGAATGCTCCATGATAGGCTGAAATGATCGTTTTCCATAAAAGCGGTTGTGTGAGTTTCATTTTTTTTAGTTGGGCCAAAATCATCCCTGAAAAAAGTATTTGGTATCGAATGCTGTCACTCTCTTATAGATGCAGCCAAGTACAGGTTATGATTTTCGGATTCCTCGTCGAATCATCACCGCTCATTTCCGATGCCTTTACTGCATTTATAGGAATTAGATTGTTGTTGTTTATCTATTGAATCATAGAGCGTCGGAGTAAGACAGCTATATAGAAATGTAAAGCTGCTCACCGGGCCAATATTTTGGTCAATACAACAACAACAACAACATCATAGAGCGTTTTTTGTTAAAATCTTTCTTTTTGCTTTTTCTGACTGAAGGGGGGGGGGGGTACTTTTCACTACACTAGAAAAGCATTTTACTATGCATTGATACATAGAGTCATTTTGCTGTTTACTCATATATGGAAGCGCTTTGCCGCGCGCTTATGTGTAAAGACACTTTACTTGAGGCCAAGGCCACTTTATCATAATAACAAGACCTCGCATTCAGGAAAAAATCTATTGTTGAAATTGTCCCTATAGTTGCCAACTTATTATATGACTTTGTCTCATAAGTAACGCCACCTGGCGCATACTACTGCTAATAATCCATGCAGAAATTCATAGGAAAAAATGGAAAATATTTCAGTTTCTCACATTAGATGGCGCTACCAACGAGAAAATCATGTGGTTTTTGACCACGTGTACTGCGGTCAAAGGAAACTTGGCGAATGACAAGCCTTCTTATTATGATAAGGTAGCCTTGCTTGAGGCATTGTCACCTTTCGATAACCACTTCCGATGTTCGTACGATTAGATGTTGACTTTAAGATTTCATGAATGCGGTAGCTTTTCGTCGTGCCAGATCTGAAGAAGTTACCACATCCAGAAAATCTAAAGATTCACAACGATACTAACCGATATTGTAAGTGTCTTTTGAAAAGTTGACAGTCAAACAGTGTCAAGTAAAGCGAATACAGCAGAACTCAGCAAAGTGCGTTCATTATAAATGCGTTGCAAAGAGCCATCATATGTCAGTACACATAATTATGTATTACGGTATAAATAACTAAAAAGAAGGAAATAAATTTAACTTTTTCAAAAAAATGTATAACCGACTCCAAAAAAAAAGCGCTAAAAATAATTAAATAATTCTATATAATTCTCTAATGACAAATCGTTTTCCAATAACCACACATTGACTATCATGTACCGGTATAAAACGATTAAATTTAATATATAGAATTTAATATCCACCAAACATAGGTTTTCCAAAGAATATTTTTTACAAGAGATTAATTTACATATTTTTGATTTAATTTTTGAATATATACATATAAAAAGTAAGGAATTACTTTTTGAAGTTGGTGCCAAACTATCTTAAGTATAGTAATAATTGTGGATATATTATGTCTAGTACCATAAATAAAATGGTGAAATCATTATCGATTATGATTTTTTGGCACCAACTTCAAAAAGTAATTCCTTACTTTTTATATGTATATATTCAAAAATTAAATCAAAAATATGTAAATTAATCTCTTGTAAAAAATATTCTTTGGAAAACCTATGTTTGGTGGATATTAAATTCTATATATTAAATTTAATCGTTTTATACCGGTACATGATAGTCAATGTGTGGTTATTGGAAAACGATTTGTCATTAGAGAATTATATAGAATTATTTAATTATTTTTAGCGCTTTTTTTTTGGAGTCGGTTATACATTTTTTTGAAAAAGTTAAATTTATTCTCTTTTTGGAAGTAAAAAACTAAAATGTGACGAAAATGATCTTCTGAAATCTCTATTTTAAAAATGCAATAACTTTTGACTGGTTAAACAGATGACGCAACCTTTATAGCTAGAATTTTCTAGAGACTGTTACCTTTCAAATGCTGTATAGCATGACTTAATTGAGTAAGTATTACTTGAGATATGCGATTTTAAAGCTATCTATTTGGGAAAAAAACAAATTTACTTTTTCCCCAACCCTATATAATATTTTGTATTTTGCTATTGTCAAAACTTGGATTTTAAGCAAATCTTTAACAGGAAAATTAGTTATTATACGTCTTTTTTATACGTTTATTATCAATTAGTATAGGTCAACTTATTCAAGACAATTTGTTATTTCTCGGTCAAAAAATGTCATTTGGGCAAGAAGAAACATTAAAAAGGATGAAGAACACTAATTAAGCATAGAAGAGTTTGTTATCGCAATAAAAAAAATGTGAAAGTAAAACTAAAGATAATTGTTTAAAATATAATGTACCCATGCGTTTCTGATAAATGTGAAAAATCTTTAGATTAGTTTTTCAAGCAATGCGTTTAATAAATTGGATTAGATAAATCAGTAAAACTAGTAACTAATAACTAGTAACTAATAAACTAGTAACAATTTTTATATTTTTTATAATCATTGTTAGGTTTTACATCTAATCTTAATTGAAATAGATAATCTATTTTTTATTAATGTATAGTATGTCCAAGTTCATTTATTTTTAAAATACATGTTCAATATCTCTTGAATATATTTTCATTAAACTTGTGTATTCATTATACTTGTGTTTCATTATAAATGTAATTTTCAATTATAGCATTTTTGGAAATGTGGGTAGTTTCTGCTAACTTTATGTGTAAAATGTAATGTAAATACTAAGAAATAATGATTATTATCACAAAATATAATCTTTTAACTAACCAAATTAAGTATTTGGGCATATTTATATATAACTTTCATCTCGGGTCAAATTGACCCACTCCGCGGTTCTAGTGTTAACCACCAGTTTCTCAAAACTCATAATTTTTTGCTCTTGAATACCGAAAATGCTCCAATTAAATAAGCTAAACTTTGCAATGAAAAATAACAGGTGGGAATAAAGAAAAATTGTGAGAATTTAAGTTGCACATGAACAAGTCGCTCGTCCCCAAGGGGTTAATTATTTATGTTTGCCCAAGTTGTACTCGCACTTGACCGTCTATTTCAATATTTTTTACAGAAATTTTGAAATAAAGCGTGCACAATCTGCAAATGTGGAAAATATATATGCTTAACTTTTTATTAATTGATTAAAATTATAGAGTTATTGGTAATGATTCTAAGACGACATATTTTCTAAATATTTTGAAAATTTAGTAAACCTATAGTAAATAAAATACTCTTTGATTAGTTTTTTAAATCATCTAATGGATATAACAATTAAATTTATCTATGGAACTATACATTTCTTCATTTTTGGTATTAAAAGTTTGTCCTTTCTATATTATAGTATAAAATAAATATTGTAACGGTAGTATAAAAAAAAAAATCCTGCCGGCTTGGCTTACAGGTGCAAGTAGAATTCGAAGTAAGTACTCAATCCAAGAACAAAAACATAAAATATGATTAGCCTATGAATATGATTAGTCATGTATTCTAAAATCCGTGTAACCATTTTAAAAAAGCCATATAGATTGAATAAAAAACATTGTAAAAAAAGTTTGTTTCTATATATTTTTAATGGAATCCTTTCTATGAAGTCTTAGACACAATATACGTTTTTGTCAATTGTTTCTAGAAAATATATGCCGCCATGATCCCATTTATTTAGATAATATAAGTAAAGCAATATTTGAGTAATCCACTAAAGTATATTCTTATTTAGTGAAGCAAAGAAGTTTATCAGTTTAACGTATTTTTATTCATTTTTTTCTGTACAACATAGTGATAATTTTACTGTACAATAATAATGCTTAGTAGAGATATATTTACAGAAATAGTAAAAACTTCTAAAACAGGAATATAGTAAATGATTTATTTAGTTGCTGTACTATACTGGACTTATAATAATGCATTATTTGTATAAGTATAGAGTTATCGTTGGTATAATAATAAGATTAAATTTCAATTGATACGTAGTACGTGAATAACTTTTAAATTTATATTTACGGTAAATAAGTACATGCTAAAAACGTAATTGAAATTAACGTTAAATTATGAAATTTTGTTGGATTAGTTTTTAGCTCACAGACTATCAAAGCCTGGGAGCTTTTGTGTCCGTCTATTGTGCATGTATGTGATAAAGCATATCCCTGATTAGTTTCAGGGGTTCAATGATTAAGTATAAAACATAGAAAAGGAGGAAGCCGTTTTCCCCCTTAATTCGATCCCCCCGATTATTTCAGCTGTTTTTGACCTCGTGATATGTTATCAAGTGTTTAAATTTGTCTTCTTAGGCATATTGCGGACAAAATTCAATGAAATATTCTAATTTTTCTGTGAATCAACACGCATAGCACCTCCGAAGAGTCTGATTCTAATCATAGATTATGATGTCTGTATTTTTGTTTACCTGTTTGTTTACTTATCTATTTGTTTGTTATTATCGTATATTATTTTTATATTTATTATTTCATTTTTATTATATATATATGTATATATATATATATATATATATATATATATATGATGAAGACTTCCATGTATTTTGGGGATTTGGAATTTCTTTTGGTTTTGTTATATATATATATATATATATATATATATATATATATATATATATATATATATATATATATATATATATATATATATAATAAAATAAAGGAAAATAAAGGAGAAGTGACGAAAAATAAATATCAAACGAATCAGAATAATTATATTCGCACAGTATTTTGAAAAGTACCCTGAATTGCGCTCGCAAAAAATCATAAATGGTGCTGTGTTTGCGAAATTGACGAGATGATCGATAAATGACTTTCAACTAAGTGTATGAATCAATTGCAATCACTACTTTGTACGTTCGAACTGAAAACGTACCTTTTGGTCATAAAAAAAATGGAATAGAAAACAAACATAAAATATTAGGTTGAACTGGGGTAATGTTTAACATAAACATACAAAATGACTAAATCTGCGTATACTCAAGATGATCTGAGATATTTGCGAGAAAAAGCATTTTTTCCAAGATATCAAACTGGAAGGGAGTCGATTGAAGACAATTAGAGATTAAAATGATTAATATCCGAGTTGAAATGAGGCAAATATTCAGCGTGAACAAGCGGTATTAACATCAAACAGCCCCGTTTCCTTGGTGATGTCCATAAACTTGCCTTAAAAAAGATTTTAAATCGAACAAGGCGTATGTATTCTCAGAGCGTATCATGCGTATGTGATTTTTAGGACAGCACACCGGCTGTAATCCAACATATTTTTACAGTCATTTTCGGCCAAAAATATATTTATGGCATCAATCACCTTCCTAATCACTAGGTTTGTCCTGCGGAATTTCTTTTTATTTCTCAATTTTAAGATAAAGTGTGGCCGTTAAATGCCAATGAAGTGACTATGACATCAGAACTCAATTTTGTTGAAATGCTTCAGTTCCACAATGCATTTAAAGATTTGTACACATTTCCCATGCGTTCTATTTAATCGGGAGTAGACTACATTGAAGCTTAATATAAAAGTAACTATAATCTTTATGTTTTATAGTCTGTTGTGATCAGTTCTTGAGACTTTTAAATACACTCTTTATAAAATCATGAAGGTGATGAAAAAGGTTTCATTTTCATTTTTGTTTCATTTCCAAAAGTGGCCGGTCACTTGAGATTTTAAACGTTTCGTTATTTATCTACACTGTTAAAAATTAAGGTGACAAACCGGTGCCATTTGGGACCCGGAGGTGAAAAGGCGGTGCCATTTGGAACCCTAGGGTGTCATAGGAGCTTGAATATGCGGTTGGGGTGACGACAGATCTGTTACTGGATGATGGGAGCTAAATAAGGTGCCATGCACTTCGTAACCACCTCATCGGGTGACTGGCAACTTGCGCATGCGCTATGACGCGTGTCTTTCTGCTCTCGGTGTCGGCAAGTAAAGTTTACGGGTGTGAGCAAATCAAAACATGGCAGTGTGTAAATTGGCGATATTAATTGAGGACTAACCACTGAGCTACAATGAAACAACAATGAGCACTTAATGATCCGATTTGTGCGACCAGTGAACCGGGCAAAGTCTAATTAAAGGTAAGATTTAACTTTATTTTATTTTATTTTATTGTTACGTTAATTTATTGTACATCCCTATAAGTAATGTCATAAAAAAAACAGTAAATTAGATTTTCTTGTTAGTATGATTGATTGTTAAGTTTATTATGTGAAGCTACAAGCTACACTCTCATCAAAATACCCGCTTGCTAATGTTAAACCTATGAGGTAGTTATTTTACAATTTCTCGTTTACATGTCAATATTTTTAAATGATTTATTGAGGCCTTAGCTACCGAGGAGCAATTGGAGCAAACTGCTCTAAAAACGGGAATCCTAAAGGCGCACAATTAGAAAGAGCGAAATGAAAGATTGTAAAAATATTTACACATTTTTTCATTACAAATCAGTTATTATAGAAGAATCTTGTTGCAATCGGAATATTCTATGACCATGTTACCTTGTGTTTAAACTCAACTGTTTAGATTTAACCCTTAACTGCTGTTAGTGGTCTCAGACACCGTGAGTTTTTCAAGTTTCACAGTTTAACTTGTAATTTTTAGTTTAACTATGGATACTGGTCAAATTTTTTTTAGTTTGGAGTCTTATTACTACCTCTAAATACTTTTGAATAGCTGAATTTGATTTATAATATTCTTGTACATAAAATTTAATACATAAATAGTATTCTGAGAGTTAATGTAACATTTTATTCATCTTCAGATTAAACGGTCTGACAGACAGCTCACAGTAGTTATGTGACAATTTTTTTCACAGCAGTTAAGGTTAAAATATGTGTTTGCGTCTATATACAGTTAAAAGCAATTAATTTTATTCGCGAAGTTTTAATTTTAACCTTTACACGGGATCTCGGACAGCATCTGGCTGGCTTTGCATATATTGTCAGATAAGATGCTATCCGAACCCCTCCTGTAAAGGATAATTCACACCATATTGCAGCCTCGCGTAACTTCTCTAATATTGTTTCAGTATACCTGATTCGTCTTTATTTGAGAGGGGGGGTAACTTTTTTATTTAAGACAATTGAATACTTGCAAATCTTAAAGTAATCAAAACTTATTTACAGGGTTTTCATTATTAATATTTCCCTTATTAACCACCATTATTTCCAAAATAATCTTCATAATAAGATTAGATCGGGAGGCGGTAGCACGGACAATCATTTAGTCTCATTTAAGGATAAAAATCACGGATAAAACCTCGATTTGCATATTAAAACGTTATTAGTCAGCCAAGTCATACCTTGGTGGGAAATGCCTAAAAACCCGAATTTAGCGGTATCTTGGGTTTACCATTATGTTTTCTTACTCCCAATTCTTCACATTTTCATACTTTTGGTTTCATTTTCTTTCAAAAAGGTGAGAAAATGTTAGGGTATTGAATTGAATAAACCTTATGATCTGATTATCGGCTATGCAGATTTACACTCATTTTTTTTTTTTCGAAAGTATTCTTTCGCATTAAACCTTATTTAGTAGCAGAATTTTATGGTTAAATAAAATAAAATATATTTTTTTCAATAATAGTAATTTAAGTTTGATTAGACCGTAATCAGTCCCCCCCCCTTTCTCAATCATCAACATCATCCGATATGACAAATTTGTAGTCATGAACATTCAAATTAAAGGGAAATTCAAAGGGAATCAAAAGGAAAACAATCTGTATTTACTCCACTGAACTTTCAGAATAGTTTACAGAAATAGTGTGTGTTCAAAAAATATAACAATGAATAAAATCTTATATCGTAATTTTACACAAATGTGAAAATTTTCCGCAGGTGATGAAAATCTCGTGTTTTAAAGGTGATTTTTGCACTGTCATTTATAAATCTTAAACATTTTTCTTATGACATAATTTTTAACAATCTTTCATTCCACCCGTTCTGAAACAAGACCAATAAACAGGGTTGGCTTTTTATCGGTAAAAACCTGGGGAGAATGTGGTAAAAACCTAAGGATATACAATAAACTGTTAGCCCTTAAACTGTATTTTAATATTATTGATAAAAATTCTATTTTCATGTAATTGGTGTATTAATATATAATATCTATATAGGGGAGAGTGGGGTAGTGTGGGACTTTTTTTACAAACGAATTTATATATATATATATACTAGCGCACCCGACAGACGTTGTCCTGTCACCGACAGACGTTGTCCTTCTTGGCACCGACTCCAGAAAATCAAATAAATGTACGTAAATCTGGTAATACGCAGAATAAACACTACGCTCTTAATTTAATTTCTTATTACAATTATGTAAGGAAATTATTTTTTACTCTTCATTAGTTTTTGAAGTCTGTTCAATTTTTTATAGAAAAGTTTATTTTTCTCTTTTTAGTTAAAAGTTAACGATTGTCTGAAGTCGGTTAATCAAAATTATAATACAGGAAATATTATTGTAAAGCATACACGTTTGTCAGCAGTGGGGTTCGAACACGCGATCTCTATCTTCAAGAAGCTGAGCTTAAATCTGGCGCCTTAGACCGCTCCGACATTCCGTCCGCACTCCATTCATCGAACTTATTCAACACTTTTAATTAGCGAAAAATCACTAACTATTAGTTTTTGCCTAGTTACTAAAAAAGTACTGAATCAATTTCGACGAAATGTGAATCTAAACCATTCTTGAATCAACTGGAACGCACACACAAAATTTCATCAAAATCGGTCCAGTCGTTTAGGAGGAGTTCAATTACATACACACGCACAGAAGATTTTTATATATAAAGATATATATATATATATATATATAAAGAAAAAATTCAATTTATAGCATGCAAGGTAAAACTCTTTTTAATCCCCCTGAACAATATAGAAACATAACGTGCAAATACTATTTTATTTTAAAGAGAACGTAAGTTTCAAAATGTGTCTCATACCTCCTCATTAAGAGTTATGGGACAGCAATAATAAAAAAAGCTCTAAGGCACAAAATAACTTATAGTGTCGGTAAGATAAACAATCAAACAAAGGTTGCAAGTTGATAATGTATATGCCACAATATAAAATTCCAGTATCTTCATGACTGGAATGGAAATTCAGGATTCTCTGTCATAGGTGTCATTAAGGCCCCACACTAGACTCAGAATGTAAAGATGTTAATGTAAAAGTCTATAGGAGCGTTCTTTTGAAATACCTAACTCAAATTTTAATATTTTTACATGATTCTTTTGAACAAGACAGCTGAGGATGATCCATAACCGTCCTAGTTTTTATTTTTTCGATTTTGCTTTTATATTTTTTGTATAACGATAGTTTCAATTTCAGAACCGGTTTAAACCAATTTCGTAAGTTAAAGTATTTAAAAAAAAAAAAAAATCTGAAACCAAAACTGAAAAAGTAAAAACTACACCGGTTGCGAATCGCCCTCAGCAATATTGTGCAAAACAATCACGTAAAAATATTAAAATTTCGGCGAGCTATTTGAAAAGAACGCCCCCATAGACTTTGCATTATCATACGGGTCTTTTTCTGTGCCTAGCGTTGCGCCTTAAATAATCATCAATTTATTTACATTTTGAAGGATGAATGCATATATTATCAATGTTATAATTAATATATTATCCTCTAAAAAATTTGCATGTTAGCAATTCGCATTATTATTAATTAAAAAAAGGAACTGGGCGCGTCCCATTCATCCCTTTTCTGGCATGTCCCATTCCTCGCCACTTCCTTGTTTGTGTTAAACTTCTTGTTCAAACAAAAATGCTGCTTTAGACTTAGTTTAAATTATGGATAATATACAGTATAATGTTCCATAAATAGGGAAACTATTACATTTATACATAAACAAGCCTTTAATATATTGAGAGCAAATAAATCAAATTTAAATTGGATTTTTGAAATAATTTTTTCTTTTATACATTTGCAAGCCTATGCATATAAATATTATTTGTAAACTGAAGAATGGATTACCATTGCTTCATCTTGTCTGCGATCGATGAAATGTTTAGAATAATGCACAAAGAGAAAAACCTAAAGTCCCATTCCACCCAACTTTCCCCCATATAGCAAAAAGGGAAATAAAGAATTAGCCAGTTTCCTAAAGCTCCTGATATACACTATATGGCCAGAGATGACCGTCCACTTGCGATTTTAGACATTTTGTTAAATATCTAGAAAAATGTATGAGGAATTATCCTGAAAATCTTAGTGTATAAATATAATACACTACCTGGCCATTGATTATCGTCCACTTGCGATTTTAGACATTTTGCAAAATATCTAGAAAAATACATAAGGAATTATCCTGAAACTCTCAGTGTATAAACAATATAGTACAGGTCATCTATTTCCGTGAAGATTTTTTCCAGAAACTTTATAGGGGACCGCCAAGAAACTAAAAAATGTATGAATATCTTTTGGATAACCCTGTCAAAACTAATGCATCAAAAGCGCTCAAACTGTAGACTGTGATTAAGTGGCTTATTGTTATAAACTGTGTTTATTTTTATGTCGATGGCATGTATACTCGTAGAGAAATGAAGGTTTTTATAAAAATACTCCCAAATTTTTCCAAGATTTTTGCTTATAATTTGCAGAGTTCTTAATATAAAATAATAATATTTTCTGAAAATGTGACAAACAACATTGCACATAATACCCTGTAATCAGAATTAAAAAATAAGAAAATTTGTATGAAAAATGAGTAGGTTTACTAAATAATTTTTCACTGCGCATGCGTGAACGATATCAAAATTTCATTTGCATATTATGTTAGCTAAATGTATAGAGCAACTTTTGTGAAAGTTGCAAAATCATAGCTTGAAAATTCTGAAAATAATCGTCAATAGAATCACTTAAAAATCCGTTATTTTCAAAATGAAGCAAAAACAAGAAGGGTTGTATCCATATATTCATTGATTAGTGTCAATATAGAATACACAATACGCAACTTACATTTACACTATTATTTACATTATTAGTACATTTGGATACAATCCCTCATTTTTTTTGCTTCATTTTGGGAACAATGGATTTTCGACTTATTATATTGGCGATTATTTTTTAGAATTTTCAAGCTATGATTTTGCGACTTTCACAAAAGTTGCTCTATACATTTAACTAACGTAATATGCAAATGAAATTTTGATATTGTTGATGCATGCGCAGTGAAAAATTATTTAGTAAACCTACTCATCTTTCATACAATTTTTATTATTTTTTAATTTTGATTACAGGGTATTATGTGCAATGTTGTTTGTCAGATTTTCAGAAAATATTATTATTTTATATTAAGAACTCTGCAAATTATAAGCAAACATCTTGGAAAAATTTGGGAGTATTTTTATAAAAACCTTAATTTCTCTACGAGTATACATGCTATCGACATAAAAATGAACACAGTTTATAACAATAAGCCACTTAATCACAATCTACAGTTTGAGCGCTTCTGCTACATTAGTTTTGACAGGGTTATCCAAACGATATTCATCATTTTTTAATTTGTTGACGGTCTCCTATAAGGTTTCTGGAAAAAATCTTCACGGAAATATATGACCTGTACTATTATGTGTATACACTGAGAGTTTCAGGATAATTCCTCATGTATTTTTCTAGATATTTAACAAAATGTCTAAAATCGCAAGTGGACGATAATCAATGGCCAGGTAGTGTAGTACAAGTCATATATTTCCCTGAAGGTTTTATTCCGAAACTCCAATAGGGGACCGTCAACAAATTAAAAAAGAATGAATACCTTTTGGATAACCCTGTCAAAACTAATGTAGCAAAAGTGCTCAAACTGTAGATTATGATTAAGTGGCTTATTGTAATAAACTGTGTTCATTTTTATGTCGATAGCATGTATACTCGTAGAAAAATTAAGGTTTTCTACGAATCCGAAAAACAGTCTCAAGTTTACCCAAGATTTTTGCTTATAATTTGAAGGAGTTCTTAATGTAAAGTAACATTCTTTTCAGAAAATGTGACAAACAACAAATCAGAATTAAAAAATAATAAAAATTGTATGAAAAATGAGTATGTTTAGTAAATAATTTTTCACTGCGCATGCGTCAAAGATATCAAAATTTCATTTGCATATTATGTTAGCCAAATGTATAGAGCAACTTTTGTGAAAGTCGCAAAATCACATCTTGAAAATTTTGAAAATAATCGTCAATAGAATACGTTGAAAATTCGTTATTCCCAAAATTAAGGAAAAACACGAGGGGTTGTATCCATATATTCATTGATTAGTGTCAATATAGGATACATAATAGGGGCGTACTAATAAATTTGAATAAAATTCCTCATTTTTTTTATTATTATTACTGGTATGGAATACCTGTACATGATAGGGAAATTCGTTGCTAATCTGGAATAGACACTTTGTTGCAAGATATGTTTTGTAAATATGGTTAATAATGTAAATAGTTTGTAATTCTTAATGATAATACAGGAAAAGAATATCTGAATGACAAGTATGAGTTGGTCATGTAATTTTCTCATGCTGTCCGAAAATAGGCAATAAAGAGAAAAGTGCCCAGTTAAACTGATGGCATTGAGCTCGCAGGCTATATATACAACTGTATATTATATTCTTATTTCAAAGAATAATGCCCTTCCAAAAATAAAAGAAATCAACTGTAAGTTATTGGACAGTGGATTAACTGCCATCCCTCTTTATACTTAACCAATGAGCCCCTAAAACTAATCAGGGAAGTGCCTTATTAGAGTGAACCTATTAACAAAATTTGAAGAAAGTGTGATAATTCTGCATGATTTCTGCATATTTATATAAATTAAGGAGGGTAGCACTCTCTTCTCCCCCCCTTCATATTTAACAAATGAACCTCCAATGCTAATCAGTGAAGAACCTTATCAGAATGAACCTACATATAAAATTTGAAGCAAATCTGATATTTATATAAAGAGTTATCACGTTACATACAGAACCTGCGGGCACATTAGCTGTCAGGCTTTGATAGCCTTGTGAGCTATAATTTAAATTTTATTTAAATTTTATTCTTTCTTTTTTTTGTTCATCTACCATTTTTGCTGTACTTTGATGATACATTTTAATTGGACTGTCTTGTTGTGTGCTTTCCTTAATGTGTTATTATTATTATTTCAGATAGTGAACTTACATTTATAGTACTTACATTACCATGCTTGATACAAGAAAAGTTTCCGACTCTTTATCATGAAGAAGGTGCAGAAATTTCTGTGTATCAACCTGTTACTGTGCTCCGCAACTCAAGCAACTTGCTAAATTACTCATGCTATGTATTAATTTTATATAAACAGTTAATTACAAAACTAATTTTATAAGCCTAGTTACTTTGTGGTATGCATTATTTTGGTTGTTTAACGTTAACTATAGCAAAAGCCAATTTAATTTTTTATCATTTTTATTAGATACTTATGTCTTCAAAATTTTCTCAGTGGCATCAGTTCCACACAGTGTTACGTCTTTGTTTTATAATATTTATTACATACTTGGTGTTTACAATAAAAAGATTATTTGAACTAAAAGGTTGTTTTTTTTATTCAGTGTTTTATTCCTTTCATTATAATTACTCTTTGGATTAAAATTTCAGATGCAATAAGTCAAAACACAAAAACAATTTGGCAGAAAGTGTTTTGATGTAAATACAGGACTAGAAATCAGCAGTCGTTAGTCGTCAAATGAAACTAAATTATAGAAAAATTATTCCTAGTCGTCAAATCTTGATAGCTAGCTTTCTTTAACTTTAATTTTTGTTTAGCAAATGCTTTCATTTTTATTTAAGCATACATCCCCCCCCCCCCCTCTGCACCATGACATCAGCACGTGTCTTAAGAATTTTGAACCTTTCAATAACCTCTAAGTTAACTTCACTTTCACCAATGACTGATAAAACTGGTCCTTGGATATTACACCCCTGTAAACAAGATTTTTTTTATTATGAGATATTTCTGCATCCTTATATGTTCCTAAAATAAGAAACTGTATTAAAATTGTTTTAAAATTTTTGTATTCCCTTCCTCAAACAAACAAAAAAAATATGTGTGATTTGGAAATGTTTTAAATGCCACACCATAATTGGCAACCAAAGATTCATTTATTTGCTAACTTTTTATTTTCTGATGTACTGTTAGTCTCAGATTTTTTAAAAATTAGCTTATCCCTAGTTATATCTAAAGCTCATATTTTCTCTCTGTGGACATATTTGCTTGTTTATCTGTTTTGTATGCATATTAGCTTTATAAAAAGAATAAGTTTTACCAGAATCCAAATATTGTAGTTTAATAAGATTCCATACTTATGGAGAGTCAGTTTTTATTTTGTTTAGTAAGAAAAAGTGTTTAATATATAAAGTTTCCTCCCCACTTCCCTTCAATACATTAAAATTAAATATGCAATGCAATAATATTACTATTAACATGTTTGTGAAAAGAAATAAGAAAATATGAAATGCAGTTGGCACATCGAAAAAAAATTGTAGGCATTATTTTGACACCTTACATACAGTTCTTAATTTCTAATCCTGTGTGAATATATGCTATAAAATATGGATTTGCATAAGTTCACTATAAAGGTAAGTACTACATATATTGTAAAAATGATTTTTTTTACTCAAATTCATCTGTGATTTTACCACAACTATAAAATGAACTTATTTTCTATAATTAATTTCATAGCTTGATGGCTAGCTTTCTGGAAGAATTTTAAAGAATATGAAGTATTCTTACTAATTTAAAAGTTACACAGCATTTATTACATATTCTTTTCTAATTTGTGTTTTACATTTTTTTAATTAGATACAGCAGGGTAGCTAAAAAAATATTGGTGTGTTGTTTGACATTGATATTTCACAACTAAAATCTGAGAAATGCTTATTTTAAAATTTTGTAGCATTTCTTCTATTATATGAAAATCTTAATCCTCCGAAAAGTTCACAACCGTCAAAATGATCAGCAACTAATATGTTCAACGAAGTGTTCGCCTCATGGAAGCACAATAATTTTAATGGAACTTCCAGCAGTATTGGGGCCTTCACATGGAGCAAAAACAACATTGACCTCCAACACCCATCTGCGTGGATATTTAATAACAGGTGTATTGCCTTCGAACAATCAGATCTTAACTCACTTGACTTCTGTAGAAAAGCTAGAAATAGAAAATCCCCAGTTTGCATTGTATGTGATGCGAAATTATCAAGGCATAGAATGATTTAAAGCAGAATTATCTGCAGCGGACTGTCAATTCTGTGATCTTTCGTTTTAAAACTTTTATAAAAAATAAATATCATGCCAGTGAAAAATTTGTTAAAATATCGTTATTTCTTTTATTTTTTTTATTATTAAATTATGGCATATATTTTACAGGATATAGCATTTTTCTTTGTCCCCATACTTTTCAGTTGCCCTGTATATAAAATAATGAAAATACATGTCAAGCAATATACTATGTGTCAAAAAAGATGGTTACGGATTACTTCTGAAATTATAAGAAAATTATAAAAATATTCATATGAAGATAGATAATTCAATTTGTACTTTCTCTTATTTTGGAGTCAAAAAACATAAAATTTTTATAATGTTCCTGCATCTAAAAATGCCCAATCACAAAAATAGTTACTGGCCCTTTCTTAAACATACCCAAAAAGTTTGATCCAAACATATGAGTTAGAGACAGCCAAAAATCATGATTTTACAAGAACTTCAAAACATAAAATTTAAAATCAGGCTTCAAATTGCATGACAAAGTCACAATATTTGACTCTAACTCAGTGATTTTCAGAGGCAGAAAATAGGTGTAGATGTTGTGTAAATTTTGCGATTTATTCTAACAAAACCTTTTTGGGTATGACTAACAATGCAATAGTAATGACTTATGATTGGTGATTTTGAAATGCAAAGGCTGTATAAAAGTTAAAATTTTGAATTTTTCTTAAAATACTCTCTATGTAAATGAAAGTACAATTTGAATTCTCTGCCTTTCTATGATTATTTTTGTAGTTCATATTATCCCTCTTTGAGTTACAAAAATATGCTACAATATTTCTTTGGACACCTGATAGAGTTTAAAAATATAATATTCCATCAATCTAAAAGAAAAAGAAAAGACTCAAAATATTGACTGATCATGATAATTTTCTCTGCAGAATTCAATTTAAAAATGGGTAAACACTTTGTATTTCATGATTCAAACCAATACAATTTCTTGACAAGCAGGGTGGGGGGAGGGGGGTTGCAACTGTGGGCCATAGATTGTGAGTGCTATTTCTTGTAGGATGCCACAGGGCACACTGGATTAGTGTTTCATCCGTTCACCCTCTGAGTCTGGCACCCTGGATAAGTGATATCATTATTCTCCCCTGAGATGCCATTCTTTCACCCCTTAAGGTACCCTGGATGAGGGGTGCCATTACTCTCCCCTCAGATGCGATCCTTTCACCCTCTGGGGCACCCTGGATAAGGGGTGCCATAACTCTCCCCTGAGGCGCCATCTTTTCACCCCCTGGGGCACCCTGGTTAAGGGGTGAGATTATTCTCCCCTGTGGTGCCATCGTTTCACCCTATTGAACACTGTGGATAAGGGGTGCCATTATTCTTCCCTGAGGTGCCGTCCTTTCACCCCTTGAAACACCCTGGATTAGGGGTACCATATTTTCACCCTAGTTAAAGGTGCCATTTTAGCTCCTCTAGGGGTGTCACCAGCGAGACAAGCCTTTCACCCCTAAAAGGTGCAATGTGTCACCATTAGTTTTAACAGTGTAGATAAATACATGATGAATTATCCTGAAACTCAAGGTGTATTGGCAAAACAGTAAAGGTTATACATTTCCGCGAATATTTGTTATCTAAACACAAGATGAAGCCATCCATAATTTAAAAAGAACAAATAACCTTTTTTATAACCATATAAACACTGATGTGTCAAAACCATTCAAACAGTAGATTATGATTAAGTGGTATTTTGTAATACCGTGTTTGCATTGTAATAAAATATGCTAATAAATAATTGTGTATCTGTGTTGATAAATACATGGATCAAAATTTGTGATAGTCTTAAAAACATAGATTCAAAATTCAGAAACTTTCTGTCTAAAGAAAAAAAAAAGCTGATAATCCGTTATTCCAAAACGACAGTAAAAGGATCAGGGATTGTATCGTAATTTATTAGTACGTACAATATTCTGTATGCTATATTGACACGAATCAATTGATATATGGATACAGCGCCTCATAGTTTTGCTTTATTTTGGGAACAACAGATTTCCGCTTATCCTATCGAAGTAAATTTTCAGACTTTTCAAGAAACATTTTCGTGACATTTTCAATAATTTCTCTATTTATTTATCCATGTACATAAGATTTTGAATGCTTTGGCGCAAACACAATGGACCATTATTTAATAAAATTATTCATTTTTCATACACTTTTTTTTATAATTTTTAATTCAGATAACAAAGTATTGTGCACAATGTTCGTTGTCATACTTTCAGAAAAGAACATTCTTTATATTCAGAACTCTGCAATTTATAAACAAAATAAAAAATTACAAAATCTTGGAATTTTTATGAAAATCTTAATTTTTATACGAGAATACATGCTGCCCACATTAGAAAATGCTTTTGATACATTAGTTTGACTTTTCTATCCGAACGATATCCGTTCTTTTTCAATTCGTTTGCGGTCCCGTACAATGTTTCGTGCGAAAAATCTTCGCAAAATATATGACATGAAATCTACTGTTTACCCACCTAGAATTTCAGGACAATCCCTCATGTATTTTTCTAGATATTTGAATAGCGTCTAAAATCTCAAATGTCTTGTCACCTTTATCCATATAGCTTAGTTACAGAAATATTTATATGCAATTTCTTAAATGTAGGGTACATTAAAAAAAATATTATTCTTTTGTTTTTAAGTAAAATTGAATTGAATTTAAAAGAAAATAAGACAAATTAAAAATTGATTAATTACCAGAATGTCCTTTTTTACTATATAATTTTTTAGACTTTTGTTATGTCGGATGTAAAAGTACTTCTGCTGATAAAATGGTTAAGCCAAAATATGAAATTCTTATGACTATTATTATTTATTATTTATTATTTATTATTTATTATTTATTATTTATTCATTTTTTAATTTAATTTCATGTATCAAAATGCATATTTTATGACTAAAATACACACTGTAATATGTATGTATCGCGAGAAAAATTAATCACTCCATTTTTAGTGATATAATGTCAGTAAATATTTCCAGTAATCCTTTCTGGAAAATCCACTTCCATTTAACTCCATTATCTTAGCTGACAATGCTTGAGTAGAGTAGTGTGCTTAGGAGATCTTATTTAGTAACTCAAAAGGTTTGATCCACGCTCACTTGTATTTATTTATTCCAGACGTAAAAGTCATGGAACCTGAGACAATATACTCATTATTGTAGAAACGTATTTATACATAATATTTAAGCCTAAATATCTCGATAAAAGAATGTAATGCAACAAAAAAGGTTGCTCCTACAAAAACTAGTGTTAAACTAACAGTACATATTTAGAGATCTGATATGGAATAAAAATGTCCAATATTTTGGTCTCAATAAAAAATATGTGCGCATTTCTTTAAATATGTTTACATAAAATTTTTCAAAGACACGTTAAAAATTTAATCTGTCTATTCTGAAAAAGTAACTAATACTGTCACCGCCGCTGTCAATGAATTCTTTGTATCCAGGGAGTATTTCATGAAATTGACTTAAAATGTATATATGTTATTGAGGTTTACTATGGGAAGTCTATTATTAATAGCCTTTGCGTTTCTTCTTAAGGAACTCACAAATAATTCCGTTACATTACTGTTGAAGAAAAATCGTTTGTGGTGGTTTTCAATGCCATTGCATTACTTTAAATACATTATTATTAATATTATTAAAACATTTGATAAGGTCCTTTTTATTGGATATAATATGCATGAAATTTACCGTTTATTTATAAGAAAAATCAAAAACAAAAACAAATGCTACAGAAGGAAATAGAAAACATTTGAATTATATAAACTTGCAGTTGGAATTATTAGATTTGCGTTTATCCTTGTAGAATATGTTTTAAATTTAAATATTGCTTAAATATCGCTTGATGATTATTAATTTAATAGATCGTATACAGAGGCGTAAAAATCTTTCATTGGCGAAAAACCCTGAAAGGGAAATTTCAAATGCTACATGTCTACATTGAACTAATTTATCACATGCTATGTACAGTACATACATATACCTAGATCAAATACAAACCTGCAAAAATAGTATATTTTCTCGGATATTCATGCTAATAGCAGAATTTGGATTTTCAAATTGTTATGGTTATGCGTTTATCAAATTGTTTATTTAGGCATCATCTTTTACATTCATAATCTGTGAAATTTTATTATATTATTGTGAATGTGTTCGAAAATGTTTCATAATGATACTGCCGGCATGTATTTTCATTCTTTTTTTAATGGCCCATACATATGTACGTTTAAAATTTTGTTTTTGCTGCTATATTTTTAGTTTCGTTCTTTTTAAAATTGATACCAACTGCATTCAGCGTGGCGGAAATCGCAGAAATATATAGTTTCAAATTGTAGATGCACATTAAATTATCGAGTACGGTAAATCCAAAATTATTTCTACATATACCAGGATAGTGTTGTAATATGTGATACTAAAATATTTAATGACAAATTTATAAAACCTTATTAAAATTTCCAATTTTTTGAGAAAATAAAATTATGATTTTATGTGTTTAGAAATTTTATTGTTTGAATTTTTGTACCTACCAAGGTTTTTTGAAAAATCCGTGATATTCCGCCAAGAACTAAGTACATTAAACAATTATTTTATTCAAGCTATCTTTCTTTAATCAAATAAAGTTTTAAAAACTCTCTATGCATTTTTGATATATAAAATGGATTGAAACTACTAAATTAATTAAAAAAGCCATAGCAGGCCCTTCAGTGTATGGGCCTCCCCATCTCCGCTCTTTTTGTTTCGACATCACATCTCGCCCATAGACTTCCACACAGAGGCACCAGTGTTGGACTGATCGAAAACAGGACGGTCATGTACGACCACTGTAGGCGAAAGCAATGCTCGACTACAGCTTTGCAAGCAATTCCAAAATCACACAAACGGTTTGACGCTTCATTCATGTGCAGAGACCTTATTTTTTCATAAAAGATTCTTTAAAGCTTATAAAATGATATATTAAATATCTCAACTCACTTGCCACTTATGTAGAAAAGTAAAGATACGTTTTACCTTTAATGTTTCATTATAAGGTTTGCTCTCTTAAAACGAAAGAGTGGATTTGGCTGCTCAAGAAAGAATTCTAATTTATTGGATCGTGAATGAGTTGATTTTTAACCGATTCAGTCATCTTGGTTTGATTTTTTCTCTTTCTAATCCACTCATACAGCTTTAAAACTAAACAACTCAACTCAATAATGAAACAGCTCTTCTCCCGCGCTGATTTTCGCCGCTGACTCGTCACGTGAAGATAAGATGGAGACTTCCGCGTCCGCCGTTCGCTAAACAATTTGCTGAAATTGCCTTTTATACGAAGTAAGTAAGTTTTATATAAGTATTTTATTTTAATTATGCTTTCTTCCAATAAATTTCCCTTCTCTTTTTAACAGACTAAAATTCATAACAGTATCATACCTTGAAATTAAAATGTCGTGTCACGCGGTAATATTGAGGATGTGTTTAATGCATTTCTATATTAATAATTGGTGTTACAGTGCTGCTACAAAACTTTCGTGCTTTAATAAAATAAATTAGTATATTTAATCAGAGTAAAAATTGTTAATGCAATGTAAATATCTCGTTATTTAATTGCCTTGTATTAAAGTTTTGTAATTATTATATCTTTATTCATAGAAATTTATCAAAACATTGTATTTACTTCTTATTTGCAGTGTATTGGTAAAAACGTGCTCCGGATTACATATATATTTATATATAGAGGCTACATATATAGCATAATATGTAGTTTTTGTACACATTTCTAAGATTTTTTTTTTTCATTCTTAATGTTGAACTTGTGTTACTGTTTTGTTTGGCAATGTTTCATACTGTTATTGGGCAAAATTATTGCATGCATGGTCTGTATTATAATAATCTGCTTAATATTTATAAGTTGTTACATAATGCATGCAGAAATAATAGTTTCCTTGTGCCTGCTTCCCAGGTAGCTTTAAATGAGAATTTATAAATAAAACGAAAACAGTGGACAAAAATTTGTCTTTCTATACTTGTAAATGCAAGTATTTCCTAAATATTATGCAACGATACCAAAAAGCAAATCCTCTTTCTCTTTAGAAAATACCTTGTAATATCATTGCTTTCCCTTTCCCTCAACATTTTTTATGCATAGCCCAGTGGTAGAATTGATTTTTAAAAAAAGGTACTGGTCCCAAAGACCAGTACGCATGACAGTTTACTGGTCAGAAATAGTCATCAGTAGCCCGCTACATAAAATTCTATAAAATACTTTTAACCGCCCCCCCCCTCTTCACACACACACTCCTACTAGAATGTAAAATAAACCAAATTTCCTTTGCAGTTATACAAAATTTTTGGCATAATAAAATGGAAAATTACTATTTTATAAAAAAGTATGCAGTATGTAAACTAAAACTATAAAATTGTGTATTTTATTTCCGATCATTTATTTAACAGATAGTAAGGATTAATGCAATATTTTCTTATAATTATCTTTTCAAGTAATATTTTATGGTTTGTGTTTGGTACGGTTTTCTCAGGCAGGAAAATTTATTTACTTGTCAGAGATGAAGTGGGTGTGCAGTGGTGTAGCTAGGATGGGTGACATCCAGGACAGATGTAAAAGGTGTTAAGCCCCCTCCCTCCTCCTCCTTTCCAATCTGTCATATTTTTTCAATCTCAATTCTAAATTCTTATAAAAAATAACCTTACCATTCCTTATTTACCTTTTGTCCTGCATAAAAAACCCGCAGAACTGAATCATCACTCGACCCATAGTCTGCATAAGTCAATGCCGTGTCTATACGTAAAAGAAAATTCTTTCTTTTAAGGTTTGCTTTTGTTACCCACTCGTTGAATAGGTTGATTTTTGTTCCCTGGTGCATATCTTATTTATACACACCATTCTGTATAAAACTGCACTTTAGCAAAGAAAAGAAAACTAGCTGTATTGCATCGTGAGTTAAAAATCTCATTTTATTTCCTAATTAGTCTCCAAAATCTTATAAAATTGTATTTTTTATTTACAAATAAAGATTTGGTGTCACCCTTTAGAGGATGACACCCGGGTAATTTCCCTAATCAAGAAGAATTTCTTTTACAGCTTGACTAAAATCTTAAAGATCAATGAGTTATGTGTCTCTCTTCAGAATCACCATGCATATTATGACAGATTACTTAAATAATTTGCTTTAAAAAAAAATTTATACTAAATATTATCAAATGTTTTTAATCTATTTTAAGTTTGATAAATTCACATGTTTAAGCTTTTTCTTTAAAACAATAGGTATGTTCATCAGCACAATTTTAAACTTATCAATACAAACGCAGGAATAGTGTTAAAAATAGAAATTATTTATATCCAATAATTTGAAACATTTAAATTAAATATAAAAAGAGAGAATGTCATTATGTTTTTATTAAAAAAGAACAATTTTTGAAGGAAAAAAAACAGTTGGTTTAAACTAGGGGTGCACAATCTTTTCAAGAAAAGGGCAACTTACAAATATGCCTGGAAAAAAAACTGTCTTTTTTTTCATAAAAAACCAAAAAAGTTTTTCTTTTTGGTTTAAACCGGGGTTTTTTAACATCCCTTCTTATTACATATACATGCATATTTATTGATAAAAATGGACATTGGATTATAAACTGTAACTTCATTTTAAAATGATTTAAATTAAATATTTACATTGAATTTATGTAAAAAATAAAAGAAATTAAAATTTAATTTAAACAGTATTAGCAAACTGTCTTATGTTCTAAGAATAAAGTGCTGTATACAGTGAAGCATTGATACTCTGAAAATCTTTATAACTAATCTTTTAATTACTAATAGTAAACATTTTAAAGTAGTCTGATAAATAAAATATTCTTCTCAATAGCTATCCAAATAATAAATTTCAAATACTTCTTGAGATTTTGTTTCTTGAATGACAATTTGAAGTCAACATTTTTGTCATAGATTCAGCAGATAACTAACAGGGGGGGGGGGGGGATCACTATTATTAAAATGCTATAAGTAGCACCCAATCTTTGAAAACTCTCTTATTCGACTTTCTATTTTGATTTTAATGCTTAAGATAACCTCCCCAATTAAGATTGGGGATTTCTTTTACAGCTTGAAATCTTATGGATTGTGTTATATTATTGTGTTAAATAATCTGCAGTTTTCAAAAAATTAAGATATTTTCTATTAAATATTGAATATTTTTAATCTATTTTATATTAGATCAATTCACATGTTCGAAGCTTTTTCTAAAGAGAAATAAATATATTCACCAATGCAGACTGATTTTAATACTATACCCAAAAAATGATCTAAACCTGCTACATCCAATGCTTATTATTGATATAAAGTGTTAAAAATAGAAGTTATTTATATTCAATAATCTGACATACATAAATTAATAAAAAGAGAAAATGTCATTAGATTTCTTCTAAAAAAAAATTTAAAAAAAAAAAAAAACATTTGGTTAAACTAAACCGTTGTTTAAACCAAAAGGAGTAAACAGTTGTTTAAATCATAGTTAAAACCAATTGGTTTAAACCGTGCCAACCCTGGTCTAATTGTTGTAGGTTCTATCTTGTATTATATAAATATGCAAATATATAGAAAAACAACTAAAAATCCACAAAAACCTGTATTGGTTGGGTATTTGCCAGCGCTGATACATTTTGAAAGTAGCAGCAAAGGAGAATTTTCAACAAATGTTGCTTTAAGAACTTTCATTTTAAATTTGTTTTGAAAATGGTGATTTATTTTAAGATTGTATCAGAAGTAACACCATGATTTAAACAAGCAGATAAGTGTAATCGCACAGGATTTATTTATTCTATTTCCATTTTATTCATGATTGGCCGAATTTTCAGTAGTGTAATATTTATAAAGCTAAAATTTTTAGTGTATGGTTCATTTTTTGTTTAGACTATGTATGGGAAATTTTATAAAACATTTAATCTGAAAGCTGCAAAATATTTTAATATGTTCATAATCATTCCTTAACATTATATTTATTGCTATTTAATTTAATTTCAATATTTTCTTTTAACACTGGAAGATGGTGATTTCATGGAGGAGTAAAATTCTACTGTGAGGAGTCAAATTCAACAATCTTATTTAATCTCAAGGATCTTCAAGAGAGTGTCTATTTTGCCTAAGATTTTAAAAGTTGGACAAACCAGTGGACGAATTACAATATGCTTTTTATGTATTTAATGTTTAATGCAAATGGACTGTATATTTATAAAGGTCCTGTTAAAGATGTTATTGAAACTTTTTTATCTGATGTTGGAAAGAATTGTTATCAATTAATGTTAGGTTTATTTTGTTCTTGCTAAATAAAATGTTTTTGTTGTTAAATAAAATTAGTTTTTTTTCTTTCTTGCAACATTCTAAATTGCACATTTGGCTCTAACTTTTGACATAAAATGCTGCAGTCTTATGCTTTTATATTTATTTAAAAGTTAGTTGATTTAAGAAATATTGAATAAAAGCAAAAATTAAAAGATTAATTAAGAAGAAATAAGTTATTCTTGAATATAAATTCAAGTTTTAACAAATGTTTTAAATGATATAAAGAATAATTGCACATGGTCAATAAATCCATTTCTCAGTTATTTCTGCATTTAACTTTTGTACTACAATATTTAGTGGAAAGTTTTTCATACAATAAAATAATTGTCCATAATCAAAATTTTAGCTATACAAGTTTTTTAATGGCATTCCTCCACATTTCCCAATTGCAATGTGCTTATATAAATGCTATGGGTAACAATTATTTTATCTAAGATTTCAAAGCTATTTCAGATTTCAAACTAAACAATTAAAATATTTTTTTTAAATTTAGTCAGTTTAAGAAATATAAGATTTTGATTGAGATTTAAATCGAGGAATAATTACAACAAGGTATCATGGGTTGATGTTTATCCATTTAAAATATTTTCAATTTCATTTATTTAAACCCAGCACTGTCCATGTGTGTGTGTAGGGGGGGGAATCCTTTTTTAAATTTAGGTTTTATGTTTTTTAATACTTTCTTTTTCAAAACTGGTTCTGAAACTCCTATTAATATTTTAAAAAAAACTAACCAAAATTGCAAAAATAAAAACTAACCCACTTACAGATCATCCTCAAATATTCTATGCCACCCCCATCCCCCCCAAAAAAGGTAAACATTTTAAAATCCAAACAAGATATTTGAAAATAACTTCTGCATAGGATTATGTAAACTCTTAAGGGGAACAATCAGCTTCTGACATTGTGGTGCTGAAGTTGAGTCGGGCTGATATCAAGTTTATTTTTTCAATATTTTTTTAGTAAGATGCCTGAGATTGGTTTATTTAATTGAAATCGTAAATTTTTAATAAAAAAATAATTGTTATTTACAATTAAATCAGAAGCTAATGAAAAAATTAAAATTGTATGTAAGCATATCTGAAGCTATAAGTATCATTGGAAAATATGTAAACTTGAAATTTCCCAAGAAAAGAAAGGAAAAATCCCATTAGCACCACAGCATCAGAAGCTGATATTCTGTTTAATGTTGTTCGGGTGCTGTTGTACAGTTATGCAAATTTAGGCAGTTTGCATGAATAAGTGTTTTCAAATTTGCAATTTTGAGATCACCAGTATTTTTAATTTAATGAATATATGTACTTTTAAATTTAACAAAAGAAAATACTGGTGTTAAAAATTTCTGATTTGACAGAATAATAAAAAATTCATGTATGCTCTATTTAATTTTGTATAACGATTCAATTGCCTTTTCCCCTAAATTGACATAGGGAACAGTTTCATTGAATTAGAAAGAAAAAAAATCTTTTTATGATTCATTAGAGAACTTTCAGTCATGTAAATTAGAATGTTTTAAGTCTTGTTAATTAAAGACTTGGAAGAAATATTGGAGAATCCATGTTACAGTTTTCCAATCTCTCTCTCTCTCTCTCTATATATATATATATATATATATACCCTTGTAATGTCAATAAAAGAAATTTAAATCCAACACTTGAAAATGTGGCAATAATTCCATGTTATATTGAATTACATTGATAAAAATTAATTGAGGATTACTGAATTTAGTTTTAAATAATGTGATTTTATTTAGACGATTTAGAAATCACTTGAAGATTTTTGTAATTTTAAGCAATTTTGCTTTTCTTAAGAGTGAATTTATTCAATTTTACAAATTCAAGGAGTTTTGGATTAACTCTTAAATGAGATGATTTTATTCATGTATGAATTGGTTACAAATCGCCTAAGTGCTACTGGATTAAATCAAAAATGACAACATTTCACTCCAACTTGAATTGATAACAAATCACTCAAGTGCTACTGGATTTGCTTTAAATTATTTCACTTCACTCAAATACGAGTTAGCTGCAGCTAACTCAAGTGCTACTCGATTTAATCCTAAAGACTTCATTTCACTCAAGTATGATTTGGTTACAAATCGCTCAAGTGCTACGAGATTCAGTCTTAAATGACTTCATTTCACTCAAGTATGACTTGATTACAAATCACTCAAGTACTACTGGATTTAACCTTTATTGATTTGATTTCACTCAAGTATGAGTAAAATAGAGATCACTCAATCAAGAGTTGATTAAAAACAACTCATTCACTTGAGTTGATTCAGCTCTTCTTGAGAAGGTTCCTTTCAACATGGGAAAAGAGTGGATTTCGGCTCAACTTAAGTTATTTCAGCTTTTTCGTTTTAAGAGATTGTCTTTTATACACACTTCCGTACACAGTCACCAAAGAAAACTTATTTTTAGACTCTCCCTCGTATTTTAATGTGTAATAAGTTTTAAAATGCAAACAGATTTGTTTATGTCAAACAATATTGTCACTGTCAAATATATCATTGAAGCAAAAATATATACATTTTTTTCGTTTTCCCTACAGTAAATATTTAAAATGTAAATCATATTTATTCAAACAACATTCATAAAAAACAGATCACATTAATAAATGTGGTCTTCTAAAAATGATTTAAGAATTGTTATGCATTTAGTTTTTTGGCAACTTAAAGACATAGACATTATCCATTATCTTAGAAAACAATAGAAAAATAATGCCTGATTGTTCCTCATAATGAATTTTGTTTTCTTCATTATTAAAACAATGAGTTTAATCCGCTTATCAATATTAAGACTATATCATTAACTCTTAAAAATAACTTCATTAGCGAAAAATTTATTTATTTACACGATAAAATTAGTTATTCTCGGAACCATAATTAAATCAATGAAATTTTGAATTAATATCTTAAAAAGGGAGAGTCATGTTTTTGAAAAAAATGTATAGGAGTATATAAATGTTATGAATTTACATTTTTTATGTTAATAGATTCCATTCCCACCAATAATCAAAAAAAAATTATAGGTTAAAACAGTTAGGAAATATTTGAAATTCTTATGTTTTTACTAGGACTTTTTTATATTTTTTAGGAACAGTTTTGTTGCACACATGTTTAGAGTGATGTATATTTTTACATTTTATATTTGGTTCTTTTAAAACCGAAGCATATTTATTTTTTTCCATATTTTTTTAAAATATTTCATAGATTTTAGGCAGAAACGTTAAATGCCAAATTTATATACTATCAATACATGTTATAGTGAAGGATTATATTCTTTATTTATTGCTTCATAAAAATATTTTTAACAGTCAGTAGCATTAAACAATATTAACATTTTCTACAGTAAATGAGAAATTCATATTTCAGAAGCAACGTTCTTTTGGGTAAAGTAATAAACAACTTAGAGAAAACTCCATTCTACATTTTTTTCTTTTTAATGCAATAAGTACATCAGACAGGCCATTATGTGTATCTTCCGAACATAAATAGAATATTTAAATAGGTTTCTTACAAACATAAAGAAGTGCAATGCATTAATTTTCCAGTTAATTATAGACTTCGGCACTTTTACGGAGCTCATTTGAAAAAAAAATGTTTATCTATAATCTTTCGTATGTATTCTTAGAATTCTAAATATTGTATCTCGAATTTTTACGTAGACTTATGAAGATGCAATTGATTTCTTAGAGTTAAAAATGCTAAAAATCCAAAAATAAGAGTTTTTTTCGAGAGACAAAGGAGGGAATACTCTTATTTACGGTTACTTAGAGAGATTTACTATTCACTTCACTAGGTTCTTAGTTAACAATTTAAAATATAGTTAACTAGCTTCTTTTTGTGTAGTGTTTAAATACCTATTATCATTTGTAAATATATCTTCCACTTGTTTTTTTTATATATTTTTTTCACCTTCAAAAAACTTCCTATTGATGTAAACCATAACAAAGTGATCAAGTTGTGTAATTGACACCAGATATTGAGCATTTTATTTCCCCAATTTCAGCATTCTGAGTAGATCTTTCCGGCATTCCCATTTTATAGCAATTATGGATGTTAAATATAAAAATCAATTTGAGGTATGTGAACACACCCAACAGCATATTACGAGGACTTATTTCAAAAATATTTTATGTCCAACTATAACAGTGGAGTCCCCCTAAATTACTTCAATGTACAGTAATTTAAACGATTGTCGTGTTAGAGCTTTTTTTTTTTTAAACATTATCCACATATTCATGTGTCTTTAGAAAATAAAAAATAATTAAATTCTATAAATCTGTATTTTGAAGGAAAGATTAAGAGATTTCTTTATTTTTTATTTAATCAATTTTCTTTCCAGAACCTTTAAGTAATACTTTACATAATAAAAAGAGAATGTTAGGAATAGTCACGCAATGTTATCTTTTATTTAAAAAGAAATTGTTTAAAATATTATGATCATCTAAAAGAAACGATCTGCCATTCACTTTAGTAAACTTGTTTGTGTAACAAGTTAGTTTAACTAAGTGTTGTGAACTAACCAATGATTAAATTAATTATCAGATTATTCTACTTTTTTATAATTAACTCTCCAAACATTTTTGAATTTGTAGTAACTTTTGAAAAAAGCTACTTTAATTTACCGTATAAGAAATTTTTTATATGTATCATTACAAATGAATCTTTATTTTAAAAATAACCCTTTAAAAATTATTCTTGAACATTGTCGCGATTTGGGTTTTTCATTGTTGTAAAGAAGGAAAAAAAATGCAGTTTTTAATAAATTTCTATGCTTGAAAAATACTAGATTGAACAAAAGTTCAGGATAAATTGTAAAATTTGCGTTATTATAAGCAAATTAACAACAAAAGCAAGAAGGACTATTTTTCAAAGTAGACACCATCATAGTCTACGACTTTTTACCATCTAGCTGCCAGATTTTGGATTTGCTGGAAATAGCATGGTGATTCCTTGGAATCGGAAAACTTTTGACATGATTTTCAATTACATTAGCATTCAAATCGACGAAAAAGTTTGCATTGATCAAAAGAGGACATAATCAGAATGAGGCACTTCTGGACCGAAATTCTTCAACAGCTATAGATAAACTTCTAGTACTTCTGTGTAAGATACGAATTCTGGTATCTATTAAATAAAAAATTTCCCAGGGGCACTTTTTGCTCAACCTAATATTTAAAAAAGTTAAAAATTGTCCCTAAATCAAGATACAGATCTGAAATGAATTTCATTACAAAATATAATTTGTTATTAAGCGATATATATATTGTATTATATTATAGCGATTATATTAAGCGATATTTTCCAATTGGAATACAGATTTAAATGCAAAAACAGGATTTCGAACTTAGTTAAACAACAAATTAACTTTGACATAAGCGTTCAGGGAAAGACGACTTTTTTACAACGCCTAAATCACCCATATTTGATAAAAGAATACAATACAATATATTTTATTCCAAAAAAAGTAAAAGTAAGTTTGAAAATTATTTAGATTTATAAAAATCTACATAACTGAGTTCGGTTTTAAACAGTTTTCATTCTTCAAGAACATATTTTCACTTTTAAGTTGATATAAAAATAAAAATAATCAAGTTACGTTTAACCCTGAAATGCAACGAATGTACTTGTTTTGAGTACTATTCAATTCATATTTATATGATAATAAGCTAAGGAAGGGTTTTTGGATGCGTTTTGGAAACATCATATTGTAAGAATATTTAACAGGTATTACAAATTTCTAATGTTTTTTGCGGTTGATTGCGGATGATACGTTCAGAAAATTAACCCATATTTTAAATTTAAAGGCTGAAATGTATGTATAAAGTAGAGGAATCACCTTCGGTGCAAAGAGAATTAAGTAAATTTTTATTGTTATTGTTTTTACTACATGTCAAAAAATACATGAAGTCATCATAAGAAAGGCACAGACATATACTATTATTTCTATTTCTAGAAAGTAACAAAATAATTTTTAAGAAAAAAATATTCGATGAAAAGACACGTACTATTAATAGTACACCAGACCCTAAAGGGTTTACCCTACTTTAAAATTATAAAAGAATAACAGAGAAAGTATAATCGCTGATTTTACAGAGGTTTTCGTTTAAAATTCCATTTAAAACAACTTCTCCTTTGATTAATAAATCAAAATCGTTTATTTGTAATTATTAATTTCTTAAATAGATGGTAACAGCAATAAATTATTTTTAAAATTATTATAAAATAAAGTTATTTATTTTAATCAAATAAAAATTTTTCATATAAAATTATTTAAATAAAATTCATAATTCTATTTTTTTTTTTTAAATACCAGAATTAATGAAAAAATAGCAAAGGTATGAATATAATCCTAAATTTGTAAAAACGAAAAAACAAAATGTTTAAATGAAATTTAAAATACTGAATCATTAATAAATCACATCAGTTTTCAAAATAGAAGGGTAATTGAATTCCTAAAAAATATTATAATGTCAGATGAACGACACCTTATAATATAAACCCTTAAATACGCAGAAAATACGAAATATATTTTAATTAAATCCATTTTAATATGAAAATTTCAACTTCTGTCACCGGGGTTCAATCTAAGAAACTTCTTTTTACTTACGAGATGGTTTATCTTCAAGGTATGATTTCTAAACGCAAAACTTTGAGATTATGGTCCTCTTTTAAAATTTAAATCGCAAAAATCAGCGGATGGCATTGAAAAAATTAATTTTACTAAAATACTATGCTTTTTCAAAATTCTGTGATTTGCTGTGTGACCCGAAATTTTCAGCTGCACAAAATTTTAAGTTCGTGACTTTACAGTTTTTGCATACGGACTCTGTGACGGATTAATGAGTAGTGTTTTGTCAGATGATCGAAACCATACAGAACGACAGCTTTTCCCAAATCATTCTATATTTCTAATATTAACAAATGCATTTAGCTAGACGACCAAAAATGATTTTTTTCATATATTACATTACAGATTAAACAGTAATTAATTACTTTATAAAAGTTGTACAATGATCTTAATAAAGACGTTCAAAACACACAAGAATGTAGAAATTATATCTACATTAAAAATAGCTTTTTAACATTTTCTTTCAAAAATTTCCTAAATACATTTCATTTGTATGAGCCATTCGATTTTTTTATATGATATTCATAAGATAAGTCTTATATCATCTGTAATCATTTATCAAGATACACATTAATCTTAGCAATAAACAATAGCAATGGAGAAGAATGAAACATATTTTGGCAACTTTCAGAATGTTTGGCATTCTTCTTGCGATAAAACTAAATAAAGTTTGAGCTTTATACTGAATATAAAGTGTATTTAATAATGATACAAAAGTAAGTAATGAAAATAGCTCAGTATAATTTTCTGTGTAGGTAAGATACTTAATTGTTTAATGTTTTCTAATAATTTATTAAAGAATATAATATACACACAATGTTCTCTCTCTCTCTCTCTCTCTCTATATATATATATATATATATACATATATATATATATATATATATATATATATATATTGCTAAATATATACCGGATAAATAATACTGTTTGTTCCTCGAAACTGTTATTTTGAAAATGTCTTACGCGGGCAATTTTTACTCTACATGTAAAATTCGAACGTAAGAAATATCCTAAATACATTTCATTCGTATCAACTATACGAATTCATTTTTTTATATTTTTATACGTTATTCATAAGCTAAGTCTTATATCATCTGTAATCATTTATCAAGATACACATTAATCTTAGCAATAAACAGTAACAATGAAGAAGAATGTAACATATTTTGATAACTTTCAGAATGTTTGGCATTCTTCTTGCGATAAAACTAAATAAAGCTTGAGCTTTGTACTGTATATATAGCGTATTTAATAACGATACAAAAGTGAGTAATGAAAATAGCAGAGTATGGTTTTCTGTGCGGGTAAGAGAATTAATTGCTTGATGTTTTCTAATAATTTATTAAGGAATATAATATACACACAATGTTATACATGGGTGATTCTCAAAATAGGGGACAATTTATGTCTTTCGGCATACAAAAAAAATTGAGAGGTTTTCTGTCATGTTTTTATATTTAGATATGTTTGTCTAAATATTATTCATTATTTGCTCTCAAGAATTACTCACTTTTTAGTTAAAAATACCTTAAAATAACAGAATAAATATTCAAAATGTCATTAGCATGGATGTCCACAGCAGCTGTGCCTTGTATATACTAGCTTTTTAAAGAGTTAATATAATGATTATAAAATAAAACAAATGTTATTCTTTCTTTAAATTAATCAAGGAGAGGATTTATCAAATAAATTTCTTTTTAAAAATAAAATTATAGTATATAAAAATATAATTAAAGTTTGTCCTCCATATTCTGTTTTCAAAACAAGGTCATGCTAAAACAGCTGGTTAATAATCAAAATTTCATATTCACATATGACAATGGTTTGAAAATATAAAGTTTCTTCATGGCAACAAGTAGCCATTTTATCCCAGCCTGAAAATAGAAGCATGTATTGTATTTTAAGAATAGAAGTTGAATATTAGGGGCGTTTATCAATTGTATGTCATTAGAATGGATAATAATTTTCATGTTTATTTTATAATTAAAATTTTTATTTTACTTATTTGCATAGGACTTTTGTGTTTTAAAAAACCCCAGAAAGGACTATTGCATTGTGATTATATTATGGCTCATAATCTTATTTAAATTAAAATTTGTCATTAGCATGGACAAATATCAGTGTCATTAGCATGGTTTTTCTGTCCATGCTAAAGACTCCTATGTGCATAAATGTAACCATTGCTTATATTGTATCTTTTACAAAGTTTAATTTTACATATAAATTTAGGTATTACATTTATTATCCCTAAAATATGCATGAAATCTGTCAGAAAATCACTAAGATAGCTTCTTACATTGTTAGTGTCAGAATGTTGCTCATGTAAACAAAGTTTGCTCTTTGGTAATGTTTTTATTCTCCTTATATGTATATATGGAAAAATGGAAACCATTTGCTGAAAAGGAAGGCTAATAAATGTAGAAAAAAAATATTTAAACAGGAAGATAATAAAAATTTTTTAATATAATAATTCCATGCAATTTGTTTTGTTATTAGCATGGTTCAAAAAATTCTAATTATTTTTTTAAGTTAATTTTTAAATATTTAGCTCTGCTGACTACGTGTAAAGTATACCTAATACTATATTAACAACACGTATTTTTTTCAGAAATTTTGCTAACAGTAATTTTTTTAATATTTCACTTTTGAAATTGTCCCCTTTTTTGAGAATCACCCATATATATATATTGATAAATATATACTGGATAAATAATACTGTTTGTTTGAAAATGATTTACGCTGACAATTTTCGTTGTACCTGTAAAATTCCAACGTCATTTATGGTTTTTCAATGTGCTTCTGTATTTGCACACAAAATTGTGTTGCCATTCGAAATTTTCAAAACGTTTTTACTGTAACCGTAACCGTAAGATCTCTATTGTTTTAAATCATCGCAATCTCGAGCGCATACCTTTAATGAAAAGTATCTAAAATTTATGATAAATTTGTTGAGCGGTTAGGCCGCTTGTGGTTCATATGTCCAGAAAGTTTTTTTTTTACCATCCTGTATATATATATATATCGAGTAATGAAACTACATTTACGAGAATTTAAAAAATTCTTATATATTATTAACAGAAAAATAGAAAAAATTATTTTAGATCTATTCAAATAACTTTTAATGATAGCACATTAAAAATTAAACTAATTTTAAATAGCTTAATAATGTATTTTTTAGGCATTAGCATGTTGAATCAATTTATTAAAATATATATAATTAAGCTTTAGATAAAAAGAAACAAATTTCGTCATCTCTAGTTAAAATTTTTAATTATTGAAAGTAAGTTAAATATTTTCATTCCAAAAAGTTGGACACTTATTGGTTTATAATTTTATGTTCCTGTTTGCATTCATAATTTTACAATGGAGGTAATTATCATCTTCGCAAGAACTCACTGCTTTTTATCTAGAAAGTTTACTTTATATTTTATGATTAATTTTATTATTTTGCGATATAAATTACGAAAAGTTTCAGCAGATTATCCAATACTTTTTGAAAATGTCATTAGATTTTTTTTAACACTTCATTAGTATTAAAAGAATCATCGTTTTTCTTTTCTTTTTACAAAACAGCATATACAATTAAAACTAACCACATTAATATTTAATTAGCACATTTTACAGGAAGTGTTTTGAAAACTAAATTCTTTTTAAATTTCAGCGATAGCGATTTCAAAATTAATATTAACTATAAATATGTTTTATCTTACTTAGAAATGTAATTATTTAAATTTCATTTTAAATTAATGAATTTTTAAACGATATTAAACAAAGTTTCAAATTGCAGTGATAAATCTCTAAGGAAGTGATTCAACATAAATACATTAAAAATTAATTTAACGATGAGTTGGAAATTATGACTATTTATTATTTATTGTTTTTACTGTGGAACATTACTTTTAAAAAATAATAAAAAAGAAAGATTTTTATTATATATGGTAGGTAAACTTACATTGTATATTACATTACATACTACATTTGTGAACTGAAGCATATTATATGCATGTGTTTGCTCTATTGGAACTAAAGTAATTTTCGAAATAAAAGTAAATAAAAAGACATCATTTATGTTAATCTTACTTTTTTTGGCACATGACATTAATAAGTTTCAAGTATGGGAGTTTCCTGTCTCATTCTGTACCATCATCCAGTATCGTTGACCCATACCGGCAGTGTGGTAGAAAGTGTGGTTGAATCGTACTGATTAAAAAAAAAAGAGTTTTTATCCAGAAAAGGGACTGAAAAATGAGAAATTTTATGGCTGTAGGAAAATTTCATTATGTTTCGTGATTTGAAAACGGCCTACAGTATTTGCTTAGATTTATGCTCACGTGATAAACTTGCAGAAATATTTATTTAATTTTTCAACAGTGAAATTAAGCTTGAAATTAATGACTATTTGAATCATCACTTGCTATCTAAACGTAGAACCAACATTGTGAAAAATTTCCAAGTCGGGGATCGAACCCGGAACTCTTGGAATAGCGCTCCAAGTGCTCTACTATTTAAGCTACGAGAATGATGACCAGCCCGGCATTTCTCAATCATATATGTCCGTAAGGTCGCATTGCAACACAAGATGGAATAGTTTTCATGAGCACACAAACTTGAGGCATAACATGAGATGCAAATCAACCCAACATCGGTAAACTTTATTAACTTTTCATCAATAACACTATACCAAGGCTCCCGGGTTCGATCCCCGGCATGGACATTTTTAACGATGTTGGTTTTAAGCTTAGATATCAAGGGATAAGTAACAAATTCAATAATTTCAAGCGTAATTTCATTGTTGAAAAGGTGATTAAAGTCATCGACGCAGCGTTTATGTGTGTCTCATGTTATGCCTCAAGGTTGTGTGCTCATGTCGACTATTCTATCTTGTGCTGCAGTGCAGCCTTACCAACATATAGAAGTGAGAAATGACAGACTGGTTATCGTCTTCGTAGCTTAAATGGTAGAGCACTTGGAGCGCTATTCCAAGGGTTCAGGGTTCGATCCCCGGCTTGGAGTTTTTCCATAATGTTGGATTTCTTAAACTCCTGCAAGATCATTATGTCCAATAGGATCCACTTGTTTATTAAGTAAACATCTTAATGTTGGTGCAGAAGTTGCTATCAAATCAATATTAAACTTTTTTAATTTAAATTTTAATTTCTCAAAACTGCCTTTCAGATATGGAAAAGAAACTCTTTTAAAATTTTTAGAATCACCCCCTTTATTGAATCTTTCAGTTAACCCTGGATATTGTTGTTTAGGCTTCCCTTTTCTAGCTTTTTTAGCTTTCCCTTTTCAACAATATCCAGGGTTAACTGAAAGATTCAACAAAGGGGGTGATTCTAAAGATTTTAAAAGAATTTCTTTTCCATATCTGAAAGGCAGTTTTGAGAAATTAAAATTTAAATTAAAAAAGTTTAATATTGATTTGATTGCAACTCCTCCGCCAAAATTAAGATGTTTAATTAATAAGCAAGTGGATCCTATTGGACATAATGATCTTGCTGGAGTTTATGAAATACCTTATATTACGGAAAATGTTGGATTTCTTATATAACAAGTGATAAACATATTCAGGAATATATAATGGTGTTTAAATTCAAGATGTTTGTATCCCTTTTTATATACGATATCTAAGTTACTTTCGTCCACCACTAACAAATTTCGATATTAAAGATCCCAAATTCATATTATTTGTTTAAACTGGAGTAATCAAAGTGAAATACGCTATCTTGTCACTTTATTGGTTTCCGCGAAAGATTTTTATTTAGAAAAATCCGGCCTACCATATCTTTTAACTGACATCGAATAATTGTCACCTTATCGTTATTTAACTCACCGACACATTAACTGCAATCAAATCGTGTCCAAAGGTCGCAGATTACATCCATCTATCCCTGATCCACGCTTTCTACTATAATAAATAGGTGCTGTGCAAGTTTTCCGACCTTGTCTATTCTATTCCCTATGTCATTCTTTCTTTTGTTTGAATTGTGTTTCCTCTTAGCGTAAATAAAGCATTCTCAATGTTATCACTTCATTACCTATTTGTCTGACAATTTAAACTCTCGAAAAAAAAAATCACGTCACATTCTGTATATTTTCGTGGGTGAGTAGTCAATCCTTTGTTCAGATATTTTGATTTTTACATAACCAATATCAGTAAATAATGCTATAAAGGCTTTACAAAAAATGTACATCACAAGCCTACTTTATTCTATTACATAAAAGATAAAGACTTTTTTTTACATTGAATCTGATCATCTTAAACTCTCTAATTTTTATTGCCAGGCAGTAAATGTACTGTGAGATGCATTAATTTTTTTTAACATTGTATGTTTCTTGAATCATTACAATTCAAACATTTCAAATCATACATTTGCTTTTATATTTAAGTAAAAACAGTACATATTGTTTTCTCTTAAAACATACAAATATATAAAAAGAATATAAAACATTCGCCTTCTGCGTATTTATTTTAATTTATAGTAAATGTCTTTTTAATATGTCATACAACTATTTACACTTTGGGAAGTACATTTGTTTTTTCATCCATTCAAAGTTGAAAACTTTTCACCTTTAAAAATTATTCGCATTTTTGTCCTCCTCTTTATGTACTTGTAATCACACTAATATGTACATAGACATTCCATATGAATTTTTACAGACGATTAAACGATTTCTCTTTGGCATGAAAACAAATCCCCTGAAACTAGCTAACGATAAATTATGAAAAGGGAAATTTAAAAGCGTAAACGTTTGAAAGGCTATTTGATAAGTGAAATTTTTTACTAGCCCAAAGCTAAAATAATATACATTCGTAAATTCCATTAGATTATACTGAAAAACTAGGTTTTTGTTCCTCATAAATTATGTAGTAACATTTTTGTTTTATGGTATGATAAAAAGAGTATGTCATTAAAAATATTTCACCAGATGCAGATTTTGATTTTAAAAAATAATCATTTAAAAATTTTTAAATATCAACTTCGTAGTATTTGTTCAATGCATGTATCTATATATATATCTGTAATTTGAAATTTGGTAGCTTATTACTAACAAAAGGTTAAAGTTTATGAAAATGAATACTAGTATTAAAAATTCTAAAAAAAAAAATGCTTGAAAAGTGAATTTCTATGATATATATATATATATATATATATATATATTATATATATATATATATATATATATATATATATATATATATATATAACAAATTTAAAGTTTTTTCGCCAAAACTAGCCTTTATACTATCTTAATTTTCTTATAATAATATTCCGTACTTACTTCAAATTATTAAATTAAAATCTTGTTTCTAAATCTAATCTGTTAATCCTTATGCAGACGATATAAATTCTTAATTTGCCTTAAAAAACATTATTCCAGTATGCGTAAATTTAAAAAGATGGCTCTAAATTAAAAATATTCTTAATTAAAACTTTATTTCTTAATATTCCAAATAAAACTGATTTCTTCTATGTTTTTATCAACCCTTTTTAAGAAAGTCTTATTAAATTTATTCCAAAACCATACCTTTCAAAAAATATCATTATTTTATTTTATCTATTTATTTATTTTTCCTACGTCAACCTTTGATGTGTGCATATTAATAAATTCATTTCTTTTCTTTTTCTCTTAAAATTAATCATTTATAAAAATCGTCTGCCTAAGATATTTAAAATTCTGAGTCAATTATAAATTAGTTAAATAATATTTTTTTTTAAATAAATTTATCGTTTGTGGAAAATAATCTCGTAGCTGGACAAGAATTCTGTTTACATAAAAGAATGATGGTTTGAGGTTACAGAATGTTCCAGAACTTTCTTTTTAGTTTAAAAAGGTGGAAGTCTCGAGAATAAGAAGAAGATTTCTTGGGTTGCTTCTTCGATGAAGACAGCTCGCTGAAATAATGATGGAATTTTTGCAAAAGGATCTTTTCCTTCCTCATTATTACGAATTTAATAAATGAATTTACAGCAGCCCATGACTAATTATTGGATCTTCTACAGTTATTTATTTATTTTGTTTTTCCCTCGCTTGCCATGACTGTGTGTTTCTTTTTAACCAGTGGAAATAATTCGAGTTCTCCTTAAATCGTCACAACTAATCGAAAAATCGACAGGATAATTATGTGACTTTTTCGGATTGCAAACTGAATATGTGGAATGGCGTGTGTTCCTGTTAAAGAACTTTACAACTATGCTCGGAAAGATGTTAATCTGAAATAATTGCTAGTCGCTTCGAGTCTGATGTGGATTTCCTGACGCTTGATGTTGATCTGTGCGCACAAATTTTGATTCAGTATTCATGGTCATAGGAAAATTTTTGAAAATTAATGACTTCAAAGTGGTGAGTATGCGAAAGGTATTTGATGAGGAATTTAATGAAGAATGGATTTTATTGAAGATTTTTCGTGAACTGTAAGTTATTTTATTAAATGTTTTGATTATTATTTCTATTCTATTTATGATTGATGGAAAGTATTTATTATTTATTTATTTATTTATTTAATATTTTATTGATGAGAGTAATTTGAAGTTAATTTATTAATTTACTAATTTATTTATTTATTATTTATTGTATGTTAAGAATCTGTTATAGTAATTTTGAAAAAATATGTAATTGATAGAAATTATTAACTTTGAAATTTATTGCAAATGATTTTACGATCAGGATTTAATAAAGAAAATAGAAGTGCTTCATTTATTCTAATGAGTAAGAATAAAAAAATTATGGAAGATCCTAAATTCGTACCGTTTGATCCGAGTTCTGGAATGAACATTTTGTCATGGTTAACATATTTTGATACAACATGTGAAAAGGAGAAGAAAAATCTAGAATGGAAATTTTATTTTATTGCGGAATATTTGAAAGGGGAAGCGCAAAAAATTTATATCAATGACTGCTTAAATTGTACGGATTATGAACAAATTAAGAAAATTTTGATAGAAAGACTCATTGAATTAGACTTGCCGAGTTTTTCTGATTTTTCAAATCTGAAATTAGATAATTTAGACAATTTAGAAACTTATTTTCGTAAAAAAGTGGAAATTGGTAGGAAATTACATCTTAGTGAAAATATACTATTACAAGGTTTAACTGATGGTTTAAAACCAGAATTCAAAAACAATATTATTATAAATCCTCCTAGTAGTACCACAGAATGGTACCGGGTTGTCAAACAATTCGTGGAAGTTTCCACCCCACTAGTTTCAAACCAAGTAATAAATCAACCATCAGCTAGACGAAATTTTCAACCTTTTCAACCAACTAGGCCCTGGATTCAGCCAGTTAGGCCCAATAATACACTTAGGAATTGGATTCCCTAAAGGCAATCTCAGTTTCAAAGACCTAGAGTTTGTCAAAATAATTATATTCAAAATTCATACCCTTCAAGACCTTGTAGGATATGCACAAATAGGGGTGTGAGTAATGCTTTTCATTGGGAAAGAGAATGTATTTTTAGGAGTGAGTTGCCATCCTCTGATACTCTTCCAAGTAGCTCACAAAATACTTCTCTTAATATTTGACTATTGATTGTGTATGGATGTACAAATAATTATAATTTGCCATGTGTTGTAGATACTGGCTCAACTATTGCAATATTGCCAATTAAATTTGTTAAAAAACTTAATGCTAAAATTGAGACTATACCCTCAGTTACCATTGGTCAGGCAAAAGGATTTTTACATATAAATAAAAAATGTAGTGTTCTTCTAAAAGTGGGTAAAATTTGTGACGGTATACTCATGCTGGGTGTCATTTGTCACGTTATATGCAGACATACTCATTAATTTAGGTTAAAACAACACAGTTTATTAAAATGATAAGGGCTAAAGGAAAGTGGAGCCAGTCTATAATTTCACTCACTGAGAACACTATGAAAAGCTAAATCATACTCACAGGCGTCGGTCTAGCTCAGCCGGGGCACCGTCTAACACTTGACACTGTTTCCTGGCTGATCTACTAAACAAATCTTAATTTCACAGCCCGTGGCTGTGGATATTTCTTTATTTCTCAAATAATCAAAACGGAACGATTCTAAACTTTCTTACCAAGGCAGAATCTTTAATCCACTATCTGAACTCCTTTTCGCTTTACTGGAGGCCGTAGCTATTCTCTAATCGTCAGCACCTTAATAAACAATCATTAACTCCGTTGTCCAATGACGCTGGCTGCTGGCTAAGGCCAGAAACACACAGACGCTGGCTGAGGCCAGAAACACACAGATGCTGGCTGCTGGCTAAGGCCAGAAACACACACACCACAAACTCACACCCAAGCTTTTATACGCGACAAACTGAGATACCTAACATTAACATAATACTAATAACCGCGAGCTAACTGCGGAATTCGAAAGAGCACACACACTCTAGAAAGTTAAAGTAAAAGAGAGGATAGATGTCACTTTTACGCCTACAAAATGTTAAATTATTGACGTCAAGATCTCAGAAACACTAGAGTGCCTTTATGACTAAAGGTCACTCCCTCACAACCCCCCCCCCCGAACTCCGCAGAGAAAAAGGGCTGGGCTAAATGCATGCCCAGAACTTTTTCTTGTTATAAATTTAGAGCCGTAATAAACACAGTGATGGGTGAAATTTAACGCCGAAACATAACTTTTAAAATATTAACTTTAACCCATCACAACCAAAAAACTCAGTTTGCCTCAAATAATCACATATTCAATCCAATCATTCGTCTATCTTACAAATAGCCTCCGTAAAACTTCCAAAAACTCGTAAAACTTTCAAAACTAATTACTTCTTCTCTCAAAACAACCCACTCCACTGGGAGTGCTAAAATTTCTCAAAACACTAACCTTCCGAAATTTTCCTCAATATTGCAATGCAACTATAACTTTCCCAAAAATTTCTCCACAACTTTTAATATACTAGAATTCGCACCAAGTCCAAAAAACCCAATGCGCAAAAACTTTCCTCATCCAAATTCCGACTTCATCTAAAATTACATTTACTTCATACTAAACTAACTCTGCTACTACGTAATACCTACATCCCCATTAGCCAATGAACTAACTCCCAAACTTCTTCAGACTTAACTCCACTTGAACAATAATTGGGGCACATACGTACAGCCGCATATCGCTGTGCTTATGCTACAATCAAAAAATATCAAAAATTTACAAAATGACGTCATCAATCTCTTCATCTGTATTAACTAAAAGAAAAATAGCAGAATCAATACATAACAAAAGGTATACTTCCCTGCAAGAAAATCACATTAACATCCAATTTTAATACAATACAATTTCAAATTCAAATGCAGCTTAAAACTTCGCAACTTGCGGAAACCATTCCCAACTAAAGTACAAAACGCAACTCATAAAACACGAACGATAAGAAGAAAGTTAATTCATTAAATGTTAGTATCAGAGATAGAAACGCGTGTCAAGGACTTCTTGACCGCAAAACACGTGCGCGCCTGAACCGCGGCGCGTGTACAAAATACTATCTGTACTTTCTGAAAATTTAAACATACATTAACATACATTTTATAACACATGAACAATATAACAATATAATAACATTTTAAACAAATAACATAACCATTTAACAATAGATCCAGAATTTTCAAAAGCAGTTAAGACCAAAATTTCCAACATACATAAAACTAACAATTTTGCAAACAAATTTTGAACACAATTAAGCACTAAACGTGAGTCCGTCAAAAAATTCCAAAAATGGCCAAAAGTACCAAACAGTCTTTCTGCTTTCTATTCCTTCATATTGCTACCACATATATGCACTCTAATAGAAATTTAATAAAGAACATTATCACCCAATCATAGAGACGATTCGCTGCTGGCAGGCTTCATACTGCAAGATGGCTTTCTCCTCCTGTCCCAAAAGGCTTGTACGAAGGATCTCTCGTCATCAGAACTGTACGGTGACGCCACAGTTGACTGTCGTGCCTGCAGCCTGGTTCTGAATGGATGCCGTGGAATACACGTAGGTTCCACTCGACGACTCTGCTCTGGCCGGTTCGCTGGGTTCACTCCATGGCGAGGTTCACACTGTTGTTGCCGGTAATCTGAGAGTTGCCTCCTCTTTCTAGACGCACCCGAAGTTACCGAAGATCCTAGGCCACGTTTCTTTCCGGACCTATGTAGTTTCTTGTTAGGCAAAAATTCAGAATTTAAACTTCGCTTAACAGTTTTACGAGTGTCCAAACGAAATCTTTTCTGGGGATTAATCACTGAAGATGGTGAACTATTAGTTAATTTATGCTTGTGAGGTTGTTGTCTAATACATGGAGGAACTGGACAATTTATAATTTTTTGTCTTTTACGACACACAGAGTCCGATGTATTTGACACAGTTCTCTTATTTTTATTATACTTTGCTCTCGGATTGCTAGGCTTTCGACTTTCAATAACAGTCTTTGGAGCTGTTTGACCAAATTTTCTTCTTGAATATTGATGAAAAGAATGAGACGAAGAAGTGCTGGACTCGGGACACTCATTGGATCGGGAATTTCGCGAAACACCACTCGACATATGAGAACCTTCACTACCATTTTCTCTAAACTTATACACTCTAACCTGATCCAGATTAACAGTCATTCTTTCACCATTGACATCAACAACCAAATTATTATTTCGAACTTCCAAAACCTCGAACGGACCTACAAACTTCGGACCAAACTTAGCTACTCTCTTTTGACGACTTGAACTTAACCAATGCTTTTCTACTAACACAAAATCTCCAACTTTCACTTCTAACTCCCTTCTACGCATATTATAATACTGAGCTTGCTTTTCTTGCGCTTTTCCCATTTGAATCTGAGCTTCCTTAACCAACCTCTCAATATCCTGACACATGTACTGACTTTCTGCATCTGACACCATAACTAACCTTTGGAATGGAGTAATAACTTTTCTACCCAAAAACAATTCAGCAGGTGTTTTCCCCGTTGACTCGTGAACTGCCGTACGAAGTGCGTACGCAAAATGCTGAAGAAACTGGTCCCAATTTGCATGATGAGAACCAACATAAGAAGAAATCATATGAATTAATGTACGATTTACACGTTCAGCCATATTAGACTGAGTAAGTTCCCTACCGTCCTCAGTCTGCAACTTTTCACACAAAGACTTAAAAATATTGAATATAAAATCATAACGAAATGGTTTACTAGCAACTAGTGCGTCAAAACCAATATAAATTTCATTAGTTAAACTCGGTTTATCTGAAAAAACTTTACCACAATCGACTAAAGACTTATTAACCTCCATTTTCTTAACCACACTTAAACCCGACTCCTCCAAATTAACTGACACTGAAACAGGCTCTTTCTTACTCACATTCTCATCATTATTCACGATTAACTACTTTTTAAAGAAATCCAAACTAATTCCTCTATCCCTCATATAATCCACACCAACTATACAATGCACTGTTAATCCATCTAACACACAAAACTCCCAACATGTCTTAACCGAACGAATTTCAACTTCCAATTCCACTGAACCTTTATTATCGCAAGCTACTCCCTGTGCTGACTGAACCACCAGACTTGACCTTTTCAACTTCTTATACGAAAAATATTTCCGATAACAATCAAAAGAAATGAATGACTTATCTGCCCCTGTATCGAAGACACTTTTAACGACAATACCATCTAACACAATTAACACTTCAGGTAACTCAACCGGATTAATAGTAATTTTCTTCAAATTCACCGAAGACTTTTCCGACCTCTGAACACATTTGCTTCGCATTGACCTATTTTCAAAATTCTCATCCGAAGTTAATCTCCTTACTTGCGAAGAAACATTCCTGTCCCGTACTCCCCCACTACGATCATAACCACCATTCTGTCTATTTCCATGCATATTTCTCTCACCACTTCTAAAATTATTAGCACCACCACCATTCCTATTACCATTACTCGTATTCGACATATTACGACCAAATCCATCACTTCTATTACGCACATTACTATCCGGAAATCGCTGTCCCCCTCTCACAAAATTACGTTCCCCCTCATTTCTCAAATTACTATCCGTGACAGGTCTCTGCCGAGGGTTACGCAAATCCCGTTGATCTGAGCTATGCCGAGACTCATACTTCGATAATATCTGGTGCATTTCTGCAAAATTCTTCGGTGCTCTAACTTCAATAAAGTCCTGTATATTTGGATTAAAAAGAGGAAAGACAATGTCCAACAATTCCTCAAATGTAATATCCAAATTTAATTTATTTTTTAGTTCCAGCTTACGAAGATAAAATTTCGACGCCGAATCATATATATTCTGCTTATTACAATAGAACTCTTTTCTCAAAATACTTTTATCTTTAACGGGAGGAAATGCCTTCTTTAACTCAATTACAGTTTGTTCAAATCTTTTCGCTTCCTCAGTAATCAAAAACTTTCCTATATTTTCTAACCACAAAAGTGCTTCGCCCTTTAACGAGCATTTAAGCACTACGTACCTGTTTTTCTCAGGTATATTATTGAACAAAATATAATCATCTAATTTCACTAAAAATTCACTAATATCACCCTCACCCGTGAAATACACCCGTGGCACAATCTCAAAATGTCCGACATTTCGTTGGGCGCCATTTGTGACGGTATACTCATGCTGGGTGTCATTTGTCACGTTATATGCAGACATACTCATTAATTTAGGTTAAAACAACACAGTTTATTAAAATGATAAGGGCTAAAGGAAAGTGGAGCCAGTCTATAATTTCACTCACTGAGAACACTATGAAAAGCTAAATCATACTCACAGGCGTCGGTCTAGCTCAGCCGGGGCACCGTCTAACACTTGACACTGTTTCCTGGCTGATCTACTAAACAAATCTTAATTTCACAGCCCGTGGCTGTGGATATTTCTTTATTTCTCAAATAATCAAAACGGAACGATTCTAAACTTTCTTACCAAGGCAGAATCTTTAATCCACTATCTGAACTCCTTTTCGCTTTACTGGAGGCCGTAGCTATTCTCTAATCGTCAGCACCTTAATAAACAATCATCAACTCCGTTGTCCAATGACGCTGGCTGCTGGCTAAGGCCAGAAACACACAGACGCTGGCTGAGGCCAGAAACACACAGATGCTGGCTGCTGGCTAAGGCCAGAAACACACACACCACAAACTCACACCCAAGCTTTTATACGCGACAAACTGAGATACCTCACATTAACATAATACTAATAACCGCGAGCTAACTGCGGAATTCGAAAGAGCACACACACTCTAGAAAGTTAAAGTAAAAGAGAGGATAGATGTCACTTTTACGCCTACAAAATGTTAAATTATTGACGTCACGATCTCAGAAACACTAGAGTGCCTTTATGACTAAAGGTCACTCCCTCACAAATTAAAAACTTTTAAAATTAAAAACTTTTAAAATTATTAACTTTTTTAGTATGCAATACAAATTTGGATTATGCTATTTTGGGGTTAAAAGAATGTTCTAAATTTAAATTAACCATAGAATGTAAAAATTGTATTGTAAGGCAGGGAAGGAAAATTATAACTAACAGTATATCCATACATAATGAGAGATCCCTTCATTTCAATACAGTAAATATGGACCAAGTACAACAAAACAGGGATCAATCTAATGAATTTGTAACCTCAGAATATAAAAAAAATATTAAATTAAATCCTGGTAATACTGTAGCAATAGATAATTATGATAATGAAACACTGAGTGTAAGTAATCATGATATAGAGTTACAATCTACTTGTGGAAATATTATGAAAAATGAAGACTGTGTTGAATATGATCACGCAATTAATGTGCATCCTGATTATAGAGGTTCCATGACTCTTCAAAATTTTCGCGATAATTCGGATTTAGATTTAACTGGGGAAATAAATTTAATTCAAGATGTAAATTTAAGGGAATTAGTTCATATTTATAGTGATATTTTTGCAAAGCATAAATATGATGTGGGTAGGATTAATATTGAACCACAACGCTTTATACTAAACTCAGACCTACCTATATCTTTGAGGCCCTACCGAACATCTCCTATAGAAGAAATAGAAATAAAAAACCAAATTCAATCATTGTTAGCAGCCGGACTGATAAAGGAAAGTAATAGCCCCTATTCTGCCCCTGTTACACTAGTTATGAAAAGAGAGGAAGGTAAAAAAACGCGATTACGTATAGACTATAGAAAATTAAACGCAATAATTAAAAATGATGCAGAACCCTTGCCCCGTATCGATGGAATTTTAGATAAATTGAGTAGTGCTCAGTATTTTTCAACTTTGGATTTAGCCTCTGGCTACTGGCACATACCAATACATCCATCCGATACAGAAAAATTAGCATTTGCAACCAATTTTGGACTTTTTGAGTGGCTCGTGCTCCCTTTTGGCATAAAAACGGGCCCTCCCATATTCAATAGAACCATTCGAAGAATCCTTAATAAATATAAAATCGACTTTGCGTGCCACTATTTTGATGATATTATAATTTTCTCTTCATCATTAGAAGAACATTTAAACCATTTAGCTCAAATTTTTGACATTTGCAAACAAGAAAACATTAAACTTAAACTTTCTAAATGTAAATTAGGCCAAAATAAAATCAATTTCTTAGGTTATGAAATCACTAATGGAACTATAACACCAGCAAATGCCAATATTGAAACCATCAAAAATTTAAAACCTCCTTCAAATGTGAAAGAGTTACAGCGATTTCTAGGTTCCATTAATGTTTACCATAAATTCATAAATAAATATGCTGAAATTAGATATCCTCTGAACCGATTACTTAAAAAAGACACAATATGGGAATGGAACTCAGAGTGCCAGAAGTCTTTTGAAAAATTAAAAAATTCTTTAATTGCAAAACCCATCCTCAAAATTTATGATCCTAAATTACCTTTACATATGTTTGTAGATGCCTCTCAGATAGCAGTAGGTGCCGTTCTAAAACAACCTGATAAAGAAAATTTCTTACATCCTATTGCTTATCATTCTAGAATTTTGAAGAGTTATGAGCAAAATTATTTCATAACTGAATTAGAATGTTTAGCTATTATAGATACTCTTGACAAATTCTATCATTACTTTCATGGTGTCAAGTTTACAATTCATACGGACCACGCATCTCTAGTATGGTTAAAGAGTCATAAAAACTTAAGAGGTAGGCTTTTTAGATGGTCGCTCAAACTTAGTATGTTTGATTATGAGATAAAATATGAAAAGGGTTCAACAAATGTCGAAGCAGACATGTTGTCACGAAATCCTGTTTGTCATTTTAATCAACATATTAGTTTATTGCTAGATAGGAAAGAAATTATAGAGATGCAAGACAAAGACAATGTTTGTGACAAAAAATATAAAAAAGAGAATGGAATTATTATAGTTCAGAAAAAGGGATTCAAAAAAATAGTTGTACCAATGTCATTAAGAAAAAAATTACTCCATATTGCTCATGATAATTTTGGACATTTAGGGATTCACAAAATGCTTAATTTAATATCTCCCAACTATTATTGGCCTAATATGACAATAGACATTACACAATTTGTTAAACATTGCGACACTTGTCAGAAAAATAAAAAAACAAAACAGAAAAGATTCGGCTTATTACAAGCTATGCCAGCAACAGATCAACCTTTTGAATGTCTTTCTATTGATACTGTTGGTGGATTTAACTATGATAACTCAACAAAAAAATTCTTACACATAATAATAGATCATGCAACTAGGTTTGTTTGGGCTTTTCCCTCCAAAAATTTTACCACTGAAACATACACTAAATGTTTAAAACAAATTTTCAATATCAAAGCACCTCAAAAAATACTTAGTGACAGGCATAAATCTTTCAGATCTCCAAGATTTAAGAAATTCCTTAGAAATCATCATGTTCAACAGCGTTTTACATCCGCACATCATCCTCAGACCAATGGAAAGGTAGAGCGCGTTAATCAGACTATAGTTAGCAGGCTTAAATGTAAAGTTAATTCCACTTCTTCTAAAATACCTTGGACTAGATTATTAAACCAAGTCATCGAAGAATACAACAATACGCCCCATTCTATCACCAAGTTCCCACCTGCCTATTTATTTTATGGTCAATTGCCTTATGAATCTCATTTTAAACAAAACAATTACCCATCAGTAGACAAAGCCCTCAAAATTGCGAAAGCGCGAACTCAGGAATTTCACCTTAAAAGTAAAAGGTTCTATGATCGAAATTTTGTCGAATGCCCATTAAAAATACAAGACTCTGTAATTTATGAAGAATTTAAATACCCTAACACTCGAAAATTAGAACCTACTTTCTCTGGACCATACAAAATTATAAATAAACTTTCTGATGTAACTTATGAAATAGATAAATTTAATTATGAGACAAGACAGAATTCCGTTATTGTGCATGTTTCTAAATTAAGACCCTATTTTTCACCAGAAGATTTTAAACTGTTTCATGAACAACCCAAAAAACAAACAAATCCTCAGATACAATCACAATCACTAGATCAAACTGAAGTCAAGACAGTAGATTAAATTTTAATTCTTATTCTTTAAATATTTTATCAGCATAATTTTCAACATTAGCAGGTATGTTCTTGGTGGCCAACAAGAATATTACTTGTTTTTGGGAGTTTTTGGGGTTAAATTGGGCTCCTTATGCAGGCATAAGGTGTGCACTTTGATTGTAAAAGCTTTCAAATTGATGTTGATAAATTAATTTTAAGTGTGTTTAAGTCTAACTATATTTACTCATTTATTTGACATTATTATTACTCTATTTATTCAGCAGATATTTATGTTATAACAGTTATAAAATCTAAAGATTCTACTCAAACCTATAACATAATATGTGATTTTTAGTGATTGTGAAAACTACAGATATTAAAAGTTTTTCAAAAAAGCACACTATTTTTATTTCCATTTCTCAATTAAGAATGACAACTTTTATTCCTATTGTATTTTATTATTAAATTTTATAAACCATGTGTAGATAAAACATTATTCTACATTTGACATTTGAAAACTTATAACCAAATTTGACAATTTTGTAAAAGAGTATCAGAGAGGAATTATTGTAAGGAAATACTGGTTGAGAGTCCATTTTCTAAATAGTTAGATTTAATTTTATTTGGATTTTGGAATTATTATGATTTTTTTTATTTATACTTTCGGCTAGCAAAAAATACTTTCTTATGCTATTAGAAGATAAGAAAATTATTTAGTTGCTATGTAATTATTTTTATCCTCAACCAATATTTTCCCTATCAATAATAAACAAATAGTGATATTTTATTTTGATTAGCCTCTTGTTTTACTATTATTATTATTATTATGATTTCTATAATGAAGTTTAGTATTAATTATACTCTTATTGAAAAATATTAGGATATGGAGTCTTATTATACTATTACTTATTATTGTTGTTATTGTTATTATTTAAATTTTTCTATATTATTTATTATTGATATTGAGAGTGATGCTATTTATTATTGAAAAATTGATATTTACTGAAAGATGTTGGATCCAACATTACATTAAAACCAAAGATTAAACTAGGTTTGAAGATTTTTAATTAAAGAGACTGTATTCAGAGAACATTGGAAAAGACTCTTTTATATATACTATTGAAAGACTTGTTTCATTTAAAGGACTTATTTAAAATAAACTATCATTAAGTCATTGTAATTATTTTAAACTTCCATGAGAACGAATTTTTATTGTTTTTATTATATTTTTATCTCTTGCTTATTAATATTCATAACTTATTTACTGTTATTATATGTATTATCTCCTATGCACTTACAAATGGTAAGTGATGTTGTAACATTATTGTATTTCTTTCAGGGAAATGCTCCTACCTAAATTTAATTCAGAATTATTTTCTCTTAACTATTTTATTTTAATCGCTAATATTTTTTATATTGCGTTAATTTTCTTTTCTTCCATCTCTTGGCTTCCTGAGTTTGACAGTTTTATTCCAAAATTTAACTTTTCTAAATTATTATATTTCTGTTGTCTGAACTTGTAGTTTTATTTAACTATCAATTTCATACAAAGTCTTGGGGAGGGGGGATAATATTACAAATTTAAAATTTTTTCGCCAAAACTAACCTTTATACTATCTTAATTTTCTTATAATAATATTCCGTAATTACTTCAAATTATTAAATTAAAATCTTTTTTCTAAATCTAATCTGTTAATCCTTATGCAGACGATATAAATTCTTAATTTGCCTTAAAAAACATTATTCCAGTATGCGTAAATCAACCTTTGATGTGTGCATATTAATAAATTCATTTCTTTTCTTTTTCTCTTAAAATTAATCATTTATAAAAATCGTCTGCCTAAGATATTTAAAATTCTGAATCAATTATAAATTAGTTAAATAATATATTTTTTAAATAAATTTATCGTTTGTGGAAAATAATCTCGTAGCTGGACAAGAATTCTGTTTACATAAAAGAATGATGGTTTGAGGTTACAGAATGTTCCAGAACTTTCTTTTTAGTTTAAAAAGGTGGAAGTCTCGAGATGAAGAAGAAGATTTCTTGGGTTGCTTCTTCGATGAGGACAGCTCGCTGAAATAATGATGGAATTTTTGCAAAAGGAGCTTTTCCTTCCTCATTATTACGAATTTAATAAATGAATTTACAGCAGCCCATGACTAATTATTCGATCTTCTACATTTATTTATTTATTTTGTTTTTTCCCTCGCTTGCCATGACTGTGTGTTTCTTTTTAACCAGTGGAAATAATTCGAGTTCTCCTTAAATCGTCACATATATATATATATACGTGAATAGTTTCACAACTTGTCTACATTTATGTCTATTAAATTGTTTAAATAACGAAGTTATGTTAAAGATTTCTGGAATTGTTGGAAAGTGCTTCATAATCTGTGCTTAACCCATAAATTTTCTTACTTACACATAAATTTGGAATTGTAAACAATTTCGTTAAAGCTACACTTATAGATGACCGTGGAATTCAATATCTGCAAGGACATTTTGCATCGCTAAATTAAGCAAAAGTTAAGAAGGATATTTACCGCCACCTAAATGTAAACAAATGTCTTGAATTTGCACACTCTCTGATAAACACAATTACTAGCTTCTTTAATCACGCTCCAACTATAATCTTCGAGTATATAAAGGGACTACCTGCTTTGACAGCGAACTTCCATTGCAAAAATATCCTGGTAGAATCGCTATATATGATCTTCTCACACAAAATCCTTCTTTTTGGGGGAACAAAAAAACTAAATAATACAAGTAAGTTTTCAGTGACAAAAATCTTAAATATTTGTATCATTTTAACATGTTTCTAACAATTTTCCACTTTAGGACAATGAGTTACAGCATTTTCAAAATCAAGTAGTGGCTGCTTTTTCGGAAGCTCTTAATGATCTACAAAATCTCAAATATGTGTAATTTATGGATTAGCAAAATATCCTTCAGTCAAAAGTTGTGGTAACAGTAATGCAAAGCTAATCCACTTCGGCAAAATCGTACCACATTAGATTGAATAATCGATTTTTAATTGTCTTTGGAAAAAAGTAATTACAAAGCACAAAACGATTTTGTTTTTAATCATCGTTGGGCGGATAAATGGGGGTACAAATCACATAATAATTCGGAATTTAATAGTCCTTTAGCAAATAAATTATACAAGACAGAAAATAATTTAGTTTTTAATCATCACTAAAGATGCAGCACACAGGTTCTATGTACATTAGGCGCTGAAATTTGAATCCGATAAACACCTTGAATGTGTTGCGTAATACGTACATTCAATTCTCCTAAATTTGTAACTGGGCCAAAGAAGTCACTTGGATTGAATCTGGTGATCTTGGAGGCAAGACTATAAGAGTATGAGTGTTGATAAGTTAATTATTTCCGAAAAGCCTCTTGAGCATGTAAAATGTCCGATGGGTTCTATCTTGCATGATAATGTTTCTATTCAAACATGCACTGCAGCGATGTGCTGGAACGACCTCGTGGTGTAACAGGAATTCAGTTTATTATGCAGGTGACCGGAAAGTACACGTTTCAGGCATTATGTATAAATAATTTTTGATATAATAAAGTAAATATAATGGGACCCGCAAGATCCATCTCGTAAAAAATGGCGCTATCCACATAATGTCGTCAACCTGCAATACACAATTATTTTTGGTGAATGAATCGGTAATCATTGAGATGCAAATGGATTTTCATTTGTCCCATATGCCGCTATTTTTTGTTTGCCACCTTAAGTGTTACACCCTTTAAGATGGAAATTGGCTTCGTCTGTTCACAAAATCTTCTATGGTCATTCATTGTCCAATTCCATTTGAGCGGCAAATTCCTGTCGTTGTGGCAGGTCAGCAGGAAGAAATTCCTAGACATGAGAATTTTTAAGGGTAAAAATGTAAGATATTGCATATAAATTTATGCAATGGGCTGATAGGTATGTTTAAAGTTTAGATAATTCTGCGTGCATTGCACGTTTGCGCACCACTAGTCGTCACTTCTTTAATGTTGTGGCCTCATTTTCTGTTGACATCGGAGCAGTTGTTTTATTTCCTCTACCGGATTTCGCTTCGAAGCATATCTTCTACGCATTCTAGTATATATCTACGCATTTAACAGAGCATTTGTCGCGTATAAGTATCCAAGGAAAACAAAGTCACAAAAATGATTAAATATTGTGCAATTTTATTTTTTAAATTCGTCGCTATTGCATGAGCAAACTCTTGAAGTAAATGAACTATAATATGCAGTCGTTCACGTTCATAAAATTATCTGATTTTCAAAATTATTTAAGACAAAACCGTTAACCACTTTTGGAATTTTCTCCTCATTTAGATAATATAGGAGTTACATATAATAGGCGTTGTTTATTGTGGAGAGTACTTTTTAAGAGAACTATTTAAATTCAAAGTAATATTTCAGGTTGCGTTTATGAAATTCGGATGTCTCGATATATATAGCATTTAATTATGATTTTACATAATGGATTCAGTGGAAGTACTTTATCACATTTAGAGGTTATCGCATTTAAGCACAATGGCGTTATATATGCTTATTATATTGCATCTATTCAACACAGTTAGAATAAGTACCGGTGAAAAAAATTCTAATTTCTATACTTTAATAAATGAAAAATTCGAATATATATATATATTTCATTGCCTTTGCATTAACAATAAGGTATTTTTGTGAAGTAACAGAGAGTCCCTTTTTTAAGTATTCGGAATAAAAATAGTATGAAATGTGTTACAGCGTTTGTAAAATTTGGTAAAAAGTTTGGTAAAAATAATTGTAAAAAGTGAAAGATAGCAGTATTCATTAAATTCATATCTGTTCCTTATTAATTTAGTTATAGAAATTTTCTAGCAATGCCATTCATTTCACATCTTTTTTTCTTAAATAATGAATCTTCAATTAATTACACACGGAAGAGTAAATAGGTGGGTAAGAGTGATCACAAATCGCACTGGGGGTATCGTTTAATTATTTTTTCAAAAGAACTTATCCTTTATAATAAATCGAAACTGATAATATATAATTATTAAATTGTAACATTAGTGACAGCACCAATATATTTAACATTCGAATAATTATAAATGGAATTTTTTTTATTTAAATCAAATTTAATATGTGAATAAAATTGTTTTCATAAAACCAAAAATTTCGAATATTTTGAAAATCCAAAATAAATAAATAAACAAATTAGAAGAAATATAAATAAAATTTTTAATTTCTGTAAATAAAAATCATATGTGTATTTAAATGGAGCGGAAAAAAGCCGAATCATTAATAAATCGCAATAGTTATTAAAATAAAGTGAAAATTGAATTTAAAATAATAATAATAATAATAACAAATAGTATTATTATTAAAAATGTCAATGATTACTTATCACAGCATAATAACAAATAATAAAAATAATATAAACACTATAATTAAAAAAAATAATGACATTTCTTTTAATTATATCCATTTTAATGTAAAAATTTCAACTTCCAGCACCAGTTTCAACTAGAAAATTTCCATTTACTAGTGCGATCATTTACTTGTGAAGTATGAAGCCTACAAGAAAAAAAAGTGAAGATAAAATTATCTTTTAAAATTTAAATAACAAAAACGAACGGATAACATAAAAAAATAATTTAATTAAAATAATGAACTTTCTCAAAATTTTATTGTTTATCGTGTGACATGAGATATTGAACTGTAAGTACAAAAAGTATCTGACGTATAGAGTTTTTATGCATGGACACCATGACAGGCAGACCAAGAAATCAGATAAAAAATGATTCATAAGATGAACGAAACCCCAAAAATAAACATATAGTACGCACACACATAAATATATAAATAAAAAAAAAATCGCAAACGCAAATATGCTTGTGATATCCTTTACTAATATGCGATTATAGTATTTTGTATTATGCTTTATCAATTAAAACATCAATAATGCTAATGCCAAAATGTTTTTCGTTTTGTAATGAGAGAGATAGGATATTTGTTAATAACTCATATTTTGACAGAAAATTAAAATTATAAGTTAAACCTTAAATTAAGGCGCAGTTTATTATGGAAATTATCATAAGATATATCATAAGAATTTATAAGTAAATAAGTAATTACTTTTAGAACCATAATGCATGATGAATATGTTTAAAGATATATTTAATTAGTGCCTGGTTAATAAAAGTGTTGTGAGGTTTCATTTTGTAACTTTTCCTGAAAATTTATTATTAATTAAGTTCACTGGAACTGTAAGAAACACTCTTTTACATTTGAATAATTATTTACTTCAGTTTGGTACTAATGGGCTTAAAATTCGAAACGGGGTAATTATTAAAAACATTCCATGTATTGAATATCTCATATATAAATTCTGGAAGATTCCTATAGATTCCAAACTATATATAGCGCTGAGATATTTATTTCAATATTTTAACCCTGAATGAATTGATGTTTAAATATCTTATGCGATATTTTCGATTTAAAAATTAAAAAAGGAAAAAAAATAATGGTTTGGCCTACAACGCAGGTAGATTCCAATGTTAAATACTAACTAACAAACATTATATAAATTTTGACTTAAGTAAACACAGATCAAAAATTTTATCTTGTTACTTTTGACGGGTTCTTAATTTCTTTTTTATATAAGAGCTGGATTTAATTTTTAAAAAAAATGTTAATTACCTATTGAATAAAATAGTTTTATGAGCTTTAAATTAAATAAATAAATTATTAATTAAAACAAAATTTGCTAACGTGATTTTTTGAAAGATTTATAAGCGACTTGTGTTTTTACTTTTCATTCATTTATTTAGAAGTTGATTCATAAACGATTATTTTCTTAGTAAGGACATATTTTTAATTTACCACTCTTATCAATTCGAAAAATTCATTTCATAATGAGCATTTTGACATCATTTTTTGAAATATTTCCTGTTTCTCTCAAAAAAAAAAAAAAAAAAAAAAAAAAAAAAAATTACCATTACGGTTCATTATGTAATTTCTGAATAAGAGGTCTAGTTAACTGGGTAGGCTCAGATGCTAATCTTTATATATATAAATCTTCTGTGCGTGTGTTTGTCACTCAACTGTTCCTAAACGACAAGACCGATTTTAATGAAATTTTTTGGGTGTTTTCCAGTGGATTCCAGAATGGTTTCACATTCAATCAATGGTTTCACATTTCATCGAAATTGATTCATTACTTTTTTAGTAATTAGGCAAAAACTAATATTTAGTTATTTTTCGCTAAATAAAAGTGTTGAATATATTCTCAGAATAGAGTGAAGATGGACTGTCTAAGCAATCTAAGGCACCAGGCTTAAGCTCTGGTTCTCGAAGAAAGAGATCGTGTGTTCGAACCCCAATACTGACATACGCGAACGATTTGCAATATTTTTTCTGTATTCTAATTTTAATTAACCTACTTCAGATAATCGTTAACTTTTAACTAAAAAAGAAAAAGAAACTTTTCTATCAAAAATTGAACCGACTTCAAAAACGACTGAAAAGTGAAAAATATTTTCCTATTGTAATAAGAAATTAAATTAAGAACGTAGTATTTATCTTGCGTATTATTATATTTATGCACATTTATTTGATTTTTTGGAGTCAGTGTCTGCCAAAACAATTTCAAAATTAAAATTAAGTATCCAATGCAAATCTTTACATATATAAATCTTCTGTACGTGTTTTTGTCACTGAACTCCTCCTTAAGGACTGGACCGATTTTTATGAAATTTTGTGTATGGGTACCAGTGTATTCGAAGGTGCTTTTGATTTACATTTCATCGAAATTGATTCCGTACTTTTTTAGTAATTAAACAAACAATAATAGTTAGTGATTTTTCGCTAAATAAAAGTGTTGAATAAGTTCTCAGAATAGAGCACGGACGGTATGGCCGAGCGGTTTTAGGCACCAGGTCTAATCTCTGGTTCTCAAAAAAAGAGATCATGTGTTCGATCCCCACTCTTATCATACTTGAACGATTTGCAAAAAATTTTTCTATATTATAATTCTAATTAACCAACTTCAGATAATTATTAACTTTTAACTAAAAAAGAGAAAAATAAACTTTTATATCAAAAATTGAACCGATATCAAAAACTACTGCAAAGTGAAAAACAATTTTCTTACATATTTATAATAAGAAATTAAATTAAGAGCGTAGTATTTATCGTGCGTATAATTATATTTATGTACATTTATTTGAATTTTTTTGATAGTGCTAGCCAAACCAATTTCAAAATTAAATGGAAATATCCAATGCAAATCTTTATATATATAAATCTTCTGTACGTGTGTTTGTCACTGAACTGCTCCTAAGCGAATGGACCGATTTTTATGAAATTTTGTGTGTGGGTTCCTGTGCTTTCTAGAATGGTTTACATTTATATTTCATCGAAATTGATTCAGTACTTTTTTAGTAATTAGGCAAAAACTAATAGTTTGTGATTTTTCGCTAAATAAAAGTGTTGAATATGTTCTCAGAATACAGTGCCGACGGAATGGTAGAGCGGTATAAGGCACCAGGTTTAAGCTCTGATTCTCGAAGAAAGAGATCGTATGTTCGAACCCACTCCTGACGTACGTGAACGATTTGCAATAACGTTATCTGTACTTTAATTTTAATGAAGTGACTTCAGAAAATCGTTAACTTTTAACTAAAAACAGAAAAATAAACTTTTCTACCAAAAATTGAATCGACATGAAAAACTACTGAAAAGTGAAAAATAATTTCTTTACATAATTGTAATAAGAAATTAAATTGAGAGGATAGTATTTATAATGCGTATTATGTTCGAACCCACTCCTGACGTACGTGAACGATTTGCAATAACGTTATCTGTACTTTAATTTTAATGAAGTGACTTCAGAAAATCGTTAACTTTTAACTAAAAACAGAAAAATAAACTTTTCTACCAAAAATTGAATCGACATGAAAAACTACTGAAAAGTGAAAAATAATTTCTTTACATAATTGTAATAAGAAATTAAATTGAGAGGATAGTATTTATAATGCGTATTATTATATTTATGTACATTTATTTGATTATTTGGAGTCGGTGCCAGCCAAACCAATTTCAAAATTAAAAATAAGTATCCAATGCAAATCTGTATATATATATAAATCTTCTGCGCATGTGTTTGTCACGGAACTCCTCCTAAAAGACTGTACCGATTTTAATGAAATTTTGTGTGTGTGTTTCTGTGAATTCGAGAATGGTTTAGATTCACATTTCATCGAAATTGATTCAGTACTTTTTAGTAATTAGGCAAAAACAAGCAGGTAGTCATTTTTCGCTAATCAGAATTGTTGAATAAGTTCGCTGAATGGAGTGTGGATATTCCATCCACACTCCATTCAGCGAACTAGCAAACTGGCCGTGCGGTCTAAAACGCCAGATTTAATCTCTCGTTCATGAAGAATGAGATCTTGTGTTTGAACCCCAGTTTTGGCATACGTGTATGATTTGCAATTATTTTGTCTGTATTATAATTTTAACTAACGGATTTCAGAAAATCGTTAATTTTTAACTAATAAGAAAAAAAAAACTTTCTATTAAAAATTAAACCAACTTCAAAAACTACTGCAAAGTGAAAAAAAATTTCCTTACATATTTGTAATAAGAAATTAAATTAAGAGCGTAGTATTTATCGTGCTTATTATTATATTTATGTACATTTATTTGATTATTTGGAGTCGGTGCCAGCCAAACCAAGTTCAAAATTAAAATTAAGTATCCCATGCAAATCTTTATATATATAAATCTTCTGTGCGTGTGTTTGTCACTGAACTGCGCCTAAACGAATGGACCGATTTTTATGAAATTTTGTGTGTGTGTTCCAGTGCTTTCTAGAATGGTTTACATTTATATTTCATCGAAATGGATTCAGTACTTTTTTAGTAATTAGGCAAAAACTAATAGTTAGTGATTTTTCACTAAATAAAAGTGTTGAATATGTTCTCAGAATACAGTGCCGACGGAATGTTAGAGCGGTCTAAGGCACCAGGTTTAAGCTCTGATTCTCGGAGAAAGAGATCGTGTGTTCGAACCCACTCCTGACGTACGTGAACGATTTGCAATAACTTTATCTGTATTTTAATTTTAATGAAGTGACTTCAAAAAATCGTTAACTTTTAACTAAAAACAGAAAAATAAACTTTTCTACCAAAAATTGAACCGACATGAAAAACTACTGAAAAGTGAAAAATAATTTCCTTACATAATTGTAATAAGAAATTAAATTAAGAGGGTAGTATTTATCATGCGTATTATCATATTTATGTACATTTATTTGATTATTTGGAGTCGGTGCCAGCTAAACAATTTCAAAATTAAAAATAAGTATCCAATGCAAATCTGTATATATATAAATCTTCTGCGCGTGTGTTTGTCACGGAACTCCTCCTAAACGACTGTACCGATTTTAATGAAATATTGTGTGTGTGTTTCTGTGAATATGAGAATGGTTTAGATTCACATTTCATCGAAATTGATTCAGTACTTTTTAGTAATTAGGCAAAAACAAGTAGGTAGTCATTTTTCGCTAATCAAAATTGCTGAATAAGTTCGCTGAATGGAGTGTGGACTGAATGGCCGAGCGGTCTAAAACGCCAGATTTAATCTCTCGTTCTAGAAGAAAGAGATCTTGTGTTTGAACCCCAGTTTTGACATACGTGTATGATTTGCAATATTTTTTTCTGTATTATAATTTTAATTAACGGATTTCAGAAAATCGTTAATTTTTAACTAATAAGAGGGAAAAAAAACTTTCTAGTAATGATTAAACCAACTTCAAAAACTACTGCAAAGTGAAAAATAATTTCCTTACATATTTGTAATAAGAAATTAAATTAAGAGCGTAGTATTTATCATGCGTATTATTATATTTATGTACATTTATTTGATTATTTGGAGTCGGTGCCAGCCAAACCAATTTTAAAATTAAAAATAAGTATCCAATGCAAATCTTTATATATATAAATCTTCTGTGCGTGTGTTTGTCACTGAATTTCTCCTAAAATACTGGACTGATTTTAATGAAATTGTGTGTGTGTGTTCCAGTGGATTCGAGAATGGTTTAGATTCACGTTTCTTTGAAATTGATTCAGTACATTTTTAGTAATTAGGCAAAAACTAATAGGTAGTGATTTTTCGCCAAGTAAAATTGTTGAATAAGTTCGCTAAACAGAGTGCAGACTAACCGATTTCAGAAAATCGTTAACTTTTAACTGATAAGAAAAAAATAAATATCTCTATCAAAAATTAAACTGACTTCAAAAACTACTGCAAAGTGAAAACAATTTCCTTACATAATTGTAATAAGAAATTAAATTAAGAGCACAGTATTTATCGTGCGTATTATTATATTTATGTACATTTATTTGTTTATTTGGTGTCGGTGCCAGGACGACATCTGTCGGTGCCAGGTCAACGTCTGTTGGTGCCAGGATAACGTCTGTTGGGTCCACTAGTATGAATTTAAAAATAGGTCCAAATATAAGCAGTTTGGATTTAATTACAAGCTTTATTGATATATTTTTTGTAAGTGCTATGTATTTTTAATTACTTTGCTGATAGAATAGGTTATACCGTCAAAAATCCGCCATACATAAATTTTTAGAAGTAATAACTTTAAACTGATTCGACATTTATTTATTATAAGAAGTTTAGAATATTTATTATAAGAAGTTTAGAATATTTATTATAAGAAGTTATGTGGTTCATTCGATTTTCGCAGTAAATTTTACCTATTTTCATTTCCTTGATTTGATTTTACCCACTAACGAAGTTGACCGAGAGTTTATGCCCCTAGATTTTATGTTTCATTTTGGAAGACATTTGTAAAAAAATATAGTTGTTATTCGAATCGTATCGATAAAAAAGTGATATAGAGACATAGATACATTGGAATGTTGATAGAGAGATAGAAAAAAATGAGGATTGGTTTGTATTCTGTGGGTGAAAAATTCCAACATATGAAAGAATCTAAAATGTGGTATTTCATACGAAATCTAGCTAAAATGAAAAAAAAAAATCTTATGCTAATTTGATACCTCGAAAATAGTACAAAATGTATTATTTTTAAAATCCGATAATATATAATTCGATTTTAAACGTTTTATAGGATATCCATAAAAATACATATTCAATTGTGTATATATATTGATTGTGTATATATTGTGTATATATCTTATATAGTGTTTCTTCTAATTTGATGGTGTATCAGGTTCCAATGACCACAATTTCAGAAAAAATTACGATTTATCAGACCGGCAGAGTTTTGGAACTCACAAGTAACACCTGACCTCAGTAGCTGAACAAGTAACTGCAGTTAAAATATCTCAATGAAACTCTACACACAACGTTTATACACAATAAACGTGATAAAATAAATAAATCTCTAAGTCAAGAAAAACCGCTTTTGAACGTATCGTATTAAGATAACCGTCTAACTAGCTAACTCACTGAGCAAAGTTTCCTTCGAACATAATGCGCAATTTAACAATAAAGTAAAGTAGTCTCCCCAAACTGTAATAACATTCGTTATGATTTGGCTCATTTATGTACCATTATTATCTCTGATTGGCTTTACCGTGTGGCATAATGATGTGGTATTTATTCAATGGCAATAAGAATAAATTAAGTATGATATTACTGCTGCTTACAAAATGTTTTAAACTAAAATTTCTGTAAACGTCATTTTATATCGTGATTATTTGAATATTTGTTTGTTCATATATATACATATATATTGTTTTATATCTATACACTACTGGGCATTAAAGATGCTACACCATGAAAGCGACATGCTACAGACGTGAAATTTAAACTACAGGGAGAAGACTCCGTGATATGAAAATGATTAGCTTTTCAGCGTATTCTTACAAACCAGGTGCCGGTAGCGACACCTACAATGTGTTCAAATGAGGAAATTGTTCAGTCGGTTTCTCACACACAAATTGCATTTGAGCATCGTTGCCTGATGAAAAATTGTTGTAATGCCTCGTGTAAGAAAAAGAAATGCGTAGAAGCATGTTTATAAACATGATAAAGGTCGCCTACTGGGATTGCGGTTTATCGTATCGCAGTATTGTTGCTCGCGTTGGTCGAGTTCCAATGACTGTTTGCAGAATATGGAATCGATGAAATTAGGACGGTAATACGGGACGCCATACGGTATCTCAACGGCCCCCTATCACTAGCAGCCAAGAAGACATGCGTGTTATCCGCATGGCCGTATTTGATCATGGAATTACGCCAGGAGCCCTGAGCCAAGAAATGGGGTCATTTGCAAGACAAAATTGTCAGCAAAAACAGTTCGAAAACGTTTGCAGTAGCATGGACTCTCATCTCGTACACCATGGCTGCGACTTCTCTTGATGCTACGTCATAAACAGGATTGCCTTCAATGGTGCGATCAAGGACGAACTTGGGTACACGAATGGCAAGGAGTCACTTTTTCTGATGAATCCAGGTTCTTTTAAGAACATCATGATAGTCGCATTCGTGTTTGGTGGCATCGTGGTGAACGAACATTGGCAGCGTGCATTCCTAATCGTCATACTGGCCCATAATCTGTTGTGATGGTATGGGGTACCATTGGATACCCATCTCGCTCATCTCTTGTTCGCATTGACGGCACTTTGAACAGTGAATGTTACATTTCTGATACTTTAGTCCCGTGGCTCTACCCCTTTAGACCTGCGAAACCCCACGTTTCACCAAGATAATGCCCGACCGCATGTTTCCGGAACTGTACGGACCTTCCTTGATACCGAAAATGTTTGGCTGTTGCCCTGGCCAGCACGTTTCCCAGATCTCTCACCAATAGAGACGTCTAGTCAATGGTCGCCGAGGCACTGGCTCATAACCATATGCTAGTCACTACAGTTGATGAAATGTGGCATCGTGTTTAATTTGCATGGGCATCTGTACCTGTATATGCCATCCAATCTCCGTTTGACTCAATGACCAAGCATATAACTGCTTTTATTACTTTCCGAGGTGGTTGTTATGGGAACCGATTTCTCAGGATCTATCCAACCAAATTTATTGAAAATTTTATCATTTCTTATTTTTATCATAATATATTTGTCCAATAAATATCATTTTGCTATTTGCATTTCTTCCTAGTATAGCAATTTTAATGGCAAGTAGTGTATATATATATTGTTTTATTGTGAGCTTATCATTCGCAGTTTTACGCTACAGTATTAGATACAAGATCGGCTTCCAGCACACTATAACATTTTTATTTTTTTATTAAAGAACAAAATTTTCGAAAAAAAAATATCCATTTCTGTAACTTGTGCATATTTACCTGTCATAATAAAAATGATCTTGTATCCTAAATTAAAGTCACACAACCGAAATTAATGTTTTTTCCCATCCAATAGTCCCATATAACGTGTTTCAAATCAAGTGCAGATTAATCATTTGCAGATTTTTTTTTGCCTTTCAAATGTATTTAAGACAGGATATCATCCATAAGCGCTATTTTCTTGTTTATTTACCCAACTCTAATCTAAATATTAAGCAAGAATAAAAATATTACTTTTTCTTATCATTCCCCTTAGTGTCTTTCGCAATTTTACACTTTTCCCACAATTTCTCAAAGAGTTATCACAAAAATATTACGCGTAAGGAAAAAAAAAATATTTCGAAATTCAGCGTCGACATAAGCGTAATATTTAATTAAGATGAATTCTGTTTCGAGAATTATTTTTTATTTCAATAATAATGTATTACAATCGAAAACTACGTGAGATATCTTCAAGATATTACTAGCTAACTTAATGCATTATGAATGCTTTTACACGTATTTATATATAGCTACTGTAATTAATTCTGATTTAATCAGTCAAGTTTTGTAGATTCACTTATTACTATGAATTTGTGTTTTATTTATTTATGCAAAGCTATTATTAGAAAATATTTTCATTCAGTTAAAAATCAAGCAAATTCATTTAAAGAAAGTATAATCTTTTTGTGAAATATCTTATTAGGAAAGATATGGCTCATCTTATGTAATTATTTAAAGATAGAACTGAAAAGAGATAAGTATCAATACTAAATAATAAATGTTTCTAATAAAGTTATTTTTTGTTGTGTTTCGTTGGTTATTAGACAGTTTTACTCTTTCTTAGCTACATTACATGATTTTTTCTTTCATTAGCTTTTTCTTTGAAAAATTAAAAAACAGCTATGCATATAATATTAGTTAGACATTGTCAGCATAGAAGAAAATAATGCATATTTTCTACGGGTATTTTAGCTTCCATATCCGGTCAATGCAGAAAGTGTCAGAAAGGTAAAAAATTGAATTAATAACAATAATAACAGTGTAAAATTATATAATATCTTACATTACTTCCTATCTTACATTATGATGAGAATACACCTAAATGCAAATGTGTTTAATCATATGTTTTGATATTTGAGAACGATTTGTTATTTAGCGCTTTCAAACTTTATGAATTATTAAAGTATAGAAATTTTGTTGCATCATAAATAAAACGGCGAGAATAAAACAAGACAGTTATTTGGACCGCAGGTTTTTCTATATTAAATTTTCATTGAAGAGTCATATGGGAATATAAAACATATTGTACTGCCATGCAATACATAAATAAGCAAATAGATTTGAATTGTGCTAAATAGATTATGTCATAATTTCCATTAAGCTATTTGACTTTCATACTATGCAGACATTCACCTGCGAACACAGCAATGTCTGCATCTTTAAAAAAACGTAATAAACTAGAATATGTCTACGTCATTGAGAGGTACATCATGCGTTGTTCGACGCCGTGGAATGATAAATGTACACTGTGGGATGTACAAAATGTACAAATTTAAATAAGCAATATACTAGAATGAAAGTGCGGGAGACCGTTAAAAATGGGCACTGCAGTCTGTTATTATAGAGGAAATATCCATTCAGCTAACGTATATAAAAAAATGCTGGCAACTGGTGGTGTATATACATCAAAATCATTTTTCCAACATATTTTTTTCAGTATAATTAAGGTGAATTTTCCACAGACTATTCTTTTAAAACGGTAAACAAACTGTTTCAATAAAATTTACTGAAATATTATGCTACCGACTCAACAACCAGTAGTATAAATCAGCGAGTATGTTATAAACAGAAGCATCTCAGACATTCTAAAAAGTCTTTATGCAAGGTTAAGCATGAAGATGTGTTTCTAGATTCATTATTTATTTATTTTTAAGTCTAAAACACTGAATGTTTGAATAAGAAATGCTCTTGAAACCTTGAAACCAGTCCCCAAAGGGAAAAAATGAAATATATTCTTTCTTCTGAATTTAAATTTTTCAAAATTTAAATGTATTCTGCAACATACATTTTATAGAAGTTTTTAGGTACTTAAAGCGTTTGAACAGAAGCTACTCAAAATTCAAAATAGCAATTTACTTAAATACATTAGGAATTTAACAATTTCAATTCTATTGAAATTCGAGGGAAAATGCAAAGTAATCTACCATAGGGAGACGTAAAACGCAAATAAATATGCTATTGAAGAATTTTAAAACCGTACACCATACACAAAATGCACACTGAATAAACTACTAGAAATAGCATGAAAGCAAACACTTTTAGCAGTCATTTCAGAACACTTCCGTCCATTATTGTCTGTGTTATCAATAGTTTTTATAAAATAAATGCTTTAGAAATATACTGTTAATCTATATGAATGCATTTTAAAAAAATGTGAAAAAAGTATTTTTGAAAGTTTATGGAGGACTCAAAATACAATTATTTTGCTATATATATATTAAGTTGATAAACATATCTTTATGCAAAAACTGAATACAGTTTATTGTATAAGTTTATATATAGTGTTACTATTGCAACCAAAAAAAAAAGGTCGAATAAATGTTGTAATATTTCCTAAAATGCGATGTGGTGCCTTTATAATGACGTCTGAATAAAAATATTTCAGAACAAATTTTTATATGAACTTGTAATAAATATTTATCTGTACACCAAAATCATATTTCGATTTTTTGTAGTAAAATTAAGTTGAATTTTTACAAATATCTTTTAAAGCGGTAAATAGAATGTTTCAATAAAGCCTACTGAAATCTCTGTGCTGTTCGGTACAACAGCCAATGGTATAAATCATCGATTATTTTATTTAAAAAGTCTTTAATCCCAATTAAGCATGTGTTTTAGCATTCATTGTGTATTCATTTTTAGATAGAAAATACTGAATTTTTGAATAAAAAATGTTCTTATGAAACCTAAAAACTAATTCCCAAAGGGTCAAAAATGAAAATATATCATTTCTTCTGAATTTAAAATTTTCATTTTCTAAATATATTCTGCAACATACATTTTATTGAAATTTTCAGATATTCAAAGCGTTTGAACTGAACCTACTCAGAATTCTAAATGGTTCTTTACTTAAATAGATTGGGAAGTAAACAATTTGAATTCAATTGAAATTTGAGGGAAAAATGGACGTAATGTGCCATAGGTAGATGGAAAAAGCAATGAAATATATATTTGAAGGATTTTAAGTGTGTATAGCTTAGACAAATTAGATACCGAGCAAAGTACCAGAAACAGCATGAAAATATACGATTATATAACGAAATATACATTTAGCAGTTATTTCAAAATACTTCTGTCTACTAGTATCAGTGTTATCCATTGTTTTTTTTAAAAATAAATGCATTGAAAATAAACTGGTATTCACTTTGATTGCCTTTGAAAAGAAATGTGATAAAAGTACTTCTGAAAGTGAAGGGAGACTTCTAAATCAAATTATTTCGCTATACATATTAAATTGATAAAATATTCTTCATATAAAGAATTCAATGTATATTTTTTACAGAAGACAATATAAAGTGTTAATATTGCTACAAATAAAAGTTAATAGAAATTTTATTAATATTAAAAAAAAAAAAACGTAAGCTGAACCATTTAAATACCGTGTCAATAAAAAATATTCCAAAACAAATTTTGATACAAACTTGTAACAAACATTTTAAACTTTAATAAAAGCACTTATTTAAGATAATCTAACAGAAAAATTTACTATGATTTTGGACTGCTTTCTCATACTACAATTTACAACAATGTTAATTGTTCACTTTAATAAAGTAATCGTTGATATGTAATCGTGGAATCAACTCAGAATAAAAATAGTCAATAAAAGCTCTAGTTCTGATTTTTGTATTAACAAAATGAAACATGCTCCAAAATGTCATTTTAAAATGGTTCCATATTTTCATATACGTTCATAAAAAATACTTGTAAATGCAAATGTAATTTTCTGTTCCCCAACACAAACATTTCATAAGATTGTTTTCGTTAGTAAGAATTTTGATATTTATGTAATTTTTAATAGGTTATTAAAATTTTCAGGCGGTATAAAATATGACGTGATATTTAGAAGCGAGAACTATCCAAAGTGATTAAATGTTTCAAACACCATGACGACCTTAATGACACGGTAATCACATAGGTCAATGTTTTACATTATTTAGAAGATTCACAGAAAAATATATCTGTTTCATAAATAATAATAATAATAATAATAATAATAATATTTGCATGATTTCATATATAAGTGTAGAAAAAACTATAAATACGGCAGGATGAAGTGTTTTTTGACTGAACCAGAATAAGTTCCAAGTACTATTGCATCAAATTCAGTAAACAATCAAAGTAAAATATTTAAATTCATTTTGAAACAACTGCAATGAAATTTAAGAATTTCATGGAAAAAATTTTCAAACATGACATCATATTCACTGACATGAACATACTGAAATAACAACATCAGCCTCATTAATACTTGGAACGTACATTAAAAAACCTGCGAGAAATAAAAAAAAATTGCCAATTTGAGGAATTTTTTTCTTTTAGAAATCACAGTTTTTATTTGTTTGTAGATTGTACTGTAATTTTGATATGTATTATTTAGAAAAATAATTGTTTGTAGTTATTCAAGCGCATCTTTTTTACATTGAAGTGCTTTCAGAATAATTCCATACAATAATGAGAAAAAAATGGCAACTTGGGGTTAGATCCATTTGGCAAGAGACAGGATCACCAATCGTGCCAACATGCAGCGTAGGTATTTGACACTGAAAGATTGGAATTTTCATAATTTTAATGAATTATTTTAATAAATATTTATTACTATTTTATTTAACCTATTATTAATAATATGGGATTTTTTTTAATTAATTTATCTTTTGGTTATTCCAGTCAATTTTTTTTCAAAAATTAAGTGATAATGTTGTTTACCTCCCCCTCCCATTAAATAAGTATGAAAATGCATAAACATTTATATTTTCATAATTATAGAAAATCTCTAATTGTCTTCGCCTACAGGCGCAAGTATATTTCGAAGTTAAGTATAATTTGCACCAACAGTATAACGAATAACTGGAAACGAAAGTTTTTACCCATAGAACCCTCACCCCCCTTCTGCCAATTTTTTCTTTGTAATTTATTTTTGCAGTACCTATAAAACCCGCACCCCCTTCTGCCATTTTTTTTTTATTTATTTTTGCAGTAATAGTTGCTTTTATGAAAAACTTGTCTCTGTAAAAGTTACAGGTACTATTAGGAAGAGGCATAATAAATTTAAACGGATTTGATATCGTGTGAGTTGACAAAATTATGAGTTTTTTCTTCAACCTACCATTTTATCTATTTATTGTAAGAGCTGCTCCTATCAAACTCTTGTCAAAAGTTGTACATAATATTAAGATCATTTATAATAACTTTAAGTGAATTTAATATCGTGTTAATTGATAATGTTTTTTATTCTTCTTCAAGCCACCTTTTTTTAGTTTTTATTTATTTGTTTATTTGTAAGTGTTTTTCCTATCAAAACCTGTCAATAGAAAAGTTTTAGATAATGTTGTCTTCATTGTGTTGATAAAAATGTTACTAACTTGCCTAACTAACTTAGGCTAACTTATCCCCCAACTAAGGAAGGTTGGCCCAAGCGACTTGGTGTCCGTTTGAGCTTCTAAATAAATATTAATATTTAATATTACGTAGTTAATAATAAACATTTAAGTAACACTTTTAAATAATAAACATATTTATAGGAAATTTTTATTTATTTTTTATTTATTGAAAAAAATATCAAAAAATGCAAAAAATGTCGATTTTTGGAACAAAAGATCAGAATAAGCCATTTTTTTCATCAGTAAAATTCCCCCCCCCCCATAGTTGATGCAATAGTATAAAGAACACTTTTGGCATCTACTCCTTTTTAATATGTATATATGTATGTACAGGGTGAATCCAAAATTTTTTTACAAAAAAAAAGGGGTGATAGTACACATCAAGACAAACAATATTAAATAGGAGACTAAGGGTCCCAAACGTTTTCCAAAGGAAGTAGCCGCCATTAAAGTTAAGGGTCCAAAATTTCAAATAAACATAAAAAATGGAAAAATCGGTCGATTGATTTGCGGTTTTCACTAAAATTATTCTTTATGTCGCCATTTTCTTGAAATTAAATTATAAAGATAAATTTAAAAAGTGCCGATAGAGGGCGCTTTAGACTTTGGAGTAACGAAAAATTATTTTTTGCCGGTATTTTTTGCATCACATTAAATGTTTTCGTAAGCTTAGACTCAAACTTAAATTTTGAGCTCAAAATCTGAAAGTGGGAGTGGTTAAGTAGCACAAACTGAACTGTGTTCAGGGGGTTCAAATTTCGAATGATTATAAAAAAGCGGAAAAATTGGTTCATTGATTTGCGGTTTTCACTAAAACTATTCTTTATGTAGGTATTTTCTTAAAAATAAATTATAAAGATAATTTTCAAAAAATGCCGAGAGAGGGCGCTTTAGACTTTGGAGTAACGAACAACTCTTCTTTGGGGTTATTTTTTGCATCTCATTAAATGTTTTCGTAAACTTAGACTTAAACTTAAATTTTGAGCTCAAAATCTGAATAGTTGGGAGTGGTTATGTAGACAAACTGAACTGTGTTCAGAGGGTTCAGATTTCAAATGATTATAAAAAAACGGAAAACTTGGTCGATTCGTTTGCGGTTTTCGCTAAAACAAATTTATAAATGAGCATTTTCTTGAAAAAAAATTTTTAAGATAACTTTCACAAAATGCCGTTAGAGGGCGCCTTAGACTTTGAAGTAGCGTACAACTATTTTTAACTGTTATTTTTTCATCTCATTAAAAGCTTTTAAACGCACAAACTTAAATTTTAGGCTAAAATTCTGAATCGTTTGAAGTGTTTATGTAGCGAAAAATTGAATTGTGATCGAGGAGGGGGGGGGGGGGGTTAAATTTCAACTCCCGAAAACACTTCAATTTGCGCTACTTAACTACTCCTAATTATCCAGATTTTGAGATCAAAATTTAAGTTTAAATCTAAGCATCAGAAAACATTTAATAAGTTTTTGCAAGCATTTAATTAGAACAAAAAAATAATGGTTAAAATTAATTGTTGGTTACTCTGAAGTTTAAGGCACCCTCTAATGGATTTTTTTTAAATTTATCTTTAAAATTTATTTTCAAGAAGATACTAACTTAAAGAAAAGTTTTTTTTTTTTTTTTTTTTTTTTTTTTTTTTTTTTTTTTACCACAAACGAATCGACAAAATTTTCCATTTTCTACAATTATTTTAAATTTGAACACACTCCCCCCCCCCCTTAAACACAGTTAAGTTTGTGCTACTTAACTACCTACTATTCAGATTTTGAGCTCAAAATTTAAGTTTAAGTCTAAGATTCCTAAAACATTTCATGAGATACAAAAAATAACGGCAAAAATTAGCTGTTCCTTACTCCAAAGTCTAAAGCGTTCTCTATCGACATTTTTAAAATTTATATTTATAATTTATTTTTAATTAAATACCTACATAAAGGATAGTTTTAGTGAAAACCGCAAATCAATGAACCAATTTTGCCGGGTTTTTTTTGTATAAACATTTGAAATTTAAACCCTCTGAACACAGTTCAGTTTCTGCTACTTAACCACTCCCACTTTCAGATTTTGAGCTCAAAATTTAAGTTTGAGTCTAAGCTTACGAAAACATTTAATGAGATGCATAAAATACTGGCAAAAAATAGTTTTGCGTTACTCTAAAATCTAAAGCGCCCTCTATCGGCATTTTTTGAAATTTATCTTTGTAATTTAATTTCAAGAAAATGGCGACATAAAGAATAATTTTAGTGAAAACCGCAAATCAATCGACCGATTTTTCCATTTTTTATGTTTATTTGAAATTTTGGACCTTAAACTTTAATGGCGGCTATCTCCTTTAGAAAACGTTTGGGACCCTTAGTCTCCTATTTAATATTGTTTGTCTTGATGTGTATTATCACCCTCCTTTTATTGTAAAAAAATTTGGAATCACCCTGTATATATATATATATATATATATATATATGTGTGTGTGTTATTTTTCACATCGTCCTACTTTAACCATCCTACCGTAAAAATTATATTGACTAAATTATTTTTGTACACGTGTATAAAAAGTTGCTTCATGTGCATCTTTTTTTTCAACTATTTTTAAAATAAAACTGAAGCATTTGAGTTCATTTACTTTAAACACTTCAAAAATTAAGGTAACACAAGCAAATAAATTAGTATAGAGTGATCGTAACCGAAGTTAAACTTTATATCTGAAATGTCATATTGAATTAAATCCCTCATATAAGCTACGATTTTAGATTTAATCCAACGTAAGATGACTAAATATTCAGTTAATGTACTGCGACGTATTAGATATTAAACTTGAGATAACGTTCGTTTCTATCTATGTTTACGTTTTAAACGCTAAATATTGTGTTCTAACATATGTAATATCAGTATGTAAACGAAAGATCAAATTCCTCAAAATCTCGCTAATATCAGATATTCATAATTAAAAAATATAAAGTGAAAACGTCAATGAACTTTCATATTAACAAGTTGTGTTTTTGAGTAAACATTGCATTGTAGGTAATCAGGCAGAAATTGCATTGGCAACCCTTCTTTAAAGAAATTCGAAAGAATAGATTTGTCTTTTTCGAATTTTTAAAATGTGCTCCTAACGGGGTTATATCTATCATCTTAAATTTAAAAACATTGAGGAAATTTGGAAAATAGAAATAGGAAAATTGGAGTGAAGAGTTATGCTTCGTTATTTATTTTTTCTCAATGAGGATGTAATACATATTTGTGGAAGTCTTTGAAGCTGGACGCTTTGAAGCAATATTTGATTTGCGTGATTTTCCCTAATATTTGTTGTCTCTTTTATTTTTCTTTACTATTTTGAATTGAAATTAAAGATGTTCGATTAAAACAGTACAAATAATTATAAAATTCTAACATATTCTCTGCTTTTTTCTTAAAGATAATTATTGCGTTTTGTACAGCTTAAGCACGTAAACGCTCATTCAGTTTCATATTAATGTTGATAAATCATGATATATACCGGATGATCCAAAAATCAGGACGAAATTTACAAATAAATAACTCGAAAACAAGTCAAGATAAAAAGATAATGTTTGAACGAAATGGATGGAAAAGAAACCAGGTTCTGTGTGTCACAAAAATATAGTTCCGTTGGTGACCAAACAGTATCACTAGCAGCACTGGAAGATGCCATCCGACAAAATTTGTCTGCCATAACGCAAGTAATGCTACTAAATCCTGTGAATGGTATGATGCCTAGTCTCACAGCTGCACTTATAAATGATGGACAGTAAATTAAACATTTACTGTAGTACTAATTAACGTCAACTAAACTGACTTGTAAGTTGTCAACATTTTTTCACTTGTAAATCATATTTGGTGTAATAAAACATTATAGCGCCATTTGTTGGCCGCCAACAAAACTATTTTTTTCGTTGTTACACAAAACCCGGTTTCTTCGCCATCCGTTCGGTGCAAACCGTATCTATGTATCTTGATTCGTTTTGGAATTATTCATTTCTAAAGTTTGTTCTGACTTTTGGATCAACCGGTATTACCCTGCTGTAATAGTAAGGTAATGAATTTTGGAGAAAAAGTAATGATTTTTCTCAAAATCTATTGAAATATCCTCCTCTAAAACATTTATTTTAAAATTTTCATTGTCAATTTTAAATTGGAAAGTGCTTAAATATTGCTGGTGCATGGAGTCAGTGCATGGAGAAAAAGTAGAAATATGAACAAAAACTGTAAAAGAGAGAACTTTAAATGACAGGAGAAATTTTGGAGAAATTTCCGATTTTTTTTTAATGTATGTTTCTACATTAGCAACTAATCTCATATTAATCAACAATGAAAATACCCATTTGTGAATTAAATACCTTTGAAATTTAAAGATGAATCCCGTTAATGAAATAAAATGCTTTTAAAGTAAAAGACTGTCTTATATTATGGTGGAACAATTTTTTCAATCCTCCGTTTTAATTATTCAATCTGCGTTCTTATACTGCTCTCGACAATAGTGGTAATTCATTAATATGTCAAACAAATTAAAACAGAAGGCATTGTTAAAAAGAATGACGAAATTTTCAAACAAAAAATGTTGAGGATCGAACTTCTGCTCTATCAGAAAATGAAAAATCCTATTTCTCGTCCTGTTTTCTCTTTTCCTGCTTTTTCCCTATGAAAAAATGAAATATCCCTTTTCTCTTTCCTTTCGGAAAGAGAAATGAGATGTTTCATTTTCTAATAGGGGAAAAATGAACTAATTAATAATTTTTTTTGTCATTTTTTCATTTTTTTCCTAAAAATATCATGAGACTCAACTTCTTTTCCATTTCATGTTTTTGTACATATGCGCAACTACTGCAATATACAGGGTGATTCCAAATTTTTTTTAAAATAAAAGAGGGGTCATTGTACACATCAAGACAAACAATATTAAATAGGAGACCAAGGGTCCAAAACGTTTTCCTAAGGAAATAGCCGCCATTAAAGTTCAGGGACCAAAATTTCAAATAAACATAAAAAACGGAAAAATCGGTCGATTGATTTGCGGTTTTCACTAAAATTATTCTTTATGTCGGCATTTTCTTGAAATTAAATTATAAAGATAAATTTCAAAAAATGCCGATAGAGGGCGCTTTAGACTTTGGAGTAACGAACAACTATTTTTTGCAGGTATTTTTTGCATCTCATTAAATTTTTTCGTAAGCTTAGACTCAAACTTAAATTTTGAGCTTAAAATCTGTAGTTGGGAGTGGTTAAGTAACACAAACTGAGCTATGTTCAGAGGGTTAAAATTTCAAATGATTATAAAAAACGGAAAAAGTGGTCGAATGATTTGCGGTTTGCACTAAAACTATTCTTTATTTAGGTATTTTCGTGAAAATAAATTATAAAGATAAATTTCAAAAAATGCCGATAGAGGACGTTTTAGATTTTGGAGTAACGAAACACTCTTTTTTGGCGTTATTTGTTGTATCTTATTAAATGCTTTCGTAAGCTTAGACTTGAACTTAAATTTTGAGCTCAAAATCTGAATAGCTGGGAATGGTTAATTAGACAAACTTAGCTGTGTTCAGAGGGTTCAAATTTCAAATAATTGTAAAAAACGGAAAAAATTGGTCGATTCGTTTGCGGTTTTTGCTAAAACTAATTTTTAAATCAGCAGTTTACTTGATCAATCAGTGTTTTCTTGAAAATAATTTTTAAAGATAAATTTCACAAAATGCCGATAGAGGGCGCCTTAGACTTTGGAGTAGCGTACACCTATTTTTAACTGTTATTTTTTTTATCTCATTAAATGCTTTCAAATGCATAGACTTAAATTTTGGGCTGAAATTCTAAATCGTTGGGAGTGTTTAAGTAGCGAAAAATTGAATTGTGTTCGAGGAGGAAAGAGGGTTAAATTTTAACTCCTGAATACACTTCAGTTTGCGCTTTTTAACTCATCATAACGATTCAGGATTTGAGCTCAAAATTTAAGTTTAAATCTAAGCTTCCGAGAACATTTAAAATGCTTTTGCAAGCATTTAATTAGAACCAAAAAATAATGGTTAAAATGAATTGTTGGTTACTCTGAAGTTTAAGGCGCCCTTTGACGGAAATTTTTGAGATTTATCTTTAAAAATTTATTTTCAAGAAGATACTGACTTAAAGAATAGTTTTATTTTAAACCGCAAACGAATCGACCAATTTTTCCATTTTCTATAATTACTTTAAATTTAAACCTCCTGCTCCCCCTTGAACACAGTTCAGTTTGTGCTACTTAACCACTGCCTACTATTCAGATTTTGAGCTCAAAATTTAATTTAAAGTCTAAGCGTCCGAAATCATTTAAAGAGATGCAAACAATAACGGCAAAAAATAGTTGTCCGTTACTCCAAAGTCTAAAGCGCCCTCTATCGGCATTTTTTGAAATTTATCTTTATAATTTATTTTCACGAAAATACCTAAATAAAGAATAGTTTTAGTGAAAACCGCAAATCAATCGACCAATTTTTCCGTTTTTTTTTTTTTAATCATTTGAAATTTTAACCCTCTGAACATAGCTTAGTTTGTGTTACTTAACCACTCCCAACTACAGATTTTGAGCTCAAAATTTAAGTTTCAGTGTAAACTTACGAAAACATTCAATGAGACGCAAATCACACCGGCAAAAAATAGTTGTTCGTTACTCCAAAGTCTAAAGCGCCCTCTTTCGGCATTTTTTGAAATTTATCTTTATAATTTAATTTGAAGAAATTGCCGACATGAAGAATAATTTTTGTGAAAACCGCAACTCAATCGACCGATTTTTCCGTTTTTTATGTTTATTTGAAATTTTGGTCCCTAAACTTTAATGGCGGCTATCTCCTTAGGAAAACGTTTTGGACCCTTGGTCTCCTATTTAATATTGTTTGTCTTGATGTGTACTATCACCCCTCTTTTATTGTAAAAAAATTTTGGAATCACCCTGTATATTTTGTTTTATTCAACTGTGACGCTTTCTTTAGAAAGCAGTAATTTAAATGTTGCAGATTTTTAATTTTTTAAATATTTAACACGTTATATCTACTAACAACAGCACTATCTCGATGTAGTATTACATTATTCAGCTTGTCCTAATAGTGCACTTTCATATTCTATTAGAAAAATGTTTGGGGTACTAATGCTTAAAAAAGATGTTAATTGTAGAAAATGATGTGCAGTCTTCAACGTAAAATAAAAAACAACATTTTGATTGTACTTTGTAGCATCAGAACAATGTAAAGCAATAATGCCACATGCAAACAAATGAATTTTAATAAACAGTAGTATTATACTAATAATTTATGCCAAACAAATTTTGCAATGCTGTTACTAACAAGAGATATATTTTCTAAACATACTAGCATTTTATTTTTCATGAAAAATAACATTCCCAACTTTGAACACTGACATTTTCTATACGGAAAAGAAATTTTTTCCAGGCTTCAAAATTGCACATAATTTATTAAATATGATTTACTTCAACATAAATATCAAACCAGTTAAAAGATACAAATACCAAAGGATGACATTTTTGTCTGAATTTCAAAATAACGGTTCTTAATATGAACGCATCATAAACACTGAAATGTTCTTCTAGATTCACTATTGCTTTTTGTTTATTCATGTGTCGAAAAACGGGTATATCAGCGAGATTTAAGGTATTGCAATATTAATTTATATATATATATATACATATATTTTAAACAAAAAACAATCTCAATAAATATTTTAAACAAATTATAATCTAACAGCATTTGCCTAGAAATATATCAAATTCTAAACAAAATTTCATTTAAATAAAATATTATGAAGTGTTCGAAATGTTTTGTGAAAAAGCTTTCAATGTCGTATAATAAAGGATATTTTCTATGAATTAAATCCTGCTTTGAAAAGTATATGTTTAAATAGACGAAACATATTGTGAAATGTGCTTTTATGATGACAGTGATTAATCACTAATATATTATGTGTTGTAATGTAATGTCACAACATACCTTTTATAGTAAGATATCACACACAAAGGTGTATGGTTTATATTCTAATATTTGTCTTAGGTATTATTCAACCTGTTGTTATGTATATCATTTATACATGATGCAGTTTTAGGATAGATACATTATAGCTACATTAATAAACGGTAATTCTAAAACTAAGTGAGACTTGATGATAGGTAGAGATGTATTATAATGATACAGAGAATTTATATTGCCTAGCATCGCAACATTATGAAAAGAATGAAAAAATATTGAAAAGCAACAATTTTATGACATAAATGTGTATGATTTTTTATGTGTAAAGTCATTTTCTGTTCCAATTTTTAAAGTTATGTTTAATTGCAGCTAGAATAGGACACCAATAAAATAAATAAATTCAGTTTTCTCTTATTTCTGCAGTATGGCAGGGCTTCCACACGAGACTATTTTTTTTTATAATAACTGGCACCACTTTTACAAAAAAAAAAAAAAAAAAAAAAAAAAAAATCTTAACACACATTTTGACAACATTTGCAACAGAAATAAAAATTTAAATTTATATTAGAAAAATACTACCCCAGAATACATAAAGGTGTCACCAGAATATAAAAGTAGTTGGTATATTGACTTGCATTGGCTGAAAGCCATTATTTTAAAGAAACTTAAAAAAATAAATTTAAAACGGAATATAAAATGCAAATAAATTTCAAAAAAAGCTAAAACGGGTACATCCACAAACAAAAATCTTTCCATCAAAATCTTTCTACAAAAACATCCACAAAGCTTTCATTAAAAAAAAAAGAATGATCAAAATAGGTTCTGTAGAAACCCCAGCATGGTCTTTTGAATCTATTAATAATAGGAAAAATTCAAATTCTGGCTGAAAAGTCATCGCATTGAAGATAATTAAGCCATGCATCCTGAAATGTTTAATGAAATTTGAATTCATTTACGAAATACCATTCATAAAATAAATATGAGCGATTACATTTAAGACAGGTATCTTTGTTAAAAAAAACTTACAATAATAAGTTCTTAAAGTTTAATGAAGCGACATATTTGTGTTTACTATGATTATACAATATTTCAATAAAATTGATTTGTAAACTACAGAATACTTTAGATGCTGTAAAAAAATTAATTATCGTATCTTCAAAGATTACAAAGTTAAATTTTTATCGACTTAAATCGCTTCTGTTTACTTCATTTAATTACGACTAAGATTTTTGTTAAGTTAAGAATTCTCTCTTCTATTTTCAAACTAACCTACCTTTTATCATATTTAAAATTAAGATAATTAAATCAGCGAATTAATCTTTAAAATCTTGCTTTAGCCAAAAAAAAAAAAAAAAAAAGAGTTATTTTAACCGTTTGTATTCTTTATCCGTATTACTGTATTTACAATGTGTTCTCGCCAACCATGATCTACTCATACCACATATGAGAAATGATTTCAAATAACGATATATTATTCTCATCAGCAAGTGTTTTGCTCACAGGCTATCATAGCCTGTCCGTTCTGTATGTACGTTCGTGCGTAACGCCATAACTCATGAAAAAAATATCGGATCCACTTGAAATTTTGTATATAAATATATCCTCATAAGACGCTTCCCTGATTAGTTTTTGCAGTTCATTCGATATGTATAAGAGGGGGAACGGGGGGTTCATGCCCCTCCCCTTAATTGATATAAACGGGATTTTCATGCAGAATTAACAGTTTTCGTTCAAAATTTAGATATAGGACCATTCTGATGAGGTGATTCCGTGACTGTTATTAGGTGTTCATTGAATAAGTATAAACAGGGGGAACGGGGGTTATAATTCCCCTCCCCTTAATTTATATAAATGCGTTAAATAAGTATAAACAGGGTGAACGGTGGTTCAAATGCCCCTCCCCTTAACTTGTATAAATGGGTTTTTCAAGCAGAATTGTCAGATTTTGTTCAAATCTCTGAATAGTTTTGGAAGTTTAATGGTTAAGTATAAAACAGGGGGATAACTCCTCTTAAATTATATGTAAGTATATAGTAAGGGAACTTAATAAATGGGTTTTTATTAAGAATTATCCGATTTGCTCTGAATTTTGGATGTAGATTTTTTATATGATAAAGCATGTCCTTGATAGTTTAGGAGGTTCAATGATTAAGTATAAAAAAGGGGAAAAGGGAGAGCTGTTTCCCCTTCTTATTTTTTTTTTCGAACGGAATTAACCCTTGAAACTATAAGGCTGTAATGTACAATTAGTATGTGTTGCCTGTGAGCTCATCATGCCATCAGTTTAACTGGGCAATTTTCTTTTTATTACTTTAAATTTTGAATTGTTTATTTGGAGAATTTTCCTGATTCAATTAGGCAAAAAATTCTGTTATAAAAAAAGGTTATAAAAGATTAAAAATTCTGTAAAAAATATAAAAATATAAGCATTATTTAAAAGGTTTTTTTTAAATATTTATCAGTTAAGTGGTTAAACATCGTTGATATTCATGTAAGGGAAACAATAAAAAAACCAAAAATTACAAATATTCGGAAATAAATTTAATCCATAAGGATTTCTTGTATTTGTAATAGATACCAAAAAGAAAATATGTACAGTTATGTATTCAAACATGACATATTAATGAATTATATGTGAAAATTATGGAATAAGACAGTAATAATAAGCTGTTACTTTAAAACATTAATTATTAAATAAAATCATTTCAATATCTGAAAGTAAGAGATTAAAGTAAATATATTCGAAAAAGTAAAATTCAGTGCCACAACTTTAAATCACAAGAGAAATGCGTTTGAAATTAAATAACAATCTGCACAGAATTAAACATTCTTAGAACTTCTGCGCATGTAATTTTATTTTATCTCGTATTTCATGAGAGTAAAATGTCCTGAAATTATTCAAAATCCTATATCATTCATGTAAGTATGGGAGAGGGGGGCGCTATTGAACTGGGGGCACCTTTGAACACTCTAAATATTTTCCTTCAAATAAATTATTTTTTAAAAAATTATACAGCAATACGTTACTACTGCTTCAGTGATATAAATATACAAATGTTCACCATTTTGTATGAACAATACTGTCTAAGCAAGGTATGTATTTTTCTCCCTCTTGAATCTAAACTTAAGGAAATAAAGTTGTTGGATTTTCACTCACAATTTTGTATCCCTAAAATTTTAATTTATTGTTTAATACTTAAATAAAGATATTAGCTTTAGTTTATATGTTTTGTTTTATTCTAATTCTTCAGCCAAATTTAGTAAACCGCTGTAACGTTAAGCTCCAGGTGACACCATTGAACAGAAAATTTGGGGCACCTTTGAACAGCGAAAAAATACCGAATAAACTGGAGATAAATAGTAATTAAAACCATTTAAAGATAACATTTAAAAATCTGAAGCAAAGAGTTGTTTATGGATCTAAATGTCATTATTTTGGGGTTTGTTTTAAGTGAAGAGAGATTAATTAAGAATGTCAAAGAACATAGACTTATACTCTTAACGATCCTCCCCCCTTTACTGCACTCACAGTTCCGCTCTCTGGATGTATCAGTGATGGGAAGTTTAAAATTTAAAATGATGTTGGCATTCATTTATTGGATATTTGCAAATACTCGATACACAATAATGATTCATTATTTATCAGGTTTGTCCAATTTTATATCAGGTTTCTTCATAAAAAGAGTGAATGAATAATTCTAATTTTCCAGAAGTACCTGATAATACATTGGTGTATTTAAAGGATACTGTAAAAAATATTTCACAACCAAACACAACAGGAGGGACACTTTGTGATGTTTCAATAATGAGTTTAGACATAAATTTTGATGATTTAACTTTGGTTAAATAATTAAAAAAATTAGTTATTTCAACAAAATGTAGCTGTTTAATTTTATTTTATATATCTGAAGCATAAGCAAATTTTTATAAAAACTTTCAATATTTTTATATTTTATTCATTTGTTCAAAGGTACCCCTACATGGGGCAGGTTTGAACAGAAAAACCTCAAATTTTTAAATCCTCACAACTTATTAAATTTAATTGGAAAACTTTTAATTTCCTTTTCATATGATGAAGAAATGAATTGTTTTTATTATGTACTATATGTAATATGAATTTAAACGCAATAAATATAATTTAAGTAAAAATTCTATTCATTTCCTAAAAAAAAATGTTCAAACGCGCTCTCGTCTCCTCTATAGCATAAATACGATTCATGGTTTAAAGCTCTAAAAATTTAATAAAATTAGATCGTAACGGAAATGTGTTTAAATATGGATTAGTAGAGAAATTATGCTGAGATGTATTCATAAATGAGTGAAAGGAATAAGATTCTCACCACTGTTTTTGCTCTATGTAGGCAGAAAAAATGTAATTTAAGGGCGCTACAATATTATTTTTAAATAATTTGTTTCATTATTAGAAAAAAAAATGTATAATAACTATTTTTTTAATCTGCTTATTTTCTCTCTACGTCTGAAACCAGTCTTTAAGAATAACTGATAAAATTTTTCTCAGTTTCAAGGTTTTAAAATGCGAAGACTTTCTTTATATTTGTGATAAAGACTCAATTTTTTGTATATATTATTTATTATCTATATAATAAATTTGAGCATGAATATAGCCTTTATTTTTTTAAATAAAAGTACATGAAAACGTGTTATATTTAATTCTTTTACACTTATCAGTAACATATATATATATGTATTTAATGTAATATTAAATTATTTAAAGCTCCATACGCAGTCTTTTTTAATTTATATTTGAAAAGCCTTCTCAAAAACATCCTATATATTAAAACAGTAGTCTTTTTTCAGTACAGTAAAACTGGTCTCTACACATTCATGCTTGCGCAGATATCTGAGAACCAATCGGAGAAGACTGTACTTACACTCTATAAACGCATTTGTAAAGCGCGTTGGTAAATATGGTATAAGACTGCATTTTTGCTGTCAATGTTTCATGCAATACTGTGATAATTATATATTTTTTTTCTTTACTTATCTTATAATGATCGAAATACATTGTTTTTTTTCACTTGACACAAAAATTATTTTATTTCCATTTGTATTCTTTTTTCATGTTAAACGCTATTCCCTCCTTCAAACCTTGCGATGTTATTCCAGACAATCTTAGGCTTAGTGTAGAGATGTTTCATATGAAATTGACACATTCAATTGTTAATGATTAAAGTGCTTATTTACGTTCTTGGCCGATAAATCATTTTCTATATTGTAATTTTCAAATTTATACTTAGTATGTATAAAAAACCTAGCTGGAAATCACATTGTTTTTTGTTTTGTGTTTTGGAGGGGAAGCAGGGATTTTCGATCGATGTTTTGACTTCATGGATGTAAACAGATTCGCAAATCACTATTTATTTTTTGCTTCAGTTTCTTATTATACTCATGTCAAAAAACATGAAAAAAGTACCTTTTTTTAAAAAAAGAGTTCCCGTGACGAAATTTCCTGAGTTTTTTTTTTTTTTTTTTTTGGTGGGGGGGGGGGGAGAAGGAGGAAGGAATAATTTGATGAAATTTGCTATTTTTTTTTCAATCGCTTGATCTTGATCGCTCAACAATGTTTTTTTCAAAAATATGAAGATCATTACAATAAAAAAAAAATGTAATCGATGTAATTTGCCGTTTTATCGAATATATCCTTTTTTTCGTGATTTTTTCTTTTAAATTTGTTGTTTTTTCGTTATTTTCAAAAATTTGTTATTTTTTTCACTTTTTCTTTTGCAATAAATTTAACTTTTTCAAAAAAATGTATAACCGACTCAAAAAAAAGCGCTAAAAAGAATTAAATAATTCTATAAAATTCTCTAATGACAAATCGTTATCCAATAACCACACATTGACTATCATGTACCGGTATAAAACGGTTAAATTTAATATATAGAATTTAACATCCACCAAACACAGGTTTTCCAGAGAATATTTTTTACTAGAGATTAATTTACATATTTTTCATTTAATTTTTGAATATATACATATAAAAAGTAAGGAATTACTTTTTGAAGTTGGTGCCAAAGAATCATATCGATAATGATTTCCCCATTTTATTTATGGTACTAGACATAATATATCCACAATTCTTACTATACTTAAGATAGTTTGGCACCAACTTCAAAAAGTAATTCCTTACTTTTTATATGTATATATTCAAAAATTAAATCAAAAATATGTAAATTAATGATTAGTAAAAAATATTCTCTGGAAAACCTATGTTTGGTGGATGTTAAATTCTATATATTAAATTTAACCGTTTTATACCGGTACATGATAGTCAATGTGTGGTTATTGGATAACGATTTGTCATTAGAGAATTTTATAGAATTATTTAATTCTTTTTAGCGCTTTTTTTGGAGTCGGTTATACATTTTTTTGAAAAAGTTAAATTTATTTCCTACTTTTTAGTTATTTATACCGTAATACATAATTATGTGTACTGACATATGATGGCTCTTTGCAACGCATTACTAATGAACGCACTTTGCTGAGTATTCGCTTTACTTGTCACTGTTTGATTGTCAACTTTTCAAAAGGCACTTACAATATCGGTTAGTATCGTTGTGAATCTTTAGGTTTTCTGGTTGTGGTAACTTCTTCAGATCTGGCACGACGAAAAGCTACCGCATTCATGAAATCTTAAAGTCAACATCTAATCGTAAGGACATCGGAAGTGGTTATCGAAAGGTGACAATGCCTCAAGTAAGTGGCCTTACACATAAGCGCGCGCAAAGCGCTTCCATATATGAGTAAACAGCAAAATGACTCCATGTATCAATGAATAGTAAAATACTTTTCTAGTGTAGTCAAAAGTACTCCCCCTTCAGACAAAAAAAGCAAAAAGAAAGATTTTAACAAAAATCGCTCTATGATTCAATAGGTAAACAACAACAATCTAATTCCTATAAATGCAGTAAAGGCATCGGAAATGATTCGAGGAGGAATCCGAAAATCATAATATGTACTTGGCTGCATCTATAAGAGAGTGACAGCATTCGATGCCCAAATACTTTTTTCACGGACGCTTTTGTCCCAACTAAACTGTTAAAAGTTTGAAACTCACTCCACCGCTTTTAAGGAAAACGATTATTTCAGCCTATCATGGAGCATTCTCATGGGTCAAAAGACAAATATTTTATAAAAGTGGGGGAGTGACGATGCAGCAAAAGGGTAAAATTTTTTGCAGTGTATGTATGAGATATTCCATAAAAGGGATGGAGTGCGATGCAGCAAAAAATAAATTTTTAACAATGTATCGCAATGCTAGGCATTTTCTATTATAAAATTTGATGATTATTTCCTGGTAGAATTCGATTGTATTGTACGCCGAATGATCCTTTATTTCTACACATACATAAATACATAATCCATATTATTTTAGAAATTCGTGGACATACAAGGACAAGATAGCACAAGCAAATATTACGACACAAGAGAAGTACAACCGGGAGCTACACATAAAGAGTGTGTGCAACGCAGCCAGTGGGATTCGAACCCACAAACTCCTACGCTCTCAAGAGATTAGCAGCGTGGTGTCTTAACCACTCGGCCACAAGGACCCCCTTGATGACTCATTTTTGTCCAGAATCTTTTCAATCAATCGTATACTGTGCTCCATGTGTCGTCATATTCACATCGAGGAATCCTACATGAACAAAATCTGAAATCATTCTGGTGTCTAATCCGGTAACCAAATCTGAATCTAAAGATAATTTTGCTACACATATCTATGCACTTTATTTTGCATTGATATGTAGAGATAATTGTTTCCTCCGGAGCAAAATATATACTAAAGGATTTTCATGTTTTCAACAACTTAAAGATGTTGATTGGTATCGATGTCTATTTCCGCTTTAGTGGATGCGAGAACTTGCCCATTTAAGCTTTAACATTTCGGAAATTTATCACATCCAGCAAACCTTAAGGCCGCACACTAGGCACAGAAAAAGACCCGGATGATAATGTGAAGTCTATGGGGGCGTTCTTTTCAAATATCTCGCTCAAATTTTAATATATTTACATGTTTTTTTTGCATAGGATAGCTGAGGATATTCCACAACCGACCTAGTTTTTACTTTGTCAATTTTAGTTTCAGATTTTTAAAAATTATTTTAAATTTCAAAACCGGTTTAAACGGTTCTGAAATTGAAACTATCATTATATAAAACATACATAAGCAAAATCGAAGAAGTAAAATCTAGGCCGGTTGTAGATCATCCTCGGCTATCCTATGCAAAAAAAAACAACATGTAAATATATTAAAATTTGAGCGAGATATTTGAAAAGAACACATCCATAGTCTTTACACAAACATCCGGGTCTTTTTCTGAGACTAATATAGTGCCTTAAGGTCCACATTGAAATCTACAAACTTCGTAAATGGGCATTGAAAAGCTGACAATCCATCAGTACACGTTAAAATTTTTGTGAAAAATTACCTTTGTTTTTAAAGGCTATCTATTTTCTGACTAATGAGAGCGATCTAAAAACGTCTATGGAGCGTTTTCATTGGTCAGAAAATAGATAGTCTTTAAAAACAGAAGTAATTTTTCAGGATATTTTAAACAGGGTACACTGTTAAAAATTTGACCCTTTTGCTGCATCGTCCCTCCACCGCTAATATAGAAAACGATTACTTCAGCCTATTATGGAGCATTCTCATGGATCAAAAGTGAGATATTCTATAAAAGCGAGGCAGTGACGATGCAGCAAAAGGGTCAGATTTTTTACAGTTTAAAGAACGCGTACACAATCAGAGCGCGTCAAGTTGCTTCTATGATTCAATGCATGGCAAAGTAATTCTAAATGTTCGTATGTACTAAAATATCCTTTTCAGTCATAAAAACTAAAAAGGAAGATATTCTAAAAATCACACCATGATTCAACATGCGTCTATATGAAAGTAGCAATATTTGAAGTTAAGAATGTTCTTTGATAAACGCGTTTTTCCAAAGTACAGAAAATTTAAGAATTTTTATTCCAGAACTTGGCGGTAGTCGCCTGAGCGAGTTTGTTTTATGGGTGAAAGAAGTTAACTAGCTTAACTTTAATGGTAAGCTTATCAAAAATTTTCGTCATTTATATTTGTCCAAATATAAATCTAGCACATAATAATGTACTTTAATCACTTTGTGAATCCGGCATAACAAGCACCCTGATACACAGACACTCTTGCTTTAACGTGTAAGGCTCTTTAGAGATGAATTTGCAGCTTTTCGATATCAAATTCTCATGTCTGGATCGATGTGGCTATTTCACTTTGGTGAATACGAGAGATGTTCCAGCTAATATTTCGTACTTTGAAAAAAAACTAACATCTCTGCAACAGTGGTTAGGATCCAGAAGGATTATTCGCTGTTAAGCAAAACAAGATTGACCAATCATAAGCCTTCATTTTAGAGATCTTTTCATTGTTCGAAGGAGAGAGTCTGGAATACATTGAGTGAAAATCTGCTGTCGACACTGTAAAAAATTTGACCCTTTTGCTGCATCGTTATTCTATCGCTTTTATAGAATTTCTTTGTTTTGACCAATGAGAATGCTCCATAATAGAGCGAAGTAATCGTTTCCTATAAAAGCGATGGAATGACGATGCAGCAAAAGGGTTCAAATTTTTACAATGCAAGCAGTGCTAAAAATTTGTATCCTTTAAATGTGCAACGATGCTACTGAATTCCAAAGTGTCGATAACAGCGACATCTGCGGCATTTTCGTGATACATTACCTAGACTAGCAATAATTCTTGCATTTTTTGAAAATGTGCTGCAGATGTTGCTTCTATCTTTAAATTTCATTAGCATTGTTGCACATTTAAAGAATAAAACATTTTAGCGCTTTTTTTAAGTGTTACAGAGGGCGTGTTCAGCACAAGTTACCGGTTACTTACCGACCACTTACCGTTTGTAGACAAGTACGAAATGAAAATCAAAGCGAAGTGTGACGTCAGCTACAATTCAACAGAATGGTTTTCATTGATGCCACTATTTGCTTTCGTACTGCCCTACAATCGGTCGGTAACATTAGTTACTTTTTTAAGTTGCTCTGAACACGACCTGAGATAGCCGATTTCCATACTATATCCCCTAGATGCTATATTTCCGGTTTCTTGCATAAGAGAACTTGTCCGAAATCCGGGTAGAATTTACTCTGTTATCGAAACCAGATTAACGAATCAGAAGCCTGAATTTTAGCAAATTTTTCAATGTTTTAAATAAATTTTCATGTTAATAAATCTCGTTTCGCAAACAGCGCAAAATTTATGTGAAACCTGGACCTCGTCCAGTTAGGATTTTGCACTTTGAACACTGTTAAAAATTTGAAACTTTTACTTTATCGTCTATCCATGGCTTTTATAGAAAATGATTACTTCATTGTATTATGGTGAATTCTCATTGGTCAAAATAGAGATATTCCATAAAAGCGATGGAGTGACGATGCAGCAAAAACTTCAAACTTTTAACAGTGAAAAGATCGTGTGTCTATGTAAGTGTAACATAAAAGCATGCAAAAGGAACATTTTTAATTGGTCGATTGCTTCAAAATGAATTTGAAATTTAAAGTTTTTATTTTTTTAAAAGTTCTAATTATCAGATTTTTATGAAATTCGAATGGGACCACATGGGCCTCATACGCTTTCAAACAAAAAAAAGAATTATCAAAATCGGTTCATATTTGCAAAAGTGAACAACAAATACATACAGGTCGAAATCATAACCTCCTCTTTGAAGTCGGTTAAAAATTACATTTTTTGTGATCTTTTAATGAAATGTGCCTCTTTTTTTCATCTTTTGACAAAATGTGTTATTTTCTCGCAATCTTTTTACCAATATTTGGGTTTTTTGAAGTACCTAGACAAATTTTATGTATTTTCGCGAACTGTTGATGAAATTCAATTCTTTTATGATACCAGGACAAAATTATTTGTTTTCTCAGAGATTTTCGGTGAAATTTGTCGTTTTTTCTAGCTATCTTTCGATGTAATTTGCTTTTTTATCGAGTTTATTCTTTTTTCGTGATTTTTTTTTTTTTTTTTGAAATTTTTCGTTTTTTTGTTATTTTCAGAAATTTGTCATTTTTTTCACTTTTTTTTTCAAAATTTACCTTTTTTGTGATCTTTTGATGAAATGTGCCTCTTTTTTTCATCTTTTGACAAAATGTGTTGTTTTTCCTCAATCTGTTTACCAATATTTGTGTTTTTTGAAGTATCTAGACAAATTTTATGTATTTTCGCGATCTATTGATGAAATTCACGTCTTTTATGATACCAGGACAAAATTATTTGTTTTCACGGTGATTTTCGGAGATAATTGTCGTTTTTCTCGGAATCTTTCGATGTAATTAGCCGTTTTATCAAATTTATCCTTTTTTCGTGATTGTTTTGTGAAATTTGTCGTTTTTTTCGTTATTTTCAGAAATTTGTCATATTTTCGCGCTTTTTTGCAAAAAATACCTGTTTTGCGATCTTTTGATGAAATGTGCCTCTTTTTTTCATCTTTTGACAAAATGTGTTGTTTTCTCACAATCTGTTTACCAATATTTGCGTTTTTTGAAGTACCTAGACAAATTTTATGTATTTTCGCGAAATGTTGATGAAATGCATGTCTTTTATGATACCGGGACAAAATTATTTGTTTTCTCGGGAATTTTCGGTGAAATTTGTCATTTTTTCTCGCAATATTTCGATGTAATTTGCTGTTTATCGAATTTATACTTTTTTCGTGATTTTTTTGCGAAATTGTCGTTTTTGGGGTTTTTTTTTTTAGAAATTTGTCGTTTTTACGCTATTTTTAGCTAAATTTACCTTTTTTGCGATTACCTAGACAAATTTCATGTGCTTTTTTAGATCTTTTGACAAAATTTGCGTCTTTTATTATACCTGGACAAAATTCGTCATCTTGAGGTCTTTCGGTAAAGTTTATAGTTTTTCTCGAGTTCATTCGATGAAATTTGTCCTTTTGTCACGATTTTTCGTTGTAATTTGCCGTTTTATTGAAGATCTTTTTGCAAAATTTGTTTTTTTTCGAAATTTATCTTTTTTTATTTTTTGATGAAATTTGCTTTTTTTTCAATCCTTTGACGAAAAGTTTTGTTTACTCACAGTCATTTGTAAAAATTTTTCGTTTTCTCACAATATTTTGAATTTTTTTTCACAATATGTTTACAACTTTGCCATTTTTAGGGATTTTTTTCTGAAAATTTGCCTTTTTTCAAAATTTTTTCATGAAAATTGCCATTTTTTAGACGTTTTGGCAAAATTTTGATTTTTTGCAATACTTTCGCGAAATTTGTTTTATTTGGGATACCTAGACAATTTTTTTTGCAGTTTTTGACAATTCTTTTACAGATCTTTTGAAGAAATTCGTTGTTTTTTGCAATCTGTTGACGAAATTTGCTGGTTTTTTTCCACATCTATTACAAAATTTCCGGGTGATTTTTTTTTTTTGGGGGGGGGTGGGGGATTTTGACGAAATGTGCTATTTTTGTGATTATTTGCCAAAATTTGCGTTTTTTATTGTACCTAGACAAATTTTGGTACATAGCAAATGATTTATAATATTAACAAAAAATACTAACAGTTGAAAAATAATCTTCAAATATTTTCAAGAGCCTGTGACGTGTATCGCAGCGTTGCAGCGGGATCATGTCATGTTGGTGTTACGTTGGTAAATGGAAAAGCATATTGAAATTTTTAATAAATATTAATCTTTTAAAAAATTTATAGCGGCAAAATACTTTTTCTTTTTGGTTCTTTCATATTGTTGCCGTCAAGTTTTGACGGGTTTCACATAGCCAGAATAAATATTATCATTAATTTTTTTAAATATGGGAAATTTACATGTATTTTGGATTTATGAAAATGTAATAGAAAAGTTAGTTGAAAATGCAAATGTTTATTTGTTGAATGGGGTGGGTAATAGGGTGGATCGAAAAGTATAGGAAAAAAAATTTTTTTAGAAATCACTATCGGCGCGGAGTGCAAAAGTTGCCTTTTATGTATACTAGTTTACAGGGTTTTTTAAAATTAAAATCCATTCATATCTTCCGGTGCCCCAAGCGCCCCAAAAATAATTAAAAGTTGAGTTTTTTATGATTTTTTTATATATTTTTTTTGTTTTATTATGTTTTCTTAATTACTTTTGGCGCAGGGTGCAAAAGCTATCTTTTATCTATCTTACCTTACATATTTTTTAAAAATAAAATTCATTCATATCTTCCGGTGCCCCAAACGCCCCAAAAATAGTTTAAAATTGAAATTTTCTTAAAAAAATTTCTTTTGTTTTCTTTTATTTTTCTTTTCTTTTCTTTTATTTTACTTTTTGAAATTCATTTGGCACTGGATTGGAAAGTTGTTATTACAAAACTACATAACTCTGGAGTTCCGATATATTTTTTTAATCAAAATCCATTCACATCTTTGATGCACCAATTCTAATTAAAAACTGAAATTTTTACAAAAATGTATTAAAAATTATAATTTACGAAAAATACTTACAAATTTTGAAAACAGTTTAATTAATAACGTATAAGGTTATAAATAACATTAATTTTACAATAACAAGCGATATATAAATTTAAAAATCAAAGCATTAAATCATAAAAATTACAAAAATCGAACTTACGTAGAGAAAAGTTTTACATCCTTCAATTTGGAAATTTACATATTTTTAAAGCTTGTAATCTTTTTTGGTATCAAAATGTTTTATATGGCTTCTTGATTTTATTCTATTCAATATAAAACCGTGTCTCTTTTCTTGTCCAGATACAGTTTCAGATGCCTCAGACACTACTCGAACGCATCTTTCAACCGCTTGGGTATGGCATGGATATTTTGACCATTAATTCGTTTTTACAACTTTTATCATATTCTCAATTTCTTCGCAAGGCACATTCATCAAAAAAGGTGGTTCAAAACGTCCAACTCGTTGCCAGTCAATAAGTTCAAAATAATCTTTCGCTTTGAAGTTTATTGGGGTACTTTGAAAATTCTCACTTCTGGTGATTTTCTCCTTTTATTTCTAGCACAGATTAACTTTCGCATTGCTAAAGATCTGATATGCTCTGTTTTATCTGTGAGGATTGACAATAGCAAATTTTCAGGGTGGAAAAAAAAACTATTTCGTTGAATAACAGCATCTACGATCTTTCTTAAATTGGGTTCCAAATATCTAGAATATGTGACAAGCTTTCAAATATGACGCGCTCCTTCAGTTATGGATGGCTTTGTTTTGATATGAAACCATACAGGTGCATATACCTTCATAATATATGTTGTAAGATTAATGAGATTATCAGAAGGATTTTCTGTAGCCACTTACAACCTTAAAATTCTACACGCAGTTGTTAGCCATCTTGAGTGATAAACTGGACCAGGTTTCATTAATGCCAGATCAGAACCACATTCACCACGTGATATTGCTATGTAGATATCATATAAATATTGCTGGTCATTGCTGAGAACTCTTCTATCTATGCTGTCTTCCAAATAATAAAGTATAAAAAGTTTATTTTTTACATTTGTTAAAATACGATTAACGATGTCTCATCCTCTCGATCTACGTTTTACGTTAGATAAATTATTCGTTAACTGTTAATTTTACTTGTATTTTTTTAGCTCAAAATTTGCATGAAACTCGATTTTCGGCAAATAATTAAAAGTTTTGAAGCATTGGAAGAAATTTATCAAAGTCGAAAATTATTTGGATGCATGCTAATATACTATAAAATGCATCTTTTTTATCCCGCTGATAAAATAATTTAAAATAAATTTAAAAAAACAAAAATTATAATTTTTTTTTTAATTTCAATTTTTTTACTATTTTGGGGGCGCTTGGGGAAGATATGGATGGATTTAAATTTTAAAAAAAGATTGAAATAATATATATATAAGGCAACTTTCGCAACCTGCGCAAAAAATAATATTAAAAATATTAAGAAGCGAAAAAAAATTATAAAATTTACAAAAATTTCAATTTTTAACTATTTTTGAGGCGTTTGGGGCACCGGAAGATATGAATGGATTTCATTAAAAAAATATATGTGAATTAGTATGCATAAAAGGCAACTTTTGCACCCCGCGCCGATTCGATTATCCGAATTTCGATTTTTCGATCCACCCTAGTGGGTAATGTAGCAACAAATTAACCACTGAGAGGATCATTGTTATAGTTGTTGCTAAATGGTAAACTATAAATTCAGCCTTATTTTGCTGCGAAGTAAGTGAAGTATGTATATTTTGTATGTAATGAGTAATGACAGTAATTTATGATTTATTCATGGCATGTACAATTTATTGGTGTTGTATTTGTAAATGAAAAATTTTCAAATGAGAGAGATTCTAATTCTATGACAGCATGTTTGAATGTAACTCGGCCAATTGCGGGTCATTTTCCTGGATGTAAAATGAAGATTTTTCTTTTATTTATTTAAATTTTTGCTGAAGATTAGTCATTAAAAAATCCGTTAATAGCTGGAAAATACCTTTTTCTTTCTTTGGTGCCGTCAAGTTTTGACGGGTTCCATCTAGTTGATATTTAAAAAAGTAGTAGCGATTTTCTTTAAAAAATAAATATGACTTGTTTAATTAAATACGAAGTATATTAAATAGGAAATATATATAATTTTTGAGAATGTCCGTCTTTTATCCACCGAAATATAGTTTATTCATCATTTGAACAATATAATTAAAACTTCGCAAAATTATTGAAAGGCAAACTCTCCCCTTAAATTTAAAATATCAGAATTTGTATTTTTAGTACAATGCAGACAATACGAATTCCTCAGTCTCAAATCAAATACTGGATACTACTTGAAATATAACATAGAATACTAACTATTCAAGAAAACAAAATAAAGATAATTCATTCTGAAAGATTTTTAAATTCAGAATGGTTTTTTCTTCTACTTTTCTTCTGCAGAATCCTTTTTTTTTGTCGATACAGTATTCATCATCTTTTATTATGTGTCGATTCTGTATACATTCCTTTCAAATAGAATACTTCATTAATGCATATGTATTATTTTAAGAAATAATTTAACAACACTGATTTATTTTAGTTTCCAACATTGATTTCTGAAAATTTTTTAAATTAGCACAGGTAAAAACTTTATATAATTTTTTGAAAACAATAACATGGAATGTATTCAAAGAACTATTGTTTTCTTTAAAAATATGAATCCGAATAAAAAATTAGTTTATCTCTATTTTAGGTTCTTTCGTAATTATGTAAATCCGTAGCACCTGCAGTCGTCGATCAATATGTCGCGTCCGTCTGTCCATCGTCAAACAAAATATACTCAACCGAATCATTTCAAATTGAAAATATATAATTATAACATAATTTTGTCGCGTCTTTTAACACGTTATGAAAATCGGATGCATAGTTTAATTACATGGACAATCAAAAATGCCCTGTTGCATTACGGTCAAATATAAAAACTAGTTTCGTATGCACTTTAATGATGTTTTCTATTATAAAGCATCTATGGAATATATACTAAAATATACATTCTGTACAATGTGTGGTGCAAAGAATATTTCTTATTAATACGTATGACAATGAAAATGTATTCTATAATATCAAATACTGTGTGGCATTGAATAATATCATGATCAGATGAATTTTTTTTATGTTATGTTATTTTTTTCTTGTAAGAATTTTGATTGCAATAAACAGTGTTTAATTCATTTATTGTCAGCTTTTGTATTTTCTATATGATTTATGTAAATAATTTATGATTGTTTTTTCTAAGCTGTGATAAAATGTTTTTATAGACAATTGTAAAATGAAAGAATAAAAATTTATAAAAATGTAAATTTTATTATTTTTTAAGATAAAGAATATATTTTTATCCTTTTTTATAATTTTTTTTATTGCGATGGTTTGTCATATATATATGTATGTATATTTTTTGTAATTACTTTTTATACAAGGTTTGTTTTTCTTAATAATAATATAGTAAATCCTTTACTTACGAAAGTATTATTTTTCTCTCAGTGTTTTTTTTTTTTTTTTTTTTTTTTTTTTTTTTTTTTTTTTTTTTTTTTTAAATCTTTCAGCTGGGAGGGATTTTAAAAAAGACTAATGTGTAATTACAAAGTTGAGCATATGATTTAAATATCACTTATGATTAATTTTCAGGGACACTCACAGGAGATTAGCTACAGTGGATCCTATGAATGATAAAGTGCTGGAAGCACATATTTATTGTGGTATGTGTTTTCACATTTTTTTTTCATATTACTCAGAGGGTAGTCATGTTACACATTAGTGTGGGCCGATTTTTTTTTACAATTTTCGATGATGGGCAGTATGGAAAAGTAACCACTGGTGAAACGAAGTTCATACAAAAGAAAAAAAAAAAAAAAAAAAGATTTTTTGGCAAGCTCTTTACTTTGCCACAAATGGCTTAATGTTTGCTCAAATGCTGATTTTTGGATATTTTAGTAAAAATTTTAAAGATGTTAAATGGTATTTATTTTAGTTGAATGCATTCGAAAAGTTTAGTGAACGGAATGTTTAAATAAACTGTTTTGTGATATTTAATAGTTATATGCATTTTTTAATTAGGCGATTTTTATAACTTTTTTGTGTATAAGTGAGCAAAAATATAATATACACTGCTGGCGACCCAAATTGCAACACCAAGAAAAACAAGAAATATCACAACAAAATTTATTGTGTAGATAACATGTTGACCAAGTAACAAATGATTAAATTTACAGCATTCTATGAAGCGTGGTTCCTGCCAAAATCAGTACCCAGAGTAGCCGCCGTTGTTGGAGATCACAGCTGCCACACGCCTCGGCATTGATTCAAAGAGACTTTGAATGTGTTCTTGGGGTACAGCAGACCAAGAAGCTTCCACACTTTGCCAAAGTTGATCTGGTGTGACAGTTGGGGATGAACTCTGGGTCAGTCGTTGAGCAACCATGGACCACATGTTTTCTATCGGCGAAAGATCCGGAGAGTTCGCCGGCCAGGGAAGCAATTCAATCTGGTGATTGACAAAGAACCCTTGGACAATGCGTGCTACGTGTGGCCGTGCATTATCCTGCTGAAATATGGCTGTTGGCAAGCCCTGAATGTAAGGAAGGACAACTGGCTCCAACACCTCGGAGATGTAGCGCTGGCTGGTTAAAGTACCGGCAATGCGTACTAGAGGAGTGCGAGAGAGATATCCGATACCGCCCGATACCATAATACCCGGTGCAGGACCAGTGTGACGGTGCATAATGCAGCTGTTGAGCATCCTCTCTCCACGGTGTCTCCAGACTCGAATCCGACCGTCGTGGTGTTGCATACAGAAGCGTGACTCGTCAGTAAAGAGAATTTCATTCCATTCTGTCGTCCACATCCTTCTTTCATCGCACCATTGGCGGCGGAGACGTCTGTGGTTCCGCGTCAGAGGTAGACAAAGCAACGGACGTCTTGCGGACAGACCATTCTGCTGTAAACGACGTCGAATGGTACGCGCAGACACTGGATGATACGTTACAGACTGAATCTGCTGTGATATGGTTCGTGATGTGACTGAGCGGTCCGTCACTGCCATGCGTACAATCTGCCTGTCATCACGTGACGTGGTGCACTGAGGTCGATGCGGTCTATCACGTTTGTCCGTCGTACCCTGTTGCACCCAACGATCACATATCCGCATCACAGTTGTTTGGTTTCGTCCAACACGACGACCGATTTCCCTGAAAGATAACCCACAATCTCGGTATGCCACTATCCTTCCTCTGTCAAACTCGGATACTTGATCAAAAGATGATCGTTGTTTCCTACGAGGCATAATTTATCGTTTTTTTTTAAAAAAAAAGCAAGAAAAACACAATTGCTGCACTTGAAACCGTCGAAATCTCCAAGCCTTAAATAGCGCTTTGAGGTGGCGCGCTTGATATGCGTCTGCGCTGAAATTCTAATCATTTGCATATCTCACCTCAGCTAATGCATGTTGTAAATTTCATATTATTTGCATGCTTCCTTCAGGGTGTTGCATTTACGATGGCCAGCAGTGTAGATTGGCATATTCGTCGGCTTCTCTCTTTTATCATTATTATGTTATTCATCCTTCCATATGCTTTTCGATGCATGTTAGAGTCACATATTTGCATTACGGGTCACAGCATGTCTTGACAGTAATTTTGGAAGGAGAGAAGAATGCGGAGCAGAAACCAATAGAAACGAAGTCATCATGATGATGGAGAAGGAGGTAGGATATAGCAGAAACTATGAGATAGGATTTAAATTATTTTTCTACTCTAAAATACAGATATTTGCTAAAGGTTGAATAAGTGGGAATTTTGAAGCTCGCAGTACATCTGAATCAGAATTTGAATATGATCCTTCATAAGCAACCACTCCAAAATGCATGTAATGCATGTCCTATTCTGCGTTAAGAGCTTAATCCGTGCTTCAATATACAGGAATTGTAATAGTAGAGGAAAAGCACATCATCATCGATAAAGACAAGGTTAAGTGGCAGAAAAGTAAACTTTGAAGCAAGATACCTAAGAAGAAATATTTAGTACTATGAAAAATTGCAAGCTTTTTTATGGTAGAAAAGAAAAAAAAACAATCTTCACAAAGAAAGCTACAATCTGTACTCTCAACGTGAAGACGATTCACATACCACTAATGGTGAGGAAAAATTTACGTGCCGATTTCTATGACCCTATTCCTGTTTCAAGGACATCAAAAATGCAAAAGGCTGAAGCTTTCAGTATTGGAAAATTTTAGCTTCCATTGGATTGTTAAAAGTCTTAGGTCAAGAGGTTCTACCAACTAATTTATGTTTTATGCACGTTTCATAGAACCACATCAGGCACTATATGATCAGTACCCATTCTTTCTTTTTAGTTGTGGTATTGTAGTCTTCTCCACAACCCACACAGTGATTGTACTATTTATTTTGGTGTCGAGTAGTGGCAGATGACGTAAATAATTTTAAAAGGACATATTTTACGAAATGATATAATCCAACGTAATGCACGATGAAGGCAGGAACATAGAAGCAATGAACACACCAGTATTCCCTATTATTTTATTACTATTGCAACATTTAATTTAACATTGATATCAATTAAATATCTTTTAAAACATAAGCGTGATAAAAGTATTTTAAATATTACTTTATTTCATTAAAATTCACCCTCTATATAATATTGAATTTTTTATTAAAAATTGCCATATGGTCCTTCTATTAAAATATTAGGACGGATGGTTAGTGCGTTTAAAGCGTCATTTAAAGTGTCGCCATTGTATGTTATAGTTTTAGGCTTCAAAACTAATGTAGGATCATATCTGTGACATAAAAGGCCATAAAAAAAGTGATGTACGTACTACAAAACCTTCTGGTATCTAACTAAACAGAGATATTCAAAAACTAAATCAAAAAAATATTAAAATAAGGCCTATTTTTGGAACAGAAAAACACAATTGCAAATAGCTATGAATTAACTCTCTGAACTATTAAGTACAATAGTATTTCAGTATATAGAAAAAATATGCTGCAATCTACGATCACGTTTTTGAAATATTTTAGTCTGTCATCTATCCTAGTGTTAACCTATATATATCTGCAATTTTTGTATTAATTAAAGAAAGAATTTTAGACATGAAGAATATGCGCATTTGTTATTTTATTTTTATTTAACAAAATTAGTAACATTACATAAAATAACTTAAACTTTAAAATGCAACACTTGAGGCAAAACGATAAACTTCCTTATTCTTACATCGGTGCGTCTATTCGATTTATAAATTAACTTATTTGTTTAGACTATTTTATTATTTATCTTTTATCGTGAATGATATATATATGAACATCTGATCAAGAAATATGGTATAAAAAGTGAAATCCACTTTCGGAACAGAATTGGATTGCTTATATGACTCATTCAGTAAGTGATTAACGCTCCATGGATGTGATAATGAGTTCATCTCAGAGAGCAATCAGCTAAAACTATAGGCAAACTATTTTCCTTATTTCCCATTACCAGTAAAATTTCGTTTGCGTCCTTTTATTACAGCATTTCTTTTATTTACAAATCATTATATTATTACAACTTCGTTATCCATTTGAAGATAAAAATAGATATTTCAGTACATTAAAATGCTATTTTACAAGAAAATTGGAATTCAGAGAAATAACATATGTTTAAAATATGTTAAAATTTTCTAATTAAATATCGTTTTTGTTTGTAGGATATAATGATAAATGAAATATTTCTATGACGATGAACGAGGTGGTTTTATGAAGGTTTTCATCTAAATCCATGTTTTGGGTTTTCATACTCTAAAAATGACATATTTAGTCGTATGGTGAAAATGATTCAAAATTACTCAAGCTTGAAACATGTATATGCACACTTCTAACACCATGGAGATACTGAAATTACGCTTTTGTTATTCATGTAATGTTTATTCATAATTAATCTTGATGTCTGTATGTATGTTACGGGTAATTTGATAAATTCAGTAATTATTAAAAATAACCGCGTGTTTTGGTATATCTGTTCAATTTTGTATTTCAATCAAACTTACTGGTTATTATTAATAGCTACTAATGAAGTTCGGGCAATATACAGTCATTTCACGTAAAATGAGCAAAAATGAAAAAAAAAAAAAAAAAACGACGTGGCTGCAGAGGGGCCGATTTTAATAAAATTTGATACAAATGTTCATTTTATATTCAAATGTAGCTGTAATTAAAACTTTTATGCTTTTATCGTTCGTTATTTTTTTAACAACTTTACCTACTAAACTATACATCATTACAAAAAATATTCACCTTGTGATGGGATATTACGTAGAAAAATTTTTGGACTAATGAAGAAAATATGGACGATTGCATAATTATATAGTAGAATTGCGATTTCATAAGTGAAGAAGACTGAACTTATGAAAAATGAATTTTATTTTCGCCATTTTTTTTAATATGTTATTTTAAAAATGATTTTTTACGCTTATAAGATCATATAATTTTCTATCTTAATTATTAATTATACTTATAATATGACCTTATATATTTAATAGTGCACAAATTTGCATGTTACCTTAAGCTATCCAATATATGTATAAGGAAAAAATCTTCATACCATTTTAAAAGTTAAAGTAGAATACTTGAGTGTTCGGATAATTTAAAATATAATTAAAAATCATTATGTCAAGAATGCGTTAACTTCAAAGACTTCAGATGAAATAGAAGCAACTTCCTGTGTATTAAATAAAACAAAATATAGCATAAATATGTCTGGTACTCACAGTTAATTATGTTAACTAGAATAATTAAAAATGTAAAATAAATTTTTATGTCAAGAATATCTTTACTTAGTATCCCAGAAAAAAAAGATAAATTTGCTTAGCATTATATAACTAGATACAACACAAAAGCTCTGTTACCCACTTTATAATTTTAAAGCTATTTCATGTCAGATTAAATTCTTCTTCTTTCCTATGTTTGATGATCATCCTTCTCTCGATTAGTCATTAAAATGAAACTTAAGTTTCAAAATGAAATGATTGAATTAAAATGATTTTCTTACAAGATATTTTGAAAACTTTTCAAAGAAAATAACCTGTAAATAATAGTCAAATCAATTGATCAGAATTGTTTAAATTCAAATCCTCTGCTTTTATAAAAATTAATCAAAATAAAGTGAAATATTTCAGTTACTTGTGTTGTGATATAACTATGCAGAAGAAGGTAAAATTATCTTTACAATTTTAATTTGTTTACTAGAATGTACACTTAAGCACTTGAATTTATAAGAAATTCGACATTTTTAAACAAATATTTATATGAATAAAATAAGTAAGAGTAAGTGGCCTGAGTACAATAAGTAATCTACATTGGGAGCTATCTGTAGCATGGAATATTAATCCGGATGAAACCGATATTGGTACACGTATTCCACAAGAAAAGGGGAAAAGACTGGAACAATAATAATAAAAAAAAATGCATAATTGTCGGATAATGGAGAATTTCAGTGTGTGATGTAATACAATTATAAATAATTAAGTTGTAAAATCGTATAACACACATAATGCATTGAAAAAAGTCACACTAAATAAGAATACTATCTCGCAAGGCGGAACTCATGAAGTTCAGGTCCTTACGACCATGGTGCTCAAAAAAAGAAAAATCCAGGCGGTGCGTGAAGGCTTAATTGCGGAATGACACGCATAACGAATAAGGTTTCGAGGATTTTATTATATGCGATTTTTTAAATCATGGAATTTTGTGTCGCCACCATGATACACAAGATATTATAAGAACCTAAATTATATGAATCTAATAATTCCACAGTTTCATGTCGGTGTATAGTGGACGGCTTGTCCACGGCTTGTTGCCTAATGACGGCTTGTTGCCTATCACCTGTTAAAAGCTGACTTTACAACAATTGTACTGTTTCCCAAATGCTAGAAGGGCTCCAACTTGAATGATATGTGTTTCTTAAAGGCACTGTCTTTGCTGCAATTAGAGAACTACTAAACATAGCAACATGCGCAGATATCTTTGTGCAGTAACGAAACACGTTAAGAGAGTGTTAAGTCGCAAAAAATCAGGACCAAAAATGAACCTGCATTAAAAACACATTACACAGTGACTTCGAGAGAGTGGTCGGATATTTTGTAAATGACATTTGGTGGCAGGGAAGTCCATTTAACATCAGTGTATAGTTTGACCCATTCATGTGAAAATGGGTCTTTGAAATCTGGATTTTAGCAACCGATTAATTGTTTCTATAAATCCAGGAAAGCATTCTTTTGGCTATTATTGCAACTTTTATTTTATTGTTCTATTATTTTTTCCGCTCCACGCATAGCAAATGCACCGAGTTTGGATTCATTCAAATTGTTCCTTTACGCTACTTATATATCCAAACAGAGATACTTAATTCAAGTTACTTAGATTAAGAGATACTTAAATCACCCGCTATATCTTATGCTTACAGATGCCAAAACCTGGTAATTATATATGAGGACCTCAGAAGCCAAGGGGTACAAGTGACATAATTTAGATTTCGAGTAAATTGACTTTAAAGTTAAGCATCGATTGTAATTGAATGAATTGAGATAGGAATCATTTGCTTATTTCTTAATGTTTTTGAACTCTTATTTCAATAGCTGTTTAGAAAAACAGCCGGTTAAATTTTGTTTTAAATGTATAACTAAGCAATATTTATAAGCATTCGGCACTTGTACCCTTTGGCTTCCAAACAGTGTTGAAAACTGCTTGGAAGCCAAAGGGTAAAAGTGCCGAATTAATAGAAGAAAAAAATGAAATAAAAAGATAAATTTAAATAAAAAGAAGAACAATATTGATATAAATAAATGAATGGACAAAACTTTGATTTAATAAAAATTCTAAAAAGTAAAAATTATGAAATAAAAAAATGAAGTTACCAAAAATTTTAGATCAATGTTGATACACATGAATGAAACAACAAACTTTATTCTAACACAGGATTGAAAATTTTATTATAAGTTTTGAAAAAATTGAAATTTTCTAACACTGTCTATTAAAGGTAAAAAAGTGAATATATTTTCATGTTGTCTGTCCGTCTGTCTGTCTGTCTAACCATCCGGCCGTCTGTCTGTCTGTCTAACCATCCGGCCGTCTGTCCGCGCTCCAACTCTTGTAAATATACTCGAATTGCGCTGATTTTTTGAAAATCATTTACGCTTATCCTAGCACGAACCCTCTTTAAAATAAAGTTTATAGCATGATTAATTCATTTACAGGGAGAGTCAAAAGTTTTTTGTTTCATTACAAACTATGGGGAAAATTGTTTCAAACGAATTTTAAAGTTTTTACACCCTGTCAAATATCTTAAGATTTATATTCAAGATGTTAATTAAAATATGCCTTCTGTAAAATATATGGAAAAAAGAGAAGGTAATATTCATTTACAGGGCCACACAAAAGATTTCAATTACATAATGGGAAAGTGGAGATTGTTTGCAACATATTTTAATTATATTAAACTTTTTATGTATAATAAAATTGATATAGGTCCATGAGATTTAGTAGAAGTTATATCGCGCATAACATGAAGTTCACAGCACTTACAGGTACACACAAAATATACGAAATAGTCCATTCTATCCATAATACTGTACATTATCGATATGGTTGATAGATGGAGGAAATACCTTCTTATTTATGATAAGCGCTTTTAAGTTTCACTAAATTTATACATATTACATGGTGTATGTATGAATGCTAAATTTTATATACAGGGCTACACAAAAGATATGGTAAAGTTTACTGAATATGAGTATAATTTACTTAAAGATTGTTTTTAAATAAGTTATGTATTTTTATGATGAATTTGATTTAGTTTATTCAGAAATGTTTGTAGAATACAGATAAAATGATATACAGGTTAACATACAGACCTGGATGCATGGTCATCTATGGATGATACTTTCTTGAAATGTTATTTCAGTAGTCTTAAGAAGGTTTTACTTGGAACTAAATTTTAGCTAAATTCTGGTGTATAATACAGGTTCTAGGTAAATTCCAGGGATGAACAAAAGTATAAAAGTATGTTTCCATCCATTAGTACAAAATGCTGAAAGAGAAATTTCAAACTGTTACGCATTTTCTTCCTAAATTAGTTTTTTCTATTATACAGTATATATATATATAACCGACAGATCAAACACAGGGCTGTTCAAGAATATTAAAATGTATGTTTTTCTATGCACCGTAACACTTTATTACCTTAAATTGCGATTTTTTTTAAGATTTCATGAAATCTTGGAAAGTGTTTCAGAATCTATGTTTAATGTTTGATTTTTCTCACTTGTTAACAGTTTTCATGTATTTAATTTAATATAATGTAATAATAAAAGAAAATTTTGAACAGAAAAAAAAACTGACGAAAAGCATTTTGAAAAAAGACATACTCCAATTCATAAGGTTTAAAACGTCACACGGTGTCTTGCATGCCTTGCATGCCAGCCTTGCATGTCGTTGGTCGCGCTTTAGCTATATAGACGTTAACCCCCTGACTGTCCAGCCAAAAGGTAATATTGTAATGTTGTTTTCTCTGTAATTTATTAAAATATTAAAAAAAGATTTTTTTTCCCAACCTGATACAAAATATGTTATTAGTATCGGTGTATAATCTTTGATAGCATCAATCATAACTTAATTTTTCAGAACTGGGTTTTATTTGTGGAATTATACTAATTTAAATATTGCTTATGTTGCAGTGAAACCTGCAGCTTAGTGTGTGAAAAAATCAGCCGGCGGCAGTCAGGAGGTTAATGAATACATCTGCACTTATACCCCTTGTATAAGTCGCACTTATACCCCTCCACACGTTTCACGGTTTCGTGAAAGAGGTTAGGTAACTGGCCCCTAAAACTCAGTGCATAATTAAAAAATCACTCATTACTCTTTACCTACAAATAAATAGACTTATTTCCAGGTAGCCTGTGTACTTAACTCATTTTTTTCAATTTTGTCACTTATACCCATTGGCTTCTGGGCTCCTCATATGTGAATACTTATAGCAATAAGTCTCTGAATTGAACCTGATAATTCCCGCTTTAACCAATCCATTCATCGTTACACTGCGTGGATGCTAAAACAAATGTGTTTTTTACTTTTGAAAAACGACATACATTGACGGTCACAAATAAACGATTCAATAAAAGAACAAAATAAAATCCTAAAGTAAACGTCCAAAATGTATATGTTATACAAACCGTTTTAACAATAAAACAAAAGATTCGAGATCAAAATTTAATTTATTTTAAAAGACCAAATACATACCTCAAATACAATTACTTGAACGGAACTGTATTTATTCCGTTTTTCATGGGTTTTCGCAGAATTTCGAATCATAAAGATAACATATTTTATAACAAAAACATTTAAGGTCATTCTTTTTCTGGAATTAACCTAAGTGAATTTCGTAATTTCGTGAATTTATGTTACATAATTAGCAATTTTTAACGCACATTGCAAATTTAAAGCATATTTATTATGGCCCCCTGATCTAAAGTAAATTTGTTAATAACTTTTCTAGAAAACAATTTGTTCTTTATCGATAACTGTAATTATGATCAACTCGTTAGAAAATTCAAATTTTTTACTACATGGTATTCTTCTCTACATTTAATACGATTTTAAATGTGTAATATATATATGATTTTTATAGCTCTTAATTAATTTTACTGAAGCATTCAGACGTAAAAATGCTTAATTATTTGAGATTATTCAGTAAATATTTGCAAAGCATTAATAAATTTTAAAATTATAAAGGAATGTTTTTATTAACTTTTTAAAAAATACGAAATAATAGTTCCATTAAAATTCACATAAAGTTTTTAAAAGTTATTACTCTAAAGCCAAATAAACGCATTTGTCATTTAAAAGTTGTCTTAATTGTGCATAACTTATTCGCATTTTCTACTTTAAATTTTCTAAAAATAATGCTTAAATTCTAAAATCTTGATGTATTACATCAAGATTTACTTGGGACAAGAGGTACTTGGTCTTCATTTTAAGCATTCATGAACCAGAGCTATGATATTCTGAAACGCGAAATCCTTTATAAATTTCTGACCTTTAACATCGAGATGAAGAAGAGTATTTCGGAAGTAAACTTTTATGTATTTTCTTAATTAAAGTAGTTTTAGCAAATGATAGAATATAAGACTTACTTATTACTTATTAAAACTTACTTATTACTGGAATGTGATTGTGTATATTGATTTAGAAAAACAAAATGACAAAAAATCTGCGTATAATACTTACGAAAAATAAAAGACATATATTAATTGATATCATATTTGATATCTATCGTTTAATCAAATCATTTAATTTTCATTTCTTTCCAATGCTTTTGAAATTTTTTTATTTTTTAAAAAGATAAATACATAAATAAACATTTTTAAATACAAATACAAAATATTTTTTCACGCAGATACATTTCCAAGTTTTCACATTATTCATTAATGACAAAAGTATGTTAACAAACACGTTAATTACACCGAAATTGTTTTTAAAAATTATGTATTCATTAACAGAATAAACCCATTGACATAAAAAATTGCACACCAAGAAATAATTTCGGGACCGTTACGAAACTTTGCATAAAGTTACATGTCAGGCATTTATGCAAATGATTAAAAACGCAGCGTGATTGCGTAAAGCGCAATGCCAATAGAGGGCGTTGACCTTCGTCCTCCCTAGAGAATAAAATTGGTAAGCATAACTTGTCTGAGAAGCTCAGATGGACATGAAGTTACGTAGCCATCGAAGACAATATCAGCAGCTGTCAGAGATGGAGATTGGAAGAATCATTGGGATGATGGATGGTGGGTGGTCAGCTTCGTGAGTAGCTCGTCAAATAGGCCGTTTTGATTTTACTGTGAGGAGGTATGTGGACCAGTGGACTGAAAAGACGTCATTTACACGGTTACCAGGCTCGAGACGCCCTCGACAGACCAGTCGTCGAGAAAACCGCCACGTCACACGAAAGGCAAGCATAGAGCCAACTGCCTCATTGGCCGCTATCCAGACACAGGCAGGACCTTCACTATGGACTCCTGTGTCTTCCCGAACAATCACAAGATATCTGGCTAAAGGACATCTGGTATCGCGCCACCAATTATGTGTGCTAACAATGACACCCACTCAATAACGCTCCCGTTTGAAGTGATGTTGAACACGGTGGCGCAACAGAACCCATATAGCACACTTGCCTCCCCAGGATGTCCTGGGGAGGATTCACATCCCAGGACCGTCATCCCCCAGGCATCCCTGAGGATGCAGAAAATTGTCACCAGGAGGTCCTCAGGAACCGAAAATGTCCGCTTTACAGCATCCTGGCGCGCTCCCCAGGACATCCTTGAGGGTCCTCCCCAGGAGGTTCTGGGGAAGATTTGAGGAAGTCATATAGGAGGACTTTGGGAAACTTCAAGGTCACTAATATGTTTAAAAAAAAATTAAAGCTATGATTTAATTTAAATTTTTTAGAAGAAAACGCGAATGTTGTTTTTTTTTCTATTATTCAGACGGATTTACATATACAGAGATTATTCAGTAACAAATTTCTTACCTTCATTTTTCCTGCTGGATTTGAACCTGAGTACCTTGGTATTCTGGACGCGCACTCTAGCCGTTATGCTGTAGGGTCAGTAAGGAATAAAGGTTTCTAAGGTATACATGCATTTTTACTCCGCTTTTGAAACTTAAAACTAGGAAATGTCCTCGTTTTTTGTGCCTTTTGCATACATTCGACATAAATTTAAATTAATAACCCTAAATAAATTATCAATAATTATTTGTTATAACATAAATGTCTTCGAATTAAAATTTTTTTTAATGAAATTGTATTTTTAAATGATAAAAATATCCTTTTAGCTTTTAATACTTAAAATCCATTAAAATCTTTCTGTAGTTAGAAAATTGATTATGAACTATATATTTTGGCACACAATGAATGATGCAAAACGTTTCTGATGATAGCCCCTATAAAATTTAATTTTAGTTAGTAAAAATATTATTTCCAGAGATTAAAATAGCAAGAGGTTAAAACACATAGTTTCTTTAAAATTATGAATTTTTTTTAAATGATTGAGAAATAAAGACTAAGTGAATCCTTTCAAAAATAAAACTTTTTTGCTCTTTCTCTCTCTTACTTTTTTTTACAGAAATTTTAATAGATTTTTTTTTTTCATTTTTCTCTTGGTGCTCTTATTAAATGAATTTATGAAATATATGTATATATATATATTTAATTAGTCTTTTCTTTCCTAATTTTTACTCTTTGAAATATTTCATTTTTGCAGTTTCATAGCGAACCCCACCAGCGGCCAAGTGATTCTGCTCTCGAAGCTGGTAGATGGGAGGCGCTGAGTTTGTACCCAATCGCACCCGTCGGTCTAATCGTTCGGAGTTTTCCGCTCTTTTCTTCGAATCTTAAACTTCCTTGCGTAAATACGCGTTAGGTTCCTTTAGAAAGACCCTCCGGAAGGCAACCCTCCTCCCTTGATGAGTTCCTTAATTTTTTTTTATTTTTTTTAATGATTGGCAAATAAAATCTAAGTAAATCCTTTCAAAAATGAAACTTTTTTGCTCACTCTCGCTTACAGAAATTTTTATCGATTTTTTTTCCTTTTTACGCTTGGTTAAAGGTGCTCTTATTATATGAATTTATGAAAAAAATATATAAATTTGTTTAGTTTTTTCTTTCCTACTTTTTACTCTTTGAAATATTTCATTGTTGCAGTTTCATACTGGGCCCCACCAGCGGTCAAGAGATTCAGCTCTCGAAGCTGGTAGGTGGGATGAGCTCAGTTTGTACCCAATCGCGCCCGTCGGCCCGATTGTTCGGAGTTTCCCGGGGTTTTCTTCGAATCTTGGATTTCCTTGCATAAATATGGCTTAGGTTCCTTTAGAAAGACCTTCATTGAGGGCAACCCCTCCCTGCCTTGATATGTCACTCATGTTGATAATTGGCCGTCATAAATGCAACCAATCAACGAACCCGTTTTAAAGTGATTAGGTATATTTTGGCGAGTATTTATTAACGAATAATTATATCCGTTACTTATGAAATTTTCATATTGTACGATACGAATTACAGATGTTTGGAGATTTACCACTTGTTGCGGGATTAAAAAATACTGTAAAACCCCTGTATTATTTTATAACATTGTAAAAATATTAAAATTCTGCATTTTCATTAATAACACACCATTGTACAAATTTGTAGAATTTTGTTATATCAGAATTTGGTGTAAAAATCATTTGTAAAATTCTATCATTACATTGAAACATTGCTTGAGTCACATAAAATAGAAACTATTAATAAAATTTGAATCTGTTAACAAAATCATTTTATTTTCTTATTGTTATAAATAAAATTACTTTTCAGTTAAATCTCCATTTAATAGTCTTTAAAAATTTGAAATCTTTATGTGCATAAAAAATTCAATATGCACCTTTTTCCATTTAATCAACGACGGGAAATATATTTGTTGATTTCTTAAAATGTATTTTTAGTAACTAAGATTTTAGGCAATTTTAAAAGCCTAAAAGAACTAATGTCTTTATTTAAAATATAAGATATTTTTATCAACGATCTTAAAAATCCCAAACTAATATATATTTTCTATTACACATAAGAACAAATTTGATTGTAACACCTTTTCTTACTATGTCAAAAAATAGTCTGATTTCCAATTCTTAGAACTACACTCTTTTTTTTTTTTCTTTTTCTCTCCTTAGTGATTCCCGCGATATTTACAACATTCTCAGCTGGCAAAACTGGTTGGAGGGGGCGGGTAGCTTATTGCGAGCCTAATAGTAATCTTGTAATTGATGGAAGGTCGGGACGGTGATTCCTGCTTCAGAGCATTGTTTGCAGTTACTTTAAAATACTTTCATTGTCACCTAAGAATATGTGCATGGTAAAACAGGAAATTCCATGCTTTATAGATATCCAAGGAAATATAATATGAAATCGGTTTGTTAAATGAAGGTTTTAAGTAAAGCGATTTTTTTTCAGTTGAAAATTGTGATAAAATATTTGTTATTAAGGAAATATAGATAAATATTTATCTGTAATTTCAGAACCAAAAAATATTTATATTTCTGAAGTTTTCAAAATAAAGATTTCATTTTATCTATCATAATTTAAATAATAATAATGATATTATGTTTGCTAATCTATAAAAGATATTAGAAAAATAATTTGTAAATAAGACAATCTTAAATTTAAAAAAATAATTAATGATAAATAAAAGAAAATAGGTTTTAAGAATCAGAACCAGAAACAATGGCGCCAACTTTTGAAAAATATTGAGTGTGCTCAAAAACATTTTGAACAAATACATAAATATTTAGTGGGCTCAATTAATAATGGCTGGATAGAGATAACAAATTATTCTGTGGGCTTGCGCCCCATGCGCCACAGATCAGAAAGACACTTAAATTTATGCTTCTGTTTAGCTAACATTTTTGTATCTTCAACACATATATAATTAATTACATTGGCTAGGTAATTGATAAAAACCCTAAAACATTAAATTTGCATGAATTTATAATTTTTAACTGATTTTATAGGAATGTAAAATTTTTAAACAGAAAATCTTTTTAAATAAACCACGTATTGGTATGCATTTGGGGAGGGGGAGAGGTCATCTCAATATTTATATATTTTAAATCCAAAGGTACCATTTTAAAGGGAACTGTTCTATCTTTGAATTAGTGTTATGTGCTGTGATAAAAATGTTTAGTTTCGTTTCAAAGATTTAAACGGGTACTTATGAACAAACTTACTTTAAGAATCTCTTTCTTTTTTCTTTGCATAAATACCTTTACCTCTAAATATCAGAAAAAATATATGATCCAGAATTGTCTTCTATTTAGAGATTTCAGTTTAATTTAGACTATAAATAATTAATATTTAGTTAATTTAAACAAGTTAAATTAATTTGCTAATTAATAAAAAAGTAATAAAAACAAAAAAGCAAAACGCAACAGGTTATTGATTAATAATTAATAAAATATTGATAAATGTTAACAAAATTTGGTTTAAAAGATATATAATAGTAATTAGTATATAAAAATAGGAATTACTGAAATAATAAATTAAAATTTTTAATTTAACTAAAAAAGGTTAAAAGTTATAGCAATAATTAAAAATAACAATTACAATTTAATAACAATTATCTAACTTGCTAAAAAAATAAGAAATCGAATGATTGATAAAATAAAATTAACTCATTAAAAATTTAGACCGATCAAATGGAATTTGATATTTCAATAAAAATAAACTAAATATTGTACTTCAGAATCACTCACGAGATGGCGCCTGCACTGTGACTTCCTCGGCACTTCCCCAGGAAACATTAACCGGGTACTTCCCCAGGAATGACTTCCCAGGTACTTCCTCAGGAGTAGCGTCCCTGGGAAGTTGCTCCGTGGGACACTTCTGGGAGCTTACTCCTGAGGACACCGTAAAAGACTCTTCCCCGGGACGTCCTGATCTTGTCATTTTAGAATTAGGAGGAATATGGGATGACTTGGAGCTCCTGGGGAGGTATTGAGGAGCTTTTGTGCTATATGGGAAGGGGACCAGGTGGTCTTCAACAACGAATCTAGATTCAATTTGAGCAGCGATGGCAATCGTGTTCTTGTGTGAAGGCCCCGTCGTGAACGCCTCAACCTTGCCTTCACTTTACGGTTTACGGTCATTCCTTATATTGATCCGTGGCACGATGACAGCCCAGCGGTACGCCCAGGACATCCTTCAGCCACATGTGTTTCCACTCGTGGCAGGGCTCCCATGAGCTATTTTCCAGCAAGGCAATGCTCGAGTACACACAACAATGATGTCACAAGTATGCCTCTGCCACGTTATTATCCTTCCCAGGCTTACGTGATCCCCAGATTTGTCACCTATCGGGTATATCTGGTATCATTTGGGACGGCAAGTTCAACACCCTACGAGTTTGGTTGAACTCAAGCCACGTTTACAGCAATTGAAGAACATTATGTCTCATGATATCAATCCGAACTTGTATGTCTCAATGCCCGCTCGTATCGCATCGTACATTCGCGCTAGAGGGAGTCCACCAGAGTACTATAATTTCCGTTTATATGTACGTTTTCCTGCAATAAATTATCCTTTTTCTTTGCTTTTATAATCACTCGCTCATATTACAGTAGTACTTAAGCGTGTAAAATTTCGTTTCATTTGCACGACTTACAAACACACCAAACATTATGATTTTCTATTTAATGATAGCTAATTTATTCTTTTATTTTAAGAAATATCATTCATTCGTAACTTTGAGAAACTTGGCGAATAGTTTGGCAATCTATATAATCTATCTGGTGAAATTGGTCGGCTGAATAATTAAATGGCAACAGAAAATGTTACATTCAGCCTGAGCGAAGCCATAGTTTAAAGCTAGAAACAGATATAACACAAAAAGTTTTACTTGGCAAAAGTTTTACTTAAAAAATTAGAAGACTTATTAAATTTCAAATTTTGATATTTTTCCACATTATTAATTATTTGATTGAGAAATAAGTTAAAAAATTAATTAAAGGGAAACGAGATCAAAATCTTTTTTTTCGGTGAAACCAGCTTTAGCCAGTATCGGCATATCATTATATCACCAATGAGAGTTCCCTAGTAGCAAATCAATATTGGTTCAACGTTGCGCCAATATTTCATTAATTGGAAACATTGCAATAAAATGTCAATATTGCTCCAATATTGGGATGTTTACATTTTGCTCTTATTTAGCCAATATTTGCAGCTAATATTATACAAATATTGGGGTTTCATTGCCAATATAGCCAATAAAACGCTAACATTGTACAAAAGTTGGCGTTAAATTGAAAATATTTCCAATGAAATCCCAATATTTAACAAATATTGGCGTTTTATTGACAATATTGCCAATGAAAACCCAATATTGGCATAATATTGGCTACAAAAATTGGCTAAATAAGGGCAAAATGTAAACACCCCAATATTGGAGCAATATTTTATGCCAATATTGCGCCAATGTTCCAATATTGCTCAAATATAAAGCAATCTTTTGGCTATTATTGCAACTTTTATTTTATTGTTCTTTTAGTCTTTATTCTACTCGGATAGCAAATGCATCAATTTTGGATTCAATTGGATTATTCTTTCACACAAATAATATCTCCAAACAGAGATACTTAATTTATAAGCACCTTGTATATTTTATGATTGTAGATGAAAAAACTTGGTAAATATATGTGTGAATATTTATAGCAATAAGTATGTGAGTTGAACCTGGTGATAATTGCTTTAACCAATCCACTCATCATTACATTGTATGGATGTTAAAACAAATGTATATATATATTTTTTGAAAAACGACATACATTGACGCCACAAATAAGCAATACAATGAAAGAATAAACTAAAATCTTAAAGTAAACGTCCAAAATGTATATGTTTTAACAAACCGTTTAAACAATAAAAGATTCGAGAGCAAAAAATTTCTTTTTACAGATCAAATAATTATTTCAGAACTGGCCAATTTCTTGAATGGAACTGTACTTTTTCTTTTTTCATGGGTCTTCGCAGGATTTCCAATCATAAAACAAACATGCCAACGATAACATTTAAAGCCATTTTCTGATTGACTTAAGGGAATTTCGTGAATTTATGTCACATATAAGCAATTTTTAACGAACATCGCAGATTTAAAGCGCATTTATTATGTCCCCCTAATCTGAAGTAAATCCGTAAAAAACTTTTCAAGAAAGTTGTCTGTTCTCTATCTATAGTTGTAGTTATGATAAACTCGTTTAAAAATTCAAAGCTTTTACTACATGGTATTCTTTTATTCATTTAATACGATTTTAAATATATGTAATACATACATGATTTTCATACCTCCTAATTAATTTTACTGAAGCATTCAGACGAAAATATTCTTAATCATTTGACATTATACAGTAAATATTTGCAAAGCATTAACAAATTTAAAAAATTTGAAATAATGTTTTCATCAACTTTTTAAAAAATACGGAACAATCGTTCTATTAAAATTCACATAAAATTTTTAAAAGTTATTACTCTAAAGCCAAATAAACGCATTTAAAAGCTGCCTTAATTCTGCCTAACTCAAGCGCATTTTCTACTTAAATTTTTCAAAGTTAATGATGAAATTCTTGATAGAATAAGATACTTGGTCTTCATTTTAAGCATTCATGAACTATTTCTATGATACTCTGAAACACGAAAGCCTTTATAAATTACTGGATTTTAAACATCGAGATGAAGAAGAGTATTGCGGAAGGAAAATTTAATGTATTCTCTTAATTAAACTATTTTTAGTAAATGATAGAATGTAAGACGGATTAAACATGCTTATTACTGGAATGTGACTGTGTACATCACTTTAGAAACACAAAATGACAAAACATTCTGTGTATAATACGTACTAAAGAAAACAAAAAGATATATATTGCTGATATTTCATTTAATTTCAATCATTTAACGAATTATTTTAACTTTCACTTCTTTTCTATGCTTTTAAAAAATATTATGCTTTAAAAAGATAAATAAATAAATAAACATTTTTAAATAATAATTTATCGCGCAGATACATTTACAAGTTTCTGTATAATTCATTAATGACAAAAGTATACTAACAAACAAGTTAACTACACCTAAAATTGCTTTAAAAAGTATTTATTCATTAGCAGAATATATATATATATATATATATATATATATATATATATATATATATATATATATATATATATATATATATATATATATATATATATATATATATATATATATAACACATTAGTAATATTTTTTCTAACAGGATAAATGCTTTTTAAAAAATAGACGCACATATTAATGAATTTAACGTATACATATAATTAAATTTGCAAAAATAAAACTTTGTTATAACATTTACTCTCTCAATGTTGAAATTTAAGTAAATATATGTGTATTAAATTTCTTAATGTAAGTTTATAATTTGTTACTGTTATTGAAAATCACAAACCAAAGAAAATTTTACAAATTTATTCAAACTTATGATTTAACGTTATTCAAAAATTTTTACATTAAATATACAGGGTGGTCATAAAAAACTTTGCCGATATACGGAGCTCTAGCGGCCATTCCGCTCAACCGATCGAAATGAAATTTCAAATATAGCTATTCAGAGGTATGAGCTCGAGATTATGTCAGCGACAACAAAATCGCGCTCACGGTTACGGTTATAGTTACAGAAACTCGAAAATTTCCAATGGCAACGCCCATTTTTTTCATCGCAAAATGCTCAGCGCATGCGAAAACCATAAGGAGCATTGGAACCGTTCGTGTATCGCAAGAAACGGACATGTTATGCACGCACGAAAAACCGTTCTGGGAATCCTTCCCCCCATAGAAAAAACTCGATTGGGGCTCAAGGAGGAAATTTGCATATGACACAGAGTCAGTACACTAATCTCTGAATACAATACAGATCGGAAAAACAAAACTTTTATTTTGATTACACATTTTCTACATGGGTGCCGTAATTGCCTGTGATGGTGACGGCACCCCTGTGAAAAATGTGTAATCAAAATAAAAGTTTTAGTTTCTCCGATGTTTTTCTCCCTGTTTAGTTTCTCCCTGTAAATGCATGCATTTTCTTGTTACACTACATTTTTCAAATACATTTATTTCTTTTATCTCCGAATGAGTATTTTTTAAATATATATATTAAAGCACTATACAGAATGCTAAGTAAAAAATAAAAACTTTCTATTATTTTTTTTATAATGAAAACGATTAAAATGAAAATGATATTGGTATACAAAAATTTATTTTTAAAGAATTTTCTTCTAAATATTTTTCTTGCTAGTTTCTTGTAATGTGTTTTCAGATAAAATTTATTTAACTTCATTTGTCCTACTAAAAATCTGATTTTAAATGTTAAAAAAAAGAAAGAATTGCTGTGGAATATTTTGTATAAGGCATTATTGATTTCTAAACACATAATTTGTTTAAAATTTTTCTTGAGATTTAAATGTTTACACTATCTCCCATTCACTGAAAATTAACAAAACACATGGGACTTGTTGCATGTGAATTTTCCAATATTTTTGCAAAAATACTTATTTAAAAAAATATTATAAATAATGAATGGATATCTTATTTGAAGCAAATGTTTTTAAAAGAAAAAAGCTGGCTGCGATTGCGAGAAATGTATTAATGAGCACATCCTTCTCTCTCTATTTTTTTTTTTAATTCAGCTTGAAACGAAGGAGAAAAAAGCAATTTTAATTTATTTTAACACTGATTATTGGACAGCAAATGTCAAAGAACACATGCTAAGGTAAACAGTTGCTGTCCGACCTCCATCTAAATATTTAAAATAATTATATCGAAAAAAAAGGATTGAGACAGACGAAATTACTTATAAATTTAAATTATGGGAAATCACATATTATTGATAAATCTCTGTTTGGTGTACTAGTATAATATTTTTATTAAATCAATGGAAATATAAATCACATTTACAAATTAAAGTGATTTGTAATTATTAAAATGTATTGGTCTGAATAGTCATGCCTTAATGATTAGCTCTAATGATCCGATTTTAATGGTTGATCATTAGGATTATCATGGGTGTTTACCCGCATCAAAACATTATGTATAAGTATCAGTACTTCTGTGAGCAGAATAAATAGCGATATTTCTATTGCTATCATACATGCAAAAATTTGGCACGTGTAATAGCAACTAAACGACCTCGTAATGATTTTTCAAAGTTGGAGATCTGGAGTGTAAATCTGTTTCGGCAATATTGCTGGTTTACCGTAGATTGCATTAAAAAGGGAGCAACACTGGTCGACGCAAACGTACAGTGGCGGTCAACAGTTTCTTGATAGCATAAAATGTTTCATAATTCTGTAAGTATACCCATATTAAGAGGGATCCCATAGTGATGTTTATACATTTTATCGACATAATAGTTAGGAAGTTATTTATGGAATAATAATTACATATCTATATATATTTCACTGACAAGATGAATTTCAAAGCCAAATCCATGTTCTCAATTTCCGGTCATTTTGGCAGGTTAAAAAAAGTCTTACAATATAAAATGACTGTGATCAACAACATTTACAATTAACATTTTGTCGACATACTTTAGCAACAAGCAATGATATATCAACGATTTACTGAATGATTGAAAAACCTCTATGGTAAGTTTATTTCTACTCTATTTTCAATTTTTGAGGAAGTTGTTTTGAATTGGAATATTTTTTATTGCATACACATTTGTTAAGTTCATTCCAAAGATTTTCTATTGTATTTAGATCGGGAGATTAGGTGGGCTATTTCAAAAGTGGAATTTTCTTGTGCTAAATCCACAACTTGAGGAACTTGCATGTATGCATTGGGCCCTTATCCTGCAGAAATCAGTAGTTGTGACCAAATTTTTCCTCCAAAACAGCAGCAAATGATCCAGCAAGATATCCTTATACATTGCTTCATTCATCTTGCCACTGATTTCAACTAACAGATCGACACATTTTCCCAGAAAATACTACTCATTGCATAACGTACCCTAAGCCATGCTTAATTGTAGGAATAATATATTTTAAATCATGTGTTCATTCTTCTTCAATTTAGGCTTGGAATATACACTGTTATAGGAAATGTACAATTGAATACATTGAATAATTCTACATTCTAATTTTTATCTATAATTGCGAAAGTAAAGAAAACTTTTGTAATTGTTTCGAAATATTTTGTGCTATGTTATTGATCGAGCTTCTTTTTGTATGTAACACAAATGATACCGATTGACTAAGTATTCTATAAGTAAAATAGAAAGTCACTTGAATAATAAAATAAGAATGCTTTTACCTACTCTAGAAATAATTTATGCCTGTTGGCTACGATAATGGAGTCATGCATGTGAGTAATCAGAATAGAGGAGAAAGTGTTTGCATTCTTTTTCATTATAAAGAAGATCATTGATGGGCTTATTTATTAATGTGTGTGTTTGCTTGCTAATTTATATGTATTAGGAATTATTTAACCACAAAAAATACACATTACCAGCATACAAACAATAGGTTTATACACACACACACATATATATATATATTGTGTTTATTACGTTTTTATTGTCTATATGTCAGTTTTATGGTTTAACTTACTATTTGCCTCTAGTAGTTTGTTTATCTATTTGTGTAATTTGGGGGTTTTGTTGTAGAGGTTTTAATCTCAGTTTCATGCAACTACGCAGATTTTCTTTAGGGATGTGATATGGCAATCTATCAGCTAAGTGAATAAGATATAGTGGTTATTAATATTCATCAAACCAATAAAATTCACATATTGTTCGACGAATATAGTTCATATTACTTTTTAAAACCTAAGTGCACATAAAGTACTCATTCTGAACATATTAAATCAGCAGACTCGTGCAGGTGCAGTAGCATCAGTGAGTATGTAGTACAAAAATATTTGTTAATGATTGCTTAATCATATTCGGCCTGATCTACACCTTCCTTGTGTTTGAAAACCAATGTCTTGTTTGGCAAGCAAAGCTTTTCAATGATTTTATCACTATTTAAAACGACAAATATGATAAAAAGAAAGCTAAAAAAAATAAAACAGTTTATTAAACCACACTCTTTCAGCGAAACAAAATCCGCGTTCGTTGATTATTTTAACCCCTGCAAACATTGCGAGCCTCTTCTGGAAACGTCAAAATCTTATTCCAATATTCGATCGGTACATTGTTAAATACCTTGTCCTAGCTTGAGTCAAATTTTTTTTGTTTAATAGCTGTTACTGTAATATTATGAAATCTTGAATCAATACTAGTGCTGCTATCATCACCAGGGATGATTTCTAATGTAACACACAAATTTCACAGAATAAATTCAGGCAGCATCTCAGGCAGAAATTCTCCTGACGATCACAATTTTTGATTGTTAAATGTTCTTAGTAATCGAGTTTTAATGTCTTAGACTGTTTGTACGTGTTAGGAAAACTGTTTCCTTGTATTCTTTAGACTTTTTAATGCAATAATTTATAAATTTTGATTATAAATGTTTTATAGAAATCTGAAAATGACTTCGATTTTTTAGTATCTTCAACTTTACAACTTTGAAATTTAAACAAATGATATCTAAAAGATTAATTTGCTTGCGTATTAGTCTTTCAGTAATGTGTTATACAGGTGGGAATATGTACTGAGAATTAACCTAAATGAAACGCAACTGAGGGATTTCATTAAAATAAACATTGAATATTATTTAAACTATTAATTATTTGATACCTTCCTTAAATGAATAATAAAATACGTTTCTCAATAATAGTTATCATTAACTTTGAAAATTCAAAACCAAAATATTTATTATTTTCCGTTATAAAAGTATTCAATATGTTTAGTAGTTTAAAATTAATTGAGAATGTTTAATTTCGGAATCGATTTAATTTAAGATAACTATTTCATGAAATGCAACTTTCAATATATTAAATAAAAAAATCAAGCATAAAAAGTATTTTACGTATTTCCTAATATAACAGGCCTTTTCGTTTCTAACTGAATTTCTCTTCCCTTTTACATTCGATGCATAAGTCTTTCACAGACCCACATAGCATGCATGGTCACACTGACGTCACAGTGACGTCACTGTGAGTCACTGTGGTCACGTCACATCTGTGACCAAAATGCCACCGCTCAGTGACGTCACATTGTGACTGAAATGTGACGTCACAACTGTGACCAAAATGCCACCCTTCAGTGACGTCACATTGTGACTGAAGTGTGACGTCACATCTGTGACCAAAACGCCACCCCTCAGTGACGTCACATTGTGACTGAAATGTGACCTTCTTAGAAAATTAAAAAATATATACAAAAATTCTTCAAAAGATCCCTCATAGCATGCATGGTCACAATGACATCACTGCGAGTCACTGTGGTCACATCACATCTGTGACCAAATTACCACCATTCAGTGACTCTGAACATTGTGACTCTGATGTGACTTTCTTAGAAAACTTTAGAAAATTACAAAAATTCTTTAAATTATGTTATTTACTGGCAAAAAACTTTTTTCTGGCATTTCAGAAGAATATTGTGTAGTCGCTGTTATGTCACACGTTACATGCACTGCATGAAACGTGTACATCATATCACATATGTGAGATAAACCTCCCATTATATGAAACTAAGCACCCAGCAATGAACCTATCAGTGAAACTCCCATTTAAAGAAATTTATCGTTACACTTAAATGCTTCGTTATGAAAAAAATATCGTTGAATAGAAACCCACGAAAATTCATGAAATTTGTATAGTAAGCTACAAATAAAAATGGAAATATTATAAAACTGTGTTTTAATTTGGATAGTAATTTTTGTTAATCAATATAGCCACATAAAAAAATCATTAGTATAATATCTAAAAAACCACGTAATAAAGGAAGGGAAACAAAAACTGAATCGCAGCGTTCTATTTCTCGTTTTCTCTTGTATTTCAAATCGAAAAATTAAAAAAAATTAGAATATTACTTTGTGTGCGATCTCTTATGAAAGATACACTCATAAAAACTTTCGCATCTTTTTTAAGTATTCAGAGAATGGACCTATAAATATTTTCGTGGAACTCGAATCCCTTTCTTAGCATATCGAAAAATTTTCGCATTTTTCCCTTTTTATTTAAAAGATAAAATAAATACATAATTTCAATTCATACAATCCGTTGAAATATATTCACCAATCAATCTTAACAGCAATCTATCTGTTTAACGCTTAAATTGAGTGTCACTAGATGGCGCAAGTAGTTCTGAAATTCTCCTCTGAATAACTAATGAACTAAGATTTGAAATCAATCAGTTGTAAGTGAAAGCTTTGAATATGTTGTACGCGGTTTTTAATCTATTGAAAGTGTAAAATGTTACTGATGTCTGAAGATGGTTTGATTATATTAAATTGGTTTAGTTTTAAATATGCATATTTAATGGAGTACAGTTACACTGAAATATATCCAGGAATATCCAAGATTGTAATGGAAGAAGTTGCAGTTGGGGGGAAAATTTAAACCGTGAATTTGGACTTCAAGTTAAAGGAAAGGGAAATAATTTGAATAAAAATACATTGAATTTTGAAGCAAGATTAATCATTTTGGTGAACCCGTATGTGATATGGATATGTATAATTTCATGGAGATCAAGACAAAGTATAATTAAGGTAAGCAAGGCTTCATATGAATTGAACTAGAGTTAATAAAGATTTTTTTTTTGCCTGAAAGTAAATTGAAGGGACTTGCATTTTACTAGTTGTTTTAACTGATTGTTTTAAATGTTTGAGAGTGTTTAACTAACTTTAACTATTCAAAATAAAGGTAGCATTGAAGTAATAGCATATAATTAAGCTAGTAACAGACTGTTTCATTGAAATATGATATATATTTAATTGAAAGTAAAAATTTTGTAAAAATGAATGATATTGATAAAATTAAGAAATTACGTGCAACTGCACGCAGTTTAACCACAAAATTAATATCTAAAGTAGAGACAACTTTGAATGAGGGGGTTGAAATTAATATATCTAGTTTAAGAGTGTTTTTAGAACAACTAAATAAAAAATGTGAACTTTTAGTAAAGTATGATACTGAAATTGAAGGATTAAATAATAAAGAGGATGAGCTGGAAAGCGAAGTTATTACGGCTCAAGAATATCAGGATAAAATAATAGCCTGTAACTGTTTAATAGAAGAGAAAATTAAAAATAATTCTGCCTGTAATAAAAATGTCAATAAAGAGGGTTCTTATATTTTATCTCCCAAGGCTAATGTTAAACTTCCGAAGTTAAGCATAAATAAATTTTATGGAAACCCGAGTAATTGGCTTGAGTTTTGGAGTCAATTTGAAAATTCTATTGACAAAAATGATAGTTTAACCTTCATAAATAAATTTAGTTATTTGAAATCCCTAACTGGTGGTTTGGCATTTAATGCCATTAGTGGTTTGGCTTTAACAGGAGAAAACTATAAAATTGCAATTGATATTTTGAAAACACGCTTTGGTAGGATAGACCTGACTATTAACTCACACATGGCCAAGTTATTGAGTCTTGAACGTGTGAGGAGTTCCTCGAATGTGGCCGCCCTCAGAAAACTTTATGATGAAATTGAGGTAAATATTAGATCTTTGGAAACACTCAATGTAGTTTCTGGTTCTTATGGTCACCTTCTTTACCCATTATTATTAAAACTGTTACCGGAAGACCTCACATTGGAATTTAGTAGAAGGCAAAATTCAAAGGCTAATTCGAAATTAGAATTTGATATTAAAGAATTAATGGACTTTTTAAAAGTTGAGATTCAGTCCCGAGAACATATTTATTCTTTAAATGAAAGAGGAATTTCAGGTTCAGTTACTCAAAATGGTAAAAGAGATAGAAATAGACGTTTTCAAAATGAAAATTATAAAGGGGGAAATCCACTCACAAGTACATACGCAACGCATGTGAATTTTAATTGTGTATTTTGCGTTTCTAAGGAACATAGTTCAGAACAGTGTCCTACCAGCACTGCTCAGAGGAAAATGAATGCTAAAAAGCGTGGACTTTGTTTTAAATGTTTCCGAGGTAAACACGTAGCTAAGGATTGTTGGAGAAAAAATACTTGCAATATATGCAAACAGAGTTGGCATAATACACTTTTATGTGAAAAACGTAATGAAATTATAGATTTAAAAAATTGTCAGGTTAATTCTAATACAGAGAATGAAAATAATGATCCAATGTCTACGACTGTTTCAACGTGTAGTGCAAATAATGTGAATAAAAATTCAACTGTTTTTCTGCAGACTTGCACTGCTTTAATTTCAACAAAATTTAAAAACATATTAATTAGAATCTTAATAGATGGAGGCTCTCACTCTTAAATCCTCCCGTTATCGGAGTTGAAAAGTTACAAATACATACTTTCGGGGAGGAAAGACCCAATACAAGTGAATACAATTGTGTTAAAGTCAATTTACTAAATCCACGCAATCAAAACAAAAAGGCTACTGTTAATGCGTTAGTAGTAAATAAAATTACAGGTGCTAATGTTGTGAATATACCAAGTGGCTGGATAAGGTCAAAATTGAAAAGATTATCACTTTGGTTATCAGATAACAATAAAATGCCTATAGATATGTTAATCGGTGCGGATAGCTACTGGGAAATAGTAACGGGAAATATTGAACGTTTAAGTAAAAGATTGGTGGCTCTTGACACTATATTTGGAACAACACTACAAGGTCAAGCAATTTTAAATTCTAAGTATAATCCTTATGTTAGTGTAAATAAAGTGATAATTGATGAAAATAAGACAATATAAAGTGATATTAAAGCAATTTGGAAACTTGATTTGTTAGGAATAAAGCAAAGTGAAAATGTAACTAATGAAGCGGAAAATGAAGTAATAAAGGAATTTGAAAATAATATAGTATATAAAAATAAACGTTATGAAACCAGGTTGCTTTGGAAAATGGAGCCAGAAAATTTGGATTCAAACTATGAAATTGCTAAACAACGTTTAATTGGGTTAAATAGAAGATTTAAGCAAAACATTTGGTTGTTTGAGCAATACGAAGAAATTTTAAAAGAACAGTTAAATAATATTATTGAGGAATGTAATTTTAAAGTTACTGATAAAAATTGTTATTTTATGCCACATCATCCGGTAATTCGCAATGATAAATCTATTAAAATAAGAATTGTATATGATGCCTCTTCTAAGGGTAAAGATAAATTGTCTTTGAATGACTGCTTATTAAATGGTTTGAATTTAAATCCTAATATATTAGACGTAATTTTGAAATTTAGAGAAAATAAAATTGCATTCACTGCTGACATTGAAAAGGCATTTTTACAGATTGGGATAAGTGAGGTCGATAGGAATTACTTAAGATTTCTGTTTTCTGAAGATTGTACTATAGATGAAAATTTAAGGTGTTTTCGAATGACACGTGTAGGTTTTGGAATTAAATGTTCTCCATACATTCTTGCTTGTGTTATAAAGCATCATATTAAAAAATTTGAAAAAATAAATTTTGATGCATTTAAAATGCTTGACACTTCGTTATATGTTGATGATTTATGCTCTGGAAGTAATTCAGTTGAGGATGCTTTTAAACTTTCTACAACTGCGGTGAATATATTGAAAGAGGCTAGTATGAATCTTAGACAATTTGAAACTAATTCAAAAGAGTTAAGAGAATTTTAGAGGAGATACAATATATTGTTGGGTGATGAGGACGGCTCAAATAGATTAGCAAAAATATTAGGAATAAACTGGGATACACGTACTGATAGTTTAAGTCTTGATATGAAACCTTTGTTACTGGCATTAAATAATGTTAATGATACAAAAAGATGCGTGCTAAGTTGTGCCTCAAAGTGCTTCGATCCTATTGGATTTCTTACTCCCTTTACAATGAGAATTAAATGTCTGTTACAGGAATTATGGATAAAGGGTTTAGACTGGGATGAAGTATTTGATAGCGAAATAAAACATAAGTGGAACAAATGGTGTTCTGAAGTAAAACATTTAACTGAATTTTCCATGCCGCAGTATTTCTTTAATACGAAAGATATGATTCTGCAAGATAATATTGAACTACATGTCTTTTCTGATGCCAGCTTGAAGGCCTATGGCGCTGTCGCTTATTTTAGATTTGTGACAGAAAATAATAAAACAAATGCTATTTTCGTTATGTCCAAAACAAGGGTCGCACCTTTGAAGAAAATAACCCTTCGAAGAATGGAATTGTTGGGTGCTTTAGTTGCGGCTCGGATAGGAAAATATTTGCAGGATATGTTTTCTGTTCCAGGTATCATTTATTGGACAGACAGTACAATTGCGCTCCATTGGATAAAGGGGCTACCTTCAAGGTGGAAACAATTTGTTTGCAATCGTGTTTCTGAAATACAGGAATTAACAATTCCTCAGAATTGGAGACATTGCGATGGTAAGAGTAATCCTGCTGATATATTAACTCGGGGATGCTATGCAAAAGAATTGCTTGACAACGAAACCTGGAATAGTGGACCGCCATGGCTGATAAAAGATCGAACTCACTGGTCGAAAAATCCAGTAGAAGTCGAAAATATTGTAGAAGAAGAGAACAAAAAATATAATGAATCAGTTTTTGTCAACACAGTTAATGCAGATGAGAAATTAAATATTTTAACTAAATTCTCTTCATGGACAAATTACAGAGAATTATGGCCTGGTGTTTAAGGTTTATAAATAATTCACTTACTAAGAATCGAGAGGTTGGAGTTTTGACTACTAAAGAAATAACACAGGCTACTGAGTTAATTATAAAATCAATTCAGTCTCTGGAATTTTCTTATGAAATACAATGCCTAGAAAGACAAAGGTCTATTAACTGTAAGAGTAAAATTCTTTCTTTGAATCCATTCATAGATGAAAGGAGAATATTGAGAGTTGGTGGAAGACTTAAAAATGCTGAAATATCTGAAAACTGTAAACATCCGATTATACTACCAAAAAATAATCATATTACGAAATTAATTATACAATATTATTATGAAAAATATTTACACGGTGGAGTTCAATTATTGCAGTCTGTAATAAGACAGAATTATTGGATTATAAATGCCAAATCTGAAATAAAGAAAATTATTTGGAAATGTATAAAATGCTGCAGAGTTAAAGCTAAGACAACATCTCAAATAATGGCTGATTTGCCAGCCAGCAGAGTTGTTCCATGTAGAACATTTTCAAAGGTAGGCGTAGATTATACAGGCCCATTTCATATAAAGATGAGAAATGGTAGAGGAATTAAACCTATAAAATGTTATGTGTGTGTTTACGTTTGTATGGCTACGAAAGCTGTTCATTCGGAATTGGTGAGTGATCTTACAAGTGGGGGATTTTTGGCTGCTTTGCAGAGATTTTCTTCTAGAAGAGGGACACCGGGAGAGATAAGTAGTGATTGCGGTACTAATTTTGTTGGTGCCGATAAAATCCTAAGGAAATTTATTTCTATTAAATATAACACCAAACTGCATGATTGGATTTTATCCGAGAAAATACAGTGGAAATTTAATCCTCCGGGAGGTCCTCATCACGGTGGTGTCTGGGAGGCAGCAGTGAAATCTATGAAACAGCATTTGCGAAAAACTGTCGGTAAGCAGCTTTTGACGCACGAAGAATTTTTAACTTTACTTTGTCGAGCGGAAGCCTGCTTGAACTCAAGACCAATAACTGCTGTTTAAGATGATCCCAATGACATTAGCGCTTTAACTCCGGGACATTTTTTGATTGGAGCTTCTTTGACCGCTCTACCAGAGATGGATTTAACAGATAAAAAAATTACTTCGCTAAAAAGATGGCAATTAACTCAACAACTGTTTCAGTCTTTATGGAAGCGTTGGTCAACAGAGTACCTGTGTCAACTACAGCAACGATATAAATGGAAAACTCCAAAAAGAGACATTAAGGTAAATGATTTGGTAATTATAAAGGAAGATAACTTATCTCCCCTTCACTGGAAACTCGGAAGAGTAATCGAAGTTTATCCTGGATCCGATGCTAAAATTCGTGTGGTGAAACTGAGATCTGCTAGTGGTGAACTTAAGAGACCTATTACTAAGATTGCGGTGCTACCGATAGAAAATGAAGATTAGTGTTTTATAAGACATTGAACTCTTATTTTATGAACTAATTTTGTTCTTTTAATATTTCAGTTAGGACTTCCATTTGAGAACATTAATTTAATTTAGAAGCAAAAAATCTTAAGTTATAGGATTGCTGTAACGGTGAGTTAAACTTTTATTGTTTTAATGTTTAAAGTTAATTATTTAATAATTTGTCGGTAATTATAGTGTTTTTGTTAGTTGAATTGTATATGTAATTTATGTAAATCTTTAAATTGTATGAACAGTGTTCATCGGCGGGGAGAATGCGGGGTTTAACGCTTAAATTGATTGTCACTAGATGGCGCAAGTAGTTCTGAAATTCTCCTCTGAATAACTAATGAACTAAGATTTGAAATCAGTCAGTTGTAAGTGAAAGCTTTGAATATGTTGTACGCGGTTTTTAATCTATTGAAAGTGTAAAATGTTACTGATGTCTGAAGATGGTTTGATTATATTAAATTGGTTTAGTTTTAAATATGCATATTTAATGGACTACAGTTACACTGAAATATATCCAGGAATATCCAAGATTGTAATGGAAGAAGTTGCAGTTGGGGGGAAAATTTAAACCGTGAATTTGGACTTCAAGTTAAAGGAAAGGGAAATAATTTGAATAAAAATACATTGAATTTTGAAGCAAGATTAATCACTATCCTTTTGAATATTGTGCATGCACGGAAGTGCAAAAAGTTTTGCTAAGTAGAATTTTTTTTAATATGAATATTAATTTAAATGTTAATTGCGTTCTAAATAAAGGTTCAACAGAAAATTAAAAAAGTAGATAATTTCATTAAACATGGACTTCGTTAAATGAAAGTTCCACTGTATTTCGAAACTAATTAAAAGTAAAATAGAAATGTGTGAAAAAAAATTTAACTCAAAATTTTAATTAGGGATACCCTCATAAAACTAATACGCATGCGCATTCAACTTATAAATCTTCGAAACTCAAACAACCAATAATAACAAAAAATCACCTGCTTAAAAAATATCGTTTGGCAACGACCAGAATAGTTGACACTAGTGTATTTATTCTTTAGAATATTATGCAGCTGCTCTAGTAACTTTGTTATGATGTTATGTGTGTATATTTAGTACGTAAGTTGAAAATTTTTAAAAAGTTATGCAAAAATGCGATCAGGTGATATTTTATATCAAATGTCGGTCCGAAAAAATACAATATCAGTGGCTTTTCGTTAATATGAGCGCGCCAATGTCATTGTACTTCATTCGGACATACCGACTTCGAAATTATCTTCCCTATTTGGATTATGAAACTGGAATTAGAGGATAATGCCGATAAGAAAGAGGTAAGAAAATGTTATTTTTCCTGCTTTTTTTATAATGATTTCTGTTAATTTCGTAAAAAACATGTTATAAAAGGAATAAGTTTGGGGTTGTTTAATTGTTGAAAATAGTGATAAATATACTAATTTATGCACTAATATTGCAAAAATACTTTTGTAAAACTTTTTTATTACCTTTCTGAATTTCTCATAATCTCAAAAATTTGATAACTGTAATTCCATGACATTTATTATTTTAAACCATGTATCTAAAATAATTAAGATATTGATTTTGTGGTAATAACAATTATTGATTTTAAAAAATGAGTAATTATCGCATTATTTTATTAATTTTTGATATCTTAATTGTTAAATTGTGTTGAAAATAACAATTTTGTTTCATTAGTATGTGTTCATTAAATCCTGGTTCTAAATAGTCATAAAAACAATTACATGTACACTTTTGTGGGATGTACATTGCTGAAATTTTTAGTGTTTGATGTATTTCTATTATTTTCAATAAAATTTTGTCTAATATTGGGAAGTGAGACTGAGAATACTTAAATATTATTAATAGATTCATCTAATACAAAAAAAAAATGAAATCTAATAATTATAACTATTAATAAGGAAACTTAAAAAAATTCCTTAAGGATGTCCTTTACCGGCACATCTATACTATATAACATATACAATATATATATATGAGTTTAACTACGAATTTAAACCATGGTGTAATCATACATGCGCACAGGCCACTATAGTAAGAAAATAACTAAGCGTAATACTAGAACTAATTGCCTCATCTTCATTTGTACTCGATTTTCAAATAAAATCTGTATATTACGAATATTGCGCATAAACTTCACGTAGTTTTATCAAAAGATAATTCTATGTTATATTTAACAGAATGATTTTAATTGATAAATTAATCAAACGAATATTAATTTTCCAAAAAGAGTAAAAAAGTGTTTAGGTTAGGATTCGAACTAGAGACCCTCGATGTATGCTGCCAATGCTCTTCGAACAGAGCAACTTAACACGCACAATTGACCAGGAGAAATATCATTATATACTCATACGAATAGTATCCATTTATCATACCGGTAGTTTGAAAAAAAATTAAAGTATTATTACATAGGGTTATGTATAATAATGATAAGTATGCGTTCGTATTCACTGTGTGAATTGTGTGCGTCAGTTCTTGCAGGATAGTTCAATCGACAAAGTATTGAAAATTTGCGCGAAAGACTGCTTAGTTCGAATCCTGACCTGGACACTTTTTCAATCAGTTGAAAAATTACAACAAAAGATAATTAAAAGACATATGGTGGATGCTCCAGTTTTGGCAACTGCACAAGTTTTGACCACACTGGAATGATTTACCCTCTATTTAGGCTGTAAATTGATTTTAACAAATTATATGCATTCTTACTCCTTAATCTAACACTCTTTTATTATTTCCAATCCCATTTGTTTATTTTTTGATAAAAAATGACTTGAAAAAAAATATGTAAAAATGTGTGCACACACATATATTAAGGTTTTTGCTTAGGTAACAAGTTTTCATAATCTTTTAATATTAGGCATTTATCGAACTTTATTTGTTCTGAAACAAATTGCTATGAAGCTTTATAAAGTAGGCTTTCTCTCTGTTGTAATTTCATATCTAAATTAATTATTTTTACAGCTTAAAGTAGGGGTGGCCAAAACTGGTACTTTAAATTTGCTATATGTACCAGTTATGGCCATGGTGTGGCCAAAAAGGGCACAAAATTATGCTCCACTTTTAGCTACAAGACTAATTATAGTGAAAATTTCAGCAATATATTTAGAAATGTTTTGTGACTTATAAATTTAAAAGTTCAATAAAATTACAGCATGATTTAGTGGTTTCTTGTATTTTTTTCAAAACAAAATGAGGAAGTTGCATAACTTTTGCAAAATTTCAAGCACATCAATTTAGAAATAACAAATAATGTGAAAATCTTTACACTATAAATAGGATTCATTTTAACAAGTTTAAAAAAGACAATTCTGTACTCTTAAAAAGGGTCTAGATTAAACACTGTTATAAGACAGGAAGTAAAATTATGGCTTTTCAAAATTCATTGTCATCTTTTTAAGATGATTAAGTTTTGTAGTATCTCGTTCTACCTTGCAACACAAGTTTACAGAATGGTGACCAGTTTTTACTATTTTTGAATCTCAAGTAATAGGGTTGTGCTATTTATGATGGCCATTTATCTATATGAGAGATATGGGTCGAAGAGAAGGGGGATGCCCTCTGTGAAGGTCTTTCTAAGATCCTAGCCTATATTTACACAAGGAAATCTAAGGTTTGAAGAAAACTATCTCTAAATGATTAGGCTGACAGGCAGCTAAGTACGAGGAATTAAAGTTAAAAATCAGTTGAAAAAAATGGATTTTAGAGATTGTCAAAATACTATTTCATGAAAAAATGGAAAAATTTCAAGATTCTAGTCATATAACTGTAAATATTGGTATAGTATAACATATGATATATATAAATGAAAATATGCAAAATGTTAAAATAAGCTTTTTATGTCCTATAAGTCTTTTTTATGAATTAAATATATTTTTTGTTTTAAAATTTAAGTTTTCAGTTAAAATCAGCTTAAGTATATTTTATTTGATGTTTTTATGATTTCATTTTAAAAAATGCAAATCTTTTTTATACAGCAAACTAATATGTGTGTGGTAAAACAGATTTTGCACAAAAAGGCTTTATTTTTACTTATTATCAGTTAAAATGTTTGCAAAATTACAAGATATTAGGGTGGCCAAAACTGGTGCAGGGGTTGCCAAAACTGGTGCAAATTGAAAGAAATTACTTAACAAGTTGTTACTCACAATCTAAAATATTTGATAGAAAGTTATTATAATTAACATAAAGACAACTAAATTTACTAAAGAATACTGTTATTGCGATTTAATATGCTTTATTCAGTCTAAAACTATAAAATTTCCATTTAAACTTTTCTCTTAATGTGGCCAAAACTGTGCATCCACCCTATATACTTATAGACATCAGGATTATTGGTCAGAAATATTGGCAAGCTGTAAAGTTTTAGATGTGTGCTGAGATTTGTGGATATTAAAGCGAGTAAAAGTTTAAAAAAAAATTCAAAAAGATTAAACAGTTTGAACAACATACTAAAAATGTGTGTCAGTTATAAATAAAATTGAAGCTATGCAATTTTCAGCAAGTGGGGAAAAATATATAAATATTTTTGAAAGGTAATATTTTTCAAATTTTGAAAACACCAGAGTTGTAAGGCATGTGAGGTAAATCGAATTTTTAACTTTAATTTAGAAGAAAGTCTCCTTACTGCAGGTAACTATTTTTATATATTATACAGTATTTGTTCATAAATTGTCAATATATGATTTTAGAACTCAAACCCTATTTTAACAGGAACATCGCATGGAGTTATAGTTTCATCAGATCCTGTTTCTTTTAAATTGTTAGAGAATTGTTAAGAAAAGTTAAATCGTCACAGAATCATCACAGTGTTAACGAAAGTTTTGTCACAAATGGTCTGCAGCGTGAGTCTAAAATAATGGGACAAACTTTAAGGGAGGTGGTAGAGCGCACTATAATAAATAATTATGGCATAGAAATTTTTGACTGGAAGTGACGCGTTAAAACGCAACACTAGTCACTGCAAAAGACACGGATTATAATGTTAAGTGTATGGGAGCGCTATTTTCAAATATCTCGCTAAAATTTTTAATATTTTCGCATATTTTTTTTTTCATAGGATAGCTGAGGACGACCTGCAACTGGGCTGGTTTTTACTTTTTTGATTTTGGTTACAGATTAAAAGAAAAATACTTTAACTTTCAGAACCAGTTTAAACCGGTTCTAAAAGTGAAACTATTGTAATATAAAAAAATATAACCAAAATCGAAAAAGTAAGAATTAGCCCGGTTGTGGATAGTCCTCAGCTAATCCTATGGAAAAAATATCATGTAAAATATTGAAATTTGAGCAAGATATTTGAAAAAAACGCCCCCCCCCAAAGATTTAACATTATCATCCGGGTCTTTTTTTCGTGACTAGTGTAGCGTCTTCCGGTCATATATTTCTGTGCCATCATTATTTGTTATAGTGAGTCCTGCCGCCCCCTCAAAGTTTGTTCCATGATTTTGGACTCACCCTGTATTTCACAATTTAGTCACAATATGACTTGAAAGCATTGTCACTTTCGTCACAATTTCGTCACAATGTTAATGACAAAATCGTCACAAATGACACACTTTTCACAAATTGGTCACATTGTGACGTCATAAACAAACTCTAAAACGGCCATAATGACTTCAAATTTTAGTCACTGTGACTTCACATCGACGTCCCGTGACGTCACATCGACGGTCACAAAGTCACAGTGTAACTTCACAACGACGTCACCGTGACGTCACCATGTCTTACGGGGAGACATTAAATTCTAGCCAATATAATCTTCTATCAATTGGAATGGTTTTCTGAGAAAATATATCGCAAACCCATAGAAGGATATAACTTGTAAATACCAGTTGAATCAATATATCAGAAGAGTTCAGATGTGAAATCCTTGCTTTCAGCGAATGTGAATTCTACCTTGCATGTAAACTAAAATTTGTGATTGAGTATTTTGATAGTAAATCTTTAGATGAAGCTGAAATTAGGAGCTTTTTATTTAGTGTTAAACTTCTAGTTTAATACCGCTGCTGTCAGATTTGACAATATTCTTATAAAAAAATTCTATGTCTTTTAATTACTATTTTTAACCATTTTAAATACGAAATGTTTTTAATTAAATTAAAAATAATATTACTTTTATTGAACAGTAGTAGACGACTTTTTAAAAAGTACCATGTATTTTACAGCACTATTTAACACATATGTGCTCGTATTAGATGGAAATTATTATTTTATTACATACTTTAACGTATACAGACATATATATATATAAACGCGTAAATCATACATATTGTATGACATCCATGACATACTATAATATTTGCATACATATACAATAGATTACAGATAATTTGATCTTATGCTAGGTAGGATGTGTTAAAATAAAATGGCTAATGTAGTTTCTGAAACTGAAATTCGACTTTTTAACCTTTTGGTGTTAACACGTCTCTCTCAGTTAACCATATTCGAAATAATCATACGCATGTGTGTGACTTTCTGTGCTTGTAAGAGCAATTTTTTTCTATCACTAAATAATTATTTATTATTATATTTACTAAATGTTTTGAAGTACACAGTCCCTCTATTTTTTTTGTTTGTTTATCAAGTGACGGGTGTATTTTACATTACATTATTGATAATAAAATCATGATAATTGTTGTAATTCAAATGCATTTCAGTAGTATCATTTTTTATGGTTTTGACAAGCATGTCTGGTTTGAGTAGAGAAAAAAATGAAAAAAAATTATGACTCCATCTTTGTCGGACATTCACGGACTGAAGTCGGTGTTACTTCAACTTGCTCCAACTTCCATAAATATAGTTCAAATGTCAGAAAATGAGTATATTATTTTTTTCTATAAAATGGAATTTTCAGTTTAGAAAATGAGGTCTGTGGCATTTACTGATAATTTACATGAATACATAACAGAATTTTGTTACATTATGGCTTATGTGGAATAATCGTTTGCTGTATATTAATAATATTATAATATTATTTTAAACATATTGAAATTCTATATATGTATATACACATACAGGCTGTAATAATCTGTCAACGACCTATATCTATCGTAAATATTCATGTTATAGTGTTGATTAAAGTAAAAAAAAAAAAAACATATTTATAAAAATCACAAAACTTAAATGTTCATTCGCTCCTCCAGTCCCTATTGTTTTATTTAGGAAAAGTTAACACATATCATATCAAATATAGTAGAAAAAAGTTTAATTTCTGCGCGAAAAAATTGACAAAGTTATTAAATTTTAAATTTTGAGATTTTTCACAAGATTTACTTTTTCATTGAGGGATCAGTTCAAAAATTAATTACAGTAATTCATGATTTAAATCAAGGTGCGTTGTCTCTTTTTTTCATTGAAACCAGCTTTAGCGGGTACTTCCATATTAGGAGATATTGCCATATAAGAGAGATTTTGCATCTAAAATTTTCAGTGAAATTTGTGGGGGTCAAATAATATTTAAAAATCAAAATAGATATTGTTTGTTATCGTAAAACCAAAGCAAAACCATAAGCCATTTGAGCTTCCGTTAGGTCTGTTTTGATTTTAGCTTCATTCCGCATCAAATCAGTAAGTAAATCATCAATATGTAATCCACCATTACAGATTTTAATAAAATGTTGTAACTTTTCTTGCTATTAAGTTACTATAAACTGATTTTTCTTCTTTTTTTTAAATCCTGGATGAAAGTGATTTTGAGAAAGACAAAAATTTTAAAGATTTGAGAACTTGCATGAGTTGGCATTCTTCATATATGTATTGATATATGTGGATATATATATGCACATATAATGGATATGTCTTGATATATGCAAATTATCTGGACTACCGAAAAAAATCGAATAATAATTGCTATTGATACCATGAATAGTAATTGCTAAAAATGCATTTTCTATCAGGTAGTTATTTTTAAATTGAATAATTTTAATAAATATTGCTTGTTGTGTATATATTATATAGTTTATATACAAGACTGCTCAAACATTTCTCTGGTTCTCTTTATTTACTATAATTGCTCAGTGGGCGTTTTCAATTGAGTTATTCTTTTAATGAAATTAACTTTTAATTTACTATGTAGTTAGCATACATTTCTACAGATAATATACAGGTCTGCACAAAAGTAAAATCTGATATTTTCCTCATCTCCCTGCAAATGCCGAAATTGATTCAAATAAAATCAGGTAAAGTTATCACAATTACGAAACTGATATGGAAATATGATACCAGAGCAAGTGGAATTTAAAAACATTTTGCAGATTGCTGCTGGATATTTACCCAGGAGAACCAAAAGAAAATTCAATAAAATAATTGAAATCGATATTCAGAATGTAATAAAATATTTTCTTGACTGAGAAAAAAAAAAAAAATAGTTTTAGTGAATCATTATCTGATTGTCTTGTTTATGTGCTAGTAAGAACAAATCAATTTCTCATTTGATACTATACATTTTATTAAATTAAAATTTACTTTCTTAAAAAGAAAATTTGATTATCAATCTTAATGACTTTTTAGTATCAATAATTTCAAATTCATAAAGTCACGCATTTTACTTTCAGTAAGAAAATGTTTTCTTATATTTTTCTCGACCACTTTTATTTAAGAAAGTTTTATTTTCTTTTTACAAGTTTGTCATAAGTTGTAACTTACTTTTAAAGTTTATTACCAGGTACGAAATAGCTTCATTGTGCATTCCTTTATAGTCAGTAGTTTCCAGTTACTTAAAGCAATTCATCCTTCTAAAGCAACCCAGAACACATTTACTAAAGAAACTTGTCCTACTCGAAAACTTTATTCGAATCATTGGATACTTTTCATGTAAGATAAATAGAAAGTAATGAAGACAACAATATAATAAACTACATGTTTCTTATTTGGTTTATATAAAAACAATGTAATTCTATTTGTATTTTCCGAATAAGAGTAGTTTAAATGTAAGAAATATTTATTCTGGAGAAGAAATATAGCATTCCCACAGTACGTGATTTAGAATAATTTTGGACTTATAATTTATAGTACTTGTCTAAAATTGTTCACTACATTCCAGGATTTTTATTATTACTTACATCAGCTAATTAGAGTAGTACCTGCTCTAAGAAACACCTCTGAATAACGGCACCAAGGGACAATTATATTAGTCTCGGCCTTTAAACAGGAACATTGTTTCTTATTAAGAGACACTCTCGTTTATGGACGGCGTAAAAAACTTTCTAAAACAAGATAAAAATAGAAAAAAATAAGTTTAATAAACAAAATGAGAATACAGCACTGCGTTATTAATGTTTTGAGGTTTTCAATACACGTTTCTTCATAGGCAGTGGTAGATTTATGAGAAGAAAACGATATAAAATTTTTATATCAGAAACACCTTTTCAGTAGAAAAAGAAAAGAAAAATACACTTTGAAAAAGCGAATTGTTGTGCATTATTTACATTTTCAGAAATACATTTTTTAAACAGATACCAATAAGAGAGGAGTTAGCAAGACAAGGCAACATCAGTGAAATACAAAAAGGGATCAGATGAAAGAAGGTCATGTCAAGATAAGGAGGTCTTACAGCATGGACTACATTTCAAATTTATTTTTAGTTGCGTCCGTATTGTAAATATCTAGCACCTACAGTTGTCGTTCAGTTAGTCCGTACGTCTGCCTGTCTATCCGCATATAACAGATCAAAAACTACCCAATTGAGTAATTTCAAAATTAAAGTATATAATTGGTACATAATTGTGTCAAATCATTTCCGTTTTGGGGAAAATTGGATATATAATTCAATTAGATGGTTATTTAAAAGTATTCCGGTACATTACGGCCAATGGGAAAAATACATTGAAATGCATTTTAATAAAGTTACACTCTTTCTAGTATAACAAAACTGATATGAGTTTATGAAGTAAGTACATATTGAAATAATCCATTTTGTACAATGAGTGGTGCAAAGAGTATTTGTTATTCATTTACAGAGCCACGCAAAACTATTAAGTTACATACTGTTACAAGGAGAAATATTGTTTAAAGCGCGTTTTGAATACATTAAACTATTTAGCATTTTATGAAATTCAGATACTTTGATGAAATTTAGTTCAAGTTATTTCCTGTATAATAGAAAGCAGATAGTATTTACAAGGACACACAAATGAATTCGAATACTATACTGTATCCAAAGTTTTGTATACTATTACAACAAAATCTGAATAATTTGAAAACTTCAATATAGTACGAAACAATCCCTTCAATACGCTTGACGAGTAATTTCCGACTTGTTTTTAGTAGGGGACAAATGCAGTTTATGTTTTAAGTTGTTATTTTTGGTGATCTAACATGACCTCAAAAAAAAAAAAAAAAAAAAAAAAAAAAAAAAAAAAAAAAAAAAATTTAACAAACTACTGCAAAATTTTCCAGTTGAAAATAAACATACTTGACATCCTTTAAACAAATTTATTCTTGCATCATAGTAAACAATTCTACACATACTATGGTTTAAACTTAGTATTAACGCAATGAAACAGAAGGATGGTATTAGAAGAATAACACTTCATATATATAAATATTATTTAATATTTTAAGTGCATCAGATGACAAGGTTTTGTTTAACATTCGGAAAAATGTAGTTTTTTACTGTAAAGTCAAAGTAATGTTATGATATATCAAACTGTGCGCAAATAAAGGGTTTTACAACAACGTGTTTTCCAATTAACTTTTGAGAAAGCGCGAAATTAGCAAATACGAAATTTAAACAGTCAGAAAAAATATTTTCTCATAATCGATCGAATGAATTTCTTACAAATCAGGAAATTGAGGTACTTGCAGTGGATTGTGAGGTATGGATTTTTTTTAAACATAAATAAAGTACATTAAATGCAATGGAAGGATAAAGTAATATACTGAGGTTTTAGGGAAAGAGTTGCATTTAACAGATTAACATTTTTAATTTTATGTTTAAGAAAACAAAAAAAGCGTAGATTAAACATATGGAATTAAAATATATTATAAAAGACAAATGAAAATTTAGATATTGTAAGAATTTTGAAATATTGAAAGGCGAATTTCTTTTAATTACTTATGTATATTACATATATATATGTTACAGATCGCCAAAAAACCACACACAAAATGTATAATTTATAACAATATGTATTTAAATAAGGCTTTGAATTTCACTAAAAACAATATTTGCTTATTGGTCTCGTGACAAGAGTTCCGTCTAATGAAATCGCCAAAGATCACAATTTACAGCATTCTGATAATTTCTGTAAATTAAGTGCATAGATTCATCTTATACATATGAAATCTGTGTTTTTATAGGTATTGTTTTAAAAATTATTGATGCAATTTTAGTTTTATTTTGGTTTATCATCCGGAACCAAATGCTGCAATTCTCGCATTAATTTAAGTGCAGATAGATATATCTTTCTTAACCGTCTTCACATGATATGGATATACATTTTAAAAACTCATGTCTAATCAACTAAAAATTATTATTATTGAAATTTTGTTGTTATTGAAACCATCAAAAATTAAAAAAATAGTATTATTTTAAGATAATACTTTTCATACAAAATACACTTGAATGTAAATTTTTTCCTATTTTCCTCGTTACAAAAATTTCAAATGTGCCATATTAAAATAAAGTTCAAAATTTAGCAAAAAAATTTAAATTAAACAGTCTGTCATTGTTTGTTTTAAAGTAATGTAAAAGTCACGTACGGAGCCATTATAATTTTTTAACATTCATATATATCTTTTTTCGTCAAGGGGTTATATTTTTGCTATAATATGTGCCTCACTAAAATTTGGAACAATCTAAATAATATTTTTAAAACTGTTTGCACCATAGTTAAATTCTTTATAATCATTGATTTCAGGTTTATTTAAACAAACCTAAAATTAGGCAAAGAAATAAAAAAAGTGTGAGTCTAATACTTAAATATAGGGACCTTAGAAATAATATTTTAGCATTCATTTCTAAATATGAAACACTTGATAAATATATCTTAAACAATAAAATTAAGAATTATTTTAATCAGTGGTATTTTGACGTAAATTTAATCGCAAAATCATAATTAAATAAAATGTTAAGGATTTCCAGGTGAAGCTGTCTTCTATTTTACGTGGCATATTATATCTTTTTACAAGCGAAATAAAAGATGCTTAAGAATAAGACTGGTCCTTTGCCAAAATGTAACGAAAATTAATGAATCAAAGAATCCATTATCGAGATAATTATGTTTATCACTAAGTACGTCCTTCTTCTGATCAATATGCTAATTAGTTAGAGCTTTCTCAAAGGAATATAGATTATTGAATAATACAAAACATGTGTTACAACTATCATTTCTAGAAAAGAATTTATCTTTATTTTTTTTCAAATTTCACAATATGATTTACAATAACTTATGACAAAAAAAAATATTTTTGTTATCATGTTTTAATAATCGCATCTTTCAGATAATTTTTAATAACATGGGGCAAATAAAATGAGACCTAAATAGTTTTTACCTTTTTTTACAAAAAAAAAAAAAAAAAAAAAAAAAAAAAAATCAACAAATGCAACCTAATTCTAAATAAACAATAACTGAAATTGACAAATATTTATATTTTTATTTTTATGCAGCGTAAAAAGTTACTTCAATTATTACTAACTATAATTCATGTAAATATGTGTGTATGAAAGTATAATTTCGCAGGCTTTTCTATATAATGAATGTTATAAGGGGCATTTCTTGAAAATCAAAAGAAATTGCTTAAACATACATCAATGACTATTTTCAGCAGTCAAACGATAAATATATTGTGCAGTAACATAATATAACACATAATATATTAATGAAGCAAATCAGAGCAACAGATTTTTAGAAAACATACTAATTTCATGGGCTCTTCACGTGTAATAAAGCAGTTTATTTGTATGCCGAGATTCGCATTTCAGGTGCACCTGAAATAAGTGATAAGCTCAGTTATTTACATTCATGAATGTAGGATAATGTCTCCGTAGCAATAAAAGTGGGAATAGAGTTCCGATATCCAAAACAGAGAAGGTGGTAAAACTAAAAGATATAGTCAAAAAGGCAATAGCAAAGTTATAGAATCTCTACGTTTAAAGCGTAGAGTAAAAAGAAAATGTAAAATAAATAGTATTCCGTTTGCTGTTATAGTTTTATTACTAAATGTGTTTCCCCGTATAATGCTATTTCGGCATGTAATTAATGTCGTATTTAAGTGCGTCAATATAAAAAGATGCATTTTGACGTGTTAATAAAAGTATGTACACATATATTTATATACATGTATGACATCATTTGTTACTAAATCGAAGACTTTTTATATGCTAGAATTTTTTTAGTATTTGTTGTTGTTTTAGAAGAGAAATGGTTCACGTAGGTTGATCGCTTGGAGACACTGCAAGATAGCACAAAAGTAAACATTATATCAAGTTTTTGTGAAGAAAAATCATAAAAACTAACAAAATTTAGGTGTTTGATTTCTGGTTTTGGCTGACAAGTAGAGTTTCCTAAAAAATGGGTGTTTTAAAAGGAGCGTTTCATACTTTATTCTATTGTAAGTCCGCATTTATTATAATTAAGAGTTAAATATCATTGTAGAAAAAAAAATATACAACATTACATTTATACGTATATCATTATAATATTCAGATCTTTATAGCAAAATTGAATTATTGTACTTGAAAGAAAATTGCAGAATTTTACATAGAAAAAAATAGTTAATAAGACAGCAATAACAATTAGGAATATTTAAATTATTTAAATTTAAGCTAAGAAAGAATCACCTTTATGAATGGAATACATTCTTAAACAGATTTGTGGAATGACAATTTTTGAAGTCTCAGTTTAATTTAATTCGATATTTACTTACATATGTAAACGAAAGGAATAACAATTTAGATATGGAAATATTAAAATATAGATACATTCATTATATTTCAAATGTAAAATGAAATGAGGATTATATAAGTCTTGATTTTCCCGATTATCTTAACATGGTAGAACCCATTGAATTTTGACCAAAGGAAATGTTTAACAAAGGAGCTGTTTCATTGTTTTATAATAAACCTCCAAAATTAGTCATAGTTAAAAATGCATTTCATATTGGTAAGCGATATTCAAACAATATTTAACGTAAAATTAACAAAATACTATTTCTGTAAAATTCAGTTGTAGAAAATGTTAAATTTTAAATTTAATTGTACATGTTAGCAGTAAAAAATGATAAAGATCTGTTATTATAAAATTATCAATGTAGATTCTTATGCTTGTATTCTAAAATGATGAAAAAAAAACTGAATTCAACTTCGACTCAATCATAGAATTTTTTTCCTCGTAAATTCTAAACCATGCCAAATTTAGTCACAGGGAGATTTGAAAAAAAAAAGTCATTTTTATTTTAAAATTTAGAGCCTTTTGGTACAAATGTACATATTTCCCATATACAAAATGTCTTTAAAAATATTTAAAACAGTGTCTCAAAATTAAGTCATAGTTCAAATCATGATTAGCAATGTTATAAAGTAGAGTATTCAGGTTTGTTGTAATGTTACACAGAGAAGTTTAACCTTTGAGCTTTTTATTATATAAGAGACTGCAGTTATAAAAACGGCTGAAGTCAGTTTTAAAGGTTACAGATAGTTTTGCCTATTGAATTAAAGAAATGAGTTACGATGATATTTCAGTGAGCGTTCTTTGAATGTATGATTTTTTGTTTCAATTTTGATGTTGGAAGGTGACGCGAGACATTGCATGAGTCTAAAATTTGTATTAATATTACTGTGCATTTCGTTTACCACGCCATATATCTTCTCTTCTATAATCAGCTGTAGCAAACCCCGTATTAACTGCTGAAACTTAATTAAGTTACGGCAATTTTTAAATGAGGAATCATAAACACAATTTTATTGATCGAAGAAAAGATTTTCCATAGAAAACACTAATTGCAATTAAGTAACTATCGTCTTATAAATAGACAAAAATGAAACGTTTAGCTTATGAAATTTCTTTTCAAATTAAAGTAGAATTTGGCCCATAGCATATGCACTTGCGTATGTACCATAATACGTCTTCAGTCTCATTTTTTTATTTTTGTTCTTTTCGTGAAATATTAGAAATAAAATTCTGTTGCTTAAAATATGTAAGATTGTACAGCTGCTGCTACTAAGAACTATATTAATTTAAAGTTAACCTCTAAGTGTTAGAAATGTAATATTCGTTTCACTAAGTTCCAGGTTACACTGCAACATAAGCAGCATTTAAGGTAATATAGTTCCACAGATCTAATGAATTTTCAATACATTTTAAAAGGATTAATACTTCCAAGGATTCCATGCATATTTGTAATTACAGTTTTTTTTTCTTTTGCTAATGTTGACGCAATCACATTTTTTTGAGCATTTGAAAGAAATTGGAGAGAAAGGAACATTAGAATTTTACCCAATTACTCAGACTGTTAATTGAGCCAGTGTACTTGAGCCAGTGTTGAGCCAGTGTACATTGAACCAGTGTACTTGAGCTTAAAGATATTGTTCATAATAGCAAGTTTTTGACTTTTTTCCGTATACAATTTTAAATAGCAAATATTTTACACTCTTTAATAAAGGTGTAAAGGGATCTTCTACATTATTCTAATTCCAGTAAATTCATAAAGCTTATCATCGAAAATTTTTACATTTATTAAAATTGGAAATAGTAAATTTCTTTGTAAAGGTTTGAAGGTTTGACTAAAACAAAAACAGAAACATACAGAAAGAGCATATTTGAGCGAAAAAATTCAAAATTATGACATTTTGATTTAAAATTGGCATCTAAAATATATTAACGGCGTAAATATAGGTTAAATCATATTCACGTAATCATTAAAATTTCATATGATATCATTTAATGTGATAATTTCCTCATTACAAATTTTCTATCGTGCGTCTAAGCATCCTTAATATTCGATAATTCACTTCAATTTAAATTAATCTTTTACAACATGTTCCGCAACATATATTTTAAAGGGTCTTATTTTGAAAATTGGAGCCATTAGTTCTTGTTTCTTAGCTCGCGTATTTAGAATTCTTTTGATGGTTCACGATAAGCAATAAAAGTCTTGATATCTCTATCACCTAAAGTTTAATAATATTCAAAGCTATGCATAAGTCATTGCAAAATACATGGAAATAAATATGCGTTAATTATGTATTATTAACATATTATGTATTATTATGTATTATTAACATGTATTACTAACATTAAAAATTTAGCGTTTCTAATGTTATATTATATTTTCATTATTTTATAAATATCTTCTGAAATAATACTTCTAATGTGATAATTTTTTATGTAACTACAATACTAAAATACCAAACATAAATTCGTTGAATTTGAAATTGTTATAATTTTATTATGTGAATTATATATTATAAAATTCATATTCGAAAAAAATATGCATTGCAACCTAATTTTTTTAATGATGTAGATTTATTTAGCCCTGTTTTCAAATAGTTTTTAAATTATGCTGAAGAAACTACAATAGTCTTGTCTTATAATCTAGCAGTTTTCAATGACTGCTAGAATGGAGCAGAATATATCTTGATGAGGAATGGTCTCTCTCGATTAACAATCGAGTACAGAAATTCAATTTGCATACAGTCCGTAAAATATACTCTTTTAAAAATAAACAATTTCTGGAAAAATTTTCTTACAACTTGCATAAAGGTTTATTTTTTAGGGTAATTGCAACGTATGGAGTATACTTATGCTGTCAGAATTGGGTACTGCTATTGGAAAAATAAAGTTAGGATCCATTTTAATATGTAGATGAGCCCCTAAACAAAATTTATATACATCATTTATATGTAGTCTTTACATCGTTCGGTATCAATAACTTTCTTCTACATTAATTTGTAGAGAAATTAAAAAAAAAATGTTTACTGTTTTTTTTCCATGATTGTACGTACATTTATATGAAAACTTAAATACATTTCTTTATTTTAAACAAAAATATAGTAATAATTTTCTTTTATTGAAAAATGTCTTAACTAATTATACACAAATTACACAATTTTCAACTTTCTTTTTCGTTTATCTGCAACCATTCATTTTCTCTGCGAAATATTTAAAAAGTTTCAAAATTTTTTATTCTATTTCTGCTCGACGGTCAAAAAATCTTTTTAAATTGAAGCTTTGGAAGAAAATTGTGACAGTTAAAACGAATAGCAACACTTATTTTATTACAGCAGAAGCAGCTACGATATTTTTTTTTTAGTGATGAAATATATTTAAAAATCTTTTTGAAAAATCACACTGTTTAGTTATACTTGGAGGAAAATAGTTTCATTAAAATATAAAATAAAGTTTTATTTTAAAACTATAGTTTAAAGTTTCAGAAAATTTAGTTCCCAGTGTTATTAAAGTAAGTAAATTTGTTTTTAAGATTTTTAATTTTTCAATCTATTTTATATACAATTATGTGTGATAATAATTTTGACAGATTTATTAAAACATGTTTCACTATTTTAATTTGTTTTCAGACTTCACAACCTTAATTGTACTGTTACTCATGTCAGGGAATTTCTAAACTGGGTTTTTTTAAAGGAAATTTTTGCAGAAATTTATAATTGAATGCTACATAAATTTGAAATAATTTAAAATTTAAAAAATTGTAATTATGAATTTTTACATTCAGATAATAATAATAATAATAATAATAATAATAATAATAATAATTGTATTTCTTTTAGATACTTCTATATTTTATTTTAATGATTTTTTTTCTAACAGTAAGAATCCTTTTATCGGAAAAAAGTAGCTAATTTGTTTCCCGCGTACGTACGTAACTGTATTCTTTTAGGGTCAATCCATTTCAAGTGGTCCAGCACTGGTCGCTCGACTATTTTTAAAAAATCTGAAATTTTTTATACAACAACCCTAAGATAATGGAAGTTCATATTGACCGTTATTTTAATTTTACTAATTGTTGTTTGTGCATGGTGGCCATCTTTGTTTCATCGTGTGCAGCGATTTTCTCAGATACTAGACTACACAAAATTGTAAATATCTCGTCTTTTATTTTTCCAATTGAAATGGGGTTTGCAGCATTTTGTTCAAAATAAAATAGGCTAAATATACAGTGGTAGAAAAATTTTGAAATATAAATTTTTACAGGTGAAATTTTAGCACAAAATTAAACATTTTTTCAAAAATCTATCCGTTTGCAAGAGGAAATTTTTCATGCAAGGGAAACTGTCAACCTTACACAATTTTTTCTACAAATAGGTCAAAAGCGCGTGTACCTATACACCAAGTCCCAGATATGGGAGTTGATTTCTCTTTGCGAAAAAAATTCCGAAATTCGTCAAAAAATTCAAAAATCGCACTTTTTAGGCTTTGATATCTCTGGTGAAGCACGAGATAAAAATCTGAAATTCTGGCCTTTGATAGTATTGTGTACTAGTGTTATGTACAAAAAATTTAAAGATGGGGATTTGACTACAAGCTGAGATATAACATGGACAATATGTGAAAACAATACTGCCAAACTATTGTAACCTACTATGTAATTGTCCATACTTCCAAATTTTAAATTAATTATTTATGGTACAAAGTTAAATGTTAATTACAAATACCTTCTTCAAATGCTTCTGTGTGATTTAGACAGTTCATAATGTATGCTAAGCCAATGCAGTATTTGTCCAGATGAACAAACCTACTAGAAATGCAAATGAACAATTTTACTCGGAGCACGTTTCAGGAAAAGTAAATTACAGACAATAGGTTGCAGCTGATCGAGTTGACATGGTTTCAGTTATTAAACATAGATAATTTAATTCAAGTTAACAAGGGATGGCAAGACTTGGTTGGCTTCAAATAAAATCTTGTGAAAGAACAGCCTAATGGACTGACAACAGTAACTGGTCGGTCGAACTCATATCATCTCTAGTAATTAGTGTTAAGCTCTTTGTTGAGCATATATAGTATCTTTGTAGATTAAATGTTTAATATTTAACTGTTTTCAACAAACGATATTTTCTGTGTAAATATTGTAATAAAAGAGACTAATCTCATTTCTCCTAATGTTCTCGTAATAGCATTTCTTAACATTTTTTAATCACCGTATCTCAGCTTGTATTCAAATCTCCTTCTTGAAATTTTTTGTGCATAACACTACCATAAAATACTATTAAAACCAGAATTCCAGATTTTTATTTCGCGCCACACAAGAGATATCAAACTTCAATTTGAGGAAATAGCTGCACACGATGAAACAAAGATGGCCACCATGCTCAAACGAAAAATATTAAAATTAAAATAATAGTCTTTTTAAACTTCCCTCATATTAGGGTTGTTGTACAAAAAAATTAAGATTTTTTTAAAAACGGTCAATCAACCAAAATATTTTCGGGGCCATTAAAATGGACGAATAGCATTTCCAGTATGTTTTGATCATCTGGCCAATTAGTAATTAGCTTACAATCTGAATTATTTAAATCACGATTTAAACAGAATTTGAAGATGATCTTTGTAACTTTGCATCATCAACCATTAGTTTAATATTTTGTATGTATGAACAAACACATAGCAGGTTACAATAGTTTGGCAGTATTGTTTTGACATATAGTCTATGTCATATCTCAGCTTGTAGTCAAATCTCCTTCTTGAATTTTTTTGTACATAACATTACTACACAATACTATGTACCAAAGGCCAGAATTTCATATTTTTATCTCGTGCTCCCCCAGAGATATCAAAGCCTAAAAAGTGCGATTTTTGAAATTTTCGACGAATTTCGGAATTTTTTTCGCAAAGAGAAATCAGCTCCCAGACCAGGGACTTCGTGTATGAGTACACACACTTTTGACCTATTTGTAGAAAAAAAAAATGTGTAAGGTTGTCAGTTTTCAATGCATGAAAAATTTCCTCTCGCAAATGGATAGATTTCGGAAAAAATCTTAATTTGTGCTAAAATTTCACCTCTAAAAATTTATTTTTTAAAATTATTCTACCACCGTACATTTAGCCTATTTTATTCTGAACAAAATGCTGCAAACCCCATTTCAATTGGGAAAATAAAAGACGAGAAATTTACAATTTTGTGTATCCTTGTACCTCAGAAAATCGCTGAACACGATGAAACAAAGATGGCCGCCATGAACAAACAAAAACAGTAAAATTAAAATAACGGTCATTTTGAACTTTCGTCATGTTAGGATTGTTTCAGATTTTTAAAAAATGTTCGAGCGACCAAAAAAATATTTTCTGGACCACTTGAAATGGATTGACCCTTTAGTAAAAATCTCGGTACTGTTTCGCAGCTCTTACCACTTAAAGATATATTATTTTTTAAACTATTCTCCGAGAAGTTATATTAAGAAATTTATTTTTGAAAAATCATTCATTTCACAAATAATGAATTGTCTGGTGGAAGTTCTTGAACAACAGTTGAAAAAAACTATTCTTCAATGAAAATCTTCACTTTTATCTTCACCAATTTTTTGAGTAACGTATGAATAAGCTGAAATAATTTGTTAATATAAATTTCCTTGGTGACAAAATTAGGAACATTCTTTACGGTTTGACGATATTAGAGACAAGAATATTCGTAAAATAAAGTAACTCGAAACTTTCGCATAATTTTCACGTATAATTTTAGATCATACTCTTTAGTGCTGTCAAATAAAACTTAAAACATAGATTTAATTCAAAATACAATTTATTTATAAAAGTATGTAGTCCAATAAAACATGTCACTGGATTTAATGCAGGTAATAGCAAAAAATAAAAAATAAAATAAAATAAATAGAACGCACTATAAAATCTACCAATAGGACAACTGTTACATTAAAATTAGCTAAAAATCATGTTGCCATATTCAAATGGAAATCGATTTTTTTTAGTAAAAACAAAAACGCACTTATGGCATCAAGTATATTCCGGTGGTTCTTTGCTTCGAAGTAAAAATCTTATCTTCTTACAAAACTGGCGTAAACCTCAAAGCCCTAATTTCGTATTTCTCGGGGCATTTTACAGTTTCTATAAGGTCAGTTGTTTTTTATCAACATCTGCAAGCAACTAGAACACGATACGATACTGAATTTATCTGGTTTTGTTAGGCAGATACTGATTCAGCCTACTCATAGATTTTGAAAGAAATGAGTAACCATCTACACTTATACTAAGCCCTTTAACATAGTCTTGCAGTTTTCTTGTCATCTTTTTATTTCCAAGTGTGAATGGACAAGTCATTGCTTATTTTTCAGATTTTCTTGAATATAAATATCAATTATTGTCACTTTTGCTCAAATTCTCAATACTTCTTTTGTTATATCTAATTTTTTACTTGATATATATCACAAATTTTCGTTCATTACTTATAAATTTCCATCTATATTCTAATGAAAACGTCGGTTAGGAAACAAAGTTAAGAGTATAGGCAGAGTTGTCGTTACTTTCATTTTCGTTATTAGAATTTAATTTTCTTCATTTACAGGCAGATATTAATCATCAAACACTTGTATTCTCATTCATTTTCAGATAATAGTTGAAAACATTCGAAAGCGTCTTTGATAGTAATATTGAGAAAACGGAAATCTTATCTATACTTTCAATAAATGCAGAATAGAAGCAACTTGTTCTAGTTCTAAATATTTGTTGTAATTTTACATTGTAATAATATATTATTCACATCAAGAATATAAGATCTTGATTGAAAATTTTCACTATCCATCCTTGCAATTCTGCCTATTAGTGAAATTAGGATATACTTTCTCATTACTTCCGAAAAAGTGCATCTCTATTTTGTCATTTATGCGTAAAAACATATTATGTGTCAAATTGAACTGCTTCGTGGTTCTAGGTATAAGCAGTTAGACTAAAAAAATATTTATGCTATTTGCTATTAAATACGAAAAGTTATTGTTTACCTTAAAATATTAATAGTCAGGAAAAAAAAATTTCAATGAAACCTTTTCGCGCGGCGAGAAATTAAACACTGATTTGGGTCAAATTGACCCGCTTCGGGGTTGTAGTGCTAAGTCCACATTACACAGTGAGTTCGAGAAAGTGGACGGATATTTTATGAATGACATTTGGTGGATCGGAAATCCATTTAATATGTGTATATAGCCTGACCCATTCGCATGAAAATGGGCTCTTTGAAATATTGATGTTTACAACCGATTAATTGTACCAATAAATTCCATAAAGCAATCTTCTGGCTATTATAGCAACTTTTATTTTATTGTTTTTTTAATCTTTATTCTACTCGGATAGCAAATGCACCAATTTTGATTCAATTGGATTATTCCTTCACGCTAGTAATATAACCAAAGAGAAATAATTAATTTATAAGCACCTTGCATATTTTATGATTATAGATGAAAAAACTTGGTAAATATATGTGGGAATATTTATAGCAGTAAGTATGTGAGTTGAACCTGGTGATATTTGCTTTATCCAATCCACTCATCATTACATTGTGTGGATGTTAAAACATATTTTTTTATGTCAAAATATATTTTTTTGAAAAACGATATAAATTGACGTCTCAAATAAGCAATACAATAAAAGAACAAAGTTAAATCTTAAAGTAAACGTCCAAAATGTATATGTTTTAAGAAACCGTTTAAACAATAAAACAAAAGATTCGCGAGCAAAAAATTTCTTTTAAAAGATCAAATAATTATTTCAGAACTGGCCAATAACTTGAACGGAACAGTACTTTTTCATTTTTCATGGGTCTTCGCAGAACTTCCAATCATAAAACTAACATGCTTTACAACGATAACATTTAAAGTCATTTTCTCCTTGACTTAAGGGAATTTCGTGAATTCATGTCACATAATTAGAAATTTTTAACGAACATCGCAGATTTAAAGCGCATTTATTATGTCCCCCTGATCTGAAGTAAATTCGTAAAAACTTTTCATGAAAACTGTCTTTTCTTTATCTGTAGTTGTAGTTATGATAAACTCGTTTAAAAATTCAAATCTTTTACTACATGGTATTCTTTTATACATTTTTTACGATTTTAAATATGTAATACATGCATAATTGTCATACCTCCTAATTAATCTTACTGAAGCTTTCAGACGAAAATATTCTTAATCATTTGAAATTATACAATAAATATTTAATATTTGCAAACCATTAACAAAATTTAAAATTTTGAAATAATGTTTTCATAAACTTTTAAAAAAATACGAAACAATAGTCCCATTACAATTCACATAAAGTTATTAAAAGTAATAACTCTAAAGCCAAATAAAAGCATTTGCCATTTAAATGTTGTCTTAATTAATCATAACTTAAGCGCCTTTTCTACTTTAAATTTTCTAAAGTTAATGGTGACGTTCTTGATAGAATAAGATATTTTGTCTTCATTTTAAGCATTAATGAACCAGTGCTATGATACTCTGAAACGCGAAATTCTTTATAAATTACTGGATTTTAAACATCGAGATGAAGAAGATTGTTTCGGAAGGAAACTTTAATGTATTCTCTTAATTAAACTATTTTTAGTAAATGATAGAATATAAGACATATTAAACTTGCTTCTTACTGTAATGTCATTGTGTATATCACTTTAGAAACACAAAATGACAAACAATATAATACGTACTAAAGAAAACAAAAAGATATATATTAACTGATATTCCGTTTGATTCCAGGCATTTAACCATTTTTTTAACTTTCACCTCTTTTCTATGCTTTTAAAAAATTTTACTCTTTAAAAAGATAAATAAATAAATAAATAAATAAACATTTTAAATACAAATTTATCGCGCAGATACATTTACAAGTTTCTATAAAATTCATTAATGACAAAAGTATACTAACAAACAAGTTAAGAGCACCTAAAATCTTTTTAAGAAGTATTTATTTATTAACAGAATGTATCTATGTATATATATATAACATATTAGTAATTTTCTGGAGTAGTTTATTACAGGAAAATGCTCTTAAAAAATAGATGCACATGTTAATGAATTTAACGTACACATATAATTAAATTTGCAAAAATAAAACTTTTTTTTTAACATTTACTCTTTCAATGTTGAAATTCAACTATATATATGTGTATTAATTGCGTAATGTAAGATTATAATTTGTTAGTTATTCAAAATCACATGCCAAAGTATGTTTTACAGATATATTCAAATTTATGATTTATTGTTATTTAAATTTTTTTTACATTAAAAATATATTAGTTTATATTGCGGATTACAAATCTGTTTAAGATTATTACACAGATAAAACCGTTTGAACATTATCCTCCTCAGTCCTAACAAAAATTTTACAGGGCATTAAAAATACTAAGTCTGTGTATAAGTTTATACAGTGTCTGTATATTAATGCGTCCAACATGCTCACATATATTAAATTTGTTCATTCAAATCTATTCATTTAAATTATAAGCAAAGGTGTAAAATGTACATTATTTCAGGGATTTATCCGATTTGATGTGTTAATATTATTTAAAAGTCTAGAACACTAAACATATATTTGTTAGCTTTGCATATTACACCGAAATATTTTTATAATTATTACTCAGATATAAGCGTTAGAGCAGAACATTGTGTGTACCTGTACTTTTGTGAGCACAATAAATAGTGATATTTCTATTCCTATTACACATGAAAAAATTTGGCACGTGTAATAGCATCTAAACGGCCTGGTAATGATTTTTTAAAGTCGGAGATCTGGAGTTTAAATACGTTTCGGTAATATTGCTGGTTTACCGTAGATTGCTTTAAATAGGGAGCAACACAGGTCGACGCAAACTTACAGTGGTGGTCAACAGTTTCTTGATAGCATAAAATATTTCATTAATGTGTAAGTATACCCATATTAAGAGGAATCCTAAAGTGATATTTATATTTTTTATTGACATAGTAATTATTTATGAAATAATAAGTTTTTTATGAAATAATAATTAAATATTAATATATTTAACTGACAAGATGAATTGCAAAGCCTAACCCATGTTCTCAATTTCCGGTCATCTTGGCAGGTTAAAAAAATGTCTTATAATATAAAATGACTGCGATCAACAACATTTACAATTAACATTTTGTCGACATACTTCAGCAATAAAAATGACATATCAACGATTTACTGAATGGTTGAAAAACCTCCATGGTAAGTTTATTTCTACTCTATTTTCAATTTTTGAGGAAGTTGTTTTGAATTGGAATATTTTTTATTGCATACACATTTGTTAAGTTCATTACAAAGATTTTCTATTGCATTTAGATCGGGAGATTAGGTGGGCTATTTCAAAAGTGGAATTTTCTTGTGCTAAATCCACTGCTTGACGAACTTGCATGCATGCATTGGGCCCTTATCCTGCAGAAATTAGTAGTTGGGACCAAACGTTTTCCTCCAAAACAGCAGCAAATGATCCAGCAAGATATCCTTATACATTGCGTTATTCATCTTGCCACTGATTTCAACTAACAGACCAACACATTTTCCCAGAAAATACTACTCGTTGCATAACGTACCCTAAGCCATGCTTAATTGTAGGAATAATATATTTCAAATCATGTCTTCATTCTTCTTGCTTTCAGGCTTGGAATATACATTGTTATATAAAATGTACAATTGAATACATTGAATAATTCTACATTCTATTTTTTATCTATAATTGCGAAAGTAAAGAAAACGTTTGTAAATGTTTCGAAATATTTTGTACTATGTTATTAATCGAGCTTCTTTTTGTATGTAACACAAATGATACCGATTGACTAAGTATTCTATAAGTAAAATAGAAAGTCACTTGAATAATAAAATAAGAATACTTTATTACCTTCTCTAGAAATAATTTATGCCTGTTGGCTACGATAATGGAGTCTTGCACGTGAGTAATCAGAATAGAGGAGAAAATGTTTGCATTCATTTTCATTATAAAGAAGATCATTGATGGGCTTATTTAGTAATATGTGTGTTTGCTTGCTAATTTATATGTATTAGGAATTATTTAACTATACAAAATACACATTACCAGGAAATAAACAATACGTTTATACACACACACGCACACACACATATCTATATATATATATGAGCCATTCCACAAGAATCGGGTAACTTTAGAGGTGAAATTGAAATGTACTATTTTTACCTCAGATTTCAAAATTTTTTTGCTATATCAATGAAAAATAAGTTAATTTTATTATATTCGTACAGCAACACTCAAATATCTAAATATTTTTCAAAAAATCGAGCTTTTTTAAAGAGTAGATCCCAGAGGACTGACGTGACTTCCATGCGACTGACAGAAACCGATAGTTATATCCTAGAATGAACTTTTAATGAATAATTCAAACTTTTTAAAAAAATAATTATTAATAATTATCCAAAAGAGTAATAAAAACATGTTTAATACATAATCTCAATACATATTTTTTATATTAATCATCAACGAATACATGTTTTATTACTTATTTTAATAACACTAATTTAATTTTTTAAAGCTTTAAATTAAACTTTTTCAAACAAGTTATAACTTTTAAAACCAAAGCAAACAGTAACAGTAATTTTTTCTCAAACATCAATAGTTTTATTAAATGCATAAGTGACTTTATTACGTTTGGTACTTGAAACAGGTATTGGCAATTTGTCCAATACAATGTCACAGCCAACTTCTCTCCGCTTCATTTAACATGCGAACAAATCGCGGCACTCCGATATTCTTTATTTCTTATTAAAAATTTGACTAGAATAAAGTCTCCAACACTGTACTTCATCCGTTGCTCACTTGTAAATTTTTTACTGGGCTTTTCACGTGATTTTTTATTTTTGGAAGCTGTGAGTGTTGAACAACACCCTGAAAGATTTTTATTTTGTTCAAATTCAATCGTTCCTAATTCGTAATGTTCACAAGTTATAGGATCGCAGAAGCAACTCAAACGATTTCATAACAAGACTGTTAGGATGATGTACATGGACCAACAACAAACAAAATTTAAATGAAATTTCAGTTTTACAATTTTCGGTACTGAAAATTTTGAACTTCTAAACATCGCACATTTTAAAATTTTACACAGTCGTATAGGAAAAAAATTACTTTTAAATCTAATTTCTTTGAAAGCTATATCTCAATTTGGTTTTTTAGTTATTAATTTTTTTGTAGTTTTTAATATTTTTTTGTCATTGTGGCAACAAATGTACGTATGTTAAGCAACAGATATACCTATTCTTGTCCGAAAACAAAAGCCATTTTCTAAATGATTGAAAAGGGCAAACATTCGATAAAATATATATATAATTTAAAAAATATATTCAAGTTTTTGACCCCAATCGTTCATGAACCCCCTATCAGCAATCCGTGTGCCTAATTTCATAGCCCTGCGCGCTGTGGTTTCCAAGTTTTTGAGATTACATAGTTACGCGCGCAGATTTTAATAGTATAGATCAGTAACTAATTATTAATTAATAAGAGAATTTAAAATAATGTAAAATTATTATAGAAATCATGTTATCTAGCATTCACTAATGTGTTTAAATGTTTTTGGCTTTTACGTCAGTCCCCTGGGTTTTTTTAATCTGAAAAACTGCCAAGGGACTGATGCCAGGGGATTGACGTTTTCACTATAAAACACAAAAAATCTACTTATTGAAACCAAATACCATATTATTCTGTTTTAATATTAAATATAGCAATAAAAAGACGTTAAAAACAGCACGCATCAATAATAATTATTTATAATTTATTAAATTATTACTTACCAGGGGACTGATAAATTGAGTGTTTGCAATCTGTTTGTCGACACAAGAATGACAATAAACATTGAATAAAAATTGCTGATGGATAAATATCAGTCTTCACTGCCATCTTTATATGATAAATAAATATGAAAAAGAGAATTAAGTTATCAACAATGGATAATATCAGAAGTTTTTGGAATCCAACATGAGCCAGGGGACTGACGCGCAAATTAGGGGTACACAACTTGAAATAAAAAAAAAGTAATACTTTTTTTAAAAAAATCACATACATGCACAAATAGTTATTAAATAACTATCTCAGAATGTAACAACCTTCATTTTTTCTGCCTAAATCCATTAGTTTAAAAATTTAGTCCATTAGTACTTAAGTCTTCCCTTTTTCCAGTGGTACACGCCAGGGGACAGACTTTTTGGGGTCAAAAAGTTAAATTTTAATAAAAACATTTTTCAATTTTCAAAATATTATACATGCTACTAAACGGAATCAACTTTGTCTACAAATGGGCATTTTTTCAAATTTTGAATACATTAAACGGTAAATAATTTTTTTGCAATTTTACGAAGTTACCCGATTCTTGTGGAATGACCCATATATATATTGTGTTTTTTACGTTTTTATTGTCTATATGTCAGTTTTATGGTTTAACTTACTACTTGCCTCTAGTAGTTTGTTTATCTATTTGTTTAAATTTTGGGGTTTTGTTGTAGAGGTTTTAATCTCAGTTTCATGCAACTACGCAGATTTTCTTTAAGGATATGATATGGCAATCTATCAGCTAAGTGAATAAGATATAGTGGTTATTAATATTCATCAAACCAATAAAATTCACATATTGTTCGACGAATATAGTTTCATATTACTTTTTTAAAACCTAAATGCACATGAAGTACTCATTCCGAACATATTAAATCAAGAGAGCAGACTCGTGCAGGTGCAGCATCATCAGTGAGTATGTAGTACAAAAATATTTGTTAATTAATTTGTTAATCATTACTTAATAATATTCGGCCTGATCTACACCTTCCTTACGTTTCAAAACCAATGTCTCGTTTGGTAAGCAAAGCTTTTGAATGATTTTATCACTATTTAAAATGGCACATATAAAGAAAAAAGAAAGATAAAAAGAATGTTTAAAAAATAAAACAGTTTATTAGACCACACTCTTTCAGCGAAAAAAAATCCGCGTTCGTTGATTATTTTAACCCCTGAGAACACTGCGAGCCTCTTCTGGAAGCGTCAACATCTTATTCCAATATTCGATCGGTACATTGTTAAATACCTTGTCCTAGCTTGAGCCAAATTTTTTTGTTTAGTAGCTGTCACTGTAATATTATGAAATCTTGAATCAATACTAGTGCTGCTGTCATCATCAGGGATGATTTCTCATGTAACACAGAAATTTCACAGAATAAATTCAGGCAGCATCTCAGGCAGAAATTCTCCAGACGATCACAATTTTTGATTGTTGAATGTTCTTAGTAATCGAGTTTTAACGTCTTCGACTGTTTGTATGTGTTAGAAAAACTATTTTTTTGTATTATTTAGACTTTTTAATGCAATTATTTATAAATTTTGATTATAAATGTTTTATAAATCTCTGAAAATGACTGCGATTTTTTAGTATCTTCAACTTCACAACTTTGAAATTTAAACAAATGATATCTAAAAGATTAATTTGCTTGCGTATTAGTCTTTTAGTAATGCATTATACAAATGGTAATACGTACTGAGAGTTAACTTAAATGAAACGCAACTGAGGGATTTCATTAAAATAAACATTGAATATTATTTAAACTATTAAATATTTGATACCTTCCTTAAATGAATAATAAAATACGTTTCTTAATAACAGTTACCATTAACTTTAAAAATTCAAAGCCAAAATATTTATTATTTTCCGTTATGAAAGTATTTAATATGTTTAGTAAATTAAAATTAATTGAAAATGTTTAATTTAGGAATCGATTTAATTTAAGATAACTATTTCATGAAATACAACTTTCAAAATATTAAATAAAAATAAATCTAGCGTAAAATGTATTTTACGTATTTCCTAATATAACAGGCCTTTTGGTTTCTGACTGAATTTCTCTTCTCTGTTACATTCGATGCATAAGCCTTTCACAGAGACATTAAATTCTAGCCAATATAATCTCGTATCAATTGGAATGCTTTTCTCAGAAAATATATCGCACACCCATAGAAGGATATAACTTGTAAATACCAGTTGAATCAATATATTAGAAGAGCTCAAATGCGAAATCCTTGCTTTCAGCGAATGTGAATTCTACCTTGCATGTAAATTGAAATTGGTGATTGAGTATTTTGATAGTAAATCTTTAGATGAAGCTGAAATTAGGAGCTTTTTATTTAGTGTTAAACTTTTAGTTTAGTACCGCTGCAGTCAGATTTGACAATATTGTTATAAAAAAAATCTATGTCTTTCGATTACTATTTTTAACCATTTTAAATACGAAATGTTTTTCCTTAAATAAAAATAATATTACTATTGTTGAACAGTAGTAGACTTTTTAAAAAGTACCATGTATTTTGCAGCACTATTTAACACATATGTACTCGTATTAGATGGAAATAATTATTTTATTACATATATTAATGTATACACACATATATATATATATAAATACGCGTGAATCATACATATTGTATGACATCCATGCACTATAATATTTGCATACATATACAATAGATTACAAATAATTTGAATAATTTAATGTTATGCTAGGTAGGATGTGTTAAAATAAAATGGCTAATGTAGTTTCTGAAACTGCAATTCGACATATTTCCCTTTTGGCGTTAACATTTCTCTTTCAGTTAACCATATTTGAAATAATCATACACATATGTATGACTTTCTGCGCGTGTAAGAGCAATTTTTTTCTATTACTAAACAATTATTTATTATTATATCTACGAAATGTTTTGAAGTACACAGTCCCTCTATTTTTATTTGTTTGTTTATCAAGTGACAGGATGTATTTTACATTAAATTATTCATAATAAAATCATGATAATTGTTGTAATTCAAAAGCATTACCAGTAGTATCATTTTTTATGGTTTTGGCAAACATGTCTGGTTTGAGTAGAGAAAAAAATGAAAAAAAAAATATTTATGACTCTATCGTTATCGGACATTCACCGACTGAAGTCTGCCCATGCTCCAACTTGCATAAATATAGTCCAAATGTCAGAAAATGCATATATTATTTTTTCTATAAAATGGAATTTTCAGTTTCGAAATGAGGTGTGTGGCATTTACTGATAATTTATATGAATACATTACAGAATTTTGTTACATTATGGCTTATGTGGAATAATCGTTTGCAGTGTATTATTAATATTATAATATTATTTTAAACATATTGAAATTTTATATATGTATATACACATACAGGCTGTAATATGTTATCTGTTAACGACCTATATCTACCGTAAATATTCATGTTATAGTGTTGATTAAAGTAAAATAAATCATATTTATAAAAATCACAAAACCTAAATGTTCATTCGCTCCTCCAGTACCTATTGAATTGAAAAAGTTTGACTTCTGCACAAAAAAATTGACAGATTAAATTTCAATTTTTGAGATTTTTGCAGAAGATTTACTCTTTTATTGAGGGATCAGTTCAAAAATTAATTACAGTAATCCATGATTTAAATCAAGGTGCGTTGTCTCTTTTTTTCGGTGAAACCAGCTTTAGCGGGTACTGCCATATTAGGAGATTTTGCCATATAAGAGAGTTTTTGGAATTAAGATTTTCAATTAAATTTGTGGAGGTCAAATAATATTTAAAAGTCAAAGTAGGTATTGTTTGTTATGGTAAAACCCAATCAAAACCATAATCCACTTGAGCTTGTGTCAAGTCTGTTTTGATTTTAGCTTCATTCATTAAGTAAATCATCAATATGTAATCCACCATTACAGATTTTAATAAAATTACTGTATTTGTTCTTGCTATTAAAATATGATAAACTGTTTTTTTTTTATCTTGGATGAAATAGCTTTTGAGGAAGACAAAAATTTCAAAGTTTTGAAAATTTGCTTGAGTTGACATTCTTCATATATGGATAGATATGTAAGGAAATATATATGAAGATATAATGGATATGTCTTGATATATGCAAATTATCTGGACTACTGAAAAAATCGAACAATAATTGCTATTGATACCTTGAACAGTAACTGAGGGAAATGCATTTTCAATCAGGTACTTATTTTTAAATTGAATAATTTTAATAAATATTGCTTGTTTTGTATATATTCTATAGTTTATATATACGGCTACTCAAACATTTCTCTGGTTCTGTTTATTTACGAAAATTGCTCAGTGCGCATTTTCAGTTGTGATATTCTTTTATCTAAATGAACTTTTATTTTTCTGCATACTAAATATATATTTCTACAGATCATGTACAAATCTGTAAAAAAGTAAATTCGGATATTTTCCCCATTTTTCCTGTCAATGCCAAACTTGTTTCAAATAAAACCAGGTAAGTTATCACAAGAAAGAAACTGGCATGGAAATATACCCCTGCAAGTTGAATTTTAAAACATTTTGCAGATTGTTGATGGATATTTATGTATGACAAACAAGAGAAAATTCAATAGAATAATGAAAATCTATTTTCAGAATGTAATTAACTATTTTCATGACTAAGAAAATTAAAATAAATCAGTTTTAAAGAATCATATTTTTTTTTTCGTTTTGTTTATGTGCTATTGCTGAAGAACAAATCAATTTCTCATTTGATACTGTTCGTTTTATTATTTTAAATGTACCTTCTTAAAAAGAAATCTTTCTTAAAACTTTTTTAGTATCAATAATTTCAAATTCATAAAGACGCGCATTTTATTTTCCAGTAAGAAAAAATTTTTCATATATTTTTATCAACCACTTTTTTTATGAAGGATTTATTTTCTGTTTATATGTTTGTCTTAATTTATAATTTTCATTTAAGTTTATTACCATGTACAAAATAGCTTCGTTGTGTATTCCTTTATAATCAGTAGTCAGAGAAATGCAGTTACTTAAAGCAATGTACTCTTTTAAAGCTACCAAGAACACATTTATATAAGAAAATTTGTCCTACTCCAAAACTTTATTCGAATCATTGAATCCTTTTTATGTAAGTTGAATAGAAAGTAATGAAGGCAACAATATAATAAACTACAAGTTTCTTATTTAGTTTATATAGATACAATGTAATTCGATTTGTATTTTCCGAATAAGAGTGGCTTAAATGTAGGAAATATTTATTCTGCAGAAGAAATATAGCATTCCTACGATACATGAAATAGAATAATTTAAAATTTTAACTTTATAGTACTTATCTAAATTTTTTCACTATATTCCAGGATTTTTATTATTATTTACATCAGCTAATTAGTGCAGTACCTGTTCTGAAGGACACATCTGAATAAAGGCACTAAAACCCATTCTGTTGGTCTCCATTTTTAAATAGGAATATTTGTTTCGTATCGAAAGATACTTCATTTTATGAACAGCGTAAAATTTTTTCACAAACAAAATAAAAATGGAAAAAAAAGATGTAAGTTTATCAAACAAAATGCTGTGTTAATAATGAGTTGAGGTTTTAAAGACACGTTTCTGCATTCGATGGTATATTTCGGAGAAGAAAACAATAAAAGGTTATTATATTGAAAACAGCTTATCAGAAGAAAAAAGAGGAAAAATACATTATGAAAAAGCGAATTGTTGTGCAATCTTCACATTTTCAGAAATCAAAATACACTTTTTAAACAAATACCAATAGAAGAGGCGTTAACAAGATAATGCAATCAATTACACGAACCAATGAAGTACAAAAGAGGATCAGATGAAAAACGTTCATGCCAAGATAAGTGGGTCTTACGACAGGGATTAGATTGAAAATGTATTTTTAGGCGCGTCCATAATGTAAAAACATAGCACCTACAGTCGTCGTTCAGTACGTCCATACGTCAGCCTGTTTGTTCGCTTATAACAGAGCAAAAAATACCCAACTGAATCATTTGAAAATTAAAATATATAATTGATACATCATTATGTGAAGTCATTTCAATTTTTGGGAAAATTGGATATATAGTTAAATTAGAGGATTATTTAAAAGTTTTCCACTACATTGCGGCCAATGAGAAAATACTTTCAAATGCTTTTTAATGAAGTTACACTCTTTCTAGTATAACAAAATTAGGTTCTACTCTGTTATCTCGTCGACCAATTTCACCAAATTATACAAATCGCCAAACTAATAGCCGAATTTATACATATTGACATAATTTTTATTTCAAATAACGAAAAAACAAATGTTTAGTGGAAAATTAATAAAAATACAAATAAAAAGTTGATATAAAAATCACTTAATGACACTTTAATCACATGAATCGTATTTAACGTCATTGAATGTGACATTCACGATCATCCATTATTGGCATTTAATCTTATAGTTCGGCGATAATTTTTTGGTCGACGGGATAACCTAGTAGTACCCAAAATTGATATGCATGTCTGAAGCATATATTAAAATTCATACAATGAGTCATGCAAAGAGTATTTGTTATTCATTTACAGAGCAACACAAACTATTGCGTTACATAATGATATATTTAGAAACATTGTTTGAGACGGGTATTAAATAAATTAAACTATTTAGCATTTTATGGAATTGATATACTTTGATGAGATTTATTTCCTTAATAGTAGTTTGAAGTGAGTTAGTTATTTCTTGTATAACAGAAAGCAGGTAGTGTTTACGGGGACACACAAATGAATTCGAATATCATACTGTATCCAAAGTAATATGTAATACTACAACACAATCTGAATAATTTGAACACTTTAATATAGTACGACGCATCTCCTTCACTATGCCTGACGTGTAATTTCCGCATGTTTTATGTGTGTTATTTTTGACGATCCAGCATGACCTCAAGAAAGAAAACACTGAATTCCTTGAAAAAATTTCCAATTAAAACAAAAATAGTTGACATCCTTTAAATGAATTTATTCGTGATTCATCTCATTGTAAACAATTCCATATATACTGCGGTTTAAACTTCATACCAACGTAATAAAACGGAAGGATGATATTAGAAGAATAGAACTTCAACTATAACAATAGAACTTAAGATTTTAAGTGCACCTGATGACAAGGTTCTCTTTAACATTCGGAAAAATGTTGAATATTTCCTCTAAAGTCAAGGCAATGTTGTTATATATCAAATTGCGCAAGAGAACAGGATTCACACCAACGTTTAGTGTTACCAATTACCTGTTAACGAAGCGCGAAATGAGCCAATACAAAATTTAAATAGTCAAAAAAAATATTTTCTGATAATCGATCGAATGAATGTCTTACACATTCAGGTACTTGCAGTGGATTGTGGGATCTGGATTTTTATTAATCATACATAAAATGCATTAAAAGCAATGGAAGAATAAAATAAAATAATGATGTTTTGGGGAAAATGTTGCTTTTATCAGATTAACGTTTTTTTAATTTATGTTTAAGAAAAACAAAGAAAGCGTAAATTAAATATATGGAATCAAAATACAGTGTGTCCAGCAAATAACACCTTGATTTCAAAATTAAATTTCTCAAAAACAAAGATCGATGGAATTATGCACTAAATTGTTTGTTTAATAGGTGAGCTATAAAAATCTTACACAGAAGTTTCGAACGGTGAATATTTAGAGAGGATAGTGTTCTGATTGCATAGAATACTTGACTTGACATTTTTATTGTTTTAGATTGCTTGTAGTGAACGAGGTTTTTGCCTTACAGTGCCATATTTTAATGATTTTTGGATTAAATTTTTTAAATTTCAAAATTCCAAGAAATTTAGTTCAAAAAATCGTTAAAATATGGCACTGTACACTGAAAATCTCGTTTTCTGCAAGCAATCTAAAGCAAGAAAAATGTTAAGCGAAATATTATTTGCAATCAGAACACTATCTTCATAAATACTACATCATAACAATATCTTCTAAAATATTCACCGTTCGAAACTTACTTCTGTGTAAGATTTTTACAGGTTTTTACCGCATAATTCTATGATCTTTGTTTTTGAGAAATTTAATTTTGAAATCAGGGTGTTATATGCTGGACACCTTGTATAATAATTATATTAATATTATTAAAAAACAGCGGAAAATTTAAATATTATAAGAATTTTGAAATAATTAAAGGAGAAATTTTTTTATTACTTATGTATATTATATAAATATTACAGATCGCCAAAGAACTACACAAGCAGTTATATAAAACATGACAATTATGCATTTAAATAAGGCTTTGAATTCAAAAGCTTCACAAAAATTTCAATCACAATAAATCACAAAAAAACACAAAAATTTCGAATGTGCCATGTTAAAATCAAGATCAAAATTTAGTAGAAAAAATAAAATTTAACAGTGTATCATTGCCAACTTCAAATTAATGTGAAAGTTACGCACCGAAACTTTTTAATATTCATATATATTTTATTTTCGCGAAGGATAATTTTTTGCTATAACATGTACATCAATAAACTTTGGAACAAATTAAACAATATTTTTAAAACTATTATCACCATAGTTATTGAACTTTAACTAATTGATTTCAGGTTTATTTAAACAAACCTGAAATTAGGCATCCAAATAAAAAAGTGTGGGTCTAATACTTAAATATATTAACATTAGAGATAATAAATTAACATTCATTTCTAAATTTAAAACGCTTGATAAATATATCTTAAACAATAAAATTAAGAATTATTTTAATCGATGGTATTTTGACGTAAATTTAACCATAAAATCATAAATAAAATTTAACGGATTTAAAGATGAAGCTTTCTTCTATTTTACGTGGCATAGTATATCTTTTTACAGGCGAAATAAAATATCCTTAAGTGTAAGATTGGTCCTTTGCCAAAATGTAACGAAAATTAATGAATCAAAGAATCTGCTATCGAGATAATTATGTTTACCGCTAAGTACGTCCTTCTTCTGATCAATATGCTAATTAGTTAGAGCTTTCTTAAAGGAACACAGATTTTTGAATAATCCATAAAATATGTTACAACTAGGATTTCTAGAAAATAATTTTCCTTTAGTTTTCTTCAAATTTCACAATATGATTTACTTTAAATTATGGAAAAATAATTTTCATCATATTCAAAAAAACATATGTTTCAGATATTTTTTAATAACATTTGGCAAATAAAATGAGACAATCTAAAATAATTTTACCTTTTTTGTAAAAAAAAAGAAACTCAATTAACAAATAATTATATTTTTATTTTTACTCAGCGTAGAATGTTACTTCCATTATGACCAATTATTATTTATGTGCATATGTGTGTATGAAAGAATAATTACGCAGGCTTTCGTTATCATGTATGTTATGAGGTGCATATGTTAAAAATTAAATAAAATTGCTTGAACAGACATGAATGACTATTTTCAAGAGTTAAATGAGAAACATTTTTTGCAGTAACATAATATAACCCATACTATAATAAAAAAGCAAAAAAATTGCAGAGAAAAGAACATTAGAATTTTTTCCATTTGCTCAGACGATTAACATGCCAGTGTAATTCATTCTACTTGAGTTTAAAGATAGTATTCATAATAGGATGTTTATGGCTTCTTTTCGTTTACAATTTTAAATCGCAAATATTTTACACTCTTTACTTAAGGTGTTCTTCAACATTATTTTAAATCTAGTATCTTCTATACTTTTTACATTTAATATATTCTTTGAAAATGTTTAACTAAAACTGAAACTGCAACACACAGAAAGAACATATTTAAGGAGGAAAAAATCCAAATCCCGATATTTTGTATAGAATTGACTCCTAAAAGACATTGATCGAGTAAAAATAGGTTAAATCATATTTCACGTAATCACTAAAGTTTCATATAATTATAGTTGGCGATAATTTCCTCTTTAAAAATTTCCCATCGTATATAAATCATCATTAATGTTCGATCATTCACTTCGATTTTAATTACCCTTCTAAAACATGTTCCGTAACATGAATTTTAAAGGGTCTTATTTCCAAAATTGGATCTATTAGTTCTAGTTTCTTAGTTTGTGTATTTAGAAGTCATTTGATGGTTCACGATAAGCAATAAAAGTCTTGATATATCTATCAGCTAAAGTTTAATAAGATTAAAAGCTATGCATACGTCACTGCAAAATTCATGGAAATAAATAAGCGTATAAGATAGCTGGGATACCAGATTTTTAAATAATTTAAACTTAAGTCACATTAATATATTATTAAACTGAATTAAATCAATTTATATGACCTCAAGCTGTTATTTTTCTTTAGATTTACAATTTAAAAATCTATTGACCTTTTTTTCGATTAGTTTTATTATTATTATTATATTTTTCCCAGTCCATTTTTTCTCTATATAAATAAAGTAACAACACTGTACGTTGTTGAATCCGGGTTAAAGTATTGGCCCCGGCTTTATGTTCAAAACTATCTTAAAACACGAGAGGTGACTTTCACACACCACTTGCGTTGTCATGTTTCCCTCGTAAATCGGTACGTAAAATGGTTTGAATACACCACTAATATCTTACAGTGAAATTCTCTGTTTTTTATCATAGATTATTCGGCCATTAGATAAGGCAAAGATAATTAGTTTTAAATAGTATTGTCCCAAGTTTTTGGAGTACCCATATACGCGACACTAGTAGTCAATAAGAATCATCTCTGAAGTGTATATTATATATTTATTTTTAACAAACAAGTATATTTTATGGATTAATGGAAAGATTATTATTAATCCTATTTCAAGTTGTAAAACTGACAGCCGATGATGTTTTTTCACATAGTTTTTTAGTGAGGAAAAGCGAAGCTGGAATAACGGCCAGAATAGCGTAGTGTAGAGAAACAGCGGGATACAAACTGCGCCCAAGTTGTCATTTATGCCATTAGCTGCCCCGTATATTTATTCACTACAGTCCGATTATTGTAATGTTTGTGTTTAAATCTGTCTTAATATATATGTACAGTCGTGACAAAAATTAACACCCATATTCTTTCATATGTATATAGTCTATCTACATTACCAGTTTACCAATTTTTACGTCAAACGAATGGTGCTAATTGTACTTATCGCATGCACATGTTACAGAAAATTTTAAAGAACATCAGTAGTTTAGCACCTATTTGCAATTAATAAACCATAAAGAAATGGATACTTTAAAAAATCACCATTTTGCAGAATGTCATGTTACAAGAATGCTGTCTATTAGTAAGTGTGTAAAACATTTGATGTTGAATAGTCGATTATATTTTGAAAATGTCAGTTAAATACATTCACAAATGATTTAAATTAAATTATATCTGTATCCGTAAATCTTAAAATAGAAAAAAATGTTTAAATGAATTAATTTATTATAATGAGACATGCATTCATAGGGAAAATTACGTCATAATTTAAAATAATACTTTAAAACAATTTTCATTTCGGCTAATTTTAATGTAATGTCACGTGGTATTAAAATAACATCATTAATGAAATTTGTTTATTCATTAGATCATTTGATGGGGCATACACACAAGTAAACGGATACGTAAAATTCTTTCGTTTTACTTTGTAAGAATTACTAGTCGATAAATTTGTTTTAAAAAATCTGGATATTCTTATTAAATAGCATAAACAATTTACATTTTGAAAAGGACTTGAAGGTGCATAAAAAAAGAAATAAAGAATTTGTGAATAAACTATATGTGTTCCTGAATACACCTAAATATCAATCGAAACGTAAAATATAAGTTTATAAAATTCAAAGTACAATGGTTTTCAATGCCGTGTATCAGAAAGCTATATCCAAGGAGAAGGAGATTTCTAATTTCGAAATTAGAAGAAGGATGTTGTCCATAGCATCGTTGTAAAAGCCTGATAACATTTTAAACCTGACCAATTCAAACATGCTGATTTAAAGTGTGTTATTAATCTTAATTATGAATATTGAAAACCTCAATCAGGTGATTATGACGGTGATGGATGAAACCATTGTAATCGAAAAACACTCCATTCCAACAAAAAAGAATGGCGACCCTATTACAGAAGATAGACACTGCTATAATGATAATAACAATCAATCTTCTATAACTGATTTATAGACATTTAAACAGGACACATTTCCGTGTTTTAGGAGTATGTAAAGCCTAAACTGGAGTTGGCATGCGCAGCTCGCAGGGGGAAGATGCCTTAGTAATTATATACATGTTTTGATCTATGATTGGGCGACACTAATTTCCAGAAAATCAGAATCGTTGTCTGTCTTTCAGTGCTTACAATAATTTTATATACTTTCAGTGAAATATATCAGCTGACTATTATAAAAACTATTGATTTGCTGTTAATACGGTTTATCCAAATGCGTCACAGAAAAATTATCTAAACATGATTTAATATATATTGCTAAAATTAAGGGGCTTTTTTAAGTTTTATAAAATACGTTTCACTTTATGTAGACAATTGTTTTAGACGTTGAGGTGGGAGAATATTTTATATAAATTGTTTTTAACTGTACATCAGTTAGAAAAAAAAAAAAAAAAAAAAAAAAAAAAAACTTAAAGTATATTTCTTATTACAGATCTTTTTCATATAATTTTCAATGTATCTATATTCATTAAATCTCATTTATTATTAATAATCTAGAAAATAACTTAAAATATGTTCATTATTATTAACTGAAAGATAGGTACTACGTGTTCATAAGTACAACAATTTCATTTCATACTATATTTCTACAACAATATTTTATTCTCTTTATATCCTATAACCTAGAACGAAACTTTCATTCAAAGCAACAATTTTCTGCAAGCGCAAAGAAAATATTTATAATGATAACCGATATAAAAATAGCTTTTAATTATGAAATACTTTTAAAATTTATTCTATTACTAAATAGGTAAATTTAGGCAGTACTAATTTAACTCTAGAAAATATATTTTTATATTCTAGTCCAATTATGAGTAGAAACGTATTATTTCCGGGCTTAGTTTGTTTTATTGACTTCGAAAATATTTAAGAGGAATGTTTCTTGAAAACGTTCATTAAATAACATAATAAGTTCTTTGAAAAGTGTTTGCTTTTCGTTATTCGTAAAAGTTCCACGATGAATAAAACATGAGAAAATAATATTTTATATACCACTAAAAGATGAATTATATATTTATCTCTAATTCAAATGCTGAATACTTGTAAATAACACATTAAAAGTTTAATGTAGTTAAGAATATCATGAATGGATATTGCGAGAAAAAAAAGATATCTTGTACAAATGTAAATTATTTTCTTTAATTATATTGGAAGCAAGATGTACAATAAAATTAATACCATCATGAAAATCACTGAAAATATTTTAAGAGGCACTTAAATATAAAGGCAATACTATATCGTGCCTATTAATTTCAAACGCACCATGAGCTTCTTAATTTTAAAGGCACCGTGTGCCTCTAAATATTTAGGAGCACAAAAAATCTGAATGTACCTCTTATATCAGAGGCACAGTTTTAAGACTGTAGTTATGAAAATCATGAATGAATAATTGTTATTTATATACAAATAAGGAAAACTGATAATTTATTAAAACACAAAAATGTATCATGTTTATATAATTACAATAGACTATGTTTCCTCCGCACATAGCACTTGTCGTTAGAGGGCGCAACTGCGCGCAGAATGTTTTTGATCTACAGGAATCTTTCCCGCCAGTTGAATGGATGTAAGCGCAGCGTATCAACCGCTGGCAATCGTACGTAGCACTCTGTAAATAAATTGTACAGTTTTGTTTCTGTGTTAATAAGTGATCCAGTTATTCTTGCGTTTAGTCAACATATTCAGAAGTCCTTTTGTGAGCTATCGAGTAATCAACAAAGTTTTTGTTCCGCGCGATCCGGAGAGTTCGAATCTGTACGACCAACCTATGGACATTTAGTTTCAATCTGATGCGGAATTTAATTCTGTATTAAATTCATAAAAATGACTACCACTCCAGTTATCGCAGGAACTGTTATTTTGAATAGGAAACGCGACAACATTAAGGCCCAAATTACAAGAATAAATAATGCAATAAAGGGCCAGCTTAACGAAAAAGAATTGGAACTGAAATTCAACTCAGTTCAGAATTTAAAGAAAAAGCTCGACGAACTGCTCAATGAAGCTTACGCAATCACAGCTGACGCTGATTTGGAAGATTACGAAAGATCGTTAATGGAAATGAAAGATCAGCTAAAGAATTAGAGGTAGGTTTAATTCAATTAATAAAACCTGTACATGATATTAGTGAAAGTAGAAATTCTAGTGCTGATAGAAACAGCTCTAATGAGGCAAAGATTAAATTGCCATCTATTAATTTACCCTAAATTTTCGGGTCGTTACACTGAGTGGATGGATTTTAAACAGCAGTTCACCACTTTAATTGATGATAATATCGAACTAAATGAGTCACAAAAATTGTATTATTTACAATACGTGCTTACAGGTCCAGTCAAACAATTACAGAATATTAATGATTCATATACTTCTCTATGTGAAGCTAAAAAAAAAAAGTTTGGAAAAAAAAGATTAAGTGTAAATAGTCACATTTCAGAATTATTAAGCAACAACAAAATGAAAATTGAGAACGCGAGAGAGATCCGTAGATTAGTTGATAATTTAATGAGCCATGTAAGAGCACTCAGACAACTAGGCCTAGAAGCCAATTAGATGATGAAACCAGAAAGGCATTTGAAATGTCCCTTAATTGTAACGAACTACCCGAATGGGAAATATTTATTGATTTTTTATTGAAACGAGCGCAAGCACTCGAGAATGTTAAAAAACGGCTTTGTTATAATATCGAAACATGATATTGCCCATAAACAAAAAAGTTTTGTTTTATCGAACGAAAAACCTAACTGCCAGCTATGCAGCCAGCCCCATTATTTATACCACTGTAAGTGTTATTTGGAATTATCACCACAAGACAAATTAACTCAAGTGAGGAAGTTTAATCTATGTTATAATTGTCTTCCAAGTATGCGCGGTCTCAGTCGGTGCAATAAATTAAATAAAAAGTGCAAAGTATGCTGTAAAACGCACCATAGTAACCTTCACGGTGCCAATTTTTCGAAAATTACTTATGAAAACAAACAAAGTGATTATATCGTAAATCAATCAGAATCGAAAACGGAGGAAAACGTAAATTCAAATCAATTAGAATGTAGGTCAAATATTACATCATTAAACTGTCAAGGTAACAATAAACAAACTTATTCGTCTGACACAATTTATAGATTAATTTCAACAGCTGTGATTTATTTAAAGGGAATTAATGATACATATCATTCTTTCTTTGCTATTTTAGACACTGCAAGCAATGTTTCCCTAATTTGTACGTATGCTGCTGATATATCGGGATTTAAAAAATATAATGTTTATACCACAATTTCAGGATTAAATGATTCTGTCTGTAAAATAAAAAAGAAAATTCATGTAGAAATAACTAACAAGGATCGGGGTTTCAAAAATTCCCGTAAAATGTTTTTGGTTTATAAAATCACGGGTTTAACCCCTTCAAGTGAAGTAGACATTTCTAGTCTCAACTTACCAGAGAACATTAATTATGCAAATCCACGTCTTTTCAAACCACAACGAGTTCATGTTTACAGGGATCGGAAATTTATTACTAATTACATTTATCTGGTCAAATCAAAATTCCTAATAGTTCAATAATTTTGCAAAACTCACAGCTAGGTTGGATTGTAGGAGGCCAAATTTGCGACAAAAATGCAAGTAAATATAAGTGTCATTTATTCGAGAAAAACGAAGATCTAGATTTGAGAGTTTTTTGGGAATTAGAGCAACTGGGTATAAAAGTCCAACCAAGTAGTGAAAATTTCGAAGAAATAATGGAAAAATTCCGGGAAACTTTGCGTTTCAAAAATGAAATATATGAAGTTAGTCTCCTGTGGAAACGGGACTGGGAAAATCTTGAAAATAATTATAAGGTAGCTGAAATTAGACTCTCTAATCTCATAAAACGTGAAAGAAATGTGATCCAAGTTTATTTGACAATGATCTTAACATTTTAGATGAATATTTAAAAATGAACTTTATTGAAATTGTTCCGGAATCCGAAGAATATTCTAACAATCCGATTTTCTACCTACCACATTATACAGTGTTTAAGCAAGACAGTGTATACACAAAATGTCGCATTGTTTTCAATGCGAGTTCACATGAAGCGGGACAGTTATCATTAAATGACTGTTTGGATGTCGCAATCAATTCTTAACCCAAATATTTTTCATTTATTGATCTTTTTTCGCTTCAACAAAATTGCTGTTTTGGCCGATTTAGAAAAGTCTGTCTTACTGAAAAGATGTCTTACGATTTATGTTTGTAGACGACAATCCTAATCCTGTCACAGGTGATACATTTAAAATTATTATTTATGGATTTCTAAGACTAAACTTTGGTTTGAATTCAGTCCCTTTTTTATTATCAGCTACAATTAAACACCATCTTAGTAAATTTGAAAAAGAATATCCAATAGTAACTGAAGTACTAAAAAATTGCATTTATGTTGACGATTTAGAGACCGGGACGGACACTGTCTCAGGTGCATTGACAATTTCTCAACAACCAAACCAAATTCTGAAGAAGGTGAGTATGAATTTCAGGAAATGGGTTTCGAATAACGAACTAGTAATGGAAACGTGGGAAAAGAATGGGTTTAGCACTGTACCTCAGTCTTCTGAACCCAATAATTCATACAAAGTTTTGGGCCTATAGTGGCAACCTAAACAAAACATACTTTTGATGGAAACTGAAAATTTATCAGAATTTTTGAGCAAGACAAAAATTACAAAACGTTTTATCTTACAAGTAATAGGCAAAATATTTGACCCCCTGGGTCTAATATTACTACAAGTAGTTTTCTACAAGAAATTTGGAATAGGAATTTGTCATGGGATGAAAAATTACCCCTTGATATTATAAAGACTTGGGAACAATTGTGTTCGAACTACCTCATTTAGCAAATCTTAGAATTCCAAGAAATGTTTTTCAGTTCACCGAAAACTAATCCTGCACACCTTTTCTGATGCTAGTCCAAAGGCTTACGGTGCTGTCGTATATTTACAAGTAAATTCAAGAAATGAATTCTTCATTAATATGATCACATCTATGAGTAGAGTGGCACCCTTGAAAAAGGTATCACTTCCGCGATTGGAACGTTTGGGTGCGTTACTCGCAACGCGCTTGACTTGTCAAGTCAAAGAGGTATTAGATCGCAAGGGACCCTCTTCTGTGTTCTTATGGACTGATTCACGAATCACCTTGTACTGGATCAAAGGATCTGCAAATAAGTGGAAGTCGTTTGTGGTAAGCCTTGTTAAGGAAATACAGTCACTGACAGATTCATCTAGGTGGTTTCACTGCGCAGAATCAGAAAATCCGGCAGATCTTTTGACACGAGGCATAAACTACGAAAATCTTGTTCAGAATTCTACATGGTGGACTGGTCCAATGTTCATGAAAGACTTAGATATGTGTAAAAAGAAACAGTCTTTAGTCATACCAGATCAAAAGATGTATATTAAAGAACTAAAAAAGAACATTATTAGTGATAGTTTAGTAACTCTAAATTTGTCTGCTATTATTAATAACATTTTTTCACTAACTAACAATTTTACTAAATTAGTTCGTATAATTAGTTTTATTTTTAGATTCTTTTTTAACTGTTCCAATCCCGAGAAGAGAAGAAGTGAACCATTAACTCTCGATGAGGTAAGATATGCTGAATCAGTTATAATTTGTTCAGCACAACGACAAGAATTTCCAGAGGAATTAAAATATCTGGAAAAGGGTAAGACAGTTCATAGTAAAAGTAAACTTGCTTCATTAAATGTATTTTTAGGAGAAGATGGGTTGATTAGAGTTGGAGGGCGCTTACGTCATTCAGACTTGCCATTTAACTCAAAATTTCCAATTGTGTTACTCTCTATTCGTAAGTTAACGGATATTATATTGAATTATTTTTATCTAAAATATTTTAACTTAGGTCCGCAAGCTTTGCTTTTTCATGTTAGATAGAAGTTTAGGCCGATTAATGGCAGGGATAATTGCCGCAAAATCGTGCATAAATGTGTGAATTGTTTCAAAAACAAACCTGCAGTCAGCTCCCAAATGATAGCTGATTTGCCAAGGGAAGGTATGACACTTAATTATGTATTTGAGGTAACAGGAATTGATTATTCTGGCCCACATTCCATTAAATTTAAAAATCAAAGGAAGGGTGTATTGAATAAAATTTATGTCGTAGTGTATGTATGTTTGTCTACCAAGGCGATACACCTAGACTTTGTTTCAGATCTCACTACTCAGGCCTTTATAGATAGTCTAAAACGTTTCTTTGGGAGAAGATGCAAATGTGCAAAAATATTATCAGACAATTCAAAAAGTTTTATTGGAGCTGACATCGAGTTGAAAAAATTGCATAAATTATTTTGCTTCTTAGAAGAAGAATTATGTAATTTTTTAACCAGTGAAGATATCAAATGGGAATTTATTCCCCCCCAAATCTCCAAATTTTGGTGTCATTTGGGAAGCGGGGATGAAATCATTTAAGTTTCATTTAAAATGGGTAATAGGTGATCAAAAATTAACTTTGGAAGAGTTTTAAACGATTCTAGCTGAAATTCAGGGCGTCTTAAACTCTCGCCCCCTTACCCCGCTGTCCACAAATTTTGAAAATTTTGAAACTCTGACCCCTTCCCATTTTTTAATTGGCAGACCGATTACTTCGATCCTCGAACCACAATTAGACAATATTAATGAAAACAGGCTGTCAAAATGGGAAAAATTCGCCAAATTTATCCAGAGAATTGTAAAAATTTGGAAAAGGGACTATTTAAACAGTCTACAAGAAAGAAGCAAATGGAAGTTTAAAAAGGATGATGTACTGAAAGGAACTTTGGTACTAATAAGGCAGGAAAACTTACCTCCTGCCAAATGGGTAGTTGGTAGAATAGATGACGTTTTTAAAGGACGGGGTAATATTGTGAGAATGGTAAATTTACTGTTACCAGATCGTCGAATTCTTAAGAGAAATGTCAGAGATATTTGTATCTTACCAGTTGAATAACAAATTTCCTTTCTTACCTTATGTAAACTCTCAAAAATATTATATCTATATTTAACCTAGTATTATAGTGCATTTATACTATTATTATTGTGTATGTAACTGTTTATGTCTCATAATTTTCTTGTATGATAATTTTTGCAAAATTATGTGTTTAATTATATTGAAACTGCCATTTCAATCGCCGGAGGAGGGTTTCTTCCGCACATAGCACTTGTCGTTAGAGGGCGCAACTGCGCAGAAAGTTGTTGATGTACGGGAATCTTTCCCGCCAGTTGAATGGATGTAAGCGTAGCGTATCAACCACTGCCCGTCGTACGTAGCACTCTGTAAATAAATTGTACAGTTTTGTTTCTGTGTTAATAAGTGATCCAATTATTCTTGCGATTTGTCAACATATTCAGAAGTCCTTTTGAGAGCTATCGACAAAGCAACAGACTATGTTTGTATAAAATGAATGTGTTTCATTGTTTGCCTCTTTAAAATGCTTAATTTTACATAAATAAAAAATTACTATTAATGAGTATTGTTAAAAATATTTTGCTATGTGAAAAAAAAAAAAAAAAGATACATAAAATAAGAATTTTGAGACTTATAATATATGGCCAAAAATCAATGGATATAAACGATTTGAAACATTTTATCTTATATTTATATGTAAACTTGACTAATTTGAAATGTAGTTATATAAAATAATATGCCCAGTATTTATCTTAATTCAAATCTGCAAACTATATCATTTCTTTTGCATTATTTAAAAGTTAACACTATTGATTAGATGAAATACAGGGAGTCATCTATTTTGTGTGTGTATGAAAAGGATTTGGAGTATGTTTAATTGAAATTTGTCAGATATAAAAAGAAAATTATACAAGATTAAAGAAGTATATTTGACACAAAAAAATTAATACTATTATATAATTGCCATTCGATGCAAAAAAAAAAAAAAAAAAAAAAAAAAAAAAAAAAAAAAAAAAACTTTTTTTTTTAAAGTAACGAATTTGATTTTCAGGATTTTGTACTTCCCACTTATCTGACTTAAACCTATTTGTTTCAGTTCTCTGTATATCTCTAACCTTCTCAGTCCGTACACAGAAACTATATAAGTCAGAGACTTCAAACTTTGTGTATTTTCAGCTGAATGCCTCGTGTCACACGACAAATCACAAAATTTTTGAACAATCTATTATTTTAATTAAATCAATTTTATTCATATCGTCCAATTATTTTTGCCATTTATATTTTAATGGGGAACATTAATTTCTACGTATTTTGTGTAAACATCATAGCTTGCGGCTAAAACATCTCTCTACTAAGGAAAAGGTTCACAGTTCCCAAACTCAAGATTAAGTTTGCAGAAACTTGAAATTTTTCATATTAAAATGGATTAGATTTATAAAAATCGTATTTTTGACCAATTTAGATGATTACATTTTTAGGATTTCGTTCGTCTGACACTCATAATATTTTTTGCAAGTCAATTATCTTTCTGTTTTCAATTATTTTGCGGTTTATTAATGATTTAACACTTAAAATTTAATGTCAATTTTTTTTTCTGGCTTTTATTAATTTAAAATGTTATTGATATCACCGCTATTTTTTTTTAAATCTTCAAAAAAAAAAAATTGAATGATTTATTGCATTTTTTAACTCAATCAAACTGATTGGTAAATTTATCATACGAATTAAATGTCTCTAACTGAGCGAAAAAGTGAGCAGGCCGGGAATCGAACCCAGATACTTAGAAAGTATTTGGATTCGATTCCCGTTTTCGGTAATTTTTTGTTCAGTTGTAAATATTTAATTCGTGTGATAACTTTACCAATCAGCTTGATTGAGTTAAAAAAAATGCTATTTATCTATGTACCTATCGTTCTATGGATTTCCTTTACTTGCGATCTATTATGTTGAATTGTCTAAATGACAGACTAGATGTCATAACCTACAAGGTTATCTGAGCAAAAAATGCTCGCCAGTTGTCCTGCCCACTTAGCTTAAACGGTATAGTCTTGTAATCCAAATATCTGGGTTCTATTTCCGGCCAGTTTTTCGCTCAGTTGGAAATACTTAATTCGTATTAAATTATTTGATTTGAGCATTTTTTATTTAAATAAAATGTATAATTTACTTTTATAATTATTTTTAGGAGTCGAAATTGACTGTCGTTGTCGAGATTTCAACTATGTGCCCTTGCGGAACAAGTTTCGGTTTAGCTGATGTCGAGCTGTAATTGTTGTAGCTCGAAACGCGACCTACTTTATTTTCGTTTTATGGTGATTTTACAAAGTTTTTTATTTGATTTATTAAAATAATGAGTTTTTTTGAAAGAAATGTTAAACGAAGCTTGAGTAATCTACGATCTCCTTATCCACATATTAGATTTTATTGTCTCATTTTGTGCTTTTAAAAGTAATTCATACTTTTGTTTTAAAAAAAAAATGTTCTTTTATTTTATTTGTATTCGCATAATTTTTATCTTTGCATTTCACGTCTCATTATATTTTTTAAACATTTTTTTATTATTATTTAAATTTATTTTTTATTATTATTTTAATTTTTTACGCATAACATTTTATTTTCTGTTGTTGATCTTTTACTAAATTTTTATTCAATGTCATCTTTTGATTTCTTTTATTTCATTTTGTAAGATTTCAATGCATATTTTTTCTCAAATCACACATGACAGTCTTATTCATTATGAACGTAATTTATATTACTGCACTTCGCACACATTCTTACGAATTTATTTTAATAAATCAGGAGAAGCTTTTTATTTCAAATGTTAACCGAAAGAAGAATATTAATGTACAATTTTTAACGTTCTGACGCGTTTTTTATTTTAATTATTGATTAATCATCTTTGTTTTATCGCTTTTACATGTATGCAAAAATTTTTTTAAATGACATGCAGTATTCAGATATAATTCCTCATATTCAACCAAATTGGAAGTTAAAAGACAAATGATAAAGTCGTGTTTACAGATTTGAACCTTAAATATTTATTGCTTTTTCCCTTTTTGATTTCTTACTAATTATTTTCTTTATTACAGGTAAAAATTCCAATTAAAAATATACTATTACGGAAAAATTTTGTTTTTAGAAGATTTTTTTTTTTTTTTTTTTTTTTTTTTGCTTACAATTTATAGAAATAAGATTATTTTATGAATATAACTCTAGAAAATATGAAAAACAATGCTTATTCCAAGAGAGTTTAAAAATTTGCTTGTTCAGTTCAAAAATAGCAATCATAAATGTTAATAGGCGTCAAAAGATGTATTTCTCACTAAGCATTTATAAATAATTTAAACTTTTTTTAGATAGTTTCCTTTATTGCAATTATTATTTGAAATATTATTTCTATGTTGATCCAAGCAGTCCCCAAAATATTGAATATTAAATGTCTTTCAAAAATCCTTAATCAGAAGTTTGACGGAGGAAAAATATTTTTTAATAAGCAAAATTACTAAAACGAATATGTAAACGAAAAATGCTGAGATTATGCATGCAGAGCAGTTTGGTCTATATGATGCATATGCTGCATATGATGCTTAAATTTAAGCGCAATATATGATAAATGAACATTAAACGACGTATCCCTTAGCCTCAGAATTAAACGATTTTTTTTTTTTTTTATGTTTCAAAGACACAAACTTTTCTCAGTCAAATTATTAATTGACATTTTTTAATCTAAATGCATGCATTTTCTTGTTACACTACATTTTTCAAACGCATTTATTTCTTTTAACTCCGAATGAGTATTTTTTTAAATATATATATTAAAGCTAAGTAATATACAAAAATGCTAAGTAAAAAATAAAAACTTTCTATTATTTTTTAATAATGAAAACGAATAAAATGAAAATGATATTGGTATACAAAAATTTATTTTTAAGAATTTTCTTCTAAGTATTTTTCCTAATTAGTTTCTTGTAGTGTGTTTTCAGATAAAAATTTATTTAATTGCATTTGTCCTATTAAAAATCTAATTTTAAATTTAAAAAAAAGAAAGAATTGCTGAGGAATATTTTGTATAAGGCATTATTGATTTATAAACACATAATTTGTTTAAAAATTTTCTCGAGATTTAAATGCCACACTATCTCCCATTCACTGAAAAGTTAACAAAACACATGGGACTTGTTGCATGTGAATTTTTCCAATAATTTTGCAAAAATACTTATTAAAAAATATTATAAATAATGAAAGGATACCTTATTTGAAGCAAATGTTTTTAAAAGAAAAAAGCTGGCTGCGATTGCGAAAAATGTATTAATGAACACTTCCTTCTCTCTCCATTTTTTGAATTCAGCTTAAAACGAAGGAGAAAAAAGCATATTAATTAATTTTAACACTGATTATTGGACAACAAATTTCAAAGAAGCTGAGGTAAACAGATGCTGTCCGACCTCCATGTAAATATTTAAAATAGTTATATAAAAAAAAATAAGGATTCAGACAGACGAAATTAGTTATAATTTTTGAATTATGGGAAATCACATATTATTGATAAATCTCTGTTTGGTGTACTAATATAATATTTTTATTAAATCAATGGAAATATATCTCACATTTACAAATTAAAGTGATTTGTAATTATTAAAATATATTAGTCATACCTTAATGATTAGCTCTGAAGATCCGATTTTAATGGTTGATCATTAGGATTATCATGGGTATTTACCCGCATCAAAACGAATGAAAGCATGGAGGACTGGGAGCAAGAAAACATAATCATTAAATTACTGATCTAATCCTGAAATTCAATTTGTGGTTGGTTTCGACGAAGATATGAACTGTCCGATAAGCTGTACTTTAATCTGCGAAGAATATTTAACTAAATTTGCAGTATCAGCTTTCAATTCGGTGACCATTTGGTTTGTGCAACATATGGCAGTTTAAATAGCATATGTATTTGATTTTTGCTTTAATTTCGAACATATTAAAGCATTTATTAAATTTCTAAAGCTTTTCAAATTAAAAATTTCTACCTAATTTTATTATTATAATTATTATAACACTGGTAGAATTAGTTTAATTTATATTAATTATACAATTCATGAATTAAAATATTTAATGACATTTATATTAATTGCATTTAATTTATTTAAAAGATTTTAAATTTAAGTTAATTGCATTTCATATGAGGTATAAATAGCATAAATATGCATTATTTGAATCTATTATCTAAATTTAGATTTTTTTTTTTTTTTGGGGGGGGGGGGGTGACATGCAATAGACATGCATATGTGTACATCTGCTTAATAATAATAGTAACTTAAACTATTACACTTCGACAGACATCTTTATTGCTCGCAAAAATATACATTGCATTACAAAATACGGCTAGAATATTATAAATAATAATAATAATAATAAATCCATTCTTTTTAATTTAAAACTTTAAATACTTTGAAATTAAAAAGAGAGACGCAATTAAGAAACTAATGTAACTTTTTAAGCAGTTTCAAAAAGGTACGGAAAATGCCATTAATTTTAAATCTAAAAGTTTTGACTTCTTTCCTAGGAATGACTTTCCAGTTTAATTTAATTAAGATTCCTTTAAAAGATATATAATTTTTTAGAACAAAATAAAAATGTTCTACATTATTTTTTCGTAAATTACAACTTTTTTATGATATTTGTAACTTTCTAGTAATTGGAAACAATTTTAAAAGAATGAATTTTATTTTTGCTCAAAATTTTTTCACTTATAAATTGAACTAAAATTATTCTTTACAGATATATATTATTTATATGTATATGTATCTGTTTATATAAAACTTGATTGTGTCCCTTAAATATACTCTTCTTAAAAATAATTAATTTCTAGAAAAGTTTTGTTACAACTTGCATGAAAGTTTGTTTTCAGGCTATATGCAACGTATAGAGTATATTTATGCTGTCAGAATTGGATACTGCATTTGGAAAAAATAAAATTAGGGTTTGTTTTATAATGTAGATGAACCCCTGAACAAAATTTATATGTATCATTTAAATGTAGCCTTTACATCGTTCGGTACCAGTATTTTTCTTCTAAAATAATTTTTTGAAAAGTTAAGAAAGGGTATCTTTCTTTTTTTCCGACTGTACGTACATTTGTATGAAAACTTAAATATATTGTATAAATATAGTTTGTGTTTCTTAATTTTGAACAAAAACATAATAATAATTTTACTTTACTTAAAAAATGTCTTTAGTTTAAATGAACACTAATTACACTATTTTCAAATTTCTTATTCGTTTATTTGCAGCCATTCATTTTCTCAGCGAAATATTTATAAGGTTTCGGACAATTTTTATATTTTCGCTCGACGTTCGAAAAAATATTTTTAAATTGAAGCTTTGGAAGACAATTTTGACAGTTAAAATGAATAGCAGCAATTACTTTATTACAGCAGAAGCAGCCACGAATTTTTTTAGCAATGAAAAAATTTTTAAAATCTTTTTAGAAAATCATGCTGTTTAGTCTTAATTGGACGAAAATAGTTTCATTAAAGTATAAGACAAGATTTTATTTTATAACTGTAGTTCAAAGTTTCAGAAAATTTAGCTCGCTGTGTTATTAATGTCAGTAATTTTATTTTTAAATTTTTCTCAACAAATTTTATAAACTTTTATGTGCGATAATTTTTTTGACAGATTTATTAAAGCAAGTTTAACCATCTTAATTTGTTTTAAGACTCAACAACCTTAATTGTACTGTTACTCATGTCTGTGAATTTATAAATTAAGTTATTTTAAGAAAACTTTTGGAGACTTCTTATTTTATATCATGATAACATATAATTGAATGTTATAGCACTTGATTTTATAAGAAATTCGACATTTTTAAACAATAGTTTTTATCAATAAAATAAAATAATCTGTATTTGCAGCTATCTGTAGCATAGAATATTAATTCAAATGAAACCGAAATTATTACACATACTCCAGAAGAAGAGGGACATTATGAATATTTAAATATTGATAATAATAATAATTTATTATATGTTTTGTATTTATTTGAGATACTTCTATTATTTTATATTAATGATTTTTTTTTCTAACAGTAAGAATTCTTTTATATGAAATAAGTAGCTAATTTGTATACCACGTAAGTACGTAACTGTATTCTCGTACTAAAAATCTTAGTATGTTTCACAATTTTTATCACTTAAAGATACATTATTTTTTAAGTTATTCTCGCAGAAGTTATCAATTCAAAAATTTATTTTTGAAAAATCATTACAAACAATCATTACATTTTTGTCATATTTGTCAAAAAACAAATTCTAAGTAACCACAATAAAGTGTCAATGAACTAAGTGGCAATAAACATATTCATTTGTCATTAAACATCTTCAGCAGTCAAACATAAACAGTTCCTTTGCGTTTTTATTACAGACAAAAAATTTTTTTAAAAAATAATTGAAGAGTTATAGTTTTAAAGTTTATAGTTTTAAATTATAGTTTTAAATTAGCATTAAATCTAATGATAAAAAAAATGTGTTGTCTGAAGGAATTTTTATAACAAGAGTAAAAGAAGTAACCAACCAATGAAAGTATTACTTTTACCTCCACCAATCTTGTTGTGTAACGAATAATTAAGCTGAAATCGTGTGTAAATATGGATATACTCGGTGACGAAATTAGGGACATTTCTTTCTACTATCGTTTTCCACTAAAATGATACATTTTCACTCAGTTAAATGATAAACTAGTGTTATACACTATATTGCCATTGATTATTGGACACTTGCGATTTTAGACATTTTACTAAATAGCTAGAAAAATACATGAAGAATCATCTCGAAACTCTTACTGTATTAATATAATAGTATACGTCACACATATCCGTGAAGATTTTTTACCGAAACTTCATAGGGGACCGTCAACAAATTAAAAAAGAATGAATATCTTTTGAATAACCCTGTCAAAACTAATGTAGCAAAAGCGCTCAAACTCTAGATTATGTTTGAATGCCTTATTGTAATACACTGTGTTCATTTTTATGCAAATAGCATGCATACTCGCAGAGTAATTAAAGTTTTTATAAAAATGGCCCCAAATTTTTCTAAGTTTTTCCCTTATAATTTTCAGAGTTCTTAATATAAAATAATATTTTTTTCAGAAAATATGACAAACAACATTGCACACAATACCCTGTAATCAGAATTAAAAAATAATAAAAATTGTATGAAAAATGAGTAGGTTTACTAAATAATTTTTTACTGCGCATGCGTCAAAGATATCAAAATTTCATTTGCATATTATGTTAGCTAAATGTATAGAGCAACTTTTGTAAAAGTCTCAAAATTATAGTTTGAAAATTCTGAAAGTAATCGTCTATAGAAAAAGGACAAAATCCGTTGTTTCCAAAATGAAGCAATAAACTGAGGGATTTTATCCAAAAGTAGTCGTAACATCCCGTATTGTGTATTCTATATTGACACTAATCAATGAATATATGGATACAACCCCTCTTGTTTTTGCTTCATTTTGAGAAGAACGGATTTTCAACTTCAATTGACGATTATTTTCAGAATTTTCAAGTTATGATTTTGTGACTTTCACAAAAGTTGCTCTATACATTTAGCTAACATAATATGCAAATGAAATTTTGATATCGTTGACGCATGCGCAGTAAAAAATTATTTAGTAAACCAACTCATTTTGTATACAATTTTCATTATTTTTTAATTCTGATTGCAGGTTACTATGTACAATGCTGTTTGTCATGTTTTCTGAAAAAAATATTATTTTATATTAAGAACTCTGAAAATTATAAGGAAAAAACTTGGAAAAATTTGGGACCATTTTTATAAAAACCTTAATTACTCTGCGAGTATGCATGCTATTTGCATAAAAATGAACACAGTGTATTACAATAAGGCACTCAATCATAATCTAGAGTTTGAGCGCTTTTGCTACATTAGTTTTGACAGGGTTATTCAAAATATATTCATTTTTTTTTATTTGTTGACGGTCCCCTATGGCGTTTCGGTAAAAAATCTTCACGGAGATGTATGACGTATACCATTATATTTATACACTAAGAGTTTCGAGATGATTCCTCATGTATTTTTCTAGATATTTAGTAAAATGTCTAAAATCGCAAGTGTCCAATAATCAATGGCAATAGAGTGTATAACAAATACGTGTTACTTATAATATATAGTAAAAGTTAATTTCAAAGGAAAGTATTGTGGACTGCTTGAAAGACCTCAAGTTAATATCCATTTATTGACAATATTGCTAAATTTCAATTTTCAAGTTTTGCTTTATGTTTCCTAACAAATTTAAATATTTGCATACTTTATTGCCTATATCTTTAGATCATGTATGTGAATTTGCAGAATAAGTTCGATAATTTTTCGTTTATTTATAGTAATAATTGAAATTTGATATTGCATTTTAACATTTTTGATCTGTTTTTTACATTGGTGACTTACCAAAAACTGATATTTGGTTTTGGTAAGCGGTTCATTAATTAAACTTGAGGTACGTTATTTAAATCTCTTTTTTATTTGGAAATTGATAAAATATTTTTTTTTATTTAGTGATATGAAGCATATGTGTGAAAGGAAATACTTTCATAAGGACATCATCAAGTGTAGCTTTACTTATTTAATACTTGATGCAAATAACAAAATATCGGGATCTTTGGTGAATTTATTTAATCTTGTTTTAATAATGGTGTTTGATACTTCTATTGTTTATTCCTTTCATTTAGTATTTTTTCGTGAAATATTTAATCATTTATTGAATTCTTTTACAGAATATACATTTGTATAAATCCTTTTTCATGCACATTCTTGGAAAATGAAAAGTAAACACCCCCTATTAACTCCTCAACAAATTATTGTAGATGAAAGTTACTGATACCAAAAGGTTTAAAATAAAGACTACTTTTAAATGATGTAAACAAAATTTGCTTAGGTGACCATCTGCATATTAAAATGATCCCAAATTTCATTTTTTTTCAAGAATAGTACCCAATTTTAACAATTCATTTCAAATCTTCGGTTCAAACTATGCCTAGATGTCAAATTTCAAATCATTTGAATCAAAAGTTTTTGAATTATTAACATTCAAAATTTAGTGTTTCTAATGTTGAATTAATTTTTCATAATTTTATTAATATCTTCTAAATTCATACTCCAAATGTGCTAATTTTTAATGTAACAATTATAATAAAATACACAAACATAAATACGTTGAAATTTTTATAATTGTATAATATGAATTATAAATTATGAAATTCATTTTCGAAAAAAAAATATAAATTTCAAACTATATATTCTTTAATGATGTAGATTTTATTTAGCCCTGTTTTGTACAAATAAAAAAATTTGTTATTATTTTTTTCAAATATTTTTTTAATTATGCTGAAAACACGGCAAACTCTTAAAGGGTCTTAATCGTTTAAGGGACCGTCTACGATAGAAGTGATTAGATATTTTGAAACTTCTTAAGCTATCCTGTAATCTAGCAGCTTGCAATGACTGATACAGTGGCGTTTAATATGCCTTGAATTCGAAGGATATCTCTCGGTCAACAATCGAGTACAGAATTTAAGTTTGCTTACAGTTTCAAAAATATACTCTTTAAAATAATTAATTTCTGGAAATAATTTTTTGAGGAATTAAGAAATGGTATTTAAATTTTTCTCACGATTTTACGTACAAATGTATGACAATTACTATAATACATCGCATACATATAGTTTATGGCAATTCATTTTAAACAAAAATATAATAATATTTTTTAAATAATGTTTTTAGTTTAAATGAACACTAATTACACTATTTTCAACTTTCTTATTTGTTTATTTGCAATCGTTCTTTTTCTCAGCGAAATATTTATAAAGTTTCAGACAATTTTTCTATTTTTGCTCGACGTTCAAAATTTTTTTTAATCGAAGCTTTGGAAGAAAAATTGACAGTTAAAATGAATAGCAGCAATTACTTTATTACAGCAGAAGCAGCTACGAAAATTTTTATTAATGAAAAATATTTTTAAATCTTTTTAGGAAACCATACTGTTTAGTTATAATTGGAGGAAAATAGTTTCATTAAAATATAAGACAAGATTTTATTTTATAACTATAGTTCAAAGTTTCAGAAAATTTAGCTCACTCTGTTATTAAAGTAAGTAATTCTATTTTTATTTTATTTTATTTTTCAACCTTCTTTTATGTACTTTTATCTGTGATTAAAATTTTGAAATATTTATTAAAACATGTTTCACTACCTTAATTTATTTTCATACTTAACAACCTTAATTGTTCTGTTACTTATGTCTGTGAATGTATAAATCGAATTTTTTGAAGAAAAGTTTTGCAGACTTATTATTTCATATCATAATAATTTATAAATCAATGTTACATAAATTTGAAATAATGTAAAAATTAAAAATCTGCAAATATGAATTTTTGTATTCAGATAATAATAATAATAATAAAATAAAAAATCATTATATTTTTTGTATTTTTTTGACATACTTCTATATTTTTTCTCATATTGTTTTATTTTAATGATTTTTTTTCTGACAGTAAGAATTCTTTTATAGGAAATAAGTAGCAAATTTATATACCACGTACGTTCGTATCTATATTATCTTAGTAAAAATCTCGGTATTTTTTCACAAGTTTTGTCCCTTAAAGATATATTATTTTTTAAACCATTCTCTCAGAAGTTATCAGTTCAGAAATCTATTTTTTAAAAATTATTACAGACAATCATTATATTTTTATTAAGTTTGTCAATAAAAATGTTCTAATAAATATCTTCTGTAGGCAAACATAAACAGTTTTGATTACAGAAGAAAAAACTGTTTTGAAAAAAAAAAAAAATAAAAAAGTTCCTTGTTGTTTTAAATTAGCATTAAATTGAATGATAAAAATATGTTTTGTCTGAAGGAATTTTTTCAACAACAGTAATAGAGTTATCCAGCAACGAAATTCTTATAGTCTATGAGCTAGCAACTTCAAAAAACACGTCATTTTATCAAAGCTCATTTTTTATATGTTCTTCCCTTGTATAGTATAGTACGTTTTCGGGCGGTCTGGCAGTCCGGAGACGTTGCGTTTACCTGTGGCAGAGAGGGTTGTGCAGGTAAAAAAAAAACTTCAAAATTACGTCATTTTATCAAGGCTCATTTTTTTTATATGTTCTTTCCCTTAATGGGTTAAAACGTTTGTGGTCGGTCTGGCAATCGGGAGACTTTGCGTTTACAAAAGGGGTTATGCAAGTCAAAAAACTTCAAAATTACGTCATTTTATTAAAGCATTTTTATTATATATATTCTTCCTTTTTATGGTGCAGTACGTTTGCGGGGGGTCTGGCAGTTGGGAGATGTTGCGTTTACCTGTGTCAGAAGGGGTTGTGCAGGTCAAAAAACTTCATTATTACGTCATTTTGTCAAGGCTCATTTTTTTATATTTTCTTCTCTATTGTGGTGTAGAACGTTAGCGGGTGGTCTCAAAGTCGGGAGACCTTGCGTTTACCTGTGGAAAAAGGGATTTTGCAGGCTAAAAAACTTCAAAATTACGTCATTTTAGCAGGATTTTTGTATATTTAGCAGGATTTCGCCATATTTAAAACCGTATAGCATTCACTTTGCAACAAAATTTTGTCTGGAAAATTAATTTTAGACTGTCAGATAGCCAAAGATTAATATGTTATCTATAAATGTGGATCTGGAAGGGTGTTAGCTACATTGATATTGCTGGCATTAATATCATATATAGTTAATATAAACAAATGTTACAAATTTGTTTATATCTTATACTATAATGCGAGCAAAAATTGTGTGTGTGTGGGTAAATTTTATCTCAAAAACGGCTCAAACGATTTTCGCAAAAATTTAGATTTTACCATTTTCGGGCACGAGAAGATCATTGGGCTAGGTCCCATGTTCGGGAAAATTCGATTACTGGGTCATTTTGGGTCACAATGGGTCAGGATCAAGCTATTTATATCTAGAGAACGGGTGGATGGATTTTAAGGCAATTTTGTATCCAATCGTTTTTTGGCACGAGAAAACTATTGGGCTGGGTCACATGTTCGAAAAATTTCGATTAGTGGGTCATTTTGGGGTCATTATGGGTCAAGCCATTTTTATCTAAAAAACGGCTCTAACGATTTTGACCAAGTTTTATATTGTATCGTTTTGGATTAAAAGAAGACCATTGGGTTAGGTAACATGTTCGAGAAAATTCGGTAAGTGGGTCATTCTTGGGGTCATTGTGGGTCATGCTATTTTTATCTAGCGATTTTCTCACGCAATTTTGACTAAAAATTGCTTTCTATGGTTTTCGGGCACGAGAAAAACATTGGGCTAGGTTACATGTTCGAGAAAAAATTTCAATGGGTCATATTGGGTCATTAAGAGTCTGGGTCAAGCTATTTATATTTAAAGAACGGCGTGATGGATTATAACGAAATTTTGTATGTAACAGTTTTTTGACATGAGAAAACTAATGGGCTAAATCACATGTTTGAGAGATTTCGACTATGAGGGTCATTTGTGGGTCATAATGGGTCATGGTCAACCTATATCTAAAGAACAGGTGGATCGATTTTAACGAAATTTTGTATGCAACATTTTTTTGGCACGATAAAATCATTGGACTAGGTTACATGTTCGAAAAATTTCGATTAATGGGTCATTTTGGGTCATTAAGAGTCCGGGTCAAGCTATTTATATTTAAAGAATGGCGTGATGGATTATAACGAAATTTTGTATGTGACAGTTTTTTGACATGAGAAAACTAATGGGCTAAATCACATGTTTGAGAGATTTCGACTATGAGGGTCATTTGTGGGTCATGATGGGTCATAATGGGTCATGGTCAACCTATATCTAAAGAACAGGTGGATCAATTTTAACAAAATTTTGTATACAAAATTTTTTTGGCACGATAAAATCATTGAACTGGGTTACATGTTTGAAAAATTTCGATTAATGGGTGATTTTGGGTCATTAAGAGTCTGGGTCAAGCTATTTATATTTAAAGAACGGCGTGATGGATTATAACGAAATTTTGTATGTGCCAGTTTTTTGACATGAGAAAACTAATGGGCTAAATCACATGTTTGAGAGATTTCGACTATGAGGGTCATTTGTGGGTCATGATGGGTCATAACGGGTCATGGTCAAACTATATCTAAAGAACAGGTGGATCGATTTTAATGAAATTTTGTATGCAACATTTTTTTGGCACGATAAAATCATTGGACTAGGTTACATGTTTGAAAAATTTCGATTAATGGGTCATTTTAGATCATAAAGGGTCTGGGTCAAGCTATGTATAATTAAAGAACAGCAGGATCAATTTTAACGAAATTCTGTATGTAACAATTTTTAGAAACGAGAAAACTAATGGACTAAGTCACATATTCGAGAGCTTTCGATTATAAGGGTCATTTGTGGGTCTTAATGGGTCAAGGTCAAGCTATATCTAAAGGATGGGTGGGTCGATTTTAACGAAATTTTGTATACAACATATTTTTGGCATGAGAAAATCATTGGGGTAGGTCACATGTTCGAGAAATTTCGATTGGTGGGCCACTTTTGGGTCATTCTAATTTTATCTTGACAACGTTTCGCGCAATTTTGATTAAATTTTGTATTTTATCGTTTTCGGTCACAAGAAAATCATTGGGTTAGGACAGATTTCTGTGAAAATTCGATCAATGGGTCATTTTGGATTATAAGGGGTCAGGGTCAAACCAACTATATCTAAAAAAACAGCTCAATCGATTTTATCTAAATTTTGTATCTAATGTTTTTCGGCATGCTAAAACTAAAGAGCTAGGCCACACGTTTAAGAGATTTCGATTATAAGGGTCATTTGTTGGTCATGATGGGTCATGCTAATTTTATATAGAAAATGGTACTCACCATTTTGACTATACTTTGTATTATATCGTTTTTGAGCAAGAGAAAACCATTTGGCTTGGACACATGCTCGCGAAAATTCTATTAGTGGGTCATTTTGGGTCTTAATGAGCTAGGGTCATTCTAATTATATACAATAACGACCCAATCAATTTTACCTAAATTTTGAAACAAAACGTTTTTTGTCACGAGAAGACTATTGGGCTGAGTCGCATGTTAAACAAAATTATATTAGTGGGTCATTTCGCTTCATTGCTGAATGCTGCCAAGCTAATTTTACCTAAAAAATGGCTTGAACGATTTTGATTCAATTTTATATTCTATTGTTTTTGATTACCTGAAGACGATTGAGCTATGTCACATGCTTGATCAAATTTGATTAGTGGCTCATTTTGGGTAATACGGGTCAGGGTCACGAGAATATGGCAAAAGCCAATAACTTGGTGATATTTGACAAAATATTGGCGACATATGGCCAAAAAATCGACTATAAAAATTACGAAAACCAAAACACGTATTTGGAGCCAAATGAAAGAATGCCTCCAAATTTGGCTATATCTAGCAAAATATATTGTCTTTCAGAATGTAAAGAATTTTTTTATACATTCTTAAGAGGATTCGAGATGCATGGTTAAACCAATCAGAGTCGAGCTAAAAAAGTGATTTAGATCGATGTCCTTTCGTTGTAAAATTTAAAATAAAATAAAATTTATAAATAAGCGCATAAAAACATAGTTTTCTTATTGATTGTTTTTCTAAATAATACTATTATAAACATGTTTTGCAGTAATAATACAGAGTTAATGATACAGTGAAAATATTATATCGAGTTGAACACAAAGTTAATTTTGACCGAGCTAAGCTCGGTCTCCCCTGCTAGTTAACTATTAATTAACTATTAATATATTATACTTGTAGCAATGTTGGCTATATAGCTCCACGATATAGCCAATATTGGTCCAATATTTTTTTTACTACTTTGGATATTACAGTTGAATTCTCAAAATTTGAAAATTTATTTCCTCCATTCTAAAAATGCTCAATGCAGTTGTTTACTACCACGAAACTACATGCAAATGGGATTTTTAATCAGGTGACAGACGTTTGCCTAAATTCTGATTAGGCCAAGCTTGCTTCACATTGGAGGCCAATGAATGCAGTTTGTATTTTTTTATATTTTGCTGCTGCTATCAATATATTTATTATTTCTTTTTTTAATCGGTAACGGGAAATCTAATTGTTCATTATCACTCTTAAAAAATTAAAAGAAAGTTAAAGGTGTGGTGATGTTTAGAATATGATCTACCTAACCGTTTCTGGCAAATGAGCAAAACCTATACACGTATACATATACAATAAACTGAATTAGAAAAATTATTAAAACAAATAAGTAATTTATACTTTAAAAATTTAAAAATTATTCTCTGATGTTATATTTAAGCTTATTTGAATGGGATAATCTATTTTTAGTAGCCCCCTGACTGCCTAGCAAAAGGGCAAAACTGTAATGTTTATTTTTCCTCAATTTATTTTAAATGTTAATAAAAGAGGGATTTTTTATCATGATATAATTGTTTTGTTACGTATAAGCTTATAAGTCTCTAAAGTATCAATCATAAGTTAATTTCTTAAAACTGGATTATATTTGTAGAATTATATTAATTTTAAAAAAGCTTCAACTGCAGTGAAACCTGCAGACTAGTGAACGGATATATCCGGTCGCGGCAATGGGGGGGGGGGGGCGGTGTTAAAGTTTATGAAGTGCATGTTTATTCATATTTAGAATATATTTCAATATACTTTTATCATACTAAATGAAATGCAAATTTTTAGAAAAGTATTTTCTGAAATATAGGTAGTTTCTGTTGATTTTATATGTAAAATATAATGCAAATGCTGAGAAATATCGTTTATTATAAAGAAACACTACGTTTTAATCAACCAAATTAAACATTTGTGCAAATTTATATATGCTTTTCTCTCGGGTCAAATCGACCCCCGGTTCTAATATTAATGAATAACATATATCATAAAATATCGGATTTAATAATAATTACATAGATTTTCACTTCAGCATGTGTTATTAATTAAAACTTTTATATTTTTACGTTTATTATTATTTTTAACAAATTTAACTATTAAACTATACATCATTGCAGAAAATAATCACTTTGTGATAAGATATTACATAGAAATTTTTTGGACTGATGAAGAAATTACAATTCGTAAGTGAAGAGCACACGAAACTAATTTTATTTTCCCCATTATTATAATATGTTATTTTAAAATCATTTCTTATGTTTATAAGATGATATCTTTTTCTATCTTAATCATTAAATGTACTTATCATACGTTATCTTATACATCTTATAGTTCACATATTTGCATGTTACCTTAAGCTGTCTAATACATGTGTAATTAAAAAACTTCTTACCATTTTAAATGTTAAAGTAGAATACTCGAGTGTTGGAATAATTTAAAATAAAATTACAAATCTTAACGTCAAGAATACGTTTACTTAAAAAACTTAGCTTAATATAAACATGTCTGGTACGCACACCTAATTGTATTAAGTGGAATAATTTAAAATGTAAAATAAATTTTTATGTCAGGAATACATTTACTTGATATCCCAGATGAAAAGATGAACATGTAAAATAAATTTTTATGTCAGGAATACATTTACTTGATATCCCAGAAGAAAAGATGAACTTTCTCAGCATTAAATAAACTAGATACAACACAAAATCTCTCTTACACACTTTATAATTTTAAAGCTATTTCATGTCAGATTAAATTCTTCTTCTTTCCTATGTTTGATGAACATCCTTCTCTCAATTAGTCATTAAAATGAAACTTACGTTTACAACTTGAAATGAATGAATTGAAATGATTTTCTTACAAGATACTTTGGAAACCTTTCAAAGAAAATAACCTGTAAATAATAGTCAAATCAATTGATCAGAATTGTTTATATTCAGATCCCCTGTGTCGGACGTTCCTCTCAGTCCACACAACTTTGAAGAATGTCCGTGGTAGACATAGCTGCCACCACCGATATTAATAGGTGATATCGGTCACCCACTGTGAGGTTTGTGTAAATGAAGACTTACGCTGTCATGTAACTGATTTATCAGTTTATTAAGAATATATGTACACACTAAATACGCTATTTACAAATATATACAATTGCAACTGGGATATAGGTGATCCGGTTCAACATTAAATTAGATACATTAAAGATTGGCTGTGTACTATTCCAATTACACTTTCCACCTCACACTCAATACACGTTAAATTCACTTTGTCGGAGCTCAACCTTGAGTCTCCCAACACAAGTATATTAGGCTCAGGGCACTAAACACCAGGACGTCCGTGTCCTTTGCTCACCAGAAAACGCACTGCTTACGCTCTACAACACAGAGCACACTTTAGAAGGACCTCGGTCCTACACACACCTTCTTGGTACGAAACCAAGGAACGGACTAACTTCTCTGAGAAAAACTTGCCCTTCTCAACTCACTGGGTCACACGAATGTCAACCCCCTCTGGAGCTTCCTCATTGGGCACATTCCCCCACTCCTTTCTTGCCTAGTGACATGCTGCTAATCTGCTCATCATCCGCATACCTCACTGACAGATGGACATGCCTGTCAGCAATCTTCTCTTCCTCTAACACATCACCTGCATAGGATTATCTGGCGATTCCCCTTTCCACAAAGAAGGAATGCCACCTTGGAAATTCTGTACACAACCATACAATACTAAATATTCAAATAGAGAAATAGTAGAAATTCCATTCTTTAGCACAGGTGCTATCAGAACCTGACACCCTGCTTTCATAAAATTTAATCAAAATATAGTAAAATATTTCAGTTACTTCTGCTGTGATAAAATTACGTAGAAGAAGGTAAAAATATCTTTACAATTTTAATTTGTTTACTAGAATGTACACTTAAGCACTCGATTTTATAAGAAATTCGACAATTTTAAACACTAGTTTATATGAATAAAATAAAATAATCTGCATTTGGAGCTATCTTTAGCATAGAATATTAATTCGGATGAAACCTAAATTGTTACACGTACTCCACAAGAAGAGGGGACTGGAACAATAATAATAATAAAAAAATGCATAATTGCCGGATAATGGAGCATTTCAGTGCGTTATGCAATACAATTATAAATATTTAAGTCGTAAAACCGGATAACACACATAATGCATTTAAAAATGTCACAGTGAATATAAGTACGCTTTCGCATGGCGGAACTGGTTAAGTTCAGTTGATTACGACCATGGTGCTTAACAAAAACAATCCAGGAGGTGGAGGTGCTCCACTGCGGAATGGCACCCATAACAAATAAATTTTCGCAGATTTTATGATATGCGATTTTTTAAATCATGCAGTGTCACCTCCATAATATACAAGATATTTTAGGTAATCCTAAATCTAATAACTCTACAGAATCAGATCGGTATATAGTGGACGACATGCCATAGGAAAATGCCGGCTTGTTACCTATCACCTGTGAAAAGCTACTTTACATCAATTGCATTTTTGCCCAACACTGGAAGAGTTCAACTTTGAATAATATGTGTTCTTTAAAGGCACTGTCTTAGCTGCAGTTGAGAATCTAAGATACATAGCAACATGCGCAGTAACGGAACACGTTATACAGACTGTTGTCAATAACCCCTATAAAATCAGGACTAAATATAAAGCTCTATTAAAGCCACATTACATAGTGGCTTCGAGAGAGTGGGCGGATATTTTGTGAATGATATTTGGTGGCTCCGAATTTCATGCATATCTGTGTAATCCCCCACAAAAAAAATCTGAAGAAAATCTATAGCTTTTTGGCCCAAAATCTGTGGGAAATCCGAAGGTATTTGGCCCATTATGCAGATATTTTTAAGAATATCTTTAAAAATTCTGCAGATATTTTAAAGATAAAGCTAATTCTGCAAATTTCCTTCAAATTTCTGTAGAATTTCTGTAGAAAGTGACGATTTCTTCAGCTAATCTTAAGATTAATTTTAGTGGGGTTGTGTGACCCATTTATATGAAAATGGTCTGTTTGAAATCTTAATGTTAACAACCGAATAATCGTACCTATAAATACCGTAAAGCAATCTTTTCGCTATTATTGCAAATTTTATTTTATTGTTCTATTACTTTTCCTTATCCTTGTGTAGCAAATGCACCGAGTTCGGATTAATTTGAATTATTCCTTCACACTACTAATATCTTCAAAAATAGATATTTAATTCATAAGCATCTTGTACATTTCATGCTTACAAATGAAAAAGAAACAGGTAATTATATATTTGAATATATATTTCAATTCTGTGAATTAAACGTGATAATTTTCGTTTTAATCAATTAACTCATCATTACATTGTGTAAACGCTAAAACATTTGTTGTTGTTGCTTTTTTTACGGCATACATTGACGGTTACAAATAAACGATACAATAAACAAACCAAAATAAATCGTAAAGTAAACGTCCAAAATGTTTAAACCAAACAGTCCAAACAGTTAACCAATAAAACTAAAGAAACGAGAGCAAAAAATAATTTCTTTTAAAAGATCAAATAAGTACCTCATACACAATAACTTGAACGAAACTGTGTTTGTTTCGTTTTTCATGGGTCTTTTAAGAATTTCAATCATAAAACGAACATGTTTTATAACAATAATATTTAAGGTCATTCTTTTTCTCTAATTAATCTAAGTGAGTTTCGGGAATTTCTGTTACATAATTAGCAATTTTTTATGAACATTACAAATTTAAAACACATTTATTATGTCTCCCGATCTAAATTAAATTTGTTAATAACTGTTCAAGAAAACTGTTTGTCCTTCATCGATAGCTGTAGTTGTGATAAACGCCTTTGAAAATTCAAATATTTTACTACATGATATTCTCTTATACACTTATGATTTTATGAAACACACAATATGATTTTATATATGTAATGCATATATAATTTTCATATCTCCTAAATAATTTTTCTAAAGCATTCAGACGTAAATATTCTTAATTATTTGGCATTATATATTAAATATTTGCAAATCCTTAACAAATTTTAAAATTTTGAAAGAATATTTGTATTAACTTTTAAAAAAATACAAAACAATAGTTCCATTAAAATTCGCATAAAATTTTTAAATGTTATTACTGTAAATCCAAATAAACGCATTTGACATTTAAAAGCTGTTTTAATTATGCATAACTTAAGTACATTTTCTACTTTTTATTTTCTAAAGTTAATGCTGAAATTCTTGATAGAATAAGATACTTGGTCTTCATTTTAAGCATTCATGAACCAGAGCTACGATACTCTGGAACGCGAAATGCTTTATAAATTTCTGGACTTTAAACTCTGAGATGAAAAAGAGTGTTTCGGAAATAAAATTTAATGCATTCTCTTAATTAAACTATTTTTAGTAAATGATAGAATATAAGACACATTAAACTTACTTATTACAGGAATGTGATTGTGTTTATCCCTTTAGAAACACAAAATGACAAAACATTATGCGTATAATACTTAAGAAAAATATATATTTATATTAACTGATATTGCATATGATTTCAATCATTTAATTTTCACTTCTTTCCAGTGCTTTTGAAATTTTTTTTTTACTCTTTAAAAAGATAAATAAATAACTAAACAATTTCAAGTATTTATTGCACTTATAGGTTTTCAAGTTTTCGTATTATTCATTAATGAGAAAAATATATTAACGAAAAAGTTAGTTACACCTAAAATGTTTTTTAAAAAGTATGTATTCATTAACAGAATATGTATATATGTATATATTTCTGACCTAGTTTCTAATAGACAAAATGCGCTTAAAAAATAGACCTAGGTTTTAATTAATTTAACGTAAGCATGTAATTAAATTTACAAAATTAAAACTTTGTCATAAAATTTACACTCTTAATGTTGAAATTTAACTAAATATCTGAGTGTTTTTTTTTTCTTAATTAAAGTTTGTAATTTGTTATTCATTCGAAAACACAAGCGAAAGAGTGAAAAGTAGTATATTTTACAGATTTATTCAAATTTATGATTTAACTGATTTTAGAAATTTGCACATTAATAATATATATTAGCCTATATTGCGAATATGTTTAAGATTATTGCAAACATATAAGAGTTTGTATATTATCCTTCTCTGTCCTAAGACAAATTTAGATGGCACTAAAAAAACATACACTAAGTCTAGATGCTAAATGCTTCCAACATCCACACTATTTTAAATCTATTCATTCACATCTATTCATTCAAAATCACAAACAAAAGTGTAAAAAGTACAACATTTTACGGATTTATCCGAATTATTAATGTATAAATGTTATTTAAAAGTTTTACACACTAAACATATATGTGTTTATTTTTCGTATTACACCTAAATATGTTTGTAATTATTAATCAGATATAAGCATTAGTACAGAACATGCGGTAATATTTGCTTGTTTACATTAGATTGCATTAAATAGTGAGTATCTCAGGTCGATGTAGACGTAGACTCGCGGTCAACAGTTTCTGGCTAGCATAAAAATTTTCATTAATCTGTAAGTATATCCATATGAAGAGGAAGCTCAAAAGTGATACTTATACATTTTATTGACGTAACAGTTAAGAAGTTATTTATGGAATAATAATTAGATATCGATAAATTTAAGTTACAAGATGAATGGCAAAGCAAAAGCCATGTTTTCAAAATCATGTTCATTTACAATTAACATTTTGTTGACATACCTTTAGCAATAAGTACTGTAGCGGAATAACATGGCATCGATTTAGTGAATGTTTGAAAGTTTCTTTTATACTCTTCTTTCAGTTTTTAAGGACGTTCTTTTGAATTGGAATATTTTAAATTCCATAAACTTTTGTGATAATCATTTTAAACATTTTCTATTGCATTCAGATCGGGAGATTAGATGGGCTATTTCAAAAGCGGAATTTTATTGAGGTATATTCACTGCTTAACGAGCTTGCATGTATATTTTAGGTCCTTATCATGAAACCAGTTGTTATGGTCCTGCAAGGTCCAAATGGTCTTGCAAGATATTCTTATGCATTGCATCATTAATTTTTCCGCACATTTCAACTAAGAGACCGACACCTTTTCCCAGAAAATGCTCCCCATAGCATAACGTACCCTAAACCATGCTTAATTGTAGGAAAAATATATTTCACGTCATGTCTTCATTCTTCTTCAATTGTGGCTTAGAAAATACATCTTTATATGAAATGTACAACTGAATAAATTGAAGAATTCTATATTCTAAATTTTTATAAATAATTGTAAAAATAACGAGAACATTTGTAATTCTTTCGAAATATTTTGTGCTATGTTATTAATATAGTTTCTTTTTGTATGTAACACAAATGATACCTATTGTCTAAGTATTCTATAAGTAAAATAGAAAGTCACTTCAATAATAAAATAAGAATACTTTCGTTACCTTCTCAAGAAATAATTTACGTCTTTTGGCTACGATAATGGAGTCATGCATGTGAGTAATCAGAATAGAGAAGAAAATGTTTGCATTCTTTATCATTATAAAGAAGATCATTGATGGGCTTATTTAGTTGTGCGTGTTTTCTTGACAATTTATATGTATTAGGAATTATTTAACCATAAACGAAAAAAATACACATTAAAAACTACAAACAATATGTTTATATACACACACTTTATAAAGTTTTTTTCGTTTTTGTTGTGTATATGTATGTTTTATGGTTTCACATACTACTCGTCTATTGTAGTTATTTATCTATTTGTTTAAATTTTTAGAATCTGTTGTCGGGGTTTTACTCTCAGTTTCATGCAACTAAGTAGATTTTCTTTAGGAGTTTAATTAGGCAATCTATCAGCTAAGTGAATAAGATTCGGTTATTAGTATTCATTAAAACAATAAATTTCACATACTGCTCAACAAATATAGTTTAATATAGTTTTAAAAACCTAAGTGCATACGAAGTACTCATTCTGAAGAGGTTAAATCATGCGCAATTCTCGTCATTTACATTTTGAAGAAAACAAGTGCATCAGCATAAGTGAGTTTGTAGTACAAAAATATTTGTGAACTCATCGCTTAATCATATTCGACCTGATCTACGCCTTCCTTGCGTTTCACAACCAATGACTCTTTTATAAAACAGCGCTTTGCAATTATTTTATTATTATTTTAACGGCATATATCATAAAATTATAGCTAAAATTAAAATAAACAATTAATTTGACCACACGCTTACAGCATTGATTTCTTTAACCTTTGCAAATACTGCGAAACTCTTCTAAGAATGTCAAAATTTTATTCCAATGTTCGCTCAGTAAACTGTTAAAAATTTTGTCCTAGTTTGAACCAAATTTTGGTGCTCAATAGCTGTCACTGTAAGATAATGAAATCTTGAACCAATATCTGGAGCTTCTGTCATTATCATAAAAGATTTCTAATGTAACCCACAAAAAAAAGATACGAAATTCAAACAGCTACTCAGGCAGAAATTATCCTAAAGCGAGCATGATATTTGACTGTTGAAAGTTCTTAGGCATTGAGTTTTTGTCTTCGACAGTTTTTTTGTGTTAGAAAAACTCTTTTCGTGTATTCTTTAGAATCTTAATCGTAAATCTTGATTTTTAAAAATTGCTTTGATTTTTTAGTATCTTTATCTATACAAAAGCACACTAAGTTTTTGTTTTCATAGTAGACTGTTATATCTGTATATATATATATATATACATATACATATATATATATATATGTTATATATATATATATATATATATATATATATATATATATATATGTTATATATATATATATATATATATATATATATATACATACCGTGTAATCCAGAAGTCAGGATGAACTTTAAAAACGATTCAAGGTACAAAGATACGGTTTGCACCAAACGGTTGGAAAAGATACCGGGTTTTGAGTGGCTACAAAAAAATAGTAAAAAATAAAAAGACGACCAACACATGACGCTGTCAGATTTCTGAATTGCAAGTGTGACAGGCACTCCAAACAGTCACCTTTAATCAAGATAAAGCGCCACCTCATAATGCTCCTTCTGTATAACGCCTGTTACACTCTATATCTCGAGGAAGATCGCATTATCAGTCGCTACTTCAATCACGCATGACCTCCAAGATCTCCAGATCTGAAATCCTGGAACTTTCGGCTGTAGGTTTTATTGAAGTCAAAGGTGCACCTTTACCAACCGGCATCAGTAGCAGCACTGAAAGATGCCATCCGCCAAAATGTGTCTACTGTAACGCAAGAAATGGTACTCTATTCTGTGAACGGTGAGGTGCTTCTTCTCGCAGCTGTACTTCTGAATGATGGGCAGTACATTGAACATTTACTGTAGTACTAATTATGTGTAATTTAGCTGATTTGCAAGTTGTCAACATTTTTTTTCTCATTTGTAATTTTTTTGGTGCAATAAATCACTACAGCGCCATCTGTTGGTCGCCAACAGAGCTGTTTTTTTCGTTGCCACACAAATCCCGTTTTAACAACTGTTTGGCGCAAACCGTTGGCTTGTATCTTGATTCTTTTTCGAATTATTCATTTTTAAAGTTCTTCCTGACTTTTGAATCCCCCTGTATAAAATTAAACAAATGATATCTAAAAGATGAATTTGCTAGCGTATTAGTCTTTGAGTAATGTATTATTCAGATGACAATGAGTTTTGAGTATTACCTTAAATGATACGCAGCTAAGGGTTTCATTAAAGTAAACATTAAAAACTATTTATAACTGTTAAATATGAGATACCTTCTTTAAAAAAATTATTAAAATACGTATCACAATAAAGTTAATATTAGCTTAGGAAATTTAAAATCTAAAAATATATTAATTATTTTCCGTTGTAAAAATATTCAATAAGTTTAGTAGTTTACAATTAATTGATAATGTTTAATTTAGGTATGGCTTTAACTTAAGATTTCGGTTTTATGAAATGTAACTTTCTAAATATTAAATAGAAATAAATCTAGCGTAAAATGTATTTTACGTATTTTCTAATATAAGAGGGCTTTTCGTATGTGACTGAATTCCTCTTCTCTGTTACATTCGATGCATAAGTCTTTCACACAGACATTAAATTCCAGCCAATCTAATCTTGTATCAATTGGAATGATTTTCTCAGAAAATATCTCGCAAACCCATCGAAGGATATAACTTGTAAATACCAGATGAATCAATACATTAGAAGAGCTCAAATGCGAAATCCTTGCTTTCAGCGAATGTGAATTCTAACTTACATATAAAGTGAAATCCTTGATTCAGTATTCTGATAGTAAATCTTTAGATGAAGCTGAAATTAAGAGCTTTTTTTTTAGTATTAAATATCTAGTTTAATACCACTGTAGTTAGATTTGACAATATTGCTATAAAAAAACCATGTCTTTTGAATACTATTTTTCACTTTTTAAATACGAAACGTTTGTCATTAAATGAAAATAATATTACAATTATTGAACAGTAGTAGATTTTTTAAAAAGTACCATGTATTTTGCAGTACTATTTATCACATATATACTGGTATTAGGTGGAAATTATTATTTTATACATATAGTGATATACACACACACACATTTATGTATATATATATATATATATATATATATATATATATGCAGACACACACACACACACACATATACATATATATTTATGAGAAAAATAGCATAATGATGAAAAGATGAAAAAATGGGTGCAACGACAATGAATTATAAAAGAACAACACCAAAAAACAAAACAAAACAAACTTACAGAATTCCTTACAGGTTTCGCAAGGCATCACAATCCTGCATACTACACTTATATAAAGAATATAAAACAAAATAACATTAAATAATCAATTTAATAAATAATCAACAACAAAACCATAGCACAAATCAACTCGTATTATACAATATTCTAAAATATCAAAAAAGAAATTAAAACTGTAAGAAACGTCTCAATAACTATACAATAAACTAAATAGACATGCAGGTATCTGATGCCCCCACCTTGACCTGTGAAGAAAAAAGAAAAAAATATATCTGTTAAAAATCATCACATTACACCTCCATACTTGCATGAGCGGGAAACTGTTAGGCTTAGGATGGTAGCAGGCCAGCATAAAAAATTTTAGCCTTTTTAATTGTCCTTCCGATATTCGGCTCTCTCCATATGCAGTCCATTTCTGTTAATCTCAAAAATTGATAACTATCGCCCTGTGAACTTTCCAGAATGGAATTCAATCCACAGATCCTCATCAATTCAACATACAAGAAGAAACCTCCATTATCATGTTTGGCCTTGTTGTTGCCACTTGAAGAATTCCTTCTTTAATTCATTTACATAATGAAATATAAATTTATGAGGATAAAAATTATTATAGAACAAGTTTACAGTAAATTAAAAAAATTGTGACTCCAAAATTTCTCTCGACTCACGTATATTATAATACCTAATTATTTGTCCCAAAATAATATTTATGAAAACCGTTTTACTTATGTTAGAATGCCAATGAGGCATGGAGTGGGATTTAAAATTTAAAAAAGTCATTTTATAAAATATTTTTACAACCAAATCACCATTATTACTAATATTTAAGTGAAGATCCAAAAAATGAACATGTAAACTATTATCAGAAGCACAATTCAATTTTAAACAAGGTGGATAAATATGATTAATCGTTTCTATAAATTTGTAATCAAAGACAATTATGCCATCGATATATCTTAAAAATCTGAAGTGATTTGCTAGAATGACTTGCAGAATGGCTTGTTAGAATTTAAAATGAATTTAAATTCATAAAAAATAGAAAAAGATTAGCTACGGTGCTTGAAAAATTAGTACCCATACCTATTCCACATGTTTGATAAAAAATTGAACCATTGAATGTAATAAAATTATTATACAAACAAAAATTACATAAACAAAGAAAAAATCTCTATTAATGCCCAGCTCTTCTTCGATATGGAAAGTGTCAAACAAATCCCCCAGAGTTTTAAACAAGAGATCAATAGGAATATTAGAGAAAAGATTTTCAAAATCAAAAGTAAACAGATTTGTGGGCGTTGTGGGCGTATTTAATTTCTTTAAGACTTCAATGCTATTATCGATACATCAATCATAACTAGAGTTTTTAAATTTAAATTAAAAAAAAACACAAATTCGCTTTAAAAAATCTTGTAATTTAACAAAAACTTAACTTAAACTTTTACCTTAACTTAACTTAAACTTTTACCAATTCCTCTAGAATTACAGCATATATATGTAAATTTTATAGGCTTTTTGTGTAACTTGTGTGTTAAAAACAGAAATGGAAAACTATGAAAATTATTAATAGGAAAATTATATGCATAAAGATTTTTAACTTTTCTAGAATAAGCACATTTTTTTAATAATAGCATTATGATTCAAATTATATTTTTGATAATATTTATTATCATTCATTAATTTTTAACTTTTTCTATATAAAATAACTATCAAATGATTGCATAATTAGATGAAGCCTTGCAAACAGGAACAATAACAAAAATGTCATATTATATGGATATAGAGTGTGGAGAGAGCTGAATAACGGAAGGACAATTCAAAAGGCTAAAATTTTTTATGCTGGCCTGCTACCATCCTAGGTCTAACTGTTTCCCGCTCATGCAAGTATGGATGTGTAATGAGATGATATTTAACAGGTATCTTTTTTCTTTTTTCTTCACAGGTCAAGGTGGGGGCATGAAATTCCTGCATGTCTATTTAGTTTATTGTTTAGTTATTGAGATATTTCTTATATATTTAATTTATTTTTTGAGATTTTAGAATATTTTATAATACGAAATCATTTGTGCTATGGTTTTGTTGTTGATTATTTATTAAATTCATTATTTAATGTTATTTTGTTTTATATTCTTTATATAAGGGGAGTATGCAGGTTTGTGATGCCTTGCGAAACCAGTCAGGATACATTTTTGAAAACCTTTTTGATACTGTTACTCTCCCCACCTTCCAAGGAGCAGGGAGTTTATTTTATTTTGTTTTTTAGTGTGTTTTTTATAGTTCATTCTCGTTGCACCCATTTTTTCATCTTTTCATCTTTGTCATATTTTTCTCATAAAAATATATGGACTTTGTGCAAAAGAGAGCTGCTATGTGTCATTTGCATGAAGATGGTAACTTTTTACATTCATTTTAGGTACCGGTGTCCCAAAAATGACTGATGCTATTTAAAAAAATTTTGCAGGAGGGTTATGTATAATGTCAGCAGTTTTTTTTACCGTAATTTTTTATTTTAGTTCGCATCTCAAACATTAGGTGGCGCTGACGGCGATTGAAGTCCAGGTCGACGCTTCACTCAGCATTGATCACCTCGCTTTCAATCGCCGTAAACGCCACCTATTGTTTGAGATGCGAACTAAAATCAAAAATTGCGGTAAAAAAACTCCTGATATTATACATAACTCTCCTGCAAAAATTCTTTAAATAGCTGTCACCGTTTGCAAGTTATTGAATTTTAAAATCCATCAGTCATTTATGGGACGCCCGGTATATATATATATACATAGCGGGAGAGATAGATAGATAATATGATCTTCTGTTATGTAGGATATATTTAAATAAAGTTTCTACTGTAGTTTCCTAAACTGAAATTCAACATATATCTATTTTGATGCTTACATTTCTTTGTCAGGTAACTATATCCGAAATAACCATACACATGTGCGTGACTGTAAGAGATATTTTTTTTCTTTTACTAAGCAATTTTTTTATTATTGTATCTAATATTTTTTTCAAGGACACAGTCCAACTATTTTTATTTATTTTTATCAAGTGACGGGATTTATTTTTTATTAAATTTTTCGTGATAATATCATGATGATAGTTATAATTCAGTAGCATTTCAGTAGTGTCAGTTTTAATGGTTTTGTCAACATGGCCAATCTGGTTTGTGTCGAGAAAAAAATGAAAACTTAAATGAATTAAAAATAAATGAAAAAAAATATGACTCCAGCTTTGTCCGAATTTCACCGTCTGAAGTCTGTCTATGCTTTAACAAAAATCAAAATGTCAGAAAATGGGTGTATTTTTTATAAAGAAAATGGAATTTTTAGTTTAGAAAATGAGGTGTATAGAATTTACTGTTCATGAATACGCAACAAAATTTTGTTACATTATGGCGTATGCACAATAATAGCTTGGAGATTATTAATACTATTATAATATTATTTTAAACATATTGAAGTTACCTATATGTATATACAGGCTACAATATGCTATCTATTGCCGACCTTTAATTTCTCAACTATTGGTCGTAAACATATAGTTCCAATTGCAGAAATGTTTCAAAAAAGGTTAAGATTCATGTTGTTGTGTTGATTAAAGTAAAAAATCATTTTTATAAAAATTACAAAGCCTAACTCTTCATTCTTTCCCCCAGTACCTATAGTTTTATTTAATAAAAGTTTACACATACTATAATTATATACAGATATAACACAAAAAATTCGACTTCTCTACGAGAAAAATTGACACACTTATTAAACTTCTGATTTTGAGTTTTTTTCAGATTCTTTTCCCATTTATTGAGGAATATGTTAAAAAATTAATTGAATTAATTCGAGATCGAAATCCCTTTTTTGGGTGAAACCATCTTTAGCCAGTATCGCTACACTGTAAAACATTTGTGTAACGTTTCACCATAAACTTTTCTACCAAAAACTGAACCGATTTCAAAAGCTACTGCAAAGTGAAAAATATTTTTTTTTACAGAATAGTATTAAGAAATTAAATTAAGAGCGTAGTATTTATCATGCGTATTATAATATTTATGTAGATTAATTTGATTTTTTGAAGTCGGTGCCAGCCAAGCCAAGTTACTTGTAATTTTCCAATACGCACGCATCTAAGTATCTATGAGGTTTTTTTTTTTTTTTTTTTTTTTTTTTACGATTTAATATTTAGTTAAAAATTTAACTTTATTCTTTTACGATTTTCATTGGATATTTAATTTTAATTTTGAACTTGGCTTGGCTGGCACCGGCTTCAAAAAATCAAATTAATCTACATAAATATAATAATACGCATGATAAATACTACGCTCTCAATTTAATTTCTTAATACTATTCTGTAAAAAAAATATTTTTCACTTTGCAGTAGCTTTTGAAGTCGGTTCAATTTTTGGTAGAAAAGTTCATTTTTGACTTTTTAGTTAAAAGTTATCGATTTTTTGAAGCCAGTTAATAAAAATTATAATAGGGGAAAAATCACTGTAAACCATACACGTATGTCAGGAGGGGGTTCGAACCCACGATCTCTTTCAAGAACCAGTAATCAAATCTGCTGTCTTACACCGCTCAGCCACCTGACTGCACTCCATTCTGCGAGCTTAGTCATGGTCCATGTTACTTTTAGTTTGCGAGAAATCACTAATTTTATCAGTTTTTACTTAATTACTTAAAAAATACTGAACCAATTTCAATGAAATGGAAGAAGTACCAATGGAAGAGTAGCCTCTTTCATTAAACACAAAAAACAAGTTCATCGGTTGGATAGATTCGGAGTAATCAGTGAACATACATAGAAAAAATACATTCGCGCCGAATTGATGACATCCTCTCCCTTTTTGAAGTCACTTAAAAAAATATATATAACACGGAAATTTTTTTTGTATACTATACACATATGTCAGGAGTGAGGTTCGAACCGACACTCTCTTTCATAGCCAGGGAATAAATCTGGTGCCTTAGACGCTCGGATGTCCGGACTTCATTCTCTTCAGAGAACTTATTCAATGTCATGTTACTTTTCGCAAGTCTATTCTCTCTTTGAGTACTCTTTCACTGATAAAGTATTGAATTAATAGAAATCTCTGATACTCTGTGGTAACGGTTAAATACAAAATATTCCTAATAGCATAATTAGTATTTAACTTGTTAAATATATATTTAAAAATTATAATACGGTAAAGTTTTTGTATGCACGTACGTAAAGAGTGGGGTTCGAACCCACGCTGCCTTTCGAAAACCAGATCTTAAATGAAGCGCCTTAGACCGCTCGGCCATCCTGGCATCAGTAAATATATTCGACATCCATATTACTACTGATTTGCGAGAAATCACTAATTTTATTAGTTTTTGTCTAATTACTAAAAAAGTACTGAACCAATTTCTATGAAACGGAAGTGGTACCAATTCGAGAGCAAGCTCTCTCATTTAACACCAAAATCAAGTTAATTGGTTGGATAGTTTCGGAGTAATCGGAGTAATAATACGCGTTGAATTGATAACCTCCTCTCCTTTTTGGAAGTCGGTTAATAAAATGGGTGTCAGCTTTGCTGCCTCCCATTTTATGGAGTTATTATTCTCCTACATAATGGTGTAATTTAGGCATATATTAGTGGTGTAACATTACAATGTTACACCGGTTGTATCGGTTAAAATACTCCTTAAAATTGGAGGAAGAATGTTACTTATAAAATGGGAGGCAGCAAAGCTGCCACTCATTTTATGGTGTAACGTTACTGAAATAATTTACAGTGCATATCAAGATATCACCAAAGCGAGTTTTTGCATCTGAATATTTTAGTTAAATTTATGGCGGTCAAATAACATTTAATAGTTAAAGCAGGTATTGTTTGTTATCGTAAAATCCAAGCAAAACCATAAGCCATTTGAGTATGCGTCAGGTCTGTTTTCATTTTAGGGTCATTCCACATCAAATTAAGCAGTAAAAAATCAATATGTAACACGCCATTACATATTTTAATAAGATTGTACGTAATTGTTCTTCCTATTAAGATATGATAAACTATTTTTGACTCGTAGATAAATCAGTTTTCGAGAAAAAAATGATCAAATTTTGAAACTTGCATTACTTGGCATACTTATATATGTATACATATATAGGGATATATATGAACACTTAATGGGTATCTCTTGATATATGTAAATTATGTAGACTATCGAAGAAATTAAACAATAATTGAACTATTGATACCATGAAGAGTAATTGCTGAAAATGGATTTTCAATCAGATACTTATTTTAAAACTGACTAATTTTAATAAATACTGCGTGTTCTGTATATATGCTATAGTTTATATACAAGGCTATTCAGACATTTATCTGGCTACGTTTATACACGAACATTGCTCAGTGGGCATTTTCAATTGTGCTGTTCTTTTAATGAAATTAACTTTTAATTTACTACGTAGTTAAAATGCGTTTCTACAGATAATATACAGGTCTGCACAAAAGTAAAATCTGATATTTTCCCCCATTCTTCCTGCATATGCCGAAATTAGTTCTAATAAAATCATGTAAAATTATCACAATAACGAAACAGACATGGAAATATGATACCAGAGCAAGTGGAATTTTAAAACATTTGCAGATTGCTGCTGGATAGTTACAAGGAGAACCAAAAACAAATTCAATAAAAAAATTGAAATCAATTTTCAGAATGTAATTAATTATTTTCTACTAAGAAAATTAAAATAAATAAGTTTGTATAAATCACATTTTTTTTTTCGTTTTGTTTATGTGCTATTGCTGAAGAACAAATCAATTTCTCATTTGATATTGTAAATTTTATTAATTTAAATGTACTTTCTCAAAAGGAGAACTTGCTTATCAATCTTAATGACTTTTTTACTATCAATAAATTCAAATTCATCAAGTCACGCATTTTATTTTCCAGTAAGAAAAATGTTTTGTATATTTTTCTCGACCACTTTTATTTATGAAAGTTTTTTTTTATTTTTATTTACATGTTTGTCATAATTTGTATCTTACTTTGAAAGTTTATTACCATGCACAAAATAGCTTCATTGTGTATTCCTTTATAGTCAGCAATCAGAAAAATCCAGTTACTTACAGCATAGAGAAATCTACCCTTCTAAAGCTACCCAGAACACATTTATAAAAAAAACTTATCCTACTCGAAAACTTTATTAGAATCATTGGATACTTTTTATGTAAGATGAATAGAAAATAATGAAGACAACAGTATAATAATCTACATGTTTCCTATTTAGTTTATATAGATACAATGTAATTTAATTTGTTATTTCCGAGTAAGTGTAGTTTTAATGTGGGAAATATTTATTCTGCAGAAGATATATAGCATTTGTACGGTACGTGAATTAAAATAATTTTGGACTTTCATTTCATAGTACTTGTTTATTTTTTTTTCAATACATTCCAGGATTTTTATTATTATTTACATCAGGTTATTAGAGTAGTACCTGCTCTAAAGAACACCTCTGAATAAGGGCAACAAGGGACAATTATATTGGTCTCCATCTTTAAATAAGTATATTTGTTTCTTATTAAGAGACATTTCAATTTATGAAGAGTGTAAAGAATTTTCACAAACAAGATAAAAGTGAGAAAAAAAATAAGTTTCTCAAGCAATATAAAAATATATCCCTGTTTTAGTAATGTTTTGAGGTTTTAAAAACACGCTTTTTCATAGGGAATGGTAGATTTCTAAGAAGAAAACGATAAAAGATATTTATATTGAAAACAGCCAATCAATAGAAAAAAAAGGAAAAATACACTATGAAAAAGCTAATTGTTGTGCAATCTTCACATTTTCATAAATCAAAATACATTTTTTAAACAGATACCAATAGAAGAGGCGTGAGTAAGACAATGCAATCAATTGCACGAACCAATGAAATAGAGAAGGGGATCAGATGAAAGAAGGTCGTGCCAAGATAATTGGGTCTTACGACAGCGATTAGATTGAAAATTTATTTTTAGGCGCGTCCATAATGTAAAAACCTAGCACCTACAGTCGTCGTTCAGTTCATCCGTACGTCTGCCTGTCTGCTTATAACAGAGCAAAAAGTAACCAATTGAATCATTTAAAAATGAAAATATATAATTGGCACATAATTATGTGAAGTCATTTCAATTTTGGGGAAAATAGGATATACAGTTCAATTAGAGGTATTTTAAAAAGTATTCCTCTACATTGCGGCCAATGAGAAAATAGTTTAAAATGCATTTTAATGAAGTTACATTCTTTCTAGTGTAACAAAATTCTTATGCATCTACAAAGCATACATTAAAATATACATTCGTTACAATGAGTGATGGAAAGAGTATTTATTATTCATTTACAGAGCCACGCAAAACTATTGCGTTACATAATGATAAAAGGAGAAACATTGAGATGCGTTTTAAATAAATTAAACTATTTAGCATTTTATGCAATTGATATACTTTCATGAGATTTAGTTCCTTAACAGTAGTTTCATGTGAGTTTGTTGAGTTATTTCCTGTACAATAAAAAGCAGGTATTATTTACAGAGACACACAAATGGGACACAATTTCAATATCATGCTGTATCCAGAGTACTATATAATACTACAACACAATCCGAATATTTGAAAACTTCAATATAGTACGATGCACCTCCTTGACTATGCCTGACGTGTAATTTCCGCATGTTTTAAGTGTGTTATTTTTGAAGATCCAGCATGACCTCAAGAACGAAAACATTGAATTCCTTGAAAAAAATTCCAATTAAAAACAAACATGTTGACATGCTTTAAATAAATTTATTCGTGATTAACGTCATTGTAATCAATTCCATACATACTGCGGTTTAAACTTCGTACCAAAGTAATGAAACAGAAAGATGGTATTAGAAGGACAGAACTTCAAATATAACAATATAACTTAAGATTTTGAGTGCTCCAGATGACAAGATTATTTTTAACATTCGGAAAATGTAGAATCTTTCCTCTAAAGTCAAAGCAGTGTCATTATATATCAAATTACGCACGAAAACAGGATTTTACAACAAGGTTTAGTGTTACCAATTACCTTTCAACGAAGCGCGAAATTAGCCAATATGAAATTTAAATAGTAGAAAAAAATATCTGACAATCAATCGAATGAATGTTTTACACAATCAGGAATATGCGGTACTTGCAGTGGGTTGTGGGATTTGGATTTTCATTAAATATACATAAAATGCATTAAAAGCAATGAAAGAATAAAATAAACTAATGAGGTTTTGGGGAAAATGTTGCTTTTATCAGATTAACCTTTTTTTTAATTTATGTTTAAGAAAAACAAAGAAAGCGTAAATTAAATATATGGAATTAAATATAATAATTATATTAATATATTATTAAAAGACAGCGGAAAATGTAGATATTATAAGAACTCTGAAATAATTAAAATCTAAATTTTTTATTACTTATGTATATAATATAAATGATACAGATCGTCAAATAACTACACAAACAGTTATATAAAGTATGACATTTACGTATTTAAATAAGGCTTTGATTCAAAGGCTTCACATAAATTTAGGTCACAATAAATCCCAAAAAATCACAAAAATTTCGAATGTGCCAGGTTAAAATCAAGTTCAAAATTTAGTAGAAGAAATAAAATTTAATAGTGTATCATTGCCAACTTCAAATTAATTTGAAAATTACGCACCGAAACGTTTTAACTTTTTAATATCCATATATATTTTATTTTCGTGGAGGATCATCTTTTTGCTATAATATGTACATCACTAAACTTTGGAACAACTTAAACAATATTTTTAAAACTATTTTCAGTTTAGTTAAATTCTAAATAATCATTTATTGATTTCAGGTTTATTTAAACAAACCTAAAATTAGGCATCGAAATAAAAAAGTGTGGGTCTAATAGTTAAATATATTGACATTAGAGATAATATTGAAGCATTCATTTCTAAATTTAAAACGCTTGATAAATATATCTTAAACAATAAAATTAAGAATTATTTTAATTAATGGTATTTTGACGTAAATTTAATCATAAAAACATAAACAAAATTTAAAGGATTTAAAGATGAAGCTTTCTTCTATTTTACGTGACATACTTACCTTTTTACAGGCGAAATAAAATATGCTTAATACTAGAGCTACCAAGACCGTCATTTTGACGGTTTTCAAATTTCATACTTAAAATTTTTATATAATTTATGTATTGATCTAGAATTTTATGACACGACTTTTAATGTTATATAAGAATAATTAAATAATCCTATTAAGTTTCCACTGACACATTTTAAGTTCCATAATGAGTATGACCTACACCTATTTATACTGAGACCCGTCAAAATGACGGCCTTGGTAATTAAGGGTGGGTTACCCAGGGGTTCGGGCGGACTTCCTCATTTTTGACATACCTGATAATTTTTCTTCTTTCCGCCGATGCGCATTTCTCTTCAGGTTTCTATCAAACGTAAGTACAACAGTAATTAGTAATTATAAACAGGACATGAACATTATCAGTTGTACTTCTAACGTGAGCACAAGAAAAAATCTTGCTCTTGGTGAAAAGTGCAATTCGTACAAAAAATCTGTGTGTAATCTTTGAAAAGTGAAATCTCGGAAAATAGTATGAACATATTTCTGTATAAAAATAATATTTATTTATTATAAGTTCTGGGCAACAAAGAAACAATTTCCAGAAAAAATTATTCGAAGAAATGAAAGAAATTACTGGTATAAATGAAGACTGTTCAGACACTAATTCAAGTAATAGTAATTTGGACATGCCTTTTGTAGAAAATAAAACTGATTTTTCAGACTATGAAGATGAAATATAAGTACGAGATATTGAAGAAAGTGAAGAAGATGAATATCAAAGTGAAGATTCCAAAAATAAAGATGAAATTCCCTAAAAGATCCTCAAACGCAGAAAGCGATTGCGAATATGTTCAGATACTGTTCGATAGCCAAACAGAAATTGATAAAAGACTAAAGAAAGAACGTTGCTCTCGAAGGTACTGAATGGGAAGAATTAGGGAATGTTGTGTTGGTAGACTCCCATCACATAGCACATACTATATTTAAAGATATTCCAGAGAAACTAGTAATGCGAAGTGAAATATTACGCTTGGTAATGTTATCAGTGTGTATCAGACATATAATTGGTTATCTAATGATGAATCACATAAAAGCTTGCACTGAGCTCGAGAACAGAAAAATTTTGCAGAAAGACGATTGGAAAATTACAATTAACGAATTATATGGGTCTGTAGCTATTTCGTATACTGAAGAATACTATGAAGCAAGAATTTTAAAATTATCCTATTTGTGATAAAATAACAGAGACCTACTTAAATTCATGAAATTATAAGTAGAAACAAATTTTCAAAAATTTTAAATTTGACGTTTTGACAAAAAAGTGGAGTGTTCGCTTACAAACTGACAATTTTGGATTATGTCCTTTATTGATAATCGCCAAGATTGTTACAAACTAGATCAGAATGTAAGTGTAGATGAACAGTTGTTTTTCACAAAGGCAAGATGCAATTTTCTGTAATATATGCAAAATAAACTGGACACATTTGGAATTAAATTTTAGTTAGCTTTAGACATGAAAAGTATATATATTATAAATGGCTTTTCCTATATAGGCAAAGAGAAACTCTGGCCATCAGAAGTAACTTTGAATGAGTTGTAGTTTTGAATCTTGTAAAAAGTTATTAAATTGTGAGAGAACTATAACAACGGATATTTGTTTAAACTATACAACTCGCAGAGAAGTTACTGGCCAAACAAAAGCAAGACTTATTGGAATATAAGAACACATAAAAGAGAATTGCCGAAAATAGCTATAATTATAGAAAATATCATGGCTATGTAGAGACTACAGAGTACTATCTACAGAGTCATGTAGATGGCCCTTGCAGATATTTAAAAATATTTTGGATTTGCAGCAATCAATGTGTGGATTTTATTTAACCTCCTCAGTCCTGAGACCAACTTTGAGTCTTAAATTTTAAAAATTTCCTGTTAAATTGGTTTTAAATACTCTGAAAAACAATGAAAAAATGCTGAAAAAAAATTTATTACTTTTTTTATTAGAAAATTAGTGTCGCCTACAGGCGACATCCGGTCATAGTCAAGTACGATATGTTAAATACGAAGTATAAATTTATGTATACATTTATATTTATTTTACGATCAAATAGCATTTTAATATTATAGTACACATTTATAATAATACACAACATATTTTTAAGATAAAAAAATTAATTTATCATAGAGAAACAACATTTATAATAGTTTGAAAATTAAATTGTAATAATATAATTTTTTTAGAAATAACTGAAATTTAAAATAAAAAATATATTTATACAATTATTGCAGATACTTTCCTAAATATCAGTAAGAATTTTTAAATCATTTTTTAAAATATTATTTTTTGTGAAATAATTTGAAACATTGTCTGTCTTCTTGCAGACATAAAAAAAACTTTACACGCAGTGCATCGAATCCTTGCAGAATAGGATTTACAACCAGGCATCCTACATCGGTTTTTTGTGGGTGGTTTGGGTATCTCAGGAAGATGTGAAACCTTTTTTGCAAAGGAGTGGATGGCAAAGAAAATTTTTTGATTATATCTGTTTTTCTGTGGTGTTGATGGCTCACTAGGAATATACTCTGAGCCACTGCATTCCTCTGTGTCATAGAAAAGATATTCTTGTAGATGAATTCTGATTGCAAGATAGTCTAATATTTCCTTCTTTGTTCTATTGAGCAACGTTTGGTGACCTCTATATTCTATCCAACTGGCAGCTATGGCAAAATAAAAAAAAATGCATAATGATTCTTATGGTCCATTTTTTTGTCCTTGCATGTATTCTATAATAGCTTAGAATTCGGTCAAAGAAATCAACACTTCCAATAAATTCATTGTACTTTTTTACAATGGATGGACGATTCACTGGCACATATTCTTTATCCTTTTTCGACCATCGCTTACATATATCTTCAGGATGCTTACCGTCAGCTGATGAGGCAAATATAACTGGTTTGCCATTTAACTGGTTTGCCACTATCAAACCATTTCAGGATACAAATTTGTCCATCATTACGAATTCTTTGGTCAACTGAACTCCGTCCAAGCTTTTTAATCTCAGAGTCGTATTTAAAATTTACATTTGGGGATATGTTACTCTTTCGTAGAGTACCTGTTCCCTGACATTCAGCTTTACAATGGAGGATGTATAATAAAGAAATTGATGAAAAATATCTGTCCATATAAAAGATGCAGCCTGGAGGTAAATTCTCTGTATTTTAAGCACTACTTTTCCACCAGTATCTAAATATTTACCATCATACTCAGATATATCTGTATTTATTTTGTCTCCCGAACCTTGATATATAAAAAAGTCTAATGGAAGACCATCTGGAGCTGCGGCTATAAGACCTTCAATCCACAGGGATTTGGTTTTCCTTTAAAGAATTGTCTTTCTGGCGCATGACCATAAAAAGGAATAATTTGTTCATCTATATCTACGGCTGAGGATTTTTTATTCGACAAACATCCTGATAAAACAGTTTGGACAATAGGTCTGACTTTCCAAAATTTTTCGTCAGCCTTTTCTTCATCGTTTACTGTGAGATCGTCTCTTAGTTTTAAAATGTTTCGTATTAAAAAGTATCTATCACGTGGCATGTTATCTGCTATGACTGAAACGCGGGTTTCTTTTGACCAGTACATTCGTATTCTAGGATATTTTAGGTAGGACATTATAATTGTAATAGCAATAAATTTTTTTATCTCAGATTTTGTAAGGAAAAGGCTTTTTCCACTGTCCACTAAATACCTGCGATTTGTATATTCAGACATAATATTTATTAGCTCATTTGGTATATACTTACGAAAATAGTTCTCGGGGGATAAATCTACACTGTTTTTGTTACTTTCAACATAGGGTGGAGAAGGGGCAGAGGAATAAATTCATCAGTTACACTTTTCCAATAAGATCTTCTGGAACCTTCTGAGACTTTAGACGCAGAGGAAGCTGTATGAATTTTTGAAGGGGAGATCGAAGAGACTGGTATAAGTTTCCTTGGACTGATTGTTTTCCTCCGAGTGTTTATTGAAGCTGTCTCAATTGATTTTTGAAGTTTTGGAAATTCAGTGGACCCGTTTGCAGCTCCTTCTTCAGATTCTTCTTCAGATGAGGATTCCGATTGTTCATTTACAGGACAAAATAGAGGATCTATTACATTATCTTCGTCATCCGAGATATCCAGATCTGATGTCTCATCGTTCCAAATTTCTTCAAACCACCTCTTAAAATTAGGATTATCTGTAAAAAGTATATATTTGTGTATTTATTTATTTATAAAATTTGAAATCTGGTACTAAAATGCATACAATTAAACATGAATAATTTTATGATTTAATTTTTTGTTTTGTATTTTTTTTAATTTGCACACTGTAATACTTGTGCATATATTTACACAGACACACACAAATGTACACATAAACATATATACATATTATTAAACATTGTTATAAATACATCTGTAATAAACTGTATAAAATTTTTACAATAAAAAATTAATTTAATAGTTTTTAGAGTTTTTTTAGATAATTGCTTTTTATGTTTTACCTTAAAATTATAATCAATTTTTAAATTCCACATTAACAAGGTTTCTAAAAATTAATAGACCCCAAATCAAATTCAGTTTATCTCAAAATAAGAAATAAAATTCCATGTTTAATTTGAAACTGTTCTCACACTAGAAAATAAAGAAAATAATTAGCTGTATGCTTCAAGTCATAATATATCGTAAGATGGAGTTACATTGTGACACCCCATCTAGTTTGCGCATTTCATGTTAGAGTTTCAGAAAAAAAATCTTTAGACTATGTAGAACTCTGTAACGGGAGGCTTCAATGCTGTTTGCTTTTCTACCACACAGCACAGAGCGGGATGTTCAAAATACAAAAACTACACCACGTGCCACAATTTTACTCCACCTGTCACAAAGTAACCACATATTACAGTAAGTGAATCTTTATAAAAATACTGAATTTAAGTTCAGAAAAAAGTTCTAGTAACAACTTCAGAAAATTCACTTTTGTTTGACTATGACCGGATGTCTCCTACAGGAGACACTAAAATGACCTTGCTTTTTTTAACGCTTAGAATACTTATACCTCAACACAAATGATATCATTAAAAAGAACGATCTTTATATTATAAAATCCTAGGCTGAATAAATTTTAACAAAATTATTAATAACAGATAAAAGAACTTACCTGTACGCATGTGAGTAATTTTTCTTCTTTTTGGCGAAACCATTTTTGCATGCCGCTAAATGAACGAAAAAATTTATTTTGGTAACAAAAAGTCATTTGGCAATATGCTGCAATCTATTAACAACAATGGGAACCAATTTTTGTAAGTCTGGGATAGAAATCTTGAATGAGGTAAAAGTTTTTGTAAGTACTATTTAGTGTCTCCTCCAGGCGACATCAGGACTGAAGAGGATAAAGAGACTTGTAATGTAAATATAGTTAGAAAGCAATTTTTATCTCAATTATGTAAAAAATTCTCCAGTGAATAAAAGTGTTGCAGAAAAGAAGTTTCTTCCCGAAAACAAGAACGGAAAGCAATGGATTATCTTCCAGAAAACTAAAACAAAACTCCTTATGAACGGAAATCTAGCTAAAATCAAGTGTGCAAAAACAACAGAGCGATTTATACCAGCAATGTATGCAACAAATATGTTATTGTCACGTATTCACCTTAGATAACAAGTACATGTAAAGTACGTGGCTCATAATTATTTCATACATATCAAATGTGCTATACCATAAATGCAAATAGAAACTGTTTTATTTTATTTTATTATTATTAATTATGAATTGTTATATTAAATATTGTTTTTGTTAAATTATTTTTTTATTTACATAAACATAGTTACATGTAATTGTCGCAAGGGTTCATTAAAGATAATATGTACTTGTAAAATATGTGCCTCATAGTCATTTCATACATATGAAATATGCTATGTTATTAAAAGTAAATAAAAACTGTTTTTGTTAGTTTTTTATTAATAATTAATGAATTATTGTAGTAAATGCTAATTTTGTTAAATTATATTATTTTATTTACATTAATAAAATCAGAAGTTACAATGAATAGCATGATCAAAAGTCCGTCAATTTGACGGCTGCGGTAAAACTAGGTATATATCCAACATCGGTAGCTCTCGTGTTAAGAATAAGATTGGTCCTTTGCCAAAATGTAACGAAAATTAATGAATCAAAAAATCTATTATCGAGATAATTATGTTTACCGCTAATTACGTCCTTCTTATGATCAATATGATAATTAGTTTGAGCTTTCTTAAAGAACACAGATTTTTGAATAGTACATAAAATATGTTACAACTATGATTTCTAGAAAATAATTTACCTTTAGTTTTCTTCATATTTCACAATATGATTTACTTTAAATTATGAAAAAAAAATATTTTTTCATCATATTTAAAAAAAAAGTATGTTCCAGATACATTTTTATAATATGTGGCAAATAAAATGAGACAGTGTAAAATAATTTTACTTTTTTTGTTAAAAACATAAACTCAATTAACAAATAATTACATTTTTATTTTTACTCAGCGTAAAATGTTTCATTCATTATTACTAAATATTATTTATGTGTATATGTGTGCATGAAAGAATAATTTCGCAAGCTTTCGTGTGTCATGTATGTCATGAGGTATATATGTTGAAAATTAAATAAAATTGCTTGAACAGACATCAGTGACTATTTCCAAGAGTGAAATGATAAATATATTTTGCAATAACATAATATAAGACATAATATAATAATAAAGCAAAAGAAATTGCAGAGAAAAGAACATGAGAATTTTTTCCATTTGCTCAGACAATTAACATGCCAGTGTATTTCATTCTACTTGAAATTAAAGATAGTATTCACAATAGGATGTTTATGGCTTCTTTTTGTTTACAATTTTAAATAGCAAATGCTTTACGCTCTTTACTTAAGGTGTTCTCCAACATTATCTTAATTCTAGTAAATCCATAGTTCTTATCGTCTAAAATTTTTACATTTACTAAATTCTTTGAAAAGGTTTAACTAAAACTAAAACTGCAAGACACAGAAAGAACAAATTTGAGGGGGGTAGTCTAAATCCTGATATTTTGTATAAAATTGACTCCTAAAAGATATTAACAGAGTAAATGTAGGTTAAATCATATTTCACGTAATCTTTAAAATTTCATATAATTATAGTTGGTGATAATTTCCTCATTACAAATTTTCCATCGTGTATGAAAGCATCATTAATGTTCGATCATTCACTTCGATTTTAATTACCCTTCTAAAACACCTTCCGCAACATATATTTTAAAGAATCTTACTTTGAAAATGCGAGCCATTAGTTTTAGTTTCTTAGTTTATGTATTTGGAAGTGATTTGATGGTTCACGATATTCAATACAAGTCTTGATTTCTGTATCAGATAAAGTTCAATAATATTACAAGCTATGCATAAGTCATTGCAAAAAACATGGAAATAAATATGCGTAATAAAAGGGAGCTTGGATACCAGAGTTTTTAAAATAATTTAAACTGAATTCATCTTAAGTTAAATAAAATAAATGCATATGACCCCAGACAATTATCTTTCTTCAGATTTACAATTTAAAAACGTATTTTCCTTTTTAACCGACTTCAAGGAGGAGGTTATGATTTCGACCTGTATGTATTTGTTGTTCACGCATAACTTTCGTAAATATGAACCGATTTTGATAATTCTTTTTTTGTTAGAAAATGTAAGACGCCCACATGGTCCCATTTAAATTTTATCAAATTCTTGCGATTAGAACTTTATTAAAAACAAAAACATTAAAATTCCAATTTTTTGAAGCAGTCATCCAATTAAAAGCGTTCAATTTTCAGTTAATCGCAGGCTTTCATGTCGAACACACAAGTCAGATATGTGTGTACAATAAATAAATAAAATTTCAGGCTATCACTCTTACACCGGTAGAAGATCATTTCAACCACTTTCAAGGAGTAGGTTATGATTTCGATCTGTATGTATTTCTTGTGCACTCATAACTTCCCTAAAAATGAACCGATTTTGATAATTCTTTTTTTGTTTGAAAGTATAAGATGCCCGCCCCATTTTAATTTCATTAATTTCTGATGATTAGAATATTTTTAAGTAAAAAGTGTGGATTTGATTAAAAAAATATAATGTTTTGTAGCAAATAATCTTCCATTGTTGCAACCGTTTTCAAATCATAAGCATATTAAAACTATGCATTCATATTCGTTAGCGCCAAGTTGTCACCAAGCTTGATTCTTTTTTGAAGTCGGTTACTATTTTTTTAAAAAAAGCATAATTATTATTCTGATTAGTTTCATTATTATTGTTGTATTTTTCCGTGTGCATTTTTCCTCTATATATTTAAAGTAACAACACGGTACGTTGTATACCGGGTTTCAAGTATTGGCCCCGGCTTCGTGTTCAAGACTCTAACTCTTTACACTCGAGAGAAGACTTTCATACGTTCCTAGTGTTGTCATGTGTCCTTCGTAAATCGGTACGTAAAATGCTTTGAATACACCACTAATATTTTACACTTAATTTATATGTTTTTTTTTATCTTAGATTATTCGGCCATTAGATAAGACAATTATAATTAATTTTAAATGCTATTATCCAAAGTATTTTAAACACCCAATTGCGCGGGACACTAGTGGTCAATGAGAATCATTTCTCGAGTTCAAATGATTAATATGCAAAGTGTCCCAGAAGTAATGGGATAAACATAACTAGGGGGTAGGGGACATAACAAGGATTCAGAATTGCATTGCATTCTATGGTTGGAAACGTTTTCTTGGCATGGTAATGACGATAGAAAACACAAAAAGAAAGGCTAGGAACAGGGATGAAAAACGTGTTAGGTATTCTCAGTGCTGCAAAAATACGAGTAAACGCTGGGAAATGTTGTGGAGCTTATTACTCTCATCGCGTCAGGTGTTTCGGATGTTTGGAACATTTCCGTTTTTTTAAACATTAGATCTTCCATGCACCAGAAATGCACTTCCATACATCACGTACCGTAGTCGTTATTTTAAATACCTACTTAGGTGATGACTGTTGTCTATTTAACGTTCATTTTTCTTACCTTTTTACTGTAAAATTGTCTTAATTGTACCAAGGAAAATAAATATATTTTCTCCTCTTATTCGTGTCCGTTTTTTTTTTGCATTTTGTGTCTTCAGTAACGTACTAGAAAAACGTTTCCGTCCATGGGTCGCTATGCAATTCTGAATGCTTGTCTCCCCTACCTCCCTTTAAAGTTTGTCCCATTACATCCAAGACACCCTGTATATTTACTTTTAACAAAAAAATCAAATTAATTTTTATGTGCTTAAATTTATTTTATAGATCAATGGAATAATTATTATTCATCCTATTTTCTGTCAGGGTGCACTGTGTTACTGCCAGCCGATGACGTTCCTAGCTATAGATTTTTTCGTAGTGAGGAAAAGCGAAGCTGGATTAAAGGCCAGTAAGGGTTAGTGTAAAGCAACCTTTCTCCCAGGTTCTTATTTATGCCCTGCCTATTTATTCACTACAGTTGGGTTACTGTAATGTTTGTCTTTAGATTTGTCTTAATATATATGTAAAGCCGTGAGAAAAAGTAAACATCCATATTCATTTATATGTTTAGAGTCAATTAACACTGTTAGTTTATGAATTGTGACGTCAAACGAAAGGTGCGAGTTGCACTTATGCATGGAGATGTTACAGATAATTTTGTTTACACTTAAAAGAAGATCAGTAGTTTAGCATTTATTTGCAATTAATAAACCATAAAGAAATGGGTACTTTAAAAATGAACATTTTACAGAAAGTCATGTTACAAAAATGCTGTCCATTATTAAATGTGTGAAACGTTTAATGTTGAATATTCAATTATATTTTGAAAATGTCAGTTAAACACATTCCCTAATGATTTAAATTAAATTGTATTTGTACCCGTGAATCTTAAAAGAGAAAAAAAGATGAAATGAAATAATCTGTTAATATGAGAAATGCATTAATAAGGAATATTACGTCATGCATTAAAACGATACAATTTTCACTGTTTTTCACGAAAATAATTTTCATTTCGGAAAATTTGAATGTAACGTCAAATGCTATAAAAGTAAAACCATTAAGGAAATTTGTTTATTCCTTACATCATTTGATCTTGTATAAATGCATATAAATGGGTGCGCAAAATTCTTTCCTTTTACTTTGTATGAAGTACTAGTCTATAAATATATATTAAAAAATCTGGATATTCTTATTAAAAAGTATAATAGTTTACATTCTCATTCCGTTTAGGTGCTTAAAAAAAGGAAGAAAGTATTTGTGAATAAACTATATGTGTTCCTGAATACACCTAAATATCAATCGAAACGTAAAATATAAGTTTATAAAATTCAAAGTACAATGGTTTTCAATGCCGTGTATCAGAAAGCTATATCCAAGGAGAAGGAGATTTCTAATTTCGAAATTAGAAGAAGGATGTTTTCCATAGCATTGTTGTAAAAGCCTGATGACATTTTAAACCTAACCATTTCAAACATGCTGATTTAAAGTGTGTTATTTATTTTAATTTTGAATATTGAAAATCTCAATCAGGAGATTATGGCAGGGATGGTTGAAATAATCGTAATCGATAAAGTTTTTTACCAAAAATAGAACCGACTTCAAAAACTACTGCAAAGTAAAAAATATTTTTTTACAGAATAGTTAATAAGAAATTAAACAAAGAGCATTGTATTTACGATGCGTTTTGTTAGATTTATGTACATTAAATTGATTTTTTGGAGTCGGTGCGAATCAAGCGAAGTTCAAAATTAAAGCTAAGTTTCTAATATTGAATAATTACATTTAACTTCGGTTGGCTGGCACCGACTCGAAAAAATCAATTTAATGTACATAAATCTAACAAAACGCATGGTGAATACAATGCTCTTTGTTTAATTTCTTATTAACTATTAAAAAAAAAAATTTTTTTTACTTTGCAGTAGTTTTTGAAGTCTGTTTTATTTTTGGTAAAAAACTTTATTTTTCACTTTTTTTTTATAGTAGCTTATGATTTAGAAAAAGGTTATAACAATCAATATTAATTTGCGAGAAATCACTAATTTTATTAGTTTTTGCTTAGTTACTAAAAAAGTAATGAACCAATTTTGATGAAACGGAATTGGTACCAATTCGAGAGCAACATATCAATCAAAATACATATAAATCGGATGGATAGTTTTGGAGTAATCTCGGTAAACATATTTAGAAAAAAATACATACGCGTCAAATTGTTAACCTCCTCCTCGTTTTTTGAAGTCGGATAATAATTATTAATATTTAATTTGTAAAATAAACGTATAAAAATTATAATGCGGAAAAATTATTGTACACACGTACGTCAGGAGTGGCTTTCGAACCCATGATTTCATTCCGGATCCAGAGATTAAATCAGGCGCCATAGACCGCTCGGCCACCGTGACTGTATTCTAATCGGTCAACATATTCATTGTCCATATTACTTTTAATTTGCGAGAAATCATTAATTTTATTAGTTTTTGCCTAATTACTAAAAAGAGTTTAACCAATTTGAGTGGTACCAATTCGAGAGTAGCCTCTTTCATTTGACACAAATACTAGTTTAATCGGTTGGATAGTTTCGGTGTAATCGGTGAACATACATAAGAAAAAAATTACATACGCGTCGAATTGATGATACCCCCTTCTCCTTTTTTATGTCGGTTAAAAAAATTTTAATACGGAAAAAATGTTGACATATGTGCTGTACACGTATGTCAGCAATGTGATTCGAACCCAAGATCTCTTTAAAGAACCAGAGCTTAAATCTGATGCCTTTGACCTCTCGGCTATCCTGACTGCAATCTATTCGGCGAACTTATTCAACGTCAATCTACTTTTCGAAAGTCTATTATTTTAGTACTTTTCACTGATAAAAAAATCTCTGATATTCTGTGCTAATGGTTAAATACAAAATATTCTTAATAGCATAATTAGTATTTAATTTGTAAGATGTATATGTAAAAATCATAATACAGATAAGTTATTTTATACATGCACATCAGAAGTGGGGTTCGAACCCATAATTTCTTTCGAGAACTAGAGCTTAAACCTGACGTCTTAGACCGCTCGGCCATTCTGTCTGCACTACGTTCAGGGAACTTATTCAACAATTTTAATTAGCGAAAAATCCCTAATTTTATTAGTTTTTGCCTAATTACTAAAAAAGTACTAAAGCAATTTTGATGAAATGGAAGTGGTACCAATTCGAAAACATTCTCTTTCATTTAAAACAAAATGACATAAATCAATTGCACAGTTTTGGAGTAATCAGTGAACATACATAAAAAGACATACATACGCGTTAAATTTATAACCTCCTCTCCTTCCTTGAAGTCGGTTAAAAAGCACTTCATTTCAATGGAAAAGAATGACAACCCGATTACATAAGATAGCCACTGCTATAATGATAATAACGATCAACCAAACTTCTATAACTGAATAATATCAACTTAAACAGGACAAATTATCTGGTTTTAACGGGATTGACATGCGTTGCTCGGTGCCCCAGTAATTATATGCATATTTTAATTTACGTTGGGGAGGCACTAAATTCCAGAAAACTAGAATGGTTGTTTTTCAGTGCTTATTTTTTTTTTAAATCTGCTTTCAATGAAATATAACAATAGAGTATTATAAAAACTATTGACTTGCTGTTGATACGGTTTATGCATATACATAACAGAAAACATTATCTAAACATGATTTACTACATATTGCTAAAATTAAGGGGCTTTTTTAATTTTATAAAATACGTTTGATTTTATGTAGACAAATTTTTAGACATTGAGGGGGAAGAATAGTTTAAATAAATTGCTTTTAACTGTACATCAGTGAGCAGTAAAGCATAAAAATATATTTCCTGTTACAGCTTATTTTCATATAATTTTCAATGTATCTTTATTTATTATATCTCATCTATTATTATTCATCAAGAAAATAACTTAAAATGTGTTCATTATTATTAGCCCCAAAATAGATACTATATGTTTTTAAGTTTAACAATTACATTTCATATTATATTTCTAAACAATATATTAACCTGTTTATATCGTATACCATTCAACTTATCTTTCATTCACAAGCAACAATTTTCTGCAAGCGCAGAGAAAATATTTATAATGATAATCGACAAACAGAAAATAGCTTTTAATAATAAAATACTTTAAAAATTTTGTTCTATTAATTAATAGGTAAATTTAAACAGTACTAATTTAACTCTAGAAAATATATTTTTTATTCTAGTTCAATTATGAGTAGAAACATACTCCTTCCGGGCTTAGTGTGTTTTATTTCCTTCGAAAATATTTTAGAGGAATGTTTGTTGAAAACGTTCATTAATAAGGTAATAAGTTCTTTGAAAAATGTATGCATTTCATTATTCGTAAAAGACTCACGACCAATAAATTATTTAAAAATAATGTTTTATTCACCACTAAAAGCTGAATTAGATATTTATATTTAATTCAAATGCTCAATACATATAAATAATATATTAATAAGTTTTCTGTAGTTATGAAAAATCATAAATGAATATTGCGACAAAAGGAGGCATCTTGTATAAATTTAAATTATTGTCTTGAGTTATATTGGATATAAGAGGAATTTTAATATAAATTCAAAAGCACACAGTGCTTCTTAATATCAAATGTACTATATCTTTCCTCTTAATCTTAAAGGCATCATGTGCCACTTAATTTCAACGACACGATGTACCTCTTAATTTCAAAGATACCATGTGCCTCTTAATATTCAGCGGCACGAAAGTTCTAAATGTATCTCTTATATCGGAGGTACAGTTTTAAGGGTGTCGATATGAAAATCATGAATGAATAGTTGTTATTTTTACACTAATAAAGAAAATTGAAAAATTTATGAAAACACAAAAATGTAACATGGTTATATAATTACAATAGTCTGTGTTTGTATAAAATGAATGTGTTTCATTGTTTGCTAATTCGATGTGTTTCATTTCTAGAGAAATAAAAAATTACTATTAATGACTATTGTTAAAAATATATTGTTATGTGAAAGAATGATACATAAAATAAGGCTTTCAGGATTATCAAATATTACCAAATGTCGATGGATAAATCTGATTTGAGACATTTTATCTTACATTTATATGTGAACTTTTCTAATTTTTCTGCACCTTCTGCCATATAAAGAACATGTTTTACCTAATATTTTTCAACGAAGATTTGAATTATTTTTAAACTCAGAATCAGTATTTTAAAAATATATATTTAAGGGCTAAGCAGAATGCTAAGTAAAAAATAATCATTTTTTAATACATAATCGAATAAAAAAATGATATTGGCATACAACAAAGGTATTTTTAAAGAAATTTCTTCTAAACATTTTTCTATACTAGTTTTTTGAAATGTGTTTTCATATAAAAATTATTTAATTGCATTTGTCCTGTTAAAAATTTGATTTTAAATTTGTGACGGTATATACATGCTGGGTGTCATTTGTCACGTTATATGCAGACATACTCATTAATTTAGGTTAAAACAACACAGTTTATTAAAATGATAAGGGCTAAAGGAAAGTGGAGCAAGTCTATAATTTCACTCACTGAGAACACTATGAAAAGCTAAATCATACTCACAGGCTTCGGTCTAGCTCAGTCGGGGCACCGTCTAACACTTGACACTATTTCCTGGCTGATCTACTAAACAAATCTTAATTTCACAGCCCGTGGCTGTGGATATTTCTTTATTTACTCAAATAATCAAAACGGAACGATTCCAAACTTTCTTACCAAGGCCGAATCTTTAATCCACTATCTGAACTCCTGTCCGCTTTACTGGAGGCCGTAGCTATTCTCTAATCGTCAGCACCTTACTAAACAATCATCAACTTCGTTGTCCAATGGCGGAACACACACAGAGGCTGCTGGCTGCTGGCTACTGCCAGGAACACACAGACGCTGGCTGCTGGCTAAGGCCAGAAACACACACACCACAAACTCACACCCAAGCTTTTATACGCGACAAACTGAGATACTTCTCATTAACATAATACTAATAACCGCGAGCTAACTGCGGAATTCGAAAGAGCACACACACTCTAGAAAGTTAAAGTAAAAGAGAGGATAGATGTCACTTTTACGCCTACAAAATGTTAAATTATTGACGTCACGATCTCAGAAACACTAGAGTGCCTTTATGACTAAAGGTCACTCCCTCACAACCCCCCCCCCTCGAACTCCGCAGAGAAAAAGGGCTGGGCTAAATGCATGCCCAGAACTTTTTCTTGTTATAAATTTAGAGCCGTAATAAAACACAGTGATGGGTGAAATTTAACTCCGAAATATAACTTTTAAAATATTAACTTTAACCCATCACAACCCAAAAAAAACTCAGTTTGCCTCAAATAATCACATATTCAAGCCGATCCAGTGGCGTGGTCGGTAGCGTGAGCTCCTCCCACACCGCTGGACCCTGGTTCGAGTCCAGCTAGCGGCATGGGTGTGCGGGTGTTGTCCCTGTGATGTGTATTAAAATGTATGTACTGGATTTCTTGTAATAATAAAGTGTTCTGTATTTGTTTCTGTGGTTTATGGATCATTCGAGGTAACAGCCATTGTAGCTATAGACCTCAAAGCATTGTTAACTCAAACTCAAACTCAAACTCAAACTCACATATTCAATCCAATCATTCTTCTATCTTACAAATAGCCTCCGTAAAACTTCCAAAAACTCGTAAAACTTTCAAAACTAATTACTTCTTCTCTCAAAACAACCCACTCCACTGGGAGTGCTAAAATTTCTCAAAACACTAACCTTCCGAAATTTTCCTCAATATTGCAATGCAACTATAACTTTACCCAAAAATTTCTCCATAACTTTCAATATACTAGAATTCGCACCAAGTCCAAAAAAAACCCAATGCGCAAAAACTTTCCTCATCCAAATTCCGACTTCATCTAAAATTACATTTACTTCATACTAAACTAACTCTGCTACTACGTAATACCTACATCCCCACTAGCCAATGAACTAACTCCCAAACTTCTTCAGACTTAACTCCACTTGAACAATAATTGGGGCACATACGTACAGCGGCATATCGCTGTGCTTATGCAACAATCAAAAAATATCAAAAATTTACAAAATGACGTCATCAATCTCTTCATCTGTATTAACTAAAAGAAAAATAGCAGAATCAATACATAACAACAGGTATACTTCCCTGCAAGAAAATCACATTAACATTCAATTTTAATACAACACAATTTCAAATTCAAATGCAGCTTAAAACTTCGCAATTTGCGGAAACCATTTCCAACTAAAGTACAAAACGCAACTCATAAAACACGAACGATAAGGAGAAAGTTAATTCATTAAATGTTAGTATCAGAGATAGAAACGCGTGTCAAGGACTTCTTGACCGCAAAACACGTGCGCGCCTGAACCGCGGCGCGTGTACAAAATAACCCAAATTACTATCTGTACTTTCTGAAAATTTAAACATACATTAACATACATTTTATAACACATGAACAATAACAATATAGTAACATTTTAAACAAATAATATAACAATTTAACAATAGATCCAGAATTTTTAAAAAGCAGTTAAGACCAAAATTTTCAACATACATAAAACTAACAATTTTGCAAACAAATTTTGAACACAATTAAGCACTAAACGTGAGTCCGTCAAAAAATTCCAAAAATGGCCAAAAGTACAAAACAGTCTCTCTGCTTTCTATTCCTTCACATTGCTACCACATATATGCACTCTAATAGAAATTTAATAAAGAACATTATCACCCAATCATAGAGATGATTCACTGCTAGCAGGCTTCATACTGCAAGATGGCTTTCTCCTCCTGTCCCAAAAGGCTTGTACGAAGGATCTCTCGTCATCAGAACTGTACGGCGACGCCACAGTTGACTGTCGTGCCTGCAGCCTGGTTCTGAATGGATGCCGTGGAATACTCGTAGGTTCCACTCGACGACTCTGCTCTGGCCGGTTTGCTGGGTTCACTCCATGGCGAGGTTCACACTGTTGTTGCCGGTAATCTGAGAGTTGCCTCCTCTTTCTAGACGCACCCGAAGTTACCGAAGATCCTAGGCCACGTTTCTTTCCGGACCTATGTAGTTTCTTGTTAGGCAAAAATGCAGAATTTAAACTTCGCTTAACAGTTTTACGAGTGTCCAAACGAAATCTTTTCTGGGGATTAATCACTGAAGATGGTGAACTATTAGTTAATTTATGCTTGTGAGGTTGTTGTCTAATAGATGGAGGAACTGGACAATTTATAATTTGTCTTTTATGACACACAGAGTCCGATGTATCTGACACAGTTCTCTTATTTTTATTATACTTTGCTCTCGGATTGCTAGGCTTTCGACTTTCAATAACAGTCTTTGGAGCTGTTTGACCAAATTTTCTTCTTGAATATTGATGAAAAGAATTAGACGAAGAAGTGCTGGACTCGGGACACTCATTGGATCGGGAATTTCGCGAAACACCACTCGGCATATGAGAACCTTCACTACCATTTTCTCTAAACTTATACACTCTAACCTGATCCAGATTAACAGTCATTCTTTCACCATTGACATCAACAACCAAATTATTATTTCGAACTTCCAAAACCTCGAACGGACCTACAAACTTCGGACCAAACTTAGCTACTCTCTTTTGACGACTTGAACTTAACCAATGCTTTTCTACTAACACAAAATCTCCAACTGTCACTTCTAACTCCCTTCTACGCATATTATAATACTGAGCTTGCTTTTCTTGCGCTTTTCCCATTTGAATCTGAGCTTCCTTAACCAACCTCTCAATATCCTGACACATGTACTGACTTTCTGCATCTGACACCATAACTAACCTTTGGAATGGAGTAATAACTTTTCTACCCAAAAACAATTCAGCAGGCGTTTTCCCCGTTGACTCGTGAACTGCCGTACGAAGTGCGTACGCAAAATGCTGAAGAAACTGGTCCCAATTTGCATGATGAGAACCAACATAAGAAGAAATCATTTGAATTAATGTACGATTTACACGTTCAGCCATATTAGACTGAGGACGATACGGAACAGTAAAAGAATGATCGATCTCCAGCTTTTCACACAGGGCCTTAAATATATCAGAAATGAAACAAGGGCCATGATCACTCACTACCCTAATTGGTGCACCATATTTAGAAATATAATTATCGAAAAATGCATCGGCAACTGCAGGTGCAGAAGCCTTCCTGAGGGGGACTAACTCTACCCATTTACTGAAATAATCAACTATAACTAGTACAAATCTATATCTTTTAGGATTAGACAACGGATAAGGACCGATTAAATCTACACCTACACATTCATTAGGAAAATTTACTTTAATAGGAATTAATTTGCCAGCTGGACTTACATTTTTATAATTATAACGTTGGCATGTGCTACAGCTGGAGACATAAGCGCGCACTGCTTCCCGCATTTTAGGGAAGTAGCAGGATTCACAAATTCGAGCATAAGTTTTCCTGATTCCTAAGTGACCTGCTAATGGATTATCATGAAATTCTTTCAAGATGGCCTTACGAAGACTAGCCGGAATAAAAACTCTTAATTCTCCACGTGAATTTACAATTTTAGAATAAAAAAGAAGACCATCGATAAGCTTAAAAGATTGGGACCACTTCTCAAACATAGGCACATCTGCGCTCGGGACATCATCAGGATTTTCCAAGTAACGATACAAACTACCAAACTCTTCATCTTGCTTCTGTTCTCTTATCAACTGCTCTCGCGACCTTAACACCAATGAAGACAATGCACAACACTTAACTTCCTCCGTGACCTCTAAACCACCATGCGGGTTTCGTGACAGAGCGTCCGCTACCGCATTCTCCTTGCCAGCCCTATGTTCTATAACCACATTATACTCTGCTAACTTCAAACACCATCTGACCATACGAGACGACAAACCCTTTCCATTAGTTAACTTTGTCAAAGCTGAATGATCCGTAATGACTTTAACCGGTATATTAGTGAAAAAACAACGAAATTTATTCAAAGCCCAAATTACTGCAAGACACTCCCTTTCCGTAATCGAATAATTCCTTTCCGCCGCATTTAAAATTCTTGACGCAAACGCTATAGGTCGACCTTTCTGTGCTAACATCGCTCCAACCCCCACTGCACTCGCATCGCAATATACTTCAAACTGAGACGAATAATCGGGGTGAGCCAAAACAGGAGGGGAAACCACTGCCTCTTTTAATAATTCAAACGATCTCTGAGCTGCTGATGACCATACAAACTTAACCCTTTTCCTTTTTAAATTATACAACGGTTCACATAACTCCGAAAAACGTGGAATGAACTTGGCAAACCAAGCCACCATCCCTAAAAATGTCGCCACTTCCTTACTATTTTTGGGGGGATTCATTGACGTAATTGCCTCAATTTTCTCATTATCTATATTAATACCATCACGCGTAATTTTAACTCCTAAATACTTTATCTCTTTTCTCAAAAATTTACATTTTTCTAACTTAACTGTTAACCCAGCATCTCTTAACAACGTAAATTCTTCCCTCAATAATCTTAAATGCTCTTCAAAAGTAGCTGCCATTATAATTATGTCGTCCAGATAGACCAAGACACCCTTACCAAGCAAAGGTTTAAGGATATTATTCATGGCCTTCTGAAACGTTGCCGGCGCTCCCGATAAACCAAAACTCATTCTCTTAAAAGCAAAACAACCGTCCCGAGTAATAAACGCAGTCTTAGGTATGTCCTCCGGCTTCATTGCAATCTGAAAATAACCCGACGTAAGATCTAACGTTGACATATAATTCGTACTCGTTATATTAGCCAAAATGTCGTCAATTACTGGAATAGGATACTGAGGGTATTGCGTTATCGCATTTAACTTTCTATAATCTACTGCAAACCTATATGCCTCTGGATTATCTAAACTTTTTCCATTATTTTTACGACATAACACTACTGGAGATGCAAAAGGCGACTCAATTGGCATTATAATATCGTCCGCTAACATTTTTTGAATATGATAATCAATTATATCTTGTTTAACTTTATCATAACGATATGGTTTACTAGCAACAGGTGCTTTTAAACCAGTATCAATCTCATGCCACGCAACATGCGTTAAACCCGGTTTATCAGAAAAAACCTCTCCAAATTCATTTAAAAACTTATTAAATTCCTCCCTCCCCATTTCACTTAACCCCGACTCCTCCAAATTAACTGACACTGAAACAGGCTCTTTCTTACTCACATTCTCATCATTATTCACGATTAACGACTTTTTAAAGAAATCCAAACTAATTCCTCTATCCCTCATATAATCCACACCAACTATACAATGCACTGTTAATCCATCCAACACACAAAATTCCCAACATGTCTTAACCGAACGAATTTCAACTTCCAATTCTACTGAACCTTTATTATCGCAAGCTACTCCCTGTGCTGACTGAACCACCAGACTTGACCTTTTCAACTTCTTATACGAAAAATATTTCCGATAACAATCAAAAGAAATGAACGACTTATCTGCCCCTGTATCGAAGACACTTTTAACGACAATACCATCTAACACAATTAACACTTCAGGTAACCCAACCGGATTAATAGTAATTTTATTCAAACTCACAGAAGGCTTTTCCGATTTAATCTGTGACTGCATACCTTCCGAAATACAGTCACCTACCAGTTTAACTGACCCGACCTCCTCACAGCTCTCCTTTGCACTGATCTACCTTCAAAATACTCATCCGAAGTTAATCTCCTTACTTGCGAAGAAACATTCCTGTCCCGTACTCCCCCACTACGATCATAACCACTATTCTGTCTATTTCCATGCATATTTCTCTCACCACTTCTAAAATTATTAGCACCACCACCATTCCTATTACCATTACTCGTATTCGACATATTACGACCAAATCCATCACTTCTATTACGCATATTATTATCCGGAAATCGCTGTCCCCCTCTCACAAAATTACGTTCCCCCTCATTTCTCAAATTACTATCCGTGACAGGTCTCTGCCGAGGGTTACGCAAATCCCGTTGATCCGAGCTATGCCGAGACTCATACTTCGATAGTATCTGGTGCATTTCTGCAAAATTCTTCGGTGCTCTAACTTCAATAAAGTCCTGTATATTTGGATTAAAAAGAGGAAAAACAATGTCCAACAATTCCTCAAATGTAATATCTAAATCTAATTTATTTTTTAGTTCCAGCTTACGTAGATAGAATTTTGACGCCGACTCATAAATATTCTGCTTATTACAATAGAACTCTTTTCTCAAAATACTTTTATCTTTAACGGGAGGAAATGCCTTCTTTAACTCGATCACAGTTTGTTCAAATCTTTTCGCTTCTTCATTAATCAAAAACTTTCCTATATTTTCTAACCACAAAAGTGCTTCGCCCTTTAACGAGCATTTAAGCACTACGTACCTGTTTTTCTCAGGTATATTATTGAACAAAATATAATCATCTAATTTCACTAAAAATTCACTAATATCACCCTCACCGGTGAAATACACCCGTGGCACAATCTCAAAATGTCCGACATTTCGTTGGGCGCCATTTGTGACGGTATATACATGCTGGGTGTCATTTGTCACGTTATATGCAGACATACTCATTAATTTAGGTTAAAACAACACAGTTTATTAAAATGATAAGGGCTAAAGGAAAGTGGAGCAAGTCTATAATTTCACTCACTGAGAACACTATGAAAAGCTAAATCATACTCACAGGCTTCGGTCTAGCTCAGTCGGGGCACCGTCTAACACTTGACACTATTTCCTGGCTGATCTACTAAACAAATCTTAATTTCACAGCCCGTGGCTGTGGATATTTCTTTATTTACTCAAATAATCAAAACGGAACGATTCCAAACTTTCTTACCAAGGCCGAATCTTTAATCCACTATCTGAACCCCTGTCCGCTTTACTGGAGGCCGTAGCTATTCTCTAATCGTCAGCACCTTACTAAACAATCATCAACTTCGTTGTCCAATGGCGGAACACACACAGAGGCTGCTGGCTGCTGGCTACTGCCAGGAACACACAGACGCTGGCTACTGCCAGGAACACACAGACGCTGGCTGCTGGCTAAGGCCAGAAACACACACACCACAAACTCACACCCAAGCTTTTATACGCGACAAACTGAGATACTTCTCATTAACATAATACTAATAACCGCGAGCTAACTGCGGAATTCGAAAGAGCACACACACTCTAGAAAGTTAAAGTAAAAGAGAGGATAGATGTCACTTTTACGCCTACAAAATGTTAAATTATTGACGTCACGATCTCAGAAACACTAGAGTGCCTTTATGACTAAAGGTCACTCCCTCACAAATTTAATAAAAAGAAAGAATGGCTATGGAATATTTTGTACAAGGCATTGATTTATAAATACATAATTTGTTTAAAATTTTGCTCGTGTTTTAAATGTTCATATTACCTTCCATTCACCGAAAAGTTGACAAAAAACATCGTATATTTTGAATGACAATTTTTTCCAATATTTTTTCAAAAATTACTTATTTAAAAAATATTATAATTCAAAGATACCTTTTATGAAGCGAATGTGATTTCAAGAAAAAAAAAGGTCGCAAGAAATGTATTAATGATTACATATTTGTCTACATTTTTTAAATCAGCTCCGAAGAAGAAGAAAGCAATTTTAATTAATTTTAACACTGATTATCGGACAGCACCTGCCAAAAAACACATGGTTGGGTGAACAGCTGCTGTCCGACACCCAAGTAAATATTTAAAATAGTTATAATAAAAAGAAAATGATTGAGACAGACGAACTTAGTTATAAATTTTGCATTATGTGAAATCATGTATTATTGATAAATCTGTGCTTGGTTTATTAATATAATATTTTAATTAAATCAATGGAAATATACATCACATTTACAAATTAAAGTGAATTGTAATTATTAAAATAAATTTGTCTGCCTAGTCATATCTTGGTGAATAGCTCTGAAGATCCGATTTCAATGATTGATCTTTAGGAATATCATATGTTTGCCTGAACCGAAACGAATGAAAGAATGGAAGACTGGGTACATGAAAATATAATCACAAAATTACTGATCTACACCTGAAATTCTATTTGTGATTGGTTTCGACGAAGATATGAATTGTCCGATAAGCCGTATTTTAATTTGCGGATGGATGTTTAACAAAATTTGCGATATCAGATTTCAATTCGGTGAGCCTTTGGTTTGTGCAACATTTCGCAGTTTAAATAGCATATGTATATGCTTTTTGCTTTAATTTGGAACATACTAAAGCAATTATTTAATTTCTAAAGCTTTTCAAATTAATGTTTTTAACCTTATTTCATTACTCTATTTATTATAACACTGGCAGAATTAGTAATTTTATAATCATACAATTCATAATTTAAAATATTTAATGACGGATAAGATTTTACATTTAATTTAATTGCATTTCATATCAGGTATAAATAAAATAAATATGCATGATTCGAATCTATTACCTAAATTCAGATTTTTTTTGGGGGATGGACATGCAATAAACGTGCATATGCGAACGTCTGCTTAATAATAATAGTAACTTAGACTATTATACTTCCACAAACATCTTTATTACTCGCAAAAATGCACATTACATTACAAAATATGGCTAGAATGATAATAATAATAATAAATCCATTCTTTTTAATTTAAAACTTTAAATACTTTGGAATAAAAAAGAGAGAAGTAACTCAGAAACAAATGTAACTTATTTAAGGAGATTTTAAAAAGTTCCGGAAAATGCGAGTAATTATAAATCTAAAAGTTTTTAATTCTTTCCTAGGAATGACTTTTATTCCAGTTTAATTTAATTAAGATTTCTTTAAAGGATATATACATCTTTAGAACCAGATAAAAATGTACTACATTATTTTTTCGTAAATTTCAAATATTGTATGAGATTTGAAACTTTCTAGTAATTGGAAATAAATTAAAAAGAATGCATTTTATTTTTGCTGAATAATTTTTCGATTATAAATTGAATTAAAATTATTCTTTACAGATATTTATTTTTTATAGGTATGTGTATCTGTATATATAAAACTTGATTGTGCGAGAGGAAAATGTTTGTGATTATACAATATTGTAGGGAAAGGAATAACTAATAACTAATTCCATATTTTCGTTAATATTATTATCACTAATTTCTAAAACTGAATGGTGTATAATATATTTTGCACACAAAGGCTGTTTAAGCATATTCAATTTAATGTATGTTCAAATTTATCAAGCTAGCATATTTGAATAAAAATTAGTTCGATGTCCATATTACAAAACATTTTTTCATCTATTACTTTTCGAAAAAATAGTTACAAATGATAATAATTAAAAATTATTAGTTCAATACTATACCTATTTTGAACTTTAACTTAGATTATTGCTTCTGTCATTAACAAATAACAAATACGATGCTATATATAATATATAATAAAGTATAAATTCGAAGGAAAATATTCTGGGCTGTGCGAAAAACCTCATGTCAATTTCCATTTATTGACAATATTGCGAAATTTACGTTTACTAATAAAACTTAATGTTCGAATACTATATTGCTTATTTCTTATGATCACGTACATGAATTTGCAGTGTACGTTCGATATTTTTTTTTAGTAGTAGTAGTAATAATTGAAATTTGATGAAATTCCCGACTTATCAAAAAGTGATGTTTGGTTTCGGTAAGCGATACATAATCTATATTTTAGGTATGATATTTAATTTTTGCGAATTTATTTAATCTTGTTTTATTAATGCTTTTATTATTTCAATTATTTATTCATTTCTTTCAGTACTTTTTCGTCACATATTTAATCATTTCTTAAATTCTCTTACAGAATATACATTTGCACAAACACATTTTCATGCACAGTCCTCTAAAAGGAATGTTAAACACCCCCTCTTAATTCCTCAACAAATTATTGTAACAGAAAGTTACTTATACTAAACAATTGGAAATAAAGACTACTTGTAAATGATGCATACAAAGTATGCTTAGGTGATCATCCGCATATTAAAACAAACGCAGTTTTTTTTTTTTTTTTTTTTTTTTTTTTTTTTTTTTTTTTTTTTTTTTTTTTTTTTTTTTTTGAGAATAGTACCCAATTTTAACAATTCATTTCAAATCTTCGGCTCAAAGTATGTCTAGAGGTCAAATTTAGAAACATTTGAATAATAAGTTTTTGAATTTTTAACATTCAAAATTTATTTCGAATGTTAAATTATCTTTTAATTACTTAATAAAATCTACTGAATTTTTACTCCTAATGTGCTGATTTTTTATGTAATAATAATACTAAAATACCCAAACATAAATACGTTGAATTTGAAATTTTTATAATTTTATGATATGAATTATAAATTATGAAATTCATATTCGAAAAAAATATGAAATGCAACCAAAATTTTTTAGGGGTGCAGATTTATTTAGCCCTGTTTTATGCAAATCAAAAATTCTTTTCTTTTTTTTCCAAATAGTTTTTTAATTAAGCTGAAAAAACGGCAAAAGTCTTAAAGGGTCTTAATTGTTTAAGAAGCTGTCTACGATAGAAGTAACTAGATATTTTGAATCTTGTGCTATCCTGCAATCTAGCAGTTTTCAATGACTGCTAGAGTGGAGTATAATATATTTTGATGAGGAAGGGTCCCTCTCGGTGAACAATCGAGTACAGATATTTAATTTGCAGACAGTCCCTAAAATATACTCTTTTTAAAAATAATTAATTTCTGGAAAAGATTTCTTACAACTTGCATGAAAGTTTGTTTTCAGGCTAATTGCAACGTATAGCGTATATTTATGCTGTCAGAATTGGATACTGCTATTGGAAAAAATAAAATTAGGGTTTGTTTTATTATGTAGATGAACCACTGAACAAAATTTATATGTATCATTTAAATCTCGTTTTTACATCGTTCGGTACCAGTATTTTTCTTCTAAAATAAGTTATTGAGGAGTTAAAAAAGGTATTTTTCTTTTTTTCCGACCGAACGTACATTTGTATGAAAACTTACATATATTGTATAAATATAGTTTGTGTTTCTTAATTTAAAACAAAAATATAATAATAATTTTCTTTTATTTAAAAATATCTTTACTTTAAATGAACACTAATTACACTATCTTCAACTTTCTTATTCGTTTATTTGCAACCATTCATTTTCTCAGCGAAATATTTATAAAGTTTCGGACAATTTTTCTATTTTCGCTCGACGTTCGAAAAAAATATTTTTAAATATAAGTTTGGAAGAAAATTTGGACAGTTAAAATGAATAGCAACAATTACTTTATTACAGCAAAAGCAGCTACGATTTTTTTTTTTTTTTTTTTTTTTTTTTTTTTTTTTTTTTTTTTTTTTAGTAATGAAAAATATTTTTAAATCTTTTTAGAAAATCATACTGTTTAGTTATAATTGGAGGAAAATAGTTTCATTAAAATAAAAGACAGGATTTTATTTTATATCTGTAGTTCAAAGTTTCAGAATATTTCGCTCGCTGTGTTATTAAAGTCAGTAATTTTATTTTTAATTTTTTTTCAACAATATTACAAACTTTTATGTGCGATAATTTTTTTTGACATATTTATTAAAGCACGTGTAAACCATCTTAATTTGTTTTAAGACTCAACAACCTTAATTGTACTGTTATTCATGTCTGTGAATTTATAAACTATTTTTTTTTTTAAATTTTTTGGAGACTTCTTTTTTTATATCATGATAATATACAACTGAATGTTACATAAATATGAAATAACTTAAAAGTTAAATATATTCAATTATGAATATTTAAATTCAGATAATAATAATAATAATAATAATAATAATAATAATAATAATAATAATAATAATAATAATAATAATAATTCATTATATTTTTTTGCATTTATTTGACATACTTCTATATTTTATTTTAATGATTTTTTTTCTAACAGTAAGAATTCTTTTTGATGAAATAAGTAGCTAAATTGTATACCACGTAAGTACGTAACTGTATTTTCTTACTAAAAATCTTGGTATTGTTTCACAGTTTTTATCACTTAAAGATATATTGTTTTTTAAACTATTCTCTTAGAAGTTATCAATTCAGAAATTTATTTCGGAAATCTCATTATAGGCAATCATTACATTTTTATTAAGTTTGTCAATAAACATACAATGAATATCTTATGCAGTCAAACATAAGCAGTTGCTTTGCATTTTGATTACAGAAAAAAAAACTATTTTAAAAATAATTAAAGAAAGATCTTTGTTGTTTTAAATTAGCATTAAATAGAATGATAAAAAAATTGTATTGTCTGAAGGAATTTTTTAAACAAGAATAAAAGAAGTAACCAGCAATATTACCTTTATCTCCACCAATTTTGTTATGTAACGAATGATGAAGCTGAAATAGTTTGTAAATATGGATGTACTCGGTGACGAAATTAGGGGAATTTCTTATGGTTAGACAATATCAGAAACAAGAATATTCGTAAAATAAAGTACCTCAAAACGTGTAAGATGCACTGAAAGGAAATGCCGATGACAGTATATACATTCATTTAAACGAAAATAGAATATTTTAGCTCATATTCACTCAACATCATCAATCAACTCTTAACAAATAAAAGTATTTAGTATTTATCAGACGTCTTTAGTCCTATATATTGATTTTAATGGAAGTGCAATGTTCTACTGTATATCGTAGATGTTTACTGAGTTAGTTGTATTTGTTTAATTTTTTACTCCTGATTCTTATTAAAACAGTTGCTTTGTGTTTCTCGAACATTCTATTAAATTTATTTTATCTAATTAGAATGTACTGATTTAATTAAAAATTTATTTCCTTTACTGCAAAACTAGCAAATTAATCGTAGATGTGATAGTAATATTATTAAAAACCTCCTTGTTAGCATAAAAGAAAAGCCACTTTCAAATGTTATGAATCCTTCAATGATTTTCTAATCACATATTCATTTATTTCTACTTATCTGGGATTAAATGCAAAAAAGTTTGTACTTAGAAAAATAAGCATACAATTACAAAGCTTAATTTTCACGTATAATTTTAGAACGAGCCCTTTAGTGCTGTCAAATAAAACTTACAACATAGATTTAATTTAAAATACAATTTATTTATAAAAATATGTAGTAAATTAGCAACAAGCCACTGTAGTCCGGGTGTTACGCATCAGAAAACTGCAAATCGTGATAAGAATATACCGCTTGGTGAGTATATACTTTATGATAATACAATGAATATTAGAGGGGGAGGCATCTCGTAAAGTCGTCGGAATTCAAGATGGCGGCCGTTATTCAAAATGGCGTCATTTTCTGAATTTTCTTAATATGCGTATTATAAATGTGCATTTCACGTCGATTTCGATGTTTCAAAGTCGAATTTTCGTTTTTGACACCTTCCAACATTATTTAAAAGTGTAAGAATTCAATTTATCTGTCTGTTTGTCTGTCTGTCCGCCTGTCCTTCCATGCTCTAGGTCGCTTAAATATACCCAGATTGCCATGTAAATTTTATATGTTATATGAAGTTTATAATAACATGTTCAGTGTAAAAAACAAAGCATATAGCTTTTATGGTCCATTTACAGGGCACTCAAAGTATTTATGAATTGTCTAGCCGTCAGTCTGGCCCTACTATTTTTTGATTAAATTTACTCGGATTTCCGTGTAATTTATATATGTGCTATCTCTATATGTAATTGAAAGAAGTGGTATGCTGCAAAATGTTCTAAATCGAAAATATAGAGTGTTGAATTTATAGTTCGTTTACAGGCACACTCAAAATAATTCTCTTACATTTTGGTCTATTGGCGAAAATACTTTTTAGAATGTTTTACTGATGTTAAACTGTTTGAAACATATTGAAATTAAAAGATATCACTGAAGTGCAGTACGAGACATACCATTGCTGTACAGTATGGTGAGCGTAGAATTTTTAGTTCATTTACAAGCTTTCAAAAAAGAATACGTTTACAGTGCTGTCCATAACCATAATGTTGGGTATGTGCTTTTTAATTTATAATATGCTTTTTTAAACTTTGCCAAATAGGAACGAATTGCAAAATGCCATGTGATTATTTTTTGGTTTGAAATGCAATTTATAAAGGCACATTGTAATTACGATGATTAATCACCAACCAAAATGAGATGAATCAAAAGTGATCCAAAATTTCAATTTGAATTTATTTTCCTTTCTTTTTGTTTCGATTCCTAACTCTTCTCGCAAACTCATTTCTTTCTAATCACCCTAATTATGTACGCTAATTATCAATCTATCTAAAAGATCTGTTTGATGCAGATATTAATTTACCAGACGTACATCGTGCATTTTCATCGGGACATTTTGTGAAGAAAATCAAACAAACTCTTCTCAGCTATGGTCATATAACAAGCGCGTGAACAAAAAAAACGCTGTTCTCAGAGGAAAAAGAGATGCAGTATTGCAGGATCCATTGACATTTATACGTTGGATGGTATCTGGACCAGAAATCTGTATTTCATACAAGAGTTTGAGTCTAACATTCAAGCAAACCCCAAGATAGAAATCGATACCATCATGAACAATATCACTTATTTCATATTAAATTTTTCTATAGCGTGCTAAGGTTCAAGCACTCTATAGCGTACTAAAGGAATTAGGGAACCCATTTTTAGAAAATGGTGAGGACTTGCTTGTAGTCGAAAGCAGAGTTATTGTTCATAAGGATATTAATGAACCAATTTATTCAGCTGAGTCAACTGGTATTGACCAATTCCACAGATTCATTAAGGGACGCCCAGTAACACAATTTTCATCAATAATTCAACCTTTAAGAAAAACAAAATTCCAATGTTTAGTACTCCGGCGAAAAACATAAACAATAAAAATACAGTCTTGAAGGTTTTAAAAACAGACGTCCAGTTGTTTTCCAGGCTTTTAATAGTTATACAGAATCGTCAGTTAGACTTGCAATTTTTTTTTTTTTTTTTTTTTTTTGCAACAATATGAATATCAACCATTTCTATCTGCATTTTCTAGTAAAAGGGAATTTAGACCTAGCCATAAGAGTGATTTACCACATATTTTAGAGGAAACTGTTGGGAAAAATGGCAAAGTTTTTCCAGTAACATGTGATGCTTTAATGTATGTTGAGCCAGTTCTTACTAACATTTTAAAGCCTCAACAAACTTCAAACACATTTAATGATTACTACATTAACTTATTTTATCCTCACTTACGTAACGACATTGAGAGTTTTATATGTCAAATAATAGGTTTGGGATAGATATATTACACCAAGTTCTAAAAGAGAAACAAGAGAGAAGAGGGGTGCAGGGACCAGATGACAAGTGCAACCACATGTTAGATTTCTTAAAAATTTGCAAATAACAAGGAAGAGCTTTTTAATCAACTTGGGATGCCAGCAATAAATACCATAAAAATACACAAGCTTTAATATAACCATTTCAGGAGAAGAAGTTAAATTGGGAAGAAGTTAAATTTGCTGCTGTAAATTCCTTAATTGGAATGCCTTGCCCTGGTCACGAAGAAGCTGATTCAAGAATAATACTGTATTTCAAAGACATGGTTGAAAAAGGACTGAAAAATATTGTTATACGCTCTATATACACTGATGTATTAGTTTTAGCGATTGCATATTATTTTATCATTTCAGATAAATTCCTAGAAAATATTTGAGTTGCATTCGTAACAGGGAAAAAGTACAAATTTATTCCTGCTCATACCATAGCTGCAGCAATTGGACGAGAAAAGACTTTACTAGAATTGCATGCTTTCATGGAATGCGACTGCATTCCGGATTCCACAGGAAGACCAAAAAGGCAAATAGGAAAACGTGGATTCCATTTAAAGAAACTACTGCTGCATTTTTATACCTCTCAAAACCACAAACTACCATTCCTGAAAATCTTTTAAATCTTTTAGAAATTTTCGTAGTATTGTTGTACTGTTCAACAAGCAATAGCATAAGTGTCTATAATGCAAGATAAGAATAGTTTATGGCGAAAAATCGTTCTTTTGATCATCCGCCAACCAAGGGTGCACTTCAACAACATATTTTACGCAGTGCTTTCCAACTTGGACACATTTGGGGAGAAGCAGATCAGCGTGAAATACGTCCACCCTCTCCAAACAAATGGGAATGGCGGTTGGATAATTTATCATTGAAAAAATAATGGTTGGAGTTGCCAGAGATTTCAGAGTCTTATGAAGAATTAATTAAATGTAAATGTAAAATATGTAAAAATGAATATGTCTGTAGAAAAGTTGGACTTTCTTGCACATTATTGTGCAATTCCAAAAACGAATGTGAAAAATATGATTATACCAAGTGAAGTTTCTACATTCTACAGCTTTATATGTAACATTAATTTTTTAATATATTGTGTATGTAATGTGTTGATAAAATAGTATTTTTATTATTTATACATTCCTTTAATTTTTCTACTGTAAATGACAAAAAATATTTTAATAATTGTCCTATTTTCATTTTAGGTACATTTTTAGTATTATAAAGAAAATTTTTGAGTTATAGAAAATGGAAATTAAACATCAGAAATAGGCTTGTAAGCTCAAAATAAAAGGAATAAAACTGCAAAAGATTTCAGATAATAGTCGTCATTTTGAATTTCTATAAATTTATTCGATGCCTCAAATTCTTATATGTATTTTATAAATATACGATAGATATTCACTATTTCGGATATCCTTATCATAAAATGAAGTTCTGTCCCTCCTAGCACCTCCGCTAATAATACTTGAATTAGACGTGATCTTTATAAAATTTATATACAAATTACAAAAGCATATTTTCATGTTTTAGTGTGTCACTTTTAATAAACGATAAATTTGCACACCTTATTATTTAGTAAGTATTTGGTAGTTCATTGCAGTATTAACATTGATGAAGATCAAATTGAATGGGTTTTAAAGAGTATAACATAATTAAAACACATTGCAAACGATTTCGCCGCATACACAATATTGTAATGTTATTTTTTAGCACCGTGTAAACGGACTATAAAATCTATACACTTTATATTTTACTCTAAACATGTTATTACAAACTTCATACAACATATAAAATTTGCCTGGCAATCTGATTACATTTAAGCGAGCTAGAGCATGGAAATCAAATTCTTACACTGTTTTATATAATGTTGGAAAGAGTTAAAAACGAAAATTTGACTTTAAAAATATCGAAATCGACGTGAAATGCAAATTTATATTGCGCATATTAGCAGAATTCAGAAAACGACGCCATTTTGAATAACGACCGCCATCTTGAATTCCGACGACTTTACGAGATGCCTCCCCCTCTAATATCCATTGTATTATCATAAAGTACGTACTCACCAAGTGGTATATTCTTATCACGATTTGCAGTTTTCACCTTATTTTTGTCGCGTAGCACTCGGAATACTGGATTTAATGCAGATAATAGCAAAAAGAAAAAGAAAAAAAACGCACTATAAAATTTAACAATAGGACAATCGTTTCATACAATTCAGCTAAAAATCATGTTGCTGTTTATCCAAGTGGAAACCAAAGATTTATTTTTAGTAAAAAACGAAAAATCCCTTATGACATCAAGTATATTCCTGTGGTTCTTTGCTTCAAAGCAAAAATTTTATCTTCTCACAAATCTGGCGTAAACCTCAAAGCCGAACATTATCAGAACTGCTAATCGACTACTTCACATTTAAGCAACATAAGTCTGGAATTTAACTGCACACTGTAGGAAAAAATATGTTTTTTAATACACGGAAATGTTTAACTTTTAACATTTTAGAATTGTCTGTTAAACATATTTTCTGAACATCAAATCCAAAAAAAAGTGATATTGCAGTTTAAGAAAACTGATATTGATGGCACTTGCACTGGTACTTAAATATGTTTTCTGATATTAGTTTGGTGTATAATTCATCATTATACATTGGCCTCCAAAAGTCAAGGTACAGCATGTTTTTAAGCTCCCCGGAAAAAAAAATATGGCTCTCAGATTAAACTCCATAGTTTATATGAATAACGGAAAAAAGCTTAAAAAACTTAAACATAAATTACAGCTACCACTTTTATTTCATAGAAAAGAATAGAAATATGTGTAAGAGAGAAAAATGTGCAATTAAAAAGATTTCGTAATTTCGCGTGTAAGTTTTGTTGTATTTGAACAAATATTATCATTTTTGTTCACATAAACCAGTAGAGTCTAGAAATGTTTAAAATAAGTCATTTGCTCGATTCATTAACCTTTTAAACGCCGCACTATGATCGAAACATAACACAAACTATTTATTGGTAAAAATCCTATTAAAACTCAAATATAAGCACTATGAGTAATTTTTTTTCTCAAAAAAAATTTTTGCGCATGATTTTTAACATGTTCCAGAAGTGGAACATTGGCGGGAAACACTTAGTTTTTTCACATGTTTTTGTATAAAATATAATAAATTACATTTCAATTAAAATCTTTATTTCTGTGCACAATCTTTTCATAATAATCAGAAATTTTATAAGCATACTTCAGTAATAACACATATTAAGCATGTAAATAGCCGGGCTTCGCCCATCCAGCCTTCGTTTGACTTAGAATTACAGCAAGAATTCAAACAAAAATATTAAAAAATCCTTTCGAAGCCTTTACAAAAATGCTTTTCCATTAACTTTATAAATAAAATTACATAGATAATGGACAGTAATTATTGTACAGTTTACAATTATTTATCAATGATACAGAAAAAAAGAAATATATACAAAAACTGTGAAAGAAAATAATAATTATGTCTGTACTAAAATTGATATCAAAATAATGAAACAAATCAAAATCTAAAAAATACAAAACAGAAAAAACTTACCAAAAATTCTTAAAATATATATATATGTATCGTACTTTACTTTTGAGTCCTACATTAAATCTATTGTCCATGGTAATGAGGAAAGAATTTCTCATGCAGTCTTTTTTTACACTCAAAACACTTTTTTTGGTGTTCTTCTGGCATACCGCACATCGTCCTTGTGTTGATGGCACAAGATAATGCGTATCGGATTGTCTCAAAGATACAGAGCAATGTGCCCGAGGTCCAGGAGCAGAATGGATTTTTGATTTCATCCGAAGTAAGTGCAAAGTGACTTCTCTCCGGAAATTGAGGTGTGACAGTTCTGTTGTTGTACCTTTGTGTAAATGTAAATGTAAAATCCATCCAGCTGCAACTGCCATGTTTAGAGCATTGCTAAATAGATTTCAGTACCATTTTTTACTTCTAAACATAGGTCTATATGATCCAAGAAGTCTGTCTAACAAATAGACACCTCCCATTCCCTCATTATACATTTTAATCAGATGTGGCTAACGAACATCAACTTTCTTCTTTTTTGCACGACAAAATCGCTTAGTTTTAGAAGTAGGCTCGTGTGTGGAATAATTGGATGCAATAGTTACTACAGCACTGTCTTTCCAGCGGCAGACATAAGCTTGACCATCACTTCGGTACTCGAAATTTCCCCTTTGCCACTTTGAGGCTTCTTTTGGTGATTTGAGGGGACATCTACCCGTTCGAAATTCTCGAATTGTGCCTGTTGCTTTGAAACCTTTTTCAGTCAGCTCAGTAAACAGTTTGTATGACGAGAAAAAGTTATCAAAAAATATTTCATGTTTCTCAGGATTTTTAACTGAAGATAAAAGCTCCCACACCACTCTAGATCCAAGAGGTGAATTTTCTGAATCTGTGCTTTTTCCACTATATATTCTCATAGCATACGGATAGCCACTGTTGGAACACAACATCCATATTTTAAATCCAAACCGTATTGGTTTGCCCCGTATAAACATTTTGGCTGAATGATGACCGTAATAAGGTACCATTGATTCGTCTATACTTAGCTTTGAATGAAATATACCAAACTGCTGAAGATTTTTTTCCAATTCTGCATAAAAGGGAGATATTTTTCCCAATTTATCTCCTAATTTCAAGGTAGTATTATCTATGATATGAAAATTTTTTTAAGCTTTCTAAATTTATTTCTGGGCATTACTGTGGAAACAATTGGAACCGATAAATCTTCTCGAGTGCTCCAGTATAAATCTTCTCCGGGTACTTGGTGATATCCGCTAAATAACAACAGGCCAAAATATTGACCTATATCATTTACATCTACATTTAAAATATCTCCTTTTTGAGACGCATAAAGTGTTGTCATATTTGCTAAATATTCTACTGAAATGAACTTGTGAAATATTTCAACAGGAGTTAATGTAACCAACTCAGGAAAACTTTCAGAAATATTCTCTACATTATCAGTTTTTAGAATATTTTTAAAATGTGCATTTTTTTCCCAGCGGTGTTGGATTTTTTCTTCTTTTGACGTTCGTTTTCGCTTCAAATTCGGTCTTTCTTTTGACGTTGAAGGTACTTCTGTATCAAATGGAACTTTATTAGAAATATCAGTGTTTTCTCTTTTTGTGGCAATTTCAATTTCACCACAAACATCTGCTGGTAAAACAGGTTCAAAAATGTCCTCATTTATATTTTCTTCGTCCATTAAATCTCCACTTTCGTCTAGTGGTAATTGACAAATGTCAATACATTCCTCTTCAGAGTCATCTGATAATTCATGAAAATATTCTAACGCCTCTTCTACAGTTCGAAATGGCTTTGAATGAGACATCTCGTCTCTCTGACGTATCCTAACTATCTGAAGAAAATCCCCGAGTGAGGTAAAATATAAAATAATTCCTTATCATGCTATTTTCCAATATCACCCCTTACATTCTAACTTTCTTGAGTCATAAACAACAACTAACTATCAACAAACACACGTGTTTGCGCCGTCAGTAATCCTCTTCAGATCGGAGACCGAGTGTGGGGGAGGCAGAAGGGGGGATGTAAGGGACAGGGTGTGGCGAGCGGGGGAAAAAGAAAGTTTATCACAGTAATAAACATCTTCTGTTGACACTTAGTAAACTGCCTCGTATTCGGAAACTTTTTATCGTTACTTGCATGCGCTGCAATCAGAGAAAATTATTATGTTGAAAAACTAACCTTTACACGCCAATGTTCCATTTATGGAACATGCAATTTTTTAATCTAAAAAAAGCAATAAAAATCAATCTTTTTTTTAATAACTTGTGTTCTACGAATAAAATGATCATTTTTACGTGCTCTCACTTAATTATAAACATAATTGTTAAAATTTGAATTTTTTACAAATTTATAATTATTACCCAACGAAAAGTCTGAAAAAAGGCTTAAATTACGATTTTTTTCCTGAGACATGATTTATTCTATCAATAAAATATCGATGCCAAAAAATCAATCCATACTTTCTTTTTAAATACTAATTTTTACAGAGCAATACGATTAAAAATGTATTTTTTGTAGAATTTTGAATTTGATGTTCCATTTATGGAACATTGGCGTGTAAAAGGTTAAGGTGGCGGGCGTAGGAGGGCTGGAAATGGAATTGTCACAGGTCGATACTGCTAGATGGATAAATGTGTTTTGCAGTGTATCCCAGTGTTTTGCAGTGTAGATGTAGACTCTGGGATCAGTGTGAATCCGAAGACTTTGTGTCCAGAATAAATTTTCCAGGCCCCACACGAATTACAGCACCTGCAGAAGACCGGTTTCTAGCTCTTTAGTCCCGAAGGAGAAGACGCACTTCCATGCTGCATCTCAATGCAACATCAGGGAGAAGAATCCTTGCTACTACAGTGCGAAGATGTCTTTACAATGCAGGTCTCTCTGCAAGGCGATCGGTTTTCCCTCTCAATAGACGGCAGAGAAGGGCCCCGCTTATATAGGTCAATAAAACATGTTTGCTAAACCAGACAACAGTGGGCTTCTGTACTCTTCACAGACGAGTCCCGATTCCTACAGGAGAGGGATTCAGGACGTCTTGTGATCTGGAGAGATCAATGCGCTCGATACCATCATTCAAACACTGTCGAAACACATAGGTACATAAACGGCGCAATAATTTTTTGGGCAGGGATCTCACTCGTAGGCCCCACTGACCTACGTGTGTTCCATGGAGGAACTCTGACTGATGCGAGATATCTAGATGAAATCCTTGATTCATATGTGCGCACATATGCCCGGTGCTATTTGCAATGGTTCATTCTAATGGGGGATAATTTGAAACCCCACCAAGCTGTGGTTATTGAAGATTATCTTGAGTATCACGGTTTGGAGAGAATGGAATAACAAGCTCGCTCTCCAGACTTGAATCCAACAGAACATCTTTGGAACTATCTTGGAAAACAGGTTGTGGCTAACATTCCTCCTCCAAGGTAATTAAATGAGCTGGAACAAGGATTACTTCTCGTCTGGTTAAAGCTACCTATTTCGGTGTTCGACAATTTAATTGAGATCATGGAAAGTCGATACCGCCAATGCATTCAAGTCCGGGATGTATATATTCCGTATTAGAACCATTTTTTAATGTTTCTGTCATATTTTACTTTATAATAATTTGATGTACTGATTTCTCCAATTTTGTAATTATTCACTATGAGTGCTTTTTTGTTTTAATTTCATTTATACTTTTAACTTAAGTAAATCTCTATGTCGTATTTAATAAATAACAGTTTAACGCACATTTCCACAAAATTTGTTGTTTCTACATTCATTCATTTGCATATTAGACACCAAAATCGATTGTGCCTTAACTTTTGGAGGCCGATTTATATCTTTAAATCGTTAGAGCTAGTTTCAATAAATATATTCAATTGAAAATGATCACGATTAGATTTTTTAAATATATTTTACTAGATTTATTCAGGTAACAGTAAATGGACAGAAACTAAGAAGCTAAATGAAAATTTTACTAAATATCATTTTTTGAAAATTTCCTCTACTATGTCTATAATAAAAAGCAATTTTCTAGTACGAGCTACCTTAAAAAAAACGTTCAATTTGAAAGAATAACGCCTTTTTTATAACATATAATAAGATGTAAATATATATATATAATGTGGCATCATTATTTTACTGCTCTTTTCCAAGTTTCCTGGAAGGAGTTTAATATGGCTGGAAGCATTGATGATGTAAGCATATATATATACACACATATATATATATAATTGCATAATAAAAAAAACTTTATAATATAAAGTGATAATTAATAATAACACATTGCTCAGTGGTGCACAAAACAAGATGCAAACGTAGTCCTTCCATTTCATGTTTTCCCGAAGACGCCCGCAGAAGACGGCGCGAAACGTTGAAAATTTTATTTTATTTTAATATGTACTAATGTATATTAAAATTCCTGTTTTGTGCACCACTAAGCAATGTGTTATTATTAGTTAAAGTTTATGGTGCAACTGTCCTATATATATTTATAAAGTGATAATGTTACACTGAAATAAATTTGATTGCTCCTAGAGACGGTCTCTTAATAAAATTCATTTTTAAACTTTAATTTTGATTGTTGATTAAATGAAAAAATTGGGGCTTTTAAAATTTATTTTCCTTATTCGAAAAAATATATAAAAATCTCTAATATCATCAATTAATTAATAGTTTTTAATGTAGAGAAAACAAAATAAATAAATTGACTTTAGTGTTGATTTTACGGATTTTATAAATTTTGTAACCAAAGTAACCATTCTTTGAACTGAAAAAAAATAAAGACGATTTAATTATTTTATCCATTTCTTTGTGAGTTTCCTGACAGAACAGGGTAGAGGACTTTATTGACCGTCATTGATAATCGGTAGTGAGATTTAAATTCGTTGCCTAAAAGGCACAAAGGGATTTAAACACATAAAAGTTTCCAGTATGAAAAATCATGAATACTTAATTTAGAATCTTGATAAATAATGTATTCTCCGGAATCATTTTTCTAATAAAATCTTCTTTTAACGTAAATATTTTCTTCAAAAAATTGGTCGCTCATGGAGGTAGTTCTTCTGTGATGGTCTCTGAATAGAGGTAAAATTAGTATTAAGTCAGTGGGAATGGTTGCTCAGAGAGGTGGTCGCACAGGGTGGTTTCACTTTATTTTGTATGCCTACACAATTGTTGAAAAAAATACGTCTGCAGGTAATTAAAAGTTTTTTTTTTTTTTATTATTGGGTATAAAAATATACTCTTTCTTTCATTAAACATGTTGTCTGTCATTGTTTGCTTTCCAGGATCACATCTTTGCTGACAAAGTATGAGATTAAACAATTGTTTACATCCTTTGAGGTATTAACAAATTAAAAAGACGCTAGATTTCGGTAAAGTTTTATATTCAAATGTATCCGAAATTTTTGGGGTATGTAGTGTACTATATTTACACTGTAAAAAAAAATGACCCTTTTGCTGCATCATCACTCCACCGCTTTTATAGAAAACAATTACTTCAGCCTATTATGGAGCATTCTCATGGGTCAAAAGAGAGATATTCTATAAAAGTGGGGAAGTGACGATGCAGCAAAAGGGTCACATTTTTTACAGTGTAATTCATATGAAAGGTTTTGTTTTTGCTTTTAAAATATCTAGATCTTTATGGTGATTTAAGTGCCCTGTTTATTAGTAAAATAATTCAATTGATAACACTACATATCCATAAAATGTGATATACTTGATGCTATGATATACTTTATGTTATTACTTTACATTAAGATATGCTTTAATCCCCTCACTTCCCAGCCAAAGGGTAATATTGTAATGCTGTTTTCTCTGTAATTTATTAAAAATATTTAACCCGCGAGTAGTTGCGACTTTTTTTGCAACGTCATTAGTCGCGCTCGGTCTTTTCGCCGCTGGCCTCCCGCATACCAAATATGTAAAATAAGAAATATTTTTCACCTAATTTACGAAAATAACACTTCAATGAAGATATAAATTTGCAGTTTTCTTAAATTATGCATTTTATTCATAAGATCTGGAGTAATTGGAAAAAGTAAAAATGAACTGACATTAGTGATTGTTACGTATACTTTTTCGTCAATTTCAACTTTGTTCCTAAAAATGAACCTGAAAAAAAAAAAAAAAAAAAAAAAAAAAACAGGGGTGTCCTGTTACTTCACTAAAGTGGTCAAGAAACCTTCAAAGTCAGCTACATGGTAGATCTCCGTTGTATTTGTAAAGTGATACAAGTTAGGAGAAGATAAATTATACAGGCGGCGAAAAGACCGACACGCGACTACTGACGGGTTAAAAAAGATGTTTTTTTTTCAACTTTATACAAAATATGTTATTAGTATGGGTGTATAATCTTTGATAGCATCAATCCTAACTTAATTTTTCAGAACTGGGTTTTATTTGTGGAATTGTACTAATTTAAATATTGCTTATGTTGCAGTGAAACCTGCACCGTGTGAAAAAATCAGCCGGAGGCAGTCAGGAGGTTAATAATAACTTTTGATCTACTTTGATAATAAACTTCATAGCAATTGTAATATTGACATTGGATTTTATATAACAGCAGCAAAATATTTTATGTTTATTAAAGCATGACTTTTGGGATATTTTTTTTCTATATATATTACGATATATTACAATATTACACATATACAGGGTGATTCAGCTCGTCGGTGACAAACTTTAAGGATCGATAGAGCACACCTAGACGAACATTTTTGAATAGGGAATGTAGGGTCCCTGACGCGATGGTAAGGCGCTAGGCGCTTTCGAAAATTTGGGTGCCGAAATTCGAAACGTCATAAAAACTAGGGAAATGGTTAGATTTTCTTGCTTGTTGCGTCGAAATGATTCTGTTTGTTTAGACTTTCTTCAGTACCAATTTGATAAGCGTATCTCTTAAAACATGGATAGGGGGCGCTGCAGACTTTGGAGAGCTAGACAACAACTTTAAGCCCGTTATTTTGATAATTTAACACATGCTCGCCAAAGTTTATACTCTAACTTAAAGTTTGAACCCAAAAGTAGAGCCCTGCAAAAAGCGTAAGAGCCGGAATAAAATGTCAAAGTACAGGGTGGTCGAAACTCGAAGGCTCCTAAGAGATAAACAAACAGATTTCTTGACTTATGGCATGCATTTTCATGATTCTGTTTGCTGGGGCTCTCTGAAACTCAGTTGAACGGTACAAAAAGAAACATCGATAGGGGGCGCTTTGGGCAAAAAACATAATTCGTTGACATTTCGGACGCTAACTGGAAACGGGGCGCTACGATCAGTTAGTAATAATGAAAACACATTTTCTACCTCTGCTCAAAACTTCTGAATAAATTTAGACCAAAAACATCAATGATACTGGAAATTTATTTACAAAAAATAACACTACAGAAGATGCTCGAAATTTCGACCTTGGGCCATGATGCAGGCTTCGCACCTCCGTCGCATTGAGGAGTGTGTGTTTCCAACAATGCCAGGAGTATCTCTGATCTGCCCTGCAGCTGCCACAATGCGCGTCACAAGTTCTTCAGCACTGCTGACAGGTGTATGGTATACCTCGGCCTTCAGGTAACCCCAAAGGAAGAAATCCAAGCAGGTGAGGTCTGGTGATCGGGCAGGCCAGTGAACTGGACCCCCACGCCCGATCCACCGCTGGCCATACCTTGCGTTTAGATGGAGACGCACGTCGTTCGTGTAATGGGCCGGAGCTCCATCGTGCTGGAACCACATCTGGCGACGCGAACCTTCGGGTACGTGCGCCTCCTCCAGAAGCTGCGGCAGCACTTCATCCAGGAAAATCAGGTAATTTCCACCTGTCAGCCGTTCAGGTAACAAATAAGGGCCAATGAGGCAATCCCCCAGAATGCCGGCCCACACATTTACTGAGAAACGCTCCTGGGCTGCTCGGCTTCTGGTTTCATGTGGATTTTCATCACACCACACATGACTGTTGTGGGCGTTCCACATTCCCTCCCGGCTGAAGGTGGACTCGTCCGTAAACAAAATGCTGTTTACAAAACGGGGATCCCTGGATCTCATCGCCAAGTACCATCTTGAGAATTCCTCTCGAGGGCGAAAATCCTGCTCTCTGAGCAACTGCACCCGCTGGATGTGGTAGGGGTGCAGATTCCGGGAACGTAAGATGCGCCACGCAGTTGCTTGCGAAATGCCAACATGTCTGGCGATATCTCTCGTGCTAAGACCTGGGTTGTCCTCAACCAGGTTAAGCACAGCCTCTTCGTTGTCGGGGGTGCTCACTGATCGCTCCCGTTCAGGCCTGCCTCCGTCGAAAGATCCCGTTGTGGACAACCTCTGGTGTACTCGAGCGAAGAAGGCATGGCAGGGGATTTGCCTGTTGGGGTAACGCTCGGCGTACAACCGCTGAGCGGTTCGTCCATTACAACCAGCAGCGCCATACGCCAAATGCATGTCAGCCAATTCAGAGTTTGTGTACCGTTCCATCCTACTACCGATCTGCAGACAAGTAACCCGAAGCTTAAGTAGGTACCGCACGTTCAAAAGACGTGTCTGCGCATACAACTACGTCATCTCGCGTTGTCGTCTACGCATTACGTATCTTTTGCATATCGATATGGTACGATATCTTTTGCATAAATCAGCAAAAAGCACCTTATGTAAATTTTATTGCGCACATTGTGCATGATTGAAACCAGCTATGTTTGTTAAAAAAAAAAAAAAAAAAAAAACTGCAGTTTTAATAGCTTCTTATGATAAGTAAATTACTCTCTTGTTTTGTTTCTAACTGATCGTAGCGCCCCGTTTCCAGTTAGCGTCCGAAATATCAACGAATTATGTTTTTTGCCCAAAGCGCCCCCTATCGATGTTTCTTTTTGTACCGTTCAACTGAGTTTCAGAGAGCCCCAGCAAACAGAATCATGAAAATGCATGCCATAAGTCAAGAAATCTGTTTGTTTATCTCTTAGGAGCCTTCGAGTTTCGACCACCCTGTACTTTGACATTTTATTCCGGCTCTTACGCTTTTTGCAGGGCTCTACTTTTGGGTTCAAACTTTAAGTTAGAGTATAAACTTTGGCGAGCATGTGTTAAATTATCAAAATAACGGGCTTAAAGTTGTTGTCTAGCTCTCCAAAGTCTGCAGCGCCCCCTATCCATGTTTTAAGAGATACGCTTATCAAATTGGTACTGAAGAAAGTCTAAACAAACAGAATCATTTCGACGCAACAAGCAAGAAAATCTAACCATTTCCCTAGTTTTTATGACGTTTCGAATTTCGGCACCCAAATTTTCGAAAGCGCCTAGCGCCTTACCATCGCGTCAGGGACCCTACATTCCCTATTCAAAAATGTTCGTCTAGGTGTGCTCTATCGATCCTTAAAGTTTGTCACCGACGAGCTGAATCACCCTGTATATTACCATAGTATAGATGAACGTGTGATATCTGTTATAGCGAATCCCATATTCAACGATTCACAAATAAACATAATTTTAGAGTCAATCCATTTCAAGTGGTCCAGCACTGGTCGCTCGACCATTTTTAAAAAATCTGAAATTTTTTGTACAACAACTCTAACATGATGGAAGTTCAAAATGATCGTTATTTTAATTTTACTATTTTTTGTTTGTGCATGGCGACCATCTTTGTTTCATCGTGTGCAGTGATTTTCTCAGATACTAGTACACACAAAATTATAATTATCTCGTCTTTTATTTTCCCAATTGAAATGGAGTTTGCAGCATTTTGTTCAGAATAAAATAGGTTAAATGAATGGTGGTAGAATAATTTTGGAAAATAAATTTTTACAGTTGAAAATTTAGCACAAAATTTGAGATTTTTTCCCAAACCTATCTGTTTGCAAAAGGAAATTTTTCATGTAAGGAAAACTGTCACACTTACACAATTTTTTCTACAAATAGGTCAAAAGTGTGTGTACTCATACACCAAGACCCAGATCTGGGACTTGATTTCTCTTTACAAACAAAAATTCCGAAATTCGCCAAAAATTTCAAAAATCGCACTTTCTAGGCTTTAATATCTCTGGTGGGGCATGAGATAAAAATCTGAAATTCTGGCCTTTGATAGTATTGTGTAGTAATGTTATGTACAAAATATTTCAAGAAGGAGATATGGCTACAAGCGGAGATATGACATGGACAATATGTGAAAACAATACTGCCAAACTATTGTAACCTACTATGTAATTGTTCAACAAGACTGTCAGCTTACACAATTTTTTCTAAAAATAGGTCAAAAGTGCGTGTACTCATATACCAAGTCCAGATCTGGGAGTTGATTCCTCTTTGAGAAAAAAAATTCCGAAATTCGTCAAAAATTTCAAAAATCGCACTTTTTAGGCTTTGATATCTCTGGTGGAGCACGAGATAAAAATCTGAAATTATGACCTTTGAGAGTATTGTGTTGTAGTGTTAAGAAGAAACAATTTCAAGAAGGAGATTTGACTATAAACTGAGATACGGGGTTAAAAAAATGTTAAGAAATGCTATTATGAGTACATTAGGAAAAATGAGATTAGTCTCATTTATTACAATATTTACACAGAAAATATCGTTTCTTGAAAACTGTTTAATAATAAATGTTTAATTTACAAAGATGCTATATCTGCTCAACAAAGAGCTTAACACTATTTACGAGAGATGTTATGAGTTCGACCAGTTGCTCTTGTCAGGCTGCTCTTTCTCAAATTTTTTCTTGAAACCACCCAAGTCTTGTCATCCCTTGTTAACTTGAATGAAATTCTCTACGTTTAATAATTAAAATAATGTCAACTCGATCAGTTGCAACTGATTGTCTGAAATTTACTTTTCCTGAAATGTGTACCGAGTAAAATTGTTGCAATAGCACTTCTAGTAGGTTTGTTTCTCTCGACAAATATTGTATTGGCTTAGCATACATTCTGAATTGTTTAAGTCACAAAGAAGCATTTGAAGAAGATATTTGTAATTAACATTTACCTTTGTACCATAAATAATTAATTTAAAATTTTGGAGGTATGAACAATTACATAGTAGGTTACAATATTTTGGCAGTATTGTTTTCACATATTGTCCATGTCATATCTCAGCTTGTAGTCAAATCTCCTTCTTGAAATAAGGCCAGAATTTCAGATTTTTATCTCGTGCTCCACCACAGATATCAAATCCTAAAAAGTGCGATTTTTGACATTTTTGACGAATTTCGGAATTTTTTTCCCAAAGAGAAATCAACTCCCAGATCTGGGCTTTGGGGTATGAGTACACGCACTTTTGACCTATTTGTAGAAAAAATTGTGTAACGTTGACAGTCTTGTGGAACAATTACATAGTATGTTACAATAGTTTGACAATATTGTTTTCACATATTGTCCATGTCATATCTCACCTTGTAGTCTAATCTCCTTCTTGAAATTCTTTGTACATAACACTACTACACAATACTATCAAAGGCCAGATTTCCAAATTTTTATCTCGTGCCCCACCAGAGATATCAAAGCCTAGAAAGTGCAATTTTTGAAACTTTTGAAGAATTTCGGAATTTTTTTCGCAAAGAGAAATTACCTCCCTGATCAATGACTTGGTGTATGATTACACTCACTTTTGGCCTATTTGTAGAAAAAATTGTGTAGGGTTGACAGTTTTTCTTGCATAAAAAATTTTTGCAAAAATTTCTATTTTTGCAGTACATGATCCACACACAAATTTTAAACATCTTTCACATGCAGTGTCTTATTATATTTTCAATGCTTTACCTGACAACGTTTTTGTTTTTTTATGCCTGTGGGGTGGACTGTGGATGGTTAATGTCATTTTCCTTGTCAATGTAGTTTTCTCTAAGTTCATCTGCCAACTTTAGAATGTAGTGTCTTCGACTCACATTACAATCTGCTGTCTCTTTATAAACTACCCATGCATTTATGGCAGCTAGATCTAATATATTGAAAAAAACATGCATTGGCCAACGCCTAGATACTGACTTCACGGAATATTTCCTGGCCATTTGATCTACATCATCAACTCCAAATTTGATAGAATTGTAGAAATCTATAATTTCAGGAGTTTTCTTCTCATTTTGTATAACATCCAGTGATGAATGCAATGTGCTAAGTAGAAGTAATTTTTTTTTTTACATTTATATGAAGCTAGAATTTTATTTTTATGTGTCATAAAGGTTGTTGAATATAATTCGTTTTTTGTTTTCTTCAAAGATTTTGGAACTTCTTTTTTTGCTCTATTAATTGTGCCAACATAGCACAAACATTTTTTTAAAATTTTCTACAAGTTTTAGCGATGTAAAAAACTATCACCTGTTACATTGCGTCCTGTATTCAGATAAGGCTTCAAAAGCCGAAGAGCATGATTTTCACCAACACTTAGATCAATTAATTTGGAATCATCTTTTCCTAAATTTAGAAATGCATTGATTATGTATTTTGAGTTCACATCTGGAGCCAAGCAAAATTTGATGCCAAATTTATCAGGTTTGTTTGGCATGTAGTGCGAAAATCTACAGCGTGTCTTTGATGGAAAGAGCTGCTCATCCTCAGTAATATTTTCTCCTGGTTTGTGACACATATAGCAATTTTCTATAAATGTATTCCAGAAATCTGATATAAGTGCAAATTTATCATTTTTCAGTCTCTCAGATCTTGTAATTTTTACGTCAAAACGCATATATCTCATGATTTCTAAAAATTTGTTACTACTCATTGTTGAAGGGAAAAAATTGTGACCCCATGTTTTTGACCAAAGACTGGTTATGGAGACTCCTTTTGCGGCCAAAGCTCCTCGAACATACAAAATTGAAATAAAAGCCTCCAGTTCATCAAGAGAAATACTCCAATTTTCATTATTTAGTTTTGATCTTGCTTCTACTTCTGTGCATTTCTTTATAATATTCAAAATTTTATCATTTATGAAAAGTCTCCAAGATGTCACAGGAGTATTATTGCAAATATTTCTTTTCGAATGAGTAGGTTCTGGGTTTTCTTTTAGAATATTTTGAATAGGTCTTCGACCAGCAGGAAATGATGACTTTGGCTTTATTTTCCCTATAGTTCCATCTTTTGATTCTTCCAAATCGCTTTGAAGAGGAAATTTATTTTCGGTATTTATCTCCTTTTTCTTGCTCTTTCCATTCTTTTGTATTTTTTTCATAACATTTTTCTGAATTATTGGTGTTTCAAAACTTCCTCCACTGCATTTACTTGAAATATTTTCATTTATTTCACTGTCACTTGGGGGAAGTGGATTCGGACGATGAGATTTCGCTGACATTTTCACCAATATTTGATTCAACATTTATATAAAAATTATCATTATCATTAGATGTAATTTCATCGCAGGACTCATTTTCAGAAAGTTCATTTAGCAATTTTATAATTTCCTCATTAGAAAGACCTTTAGGGCGCGAAGCCATCATTCCTACATGTGCGAAGAACGGATGTCACTAACAGACTGTTTCTACTTTCTTTTTCGTGCCTTCAAGTTAGAATTGCAAAAGAATTTTTTTTTACTTAGTTTCAAGTTATAATAGAGATAAGAACATTCTACAACATTCCAAATAGCTAGATACAATGACTTGAAATTGCATAAAAGCTCACACATCTGTCTGGCAGGTGCATAACAAGTGTGAAACATTCCCCCCTCTCTTATCCCCCTCATGAATAGCAGATGAAATATATTTCTTTACATTATCCTTTTATTTCTAAAGAATGTAAAGTTGAAAATCATATTGAAATAAATGAAAATTCTGTTATCTTGTTTGGGTCAGCGATGACCCACCTTGGTCGTTCTAGGTATACATGCATGTAGATAAAAATGTATTCATTGGATTTCAGCAAAACTTGTGTTAAGGTATTATAAAGAATATTTAGGAGAAGTCAAACAATTTCAAGTTTTTATTTTGAAAAATAACGCGGATACGAGCAAAAAAGTACGCCTTGGGTCACAGTTGACCCGCCACGGTAATTCTAGTGTTAAGCAATTACTTTTATGTTTTGTTAATACAGTTCCTTTTATATAAACTAGAATAAATTTGAATTAATCATTATAAATTAACCCGCGAGTAGTCGCGACTTTTTTCACAACGTCATTAGTCGCGCTCGGTCTTTTCGCCGCTGGCCCCCCGCATATCAAATATGTAAAATAAGAAATATTTTTCACCTAATATACGAAAATAACATTACAAAGAAGATATAAATTCGCAGTTTTCTTAAATTATGCATTTTATTCATGAGATCTGGAGTCATTGGAAAAAGTAAAAATAAACTCACATTAGTGATTTTTACGTAGACTTTTTCGCCAATTTCAACTTTGTTTCTAAAAATGTACCTGAAATAAAAACAGAGGTGTCCTGTTACTTCACTAAGGTGTTCGAGAAAGCTTCAAAGTCAGCTACGTGGTAGATCTCCGTTGTATTTGTAATGTAATATAAGTCAGGAGAAGATAAGTTATACGGGCGGCGAAAAGACCGACACGCGACTACTGACGTGTTAATCTACATCGCCGTCAGATACTATACAGGGTGAGTCATAAATATCGAAACTATAGGCTATCTCCTTAAATATTGCCCCTAGACTCATACTTCCAATTGCAAAGTTTCATACAAAAAGGTGAACTTTTTGATAAGATAAGTTGCAACTCTATGGGGGGGGGTCTATTTAAAAAAAAAAATAAGAAAATTAAATTTTTATACGGCCCCCAGAGGATAAAACTTCCAATTAGAAAATTTTTCCTTATCCATTCCTGAATTGAACAAAAAAAAAACATGTCGATATCTACAAATCCCCGAAAGATATTAAAATCCAAAATTTTCGAAAATTTGTGACTTACACCACTTAAGCATACCTCTGAGCACAGCGAAATCAGTTCATTTGAAGTACAATTTAGGGATCCACCATAAATTTACGCATTGTTAAATGTCGATCCAAGACAATACTTTAACTTTTAGATTTAAAATAAAAGCATATAGGTTTTTGCTTTAAACTTCCTTGAAATATGCTAGATGTCTGCAATATCTCGATCTTGGCGCTAACCTCGTAACTGGCACGACCCATTGGCCGGACCGTTTTATAAAACACTTATTAAAAGTGTTATTAAATTAAGTGATATTAATTAAACTCTCATTAAAAGTGTCTTATAAACTTATTGCCGCAGGCAATAAGTTTAGTAAAAATAGTAATCGTGATAATGACACTTCTATTAACGGAATCATTGGAAATATATTTTAATAAATTACATTGAAATATTTTCAAAAATTTACTTTTTTACGATTCAGATTTAAAATTTATGATGGTTTTAAAAGTATTTTTACTTTCTTCTATATTTACAAGAATAAAGCATTGGATTCATGAAAATTTTTAATTCCGGTTTTCGACGGATTCACACGTTTTAGGGCTCAGAGATACCGAAAAACATGTTTTTACAAAATATCTGTCTGTGAGTCTCTGCACAAGAAAAAAATTTGAAATCGACGTGATAAAAAATGAGGTATAAATCAACTGACGCATTTAAACAGTAATCAAAGAAAGTGAGAATGGCAAAACTTAAACAAAATCTAAAATTGGAACTATACAGGACGGATTTAATCACCTAGAAATTTTCAAAAAGTATTTAAACTTTAAGATTCCATCTATGTTCAAAACTTAATGCACTTTTATGCATCAAATGTTTTTATTTCAGTATTTCTCATTTTTAAATCTCTTTCTCTCTTAATTTTTTAAATCTCTTAAACTTTAAATTTCTCATTTTTTTGTTTATAAAAAATTGCATCTTTTTTTAATATTGCTATTTTAAATACTTTTATTTTTAAAAAATATATATTATTTAAAATGCTGAAAAAAAATAGAAAATTAGACATTTTCATTTAATCAAAAGAAAAAAATTCAACGCCAAATAATATTCTGAGTATTAAAAAATTTAATTTTCTCTAATTTTTTTTTTTTTTTTGAAAAAAATTATTAAAAAGTCTTATGATGTAAAAAATGCTTACAAATTATATGGTTAATCATCAGAAAACATTGAAAATTCTAACTCTATAAATAAATAAATGAAATAATTGTTTCTTGGTCCCATTACAGCAACATTGTTTCTTCAATTACACGGATTTCAATTTGTGTCTGATCCCTTGAAATCTCGCGATTTATTAAAATTGTCATAACTCTCTGAGTTTTGAAGATATCAAGATGAATTTTTTTTTTTTGCTCAGTTCAAAAATTGATAAGGAATTTTTTTCTAATTGAAAGTTTTATCCTCTGGGGGCAGTATAAAAATTTAATTTTCGTAATTTTTAAAATAACCCCCCCCCCCCATGGAATTGTAACTTATCTTATAAAACGTTTCACCTTTTTTTAGGAATGTTTGCAATTGGAAGAATGGGTCTAGGGGAAATATTTAAGGAGATAGCCTATTGTTTCGGTATTTATGACTCACCCTGTATGTATGTCATCTTTGCCATTTGTCCAGAATTATGGACATAATAGTGCACTCAATACTACATATTTCTAATTTTATTAGGTGAAAAAATAGTAGACTAGTATAACAAAGTGTCCAAACAAAAGTCAGTTAAAAACGACTTAGTAAATAACTCTTAAAGATTTTTAAAAAAATCATAGGACAGCGATTTGAAAAACCACTCAAATGTACTAATTTTTTATTTTAGATTTAAATGTATTAATTATATTTAAAAATTTATTAATTTTTTATATAATTAATAAATTGCATTCTTTAATTATTTTTTTCATCTTATAATAAGTCACTTATACTATTTTCTAAAAGAGTTTTACGACATAAATAAATTACAAAGTTTTTTATAGAGACTTTATTCGTGTAATTTTATATATTTATATGTAGAAAGTCAAAAATCTTATATTCAGTAATAAAAAAACTTATTTATGCTAACAAAAAGAATATTGTATCAAATAAAAAATGTCATAAACTGTCTTATTTCTTCTGAGAAATCTGAAAAGAAAGTCCCATTTTCTTTATTATTTTATGAGAAAGGCTCTTTATGCTGCAGTGACAGATACATATTTTATTCGGTAAAGGAGAGGAATCTGAATAGAGAGATATTTGAAACGCTCATTTTTATTGCCTTTATTTATCATTGAATTTTATTTTTTAGCTTGATAGTAAATGTAAAATTCTTTTATATCTGTTTATTTTTATAATACGATTACAAATTCACATAAAACCTATTTGAACTTGTATAGATCATATTTTTAATTTTCCATGATTCATGAATATGGTTTTGGATTTTTGTATATTATTTTAGATTGATGACAGTAATATTCTAGTTTATTTTTACAAAATGTGTAATAAATTCTGTTTGTGAAAATATTTCCTACATTAATTTAATGACAACTATAAATAAAAATGTATCAATGTTTTTAAATTAGGAAGTTTTATCACCAATCAATATTTTACAGAAATTAATTTTTTAAAGATAATAAAGATTTATGTGAAAATCAGAATTTTAAATACATTTTTATTCGTGTTTCACCTGACATAAAACTTTCCTTTTAATTATCAGGTAATACAGAAAGTAAGATTTGTTTTTAATTTTTTACTTCAAAAGAGCTGTAATAGCAATTCCACTTCTATGACTTACTGGTAAATAAATACATAAAAATATTTATCGGTAGCTAAATATTTCATCGGCTGTTAAGCATTTAAAATGTTTTTAAAAAAATTGTATCCTACAGCATGGAGATTACGCGTACGAGTCTTCCAATTTTTGAATGCTAGGAACATAAAACTAACTGGAAGTCGCAGATAAATTTCTGAAGATTACGGTGAAAATGCGATAAGTCATTGGGTGGTATGAAGTTCGTAGCGAAATTTTAATGAAGGAAGTGAAAACATTCTCCATGAAAAATGAAGTGGGCGGCCTTATTAGCAATCCTTTGCTTATAAAAATTGAAGAGAAAAGTACGGAGAATATGTTATTATTTTTCCATCATTCATGAATGTGGTTTTGTATTTTTGTATTTGGGTTTTTCCGCCATTACGACACCGTCAATGCGTTTTCATAAAATTTATAACTCATTGTTTTTTAACAATGCTACCACATTATTGGCATCACTGGTGGCATCTTGCTCTGACACAAGCATACAAAATCTCGCCCCACGAATTAATAAAAGCTTCAACGATGAAAGTAACAGTGTCGAAAAATTATCTAAGAACAGTACTTTATTATACAGTAAATTACCTTCTTTAAACACTGTTTCCTTTCGTTTAATAGTTTAAAAGAGCTTGATTTTTGGATATAATGTGGTAAAAAAGCTAACATTTTGAAAGTAATTGGCTTCTCATAATTAACATAAATGTATTTAAATTAAGTAATTAAATTTATAATCATTTAGGATAAAATATGTCTAAAAAACAAGCGAATCCAATATTTTATTATACTTTAAATAAAAATATTCATAGACACTAAACAGTCACGAGCGTTAACATATCAAAGAGATTGTCTCATGAAAAATAAATAAATGCTCAGGAAACTATAAAACATAGCATTACTAGTATTATGTAAACTCCTTATTTTTTTTATTTACTAGTTTCAAAATAAGGAAGAAAGAATTGATAGCCTAACTGTGAGCAAATTTTACCTATTTAATTAATACCTGTTTAGGTAGACTACTAACTCTATTTTTTATAATATTACATTTGACTATGAGGTAATTAATCCATGATATAAATCTGCAATTTCTAATTTTGTTTTGCTGATTAATAGTTAGTAAGAAACAAAGCATTTTTAGCTAACTCTGAGATAATTTTAGATGTTTAATCAATACCTGTATAGGTATTGTACTAACTCTTTTTTATATGCACTGTAATATATACCGGGTGTCTCAAAAATGACTGATGGGTTTTAAAATTCAATAACTTCCAAACGGTGACAACTATTTAAACTTTTTTTACAGGATGGTTATGTATAATGGCAGGAGTTTTTTTTAACGTAATTTGTGATTTTAGTTTGAATTTCAAACAATAGGTGGCGCTGACAGCGGTTCAAGGCCAGATGATCAGTACTGAGTGAAGCGTCGACCTGGCCTTTAATCGCCGTCAACGCCCCCTATTGTTTGGAATTCGAACTAAAATCAAAAATTACGGTAAAACAACTCCTGACATTATACATAACACTCCTGCAAAAATTTTTTAAATAGCTGTCACCGTTTGCAAGTTATTGAATTTTAAAATCCATCAGTCATTTTTGGGACACACGGTATATATATATATATATATATCCGTTATATTTACGGCAAAAACCGTTGGCGGCAATGTCGACAGCAGTTTTTGCAGTAAATTTAACTTTTTTTAAATTATTTTTGCAGTGTAATATTACATGCCTCAATAAGTAATTAATTCATGATACCAATTTGCAATTTTAGATTTTGTTTTGCTGATAAATACAAAAAAGTAAACCTATGAATACTGAAAAATACTAAAAATTAAACCTATGGATACTTTAAATTGAAACAGGGAATTAAGGCATAGGAATAAAGGATGGACAATATAATGATATTTTTTTTATAAGTGTATGTTAAACTGCATTATCTGTACAATGGGTAATGGTCACCTATGCTCTGCTTGTGGGAACATTCCAAAGAAATGTTTAACATTCCTTTAAATAGATACCTTCTGGATACTAATGTATTGTTAATTGACAAGATAACTTTAATTATTCATAATAATTGATAAAACAAGGAATATATTTCTTTCATTTTACTAAATTTACTTGGCATAGTCGAAAATCCTAAAATTTAGTTTTATACAGGGTGTCCGAAAAGTCTGGAAACGGTCGAATAACTCGAGAAATACATATGAGATTGAAAAACGTAAATATACGTGTTAAATATTTTTAAATAAGCTACTCAGTGATACCAAATTTGACCTTCGTAACCGACCCCCTGGGGGTCAGAGGGGGTCCAACTTTGAAATCTTAAATTATAAACCCCATTTTTTATTGCAGATTCGGATTCTACGGACAAAAATAGGTAACTTTTGTATTTGATGTTTATTTCGAATCCTCGTTTATCACGGTGTAATTGAGCATATTAAATCGATACATATTTCCGCTTTTCCAACGGGATTTTCCCTAATCGAAACTAATTGGGGAGAATTTATGACATCAAATTCCTCGTCTTTTGCAATAATAGCGTTTCCTGAAAATCACCCGTGCCGATTATTTCGGTTGTGCTACACAGTTAAAAATTTGATCCATTTGCTGTAGCGTCACTCCACAGCTTTTATAGAATATCTCTTTCATGATCAATGAGAATGTTCCATAACACAGTAAAGTACACTGTAAAAAAATTGACCCTTTTGCTGCATCGTCACTCCACCGCTTTTATAGAAAACTATTACTATACTGTGTTATGGAACATTCTCATTGGTCACAAAAGAGATATTCTATAATAGCTGTGGAGTGACGTTGCAGCAAATGGGTCAAATTTTTAACAGTGTAGCACTATTGAAATAATCGCCACGGGTGATTTTCAGGAAACGCTATTCCTACAAAAGACGAGGAATTTGACGTCAAAAATTCTGCCCAATTAGTTTCGATTAGGGAAAATCCCGTTGGAAAATCGGGAATATGTATCGATTTAATATGCTCGATTACACCGTGATAAACGAAGATTTGAAATAAACATCAAATACAAAAGTTATGTATTTTTGTCCGTAGAATCCGAATCTGCAATAAAAAATGGGGGTTATAATTTAAGATTTCAAAGTTGGACCCCCTCTGACCCCCAGGGGGTCGGTTTCGAAGGTCAAATTTGGTATCACAGAGTAGCTTATTTAAAAATATTTAGCACGTATATTTACGTTTTTCAATCTCATATGTATTTCTCGAGTTTTTTGGCCGTTTCCAGACTTTTCGGACACCCTGTATGAAGTATGCAAGAAATGCAATACGTAAAAATGTCATTCTGAAGATATATATGCAATTAAACCTCGTTTCAACAATTTTTTAGAATCCAAATAAATATATTGTTATAGAGGATTATATTGCAATATCAAGGACCTGCATATTTTGGGCGTTTAATAAGGTTTTTGTTTTAACGTATATAATGCTTAAAAAATTATACTCTCTTTGTTATACTCTCTCAAATTAGTTGCGACATTTGGATACTTTTGTACTGATTATTGATAGTAATGAATTAATGGTTTTGATTGAACATTTTTCAGATACTTCAGGATGATATGCAATCAACCAATAACATTTACTTACCAAACATTCCCTCCATCTTTTCTTAAATCAGTATCTAAATTAATACAAGGTTTGCGCTCTCTTAAAGCCACGCCCAGTTTTTAAGGATTCTCCCATCAGTAATCACACAGAACTATCTTCTATCTAATAGATCGGGATTTCATTAGGAAGAAAATAATTTTTGGCTGATATAATGGCTGCGGAATCATTGGAAAATGGCACATGTGTTAAAAGCTTGCGAACCCTGCAAATTTTCTTCGAAAATTTTGTCGGAAAAAAAATGTTCTTTTTGCAGAAATTAAAAAATGAGAATAAAAATACCAAGTTGTAATAATTTTAATCACAAATAAAACAAAATTTAAATCATATTTAAAAAAATTTTTGCACATAATATAGCTACGGGATTACATACCAGGTTTCGCGGAAGAAGATTTTGACGACGAAGATTTTCCTTGTTGAGATGGGTTTGTACGAGTTGCCTCCACCTGACATCATAATGTTTTCCATCCACGTTTGTAGTGTTAAAAAAACATTATCAAGCTTTTCTGCTTCTATGTTTGGAAAAGCAACTTTAACAGCATCAATTAAATTTTCAATATTGTTTACGGGCATCTGATGTTGCAATTATTGTATTGCGTTAAAAAAACCCAGATCAAGCACATTTAAATCCGGACCATTTGGAGGTTGACACTGTGATTGTAAATTCCATCCATCTTTTAAGCATTCTTTTGTGATACTAGAATCATTTTCTGACAAATGGAGCTTGTCCTGTTGAATGTATATGGGACTCGATTTTTCGCTAATTGGAAACTTTTCACGTATTGCCGGCAAAACTTTTTCTATAATCATTTTTCGGGTTTCTTCCTTATTAACACATTCGACAACTTTTGTCACAACTGTTCCTTTTGCACGATTTTTAGAATTTCTTTTGGCATTTTCAGAGTAAACAAAAGGCCATATTCCAATTTTTCCATCAAACATTTCGTTTCTATTTAGATCCCATCTTAGTCTTGCTACCGCTGTCATAATACTTACTTTGGTAAGAAATCTTTTGCATTTGCAATGCTTCAAAGGTTCGGATTCATCCAGAGTGATGTAAAACGAATAACTAGTTTCCGTAATGTAAACCATTTTTTATCGATATGTATACGATCCAACATTTCCGAAAAGTGTCCATTATTTTGAACATGTTATAAACAAAATCGTATTCTGTCCAGCTTTTTTTTCTGTTAGACTAAGCTTGATTGCTGATGAAATATACGCTTCAAAACGTTTCCATCTTTGACAATTCTGTATAATGATGATTTAGGAATATAAACAGCACACGATAAACTTCGCAATGTTTGTTTTCTTCTAAGTGGGACATCTTTGATTTTGTTCAGTTGTTCAGAAAAAGCTTTTTTTTCATCCGTATTTACCAGTTTTTTGCGATTTTACATTGTAAATTTCATTATCATTTATTTTTTATGTCTTTGCCAGCTTCCACAAACGGGAGATAGTACTACGATGAACATTAAATTTGATCGCTGTAGCATTTATAGCACCATGACTTAATCGATCATTCTTCAAACATTGGAATAAAAGTTGCAAAACAGAGTTGCGTTCTTTATCATTTAGTTCCTTCTTTACGGCAATTTTTAAATTATTATTCATATTTACTGCCATCATCACATCACTTTTTATTGCAAACACTTCATATTCCACTTAACATCACGTTAAACAACCAACGTGCCTCGTTATACTCATTGTAATAAAATTTTACTGGTGTATATGTATTAAACTGCATCAGAAGTTATTTATGACTCCGCCTACTTGAAATGTCGCAACTAATTTGGGACAAGATTTTCGACCTAAATGTCGCAACTAATTTGGGACAGAGGGAGTATATAGAATAAATTATCTGGCAAAGTGTTATTAGTAGTAGATAAATATTACATATAAATAAATTAATTCAGAAAATTAGCACAAAAATGGTTACATATCTGAATTCGTTTTCTTATCAAAGACAATCCCTTACTTTAGTAGTTTATTTTTTTTTTGTAACTGTTCATTTAACCAACAAGGTATGTATTGAGCCTAGTACACGAAAAGGATTTTCATTTGCCAATAAAATCCGTGCAAAAGTTGTCCGTAGAGACTTCAGACATTTCCTAAGATGACAATAAGGATTTCGATGAACCTATATCATCATCATCATTACCTTTTCTATAATTACTTTCTCTCTCATGAGTTGCTACAGAGAGAATACCTTCATCTATAACTCCTGCGAAAACCATAAAGGTTGCCACATGCTTCCTTTGCATTAACAGCTTTAAAAGAGTATTCTACTTTATTTTCAGTATTTACAGGTATCAATTCTACAAACCGTTTTCTTCAATATCCTTTAAACCACTTAATTATACCCACACCTAGAGGTGGCAAAATTGCAGCGATTTGGCAGGAAAAAAAATCGGCATTTTATAGTTTTGGAAATAAGGCATGAACTCGCAATTATATAAAAAATAAATTATTTATTTTCTTTCCCTTTTTCATTACTATATTTAACTTTTGTAACTGTTCAAAACATATTTTTCCGTTCATTCAACACTTTTATTGGCTTTATATTCCACGGAAAGACTTTTTCGCAGTTAAAGCACCTTCGCTTCAATTAAAGACCAATAAAGCGGTGTTCCATTTTAAGTGTGTCTGTGTTAAAATACAGAAGAAAAGCAAGCCTCTGTTTTGGCTGATTATCATCATGAGGGATATAGGCCCTAAGGTGGGTATCCTTAATGGTGGTCTTTCTAAAGGAACCTAACTCGTATTTACGCAAGGAAATCTAAGATTTAAAAAAAATCACGCAAAACTAAAATCGATTAGGCCAATCCCGCGATTAGATTCGAAACCAGCACCTGCTGTCTACCAGTTTCAGGAGCAGAGCCTCTCGGCTACTGGTGGGGCCAATCTCTCTTTCGGTCTCTTCTCTCCCTAACACTTTCCGACTTTGAACGCCAGTGTTCGGGTAGAAGTTGAAAAAAACAGCTCGGCATCATCTGCGTTATAAACATCTTCGTGAACATATTATTTAAGGAATTTGTTCATCTTGCTTTTCCGCCCGCAATTTGTATTAATAGTCGGAGCAGACTTTTTCTCTTCGTGAACTTCCTGGAAAGTTATTCCGTGACGATCTGGAAAATGCATTAGTCAACAATTGACAACTTTAAAACTTCCGTTCCCAGGCAATATTGGAAATTTTACTTGTGCACATAGACAAAGTCCATTTATTCGGACATTTGTTGTCGTCGTCTCTCGCAACCATTTTAAAACAGCAGCATCAATATTTATATTTGTGGTAAATATCAGTCGTTTTCTCAGTGAGTTAATTGCACTTGAATCTACAGTGTCTTCAATCTGCTTCCTCTATTTTACGAACATTGCAATCATAGATTGCAATAAATTATTTCTTATCTTCAAAATTCTTTAATCCATATTCAATATTGTTGATAACATTCAGTTTATCTCGAAACGATAGATGCTTTTACCGTATCATTTTACGGAAAAAAAGAATCTGGTGAAATAAAGGAAATCAAAGTTCAGTTGCTTCATTTAGAACTCAAATTTGCTAGACTGTAAAATTGATTAATTCCACACAACTTCTAAAAGATTTGAACTCACCTTTCTCACCTCACTCATTAATCATCAGTATTTTCCCTCCCATTCTAGAAAAGGGAAGATGGCCATACCAAACGATTTGGCATCTGTTCGGTGAGCACATGTTCATCTTTTCCCGATGGAAGTCGCTCGCTCTCGATCCTTATTGGGATAGTAAATCACAGTGTTGAAAAAAGAGGTTATACGTCCATTTCAACTTACCATCACAACCAGCCCTAAAGGATTTAGAATAGCTTTAAATAGACTCCAGAAATTGTGAAATCTTAACAAATGGCGTTCTGTTATTAGAGGGATAAGTTGAATATCAACAATGAGTTTTCTTTTGTTCACAGAATAGACGGAAAAAAATGGAGAAGATCATAACATTGATTTTCCAGCACGAAAACTAAAATATCATCATAAAAAAAGAGAAAATAACGTTTTACAGATGTTTATTGTTTTAGTAAATATCGTGATATTGAGGGTAGGTTAACATTAGTTTATATGTAAATTCACGGGGACCACGAAATAGTATTGTAGTAGAGGGAGTTATTGTTGTATCGGATATCGATGAGGCGTATATACCGGGTGTCCCAGAAATGACTGATGGATTTTAAAATTTAATAACTTGCAAACGGTGACAGCTATTTAATTTTTTTTTTTGCAGGAGGGTTATGTATAATGTCAGGAGTTTTTTATCGTAATTTTTTATTTTAGTTCGCATCTCAAACAATAGGTGGCGCTGACGGCGATTGAAGGCCAGGTGATCAGTGCTGAGTGAAGCGTCGACCTGGCCTTCAAACACCGTCAGCGCCACCTATTGTTTTGGATATGAACTAAAATAAAAAATTACGGTAAAAATACTCCTGATATTATACATAACCCTCCTGCAAAAATGTTTTAAAAAGCTGTCATCCTTTGCAAGTTATTGAATTTTAAAATCCATCAGTAATTTTTGGGACACACGGTATATATTTATAACACTTCACACCATTAACGGTTTTATACAAAATGATTTTTTTAAAGTAATTTTTAAATTTTTTCAGAAAAACCATTTTGTTGTTCCGAAAACGGAAGTGCTGGCGTTTAATCAATTAAGTTCCAGATCTTCATGTAAATAGAAAGTACGCCTTGTACAAACAATTCGGATATTTCTGTATTGACCAACATAAACTCCAAAACCTACTAACTGAGCAGATTGTGCTCAGTTCTAAAACATCAATGTGCCAAATTACGACCTAAATGTATAAGAAACAGTAAAATGCATTAAGTATTATGCAATATTTAATATAGCCTATTAGTGTTTTCAATAAGAGATAACCTGATATAAACATAACAATATAAATATTTAAAAAAATTGCTATATTTCCTTTTAACATTTTAAATAAAAGAAGTGTTTTAACACTCATAACATCGTTTTTTAAAACATAATTACTAGAAAATACTCAGTAAACTAGTATTTTATGTACCAACATTCTGAATGTCAATCAAATGGGCTAAAGTGTAATGTTGTTTTTTCTTAATTTTGTTTTAAAGACTCAGAAAATGTGATTCATTCAAGATTATTAAGAAAAACTTAATTACAAATATGAATATAATTCTTGATAGTATTAATCATTCTTGATTGTATTAAAAATTCATGAAATATAAAGAATTATATTATCTTAAATACTGCTTATATTGCAGTGAAACGTAGAAAATAGTGAACGGAATATTACGTTCCAAACACTTAGAGGGTTACAAAGTTTCAACTTTAACAAAAATGATGTTTCTTATTCAATCAAAATTAAGATTTTTTGGTTTGATCTGCATCAATAAAAGCAGGAGTCGAATTTAACTTCAAAGAAAACAAAAAAAAAAATTGCATCATATTTAAAAATCGATAAATTGCATTTTTGTTCAAAGACATTATTCAAAAAATATAAAATTCACCAAAACATGGAATATTATCAAACAGTTCACACGAATAACCTACTTATGCTTTCAATAAAACTGCACCTGATCTCATCTCAGCTATACATATTTCTCCTAATTTGATGAAAACCCAACACTGAAACGAACTCATCCTTTTTTTTTTTTCGAATTCTAGAAAACATTTTTGAAAATTGCCCTTCGACACTCTTTTTACCATGTTAAAAGTAACAACTTAGCATTTTTATTTATCTTTTCTATTAGATAAGCTTAAAGATGAAGGCATAAAAATGTTAAATATTCGTGTTTTTTTCTTTCTCAACTAACAAAACTGTGATAAATTATTGAGTTTAATATTTTAAATAACAAAATATAATTTAAAAAAACTACATAGAGCATAAGCCTGACTAGCCGCGAATTTTAAAGAATATCGGTTACAACCCACATATATATATATATATATATATATACATGAGGAATCATCTCGAAACTCTTAGTGTATAAATATAATTGTATACGCCATACATCGACTTGAAGATTTTTTACCGAAACTCCATAGGGAACCGTCAACAAATTAAAAAAAGAATGAATATCTTTTGAATAACCCTGTCAAAACTAATGTAGCAAAAGTGCGCAAACTCTAGATTATGATTGAATGCCTTATTGTAATACACTGTGTTCATTTTTATGCAAATATCATGCATACTCGCAGAGTAATTAAGGTTTTTATAAAAATGGTCCCAAATTTTTCCAAGTTTTTTCCTTATCATTTTCAGAGTTCTTAATATAAAATAATATTTTTTTCAGAAAATATGACAAACAACATTGCACACAGTACCCTGTAATCAGAATTAAAAAATAATAAAAACTGTATGAAAAATGAGTAGGTTTACTAAATAATTTTTTACTGCGCATGCGTCAAAGATATCAAAATTTCATTTGCATATTATGTTAGCTAAATGTATAGAGCAACTTTTGTAAAAGTCTCAAAATCATAGCTTGAAAATTCTGAAAGTAATCGTCTATAGAAAAAGGACAAAATCCGTTGTTTCCAAAATGAAGCAAAAAAATGAGGGATTTTATCCAAATGTAGTAGTACATCCCGTATTGTGTATTCATATTGACACTAATCAATGAATATATGGATACAACCCCTCTTGTATTTGCTTCATTTTGAGAATAACGGATTTTCAGCTAATTCAATTGACGATTATTTTCAGAATTTTCAAGTTATGATTTTGTGACTTTCACAAAAGTTGCTCTATAAATTTAACTAACATAATATGCAAATGAAATTTTGATATCGTTGACGCATGCGCATTAAAAAATTATTTAGTAAACCTACTCATTTTGTACAAAATTTTCATTATTTTTTAATTCTGATTACAAAGTACTGTGTGGAATGTTGTTTGTCATATTTTTGAAAAAAATATTATTTTATATTAAGAACTCTGAAAATGATAAGGAAAAAACTTGGAAAAATTTGGGACCATTTTTAAAAAAACCTTAATTAATCTGCGAGTATGCATGCTATTTGCATAAAAATGAACAAGGCATATTACAATAAGGCATTCAATCATAATCTAGAGTTTGAGCGCTTTTGCTACATTAGTTTTGACAGGGTTATTCAAAAGATATTCATTTTTTTTAATTTGTTGACGGTCCCCTATGGAGTTTCGTTAAAAAATATTCACGGCGATGTATGGCGTATACTATTATATTTATACACTAAGAGTTTCGAGATGATTCCTCATGTATTTTTCTAGATATTTAGAAAAATGTCTAAAATCGCAAGTGTCCAATAATCAATGGCAATATAGTGTATATATATATCGTCCTGGAAAGGCTGTTAAAAATCTGTATTTAGGACCCAGGTTGGGCCAGGACCCAGACTTTTTTCTGAAGATTCACCTGGCCGGGTCTAACGTATTTTTCATACCAGAGGGGACTGCACCTTCTTCTTAGGCCTGCACTTTACGAAAATTTCAATCCCTGTCTTGAATAATCCGTATTAAAATCACTGTCTCTGACTGACCTAATACGTGCATAAGGTAAGTAAAATTTAGTTCAACCAAAATTTTTACCAAAACCACATAGATTAAAAAAAAAAAAAAAAAAAAAAAAAAAAAAACTTTATTTTTATTTTTTTGCAGAATTGTTTATTCAGTATGGTCTATTTTTTGTCGGTCGATTACCTATACGAAGAATATAGGCTCAAAGGGGTTATGCCCTTCGTGAGGGTTTTTCTAAGGGAACCTAACCCGTATTTACGCAAGGTTCGAAGAAAACCACGAAAACTCCGAACGGTTAGGCCGAGAGCCGCGATTGTGTTCGAGACAAGCACCTGTCGTTTACCAGTTGAGAAGTCAGAACCTTTCGGCCATTGAGGGGGCAATATAGTATATTTAAAGGTTAAAAAATTAAATACAATAAAACCAGTGAAAATATCTGCCTAAGACGGAATTATGTCTTAAATGCAAAATGTGTTGATCCATGCAAAATAAATACAATACCTGAAAAAAAAATAAACTCCATTTACGCCTCCTATGAAGGGCATTTGTCTATATCGCATTTTTACTTTCCTATGTGATTCCGCCTTAAAAGTTGTTATTGTATAACATTTTTCAAAGTCTCCAACACTTGGGATATGGATTACGATATTAAAATATAAGTGATATATTTACATATAAATATAGATTCGTTGATAAAATAAATATATCACAGTCTTTGGCTCTTCTTTAATAATAAAAAAGTATAAATATAAAAAACGAAAAGCTATAATAGGTATTTTTGGCCAGAACACCTCCATACGAAACAATTTTTAACTACACCGAAGTAAAAAACTATGTAGGAGTTAACGGCTGAGCCAGGCTATGATTTAAAAATTTTTCAGGCCTGTGCGGGGTATGATTTTAACATTTTTCTAGGCCGGGCCGAACTTTTTTCCTGCGTGTCGGTTTGGGAACAAACCTAGATATTTCGATCCATGCAGACCTCTAGTGCAGACTACCAACATATTTTTTAAACAAGTTTAGAGTTAAATCACTACGCTGCTTTATTCCAAAAAAAATGCACTGTCTTGTACCAACATTTAATAACAGACAATTTGTGGATGATCCCTTATTTGCTTTCAAATCGACTCAAAAACCCTTCGTTTACAGGCATGATAAAGTTGTGTAAGCCACGAATTTTTGAGAATTTTGGATTTTAATATCTGTGTCAGGTTTTTAGATAGGGAGATGAAATTGTTTTTGTTCAAATTAGGAATGAATAACGAATAATTTCCTAATGGGGAATTTTGGCCTACCGGGATCGTATAAAAATTTAATTTTCCTATTTTTTCAAAAGTACCCCCCATGGAGTAGCAACTTATCTTATTAGAAATTTCACAACTTTTTATGAATATTTGCAAGTGGAATTATGGGTTTAGGAGCAATATTTAAGGAGACTCATTGACTCTTAATCATCTCCTATTGACTCATCAAGACAAACAATATTAAATAGGAGACCAAGGGTCCCAAACGTTTTCAAAAGGAGATAGCCGCCATTAAAGTTTAGGGACCAAAATTTCAAATAAACATTAAAAACGGAAAAATCGGTCGATTAACTTCCGGTTTTCACTAAAATTATTCTTTATGTCGGCATTTTCTTGAAATTAAATTATAAAGATAAATTTCAAAAAATTCGATAGAGAGCGCTTTAGACTTTGGAGAAACGAACAACTATTTTTTGCCATTACTTTTTGCATCTCATTAAATGTTTTCGGAAGTTTAGACTTAAACTTAAATTTAGAGCTCAAAATCTGAATAGTCGGGAGTAGTTAAGTAGCATAAACTGAACTGAGTTTAAGGGGGGGGGGGTCAAATTTAGAATAACTAGTACATGGAACCCAGGGTTCCCGGGTCACAGAAGAAAGATGATTTTTTTTTAATTTAAAATTAAAAAGTCTAATTAAATTTTCCTACGTAATATGCTTTTTAAACTGCGAACTAATTCCAAACAGCAATTTTATATGAAACATATTAATTACGTAATCATATGAAGATTTGAAAATTATCGGTACTTCCGAATTAGACGCAAGATAGAAGTTATAGCCAAAGATTTTGCCAAAGAATAAAAATTGCATTCTTTCAGTTTTAAAACCAACTAAGAAAATATGACCCACAGATATTCTTAAAAATACATTTTTGTAAAGGTTAATTGATGTATATTTTGTAAAGTAAGTTTACAAGGAACTAAAAGTCCCCATTAAATTGATATATAAAAACGAAATAAAACCAACAACATTCACCGGGTTTCATAACCGACAATATTTTGTCATAACAGGTTTTTTAATTGCTATTTTTTCAGTTGCTATGAAAAAATGGCAAATAAAATATACAGTTATCTGTTATTTTCAATGGAGAAAAGAGACAGATGGACGTGCAGTATGCGATTAAATCGATTTGAATGGGCATTATTCTTCCAATTTAAGTCTCTTATTCGGCCCAAACAAAACAATCACGTAGAACAGAGACCGAATTCTTTAACATTATTTTTTCTCTAAATAAAAAATATGTGATTATATTTTAGAATTATAAAATAGCATTCCATTGTATTATGAATTAAAACTGTATCGCTAAAAGTTTTCCTTTTTTGCGAAAGCACGCAGTTGTGTTTGATGCAATTCAGTGAATTTTAGGGTTATATTTTTTGGTGTCACCTCCAGCCACTAAACTGCATCTCTATTCTTTTTTTTACTATATGGTTATTTTTCCTTTATTTCCCACATAAATGCGACATTCAGGTTGTCACCATTAGAGAAATTGAACAAAAAACTACAAAAAAATTATAACTCAAAAAACAAATTGAGATACACTTTTCTAACAAACTGCATTTAAAAGTATTTTTTCTCTATATATTAGGGTACAAAAGTTGAAAACGTGCCATGTCTAGCAGTAAAAATTTGCTATAGCGAAAACTGCAAAACGGAGATTTCATCGGAAAGTGATGCCATTCAAAACATGACGTATGCGTTACGCACAGATACGTTTGGTCTTTATTATATAGATTATTGAAAATGGAAAAATTTGTCGATGCGTTTTAAAATAAAACTATTCTTTAAGTCAGTATATTCTTTAAAATAAATTTTAAACATAAATTAAAAAAAATTCCATTAGAGGGCGCCTTAAACTTCAGAGTAACCAACAACTAATTTTAACCTTTATTTGTTTGTTCTAATTAAAGGCTTGCAAAAACTTATTAAATGTTTTCGGAAGCTTAAATTTAAACTTGAATTTTGAGCTCGAAATCTGAATAATTAGGAGTAGTTAAGTAGCACAAACTTAAGCGTCTTCAGTAAATGAAATTTAACCCTTTCCCCTCCTCGAACACAATTTAGTTTTTCGCTACATAAACACTCCCAACGATGCAGAATTTGAGCCTAAAATTTAAGTTTATGCATTTGAAAGCATTTAATGAGATTAAAAAAATAACAGTTAAAAATAGTTGTACGCTGCTCCAAAGTCTAAGGCGCCCTCTATCGGCATTTTGTGAAATTTATCTTTAAAATTTATTTTAAAAAAAATACTCATTTAAAATTAGTTTTAGCTAAAACAGCAAACAAATCGACCATTTTTTCCATTTTTTATAATCATTTGAAATTTGAACCTCTGAACACAGTTCAGTTTGTGCTTAATTACTCACACTTTCAGATTTTGAACTCAAAATTTAAATTTGAGTCTAAGCTTACGAGAACATTTAATGAGATGCAAAAAATACCGGCAAAAAATAGTTGTTCGTTACTCCAAAGTCTAAAGCGCCCTCTATCGGCATTTTTAAATTTATCTTTATTATTTAATTTGAACAAAATGCCGACATAAAGAATAATTTTAGTGAAAACGGCAAATGTATCGACCGATTTTTCCATTTTCTATGTCCCTAAACTTTAATGGCGGCTACTCTTTTGGAAAACGTTTGGAACCTTTTGTGCATATGTATACACTGGTAACCAAAAGTTAAGCATAATTCGTAAAATGCTAAAAACTTGGAGTAGATATTCATAAAATTACTCAAAATTATTTGAGGAGATTTATTGGTTGAAGAAGAAACATTGGGTTTATGCAAAACTTTTCAGAAAACTATGTCATGTGCGAAATACGTCATGTGTCGGAACTCTTATAAACCTGTTCACGAGATATAGGCAGTTCAGACAAATTCCGTGCAACTGATGTGCCAAAAAACATTGTTATGTTCAAACTGGATTAATGATGGCGCAAAAGACACCTACTGGACATGTTTGTGAAAGAAAAATTGTTGGAATGCTGGAATCCGGACGATCACAAACCGAAGTGTCTCAAAGTCTGAACGTGAACCAGTTTTTGATCTCAAGAGTGTGACATAGGTTTCAAAGTACGAGAGATGTTACCCGACGATCAGTAGCAGTTTAACCAAGAGTAACAACCCTTCTCTAAGGCCAATATCTGGCAATAAGTTCGCGACGTCAGAGGGGAAGTAGTGCCAGAGAACTGAGTTCGGTGCTTACAGTTGCCACAGGAACACGAATTTCAAGACAAACTGTTTACAGAAGACCAATCATTCTGGCTTGTATGCCAAAAGGTCAGCAGTTTGCATCCCATCCAAGTCTGCGCATAAATGCACTCGTTTAAATTGGAGTTTGAAACATCAACATTCGAGTGGTGGAGAGTGGGCCAATGAGATATACCAAGAAACATAACGGAAAGTTATCTTTTACCATCAGGGGGAGTAAAGGTATGGACATGCATCATGTTGGTCGGCCGCACAGACCTCCTTACCTTTGACACGTGGCCTGTGACTGGTGAAAGACACAGAGACGAAGTTCTTCAGCCTTATGTTCGATTATTTCGAGGCGTTGTTGGTCCTGACTTTATATTCATGGATGATAATGTGCCTTGTCACCGTGCGTTACTGGTTGACGACCTCCTTGAAACGGAAAACATCCAGCGCATGTCGTGGCCTGCAAACTTTCCGGATTTAAATCCTTCTCGAGCATGTATGGGATATGCTCGGGAGACAACTTCTGGCTCTTTCGCACCCACCACGCACCGTTCCAGAACTGAAAGGAGCTCTCATAGAAGCTTAGAACTGTTTGAGTCCACAACTCATTCATAATCACATAGCAGGTATAAGAAATCGCTATACAGCGTGCTTGGCTGTCAGAGGTGACCACACGCCTTATTAAACTGCAGCATTGCTATTTTATTTAAAGTTTTCTTTCATTTTTTTTCTATAAAGTGTGAACCCTTACTATGCTCCAGTTTTCTTTGAAACTGCTACTTTGGATAATAAAAATAAATATCATCGTCCTTTTGAATTTTTTCGTTACGTTATAACCGATTTACACTCGCATTCCATGTTTTACTACATTTTAATTGACATTTCTTTTATTACTTAGTTAATTACCAATTATGCTTAACTTTTGGACACCAGTGTATATATATATATATATATATATATATATATATATATATAATTCGACGAAGGGGCTATGTTCCATAAACTCCGAAAATATTACGCCTAAGAATCATCAGCAGCACGAGCAGAGCAGTCGTTCCCGCAGTTGGCAAGCATTGAAATCCATTGGGTTATTTCCCCATTATGAAAAACAAAAACCATCAGTCTTCAAATTCTCTTATTTATTAACTCATAAAATCAGTAAGCTCTTCCCCGCAGTCACCTAGACACTGTCATCGAATGTTCCAAAACTTCGTGTCTAAGCTGCATTCTAAGATATTTCAATTTTTCGGGTGGAAAGACACAGCATCCTAATATTTAAAAGTCAATCGCATTCTGCGTTCTGAAAAACCCAAATGAGAAAGCCACATGTTCACGACAAACTAGCTGCTCCTCACTCCGCGTCAATCATTTTAAAAATCCAACCAGGATTAATCTGAATCTACGTAATAAAAATGATCACCTTTGATTGGCCTAGGAGTCGAAGACCTCGGGTAAGGATTATATCTTGTCTCGCGAATAAAATAGTCAGTTAACATATCCACGCACTAACACAGATCACGTAATGTTAATAAAAAATAAAATTAAAATCCTTAGAATATTCTAAAAAGGAAAGATTACGAAATAATTTCCCGCTTTTTTGAGAAACAAACAATAGATTATTAATAAGTTAAATATAAAAAGAGAAAGGGACATTAGCTGTTAAAAGATTAATATATTAATAATCTAAGATTAAAATTTGTTCCACAATTTTAGAATTAAAAGCTCAGAGAGAGCAAAATGGCTCATTTTTTTTATTACAAATCTCCCCTCTCAAAAAAGACGGTTGAAAATGTAGGTCTGAGACCTGCAAGTTCACAGAAAGGGAGATGATGCAGACTTAGATCACAAAGTTGTTGATATAAGTAATAATAATTAGATACTAAATAAAAGAAAATTAAATTAATTTTTTTAAATATAGAATTCAAATTTAGAAACACTAAGGTGATGCGTGGAATAACTTTAAATTTACATACATGAAAATAGGCATCAATAAAGAATTCAAGATATGATCTTGTTTAAAATACACATCATAAAGTAATTTGAAAATATAAGCAATTACTCATGGTATATTTTTAACATAACAATGAAAAACAATAACGCCGAAACCTCCTTGACGAAAATAAATCCAGACAGGATGGAGAGATTTATTAGATAATTCATGAAATCAAATCCAAAAGTTTGGCCCAAAATATTCGTCCAAAAAGTCATATTTGGAATTGAATAGTTCACTACCTCCTTTCAAGGAGATCTAATTATATCATAATCGACCATCCAATTTTTTTCATCTAACATCATGCTATTAGCTCAGTCTGTTTTTGTAATAAAGACCTAGAATAATCATGATAGTTCCATTTTTGAAATTTTTGTGAAAATATTTCTTATAATCATATTTTTAGATAATAACATACTTTATAATATAGTAATACAGAAATAATAAATTTTAACAATGTAATAAACAAACAATATAATAAAGAAACATAATAAGTCGAAATATCAATAATAATAAATATTATAATAAGTATAAGTAAATGTCATAATGGGTATAAGTAATTTTTTCAATAAGTAATAGTAATTATCTCAAAAGACATTCTTTAATTTCTAAGTTGTATAATTAATCTCATTTATCTCATCTCATATTTTTGGGATGAAATATAGAGAGAAGTGGAATTCAATAAAGAATATAATATTAAATACTAATATAATAAATTCTGTAATCATTTACTTAATCTTGTAATTCGAGTACAGGATTGAGTAGGAATTTGTACAAAAATTTTAAAATATAATCTGATAAGATAAAATAAAATAAAATAAAATAAAATTTTGTTCATGTTTGAAATGCAGGCGACTTTTCAACTACTAAGAAATTTTAGGGGTAGTAGAGTTTACTTTACATTTTAATCTAGTTACTATTGTTTGATTCACTCTTCACATTTCCCATTCGTTTGTGGATGATGGGCAGTTGTCAAACGTTGTTTAATATTATGATTTCGCAGGAATTTTTTGAATCTTGAAGAAGTAAAAGCAACATTCCTGTAACTTAGTATTTTTGAGGGGACTGTACCCTTGAAATTTTATTAAAACAGAATAATTGTTGACGGATTTTAATATTGAAGATTTGTTTCAGACAATTTGTATAAGTTTCTGTAGTGACACTTTTGGAAGGAAATGACCAAACATATCTTGTTGCATATTCTATTATAATATGAAGATATTTTTTGTAGAGTTATAATAATTGAACCCTCCTACAGTATCAACAGACAGACAGTCAAAAGGTTGATCTGTAGTGGGCATAGCTTGTAATAAGCCAAATTTTTTCTGTCTAGGTTTTTGTATTTTTCTGGCAAATATCACAGTATTTAACAAAATTGCTAATGTCTTGTGTCATATCTGGCCAATAATAATTAGGAGAAATTTAATTTTGCATTTTTTGAACACCAGGTTCACCAAACTGTTCATGAGCAACATTAAGTAATTTTTTTCTTAAGGACATGGCAACTACTACTTTACAAAAACCTTTTCTTTTAACTATAATCAGTCCATTGTCATTAATATAATTTGAACCACACACATTTTCTTTTTCTTGCATTTCAATCATCTCTTTAATATCAAGAAGAAAAGTAAGGGGTTTAGAAAAATGAGAAATAAGGTTTCTTGACAACATGTCGGCTTTGACATTTGTAGATCCCTTTAAGTATTTTATTTTGTAATCGAACATACTTAACTTCAATGACCATCTAAATAATCGACCTCTTAAATGTTTGACATTTTTTAACCAAACAAGAGATGCATGATCAGGATGGATGGTAAATTGTACACCATGAAAGTAATGATAAAATTTGTCTAAAGTATCAATGATGGCAAGACACTCTAATTCGGTAATGAAGTAATTTTTCTCATGACTTCTCAATCCTCTAGAAAAAAGTGCAATTGGATGTAAAAAGTTATTATGGTCGGGAACTGCACCTACCGCCACCTGAGAAGAGTCAACAAATATGTGTAGGGGTAATTTTGGGTCATAAATCTTTAAAATTTGTTTAGCAATGAGGACATCTTTTAATTTTTGAAAAGAGTTTTCTTTTATTTATTAACTCATAAAATCAGTAAACTCTTCCGCGCAGTCACCTAGACACTGTCATCGAATGTTCCAAAACTTCGTGTCTAAGCTGCATTCTAAGGTATTTAACTTTTTCGGGGGGAAAGACACAGAATCCTAATATTTTAAAAGTCAATCGCATTCTGCGCTCTGAAAAACCCAAATGAGAAATCCACATTTTCACGACAAACTAGCTCCTCCTCACACCGCGTCAATCATTTTAAAAATCCAACAAGGATTAATCTGAAACTACGTGATAAAAATGATCACCTCTGATTGGCCTAGGAGACAGGAAGCATAGGAGGCAAGTATTATATCTTGTCTCGCAAATAGACAAGCCTTTTAACATATCCGCGCACTAACACAGACCACGTGATCAATAAAAAATAAAACTGAAATCCCTAGAATATTCTAAAAAGAAAGATTACGAAATAACTACCCTCCTTTTTTTAAGAAACAAGCAATAGATTGTTAATAAATAATATAAGAAAAACAAGTTTAGCTGTTAAAAGTTAATACATTACGAAACTAAGATTGAAATATGTTCCGCAATTTTAGAATTAAAGCTAAGAGAGAACAAAATGGCGATTTTTTTTCATTTTATAACATATATAATGGTTATATTCTTTTTTCTCCAATAATATTTTCGAATACTGAAGGTAGGGGAGACTGGGGTACAATGGACCACTGGGTACAATGGTCCACCCACTATTTTTGATATTAATTCTATTTTTGAAAGCTTCATATTTTAGTATAAAGATAGCAGTCATGAAGTAGTTAAAAGAAGTTTAAAACAATGTGCATAGCTGACATTTTAGCCATTTTATACTTGATAGTAGATTTGACACAGGAGGAGTAAGGCAAAAGTAAATATTTTCAGTGAAACATATCTCCATTTATTTATTACAGATATGTAATTTGAAAGACATTGCGTGGCAAAATAAAAAGGTAAGACAATACATTATTATATTTATAATACCTAAAAAAATAAAATTCTAAATTTCTTTTTTTATCATCAAGTTTTTGTCAAACTTCCATTTGGGATACAATGGACCACCAGAAACTGGGGTACAATGGAACATGGTCCATTGTACCCCAGTTTTGTATCCCCTGTTTTTAAAAGTTAAATATATGTGTGAAATTCAGAATTAATAAGTTATTTACTTCTGTGTGTAGATTAATTAATGATTGATGTTGTGCAATGCATTTTTGATATATTTATCTGTATAATAAATGCTTTCAAACATAAAAATTAGCACAAATTAAGAATTAATAAATTATTTTATTTCTGTGTGTGAATTAATTAATGATTCATGTTGTGAAATGCATTATTGAAATATTTATCTATATAATATACGCTTTCAAATTTAAAAATTAACCCAAATTGAACACTAAAAATTAGTAAACAAAATGTTTTGTGTTTTGAGGATTTTTTTTATTTCATACAATTTGTTTATTCAATATTCTTGCACTTATGCAAACATGCATCCATAATAAGTTAGATTTAAATAAAATAGCAGATTGAGAAAAACAAAAATACATCTATCTATTAGTTTGTATCTGGATATAATAAATAAGGTAAAATTCATTAACAAAAATGCAGATGATGTAAAGTAAACAGGAAAAATTAAATATATATTCTCCTTAGTCATATATTTAGCTATATATATATATTTCTTATTATACAGGTTTATATTTAACTTTAAGTGGCATCATAAGACAAAAAAGGATATACATTATTCTTCGCATTTCTTTTAGCAATGTCAAGAAACAAGACTAGGAAAACCAATAGAGGTTCTGTGCCACACCAAAAAATATCACCTTTTGTAATATGTCCTTTACCAAAAGCTTGCTTACGCAAAACGCCAAATAAACGAAAAGTGCATCAAGAATTCTAACTGATACACCAGTTAAAAATATAATTGAAGAAGAAGCGAAAAAAAAAGATTGATAAAAAATTGAAAAAAAAAAATGTTACTTTAGTTAGAGCTAAAAAAAGTGCATAAACAAATGAAAATGAATAATAAAATGTGAATAAACAAATTATGATATAGTTTATCTTTTTTATTGTTAAAATGAAATACACTGAAATATTTTTATTCAAATTACAAGTGGTCCATGGAGCCCCACCTGAGGACCATTGTACCCCGGCATTGATGTACAATGGTCCTTTTTTGTCATATGCTATTTAAAAATATATGTAAAAAAAGTATGCATAATTATTATTTTTGACTGGATGCAGTATAAACTTTAATGTATAGGTAACGTGAATGTACATGAACAAAAGAAAAAATCAATACTTTAAGAGTAAACAGTCAAAATTTACAAAAGTGGACCATTGTACCCCAGTCTCCCCTACAACGGTGAAAGAGGTATCTTTTAAAAAGTTCCTACAAGGGATTTCGAAAAAGTATACTTATATATCGTTAATAAATATTGCTTAAAAAAGAATACCGATTAATCAAAAATTAATGTAAATTAGTACTAATAATGTAAAACTAATAATCTGATTTCTTTTTGCAATCGAAAACCAGTGATTTTTCTTTACACTTCCATTTAATATATTTCTTAAGCTATTCACTAGCAACACCAAAATACGTATCTGTATCTCAAAGGCAACTGATTTAAGGGCAATCAAAACGAAATCAACTTTAGTTTGTTCATTGTGAGCACTGTTTAGACCAAATTCATAAGGTATATATATTAATGAATACATTTAAGTATTTCTATATTGTTATTTAAAAATATAAATTCCTTTCCAACATATATCTTTAAAAATCTTTTTAATACGTAAACAAAAACCAAAATTGAATTTGAATCAAATGGAATTTGGAATTATACATAAAAACGTATGCTGAATTTAGTAGTTCTTAATGTAGGTACTGAAAAGTTAAGCAGAATTGATAGCATACATAACTGCTTATCAGTATAACATCCAATAATTTATCTTCAGGTGTCTTTTATTTTCTTAAACCACTAGAAAATGTAAAAAATTTAGCACTTAACTACTTAAGAGTTAAATAAAGTAATCTAAGGAGGAAAATAAAATAATTAATTATAAAAAAAAGAATAATAATTAAATATTACACCTTTATACTTAAATAGAGCACGTAAGTAAATACAGATATAAGTTATATATAGCTGCAGTTATAAAAAATACTATTTAAAAAGAAAAAGAAAAAAAGAGCTAAAATGTAACAAAAGATAGCACTTGTTCAGAAATGACACTGAATAAGAAAAGGCACTAATAGCTGTCAAAGAGGCAGCAAAAGATATATAACAAAAAGGCACTGATCAGTATGATATGTATATATACACACTGCTCAAAACAATTAATGGATATTGCAGTTTTAGGTGGATTTTTTATCTGGGAAGCTTTTTAGCTGATTGATACATGGTCGACAGACATAGTAGGTTATGCGAGATAAAAATTAGACATGTTTGACAGAGAAAAATGCATTTTATTGCGCATTTGTGTACAAAAGGAAAAAAACACAATTTGTGCATATGAGAAAAAAAGAATAAGAAAAGGTATTTTCTTCAAAGAAAATCATTTTCAGTAGGGGGTATGGTTTCCACGGGCGGCCAGCAACGTTGAACACCTTTGAAACATGGACACAATGAGGCTATTAATGACGAGTTGGGGGTATTCTGCCCCACTCTTCCAGAAGAGCTCTCTCCAGTTCTTGGAGAGTTTGTGCTGGCGGCCAGAAGGTGTTGGCGGCCAGAAACTCGTCTTCTTAGAGCTTCCCAAACGTGCTCAATTGGATTCATGTCTGGAGAACACGCTGGCCATTCCATTCGAACGATTCCTTCCTCGAAAAGGAAATCCTCCACCAGGTTTGCACGATGTGGCCTGCAGTTATCGTCCATTAAAATGAAGTTATATCCGATTGCTGCAGCGTAAGGGACTACAATATGTCTGAGGATCTGATCCCTATATCGGCGACCAGTCAGAGCTTCATCTCGAATGATGTAAAGGTCAGTGCGCCCTTCAATGGAGATGCCACCATACACCAACAGTCCTCCACCGCCAAATCTGACACTTTCGTGCACGAACGCAGGATTATTCTTACTGCCACGGTCCCTCCAGATGAAAATACGCCTATTATCCGGATGCACAGAAAAACGGGACTCGTCAGAAAACAGAATATTGCTCCAGTCATTTCTCCTCCAGTTCACATGCTCGGTTGCCCAATCCCTGCGGTCGAGACGATGCCTTCATTTTAATCTAACACATACCATCAGTCGGCGAGCATACAGCCGATACTGAGCCAGACCTACAGCATGGAGCCTGTTTCGGACAGTCTGAGGGTAAATCGTGGTGCCTGTAGCTTAGCGAAGGTGTTGTTGGAGAAGAGTTGCGTTCATGTTTCGGTGTCTCCGAGCTGTTAACGCTAAATACCGATCTTCATTGGGCGTTGTTGCCCGTCTACGACCTTGCCCTGGTCTTCAGCCTGCACATCCACTCTCCAAAAAACGGTTCCAGATCCTGGAAATGACACTTTGTGACACTCCAATGGCTTGCGCTACTTCGGCTTGAGTTTGGCTTCTTCTAACCTACCAACAATTCTCCAAGCTTCTGAATCTGTCAAATGACTTCGCTGAGACATCGTACTCATCGAAATAAAGCAATCACTGAATGCCTATCATCCTTGTCTTCATTCTCTTTTATCCAGTTGAAAGTCAAATTTCATTCGCAGCCGCTGAACCGACGTTTTTGACGTCGAACACATAATTTGCATACTCCACAGTTTAAAAATCAGAAAAATTTTCACTTGTGATTCTCTTCTATTTTCGGCAAAAAAAATTTCGTTTATATCTTTATATTATATAAAACTTCAAATATCCTTTAATTGTTTTCAGCAGTGTATATATATATATATATATATAGACATATCGATATATTATATGATATTTCTCTAAAAGCTTAATATAAAAAAAAATGGACAGAATGTAACGTAAATGTGGTGTATTTAGAGTTTACCGAAGTACAAAATAATGGAATGTTTGGAACATTTACGGTGTTAAGTGTCAAAAACGTCATAATCAAGTAGATACGATTTAATTAATTCCATGCATACACGTTGCTATAAAATTCACAAAATGATTAATACGCTTGCGAGTTTTAAGGTCTCTCTGGACATAATAATTGCGTAAGAAACGCAAAGGGTTATGTACAATACGCTGTCGACTATTGTCACCGACTGAGGTATTTCTTGGATGAGATGCAGGTGAAGCACCGACCGAGAGAAGAATGGTAATCACAGATAGGATACAAAAGTTATAAAGGAAAAATGTGTTATACATTAATATGGTTTTACTTGTTGAAAAGGTCTTTAGAGAGATAAAAGTTTTATCCCTGATGGATCGAGGGTTTTTTCTCCAGGTCCTTTTGCAAAGAATTTTTGAAAAAAAAAGTTTTAGTAATTTTAAAATGATCAAGGCATGCATTTTTTATTATTTTATTTAATAATATTGTAAAAAACAATGGGTTGAATTATGGGGTGGCAGATAGTAAGGGTGGATTGCAGGAAACTGTAAGCAAAATCACTGAGGTCACTCTCATAAACTTTGCTAGAGATGGTCGGATTTAGGGAGTTTTGTAATGTGTTATAGTGTAAGTATACTAGAATTATTTAGATAGTTATATGCAGTTGAATTATTGTCTGAAAGAGAAGGAGGTATGGGATATACTTTTTTTATTTATTAAACTAGTGTTTTGTGAGACACAAAAAATCATCTTTACTCTTGAGGGATTTTAGGAAGTTTTTTTCAGTTTTTTATTTTCTTAATGCATAGTATTTTTTGTTTTATTTTTAAATCTTTTGATAAGGCTTTTAAGCACTTAATGCCAGGAAATATATTATTTATCTTGTATTTTTCTTCTTTTTTTCAGTTTCATATTTTATTTATTTTGGAAAATTACATGCTAATATTTAAGTGTGTATAATACATAGATTGCATTCTGAAAATATTTTTAACAGATGTAATAGTCAAAATACACAACTGTCACGAAACTGAAACGTGCTCGAAATTTAGAATTATTTCTTAATGTTTTCATTTCCGGCAACAAAAAGTATTTTCTCTTCAGTTATTTCATTTTAACATTTTTTTCTTTAGTACGTTTTTTGGAGAAATAATATGCCATCATTTCTGTGTGAAATCTATTGTTAAAATGCACAAATTATAATATTCTAAGATATTATGAAAGTATTTTCAAAATGTATCAGGTGTTGTGAAATTTTTATCTAATATTTTTTTACAAAATAAACATAAACACTTCAAATGGGAATTGTTTACATATAACTTTGTGATCAATTCAGCATTTTTAATTATTTAAACAATTAATAAACCAGCGTTTATAAATGAAATTTATTTTTATAGTATTCGTAATAACCTCGTAACGCATATTAGGTAATGTTACAAAATTGGAAATTAGAGGGGTATCGTTAAAATTTAATAAAATGCAGAAAAAAAGGCTGCATTTAAAAAAACAAATAAATAAACTTTTGAATCTAATAAAATTAATTTACAGATTCCTTTCCATTAAGTTTAGGTTTTTAAAAATTTTCGATTGTTTTGGATTGAATATTTCTCAATATTTCTTTTATAATAATAGCGCGTTGATATGAGTCTTCGTTTTATAAATCTAATGATAGAGCATTCATTACTCGGAAGTTTATCTGCAGTATAATTGTAAGTAAGCCTCCTTTTTAATCCAGCATTTTTTATTTCATATAAAAAATTCTGAAAATCAAATTTGCTTTATGCGATTTAAAATATAAGTAATTATGTAATGCAGAGCTTTTTTTTCAGTTTTCTAAATAACAAATGAGTGGATATATATAAAATGGGATTGCACATAAATAGAAATATGCCTGATTTGCGTGTGCAAAGTTGATACAATAGATTTTGTATCCTTAATAAGCATTAGTAAATGTGTGGTAAAATACTGGAATAAAGCTGGTCTTAGGAAAGACGGCAACAGTAAATTATTACAGTACAATTCTACAAAAATTTTTATCGTCAGGAAATAAATTTTTATCGCGCAAAGAGTATCCCGTACAACACAGGATGATGATAATAGCATAGCATCTCACAAAATTATATATATAACAGCCAGCAAGCGTTTCATTTTCTGATATAAACTCATTTCTAAATAATCGACATAAAATATTAACAAATGTTAAAATTTTTAAGTATTTTCATATTTAACAATTCTGAAAATTATTTAAAATTAATGTAAACAAAATATAAAAATGTTAAAAAAAATTTACAACACGCAAACTGAGCAGATTCCACTATGGATATCTCTAAAAACATTTGTATTTCAAAACAAACTTTTTAGCACATATTATCCTAGCGTTCTGCTGAATTTCGTCTAAACAGATTATCTGGTTTCATCCCTCCCCCGATTGTACGATTTTACAGAATTTTATATACGTATGCAGTAAAGCAGGATATTTATAGCTACACTGAAAAAAACAATGCAATAATCATTTTATAGTATCTTGCTATAGTATCATGCATTTTTAAAATATCCATCTGTGACAAAAACTTTTGCATATGGGGTTATATCTCTTTTATTTACTACGTACATACTATTTTTATGTGTATTTTCTATACATAGCAAAATAAAATTGATACGTTTAAACAAGTTAACTAAGCATGGAAAACTGAAAATAAAATGAAAATGGTAATAGTGAAAGGAAAGATATATTTTTAAAATTACATTACAGTGTAGTTGAACTTTATAAAGAGCGTATGTAGTTGATCCAGGTGAGAACTCAGAGCATGGACAAATATTGAACAAATATATAATAAAATAAATAAACTGTAAACCTCATTTTCGTAAGTAAAATTTATGAACAGAAACTATTGAGAAAAAAATTTCTTTCATTCTTTAACAATTTTTAAACAAATTTAATATTTTTAAATAGTTACTTACGGGTGTAGATTTTAATAAGTTTTTAAAAATATGCTTAAAAGATTGAATTTTGCAAATAAAACCTTATAATATTTGTCTATGATTATTTGTTCCACTCAAGAATTAATCATTACTTATTTTCATTTATCCATAGTGTTCTTTAAATGAAAGTTATAAAATAGTTTATATAGAAATGATTAAGATGAAAAAAGTTATATAATGTAAGTCAAAAATTGTTCGCTTGGGCAATTTCAGATGCCAAAAACTTTTGTTTGAATCATTTTCCCTTTTTTCTGATCCATAAATTGGAAAGCCTTTGTAGCTGTTGTTGTCAAAATCAGGCAAAAATAAATCAAGCAATAAACTGAAAACAATCAATTAAACAGAAAGGGTATAAAAGGATTTCATGTTGTTTTCCAGTTTACTAATTTTTCGCGGAAGCTTGTTTAGTTTTGGATTAGATTATATAGAAAATGCCCTAATATGCTAAAAAAAATCAATTGATATGAAAATATTTTTTGTTATTTTTTATTTTAATGTACTTTTATAATGGAATTTGTTTTTTAATTGAAAGTGTTATAAAATTCATGATATTTTTGATTTATTTGCATTTAGATAGGTGTTTATAATGTATCTGCAAAAATAATAAGCAGAATCTATAAGATGGCGAACTATATACTTTATTCAATTTTAAAAATAATCTTTAGGCCAAACCTACTACTCTACGTTCTCTAATTACAACATATTCCTTATTTGGTTAAAATATATAAATATATGTATTTATTAATATTTTTTTCAAATGATTTTTTTTATTAATCTTATATAGAAATTATTATATAACAACTTGTAATGTTTTACTCTTTAAGATCCGAATTTAATAGTTAACAATCGTGTATACCATAGTATTAAAAGGTACTGCTTAATTTGTATTTATATTAAGACTAGTATATAGCCCCATCAAAAATGACGGAATTTCGACCTGCGTTTCATTTTCACAAGACTTCCTAGAAACAAATAGAATGAAGATATTATTATTGAGTAGATGGTACTGTACAAAAACATATTTTTAAATAGCAATACCTTTCTACAAATACAATTGATGAAATATTTTCTTTTTTTTTAACTTCATATTCAATTACTGAAATAGTTCAGCTAATTGAGCTGGACAAACAGCAGTATTTATTACACCAGTAATAATATTTAGCAAAGTAAAACACAATTTCGGAAGATTTCACAAAACATAAAGCAAAAATAATATGAAAAATATTCCTTTTAGAGCTATTGAATGATATTTTAAAATTATATAACGGAAACGTTTCAAAAATGACCTCTAATTACATTACTTTATCCGGCAATTTTTATATATTTATTTAAACATTAGAAGAAAAAGTTTTCGTTTGTATAGATTCTTGTAGGTAGCACCATGACAGAAGCTCAATTGAAATCCACAGAGCCTAGTTGATCGTTGTTTCATTCTTTTTTTTTTTTTTTTACTAAAGTGAAAAATGAATTTCAAACTAGTTAATGGTTTAATACGAATTAAAAAAAAGGTTAACAAGGAGAATCGGGTATTAGTCTTTTTCTTTTAATGAATCACTTAGATTCGTTCATTTGTAGACTTGAGATTTGGGTTTTTTGAATGGCAGTAGCGAAACGTTCGTTTGTTCATGTTGATTATAAAAGTTTATTTTTATTTTAGAACTTAATATATTGTATTGGGTACGATTTGCATATTTTATCGAGCAATATGCAGAACAAACATTATTTTAAGTTACTTAAATTAACATTTAGCTGTTATATGTTAGCATATTTTTATCGTTAAGCTTAACATGGCGTTTAGCTACGGTCAATTCACAGACCTGAATGCGTTGTATATAACAGGATAGCGACACTTTTATCCCCTCAGATATTATTATAAGTATATTCAACTTTGTTAATTTCCATAAATTATACATTAAGTAGAAAACTATTAAGAAAGAAATTGTATCACACCTGTACCACATTTAATAAATGAAGCAGATTTTCATTCATCAAATTATGCAGATTGATTGGCGGGCATGAGTTTTTATACATTAAATTTAGATATTACTTACTGAACTGTGTTAAAAGTGTAGTTTCTATTTAAATAATAAGTCTATATTAAAGTAATAATTTTTTAAATTTCCACTCTCGTGAATTAATATGTATATAAAGAAATGTTGTAAAAGCAGTTCCTATATATATATATGTATGTATATATGATTCGATGTATTATCTAATCCAAGTGCAGAGTTAAAATTATAGCGTCTACGTACATTAGAGAATCGTTTACTTTCATTCCTAGGAATAATACAAGGACATAAATCATAATGTGTATTATGAGCTGACACAATGGAACGTTTACAATCTAAATTTTGAACTTTACGATCATTTATTTTCTTTAAAGAGACGTTCTTAGCTTTTTGATGGTTTATGTTAAAGCTAGTGTAAAATAAAATTTTAAACTGTAAATGCTAAAAACAATTTCTAAGATATTACAATGTAAGTAAACACCATTTAAAATTATTATGCAAGTTTTAATGATATGTGAACTATGGATAGATAAACACAATTAACATTATTTTTCTAAAATTTTGTATGTATGAATCATAATGTCTTTAATAGTAACTATCATTAAAAAATTACTTTTTGAATCAAAAATGTCCTTAGTAAGGACCATTTTTAAACATTCGTAAGATTTCTCTTTCAAGTTACTCACCAAAAATAAATATGCTCAATAATTCATCAAGAGTAACTATTTAATGCCAACCAACGTAAATGTATTTGTCTTATATATTGCAATAGCCTCCAGTATTTGCGTTTTTTTTAATTAAAGCATACTATTTGTATTTAGTAAGATACACACTGAATTACTAAAATTCTAAATGTGCATTAGCAAGGTCATGTACTTCTGCAGTCAATAATGAAAAAAAAATTATCCCAATATTAACACACAGAAGCTTATCCAAAATTAGTGAGTTTTTTCTTTATTTTTAAGTCACATGTCCTGTGCTTGTTTTAATTAAACGCATTTAAACACATTGAACAAATTGAATACTATATAATTGAAAACTATGTATCATGTTTTTTTTAATTGGTAATTTATTATTCAATTTAAAAAACAATTCATACATTATTAAAATTTTTACAAATTTAAATGTTTTCAATAGATTTCGAAAATTGTAATTTTTTTTTTTGAATATCTGATTAGCTTTTCAATTTTTTTCATTGATATTTAAATGTCCCATAATATATTATAAAATTATTTAATAAAGAAAAATTATTTAATTAAAAGATATTATTATCGAAGTATAAATATATTTAATATGTAGATACAGTGTGATCATATATACATACATATGTATATATATATATATATATATATATATATATATATAAGACCGATATATCAGTTCCTCGCGGCCTAACCGCGCTACCACCGGTAGAGAAATTTTAAATATTCTTATATGAATCTATGTGCTCGAGAATTTTATGATATAAAACAATAGAGAAATTCTGATTACAGTTACAGTGAAACAAAATCAAAATTTTCAAATGGAAACAATTTTCAAAATGAATGGAAATAATTTTCTTGCATAAATTAATTAGAACATTGAAAAACTGTAAATGGCGTAAATGATTCACGTATGTTGAAAATTGTCTATTTTTTTACATATCACTGTAAAGGATGAATAAAAAAATAAATATTTCATTAGCAGTTTTCAACAAGAAAAACCTTCGTAGATAGAAAAGCAGGTGAGACTGTTGACAACTATTCCGAATGTAACGCAGAATCTGTAGAATTTCGTTTTATATGGTATCTCTCAATTCTAGCAAGTTTCTTTGATTTGATGTATTCACATTTGGATTCAAGTACCGTATTTTCTCGTGTATAAGGCGGACTTTTTTTTTCAAAAAAATAGGACAAAACTCCTAGGTGCGCCTTATACACGGAATATTTTTTTACTGTTGTATGCAGTCGAACTATATACATATGAAACAATAAATTATTCAAATAAGACATTAAAACTCGTAAAATGTTACTTAATTGAAGCATTACTGCATATTTATTTTACTCCTTGCAGTTTTTTATACAACAGTGCTAGTGACATTATCTAAACGCTAATTAGCAATTTTCTTTACCGTCACTCATTCCTATTCCCCGTCATTCTCTTACAACCCGTCTAAAAATATCTAAAAATGCATTTTCGACTTATTTTCTGGTCTGATGTAATGCTTGTTTCAGCTCTTTTTTTTTTTTTTTTTTTTTTTTTTTTTTTTTTTTTTTTCAAATACCGAAATTCATTTGGTCATTCTTTTTTAGCGTATCATAGTTATAGTGCGCGTTATACACAAGATTTTAAGAAATCGCCATTTTTACTTGTAAAGTAGGGGTGCGGCATATACACGAGTAAATACGGTAATCCTAAAACGAAAATTTCTTTGGAGTGAGGACGGATATCGTGCTGGACACGAAACGGTAAATTTAAGAAAGTCGATTCCTTCAAATTGATTGTGCAGCACTTGTCAAATAGATGTGATGAAGCGTAGAGGTACACCATTTGCCATACATACTATATCATTAACGACATGTTACTGTTGCATTTCTGGAAATACGTTGTTCCATACCAAACATATGGAATTTTAAAAAATATATATGACAGTGAATGTAACTCCTTTAAAAAGTACTTGAAGAAAACATGTGTTTTGGATTCACCAACAGCAAATTTAAGCATCATGTAAAAACATTGGTGTCACATCTTGAGAATATTCGTCAGCTCAGCGAGTACAGGTCTTTAAGTTTACAATCCCACCTTCAGAGAAATGTGCCTCATCCTTCCAATCTATTTGCAATGGCTTCACCATATATATTAGCTTCATTATATCTGCTGAGAAAATAATTTGAAAGAAAATAAATCCACTTACAAAATCATTGGAATGTGTCTTTTTTATCATAAACTATCAAATCTCTAGGTTTTGCTTTCATAATACTTGATTAATGCCATTCGGTATATGTATTGAGGTTGTTTTCTTCTTATAATATTACACAGTTATAAATAATTAAAATGTGTCATTTTACATGACATTCGTATTATATTTCATTATTACATTGTTATCAAATAAATATATCTAAAATTTATTTTCGATTGTTTTCAGACGCTTGGAGTTCATATATTAGAAAAAATTTCTTTACAGCCACCCTGTATACATATATTTTAAAGACAGGACATTTTCCAAATTTTTTGCATTGTAAGAAAGAAATAACTCGACATTAAACATGTAAAACTGCAATATATACGACAATTGTATTTCACATAAATTTTTCGTTATTGAAACACCGATCACCAATTATGATACCGGAATCATATATTAGTGTAATTTCTTTTTATTAGTTATAGCTAGTAATTTTTTTCTACTTTAATTTTTTAATACTACCATCTATTTTATTTTTTTTTCCATTTTAATTTAATTTAATCTTTTTGTTTTATTCTACATGTAAAGTCTTATTGCAGCATACTTCTAAGTTAACTACTTTTTTTCTTTTTATCCTGTTTATTGCTTTATTAATATACTATTCATATATTCCGTTTCCATACTCTCGTTCTATAATAAAAAGTGAATGATGCAACCTAAATTAGATTCACTGTTTTAAAAAATCAAATGAAGTCAGTTGTTTATACTGCCATGTTCCAAAGCAACCCACCCTGAAGAATTTCCTTTAGAATTAAAATTAAAATTTTCTCTGGACTCTCTTTCGCATTTGATATTCCTTAAATACTTATACGTCTAATTATTTATTTCCTAAGTGTTTTTCCTACCCTACGCAGGAATTGAAAGATTATTGTATATGATATATCTGAGGAAAGTTCTAACAACCCGATCTACTTTCAATGAATTAACTTTTTGATTTTTGCCAGTGTACACAAAGAGTACTAGAAGATTCACTTCTAAGTGATATCGTATTTAGAACACATTAGCTGCACCCGTCAAAGTTCGACGGAAAAGAATATATATTAGATAAGTATGTTACATTTAAAGCTTATGAAAAATAAAAATGAATGAAATAAAAGAATAGTGTACTTAGAAGAAAATATCAACTGTATTCAGTTTTATCTATAATAAGTATGAAATCAGTTTTTATATTGGTTCAATATGAAAACTGACTTCATACTTATCATTGGTTCAATGATAGGTTTTTCATTTGTTTGCAGTTAAGATTTTACTTTTCTTTTCGAGTTAAAGTGTTTCCTTATATGCCACATTAGTTGTTGTGTTGCTTTTTTGAACTGTTTGCATTTTCAAATTTTTAAATGAACGTACTCGAGACATCGCAACATATATCTCGCTGTGGCTAAATACTTGCAATAAATTTAATTTATTTATTTGTTTGCAGCCTCCATGAAATTGTCAATTTTATTGTCATGACAACGAAAAGAAAAACGATATCTTTGTTATTAAAAAGAATAAAAATTTGGTACTTGTTATTGATATGTAGCAAATGTTTTATTTATTTTTATTTTAAGCAATAACTTAATGCAACGAAATAATTTAAATATTTTTTGATATTATGTAAAATAGAAATATCGTAATACCGGCATATCACAGGTTTTATTCTTTTTTTTTCTTTTTTTCTAATGTGACATCATTTACACCTTCAGAAACACTCATCTTTTTCGAAATAAAAGCGTGATTTATACAGTTGTTTAACAATTCTTTAGTTTCATAATATATTTATTATAATTAAATATAAATGGCGCAATTTATAGAAATATTTTCACCAAGCACTTTTAATGAAATAGAAGAAATTCTGTTTATTTAGATACAGAAATAAATATCAGTGAATATAACATCATAAGTGACACAGCCATAACAATATATATTATATTCATGGAACAAATTTTTTTGGTTTCTAAATGACGACATTTTCTTCATCGAAAAAATTTCGCTTTAGATATTACATTTTATTAAAGTTTATTTTCTGTTATTTTATTTACATAATATTTAATAATATTACTCAGTAAATAATCTGTGTATTGTGCCGCAATTAGTGGATAATTATGTGCTACTCTCTGTGTGAAAACACTCATTTTTTTTCTTTGTTGCTTAACTTGCTGCCACTGTTTCGAAGAAATTTCCCGAAAAAGCTTTTAAAATTAAAATTAAAATATAAAAATGGAAATAAATCAAAAATTAGCCAGAATGGGCACATCTACACTTGAACAACTTTCATGTAAAAAAAAATAATTATCAAAATCGGGCCAGTAGAAAGCTCAGGGCTAATGACTAAAAACAGTCAGGTCTTTTAAATATGTATATTATTAGAGATATAATATTTCCTAAACATCACGCATTTTTATTTTTTAAACCGATTATTTCAATGTGATTGTATTGAAAAGAATCAGAATTTATTTGACTGGTATAATGTGATATTCTCTGTTTGAAGGTATTATTATTTAATACTTTATGTTATTATCATACTTATTAAAAACACATTTTTATTCTTCGTGTGATATATAAAATTAAAATGAAGACGTTGCAGATATATATGTGGGATATTGAGTGATTAACTTATGATTTAAGCAAAACAAATATTCTTGATAAGATAAAAAGGTTTAATAGACATAAAATATATACGTAACATTAAAAAATAACAGTAGAACTGAATAACATTCAGTATAAATAAGCTTCCCTGAGCTTTGCATTAAAAGTTCATCCAACTCGCCATCGCTGAAATCTATAGAACACCACGTTCTTTTCACGCATCATCACACGAGTCTCATTTTGGATATCACGCTCATTAAATCATTGAGTTTATTATCTTTTATTGCTGAATACTTTATTCTTTAATCCCACATATATTGAGAAGCAAAGTACTTATATGAAATATTGTTTAAAAACAGTACAACAAAAAAAAAAACGATCAGGGATGATTTTATATTGAATGAAAGTAGCTTCAATATAGTAAATAGGTGGAAAATCGCTTTATACTTGTATTGATGTACAGTACTTCTAATTACATAACATGGCATCTGAATGTCATAAATTAAAATTACATTTTTAAATGTCCAAATGTTACATTTATTTTACTTTTGCTCTGTGCTATAAAAAAATCATTGAAAATGCATTTCAAATATTAAAACTACGCTTTTGTAAAAACAACTATCCGATATATGGCATTTTTGCTATATCAATCAAAATTAATTAGAAATGAATGCATTTTTTATTGATAATTTTTTGTGGAATTTATATTTTTAAAATCAACTGTATAAGACAAAATTCCCATACATATTCTCTTAAGCGATTTTTTTATGTTTTTCTTTAGAATTTATTTTCAAATGGCGAAAGAGGAAGTAAAATATTGTGAACATTTGCTATCATTTATTTTACATACATTATTTAAGCTATATCAATCGAAATTAATTAGAAATGAATGCATTTTTTATTGATAATTTTTTGTGGAATTTATGTTTTTAAAATCAACTGTATAAGAAAATATTCCCATACATATTCTCTTAAGTGATTTTTTTTAATGTTTTTCTTTAGAATTTATTTTCAAATGGCGAAGGAGGAAGTAAAATATTGTGGAGATTTGCTATCATTTATTTTACATACATTATTTAAGCTATATCAATCAAAATTAATTAGAAATGAATGCATTTTTTATTGATAATTTTTTGTGGAATTTATGTTTTTAAAATCAACTGTATAAGAAAATATTCCCATACATATTCTCTTAAGCGATTTTTTTTATGTTTTTCTTTAGAATTTATTTTGAAATGGCGAAAGAGGAAGTAAAATATTGTGGAGATTTGCTATCATTTATTTTACATACATTATTTAAGCTATATCAATCAAAATTAATTAGAAATGAATGCATTTTTTATTGATAACTTTTTGTGGAATTTATGTTTTTAAATCAACTGTATAAGAAAATATTCCCATACGTATACTCTTAAGCGATTATTTTTAATCTTTTCTTTAGAATTTATTTTCAAATGGTGAAGGAGGAAGTAAAATATTGTGGAGATTTGCTATCATTTATTTTACATACATTATTTCCATCGGAGAAGATACATAGAAGGCCTCTGAAAAAGTAATTCATAGTATATTTAATACATGAATATATACTCTTAAATCTTTTTTAACGATAAAAATAAAAAATAACAGATGAACCATCAGTTTTTATGATTAAAAATATGCACGGTTTATTTTCCGAAGGGATTTACTATACGTCATTTTAATATTTATTACTAATAACTGCATTCATATGTGTATGAATATATTTCTTTTTTCGTCAAAACTAACCTTATACTATCCTAATTTCCCTTTTAACAATATTTCGTATTTATTACGGCTTATTAGATTAGGATTCTATGATATCTAACCTATTAATTTTTATAAAAAACATTATAAATTCTTAATTCGGCTTAAAAAAATATTTATTCCTATACACAAAAATCTAAAAAGAGGCTCTAAATAAAAAATATTCTTAAATAATTCTTAAATTCAACTTTCCACCATAAATCACCACAAAACTCACCTTTTTTCTGTTTTTAGTAATCCTATTTAGTGTCTTGTTAAACTTATCAAATGTGTTTTCAAATTGAAAATACGAAATTATTTTTCTTCCTATCCAAATACAACGTCCTGTATTTAATAAAAAATATATACTAACCAAAAATATGCAAAACCCTTTTACACGCTGAAAATTATCTATCTGCAGACAGCATGTCTCTCCAATCTATAGATCAATTATTGTGTTTTGTTTTTGCAACGAGCTTTTGAAACATCGGATATAAGGAACTAAAAATTTAATCCATGCATAGTGAAAAATATACAATTTTTTTAAATGGTTTGGAAATCATTATATACCTATACGATTTGTGGAAATTACTTCAATATTAAATAGGAAAAATGTATACATATGCACACTTAAAACCATACTTAAAAGAAAAATGCATACATATAAATAATTTGTTCTCAATTTTTTCGATATAAATGACTTTTTTAAAAATTTTAAAATATAACAATGGCAAGCTTTAAAATTTTGTAGCGGTGATAAATACTCTGATATCTAAATTGAGTTCAGTTCAGTTAAAAATGTTCTTATATCATTCGTGCAAACCCATAACAAATTGAAGACATTCACGCACACTCACCCATTCAAGTAAGCCCACAAGCTGATAAATATGTGCACAAATATGGGAACAAACGCGAATATATTAATCTTATAATATATTTTATTTAGTTACATTATGATTTTCAAAATTTTTTTTCTACACAATTTATGAATTTCAAATTGTGATTAAAAAAAGAAGAATATTCAAGTCTTTAAAAAATTCTTTAATTTCTATTATAATTTCACGAAGACACATTCTATTCTTCTGTAAATTAATGCAAGATTTGTACAAAAGCCACATTGTCATGAGGTATATTTACAAATAATTTCCAGCATTTTCTTTTAGAGGAATATTGAAAATTGTTTTAACAATTTAATTTCATTTTTATTATCTTATTGACCCCTGATTAAAATTTGAAGCCAAACACACTCTTTATATTCCTGAAGTCTGACTAGGTAATTTATCAAATTACAATTACTCGATTTTGAAAGAAGGTGGTATGTTTTCAAATATATTATCTCGAACAACAATAAAAATACAGGAATTGTAACCTGAATCTAGTACCTCTTGAGATATGGTAACTTTCTGTTTCGATAGAACTTATAAAAACGAATGAAAAGCGGAATGAGATTACTTTCACGCGCTATCAAAGGCAAGACTTACGTCTTACAATTAATCGTGATAGTGTGTTGCTAAGCAGCATTTTTATGAAAGTGTGAAAATGAGAATGTTATTCTGGTACAAATTGATCTAGTGCAATGGTTGAAAATTGGCGCATGAGTGGAGCTTATTGACACCACTAATATTTTATTGTATTCTTCACCTTAACAATAACTGAGAAATTCTGTCTCCAGATAAGTCGAAAATTACAGATCAATTTTATTAGTGTTAACAGACTCTACCTCTGCGCCAGTTTTCCTGTTTTCCACCACTGTAACTGGCTACAAATATGAAAATTTGCGTTGTTAAAAATAAGTTTCTGCTTCAAAAACAGTCTTCCATCCAGATGGACCGAGGAAAGACCTCCAGTCGTTGAAAGTTTGTTTCTTTAAATACTGCAAATACTTGGTAAAGACTATAGGAAAATATTTAAAAAATCATTAAAGTACTTTATGCAATGTTAACTCTTTACAATACAAGATATATTTAAAATACACACAAGGAGTTAAATCTTTAAATCTCCTTTCAATGCAACGTATCAGTTCTGCTTCCCAGTAAGCTTTAATGCAAAACTTGGTTCCAAATTTCCGTTTAGTAAATCACTCTTATAAAATACACTTATGTTGCCCTGTCTGAGAAAGTTAAAAAATAATGCTCGTAATATTTTGTGCTTTCTGTTGGAAACATCTGTGTATTAAAATAAATTACATTTAAAAACACCAACTTGATTGATTAAAAAACAAAATTCATGCTTTCAGTAGGTTTAGTAATCAATTTCATGGTGCTTTCTCATATTTGTTTATGATTTTTTTTTAAACAGAAAAGTATCCATAACACATAAATATTTGGAATCGTTATTAATGTCCGTATACATTTCTTGATCCTTGTGACAAAAGCTTTCGAACAGTACCACTTTCGTAAAAGTTGGGGATCATCGTTAGTGATAAAGATGTTTCAAATATTTTTTCCATATGTCAGAAAAAAATTAAATGAAAAAAAAATATTTGATAAAAATAGACACATGAAAGTGAAAAATATTTCATAGTAATACCATAAATAAGGAAAAACTCATATTCTCGTGAAAAAACAATCCTTTTGTTCTCCTGATTGTTAATGAATGCTATAAGTTTCTTCCTACCTTACCTTGGCAGCAAGTACCATTTGAGACTAAAGAAGACCGATAAATATTTTCGAAACACCTATGCATTTCTTTATTTTATACAGTTATTACTTTTCATTTAAATGTAAATTTGAGAAACATTTTTAAAATACTATCACATTCGGAAAAAATTCTTAATTATTTAATTCACTTAGCTAATTCAAGTGGCATTCACATTAGAAAGGAAGTATAAATTAAAAAAAATACTTTCGATTATGCAGTACCAAATATATATTAATAAATCCACTGAAGATAACTTTTCTTTTAAACTAATTTTTTTATTTCAGTAAAATAACCCACAAAAGTGACTTCTTAAAGTATTGCTTATGAACGATCTAAGTATCGTTGCGTTTTAACTCTTTGAATCGCGAATGAAACCCTAAAATGTGAATTGTATTGTCGCAGAAATAAGAAACACAATAATTAGACATGCATTTCACTTTTATTTTTTGAATGCACATGAACGATAGTTTTCTAAATATATAGGAAATGCAGTTTTCTGAATATATAGTAATGAAATGAAAAGAATATGATGTATTCTAAAACGATCTTTCATTTCACTCTAATTTATATTGGACTTTGTTATCAAAATTAGGTATTATCTTTCGTGATTTGATTTTTGCTCATATATATCTGGTTCTTGCTTCTACTACTACAGCCACTAATGGCGCTTCAACAACTAAGTTTACACATATTTCGAATACTTGAATCTAATAGGTAAATTTTTCAATTGAAAATATGGGAGTTTCGATTTTTTTTCTAAAAATGTGCAGTTTCTCTCTTGGTACTCTTTTCAGAATGTGGGGTGATTTCAGATTCTTGCCAGTTAATAATGTTTATATAGTTTGTAACATTGAATTTCAATATTGGAATATGAAACTGTCTTATTGTAGAACATATAAAATCCTTCATCTTCAATATTCTTAGAAATCCAAATTCTCCAGATCCTCCATGATTTTTTTATCACTTATCGTTCCTGTAAATTTTCATCTGAATGATAGAAGTATACGTTTTGTTGAATAACGGGATTGAGAATTTTCTTTAAATATTCCCTCAAATAACGAAACAACTTCATTGTTTATATATTAGAAAAAAAATTAAAAAACAATAATATAAAAAAACCTTTTTGTTTTCTATATTTGCAGGAAGAATCTTTCATGAAGTGAAACAACATAGACGAATGTACTTTCATTACGAATTCAACCATAATCTTCAAATTTTGGATGAATTCTGACCTCCAGTCTGCAAACCAAGTAATCAATTGGCAGTTGTAAATCATTTAGATTGTGACATTCTTGCAGGATTATGATTTACCATATTTGAGGAGCATTAACCAGATGCAAATGTGTGGCACATTTCAAAAATAATTTTGGTAAAAATTTAACTCTCCAGAGTTCATTTCTCTGTGATAGGAGCAGATATTTTTTAATTTCCACAACTGTCTATTGTTCATATTCATCCATCGACTTTCCAATTAGAACAGGAAAAGCTCGTGAGACTTTATTTTGTTTATCAAGTTCAATGACTTAGTAGCAATTCGTTTGCAGAGGGCTAACATCGTAACCACTACAAAGTACGACTAAATATTAATTTCAAAAATCTATTAGCATGATTTTTTATCTTACTGTTTACAGTTGTTCCGTCACAACTTATTTCCATAAATTTATCAAGATTTAAATGTTTTTCAGTGCAATATTTTAATACTTCCTGCAATGATCTTTCCTGGTCCGAAAGATGGTGTAATGTGTCCATAATACAATTCATTTGACTCTTAAAATCATAGATTATGTTTTTCACTTATAGTTCTTCCATATATCTCCAATTTTCCATAATTTCCTTTGATTTTGGGGATTTGAATAAGGTTCTGATATTCAGAAAAATTGTTGTCTATCATTTGATCAATACGGCTTTGGGAAACTACAATAATTGATGCCTTTGAGGTTTTCTCTTAGGAATTTTTTTACCTCTGATTTTGGCGAACTTTACTATTACAGCTGTGTTTTATTTATTGTTTTGTATAATAATAATATTTTATAGCATTCTGCGATTGTTGGCAAAGCAGCTTTATTTAGTTTTGAAGAATCACCAACCTCTACTAATGGTAAAAATCGATTTGCTTACACACGTATTTATTTTGACAGTAAAAATGACAACATATAATTTTTAAAACTCAAAATACCGTTTAAAATATTAGAAAATAAAGACTAACAGTTTGAAAATGATGAAAGGAATTACGTTAAACATTTTAAATATAAAAATATTAAACGGGATTACCAAAAATTCTTGTTAATGTGCAATTTATGGTAAGAAACTATCGTAAAAATCAATGAAAATATAAATGTCCTAGTAGGGGACTCAAGAAGTTTTTCAAAAATCATGAAATTTTGCACGTGTATTAGAGGAACTAAAAAGGAACTGTTGGCTCCTATCCCAAAGCAAAATTCCAACTTTCGATTTAAAAATAAAAATAGCGACTAAATTTAAAAATAGCGAAAACATAATCAGAGAACTTTAAAATGTTAAAATATGACAATATTTCCGTTCACTCAATTATAATAATTTATTTCATGTTGTTAACTTATTACTTTTTTTAAATATTTACTCAATATTAAAGATTTTTTGTATCTTATATTATTCGGAACATATATTTCATAAACTTTGTTTGAATAAAGACTTTGAAAATGAAAAGTAGAATAATATTCAAATGCAGCTCATAATAACAAGTTAAAACATTGTTTATTCTCGTTAAAATGAAACACGTGTACGGCTTCATATCTTAAGCTGAGAAAAAAATAATAATTCCATTTTGTTTATTTTTTTAATACTACTTATTACCATAAGTAATATCTGAAGATTTTATACAGCTTCTTCAGTCACGTAATTCATGCATCAAACCACATTCATAGCTATGTATTGGGCATACTCTATTTCATTGAACTCCGTGACATTTATATAAAAATACATTGAAGGAATCTTCCAAATTACAGTTATCAAAAATATTTCTACATAATACATACAGAAGTTTTCCCTCAGTTATTTATTTTCCAAAGAATCATTGATTTCCATACTATTCCCAAAAAAAGAAACAGCATCTTAACTTCCTTTAGAGGATGAGTAAAGAAAAAAATGATGCGGTTTATCTGAGTTTGTTTTCTTAGTATTCACATTTTTTGCTGATTTATGTAACTTTTTCATAACAAGGTAAAGTTGCGATTTAAATGTGAAACGGAAATTTTTAGTTTCACTTAATTTCGGATAGTTTTTTTTCTCTGTTAATGTATACATATATATATATATATATTAGTATTAGAAAAAAAACTATTTTTTGAGTTACTGTTGAAATTGAGTCATTCCATAATTCAATTTCAAGATCAGTTAAAAGTTACATTATTATTATTATTATTATTAATATCATTATTATTATTATTATTATTATTAATGTAATGAATTTAAACAATAATGTTTTAAATGTGAAAAAGAAATTTTGAGTTTTGCGAATCTTTTCTGTATTTTTTTTTCTTTAAATGTAAAGATATATACTTTTTAATATTTCAAGTAATACATTTTTAAAAATTTTGTTTAGAATTTATTTTTATGAGTATACAGTCGAATTCCAATCATTCAATGCTATATAAGTATTACCTTTGTCTCCAAACACAATGAAAGCCAAAAAGGCAGAAGCGCGAAATAAGCCAATGAAAGTTCTCACAAATGTTTTTATTTTTTAAGTGAAAAATATTATTTTGAAGTACTTTTTAGTATTTAAATGTAAATTACATAAAAACAACAAAAATTATAATTAAATAGTCAAGAATTTTACTATTGTGTAAATGTATGTCATATACACACTTATGCTACAATATTTCAATTTCAAAAAATTAAAATAATTTTTTATCATAATATAGATTGCCATTACTTTGGAAAAATGCCTTTTTTCTCAAACATATGATTTTTATATCCCCGAACTCAGATCATTACTTAGTAACAGAATATTGTGTATCAATATATTTCTTTTTAACAAGTCGGACATAATGTCAATTTCGTTATAAAAATATTTACTGCTTTGAAAGTTAGGATATAATAATATTCTTAAAAATATCTGCAATTTTGCATGATTACTTTTTAAAAGCCTACATTTAGTAATAAAAATTGCCTGTTGTAATAAATTTCAGATAGTTTTTCTAATTCTTCTACATAATTTACTCTTTTTATCCATTTTTCAAAAAAAAAAATTTTTTAAATATGGGACTAACCGCAGGGAATCATGTTGTCCGCCAATTAGCGTGTTTACTTTATTGTTTGAAATTTTATTTACATTTGAAAGTATGTTTGAATAAATTACTGATGATTACATAGATTTTGAAAATAATGATTATTAAAATTATAGTTTTTCATAAAGAATCATATGCACAATAAAACATTTATCATTATTTACTTTTTAACCATCTTCTTTTTTTTCCTTATAAAAACATTACTTTCAATCGATTAAAAACCTTGCATGGGAGAATAAATCAATACAATAATACGACGTTTAAAACACACAAACATTAAAATACATACTTAAACGTTTACGTTTAAACATACATATACGTTTCGCATGTTCAAGGCCTTGCATCCTCAATGTTAAAATGAAAAAAAATGGAAAATGGATAAATTCAATGGATAAATTAAAACCCCTTTCTAGGTGGTCCTGGGGGTATTTTTGGTGCTGTGTTTGCTATCATTTGGGTTTCGCATTGCAGGCAATTGGGAGGGGGGTATTTTATACATTTTACATTTTTTATTCATGTTAACACTGAGGATATGAGTCCTGGAACTTGCGAAACGTATACGTGTGTTTCGAAATTTTAATGATTATGCGTTTTATTGATTAATTTTAATGTATGGGATAAACTTTTAGTTCATTGATGAAAAACAAGTTTGTTTATTTACCGTTTCAGCTTAGACAGGATAAAATTATCTCAAATTTCGATCATCATAAAAGAAAGTATATTGAAGCAACAAATAAATTGACGCAGCTAAACTTAGCAAGAAATGAAAAGTTATTTTTATAATCCGAATTACTTTCACAAAGGATAATGACTAATTTACTCTTGAATATAAAGGAAATGGCAAGAGTATTTGTTTCTCCGTGTTATTATTAGCTTTAAAAATTCAAAGTAAATCTTTAGTTCAAGTATTCATCAAAATAAAAAAATAATTTTGATAATTTTTAAACTAAATTTTGTCTATAACTAATTTTATTTATCACTGTTAGTTCAGTTTAAGGCATAAATATTTACTGAAGAAAGATTTATAATGGAGTGAATAATAATTTAACATCATCTATCGAAACGCGTCTTGACAGGTAATTTACTTTGCTTTGTAATTAACTTTGTACATGTGTAAAAATATTGTCGCGCCAATTTTAATGTTTGATGTCAACCGTCAAAATGTTGTCAGTTATGGATGATAAGAAATATTTTATTGAATGCACAATGATTATATTCCTACCAAATTAATATATTGAGCTTTCTCACGTGTAAAAGTTCACATGATAGCAAACAGTCTAAAAAATGAAAAGTTAGTGAAAATGGTGCGTTTTTAATTCTATACAAACAATTCAGAGTTGATAACACACTTTTTAAGATCAACTTTTCTTTTGCATATGTAACAGTACTGCTCTTTTATGTCTGCAAATCATTCAGTACATTTTTGAATGGTATTTACACTGTTGTAGTTTAAAGAGAGACGACAGTAATAAGATAGTACAGAACTGTCAGAAAAGTATCTTCATTAAGAGACATAATAAAACATTCAGTGAGTTTGTATTGAAGCTACTAGAACTACATATAATATGATTTAAGAGCCTAAATGTCTAAGAACTAAAAAACACAAATGAACCAACTGCATATTATCCGTGTCAATGGCCAGTATGTTCAATCGTCGTAACGCTCTCTGATTTAGTAATGTCAGTTCAGAGAAAATTTTAATTCAATTTGTCATAATGGATATATTTACCTGTTATAAGTGCACTCATATAATAAAATATTTTTATTATATGAACGGCTAAGTAATTATTCACAACGAAACAAACATGTAAAACTATATAAATACATATAGCCAAAAAGAATCAATGAAATTTATGAGAACAAAAATAACAATCAAAACTACCAATAATCATAAAAATCATTAAAATTCCAATTTAAAATTTAAATTTAGACTTACTTCTTACATTTGTGTTACTTTTATTACTATTGCTGTATAACATGATTAAATCGATATATATCAACGTGATATTAAATATTACATTACGAAGCATACATTTTATTTATAAAATATAAAATCTCTCTCAATAAATGTCTGACATCAAATAATAATCCTAATGCATTTGCCTACAAATAAATCAAGTTCTACACACAATTTATTTTATATAAAATACTACGAACTATTGTTGTAATCGTTGTTTGAGAAAGCTTTCAAATGCTGATAATAAATTGTACATAATATGAATGCAATGTCGCTCCTGCTTTGACGTATGCATGTTTAAAGAGACGAAAAGTATTGTAAAATGGGCATTTATGATGACACTGATTAATCACTAATATATAATGTCTTGTTATACAATGTAACAATATATTTTCTGAAATATATTTTACATAGAAGTGGTAGGGATTATATTATAACATTTAGATCATACATTATGTAACGTATTATTTTAGATAATGTCTATGAAATATGCGTACTAAAATTAAAAGATAGGTGTATTGAAGATAAAAGAATGTAATTCAAAAAATAAGTTACATTTGACTATAGCTAAAATTATATCATAATGATAACGATACGTTTTGATAAATTTAATGAATATATTATAGATACAGTGTATACAGCTTTGGCATTGTGTGTAGATTAAGAGTTGTTTTTCTGTACGTGTTATAACGATTATTTCGTTAATATTGGTTATTTTCTTAAATGATTCCTTTACACCCCCCGTCTCTGTTCAATTCAAAATTAGTTTTAAGTTGTCCTTCATTCCTTTTCCATTTTTCTTGCTTATTAATTCTCTAACCGAAAATCGGCAGCTGCTTAACTTTATCTGTGAGAAATACACTCACATATTATTCAACCGTTTAAAACAATTTCCAGATGTCTGCTATTTCCGATCGAAGCAATTCTGCATTACCTTATAAGGAGATCATCTCTGTTTCGCAGTTAAAATTTATGCTTACGCTTCTTTTTCCTTTCTCGACAAAACCCTAAAATGAATTTAACATCTGCGCAGTAAAATCTGATGTCCCTTCGGTGTGCCTCTGTGTTTAGACATAACAACACGTGTAACAATTTATCGTTTGGCAACCTTTCCTTTCCATCCCAGCTGGGAAACCAAATTGAATTCTGATCTTGCTGGCTGCATTTTAACTGTTATTTGGCGTATACTATCCATTGTGCATGGGCGAACTTGTGTATGTTGGCGATTTTCTATCATGCCAAAAGTGGCGGTTTGTTGCTATGTACGAAGCCACTTGATTCACTGCTCTCGTCTTGTGAAGTTGCTAATCGCTGTTCGGAGATTTTCTCCGAGTACTGTATGTGTGCCCCCCTAGTAATACATGTCTAAATAAAGAGTAACTTAGCAATCATTGTGGGGTTTTTTCGTACATCCGAATCTGGACTACTATACGTAATCACGCTTCTTCTAAGTATTCTAATAAAATAGCAGATGCTACAAAGCTACACCCTCACAAGAATCTCTATTACAAAAATAACTGGTACCGTTTGACTTTTTCGTTTTCCCCACATAAAACAAATATATATATATGGAGGGGGGTACATTAAACTGCGACTTTCCTGTGGATGTGATGCATTTCGGTTCTTCTTTTTCTTCTCTGCATCCCCCGGTAGAAAATGCTATTAGTCTTGCCTGCTAAGTGTCAACCGATGTGGAATGGAGGTCCCCATCGTCACCTGCGGTCGACGTCGAAAAGTACAGCGCTGTTCCCGTGCTGAAATTCCTTTGCTGGACACCCCCTTTTCCTCCCCTGTGTGCTCCATCTCAACTGCTTTGGAATGTCTCCCCTGCGGCCAATTGTCACCTGAACGCTCGGCGTTCCCCTTTTTCATCTCCTCGCATCGTCTGTGTGATTTATGTGTTTTCATCACCGGCAGATATCGAGGGCTGCGTGTGCTTCGTCAAAATTACAGAATATGCAAGATATAAAATTTACGGGCAATAAAGTCCAATTTGTGTGTGATTACAGTGCTATCATCGACTCATTCATAATGTGTGTTGCATATTTACTCAACGTATTCTACTGAAATCTCATAGTCTCATAGAAGATTTTTGTGAGTAATAGGTGTGCATGTCTAGTTATGCATCGTAAAGTGATACATCGTGCAAAAAAATAGTGATTCATTCACGGGTGTCTGCAAGAGAAAGTAAAAAAATTTGCACATGCAATATAAGCCTTCAATTCTGAGAAAATCCATCAGAAATAATTCATCGTATGTATCAGTTAACAGTGCACAAAATTAATAAATAAATAAATAAGAGAACTACAAAAATTCTCTAAAAGAGGTGTCACCACCTTCGATAAGTGCATATTCAATTACCTGTTTACAATATAAAATTTCTGCTAGTCTTCTGTGATAAAAAAAAAGAGAAAAAAGTGCACAACAACGAAAATCAACTTCGAAATAATCTACATTTTGAACGTGAGAGCAGATCTTGCCCCATTTCCCTAAGTTTTTGTGTTATTAAATTAGTAATCAGTTAATTTTTTTTAAAACTAAATCAGTAAGTCAACCCACCTACTCTGTTTATTTCATCTTCTGCTTTCACATTCAGGACACAACGGTCAAAATTTATGTTCTGTGGTTGAGCATTAATACAATCCTGTTATTGTGTTTTTGCAAAGATTTTTAATTTGCGAAAGCACGGTAACTGTGGTCATTTCTAGTTATTATTTTTGCTGACATGTTATGCAGTTTTTATCAGTTATTTGCATTTATGTGCTATTATTTCATATTTAACGTCCCATACCCCTTCGTTTTTTTTTAAATTTGTATTTAGATTCTCTGGTATGCTTAAATGAGTGTTTAACCAGTTTTGAACTTTTAATTACAAGGTTAAAATAAGATATTCTTTTTCAACCAAAAAAATATAAATAAATCAGAAGGTTTTAAGTTACAAAAAAAGGAATTTTTTTTCCTTGTGTAAAGAAGTTAAAGGATTTCTTTTTTCCTTGCTTACTAACACTTTTTGGTGTTTTTATATATAGTTTTCTTTGCTTTATTAGCTAAGGATGAAATAACTTCTTTTTAAAGTGAAGGAATATATAGATATATGTTTCAAAGTGTAATTATTTTGTTATTTTAGTTATTTTACTTTCTAAATGATTTACCTGTTGTATGTGCTTCCTTGCTCTACTGTCATAAATGGTTTAAATAAGATATCTTTAAAGTGAGGTATATTTTAAAATCTATTTATTTTGCTAGTTTACATATTTTTTACTAACTAGGAAATTTACTTGTTTTCAATGTGCTTTAGGGTATAAGTCCGGTCTGTGTAACAATTTCTCTAAAACTTGTGAGCTTAAACAAAACAAAAAAAAAACTGTAAAATCATGGCGGCAAAACAAATTCCGATAAATATCATTCAATTTGATGGAGATCCAGATTTACTTAAATTTTTCTTTGACCAAATTAGAGTCGCTGCGGAAATTAATAAATATAACCCACAGACAACAATTGCAATCTTAAAGGGAAAGTTAGTTGGGCCTGCACAAAAATTTCTAGCCCAAAACCCTGACCTGCAAAAGATAACAGACCTTGATTTGCTGGAAAAGGAATTTGCGTCATTTTTCGCCCCCCCCCTAGTAAATGTGTTGCCTCGGTTGAGTTGTCCAGTTTAGCACTTATGCCTTCTGAGACGATAAAAAATTTAGCCCATAGACTAAATGTTCTTGCGGCGACTGTTTATGCAGATATCAATGACGAAAATGCACGCAACACTATCAAACTCATGAAATTTCTAGAATCCCTTCCTTCAAATATTAGAATAAAATTACAGGAAGAAGGCATTAATGATTATAAAACAGCAGTTGAAATAGCGCAAACCCTTCATGAAATTTTAAGGAATGAAAAAATTTTACATTCCTTACCTTCGGTACACAGACCAGAAAATCTCATTGAATCGCAATTAAAAGAAATCTCTGAGAAAATAAATGCATTATCTTTTGTCCCTCCTGATACTAAAACCGAAACTGAGCAAAAAAATCTGCAGACTAGACCAAAACATTCCGCAAGTGTTTCACGTTTCAAAAAAAATTACAAAAATCGGAGCTACACTAGACGTTATTCCCCACACAAGTTTTCACAAAAACAACCAGTTGTTTGTCAGTTATGTGGCCGAAACAATCACGACGCTCTCTCTTGTTTTAAATGGAAAAGAGCAAATACTCAAAGAAAAAAACAATTACACAAATTCCACTCCACAATTTCAGGAAAACTGAAACAGAGATACAATTTTTATGCTGATGGTGTTGTGTCTCAATCTAATACTTCTACAACAGCAACTTTTCTTTTTGACCCTGTTTTACCTAAAATTTCAAGTTCGAGACTAGTTAATTCAGTAGGTTCCCAAACTTTTGACTCCATTAAGATAGCAAATAACACCAGTACACAAACAGAAAGTGATAATGTTCAGATAATTTGTAGTGTAAACACTATGTCACCATCCCTTCCTCTTGTTAAAGCCACTATAGCAAACCATGATATTACTTTGTTGGCTGATTCTGGTAGTAGTATATCTTTACTTTCACAAAAATTATTTAATCAACTTAAACCTGTCTTAAAATATAAAAGACTGTCCACTGACGTCAATATTAAAACTGTCAATTCTGATGTCTCATTTTCCGCCTGCATCAGAACATCCATTAAGCTAAAACAAAAAGCGTTTTCACACCACTTTTATATTGTTGACATACCCGAGTCGTCCAGTTTTGAAGGCATTTTAGGTTTTGATTTCATAACTAGATACAATGTCGTCATCGATACTTTTAACAAGTGTCTCCATGTCAACAATAATTTCTCTGTTCCTTTAAAAACCAGTAAAGAATCTTCTGGAGAGAAACAATCAAAATCATGCAATTCGTTAAGTGATGTTGTAATGAATCAAGCGGTGTTCTTAACTCGAAAAATTATATTGGAACCTCAACAACAAATATGGTGCTCTGTTTACACCTCCAATAACATCCACAATGACAGAAATTATCTATTTGAATATTTGGCACAAACAAAAGAATTAATAGGAAATGATGCCATTATTCAAATGAATAAATTATCCAATAAAAGAAAGAAAACTTCACAAATACATCATTTCTTCTCAATAACACTTAAAAACACTTCTGAAAAGACCATTCATCTCCCTAAACACACAAAAATAGGTCAATTATCTGAGATTTAGGAAATTCGCGACTATACTTCTGAAATGTCTGACAAGCAAAATAACTCAGAACAGCACTTTGTAAATTTCATTCAGGCGTCTAATGAAATCTTACAAAAAAGAAAGCAGGATTTATCGGCTAGGGATTTTAATCTTGCTCACTTAATTCGAATGAAGCAAAGAACCTAACTAAATTGCTACTTAATTATTATCCTGCCTTTTCCAAATCATTAGACACACTTGGTCATACTGATAAAATTGTACCTGATTTGAAATTCATTAATGATTACCCAATAAAGACTCTTCCTTTCCCTCTTCCCCAAGCTGTGCAAAAGGATGTTTTAAATCAAATCAAACAGTTGCTTGATGCCAAAATCATTGAACGTCATTGTTCCGAATGGGCCTGCCCCATGCTCCTTGTTAAAAAGAAACCAGACGGTACAGGTATACAGAAATATAGACTCGCATTAGATCTCAGAATGGTTAATACTATAATTCAAGGTTCGTCCTATCCACTTCCAAAAATTCAAACTATTATTTCAAATCTTTCACAATATCGTTTTTTCTCTTCTCTCGACTTTCATCAGGCATATCATCAGATTGATTTGCCTGCAAAATTTCAAAATCAGCTCACATTCACTACAATGTTCGGTTCTTTTCGGTATAAGAGATTAGTATTCGGATTAAAATCTAGCGCCTCAATTTATCAAGCTTTAATGGACTCCTTACTTGATGAATTACAGTTAGAAGGTGTCTATACCTACCAAGATGATCTTATTGTTGGTGCCAATTCATATCAAGAAATGTGTGATAAGTTGGATAAAATTCTTGCAATACTAGTAAAATATAATTTAACGCTGTCCCCTAACAAATGCACTTTTCACAAAACCAGTTTAGATTATCTTGGATTTCACATAGAAAATCAAACTATTTCTCCTGTTCAGTCGAACATTGTAAAAATAACATCTTTTCCAACACCTACAACTAAACGACAATTAAAAGCACTCATAGGTGTCATTACATTCTACAAATCTCTGGTTCCATCCTTTTCTGAACTTGTGCAGCCTCTCATAAACTTAACTACTCCAAAAGCCAAATTTAAATGGACAAGTAAACATCAAAAAATTATGGACACCATACAGAAGATATTCTTTAATCCACCCATGGTTAGATTACCTGACTGGAACAAAAAGTTCTATTTAAATACTGATGCGTCAAATATTGCTATTTCTGGCGTCTTACTACAAGAACATGATAAACAACTATTACCTGTTGCATACTTTTCAAAATCTTTAAAAGCATCAGAAAAAAAATATCCTGCACTTAAATTAGAACTCATGGCGATTCATAAATCAGTTACTGCTTTCAAATATTATTTATACAACAGAGAATTTGTAATCCTTTCAGATAGTAAACCCCTAGAAAAATACAACAAAACTACGAACCCGGCTGATATTATCTCTCGCTGGCTCATGGATCTCTCAGAATACACATACAAATTTCAACATATTCCAGGTAAAAAGAATGTACTCGCTGACTATTTATCTCGCTGTAACTTTGAAAATAATCAACAGACTTTAGCTAAAAATCCTGAACTGATTCATGATACTCAACCCTTACCTATTGTAGAATGTGATACTCCACACTCCAGCTCGAGTGATTCTAATATGCATGTTAACTGCCTTATTTCTGGTACACAATCAAATCCTGACCCTTTATTAGAAATTTCGAATGAAACATTTGCTACTCAACAACAAAATGACCCTACTTTGTCTGTTGTTTATAAAGAAATCTTAAAGAAAGGATCTTCTCAAAAATTTCCTAACTACTTCATTCATCCTGATTCGAAAGTATTAATGTTAAAGAAGGAAAATATTTTTAATGACACTTTTTCGTATCACATTATTGTTCCAAAGTCACTTAAAAGCAAAGTCTTAACAATTTCACATTTATCTCATTTTGGCTTTAATAAAACTTATGAATTCTTGTCAGGTAGATATTTTTGGAAGGGTATGTATGTAGACACTTTAAACTTTGTTGCATCCTGTATCAAATGTCTTCAAACTAAACATCATCAAACTCCACCCGCACCTTTGCAGCCCACATACACTCCCAGGTACCCTGGTCACACTATCAGTACTGATCTCCTTGGACCGTTTACTAATGGAAAATATGTTTTAACTATCACTGATCATTTTTCGAGACATATTGAACTCTTTCCACTTAATGACATATCTGCAAGTAAAGTTGTTAAATGCTTATTCTCTTACATAACCACCTTTGGGAGACCTTCGGTTGTCTTATCAGACTTAGGACCCCAGTACACTTCTCAGGTATATAACATTTTTAATGATACATTGGGCATTAAGGTATTACACAGTTCTGCCTCGAGACCACAATCAAATGCGATAGCAGAGCGAATCAATAAGTCGATCAAATATTCAGTTAATATTCTTTTACAAGAAGGTCATTCATTCGAAAATGCTGTATTTATACACAAGTCTCTTTATAACGGCTCCAAACATGCAACTACATTGTACTCTCCTAATTTCCTTCATTTTGGACGCGAACTTTCTCTACTTTTTGACACTTTTGATCAGTCGTGCAACCAACCCTTTCTTGATAAACATATTGAAGTACACAAATTACTTGATGATTTGAGTAAGATATATCACAAACCTTATAACAACATTAAATCTGCTCAAGATAAATAATATAAATATCACGGTCAGAAAGCTAAATTAAGATCCATTTTCTTAAAAGATATTGTATATCTAAAATCAAATGACAAGTTTAAAACAAAGTATACTGGTCCATATATTGTCACTTGTAAACATTCCCCTGTGTCATTCTCAATTAAAAGGTTGTATACTCCTGATAACACAGCATTTCGGGTACATATTGATAGACTTTTACTAGCACCTCCTCGTTATGGACATTTATTTGATGCATCAAGTCATATAAACAACACTAACTTTAATACGTTTTATCAACCACATACATACAATCTAAGAAACAGAAGCTAATGTAAAAACACTATTTATTATTTTTTATGTCATGTTTTATGATACCACATATCCAACCAAAGAGCTCATGGTTGTGTGTATGTTGTTTTTGACTGATCTTTAACAATATCATGGCTGGTCCATCACTGTTGCTCTGAAGATCTCTTAGGAACAATATTAGGTATCATTGTTATCCTTTAACACTTAGATATGTCTTCATACTCACTTAAATTTTAGTTACTTTTTATTTTGTTTCTTTTTGCAGTACACTTAAAATTTCTTTGACAATATTCATTAATTCAATATTTTTCCACTAGCTAACCTCCCACTTAATAATCCCTGTACTATAAGTCAAACATATTATAGTTAGATAAACAGGTACTGTAGTTTAGAAAAGTAAACAAATGATTCATGTAATTAAATAGAACACTGTTTTCATATATGACTTGTTCATCCCCCCACTCGATTGTGACACATTTTTCGTCTCTCTTCACTCTAGGATTGTCTGCCCATATTAGTTATTATATGACATACATTTTTTTTTGTTTTTTTTATTTTTGAATTCTTCCCTTTGAAGTCTTGTTCCCGTTCAAAATTAATGCCCTAAGGGTTCAAGCTTCATTGTGTTGAGAGACAAAGTTTTGGAATTGGAGTTTTAATTCAAATTTTTGAATTGTGATTCCAATTCACAACAATTCAAATTTTTTCATGTAATTCGACGTGAGCTCCTTCAGAAGACCGCTAGTGCCTTCGGGGGAGCGTCACTATTCCCTCCTCATCTAAGGCTAGGCCCTAAGCCGATGCCATAATACTTGTGTTGTACACAAGATTCAGGGTGACGCATATTTTTATGGGCGTGCTTGGAGCACCTCTTTTTTTTTGTCATCCTATGCTTCGGCATGAAACACTTTTTACAAAAAACATTTTTTTATTTTAATATACATCATATTACTCTTTTTTTAATTTTTTGAAAAATATAGTGCTATTATGTTATTTTTGTGTATTGCCATTTTACATTCATTTAGTATTAGTTTCATGTTTTGTGTATATGTTTCAAAATTTTTACTTGTGTCATGATAACAATCAAAGCTGCAGTAATATTTTTGTACTGTCTGAGTCGACTCAACTTCTACATATAAAAATACAGTACTAGCATATACAGAAATAGTAAACAAATATAGAAACTTTAGAACTGCTGACTGTTTTTGAATACAAATGTCTCCATTATCATGACGTCAAATTTCTACAGATACATATAAAAAAAACTTTTGCATTTATGTATGTTTTTATGTTATAATATTGTATGCTAGCCTATGCACATTGGACAGCAAAAGTTTTTTTGTGGTGCACGGGGTGATATATATAACGATTATTTCGTTATATATTGGTTATTTTCTTAAATGATTCCTTTACACCCCCCGTCTCTGATCAATTCAAAATTAGTTTTAAGTTGTCCTTCATTCCTTTTCCATTTTTCTTGCTTATTAATTCTCTAACCGAAAATCGGCAGCTGCTTAACTTTATCTGTGAGAAATACACTCACATATTATTCAACCGTTTAAAACAATTTCCAGATGTCTGCTATTTCCGATCGAAGCAATTCTGCATTACCTTATAAGGAGATCATCTCTGTTTCGCAGTTAAAATTTATGCTTACGCTTCTTTTTCCTTTCTCGACAAAACCCTAAAATGAATTTAACATCTGCGCAGTAAAATCTGATGTCCCTTCGGTGTGCCTCTGTGTTTAGACATAACAACACGTGTAACAATTTATCGTTTGGCAACCTTTCCTTTCCATCCCAGCTGGGAAACCAAATTGAATTCTGATCTTGCTGGCTGCATTTTAACTGTTATTTGGCGTATACTATCCATTGTGCATGGGCGAACTTGTGTATGTTGGCGATTTTCTATCATGCCAAAAGTGGCGGTTTGTTGCTATGTACGAAGCCACTTGATTCACTGCTCTCGTCTTGTGAAGTTGCTAATCGCTGTTCGGAGATTTTCTCCGAGTACTGTATGTGTGCCCCCCTAGTAATACATGTCTAAATAAAGAGTAACTTAGCAATCATTGTGGGTTTTTTTCGTACATCCGAATCTGGACTACTATACGTAATCACGCTTCTTCTAAGTATTCTAATAAAATAGCAGATGCTACAAAGCTACACCCTCACAAGAATCTCTATTACACGTGTTATTTCAGCCATTCGGAATAATCTATAAACTGGGTCCTTGATTCGATTTTAGTATTTGAAGACTTTATATGTGGCTTTTGTTTTTTAAACGCAAGCATTACACACACATATATATATATATATATAGCATTAAAAAATACATTTTCATGCCTCTAAATTTGCATATATGTTCTTAATTAAAGCTTTCATTTTACGAAATATTTCATTTATATTTGTACGCCTGTTGTCATTTTTAGAATGGGATTTTTAGGTCGATATATTAGATATTTGCAGCCAAATGCTTTAATTACTTATCATTTTTCAGCATCAAATGTAGTATACTATATTTCCAAAATTCAATTTTGAACATTGAAGTGGTTCTCCAAATATATCAATATATCTCAGCTGATTTTTTAAGCTATATCTACAGCAGAAAAAAATATTCTTAACTACTGAATCTATACAAATCGTTCAGTAATGCAGATAAAATATCACATTGATTATCCTTTACGCGGGTTCTTGGACAACATGTGTCCGCGAATACATGCTACACCTGACAGATGCTGTCCGAGCCCCCACTTAAAGGTTATAGTTTCGCAATTACAGCAATCTCATTACGTTTACAACAGTCAACATAGATTTCTTTATATACAAGTTATACTAGTCAGTATTAAAAGTTAATAAAGAACAAACAACTTTAAGTACTTACTGACACTTTTTAAAGCTTTTAAAAAGGGGAAATGCTTATTAAATTTGAGATTTTAAAAAATGCAATTACATTTTTTGGATAACATTAACCAGCCGGGTGATATGTAATAGTGTTATAAGAATTATGAATATTGGAAGAAAAGCATGATTTACGTAAATGATAAGGTTTATTTAATGAGAAAACATACATAACTTTCAAATCATCTGATTCGCAGAATTTGTTACTCTACTTTTTACAAAAATCGCATATGTAACTGTATATATGCATTATGTTTACTGTCCCATGAAAACAGACATGGGCTAATACCGGGCATTGTATGAAATCCCACTTTCTTCCATCTATAGCATATCAGGTAGACCACATTTTCTTTGTCTAGTATACAACATAATATTATATAAGATCTTATATTATACTATATAAGATGATTGGAATGATTGTTCAATATCATTAGTCTCGTCTCTGACGGTCTTTTAAAAAGAAATAATTGTACTGTTATTTTCTCTACATTCTATTTTAAATGCTGAGAAAATAAAATTCTTTCAACGATATTAGAAAAAACTCAATTACAAATATTAATGTAATCCTTGCGAGTATTAATCATTCTTCGATGTATTGAAAATTCATTCTTTCTATAGAATTATATTACATCAAACATTGCTTTTACTGCAGTGAAACTTGAGACGGAATATTAAATGCCAAACACTTAGACGAGTAAAAGAGTTGTCTAGCTGATATTCTATAATACTCGATACGCCATTGTATATAAAATAAACACTTTATTTGTCAACCAGTTAGCATACAAGTAAATTGATTGATACAACGATGTATATAATTCTCAACACAATACTGAAATTAATTAACATCACTTACAAAGATATCTACTGATTAAGAAGAATTTTACAAAACGTTTTGGAAAAGTTTTTGGTTCATTCCAACAGCAGATATCAAAATAGAACTAACAGCTGTGTATCATGTGATTACTAAGAATTAGATTTCAAGATTTAGGACAGGATGTAGCATCCTATGAGCAAGATATTGAAGTAAATTAAACTGCCGAACCATTTCGCAACCATTTTTTCATAACATCCTCTACATAAGTATGATACTTCCCATAGAAATAATAAGTATATGCAGAAAATTAAAAGTTATCAGCTACACAAAGACAAATAACCAATTACGTCATACAATCTCCGAGAATATATAAATTTCTTTAATAATGAAAAATGAAAAGTTTTTAATCAATAAAATTGTAATAATATTTAGACTACTGTTAAATCCAGCCTTTTATTAAAAACTATTCTGTAGAGAAATTATCGCTTTTAGTTGAAAGGTGTTGTCTTTCTCTATTTTTTGAAGTCGTAAATCTTATTAGATCTTAATGCTGAAAATGCATGTAAATATATAAATTTAATTACTAATTATTTATTTTTAGTAATAAATTATTAATTATTAATTAGTTGAATTGATGTATATATATTTGAAGGGTAACATATCAAACTTAACTGTTGCAGTAATATAATTTTTAATATTTATGAAATATCGTTTTTGTACATTATACAAGAAATTTTGTTTAAAAAAATACCAAAATATACATAAAAATATCTGAAATTACATTTGACAATTTGAAAGGACTTCTAAATGGAATTATTTTTAAACCATATAAAATGTCAGCGTAAATTTAAGGTTTTCTTCAATACGCAACCTAAAGCTCTAAATTATAAATAAACTCATCGGCATGGTTATATTTAAATTGATAATGAAGTTTTCCAATAAAATCATTTTGCAAATTATAAAATGTTTGCGCTTTTAATGATCTCATTATCATGTCTTATAAGATTAGGGAATTAATATTTTCCCGACATGAAGTTTCTGTGATATTTTTCTTTATGATTAAAATAGAACATAATAACTTCTGATAATTAAATTGAGATTTTAAAATTACATCAAAAGAAATATTTAGATTTAAAAGATGAATATTTTTAAGGGAAAAAATAGAGATTCAAAAAACTTTTAATTAGTTTATTAAAATTTTCATTAGTGTTAAATTTTTAATGTTTTACCATTAGGCATTAAGGATAATAATACGTAAAAGTGCGATATATTAAATTACATTTCATAACTCTTTGTGTCATTATCAACTGAACATTTCAACATGTATGTTATCAATGCATTTGTAATGCACATACCTTGACTTTACAGCTTTTAAGCACAAAGTACAGTTGATCTCAAAATTAGCATTAATGTTATCTAAAATAATAAATATTCTCAAAAATAAATTTCTTATTTCTATAGCTAATGTTTTGTATGTCACCACACAATTTTAATTACTTTAATTATTAATTTTGAATTTTAAATGTAAAAATAGGATAATGCAAAATTTTTCTTCTCACTTACTATCTTACAGCAGAAAATTTATTGAAAACCAAATTTTTTCAAATATAAGCTATACTTATCAAATCATAAAATGATAAACTTATTTTACATATTGTTATTATATAGGAATGCGCAGCTTTTACACACTAGTTTAAACGCCGATTGGCTTTATTTCGTTTCCTTATGCTCTAATTTTTAGAATCACAAAATTAATGTGTGCTGTTCACGATCACTGTATTTTGGTCCCTATCGAAATGAAAGTATGTTGCGTTTATAAATAATTTACTCAGATACTGAAAATAGTTCATGTTAATGTATTTAAATTATCTTCAAACGTTCTGTATTCAAGCTACGAAAACACAACAATAATGTATTTAACAGCATTCATGAGCTGTAATTTGCTTTTATAGAAAACAGTGAATGTAAAGTTGAATTCTTTCTTACTTAGCAGTACATTATTAATACAAAATCTCGTGTAGGCGAAATTTGTGTGATTTAATGTTGAAATAAATTTTAATATTTTATTTGTATAATATCAATTTTATATATCATAAAAAGAGCGACACAAAAGTACAATAGCCATCCATTGATGGCAATCTGTAACTATAGATGGGAAAAGAAATCTAATTTTTAACAGTATTGGCCGTTTTTCAACTAAAATAAGTGTTTGTAAAATATGTAGTGAGAGTAGAAAATAGCAAATTATTAAACATATTACTTTTTTAACTCAAAAATATCTTAAGTTTTATTTGTGAACATGAATTGTGGCAAAAACATTTTATTTGTGTTCTGCGCTTTTCATTCTAATCAAATTTGAATGCACATAGTGATTTCAATGTGAAAAGTTTCAAAAATATTTTAAATGGAAGAGGATCTGCCGTTGTGGAGTTTTAAAAAAGATTTTGGTTATGTATTATGAATTAAATTAAATTATTTATTTTCATGTGTTTTTTTTATAGTAAACACACAGGAAATTTTGTAACGGTATTTCCATTATTTTTATATTCTATAATACATAATAATTTGTTATTATAGAATTTTTTATACTTTTTATGTTCATAATTTTTCCGATTTTCAGTTTTAATTGTTATTTGTTCATTAATTGTAGATTTATTCATATGAACTAACTTAAATTAGAAATATTATAAAAAGATGTTTTATACAATAAATTTTACATGTAACTTTACCCGATTTTTATCTTTTTTTAGAGCAGATTCATATTATTAAGTTAAATTCTTACAATTCGTTTTCATAAAACATCCAAACGTTATTTTTAATATGTAGGTATAGTACTGAAATTATCATTAATATGAAAATGAACTATTTAACTTTAAAGATTGTTCCTGTTCGTATCCAATAATAGTATATGTCACCGAATTCATAGTAATGATTTTTTTTATGAATTGACATTTAGTAATAATAATATTAATGCTGATAATAATAATTATACCTTGCTAAATTCTCTTTTCATAGCTGTCCATTCTTTTTTTAAATGTATCTTTACATTTTGAATTAAAAATATAGTTTACTTTTCTGAAAGAAACCATTGATTTCTAACGATTACTATTAGAATGCTGTAATTTCTGCTAAATTTTGTTTTAATTCAATATTTTTCAATAGTCTCCAAAAATTCTTTTTAGTTTATTTTGATATGAAAAAGATTTTAAAAATACGTAAAATAACTCAAATCGTTAAAGATTTCATACAATAAAAAATTCCTTAAACTTATTAATTTGACTAGCTACTATTAATAATATTATCGTAAAAATGTATTTTTTTAATTTAAAATTGTTGAAAATTTAGACCAGAAAAAATTAAGTAATATTTAATATAACAATTACGCCAGGTTCGATACCAATTAGTATATTTATGTGGATGAAATTTATTGACTGTTACAGGTAAGTAACATTTTTGTTATTTCAAAACAAAATTTTTACATTTCCATGTATTTAACAATCGCATTTATATCGTAACTTTCCTGTACGAAGAAGTTCTTCTTATTTACTTAAAATTATTTAAAATTCATTACACTTCGAACATCAATTATTTTTAGGTAGCTTTCATTACAAAAAGTAAAAAGCTACCTATTGCAGCCGTCCGGAGGAAAGCACTTCCAGAAAAGTTTGGTATATTTTCACCGATCATGACCCCCAGACCCCAAAAGCACCCTTTGTTCAAATGTTGACATATATATATATATATATATATATCTGATTTTTGTCATGCGATAACTAACGTATTTATGAACCGATTTGAATGAAACTTAGTATGTACATAACACATACAACTATCTCAACCGAGTCCGTTGGCCAGCATCATCCGCCATTTTGTTTCAAAATGGCGGCCATTTTAATTAAAAATAAATAAAATTTAAATTAAATGCGAAAAAATTAAAAGTTGAAAAATATTTTTATTTTATATGTTAGATCTTAAAACACCAATTCCAGAACACTTTTTATTTTGCCTATATCTTAAAAAATGATTGAGATATAGCACTTTGAATTTTTCTTTTGGCTGACATTTTGAAACGATCTGATTTTTGTCATGCTATAACTAACGAATCTGTGAACCGATTTGAATGAAACTTGGTATGTACATAGTACATACAAATATCTCGACCGAGTTCGTTGGCCAGCATCATCCGCCACTTTGTTCCAAAATGGCGGCCATTTTAATTTTTTTTTAATTTAAAATTTAAAATTAAATGCGAAAGAATTAAAAGTTGAAAAATATTTTTATTTTATATGTTAGATCTTAAAACACCAATTCCAGAACACTTTTTACTTTGTCTATATCTTAAAAAAATGACTGAGTTATAGTACTTTGAATTTTTCTTATGGCTGACATTTTGAAACGATCTGATTTTTGTCATGCTAAAACTAACGTATTTATGAACCGATTTGAATAAAACTTGGTATGTACATAGTACATACAAATATCTCGACCGAGTTCGTTAGCCAGCATCATCCGCCATCTTATTTCAAAATGCCAGCTATTTAAAAAATTTAAAAAATTTAAAAAATTTAAAAATTATTGCGAAAAAAATTAAAAGTTAAAAAATATTTTTATTTTATGTGTTAGATCCTAAAACACCGATTCTAGAATACTTTTTACTTTGTCTATATCTTAAAAAATGATTGAGTTATAGCACTTTGAATTTTTCTTATGGCTGACATTTTGATTCAATCTGATTTTTGTCACGAGATAACACTCGTACTTATAAATCGATTTGGATGTAATTTGGTGTGTACATAGTACTTAATAAAGCCTGGACAGAGTTCGTGAACCAGTTTCATCCGTCATTTTTTTAAAAATGGCGTCCATTTATTTTTTTTTAATTTAAAATTTAAAATTAGGTACAAAAAAGTGAGAAATTGAAAAAGATTTTTCTTTTATGCATTTGACCTTGATACAAAGATTCCAAAGCACTTTTTGTTTCGTCTGTATCTTAAAAAATGTCTGAGTTATAGTACTTTTAATTTCTAGTGCTGCTCACATTTTGAAATGATCTGGTTTTCGTCACGTGATAACACGCGTATTTATACACGCGTATTTGGATGAAACTTGGTGTGTAGATAGGACATACTGATGCCTGCACCGAATTCGTTAGCCAGTTCCAACCTCCGTCTTGTTTCAAAATGGCGGAATATTATTTTTTTTTATTTAAATTTTGAAATTAGGTGCAAAAAAGTAAGAAATTGAAAAAGATTTTTCTTTTGTGTTTTGACTTTGATACAAAGATTCCAGAGCATTTTTTGTTTCATCTTTATCTTGAAATATGGCTGAGTTTTAGCACTTTCAATTTCCACTGAGATGGACATTCTGAAACGGTCTGAAATTTGTCACGCGTTAATACGCATATTTATAAACTGATTTCAATATAACTCCGTGTGTTCATGGTACATACCAATGTCTTGACCGAGTTCATGGGCCAACTTTATCCGCCATCTTGTTTCAAAATGACGGCCATTCAAATTTGTCAAAAATCTTTTAAATATATAATGATGTATAAACAAAAATTTTAAAATTTAAGAAAGGTTCTTTCTAAACTATTTATCTTAATTATGAATCCCGGAGTATTTTTTGCTTTGTCTTTATCTTGAAAAACTCCTGGGATATAGCAGTTTCAATTTCTAATGTGGGTGACATTTTGTTTTTAAAGTCAATTTGCCCGCGACAGCACTCGTATATATTAATCGATTTCGATGTGAGTGTGCATGTTCACATGAATTAAGATTTCGATCAAGCTCATTGGGTTTTTTTTATCCACCATGCTGCTTTAAAATGGATATCGTGGAATTTGGCGACCCTATAAATCGCTGAAAATAAAACCAGGTTGAATAAAAGATGACTAATTTCTAAAAATTCCTATTAATATTCAGTATTGGCAAAAACTAGTATTCAATCTTACATAATCGTGTTCCACTATTTTGAGCTTCATATATTTGATTTATATAACTGAATTTAAAATAAATAAATAAGTATATGAAAGCTACCTCTTCCTCCCGGCATTGCCGGAAGGACTTTTATTGACCGCAATGACAAAAAGTTGAGACGCCGAAGTTATACTCCGAACTCCACGGTTTCGGCTGGGAGTTTTGTCATTGCAACTGTGTATGTGGCAGGTTGCACCGTAAGCACGTTTGTTTGGCGATAGGGAAGTAAGTGAGAATGAAAATTTTGGTATGGTTTTTGAGAAATATTTTTGCTTATTAATTTTACCAGTTTTGAATTCAGTAAGCCACATTGGATGAATGTGTCAAATTCAATTTCAATTTTATCATTAATGTCAAATTGGCATACGATTTATTTGAAAAAATGTTAATGCATTTATTTGTGCTCATTAAAAATAGAAATTTTCATTTAAAAACTCTAGTGCCACTGCGGTTTTTAAGGATTAAAAGTAATGTTGAAGAAATTCGTTCACTACAATTTAAAGATTTAGTGCAAATGTAATTATGTATGTGTGTGATCTATGGACGTGTAGCGGGAATCATCTATTTTGAAAACTGATTTTAAAAGAATTATCTGATATAGTACAGTTAAAAAGTTTATTAAAAACAGTTAGCCGATAAGCACTCATTTTTTTTCCCACGAATAGAAAACCTGATAGAATAGTGTTACTTTAGAATTACCACGTGTTTTAATGTTACCACGAATAGAATAGTGTTACTTTAAATATTTTTGTTTCTAAATGATATTATTATACACAATACACGTTATATATATATATATATATATATATATATATATATATATATATATATATATATATATAACAAAAATATTTTCAAATAAAACTAAAAGAAGACAGAACTTTCTTTTAAAGCAATTATAATAATTATAGCAATTATAAGCATTTGAAGCAATTATAATAATTATAGCAGTTATAAGCATTTGAAGCAATTATAATTTTCAAAGAAAGCAATAATTTTGCAAACTGTCTTCGTAATTTCGATAATGAAACCAAAACTTAGAAGGAAAGACAAAAGCTAATTATTGTATTTCGTTTTTAAGGTAAATCAACAACAACATTATTCACCGTTTTTAAACCACTTAACAGACCACATAACCCTTTTGCTTGAGGCATCATTTCATGTCATTTGATATCATTTGGAGACCAGTTGTCTGGTTGCATTTTTAAGCTGTGTGGTTTTTTATAAGTAAGATGATTATGTGAAGATGCACAATTTCTATTATTTCATAAATATTACATTGGCATAATCATAACACGTCACATAATGTAATTTAAAGGAAAATCAAACTTGTATACACAAAAATTCTTAAACATACATCGTAAAACTTGAAAATGTTTTTACCTTTCTTCGATAATTTCTATTCACGGTTTTTGAAAACAAATATCAAAGAGTTAAATTTAAACAAATATCTCTGTTATGAAGTTTATAATAACAAATTTGCTAAGTTTTAATAAAGCGACATAGTTTTCTTTATCCTTAATATACAACATTTTAATAAAGTTACATTGTAAGCTACAACATGTTACGGCGTAAAAAATCTAATTATCTTGTCATCAAAGATTACCAAGTTCATATTTTATTGTATTAAAAAGGTTATGTTTGTTAATTACATAAATTTAACTCTAGCATTTTAGTTAATTAAGCCAATTCTTTGGTATTTCAGAACAAATCCGTACTTTATCTCATTGAAAACGTAAAATATGCACTATAAATAATTTAAACCGTTGAATAATAGTTGACAGAAGATATATATATTAAATAACATAAATGATATTAAAAAAGTTGTAAAAAGATTAATTTAAATTTATGATCTTAAGGGTATCCGAGACACAAAAATCTTTATTTATTTACTTATTTTTGCGTATTTTTTCTTCTTCTTAAAACAGCGTTTAAATCATGATTCTAAATTAAATTGAATTTGGAATATTAATTTTTATGTTTTGTTTTGTTTACTAAATGTAGTTTTCAAGCAATAGTTGTTATAGAAATGACATCTTCAAATTCTTCATGATTTATTCCCCATTTGTCTAATTAAAATTGCTGTAAACTGAAAAAGAGGTAAATCGTTCTATATTGAAACATGACTTTTTCATATGTTACTTTAATTTTGACTTAGAAAAAATTATTTTAAAAAATATAATTCTTTACAAGAAAGCTTACATTATTTAGTTTTAAATTTTTAGTTTAAGTAATTTTAATTTTCGTTTAAAGCAATATTTTTTAAATTGATCTTTCAAAATTAAGGTTTCTATATTTTTGTTGATTTAAATGAAAAGAAATATATATATACAGTCCTCCCACTTAATCGGGTAACGGGTAATCGAATACTCCGCTTATTCGAATGGAACTCTCCGGAACTGAATTTATCGACATTGGTTCTGTTATTTTTCCTTGCTTAAACCGAATATTTTTTGCGAACCTCCCCGCATATTCGAATAGCATCTGGATGACCAATGTTTGAAAAGAAGCGCGAAAAAGTCGTTTCAGCTAGAATTTTTCCTCAACTTTTGTCATTTTCGGCTCATTTACACTGGAAACAAATTTTCAGTACTTCCTGCAATGATTTCGGCAGACCGATGTGTAATGGACAGGTCAAATGATCAGCTCCTTTTTCTGCGAATGGGTGAAATAAGTTGGCCGATGTGGATTTTTTTACATTTTGTAAGTTTAGTCGCGTTTTTGTTTTCAGGTAAAAGGCGTTGCTATACATTTTAAATGGGAAGCTTTAAAAATTTCTGATAATCTACTGTTTTGGTCCAGAGTTCAGGTACCAAAGTTTAAAAATTTCGCACACGTAAACGTAAGTTTCCAATATGAAACGCAATGCTGAAAAAATGTAAAAAGAACAGAGATAAAATGGAATTTAGAATCGAAAAAGGGAACACATTTTCAATTTTGATAACATTGGTCAGCATGCGCTGGAATGTGTTTAGTGAAAAGAGTGAAAGTTTCGTTAATAAAAGGCGTTATGTTTTTTCAAAAAGCATGTGCTAACGCACAAAAAATGTGGGAACGTTTCTTGTGCGTAATTCCAGTAAATGCATGAATTCAACTTAAAAATCCCTTTAACCGACGTTTTTAGTCTGTGTTGATGACTTAAATTACAAGTAGCCAAGTTCTAACCATATTCCAATGAAGTACATGAAGTGTAATGTAAATTATACAGTTGTATGTACTGATATTAAATTATAACGTACTTACTTTTTAACGGTTGGGTGCTCGGCGTAGAGGTGGAATGGAGACATAACTCGTGAATGTAAGATAAAAACAGTTTATTGAAAACGGTTAGAGCTGAAGGGCAGTGGAACAGTTCTGTAATTTTAATAGCTGATAACAATACTAAAAGATTAAACTCATACTCACAGTTCCGACACTAACTCAATCGGGGCACTTCAGATTACTTCTCAGCTATATTTCGGCTAGGCTGCTAGATAAAACTTTATTAGACTGCCGGTGGCTGTATATATATTCTTTATTAACTTTGAAATAGTCTACGTAATTAATATTAACCCTTACCACTGGCCACCTTCTCGATTCGCCTTTCAAAACTCCTTGTCAACTCACTGAAGGCTCGCTAATACTTGGTATCGCTCGCTCTAGATTAATCCCACTGCTTGTCGTCACCACCTAGCTAGCTTCTAGTCACTACTAGCTAGCCAACGCCGCTAGGCACACCACACAAACTCCAAACTTTTATATGCTGCAAACTGAGGTACTACAAATTTACATAATACTTCTAACCGCGACATAACTGTAGAACACACACGCTCTAGAAAGTTAAAGTAAAACAGAGGATAGATGTCACTTTCACGCTTACACATGTTAAATCATTGACGTCACGATCTCAAAAATGCTAGAGTACCTTTATTACAAAGGTCACTCCCTCAGAACTTTATATTAGTATTTGTATTTATTTTACTATTTTACGTTATTATATTAATGATTTTATTATGCTGTTAATTAATTATGCTATTGATGGTTCTTTTATTTTTTTACTATGCAAAAAATATTACATTTCTATGTTTCCCGTTTTATAAATTACCCGCCTAATCAAATAACATTTCTGGAACCATCAATATTTGTTTAAATAGGAACGGGTGTATAATAAATTCAAGATAATTTTATATTCTACATTTTTGATTAACAGAAAAGCGTTGAGCTAAATCAGATGTTAAAACTAAATTGAGTAGTAGGTTATTCTAGGTAATACGGTGAGGGTTACGATGTCGAGAAGATTGCAACAAACAGTTGGCGATATTTGACAAAATATTGGTGACATATAGTCAAAAAAATTTTGAAGATTAAAATTCCAGAACACGTAAATTAGCGCCTAATGAAAAATGTCGCCAAATTTGTCAATATTTGGAAGAAAAAAATGTTTTCAGAATGGGAAGAATTTTTTTTAGACATTTTTAATAGTAAAGGAGAAGTATGTTTAAACTTATCAGAGACGAGCTAAAAATGATTTTAATTGATGTTCTTTTGTTCTAAATGTTCAAATAATGTAAAAATTATAAAAATGTAAATATAAATTCATTTTTTCTTTCTTTTATTGTTCTTTTCGAAATCGAATAATAACTGCATTTTTTTAATTCGTTTTCAAACGATAATTGTATAGTTTAACTGATAATTGTGTAGAAAAATATTAATAATGTTACCTATATGTTTTTATTACTTAAAAATATTAGCATTTATTAAAACATACATGCAAACAGAAATATCTTACAATACACAAATATTTATCTTAATGATGGCTGATCACTTTGATCAACTTTGTTTATTAGGGAGAAAAAACAAGCTTAACTATTAGACGGAGTATATCAGTTGTTCGAGCAACAACCTTGAATGATGTGGCCTCGGGTTCGATTCCAGTCTTTGGCTAATTTTTCATTACAATTTGATTTATCGCATTTAATATAAGTCTTTCTGCATATTATGTGTACTTTTATCATGCATATGTTATAGACAGAAACGAAGCGCTGGGAGTAGAATTACTTATTTTATGTTTAATTACAAACTTTATAAGTATCAAATACGATTTTTTCTTCATTTACACCATAAAATAAAATATTGTTTACATTTTAGAGCACTTTTATTTTCTATGCCTTAAATCTAAAATATCTAAATGCGTATTTACAAAGCAATACGAAACAATATGTAAAATTTGTATCTCCAGTTAAATACCGGGAGCTATTAAAAAGGCAATATAGAATACGAATCACTCAACAATAACAAATGGAGTCAAAATATATTGAAAGATTTCTAATGAAAATTCAAAGTGTATTTTTCTTCTTATTCAAAACACCTTTCTACTAATATATTATTTATCATATTTTATTATCTTACGATAACCAAATTTATTTATTCAGAAAGATCTTTTCTAAATGTATATACGTTCTTCTCTAAGATAATTTTAACAACACTAATTTGTAAGAACTTGTTTTTTCTGAAAACTTTTGAATGTTTTATATAAAAATCTCGGGAAAGAACAAATGAATATATGTATATATTTATGTATTCGATAAAAAATATATTTTAGTGCTTGTTCAAAAATCTGTTTACCAATTTTTATATTTCTCAATGAATTTTATTAGAAGAATTTATAAAATAGAAAAATAATAATCATATTATATTTTATTATTACATTTCCTGAAAATCTTTTTTACTATATATAAAAATCAAAATTAAAAAGAATGATTTATGATTTTCAATTACGTGAAATTTTATCTATTATCCTGCCAAACTGGTATCGTGTACATATTTTCTACATATGTGGTATATTCGAATGCGGAATACCAATCCAAATTTTCTTATTATCTTTCATCCGGTGAATTTCAGCCTGGAATTCTATAAATCAAATTGTACACAATATATGGATGCCAACATTTTCAAATGTACCACCAACGGCAAGGCAGTATAATAGTTGTTAAAACGTTATTTTAATTTATTTACCTCTGCATTCTTCTTGACAGTTTAAGGCCTAAATTGCTCGAATTGACATTGTCTGATTCTTTAATTTGTCTCGTTCGTATATTTTCTTGGTTTTAATACATTTCAAAGCTATAAGCATACCCAGAGCAAGTGAAAAAATTTTAAAACCCCATTTATGGGATGTAATTGTCAAAAAATACATTTAATGATACAAATTAAATGAAATTTTGAAGAAAACTAAATTTAATAAATATTAAATAAATGTTATTGTGCGTTTGCGAAAACCAAAATACGTATTAATACGGTTCTAATATAAAAACAAATGCAATAAAATGATGCAGAAATATTTTAGAGTTAAAAATTTTTAATGAATAGACAAAAATTGAAAAGACTTACAATATTTTATGTGTAAATATCCTCAGAGATAAAGACTGCAGCACCAGCGTGCCAGCTAGCATCAGGTGTGAAGTTGGAATAAGGAATGACAGATATAATTGACAAAGACGGGAACGGGGGAGAGGAGGGGTGAGTGACTCAGCGAAAAACTGCTAGGTCACTGATGTGTCCTTGAAATTCCTCAGAAAAAAAGGGAGAAAGATAAGGAATCTTTTTACAGATATAGTAAAATAAACGTCTATTTGATGTATCTGGATTTAAAAATTATGTCTATTTAACGATACATTCTTACAGCCCGGATATATTTTTTATGTATTTTAATATTTAATGGAATTTTTTTTTTAAGGAGACGTTTCGCAAATTTAACGACAACTATTCAGGATTTTAAATACAGTAAACTGTGTAAGGCGAAATAGATTTGAATCGAGAAAGTTTCCTATCGTAGACAATATTCCGCCATAAATAAATTTTATTCTATCTCAATAAATTCGCAGAGACTTGAAAATCTTTGCGAAATATATAGATTTCCGTCTTACACAGTGTTTTACTGCATTTTAATCATTTTTTCATAAATAAAAAGATTGTATGATGTTTTTAAAACAAAATAAAAAGTCATATTACAGAAATTTATGTTAAAAAATATACATAGCGATAGAATACTTTTATCAAAGTTTTAGGCATTTACTTCTCTAAGAAAGAACTTTAAGAAATGATTGTACGATCTTTAGTAATTTTAAAGAAATCATTGAAAATTTTTCGTTAACTTGAGATTCTAGTGGGCTTATGTTTTTAATTTTTTTAAAAAAAAGCATATTTTTTAAAAAATGTGGGTTTTTTTCGCCCCTTTCAATGTCCCGAATCTTTTCTACACATTTTGTGATGTATTTTTAAGCGCAAAAACATTAATCTTGACCAAATGATTATTATAGCGATTTGTCATTGAGCAGTTTTCGTTTCATTTTTTTTAAATCTAGGCATGAATTACAACTTGTAAGCGATTGAATTTTTATTATTTCCGTTTTTTTTACCATTTCCCGTGCTCTCGCGTCCAGCTTTTTGGTACAAAACATCAAACTTCACAGCATATTCTGAAAGATCTGCTACCTTTACTGAAATTTACTTTTATATAAGGACTTTTTTTTTAAATATTTATATTAAAATATTTTAATCTATTAATTTTGTTTTTCATTTTATTTCAATTTTTTTTTAAATATATAAATGATGAGTGTAAAAGGGCGCCAGTTAAGAAAAATGTATGGAAGTGTGGATTTCATTTCAGATATACACATTCATGAAAAATGAAAAAAGTTGTTCGATTACAAAAACAATTTTTATTCATTTATGTACAAAAATAATTAAATGTATCAGAAAGTAATTGATGTAACAAAATGTGTCAAAAGCATGTTTTTACACAGGAAAAAAAGTAAAACACTTTTTAAACAAAATGAACAAAAGAATTTTTAAAAAATGTACTGTTCTACAGAAAAATTATTCATTTTAAGGGAGAATTATTAGCCCACAACCTTTGTCTTCCACCCACGCTTGCAGAGGCAAGGAAATCGAAATGTATTTATTTTCTTTCTTTCTTTCTTTCTTTTTTCCTTTCTTTTTTCTTTTTTTTCCCCAAAAACAACCTTTTTTATTTTTAAGAAAAAAAATCTTTCCTTAAAAAAAAAAAAAGTTATTTGGCTTTTATGCCAATTTTAGAAATACTGTAATAGGCAATTTTAGAAATATTTATGCATTTACAACTAAAAATCATACATGTATGTATACGAGAGTTTTACATTACAGAGTAGGTGGGGAGAGCAGACAGAGACTGATTTAGGAACAATCTAAAGACTTTTTCTATTTTAATATTTATTTTAAATATCTTTAATGTATTTTAAACATTTATTCATTTTCTTTTAGTTATTTTTTATAAATAATGAATGCAAAAGAGCGCCTGAAGAAATTATTTGGAATACTTTATACACTTTGGGAGCAATTTTTATTATTTATATAAAAAAAATATTTTTAAACTAAATAAAAATATGACATCTATATTACTGTTTTAAATATAAAACTTACAACATATTTATATGTTTATTAAAACCCAGATTTGAAGTAATTTCTGAAAGAAATGAAGACACAAAAAATACTCTCTCTTTCTTTAAATAAAAAAGCTGGTTAGATTATAACGGCCCTTTGCTTTCTAGAGTATGATACGCCATTACATTATTGCCGGAAACTGACCCTTAGGAGTTGGCCGGCAAAACAAATGTAACTGTTCTCTCATCGCCGATCCGTTACTGGCTCGGCGGTAGCTGCCGCAACTAGCGGCGGGTCATTTGCGGTACCGCATTGTTTTGTTACAAATGGCCTTAACTCCTTCTGGCCGCAATGAAATCGTCTGCAGGCCGTAAGTCATGTGTTTGTTGGGCTGTTTATTTACATTGAAATCATTACTGCATATTTTTCTAAATCTAATAAACTGATTTATAACTGTATTAATAAAAACTTTTTTATTTAGATTGGAATACCAATGGGGTAAATTTATAGTATAAAAATAAAAACTATTCCTTTTATCATATAGATCGATATTGATACTATTGTCTGAAATATTAAAAGAAATATCAAGGAAATCTACTTTGTTATCAATATTGTTAGCTTTATTTAATTTTAAGAAATCAGGATAAATTTTACTGTATTCATTATAAAAATCAAAATTATAAATTAATATGTCATCAATGTATATATAAACATGTAAATGCTTATTATATTTAACTGTATAATTGTGTTCATAATAAAATAAAAACAAGTTAGCAGCAGTACTAGAATAGTTAGTTCCCATTCCGATTCCACATGATTGATTAAATATATTATTCCTGTAAACTACATAATTATCATAAAAACAAAAATGACATAAATTCAAGAAAAATTCCCGATTAATATTTAGCTCTTCATTGATACAAAAAGTGTCAAAAATATCTTTTAGAACATTGTATAATGAATCTATTGTATGTCATTGAACAAATTTTCAAAATCAAAAACCTGCATGAAAAGAGGAGTGAAGTATTTTTTGTCCAAAACCTCATAATTATTATCGATACTATTTACAATTACCCCATTGGTATTCCAATCTAAATAAAAAAGTTTTTATTAATACAGTTATAAATCAGTTTATTAGATTTAGAAAAATATGCAGTAATGATTTCAATGTAAATAAACAGGTTTATAAGTTTTTAGGCATTTTATTTTATAAAAATAATTATCCGAGTAAATGTTTGAGATATTACATAAAGTTACTTTTCAATAAATGGCAACTCTTTGGATTGGAGGCGTAGCTGAAAGGAATGCTGCCTTCTGGAGCTTGTTACATGAAGCGGTCATCTCAAAGTCTACAAGGTAGAATGGATGATTGTGGATGAAAAAACATGCAGAAAGAAGTCACGACCGGACAGTAAAGGCTATGTTAAAGGAAAAGTGGACCGGTCTTCGTTTGAGTTAAAGGTTTTTGTAACCTGCTGGAATTAAAGAGCCGTGCTTATGCAGTAAGTTTATCTTTTATGCTAATAAGCGGGTACAGGTGGAAGTGTGGCAGTTGCTTGCATTTTATACTATAATCAATTAAGATTTCATAAATATAAAAGTTTATTCTTTAAATGGGTTTATTATGATTCAAAATATTGAGTGTAAATAATTGATTGCATTACATAAATATATAAGTAAAGCTTATTTCTTTGAATTGATCTTTAAGTGACGTTTGAAATAATTTTTGAGTGACTTTTAAGTATGTCATTTTCATATTTAATGCAAAGTTCTGCCATATTTCACGAAACCTGCTGATTAAGCTTTATTTTAATAGTGGAGGGAAGGTTAAAGCCATTCCGCCTGCTGAAGAGTGATGGCTTTTGTTTCTGCGGGTGACTTTTTATATTGTTCAATATTGTTATTTTAATGTTTACTGTTTTTAAAAAATGTTTATACATTATGCACCTGGTGCTTAATAATTATTTTCATGAAATTTAAATTGTATATGTATGTTGCAATTGATAAGTGCTGCAATGGCGCCTACGGTAGCAATACTCTACATACTGATAGAAAACATATGTATATATATATATATATATATATATTCATTAGGATGATACACAACTAGGCAGTACGGCTTATTTTTATTTCATTTTTAAATAGCTTTATTTTTACGCCGTGTTCTAGTGTTGACAATGTTTGTCGCTTCAAACACTTATAACAGGTAAAACAGCGCATAAGTAATAAAAACAACACATTATTTACAAGATCACGACTGCGCATAACATCAATGGAAAATTAATAAAAATGGCTATAACATATTTATAAAAAAAACCATCTCCAGTGAGATCACTTTCGAACACATGCCATCTGTTTATGTTCGAAAAAATATCTGACCATATTTCCCCGAACTTGCAACCGTGTCATCTATATATTAAACACATTTTGGGAATGCAGTCATTTTGTTACACATATTAATAATAACGAACATATTTTAAACTATTTTCTAGATTAATTGAAATGCCTGGACAGAATAGACTGAAAATTATATTAAAGAAGGCTGTAACAAAAAATATCTTTTTTTTTTCAAACCGATATACAATTCAAACGAAGGAATATATATATATATATTAGAGGTCTGCACGGGCCGAAATTTCCAGGCCCGGGCCCGGCCCGGCCCGAACGAAAAAAATAACGGTCCGTCCCGGCCCGCCCCGAAAGTTAAAATTTCGGCCCGAGCTCGGCCCGGTCCGGAAAAAAGTTTAAAATTCGGCCCGAACCCGGCCCGGCTCGAGTGAATTTCAACAGAACATTGATCTTTAATCTTATGGAAGAGTTCTGACCCAAAAAAAATTTATTGCATCATTATTGCAGCAACGTTGAACACCTTTGAGGCATGGACTCAATGAGGCTATTAATGACGAGTTGGGTATTCTGCCCCACTCTCCAGAACAGCTCTTTCCAGTTCTTGGAGAGTTTGTGGGGGTTGTTGGCGGCCAGAAACTCGTCTTCCTAGAGCGTCCCAAACGTGCTCGATTGGATTCATGTCTGGAGAACACGCTGGCCATTCCATTCAAACGATTCCTTCCTCGAAAAGGAAAGCCTCAACCAGATTTGCACGATGTGGCCTGCAGTTATCGTTCATTAACATGAAGTTATCTCCGATTGCTGATGCGTAAGGGACTACAATAGGTTTGATGATCTCATCCCTATATCGGCGACCAGACAGAGCTCCATCTCGAATGATGTAGAGGTCAGTGCGCCCATCAATGGAGATGCCACCATACACCAACACTCCTCCACCGCCAAATCTGACACTTTCGTGCACGAACGCAGGATTATTCCTACTGCCACGGTCCCTCCAGATGAAAATACGCCTATTATCCGGATGCACAGGAGAACGGGACTCGTCAGAAAACAGAATATTGTTCCATTCATTTCTCCTCCAGTTGACATTCTCGGTTGTCCACTCCCTGCGGTCGCGACGATGCCTTGATGTTAATCTAGCACATACCATCGGTCGGCGAGCATACAGACCTACAGAATGGAGCCGGTTTCGGACAGTCTGAGTTGAAATCGTGGTGCCTGTAGCCGAGCGAAGGTGTTGTTGAAGAAAAGTAGCGTTCATGTTTCGGTGCATCCGAGCTGTTAACGCTAAATACCGATCTTCATTGGGCGTTGTTGCCCGTCTACGACCTTGCCCTGGTCTTCGGCCTGCACATCCACTCTCCAAAAAACGGTTCCAGATCCTGGAAATGACACTTTGTGACACTCCAATGGCTTGCGCTACTTCGGCTTGAGTTTGGCCCCCTTCTAACCTACCAACAATTCTCCAAGCTTCTGAATCTGTCAAATGACTTCGCTGAGACATCGTACTCATCGAAACAAAGCAATCACTGAATGCCGATCATAATTGTCTTCATTCTCTTTTATCCAATTGAAAGTCAAATTTCATTCGCTGGCGCTGAAGCGACGTTTTTGACGTCGAACTCAAAATTTGCATACTCCACAGTTTGAAAACCAGAAAAATTTGCATTTGTGATTCTCTTCTTCTATTTTCGGCAAAAAAATTTCGTTTATATCTTTATTTTATATAAAACTTGAAATATCCTTTAATTGTTTTGAGCAGTGTATTTAAGGTGACATACTTAATCAAATTTTCATTTCCATATACATTTCCATATACAAAAAAAAATACATTTATTTTTTTTAAGTGTAAGAAAATTTGAATTCTTTAAAATTCCCTGCAAATTAAAAAAAAATAATAAAAATTTGACGATTAATATATATTTTTAAAGGTTTTCAAATCTGTGTTACTCAAACGCTTCAATTTTTAAATATGTCTAAAACTACATTTAATGTATTTTTTCACTAATAAATGCAATGTAAAACGATGAAATCTAGAACATCTTTACTACTTTTATTCAAAATTATTAATAATAACCTGAAGACTAATTTCATGAACAAATTCCACATAAATAATAAAGAACATGTACAAAAATTTTAAATATTTATCACAGATACATAAAAGTCTTAGCATTTTTAAAACATGAACATGGAGAAAAAGTCGTTTAAAGTTTTGATTTGCGTTGGGGAATTGCATTGGTTGTATTAGTAAAATTTTAGATATCTGGCGTTATAAATGCCGTATATGCCATAAATTTTTAATCAATTTTTGAAGTAACCTATCCTATTGAGGGTTTTACAAAAATTCAAATGTATAATTATGACTATAGGTTCTGAAAAGATCTTGATTTGAAGAAAATAAGCACATTTGTCCTTGGTTAACTAAGGATTGCGATTCCGTATATAACACCTAGGGCTTCTTTTTTCTCAAAGAGCGTGTTTGTTTTGCGAATTATATTTATTTTTTCCAACTGTAATCATGTTTCATAATCGTATTACGAAGAGCGTAATCAGTTTTAAACTGATTGAAAAAGTCAGATTGAAATTTGATTATTATGATCAGACTGATATATAAAGGGAAAAAAAAGCTACCTAAGAATTTTGTTTTTTATTTCTGTAAATCTCTTGGAAGGCGTTAGGGATTTTTGATTGAATACAATTTGATTTTCAGTAGAGTTCACTATTCTCTTTATCAGCAATCATTAGCAATCCAAGAAAGAGCCGTGTTGTTTTTAACAGCTGGTTTGCTTTAGCTTGAGGGAATAAGAATGAAAAAGTTAAATTTGGCGCAATCTAAACGAATAATTTCAATTATTTTAGGTGCGTTCGTAATTATGTATAGTTGTCATTCAGTCCGTTTGTACGTCCATCTGTCTGTCCGTATGTCTGTCTGTCCGTCTGTCCCCATATAACAACACAAAAACTAACCAACTGAATTGTTTGAAATTTAAAATATATAATTTTGTCAAGTCATTTGAAATTTTATGAAAATCGGATGAATAGATCAATTACAGGGACAATCAAAAATATTCTGTTACATTACGGTCAATGGGGAAAAAATTTCAAATGCATTTTAATGGTGTTACACTCATTCGAACACAATAAAATTTTTATGCATCTATTAAGTACATATTATGTTTTTGGTTTACAAGGCCACACAAACGTATTCCATTACATAATGGTATAGGGAGAACATTTTTTGGTGCGTGTTATAATTGTGATTAATTATTTAACATTTTATGAGATTGATATACGTTGCTAAGGAATAATACAAGTAATTTTCTGTATAAAAGAAAGCAGATATTATAGCGTATGACATACGTTGCTGAGGTGTAATAAAAGTTACATCCTGTATGTTAAAAGGAACACAAAAAAATCGGCCACTATACTGTATCCTAAGTATTATCTACTAGAACAGAAAGATCTGAATATATTTAAATCTTCGTTATCGTACGAAAACACATAATTTTCCACGCTACAAGTGCCGTATTGCCGCCTTGAATACACTATAAATGAACTAACAAATTTTCAGCTGTCCACAATGAGTATATAAAATGACATTAATTAAATTTTACTTCGGACAGATACCATTAAAAAAGTTCACTACATACGTGTTTTCACAATATAACGGGTTCATAATCGTGATATTCGACTGTATTTAATTGTGAGACCTTATTTAATTATGCTGTAATCTATTCCATAGAAAAAAACACATAATACTAAATTTACACCAAAAATATGCGCATTTTGAGACTCTCTACTTAATGGCAAATCATTCATTATTGAGTCAACTGCCAGTTAACTGATTGGAAACTGTATTTTAACACTATATTCAATTTCTATGATGAAATTCAATAACATCACTATATTGTTAGAAACATCGTTTATATTAGTCGCAAACTTATGTTTCAAACAAGATTATTAAAATTTAACTTATATTTTATTTTTCTCAAATAGGTTATATGCTTAAAGTTTTGGAATGTGGGTTATTTGAGTTATTTTATTTTATAGACTATAAAGTACAATTGCTGAGGACCTCAGAAAAATAAAGAATATAATGAAATATTTATCATATAAAATAAATTAAGTTATAAACCTGAAGTTATATATTTTTTGATTCAGTGGATGAAAATCCATCAAATGTTTTACACAAAACTGAGAAAACCTATGAAATTTATTAAAATAATAATAATAATAATAATGGGAATAATTTCAAGATTAATGGATTATTTTTGTGGTAGTTGCCAATAAACAAACAGACCAAATTACAAATTAAATGACCAACAGTTAAATGGCAAATTTTCATGTGATAGTGAGCATCCAATAATTTTTTGAAAATATATATAGTTTTAAACAGGAGTTTCTCTTTTTATGTAAAAAAAAAACACAGCATCATTGTATGTATAAAAAGTAATAAAGAAATAAATTGGCAAATGTGAATATATTTTTTATTAATCATTTTTTTAAAAAGAATACAGAACTGAATGAAATTTAAATTTTACCATACTTTTTAAAGAATAATATCAATGTAACTTTTTTTCGAAGATAAAACGTTGTTTCTATCCTCCCACACCCCCCCCCCTCCCCGGCATTTCCTATTTAGTTTGCTTTTCTTTCTTTAATTTTTCTCATTAGTATATGTGCGAGGGTAAAATTACTTGAAAAATAAAAAGGGAACTTTAATATAATTTTATTTTTGTTTAAATATTTCAAATAATTATTTTTCATTTAGAAACAGTGATTTACATGATTTAAAATTGTCTGATACAACACACGTTGCGTGTTGTAACACGTTTTCTTATTAATTCAATATTATTTTTTTTATTGTGATTTATTAGCAATCCAATTTTTGTTAATTTTCGTCAATTTATCTTTAAATCTATTTTAAAACAGTTAAAAACTGTGTTTTAAGACAGAAAAAGAGCTAGCATTTTTTTAAATACCACTTATTTTATATTTTTGTACGCAGTAGTTTCCTTAATATTTTAATAACGAAATACACTAGATTACAAAACATTCATTGTCATCGGTGATGACATCATTAGTTACCTTATTTTAGAATAATGAGATACTTATTTTCGCTTTTAAAGGAAACAGTTATCCCATCCCCTACGTTGTACAGTTTACAGTTTTTTTTTATAGTTTTTGTAACAAGCACATTTACTATGGTACATTAGAATAATTGTTTTTTACTTACGTATATGTATTTTTTGCACTTAAATGCATCCTAGTAGTCACTGGTAGAAACACATATCATACAGGTTTCAAACAAAAATTCTATAATCATTTTTATTAAAAAATTGTTAGCCTTTCTAACAGTGTTATTTCTTTAGATTTTCCTTTCGTTACGAAATTTTTATTGAATATTTATTATTGGATTTTATTATATATTTTATTGAATTATATTATAAAATATCTGTATTGGCCAAATTTAAACAAGCGAAAGAAATGTCAAACAGAAAGTTATTTAAAGTTACTTATTGTTTTTTTTTTTATGCATTCAGAAATAAAACAAACAGTATTCTAATTATTCTTTAAGACATTCGCAAATACCATGCTCTACAACTTTCTGACACATTTTCTGAGTCTTTTTTAAGGGGACGGTGGACGTTAAAAATTTATTTTATTCATTTTTATCATGGCAATATGAAATTTTGTGCATATATACATTTCCCCAAAAAACATATAGAATACCTTCAAAAAATTTCCAATCTTATTAAAATTTGTAATTTTTTTTACAAAAATTTAAATTTTTAAACGAATTTTTAAAATGCTCCTCGTGTTTTATTTTTTGAAATATTTTCTTGCTTTTGCATTTCCATCACTTAAAACTATATTATAAACAAATTTGTGTAAGATTTTTTAAATCTCTTGAATAGTTAATATTTTACAGATTTTTTTCTAAATTCTTTATCGATTTTCATAAAAATTTTGTCTTTTAATAAGTAAAAAATAAAATTTGACTATCTTAATGAAGACGAATTTTAAAAAGCTTACACAATTTCTTTTTAAATAATATCAGGATACTTCCTTATCAATTTTATAAATATTGATGAAAAATTAAGACGCAAGGAGCAATTCAAAAATCTAAGAACGCTGAAAAATTAGTTTTAACAAAAACAGATTTAAAAATATATAATTACATTTATCTTTATTACTCACACCTTAAAACCTTCATAAATGATATTTAATAAGAAAAAACTGTTTAGGTACTATTATACCCCAGAAATAGACCTTTTTTCTGACGATTTTGCTATAAAAGATTTTGCTCAAATAAAGGTCCACTGTCCCCTTAAGAACAGATGCAGAAAGTTTACAGTTTTGACTATTGAATCGATATGTAATCGAAGGAATTTTTCAACTTTTTTTTTGATAAATTAATTATTTATTCCGTTACAAACAATTGTTATCACGCGTCAACTCTCTTTTCTGCTTTATCATGGTATCGATTCTAGAAATTCGATTAAAAACGATAACCATGACAAATTTTTCTCATATACCTGCTAGCTTTATCAAGTAATTAAAAATGCTGATTATGTAGTTTCTGAATAAGAACAGATGAGAAATGTCATGAATTTTCTTATAAACATTAGTTGTAAAATGTAACAGAAAGTATCGCTTTTGAATAAAAAAAAAGCCTTATGATAATAATTTGTAAACCAATTCTTCAAAATCTCTCTTTGTTATTTATGTATTATTTGTAAAATAATACTCTTTATCGTATATTCAAAATAAAAAATGCAAACGTTTTTTGCGATTTTTCACTTATGCAATTGAAAAAAATTATATCTGGAAGAATTCAAACCATACATTCCATAATAAAATATCTCATTCATGTTTAAAAAAAAAAAAAAAAAAATATGGTATCAAGTTGAAAAAAATGTATAGTACGGCATACTATGAACTTTTTTATTTTTCAGAAGAAATTTTAAAAGAAAGTCATATTTTCTTTATTTTTTATGAGAAACGATATTTATGCTGCTATGAGAGATACATATTTTATTCAGTAAATGAGGGGATACAGAATAAAGAGATATTTGAAATGTCTCGTCTTTATTCCCTTTATTTATCATTGATTTTTATATTTCAGTATGGTAGTAAATGTAAAATTATTTTATATCTGTTTATTTTATAAACAAGTTGGAAATTGCACGTGAAGCGTAGCAAATTAGGTGCGTTCGAACGATGACGAAGTTTTAAAAATATTACTTTCATATATCAATCTCTTAACATTGTAAATAGTGAATTACAATTAAAACGCTCATCAAACAATGTTCTCCCTATACCATTATGTAATGGAATACTTTTGTGTGGCCTTGTAAATCAATAACAAATGTTCTTTGCGCCACAAATTATGTAAGTATATAATGTATGTATATTATAATATGTACTTTATAGTTGCATATAAATTTTATTAAGTTCGCTTGAGTGTAACACGATTAAAATGCATTTGAAACATTTTTTCCCATTGACCGTAATGTAATGGAATACTTTTGATTGTCCCTGTAATTGATCTATGCATCCGATTTTCATAAAATTTGAAATAACTCGAAAAAATTATGTAATAATTATGTATTTTAAATTTCAAACGTATAGAATATACTTGAAACTTTTTCCCCATTGACCATAATGTAATTGAATACTTTTGATTGCCCCTGTAATTGATCTATGACACGATTATAAAAAAATTTGAAATAACTCGACAGAATTATGTAATAATTGCGTATTTTAAATTTCAACCGATTAAAATGCATTTGAAACTTTTTCCCCATTGACCGTAATGTAATGGAATACTTTTGATTGCCCCCTGTAATTGATCTATGCATCCGAGTTTCATAAAATTTGAAATAACTCGAAAAAATTATGTAATAATTATGTATTTTAAATTTCAAACGTATAGAATATATTTGAAATTTTTTCCCCATTGACCTTAATGTAATTGAATACTTTTGATTGCCCCTGTAATTGATCTATGCACACGATTATCAAAAAATTTTAAATAACTCGACAGAATTATGTAATAATTGCGTATTTTAAATTTCAAACGATTAAAATGCATTTGAAACTTTTTTCCCCATTGACCGTAATGTAATGGAATACTTTTGATTGTCCCTGTAATTGATCTATCCATCCGATTTTCATAAAATTTGAAATGACTCGACAAAATTATGTAATAATTATGTATTTTAAATTTCAAACGATTCGGTTGGGTAGTTTTTGCGTTGTTATATGCGGACGGACAGACGGACGGACAGACGGACGGACTGAACGACCACTATAGATGCTACGTATTATATAATTACGAACGCACCTAAAAAGTTACAAATTCATGTGAAATCTATTTAAAGTTGTATAGAACACATCATTATTTTTCTTGATTCATTTCTGGGGTTTGTAAATTTGGCACATTCTTTTTGAACTATGTCGATGTTATTCCAGATTATTTTTTATTTTTAGTATTAATATATTTTTTTATTAATTTAATGGCCACTGTAAACAAAACACAAACAAACAAACAAAAAATTTTGTAACCAAAAAATGTGATTCTTTGTGAGTGTATGACAGCGTTTTAATTAGTGGTGACAAAATATCATTGTACATTTTTCTTGCAAATGTTTTTAAAATTTTTAAAAGATTTTTATTTTAAAAGTATGTGTCTTGGTACCACTAAAAAATATTTCGCTGTAATTGAAACCTTACGATATATCGCCGTAAATCATCAGAAAGCACTTGGAACACTCTCTTATATTTTTAACATGATAGATATGTTATATTATAAAATTTAATTGGTAATATAATAATATGTTTTACATATTATAGCATATTATCATCATTATATTATTTTATATTATATTATATTATCATTATTATTAATATGTTATAAAACAAATTTTATAATATGTTATATTATAAAATTTTCATTTTTTAATGGTCATGGTACCACTAAATAGTATTCCGCTGTAATTGAAACCTTACGATACATCCCCGTAAATCATCAGAAAGCACTTGGAACACTCTCTTATATTATTAACATGATAGATATGTTATATTATAAAATTTAATTGGTAATATGTTATAATATGTTACACATATTACACTGTAAAAAAATTTGCGTAAGATTCCTAACTAAACTTGTGGCAGCTATTCTGCCACAGGTTTTCCCAGGAATTTAACCCAAAAAATGCCAGGAAAATTACATATGCCAGGAAAGTCCAGAAATCTTTAATCTGGGATGTTACTCATGAAATATCAGTTAGGTTTCACCATTTTGAAAAGTCTAGAAACCTTTTACGTGTAACGTTACTCATTAATTTTCTGTTAGGTTCCATCGTTCTGAAACCTATAATCTGGAATGTTACTCCTAAAATCCCAGTTAGGTTCCACCTTCTTGAAAATTTCCGAAATCTTATTTATGGTATGTTACTCATAAGATCTTAGTTAGGTTCCGCTATTCCGTAACCTATCATCTAGAACATTACTCATGAAAATTCATTAATGTTCCTTCATTTTGAAAAACTCTAAAACCTATAGCCTTGAACTTTACGCATAAAATCTCAGTTAAGTTTCTTCATTGTGAAAAGATCTGAAACATTTCACGGAATACGGTAAATGTTCCTGGGAAATCCAGTGGCAGCAATTCTGCCGCAGATTTTCACAGCAACTTTACCAAAAATTTGTCTGGAAAATTATGCAAATCTGAAAAGTTCAGAAATTTATAATCTTGTATGTTAAGGCCCTTTTTCAATAAGTTACTTCTAATTTTCAGCATGCTATTCAAAGAGTTTTAAGATGCCTTAGAGTTACAGTTAAGTTTGGTTCTGGAACATGATACAGATTAATGAGTTAGTAATCTTTGTTTAGAATATGAACGATGACTGCACAACTGAATATTAAACTTTATATTGAAAATATTTCTAATTAGTTGTTTTCATTTTTCAGTTGATAACACAAATCTAAAAAATACAAAATATCGATGAATAAAATCTATTTTTAAATCATGGATATATTAAAATTACTTTTATAAAAATAAATTGGTTAGAATATTGATGCAAGGATAATTTATGATAAATATACACTTCAGAAACAAAAGAAATATCTAAATGAGCGATATTGTGCTGTGATCTACAAAACGACATACTTAAGTTTTTCCACTTTTCTATCAAGCTCAATATACAAATTTGAAGGTGTAAATTATTCGATAATGTAACACAAAGTATACATTTTTGGCAAAATCTCGTACAAAACAATTGTGCATTTTTAAAATAACCTTTAGATAATTTTGCCATATTATTTAATGGTTTAAACAGATTATCAACTTGTCATTTGGCTAATAGTACAGATTAGTCATTTGGCATAAAATGGTATATTTAATCTATCAAAGCATTCTTAAATTTTTATACAGTATCTGAATATCTACTCTTTTGTGGGAAGTATGTGATTATTCGAAGCTTCCCTGCCCCCTTACCTTACTATCTTCACTTAAATAGGATCAATTACCTTTGATAATTCTATTCCTTAAATAATTAATATAATATCACAGTAATCAATGAAAAAACGGTTTTTGATGCATATGTTAAACAGTACATAATTCTTTTAAAAGATAATCCAAACCATTAAATTTTAATTACACAGATTTTCAAGGCAAGTTCAAATATGCACAAATGTTTGAAAGAGATTTTAAAATTATAGTCAAAAATAACTTTTCAATTGTAATTTAAGCATTAGCATATTTAAAGAGATTCATTCATTTGGTTAAAGCACAAAATTCAATCTCAGATGTCAAGGGAAAAAAGAATATTTAGCTGCCGAAAGAAGATAACCTTAAAAAAAATTGAAAATCTTAATACAGTGTACTCTTGATACTTCAAATAAAATACATTTATCTCTTTGATATTACAGATTTCTGTAAATGGCTTTATCTGAACAATTAGCTGTCACATAATGTTTTTTTTAAATACCTTCGACTTAAGATATCAAGAATATTATGCAATTAAAAAATAATATAATCAAAAATAAAAATTCACAGAACTTTCATAATATGCACAAAACTGTATTGATATTATGGTTTAAAATTACAATTTAGAATTTTTTCACAGTTTGCTTAATTTTTCACATAAAGTAACTACACTACCATGTTTCAACTTCAATAATTTTAGTTCAATGAAAGTGTAAGTCCCAGTACCTCTAAGAAAATATTTTATCTTATAACAATAATATAAAGAGATTGTCGAAACTACACTCTGTACAAATTCCATACCTTCAACTAAAATTTTATTTTCTACTTGCTTTCGTTCAGCTGTAGAGGGATAGTCTGTGTATTTGCTGATTCTCAAAGCTAAATGGTTCAGTAATTCACTTTTTTCTGTCCACTGCAGGCAATCTTCATTTAAAGCTTTAGTTAGAGTGGAAGAAAAATGATGTGAAGGTATCTCAAAATCCTCGTGCCATGGGTGCTTTTATATACAAGTGACTGCCAATACTCAAAGAGCTGCTTTCAATACTTGAATTAAATTCTGCTATTCCAAAGTCTTCATTTGTTTTCGTTAATGAAGTATTATTACATTCAGATTTGATTATTATCCAAGGTGGCTACAAAGAAACAAAAAGCATATTTTATTTTTTATTTTTTATTCATAAATTATTGGATACAATATTGTTTATTCATTTTCTTGAAAAATCAAAATATTTATTGGAGAAGGTTATTCTCATTTGCAAAAACACTTTGTATTAGTTGAATAATATAGAATACTTAAATATCTGTTCTACAAAAGGCTTTAATAACAATACAAAATATACTACAACTACTTTTGTATATTCTCAGAATGTTTTATCAAAAATAAAAAATAAAGTTTCAAAATAATCAATATATATCTTTTAAACAAGGAGTTTTTGCAAGTGCACTGTTGTCATGTTGCTCATGGTCAAAAATGAATGCCCATGAAATATACAGGGTTTTGTTCAATTTTGAAAAATGTATTGCAATATTTTGGATTTTAAGTGAAAAATTTGAATTTATTAGATAAGAATGGGTTTTTACATCGTTGAAACATTTTATTCTCATTTATATATTGATTTTGTGAAATCTCCAATCAGTAGTGTAACTATAGTTTTGAGTCCTCTGCAAAATTTTCCACAAGGACCCCTAGAATATAAATATATTTCTTATAAAAAAAAACGGAGTCCCCCTTTCATGACCCGTCTTCTGGGTATGATTTATTTACGCGCAGATCAGGTTTGGAGTATGCAAAATATACATACGTTATTCAATACAAATGACTTGTTCTTAAAATCCTAAAATGATCAAACGTTTATGACCGTCTAAGATGTTTATTTTTCACAATTACATCCAATCCCCTTCCCTCCCCCCCCAATACGTCGCAGGGTTTTGCGGATCTCAGTTTATCTCAGCACTATAGCATAAAATTAGCAATTTCCACCGACGAGTAACACTAAAAAACGTGGAGATTAACTTTACCGAGTCTGAAAACGTGATGGGTACTACTCGCGAAACATGATGGTTGTAAGATATATCGATACCAGGGATGAAAGGAGAAAAATTCGTTTACAATTTTCGAAGTGAAAATTAACGATTATCCCAAATACTAGGAAAGAAAGTAGATAACTCTATTTGGTTCAAAAGCTGTTTCACGGCTGGTGGGAGGGGACAGTTAATTGCCAAGAGATCTTTTTTTTATCCGAGCTAATTACGAATGCTATTATACACTATGAAATATTTAAAACAGGGGTCGTAGTTTATCTTGAAATAAAAAAAAAATCCCAGAAATGTGTAACTTTAATGCCTAATCCTGAAATTTTTAAAAATGTCTTCCTTCTACTTATTATACAATATAATTAATTTCATTTAGGACAAAATTGATTTTGGAATGCAATTCCAAATCAATGTTACTTCTAATATACTTAATCCAGGAATCTCACTCCTGTGCAAATTAAAATGTGTCAATTGACAAAATCTGCTAAAAAACTCCTAAACCCGAAATTTGGATGGATCTGAATTATATAAAACCCATGTTCCTGCGCAAACTCGCTTAAGTTTACTAAATAAATTCCACTTATTTGGTGAAACTGATTATTTCGGGTTTTGGTGTGTTCTAGATCAAATATAAAGTGACTGGTAAACACCCCCTTCCCTCTTAAATAGGATTAAACAAAAAACTTTGTTTAGAACTATCCATTTTCCTTGAAGTTTAGGTATCAATTTATTAGAAATTTAGACGATACAAATCAAATCAACAATGTTAGGTCAAGTACAGGTCAAGTGCAAACAACAACCCTCTCCAACTAGTTCAGCTTTACCTAGATTTTCCTTGTCGAGAACCAATTTGTTTCAAATTTTGGTCATCTTTCATTAGTTGGATATTTACACTTTTAACACGTTGAATTCCACGTCAGTCATGGATGAATGACACTGTACTTCCCGTTTAATTAATGATAATATTTAATAAAATAAAAGGAAAATTTTAAATAAATTTTCAGCAATTCCTTACAGCAATATAATATTTAGTTTTATACTATAATTTTACGCTGTCGGCTACGAGAAACTGACGCGGCTAAAGCGAAAATTTCAATGTCAGTCGCTGGTGAATGACATGGCAATTAACGTGTTAATGGAAGGGTTAATAGTTTAAATATTTGGGGGGGGGTAGAATCCTCCACTTTCATTTTGTTTATTTTAAATTGCAATTTCCTTGCATAAAATTATCTGAATAGCTTCAAATTTTGGGTACATATTTAATAAAAAGATGGATTAATCTCACGGATACTTAATTATATTTTTTAACTATCATAATAATTGCAGCAAACTTTAAGCTTCCGCCATACTCCCCCTCACTTCAACCCTACCAGTGGCTGAGAGGTTCTCACCTCTCAACTAGTAGGTGGCAGGTGTTGGGTTCGAACACGATCTCGGCCGTCGGCCTAATCGTTCGGAGTTTTCGTGGTTTTCATCAAACCTTTCGTAAATATTGGTTAGGTTCCCTTAGAAAGACCCACACGAAAGGCACCCCCCTATTATAACTATCATAATAATTGCAACAAACTTTAAACTTCCCCCATACTCCCCCCTTCACCTCAAACACTAAGAAAATTTGTCCCGATGTTTTATAAAAGTAGTGTTGTGAAAATTTCAAAATACATTTGCTAACCCTGTCAAAATAAAGATGTTAAAAAAATTTCAGATTTAAGGTATACTGAATGACACTGAAATAGTTCAGCAAATCATAACAATAAATGTAATAAGATTTAAATTCAAACTGATATTTAACGCTTTAAAATTATTTTGCACGTTTCTTCTCAATTCTTTTGGTTAAAAGTAATTTGATTAGCTAGTTTTGGAAGCGTATTTCCAGAATTTTTGTTTCTTATATATTAATTAATGTGTATTTAAGTTTGTTGAATTATATAACATTAAAATTGTGTTATTTTAACCCGGGAAAATTCGCTATGAGAATCTCTTTCACGGTGCCCAATTCTTTTCTTTTACTTTACAGTCACTTTATATCAAATTTTTTGTTTGGCTTAGTACTTTTATTCAAAAAAGAGGTAAAGTAATCGAAATCACACTGTGAAATTGTATTAAAATGAAAAATATCCTTAAAAATTATCTTAAAAGGGGCACGATGGTGAAAGAAAATCTCATGCGCGAGTTCTCGCGGGTTAAATAAAATCACAGAAATCCTCGGTGTTACTCCTTCCACTTTCAATGTGGTTTCGAGTACTTTTCCAATTCTTTTAGCAGCTTTATTTTAATTTGATAAATTTTAATTTTGAAAATTATTTTCGAAGCGAGATTTAGAAGCCTCCGTTTGCGTGGATTTTAGTTGGGCTTTGGAAGGCTTGCTAACGCGGATTTCCGAGCTCTTGTTTTTCAATATGGTCATCATGCGTATTTGAGTACATAATATATTAAAATTTAGAAATCAAGTTTGAGAAATCCTCGATTTTATGCCGCTTTTTAACGCGGATTCAGAGCAATTTTTCTAATGTAGTTTTTATTTAATAAATTTTAATTTTAATGTTATTTTCTTACACTTTTGCATGCCTGTTTACGTACGAATTTAATTTGGGGTTTACCAATCCCCCCCTCCATTCCCCACACTGACACCCACGTTAATGCAAATTTCCAAGTTCATTTTAAATATTGTTAATTTGACTACGGTAATTTCTTAGTTACATATTTTTCTGAAAGATACAATTTCAGTTTTCAATTGAATGTAATCCTACCGAAAGGAAATTTAAAAAAAAATAATAAGCTACAATGTTGATACTTAATGCTCTGCGAACACTTCATATGATTTTATATGAAGTGTCCGTTGCTTTGTTAATGGTCAATAATTAAAAATCTGAGTACCTCTCAGGTTTTTATCAATAGTTTGCATCAACATACAAATGAAAGATTACTGTAAATAATTATGTAAAGATCAGTATAATAAAGACATATGCACATAAAGTATTCCAATTATTCAGAATTTTTATAAACAAAATAACATTCAAAAAGTATGCCTGAAAAATTAAAAAAAAAAAATTAAGCACTTAAAATATTGACTTCATTAAAAACCAGCTAAAAATCCAGCAATTCTTAATTTTTTTAACATATCTTTCCTTAAATTAAGATTGTAAATTTATACTATAAAATTTTGTTTAGTTTTTGCTTAATCCTTCATTTAATTTACAGAAAGTTTTTAGCTTATAATAATATGCATAATATTTTTTTATATTATATAAGAATCATTATGCATATAAGTTAAATTGTACATATAATAAAATGTAGAAATATTCTTCAAATTTTTTTTTTTCAATTTAAAATCAAACAAATTATCGTGTTAAAATAAATATTTTAAGTATAAATATTTTAAAAAGCTCATAACTCAATGTTTTAATCGGAGACTGCATTTAAGCTACCAATTGGTATAATGTTAATAAAATTAACTTAACCACATTAAAATAAATATTTTAACACAAGATTTTCAATCAACCCAAAATTTTCCAGAGTTTCTATCATAAACTTATTGTAAATTCAATAATCATGTGGTTATATTCTGTTAACGAAATAAACACTGAGTCTCTTTGAATAAAAATTTTAAAAACAAGCATATTGTTCGATTTTGATAATCTTAAATACATACTTAAGTGCTAAGTTAAAAAACATTTTTAAATGGAGGATTATGCGACATTAATTAAACATGAAATTTGCATTTAATACAATATATAAAAAATACCATACAGACTTACTTGGTAGTTGTTTAAATTCTAATCCACAAATTCGATCCTTTTTTAACGGTTTATTGGTCAGTTAAATGAAACAGACATAGTTACTTTATATTAATGAGATTGTTTGATATTTAAACATTCGAGAGGCAATTTAGGGAAATTCGACAAATTTACGAAACATGGGTGGGGGGGGGGGGTGCCATAAAATGAACGATGTCTATTTGATCAAAAATCGCTGAGAAAATGTTATCAAAGCAGAAAAATGTTTATTGTTTCATTAAAAATCGAATGCCTTATTATATAGCATTTGAGATTCATGCATTAAGATTTTAAGTAAAAGAACATTACCATACTTATGAGTCACATTTAGGAACAATAACCTTGCCACAAAATTAGTAATTTTTTCTAGTAAGTTTTCTAGTAATTGTACGTTTTCATCCTTTATAGACGTACGTAGCTTGCAGATACTAAAGAAGGGGGGGAGGGGAGAGGGGAGAAAATTTAAACATTTCACTATTGATATGGCTTTAATTTTATGTTATAGACTCAATATTTCGAAAAAATTAAAAAGTTAGCCAGACCTTCTCCCCTTTCCCCTTCAACCGTTGTCTTTGTTTATAATAATTTTTTATGCTAGATTTATTATTTTACGAAACAGTCGAACCCGCTTAAGACGTGATACAGATTAATATCTGAATTTACTCCAGTTCCAACATCACCAGAACATCTCTCTTACAATAAATATAAAAATTTTCCATTTAGTATAAGATAAAGTTTTCATCCCTTAAAAAAAGAAAAAAAAAATCTCGTTTAAGCCACGAATGTATATTAGGGTGGATCGAAAATTTTTTTTTCACTGTGTCAAAACCTACCTATGCGGAAAAGATGTTCTCTTGGATGGAGATTAAGGAAAAAATAATTAAAAAAATTAATTTTAAATTTTAATACTGCCGCAATGAGGTTGAATTTCGAAAAAAAGTGAAAAAATACCTAATTTTGGCTAGATTATTTTTTATTCATAATAATAGTTTAAAAAGTTATCCAAAACCTACCTATGCGTAAAAGATGTTATATTATATGCTGAGTATGAGAAAAATAATTAAAAAAAATAATTTCAAAATTTAAATCTACCGCAATGTGGCTCAAATTTATGTATTTCAACGTTTTTACGGTAAAAAATCAACTTTTGTTTTGTAAAATAAAATGTGAATTTTAGACATTTTTAACATTTATTAGAATGAGGGTATATTTAATTGATTACAAGGTAAAAACTTTAGTTTCTTATTTAACAGCTTCATTAGTAATAAATCAAGAAAAATCGTCAACATTGCAATTGGCGATAATGACGTTCGGTATTGAAAATCGACATGAGATTTTGTAATTCAATTCAATTTTTATAAAACTGTCTCTTATGAATGGTCCATACACAGCAGAAATACTTCCGTGACTCTTTTGATTATTAGTTTTGTAGAATGAGAGTTGCGCGAATAGATATTATTGATAGTAGATGTTATTGCCCACTGAAATGATTGCTGGATTTACATATTGCTTCTGAAATCATGTCGTTACTAAATCCGCCAGTTAGTGGAGGTTCGACACATTTTGCTATTTAATTAAATCTATGAAATCCGTCGCAAAAGGTCAAAAAGCCGGTAAATGGAAAATATAGATAGTTTTTATGTAATAATTAGGATTACAGCAGACCGTTTGATTTCACTCGCGCGTTTTTAGAATTCTTATACTGACATAAATGAAAATACAAAAAGCTTCTAACATGCTGCGAATAATCTTTCTACTTCACCAGTGAAACATTTGTACCCAACCGCGGTTCCATCCACGCTGCAAAAAGATGACATAGTGAAACTTCATTGGTGTGTAACTAGCACAAAAAACATTGTAGTGGACGCTTGAAGATCAGTCCCATATTTCGAATAACACATCCTTTAACATCTATATTAACAGATATTACGTCACAACCGATAGCAACCAACTTTGTTACATGTATATTATTGTTAACACATGACAAAAATGTACGTAGTGTTTTCAAGTTGTTTTGTACTCTCCCGGAATTTATATATATGTGGCCGATGTATTCGGAACCCAGTTCTTTTTTCAAGCTCAAGTCTGCTTCTATTATAATTTTTCTTCTGTTGTTTTCTAGTGATGCAGTCAGTCTTTACACCCATAAAAGTTTAAAGAAAATGGCCATGGTCATAATATTTTACAAATGACTAAAGAGAATGACTAAAACGATGGAGTGGTCTTTGGTTTGTTTTGTCATGCCGATTTTTTTCTGTCAGTAGCATTCGATTCATAGTTTTGTGTGATAATGCCCACGTCTTGAAGTGCACCAGACACGATGGCAGCACCTGCTTGGTCGGAAGTGCCCAAACTGTCCAATATTCTGATGATGTGACACCTACACTGTAAAAAAAAATCTGTAAAGGTACTACACTTTATCTAGGAAACTGGGATTCCAAGAACTTTTCCTGTAACGGTAACAACAAAAACTCAAGTTTTAGAATCGGTTACATGGATTTTTCCTGTAATCGTTACGTGAAAAGTTCTTGGAATCCCAGTTTCCTAGAAAATGTTTAGTACCTTTACAGATTTTTTTTTACAGTGTAGCTCGGCAGCATTTTGGCTTTTCAATGATAGCTGATGATGTAGAAAAGTTTGATCTCAATACGTCGGTTTAGTTCACACTCAATATTCATATTCAAATCTATTGAACTGAAAAAAATAGGCAGTATTTTCGGAAAGATCCAAAAGACTGTAGTAGCTTTCAGTATCTTATTTTGTTTTACAGGAATTAAGAAGAGCGCAATATTTGTCGTTAAACAGTTTAATTTTTCTTAAAAGGCTGCTATGGTAAGTTATTGAGATTGAATCTCATTTACAGGTCACTAGTAACTTATGAGCAACTCCTTCTCACTGGCAGGAAATAAATAGATGTTGACCGATTTCTTTCTTCGGTTATTCTTTAAATACCAATATGTAAATTTTATAACTTTTTGTATTAGGGAGCATATTTACTGGCATATCAAAGCTAGAACCAAATAGGGTGTAATTCATATCTATCTCTTTTTTTGTTTTTTTTAACGACGCCATGGTACAGTAATATTCAAGGTACACTAAGCCACACAATACACAAGCAGACAAATTCTAACTGAAAAAACTGGAACTGCCAGTTTTTCGAAACTTTAAATTACTTGCAGGAGTATTAAATTTCGAAAGTAATTTTATTTATTTATATATTTATTTTTACTTAATATCCATGCAATATAATATTTCTTACGCAAAGGTAGGTTTTGATTGATATTAAAATGTTTATTTTGCGTCAAAATTAAATCTAACCAAATTTAGATCTTTTTCCGTTTTTTCAATATTTTATCGAATTTTCAACTTTTTTGTGGCAGTATTAAATTTTGAATTTATTACTTATTGTTGTTTATTTCTTAACCTCCATACTATATAACATCTTTTCCGAACTGTTGTATTAAAAAAAATATTAAAGTAATTAGTTTTTGACAAAAATAACCTAACCAAAATTCGGTCTTTTTTCAAATTTTTTCGAAATTTCAACCCTTTTGTGGCAGTATTAAATTTTAAAATTAATTTTTTTTTATTATTTTTCCCTTAATCTCCATACAATAGAACATCTTTTCCGCATAGGTAGATTTTGAGTAATGGTAATTTTTTTTTCGCCATAGACAATCGATCCACCCTAATGTATATACCTAATATTACTATTCGGAAGTAGTGATAGACATTGTAATAAAATCCTCTAAACTGACACCGCCGATTAAATAAGGCAAATATTACTAATCAAAAATAGTAGGTATTTGGAGAAAAATTCGCGGTGCTAAGATCGAGAATTCCGTAAAACATCAGTGATAAAATAATTTCGTAAAACGATCATTGGTCGAATTGGGAAAAATGCGTTTTAAAATGCACAATAAGATGGGAAAACGTACTTTCACACGAAAGTCAGTTGCTCTAGACCCCACAATCTTTTTCTTCAACTGGGGCAACAAACAACTCAAGCAAAAAGTAGTTCATATGGATAATAAAGACCAAGAAGAGTTTTCAGAATCTAAACTGGAGAAAAAATATTGGAGATTCACAATTAAATGTGTAGTAAAATCTTCAGTAAAAATTAGTGACTCTAGTTTCCCTACTTGATTCATAACTAAGCGAACAAAATGATACACACACAAACAATTGGTTTTTACATGTAAAATATAGCTCAAGAGCTGTACAGGGCAGAAATTTGAGTAAAAGCTTTGAAATGCACAGTTAGAGGGTTATACGCACCTTCGTGTTATTTTGTTATAGTGAAAGGTTCCGTAGTCTTTTCTCAGCTCGTATAATAAAATGGCATACACGTAAAATAACGATTTTTTCCGTAATTTATATACCAACCACAAAATAAGGAATGTTACACACAAAACATATATAACTTTGCACTGCTTACCAATAATTACTATTTTACAATAAATCCGAAAAAGGTATACAAACGCTCAAAAACTATGCTTTCTAAAACTAGGGAATATTACACAGAAAATATTCGAAACGTTACACATTTGATCAGTAATTTCTACTTTCTCAACTATTCCGAAAAGTTACACGACATTGTGGAAGATATTACACCGGATTTCTCGTTATTTTTGTTGTAGCAGAAATAATTCGAGAAAACCCAGGAACATTACACAGTAAATGTCAAGAACGTTGCGAAGATTTTTTACAGTGTATAACGTATTATCATTATTTTATTTTATATTTTATTTTATATTATATTATTACTATTATTATTATGTTATAAAACAAATTTTATAATATGTTATATTATAAAATTTTAATTTTTTAATGGTCTTGGTACCACTAAACAGTATTCCGCTATAATTGGAACCTTACGATACATCCCCGTAAATCATCAGAAAGCACTTCGAACACTCTCTTTTATTGTTAACATTATAGATATGTTATATTATAAAATTTAATTACGTTATAAAATATCCCAATAAACCACAATGAAATATTTCTTCTCTCTTTAAATAAATTCGCCCCTGGGCAGGGGGTCACTTTTCTAACTCAGTAAAAATATGGCTCTAGAGAGATTCAACTTTATTTGAAAGCATGAGGAAATGTAAAACCCCACTTACGCTTTGGACTAGTGGAGTCTGTTTTGATACTTGAGAATAAGGAGACCCTAAAATGCAACATTTACGCAACAATAAATAAAGGAATTTTAAGAAAAACAGTTGTATATGTTTCGTAAATACTAGGACTCACACCTTTAGTTGATAAAAATCAATATATAATGTCCGTATGCAGCACCAACTACATGGAATATGATAACCCATACGTAAACAGTAAGTGCAGCACTCATAACCATCGAGTTCCAGTTGGTAACTGAATCAAATTGGATGTGTAGCATATTGACACAACAAATTCACCCAGAAAGTTGAGATGTAATCCATACTAGACAAATTATTAACCAATGAGTTTATTTTTTAATTTATTTATTGTATGAACATTCGAAGCTAAATCAAAATTAAAGTTATATCCTTTTCTCTTGCAAAGTGAAGAAATAGAAAACAGGTATTATTACACATAGATTGCACAGTAGGGTGGAGCGAAAAAAATTTTTTTTTAAAATCAAAAACGGGTAGGTGCCAAAAGTTGCCTTTATACTAGTACATCAACTGTGTGAAATTTTACCGCTGAAAAAAAATGGCTTGAGTCTGCGCTTTTGCTCCAAAAATCGAAATTTTGAGTATAATTTGTCATTTTTTGACATTTTTTCAAAAAAATTAAAAAATTCCTACAGAGCTGGCTATTATTTAAAAGTGTTACTTAATCCTTTATATTTATCTGCCTTACATATTTAAACTATAAAACAATATCTTTATCCCGTATAGCTGGAGCAAAACAGACAACTTTTGGTAAGAAAACGGCATTACCACTCTATTGGGACATACAACGAATTGTTGTTTTTAATACAGCTCTTCTTTTCAAAACTTCCTTAGGCATACGTCGTGGAGGTGGCTAAATTTCATATACCATCCGTCCCAACTATTCGATCATCTTAGTACAGTGTTTTATTTATATATTGATTTGCGATTTTCTTTATCAAAATTTGGCATGTTTTCGATGAATCCACCTAGTTTATCTGTTCTTTGTATCCATATGCTGCTGTGACTATCTTAATGTATATTTTTACAGCTTATGCAAAAAATGATAAGCAGAGTAATGTACGGGAATATTATTAAGGAGATCTATTCGGTCATCTATTATCTTTATCAAACTTACATCCAATTGATGAAAGTGATTGGAAGTTCTGTTACCACAACATTTTACCAGTCAATTATATTTTTTTACGTAATGACCTGCTTCAAAGATGATTTCAGGTATTTCATCTATAAGTATGCCATCATTTATACTGCTTTTACATTTTTTATATGTTGAGAAGCGAGCTGTTTAATGTGATTTCTGGTGATTGTCAGAGAGAATTGCAATACAAATTTGTCCTGCATGTGCAGAGCAACCGTTGTTGCAAATACCTTTTTTTTTGCATTAGTTTTATGTCGTTTTCTAAGTGTTTTCGTAGCCAGGTAATTTCCCATATAACTTTTAGATCCTCATTTTATAAGTGAACAATATTTGATGGTGAACTGTCCAGGGCATAAACTTATAATGCATAATACTTTTGGAGACAATGTAAAGACTCTAAACGACTATAAGTACTCATTTAAATTTAGAAGAATTCTATTTGTCGCTGTGAACCATTTTGCATTGGGTAAGCTTAGAATTGTGTATAATAATAAATCATATGCTACTTCAACTCCAGTGAATTTCCTCTGCGTCAATTATTAGAGAAGTCGATGTAAAACGTTATAATCTACATGGATTCACTGAATCAATAAGACAATCTTTGTCTATTCGATCGACCATTCACTTCCTATTGCATTTTTTTTATAAAATAGATAATAATTTTGATTTTTTTTCTCAAATAAAGTAAAAGATACTCAAAACAGACTAGAAATTTCTGTCAGAGATTGCAAAGCTAATTCATAAGGAAAGCTATTTCTCAGAAGAAATGGTGAATAGAATTTAGAAAACATCTCGCACAAAAAACTCATAAAGCGAATAAAATTTTCCGCTTTATATAAGCACAGATTGGCAATCAGAGTCTATAGATTCACTCATAAAATATATAATAAAAGTTTATATCGCGGGATATTTTATACCAAATGTAATACAAACCTAAAGAATAGGTCTAAAAACTTATTAGAAATTACTCGAATACGAAACAATACACGAAGCGACATAAAACAAATACTAAAACTTCGTTCGAAATATTGTTGCTTTACACGCAAATTTTGTTTGCAATCCTCTGTGACGATCGTCATAATATTACACAGCTGACTTCTCAAAATATATTCAATGTAATAGATACAGTAAATGATGACATACTAGAAATTGAATTCTAACAATCAATTTTTAGGCATATCATTATATATATAATGTAATTGATTGAAAAAATGTTGTGGTAACAGAACTCCCAATCCTAATGTATTAATTGTATGAAAATTTAATGAAGATAATAGATTGCTGAATAGGTTCAATTAAGAACATACCTAATACATTATTCAGCTTCGTCTTCTGTTATACAAGGTATAAAAATATACTTGCAGCAGGTCACACCAGTAGCATCCAATGTCAGTGAAAAGAAAGAAGAGGTAAACTACTTTGAAACATAGAAAACTTATGCCCTTCTTCGGGAAAAAAATAACAATTCAATACAAAAATAAAACACTGGGCCTATATTACTGGGTGGCTGAGACGGGTGGGATATGAAACGCAGCCACATCTACGAGTTATATACAGAATAGTTTTGAAAGCAGATAGGTAAGAAATATATCCAAAACAACATTTCATTGTATGCTCCAATAGAGAACTACCGCTGATTTTTACCAAAAGTTGTCAGATTTGCTCCAATTATATAGACTACAGATATTGTTTTATAGTTTAAATATGTTAAGCAGATAAATATAAAGTTTTAAGTAACACTTTTAAATAATAACCAGCTCTGTAGGCATTTTTTAATTTTTTTGAGAAAATGTCAAAAAATGACAAATTTTACTCAAAATTTCGATTTTTGGAGCAAAAGCGCAGACTCAAGCCATTTTTTTTCAGCGGTAAAATTTCACACAGTTGATGTACTAGTATAAAGGCAACTTTTGGCACCTACCCGTTTTTGATTTTTAAAAAATAATTTTTTTCGCTCCACCCTACAGTTTATATTTTCATTGACTCTGAAACGAAGTTTTCGTTTAAATTGTTCAATATAGGAGAAACAACACTGACATTAACTGTACTAATTAATCCAATACATTTGAGGAAAGGCCTGATCGTTTAGCTTTGAAAATGTTAAACTATTGACTGTTTTGACAACCACTCTATAAACTTAATGCTTTTGGATATCAGCAACTTTAAAGCTAATACTATTATAAAACGGTAACATGATTGGGTTAGAAAAAGAAATCAGCGTAGCACAAGAATCAAGATTATTAATACATTTATTATCAGCAATTAAACCATTTATGTGATAAACAAAATATTATGTTCCATAACAACAGACATAAAATAATTCAAATTTGCATAAATGGAATTGTTATCTTAATAAACAAATAAAGCTCCATTAATCGAATTAAGTAAAGCCGAAGATTTTTGGGAATGGGAAGGGGTGACACCAAAGGTTTTACAATAAAAATAAGTTTTAAATGTGTTAAACTAACATGTAACGATGCATTCAGGTATGGTAATTTATTATCAATTTAAACTTCATAAGTAAATTTAATGACAGAAAATGTTAAGTTTAGTATATTTTGTACATTTTAAATAGGAGAAATAGACATGTCAATGAGCACAAAAGAATCCTCCTTATGCTATCTACCATAACATGGAAAGTTGACGATGTTAAACATCTTATCCTCAAAGTAATGCATGTGCAAATCGGCTAGAAAAATTCTAAGAAGATTCCCATCTTAAACAATCTGATACAGAATACAATAATTTAAAAATTGAAATATATGCTGTTTTAAACAAATGGGGAATAACTCAATAATGTGTTTAACTTCATAATCTCTGTAATGGAACTCTTTTAATCTGACATTGAGTCACCGAACTGCTCCTTGAATAGGAACATTTGCAAAAACAGCGAAATAACACTAAATGAAACTCCTCGCAAAGAAGGGAGAGGGCGAAGTTTTTAATAAGATTGACAAAAGAAGTAGAACTTTTAACAATATAAACATTACTAGGGTCTAAAATGTTTTCCAGTAGCATTTATCAAACTTAGCGTTTGATATTTTTTGTTATTCTGTAGCTTCCGACATGTAGATTCCAAATATCTTAGGTGCCATTTTTTTCTTACACATTTTTGAAGTTATTTTCAAGATCGCGTCCAAGATGGCTGCCATTTACGGACTTCATTAATATTTGTGTGTTGTTGTTGACGAGTTTGCCAAATTGTATGTTTTGGTGATCAAGAAATACAAAACTACAATCACAATATGCTTAAATTGTGTTATTTATTATTTAATTATAAATTTTCTACAAAATTACTAATAATGCTTGTTTTCGCTTTTGATGCATATTTGAAAATATATGCTCCCTGGAAGATACTGTGTTGTGAATACACAATGAACTGTTTAGTAGGGTGGGCCGAAAAAAACTTTTTTCGATTTTCGATTATGGCGGGTGCGGAAAAAAGGCCACTGGTGGCAGCACTCAGTTCACACAAAAAAATTGATATTTTTTTACTTTTCCTTACCCTGCAGCAAATGGCTTGAAAATTTGAAAAAATGCTGATTTTTGAACTTTTTTAGGTAAAAAGTTAAAAATGTTAAATTAAATTCATTTTGGCTGTATTTGCTTGAAAAGGCAGCTTTAACGTACCAAATGCTTAAATAATTTCTGATATTGCATTATTTAATTGCTAAGTGTATTTTAAATAAGCCGATTTTCATAGCTTTTTCACGTATAATAGGCAAAATATGTATTAGTTTGAATCGTTCGTTAATTTCTCTCTTATTTATGTTCCTTGGTCTTTAAATTTTTTCTATGCGTCAAAGGTCATATATTTGGGCAGCGGACAGCAGTATAACTCAATAACAAAGCTGGAAGGTGAAAAGGGGTGAAGCAAGACTCAAAGAGTACGCAATGCCTCATCGTAATGTTGAGGGAGTTAAGGAGGAAATAAAAGAGAAGAGAAAATTGCGATAAGGGATCGTTATTATTTTACTATGCTCAAAACCTGCGACATATATTCAGTGTGGACGTGAAACCTTTTCCTAGAGAGATGCGGTACTTTTTAGATCATTTCACGTACCTTTACAGTGTTTTGTGCGTTTTATTACGACGAGTTTAGAAATGGCTAGTATGAAGGTCCACGGCAATGTAAAAGACACGCGACAGCATGAAAAGTATCCTTTTTCGGGCACCATGCTTATTGAAAGAATTGCAATTGCCAACTTATACTGATATCATGCTCCACTACTACTGGTTGCGAAGCGATATGGCAGCAAATCGAGAAATCCAATATTAGTCAATAAATGATGTTATTAAAATGGTAGGTGAAAAAGTTAGTATTGAAAAAAAGCTTCGGAAAAAAATCTGAAAAAAAGCTTACATACCAGTGTTTTCTCAACGATCAATTTACAAAAATATTAAAAACTACTAAAAGGTTTCACCATATTGTACGAATTCTCCGCAGGTTGGTTTTACTTTCAAGCCCATACGATTTCAGGATTTCCCCAATGATCTACAGTTCTTTTAATAGTGATAGTTTAGAATAATAGTTTAATGGTTGCTGAAAAAGTTACCGGAATCTGAAAAAAAGCTTCCATACCAGTGTTTTTTCAACGATCAATTTACAAAAAGATTAAAAACTACTAAAAGGTTTTACCATTTCGTACGAATTCTTCGCGGGTTGTCTTGTCGAAGGAACATAAATAAGAGAGAAATTAACGAACGACTCAAACCAATACATATTTTGAATGTTATACGTGAAAAAGCTATGAGAATCGGCTTATTTAAAATACACTTAATAATTAAATAATGCATCATCAGGGCAAGGAAAAGTCCAAAAAAATCTCAATTTTTTTGTGTGAACTGAGTGCCACCAGTGGACACTTTTCCGCACCCGCCATAATGGAAAATCGAAAAAAAGTTTTTTTCGCCCCACCCTACTGTTTAGTATGCTTGAAAGGTGGATAATTATGTCAAAAAACTTGGAATAGGCAACGTCTAAAATCTGAAAAAATACGCTGCAAAGCGAGCAAAATTCGGTGAGTCAAAGTTAGCTCCACCCTGTATACGCTGTAAATTCAATTGTGTACCAGCAATCAAAAGTGGCTGCTCGAAGTGGAGAGCGTCATGTTTATTTTTCATATTTTTTGTATTAGGAAAATATATTGACGACAGTGGTCTTGATCTCATATGTACTGAAATTTCTCTGTATTCTGCTACAGGAATTCGTCAGATTTTTGGAGGGAATAAATACACTAGAGGCTTAGAGTTTCACATGACAATCGTTTTTGCCTTCTCTTTGAAATACTGCCGTGTTCTATAGAGATTATTTCTTTGAAAAAAAATGCAATTCCCTTGTGAGGAATTGCACAATTGTGAAGTTGAAGTTACAGTTTTATTTGAAGACATCAAAGAACTGAAGAATATTGGTTACGTTATTCACTTAACCATTTATCTTAGACTGTAAACGCCCTAGAAAGGTATTTCTTGTGTGCATCAGATGTATTACGCATTGTTTCAAGGTTTTTTTTAAGTATTGTCCAAATGAAGTTTCTAAGCAGCCCAGTAAACACCGTCAAATTTAGAACTCAATGTCACAAAGATTTTTTCACAATGCAGTCATCGTCAAACAGTATATTTGGAAGTATTCGGTTATGAAACCCTTTCCAAGGTAATATCCCACTGATGATAATTGCATAATCTATCATTCCATTGACTGGATCCATTGAATGGATAATCGTTCAAATTCGATTGCCATTTCCATTCATCGTCAAATTCCATTGGCTGGATCATCGTTCCACTGTCTGCGAACGATGATATTCTGAATCGTGACCAAAAAGACCAATTGGAATATGAAGAATTTGCAAGAGATGGACTACTGATTAAATATGCTAAATTGTCGCTTTGGCGTCTAATGAAAAAAATTAAATTAAAAACATTCTGTACTCGTAACAAGAAGACTGCATTTAAGATTGGTGATAAATTGGTTAAAATTCGAGAAGATAGAAAACTTCTTGCTCGTTTCGTTACTATGGAATCCAGATCTCAAATGTCTACAAAACCAAAGATGCAACTGGAAACTACGATATTTCGGTATATCAAGATCATTGTTTTCATCTGATGAATATCTTCATATTCCATCTGACATAAATTCGTTTACTGCAGAAATAAAGTAATATAATCTTCCTCCCATACTTCAAACATTAGAATACTCGATTATTTTTCCAATAGAAAAAGTATGTATTATAGATAAAACTGCAATGGTACAATCAGTAAAAAAGATACCTCCTATAAAAACTTGTGAAGACTTTGCAAATGCTTTTACCGAGATCATTATGAAACCGACAAATGGATACACTCAGAGGGATTCATATTTCTTCAATACCTTGAGCATTCCTTGAAGGAGTAAACTCGTAAGAAAACATTGGAGGTGACAGAACCTATTAGATTTACTGTTAAAAATAGTATTAACATAATGTTGGTGCCATTAAAGACATTTCTTTCACATAATGAGACAAAATCAGAATTAAATGAGCATTTCGGTAATAAATTACTACAGGTTTCTGCCGCCAGTGAGGAAAAAAAACTGTTGTCGTTTTTTACAGTAAGGCATACAGTGAATACGCGAATGTTTTGGATTCAGAATTATGTGATCATACACATGAAAAAGGGGACACCATTATACTTCTTCATGTACTTGATATCATGAACCATTATGATAATTATGAGATGAATGCATTTTCGCAAAATACTGACATTTTCACATTGCTGATTAGCGTAGTTTCAAGTCATCTAATAGACAGTGAAAAAAATTTTGTTATTAGTCGAGGCAAAAAACACAGAAAAATTATATTAATGAACGATGTCGAGCAATAGGTGCTAGGTTTACATTTATATACCGGTGGAGATTGGGGAGGAAAATTTGTAGAATTTAAAAACAGAAGTATATAAAAGGGTATATGAATCTTCAGTGTGATTACGATATTATAACATATTTTCAAGAACTTCAGGAACTTAATGTTCATCCATTACCAATCTGTCGCTGCATGTAAAATTCGCCAAATTGGCATATTTTAAAACTAGTAATTATTAAAGCTTACAGAGTTAAAATAACACTTATTCAGAATTGAAATTTTCATAGTGGAAGAAGTTACCACCAATTCAGTGGAGCACTAAAGCCATATATTGAACGATCCAATTTAATTTGCATCGGTGGAAGGGCTAGAAAAATCCTCGACCTAAAATACCTCTACTAATTGGCAATGGTTGTGAAATAAATGACAGAGAAGAAATTTCTCCAGTCAAATGCCTGGAGTTACCTGCACTCAAAGAAAGGAGTTATTGAACTTGTGAAAAATGAGTATAAAAGAATATGTAGTTGGGAAATATTCTTGCTTAAAGATTTCACTGGTGTGTATTACCCTTTGCAAATACAGTAACTGCAACATTACAAAGGACTATCAATATCAACACAGACATAGTAGAGATTAAAAAGAGGATACAGAACATCCCACTATTGTGTATTTATATATACAAATATAAATGCTGTTTTTAAAAATTCCGTTCAATATCTTCAATTACTTGTGTTATTTCATTTAAATATTTTGGTTGTGTATCTGGTTTACAAAACGCTAGTTTTTCTTATGGGTTTTACTTTTTTGTGTTTATTTACATCTTATCGCTTGAAACACTTGAAAAACTCAATTTCTTTAAAATTTTATTATAGATTTGTACTTCTTGACCCCAAAAACATATAATATAACATACTGGTCAATAATATGCCACAAATATTAAAGAAGACAGTAAATGACAGCCATCTTGGACGCCATCTTGAAGATCATTATAAAAATAAGCAAGAAAAAAATGGCACCTAAGATACTTGGAATCTACATGTCAAAACCTACAAAATAAATTAAAAATATCAAACTTAGCACGTCAATCGAGCTGGAGCCGCATTTTACGACATTTCAAACCCTACTATATTGGAAATTAAAAGAAATGTAAAGAGTTTAACTGAATATTTTGCTGGGGAGTATGAGAGAGAACTAAAACTGAAAACAATTGGACGGTGAAGGCACCAATTTTATGTAATTTAGAAAGGCTGTAAAAAGGAATAGAGTTAGCAGAGAAAGGAATTAATGAGATAACAATATCTTCGTGGGATTTTATAGAACGCAAAATTTCCTTATGATACTTGTGGTATTTTGTCCACAATTCAAGGAGTGGTTTGTCTAGTACTTATAAGATCACTGCCAAAAGGATCGCAATTTAATTTAACATATCTACCGGATAGAAAGAAATCTTGTTTTTTATCTAGATAAACTATTTTGCCTTGAAACACTATTTGACGTATTGTTTTAGTTTTAGAGATAACAATGTCTTCGTGGGATTTTATAGAACGCAAAATTTCCTTATGATACTTGTGGTATTTTGTTTAAAATTCTAAGCGTTGTGTTAAACTGCATTTCTTATAAAATTCTAATAGAATATTTTGAGCACTAGAATCTTTACTAAATTTTGAACATAATAAATGCACTACTCTGCTGGATATAGACTTTTTTTTATCTTTTCATATCAATAAATTAGAAAAACTTGATTAAGGATTTGAACTTATATTTCAAATTTTTGGATTGATTTGTTGTGCCATGATCACTTATTCTTTGATTTCACCAGTTACTGGATCTTGATCTTTCGGTGCTGTGTTTACTGATTCTTGGGTTTTCATCTTGCATGTAGTTAGGGGACGGGGTTTTAATAAACAAATTATGTGCGTTCTAGTATTCATAACTCATATACATCAGGTTATGCACAAATTCCTTTATTTATTGTGTGTTTAAACATTGATTTTAAATGATTTAATTTCCAACACAAGCATCTATTCACTAATTATTAAGACTTTTGAGACTGGGAACGTTGTAACAATTTGTTAATGCTGAATTCCAATTTCATTAACGCCTCACGTGAATCACTTGAAAAACACGTGAAAATCAAGATTGTTTTTATTGCGAAGCTTTCAGTTTCAATTCTTTGAGTAAATTTGTGAACACACATTTCTGAAAGTAAATTTAATTTTCGTTCGACTCCTTGGTTTATGTTTCAAATATTATGCATTTTATATGACAATGTAACGATTTTATTGTTATTATAATACAATAATAAAATTTTGACAACAGCATTTTTTTCATTTTCAAGATATAAAAAAATCTTCGGATTTTTTTTTAAAGAAATGACTATTATTAAAAAATACTCTGACGAGCACCAAAAAAGGTTAATATATTTTTAAGTATGTAAAACGGTTTGAAAATTGCTTCTATTAATAACTGAGCATGGGAGAGGACAAGAGATCTCTTTTTGGCTGCAATTCATTTCAATGCCAACTTTGAAAAAAATAAAATTTCTTCATCTTAAATTTCAAATGTCATCACATTCATTATTTCCACAGACAATCTCCACCAGAACTCTAAGAATGGCCAATTTTCTGATATTCTGAATTCACGATTTTATGCAAAGAAATCTGAAAGAATTTTCATTTTAACTAACTGTAAGTAAAAATATAAGTCATTAATGAAGCAAAAACTTTTATTTGGGATTTATGGTATGTTATCAAAAATTTTAATTAATAAAAGCAATCTAATAGAGCAATTTGAAAATGTCTTATATGTAAAATTCAGAAATACACTATATATGAACTACATAACTCTCTCATGCATACGGGCCACATATGAGGACAGATAAATATTACCGTGTAAAATATTAGAGTTACGAAATTTTTTAAGCATTCATTCATGGGGACCTTACTAATGAACAAATAATACCTTGCAAGCAACACAATAGATAGCAGCAACATACCAATAGTCGTAATTTACTTGAATGTTGCAATAAAAGCAAAGTGATATTGCGCTGAATTTCCTACGAATAGACTAGGAATTATTCACAATATAGTCAAGGTAAGTTTTTTTATATAAAGTTTATCATCATATAGAACGTAATGATAGAAATTTTTTACAATATTTCAATTAGGTTTTTATTTAAAGTAAAATATATATCTGTCCTCATGTGAGGACAGTTTGCACTAAGGTAAACAAAACTCATTTTTGTTTACTATCTTTATTTATTTATTTATTTATTTTTGCAAATTGTTAAAAGTCAAACATGAATAGGAAAAAACGATATATAACTGAAGCAGAGATAGCTGAAATAATGACAACGGAATCTGAGGATAATTTGGAAAATAATGATTCTAAAATAGATGATCAGAGTTATATTCCTTGCGTAACTTCCCATTCAATGCCATCTTCTGATGAAGGCAAATTTACAAATAAAGCCTCAGTCTCAACTACACAGAGTGATTCTGATTCAAATGATGAAGGACTTGTAAATCATCGTCTTCTAATACAAAATCTTCAAGAAAAGGAAGCAAACCAATTGCAAACTTCATTTCTTGGTTTAGTGAAAGATATATACTTATCCACTATCCTTAGATATATTTATGAATCTATTTCCTAAAGACTTATTATCAGATATTGTCTATCAGACAAATTTTTATGCATGTCAAAATAGCAACGATAATTTTAGACTTTCTGTAGAAGTATTGGAATTTTTTTAGGAACTGTGATTGTTATGACATATGTCAGATACCATACATTACATCATTATTGGTCCTCAGAGCGTATGGACTTCGAATATCACTAATTGCAGATGCCATGCCTCTAAATCGCCTTGAGAAAATAAGAAAATACTTACTTTGTAGAAATAATGCAACCATTACTGATGACAATACATATGAAGCTATAAAAATTCGACCGATTTTGGCCAAATTGCATGAGACATGTTACAAAGCTACCGATAATGAGAATTATCAAAGTGTGAATGAGATTATGATTCCATTCAAAGGAAAATATCTCTAAAACAGTACTTACCTAAGAAGCCGCACAAATTGGGATACAATATGTGGTGTAGTGCTGGTGTATCTGGATATATTTATTATTTTGAATTGTTTCAAAGTATATCTGGTAACCGCGAAATCACATCGCATCTGGTGATGTCATACTTCGTTTGACTCATGATTTGCATTAGTCATACTGCAAAATTTATGCAGATAATTGCTTTTCTATTATACCGTTGATTTTAAAACTAAAAGTCCTAGGAATTTTGTATGTTTGGGCTATAAGAATTAACAGGCTGATGGGTGCAGAAAAGCAGCTAAAATCAATAAAACAACTGAAGAATGAACAAAGGGTAGTAGTTCGATTGTTTTATCTTCGGATATTATAAGTATCACCCATTGTATCGATGATACACCGGTTTATACAATCTTTTCCTACTGTGGAAAGGGACATGAAGAACAAGTAACAAGTTTCAGTAGAAAGAAAAAAAACAATTATTTCTATCAAGCGTCCACATTGTATCTCTGAGTATAATAAACATAAGGGTGGAATTGACCGTATGAACTCTCTCGTAGCCTTCTATCGTAATGATTTCAGAAATAAGAGGTGGTACATGCGTATTTTTTATCACCTTATAAATGTCACCATTGTTAATGCTTCGATTCTATGGAAATAAGAAAACACCAAAAGTATAGACACGCTGGAATTCAAAAGTTTAATTGCAAATGGTTTGATATATAAGGGTACAGCTGCGCTAAATAAAAAAGACCCTCTGCAAGAGAACCAGCAATAAAACGTAGGAATACACACGATGTGCCCATAACTTTACGTTTAGGTGGGGGAAAGCATTATCCGAAGAAAACGGAAGCAAAGTTTGCCAATTACTGTTGAGATAAAAATTGCAAATGCAAAACACGATATATTTGAGGAACATGCGCTGTACCAGTATGTCCAGAATGTTTGGAATAATTTCACACTTAATAAATCATATAAAACGTATGCAGAATGTGAACGTTGAATCATACTGTCCCCATATTTGAGGACAGTACGAATGTACCCCTTCATGCACAATGTCCTCAAATGAGGACGTATCAATATACTAATAAATAATGTATAAAAATTTCTAATAAATGTATTTTTATGATAAACTGTTCTCATTTATCACGAAAATTATTGTTTGATTTTTTTACTGTGTAGAAAATAATTCATGCATAAGAGGATTAAAAAGATGACGAAAAACACTTTTAAAGATGTTAAAATACTTTACTTCATAGTACTTTGAACTGTTTTCACAACCTTCGTCAGAAAGGACAAAAATAATAAAAATATTAAAGTCTTCTATTTGAAAATTTTGCTTCAAAAAATCATAAAACAAGTAATACTCCACTATCCTCAATATCAAAATTTTAATTTCCCAATGATTTCCGGATAAATAATTTCTCGTTCACTTTCGCACCTTTCCGACACCAACTACGTGAATTTGGCATTTAAACTGTACATTTACCGATGTCTTATATGTGCCTGTGAAGTCTGTAATATATATTTAGTATCTTCAGTATTCGTTATTAAACACATGATAAATTACAAGAATACACTGTAAAAAAAGGTCGATCTACTAAAACAATTTTCGTTCCTCGCAGTGATCCTTGCAATTACTAAAAAATTGTTTGTAATCTTACTCACTTACAAGAAAATTTGTAATAATTACTAGAAAAAAGCTAGCAACGAACAGAGTCAATAGTTTTACATTTTTAAGAGCTATTACTAAAAGTCAATTGGTGTGGCCGTGATAGCCTAGTGCTCATAGCACCGAACTCCAACCTGAAATGTGCCAGGTTCGATTCTCGACACCACCAAAGACGCACCAAATGCATGAAGTGTAAGTACTCGTTAAATAAAAAACTTATGAAAATCCTATCGTAGCAGTTACCATAGGTAATGATCTCTGGACTTTCCCTCCCCTTCAGAAGCAAATTGAGCACGTGGTAATGTTTGATGCTGTCATCTCTTGAGGCTTTGTCGAAAATCTTCCGCTGCAGAAATCTGTCTTCTTACCGACTGGAGCAGTTCAAAGGAAGCTCCTGCTTCGGGCACACGTCCACAGTAAAACTCATTTGGTGGTTCTCGCTAAAAAGTTTTAAGTTAGTTTTACGAAAAATTCATTTATTCAGTTTACAAAATAAATGTTTGTTTTATTTGCTAAATTTGCGTTTGGAATATTTACTAAAAATCTGTGAGTAATGGTTACTAAAAATAATTTTGGAGCTGTTACTTAAATTTGTTGGTGGCTCATACTAAAAAGTTTTATGATAGTTATACAAAAAATTCTTTTGTTCAGTTTACAAAAGATGTTTGGAATGGTTACTATTTGTACTGTGAGTAATGGTTACTAAAAATTCTGTGGAAAACAAATTTACTAAAAAAATCTTAGTAAACTCATGATTTTTTTTACAGTGTATGCTTAGACGTAATGGTAAAATGATAACCTGTGAGTAACTGATTAATACACTACAAGTCTTTAAGAAATTGCTAGAATAATAACCGTGTCATTATGTTTTGTATATTCTGAGATGAATTATTAACATTTAGTTATTAATCTTGGAATTTTTTATCGCACAATATCAATCGTTAAACCGCGAATAATATCCGAATTAATCCAAGAGAATGGCAATTCCCAAAAAAGTTTAAAATATCACATAAATGCTAGAAAATATTTCTTTATCCGAAAATAAACTGTTTTAAATATGGTACATGCAAAACAGGAAAAGTTTCAAATTTTAAATTTGTTCACTGTTATAAATTTTAAAATGTACTGAAGATCAAAACAAAAAGTGGTAACATACAGTTTAAAACACGTAAACTATGCAATTACTTGAATAGACATACGGTATTTTGCCTATATATGTGCTACATAAAACAGTGTTATTCACAAGTTTTCTACTAGAGAGTAGCTAAAATTAGATTTAACTGGATTATCCACTTCCCTTCGGCTTTTCGAGAATTGCCATATTTTACATTACAAAAACATTTTATATTATGGCCGGAAAAGTACATTAACCATTTGCTTTTCGTAACAAAAAAAAAAAATGATATTAATATCTTTCATGTGAAATAATTTTGCTATTGTGATGTAACTTTTTGACATATTTTCCTCAGATAAAAACTTTCACATATGAAGATTTAACGTTTTTATTTTTTACTTATACATTTTTTCTATGTATTTTATGCATCAAAATAACACATAAAGGCATTGTATACAAAAATAACCAACCTTTAAAACAGGAAAACAATAGATAACTAGAACTTTAAACACAAAGTATATTTTGAATCTTGGTGATAACTCCAAAGGGCTCTAAATTTATTGTAGGGACATAGTTTAATGAAATGAATGCAGTGGTAGGGATAAAATTTATGAACGTTTGCATAAACAGAATCACGCGCGCATGAAAGTGCAGAAAGTTCTCCTTTTCTTAAACATCTTCATAACAACTCTGACTATAAATTAAATTTTAAAATAATAATAAAAAATCAAAACAATTGACCTTTTTTTTATAGTTATGCACCGTACCCCACAAATGATCATTACTACTTTTCATATAGCTGTTATTTATATAGAAGTAGACTATGCCATTGTTTATAGAAGTAACCACTCTGACAAAAATTTAAATTTTATAATAATTATTTAAAGATAAAAGCATCTAACTTTTTTTCTATTTCCTACTTTCTTGATTTCGTATATCTATTATATACAGGGTGAGTCATAAATATCGAAACAATAGGCTATCTCCTTAAATATTGCCCCTAGACCCATACTTCCAGTTGCAAAGTTTCATCAAAAAAAGTAAATTTTTTGATAAGAAAAAATACGAAAATTAAATTTTATACGATCCCCAGAGGATAAAACTTCCAATTAGAAAAGTTTTCCTTATCCATTCCTGAATTGAACAAAAAAAATTTCATCTTGATATCATCAAAATTCAGAGAGTTATGACAATTTTAATAAATCGTGAGGTTTCAAGGGATCAGACACAAATTGAAATGCGTGTAAGAAACAATCCTGCTGTAAGTTGTCCAGGAAACATTTATTTTATTTATTTAGAGTTCGAATTTGGAATATTTTGTGATGGTTAACCACATAATTTGTAAGCATTATAACATCATAAGCTTTCTTAATAAATTTTTTTTTCAAAAAATTTAGAGTAAATTGCCATAACTCAAAATATTATTTGTCGCGATGAATTTTTTTCGTTTGATTAAATAAACATGTCTAATTTTCAATTTTGACTCAGCATTTTAAATAATATTTAAAAAAATAAAACTATTTAATATAGCAATTTAAAAAAATGCAATTTTTTGTAAACAAATCATATTTTTAAAAGTAAATTTTCTGAGGTGAAAACTTCTCTCGGCGTTTTGGGCATTTTTTTAGGTGTTAAAAAACTATTGAATTCGTGGGACTATTACCGTAACCGAAGGTTATTGATTTATGTCAGTTTAAAAATGAGAAATACTGAAATAAAAACATCTGATGCAGAAAAGTGCATTTAGTTTTAAACAAAGATGGGCTTTTAACGTTTAAATGCTTTTTAAAAGTTTCTAGGTAATTAACTTCCTCTTGTATAGTTTCGATTTCAGATTTTGCTTAAGTTTTGCCATTCTTGCCTTCTTTAATTACTATTTAAATGCGTCAGTTGATTTAAACCTGATTTTTTTTTTATCATGCCGATTTCAATTTTTTTCATTGTTTTATCCCTGTCAACTTTTTTTCTTGTTAAAATTGATATTACACGATGCGTAAAATGTACCTCTAATTACGGGCCTCCAAACTGATAGACGGTAGGATCTGGGTTAAAACCAATCGCGACCGTTCGAAGTTTTCCGTTGTTTTCTTCGAACCCTGGATTTCTTTGCGTAAATACTTGTTAGGTTCCCTTAAAAAGACCCTCACGGAGGGCACCCTTCCCCTCACGACCTATATCCCTATTGTAGATAATTGGCCGGCATAAAAAAAAAAAATTCTCAAGGTGTTAACCGCTGTAAGTGGTCTCAAAGGCCGCTGTTTTTTTTTTTTCCTTTTTAGAGTTTAACATACAGCTTACAGTTCAACTACAAATACATTTTAAATTTTGTTCAGCTTGCGAATCAATTATCTACTTTAAAACAAGAACAGGTGTTTAATGAATCTTTGCCATATTTAATTTAAACTTTTTAAATTGAAATTATTCAATTAAATTTCTTAAAAGATGTTTGGTCCGAACGCATTAAATCTTTATCAATTAAATATACTTATAACGAAATATTAGTGGGAACTTAGCATAAAAAAATACGAAACAGAAACATTATACTCTTAGACTTTAACATCCGAATAAATATTTTTGTTTTTTAAATGTCGTTTGGAGTAAATAAACTACAGGGATGTAGTAATCGAGGACTCTAAGGATACGGAATTCCGTACATTAGTACTTGATATCAGTGAAACCGTGTAAATTATACAAAATTGATTATAACTAGAGTTGCAAAGAGTCGGTTTATTCCCGGGTTTATTTCCAATAGACCAGGTTTATTCCCAGGTTTATTCCCAAAAAACCGAATTATTCCAAAAAATCCCGGGTTTTTTCCAGGTTTATTCCTAAAAACCCGGTTTATTCCCGGGTTTAAACCGGGTTTTTTCAAACCTTTGCAACGCTGATTATAACAGCGCCACCCGAAAGATGATTGAAACAAAAACGTAAACAAAACCAATTCATGTCAAGAAATAACTGAATCTGACTTTTTATGAAAATTCCTGCATTAGTTCTTAAGGTAGAGCTATTGGAGAAATTGTAACAAATTCAGCGTTTCAGCGCCACACGTGGAGCTATGTACAACGAAATATAAACAACATCAATTCATGTCAAGGACTACCTGAATCTGAAGATTGATGATATTCCTTGCATTAGTTCTGGAGATACAGCTATCGCGGAAATCCTGTACAGTAGGGTAGCCTGTTAAGCGATTCACACCAAAAACTAATCAGCACTAATTTATATCAAGGAATAAGTAAATGAAATTTTTTATTAAATTCCGTGGATTAGTTCTTGAGATAGCGCGCTCACAAAATTTATGCCATATACAGAGATACAGGAGCAGTGACTCACAGACAGACATTTTGTAAAAAAAATGTTTTTCGGTATCCCTGAGCCCTAACACGTGTGAATCCGTCGAAAACCGGAATTCAAAATTTTCATGAATCCAATACTTTTCTCTTGTAAAGATAGAAAAAAGTAAAAATAGGTTTAAAACCACATAAATTTTGAAGCTCAATAGTAAAAACTAGATTTTTGGAAATATTTCTGTGTAATTTATTAAAATCTATTCCCATTAACATTAAAATATACATTAACAGTATAATATATTCCATATAACTCAGTTAATAGAAGTGTCATTATCGCTATTACTGTTTTTACTAAACTTATTGCCTGTGGCAATAAGTTTTAAAGACACGTTTAATGAGAGTTTAATTAATATCACTTAATTTAATAACACTTTTAATGAGTGTTTAATAAGACGGTCGTGGCAATAACGACGGTAATGGCAATGGGTCGTGCCATTTACGAGCCTGGCGCCAAGCTCGAGTTATTGCAGACATCTAGCATATTTCAAGGAAGTTTAAAGCCAAAACCTATACGCTTTTATTTTATATCTAAAAGTTAAAGTATTACCTTGGATCGACATTTAATAATGCGTAAATTAATGGTCAATCCCTAAATTGTATTTCAAATGAGCTGATATTGCTGCGCTCAGAGGTATGCTTAAGTGGTGTAAGTCACGAATTTTGGAAAATTTTGGATTTTAATATCTTTCAGGGATTTGCAGATATCAAGATGAATTTTTTTTTGTTCGATTCAGGAATGGATAAAGAAATTTTTTCTAATTGGAAGTTTTATCCTCTGGGGGCCGTATAAAAATTTAATTTTCGTATTTTTTAAATAGACCCCCCTATACTGGAGATCTGTATTTTAAAGTATTGCGACCAGGTTCTTTTCAAAAAAATGCATTCGCTAGAGTTGTAGGCTGTGATCAATAAAATAAATGCCTTTTGAGAACTTTGTTTATTTAAGGTAGAGTTATAAAAATTAAATCATTTCTTACTGAAATAATTAGGGATGGTGCCTGTAACCATTTTTCAAGAGACCTTTGTTACATGACTGAGTGCATGAAGCGAGAGAGAGGCAATTCAATTTTCTCATTCAGAATTCACACATTGGCATCCAGAATTGGCGAAAAGGAGCATATGAAAAGTGAATGATATCATAACCATGAAATTTTCTGTTACGCTTTAAACAATTAAGATGATTTTGAATTTAATGCAGGGCAACCAGAAATGGGCAGTCCTAAAAAAATACGCCAAAAGGAATTCGCGCCAAATTCGTACGTTAGGACTCTGTTTTGGGAGAATTTATGAAAGACACAATAATGTGGCATGCACAAGGAAAGATTATTACCTAACGAATAAGTTAGAATCACAATTAAGCAGAGAGAAAAGCGATTTTACTGACCGCAAGCAAAGCATATCTTTGTTCTTTTTTTTTATTTGTTTCCAGCAAGGGTGAAATACGCATCTTAATGAATTCTCTTTATCTGACAGCCGTTTTTCAGTAATAGGGCAGATGCTAGATGTTTTTCTTTCTTTTCTTTTGAACGGAAAGTTATTGTGGGATCGAAATAAAACATTAAGATAAACTAGATATTTAATTAAAGATTAGCTTTAACTGTAATTTAGAAAAATGTAAAATTTAAGAAAACTATATGTGATTCTACATCACACCCCCATGGAGTTGCAACTTATCTTATCAAAAAATTTACCTTTTTTGATGAAACTTTGCAAATGGAAGTATGGGTCTAGGGGCAATATTTAAGGAGATAGCCTATTGTTTCGATATTTATGACTCAGCCTGTATATGTATATATATATAAGTAGATTATACCATTGTTTATACAAAAATGAATGTGGAGGAAAAATTGCGCAATGTAAAGCGAAAATAATTCATTTCAGTAAATTCAGCTGCCAAAAACAATTGTTTGAATCAATGACTCTTTTTATCTTATGTACTTCTATAACTTTGAAAGTGTCCGTAGTTGTTGTTTTCAATTTCAGAGAAAAATACTTTGTGTTGTAACCGAAAACAATCAATTCGGGGGGCAGGGGTGTTATAAATAGGGCACAGTGACCGACAATGTGAAATTGATATTTCAGGAAAATTCTGCTCCTTCGCGCGGAGCTCAATTATCAGAGGCTTTCCTCTGTGACAATTTTCTGAAATTTATAAAGCAAGAAAATTGGATACCTTTTTCTTACCAGATCTGAATGCTTTAGATTACTGCGTCTGATTGATTTTAGAGACTAAAGTAACCGACACAGTTTAGACTCTCTGAAAGCTTCCATATTACATGAATGGGACTGATTAGATCTTAAAATGATTCGTGTCACGGTCGTTAAATGATATAAAAGATTATCATTGGTAACCGATACAGATTGCTGTCGAGTCCGAAAAAAAATATTTCCAGCTTAACATTCATCTCTGATATTTATCATATTGGTGCATTTATCAATATTTATTTTAAATTTGTAAAGTAAAAAGCTGAATACCCTTCATTGTATTTTGTGTCTACCCTGTACTTTTTAAAACGTGAATTTTAAAATTTAATAATAATATTGATACGATATAATTTTAAAAAATCAGTCTTTTTAAAACTTCATTATTAAGAGATGCGTCTAACAAAGCCATTTCCATTTATTATAGTTTTATGAGAAGCGTATAAAATATCAAATTAAATAATTTGAATCACATTTCGTGAAAGTCACGGGTAAGAATACTCCAAACTATTCATTCTAATCGTGATTAATACGTGCCAGTTGAAAGTGAGTTACTTTCGACGCTCTAAATTCATATTGTGTTGATTGAATTGTAAAAATAAAAATAAAATAAAAGAAATAAATAAATAAAATGTGTGTCTAAATTATATGTCCATTACAGAGATTGAAAAATTTCATAGATTGATCTATTTAGTAAAGGAATCTACAAAAAAGTAGTATGGTAAATGTACGATACATTAAAGATTTAAATTATTTTTCATATGTTCCAATATATAATGTCATAGTTTCTCTGGGAACAAAGTTAAATGTGTAATGTCGTCTTATATTAGAAAATGTTTACTTTTATTTATATAAATATAACAAGGACATAAATCATATCGTACAATATGAGCTGTCACATTTGTAAGTTTTCAATCCAAATTTTGAACTTTGGGATCATTCATTTTCTTTAAAAAGACATTCTTAGTTTCTGGATGGTATATGTTAAAATATTGTAAGATGTGGATGAATGATTTTAAACTGTAACGCTTAACGTATGGTTTCTTAAACAGCTAAAATGTGAGTATACCACTTACAATTATTATGCAAGAATAACATTGTCTAAGTGATTGTTTCAAACCAAATTAACATATCTTTCTCATATTGCGCTGTATGACATTATACTTTGATTAAGAGTATTATTTTTTAAACAAAAACTAGCTTCTGAATAATATTATAGAATAATATATTATTAAAAAATCGTAAAATTTATCGATCTTCATGTTACTAATCAAACAAAATCCCTTCAAAATGAAAGATAAAATGCATCTGGTTACCATCATTTGACTTAGAAAACTTTGTTATATGACTTTAACATATTAAATTAACTTATATATAATTAACTTGTATATTAAATTTGACTAGGTCAAATTATAATATTCATCAAACAAAAAGTATAAAACTGAAATAAACTGGATATGTATTACCGAGGTCATTACGGTGCATTATCACCATAATGATCACATATTTTCATTCCATTTCATCGACTTAAAATTTCGATGCTATCATTATAATATAAACTTGTCAAAGGCTATATGTCTTCATTCTATCAAATGAAAAACTTTTGCATTTCTTACAAACATCAGTTAGCTTTTTTGTATTATCAATTAATTTTATTTATTTATTTATTAATTTTATTCAGAATACAGGCACTAACTAAATAAAATGCAAAAAGCGATTTTACGCGTTTCGGAAAAATAAATCTACATAGAAAAAGGGTACTACTAGGTTATCCCATCGACCAAAAAATTATCGCCAAACTATAAGACTAAATGCCAATAATGGATGGTCGTGAATGTCACATTCAATGTCATTAAATACGATTCACGTGTTTAAAATGTCATAAGTGATTTTTATTTAGACTTTTTATTTGTATTTTTATTAATATTGTACTAATTATTTGTTTTTTCATTATTTAAAATAAAAATTATGTCAATATGTATAATTTGGCTATTAGTTTAGCTATTTGTATTATTTGGCGAAATTGGTCGACGGGATAACAGAGTAGTATCAAAAAAAGTCGAGATAATCTAGATGTAAATGTTCTTTTGTACGAAATCTCAAATCTCGAAAAGTTCTTTACTTATTTTTTAACATTTGCGTTTTCTATTTCATTCGAACACGCCGGTGTTTTGTACACTTATTGTAAATATCTTTTCTTCCCCTCCTCAAATTCGCTACCTCTAGCAGAGAAAGTTTTTTATTTTTGTTCAATTCGCATTATACCAGGTGATCCAAAGGTGGTGTCAGGATGAAATTTAAAAAGGAATAATTCGAAAACGAATCAAGATACAAAGGTACAGTTTGCACCAAACGGATGGAAAAAAACGGGTTTTGTGTGGCAATGAAAAAATATAGTTCTGCTGGTGACCAACGGCATCACTAGCAGCACTGAAAAATGCCAAAATATGTGTTCCATAACGCAAGAAATGCTACTAAACGCTGTGAATGGTGTGGTGCCTATTCTCACCGCTGCAATTATGAATGATGGACAGCACATTGAACATTTATTGTAGTACTATTTAAGCTGACATGTAAGCTGTCAACCTTTTTATCATTTATAAATCGTCTTTTGATGCAATAAAACATTATAGTGCCATTTGTTGGTCGCCAACAAAACTATTTTTTTCTTTGTAACACAAAAGCCGGTCTTCCATCTGTTCGGTGCAAACCGTATCTTTGTATCTTGAGTCGCTTTCAAATTATTCATTTTTAAAGTTCGTCATGACTTTTAGATCACCAGGTATATAAATCATAAGAAGCAAATTTGAAGACACTTTCATATTATGTCCTTCTCCCCCTCTTATATTCCCCCCAGGGTGCATATCTATAAATATAAATGTAAAATTTCATTTGTACAATATCTCAAAACTCGGAAATCTTCATCGATTAAATTAAAGTTCACGAACTTTATTTCTTTCATATATGCGCGTGTTTTTATATGCCTTTAACAAACCTCGTTCTATTTCCTCCTTAAATTCGCTACCCACTACCAAATATAACTTTTTGTATTTTTTCCATTCACACATATAATATATTATTAGAAAGACATTTAACTATACTTTCGAATTTTGTATATTGTGCCTTCCCTGAATTTTCTTTCAGGGAAAACTTTTCTATATAAATAAATGTGCAAATGCTCGTTTGTACAAAATCTTAATATTTCGAAAGATTTCCACGGATTGAATTGCATTCGCACATGCGCGTATTTTTATGCATACCATAAACATATTCATATATCATAAATTTCACAAATCTCAACCTCCCCTCCAATATTTAACTTATTTCCGATAGCCATTATTTGATACATGTTAGACAGCCTCTTGAACCACACTATCATGATATTCATTTCCCACCACTCTCTCCTAATTTTGTCCGCAAGTGAGCACATTACTGAAATATTTCAATAGTACTTTTAATTTTTAAACCTTTTTTGTTCTTCCTTTATTTTTATTTTTATTTTTACATATTTTTTTTATTTAATATGCTTTTGTTGCAACAATCTTTTCTCTTTTTCATTGCAATAAATCTCCTTCTTTTTTTTTTCAAATAATGCTTCGCGTAATATCGTGTAATTCATCGTACTCATGGATATGAAGCTGTGCATCGAGTCATTTCAAACCAAACTGAAGAAGAACGGATATCAGCAAAGAGCAAATCAGACAAAGAATGGTTCAGATATGTACCTAAAAGCTTTGGAGCGACGCCAGCCAAATTTTAAGATACACGGTTGCAACTACTGTGAGTGCGTTCTGCAGCGTCATCTCTGCTGGGTTCTCAACAGTAGAGTGTCTGAAAGACGTGAACAAGAAACAACTGACCAGTGTCAACTACGAAAATTTGATGACTAAGTACGGTGTTAAAGTCGTCTGAGATTCCAGTATATTCTAAGTGATGTATATAGTTTGATCCGGCATGTTCTTTTCAGCACAATGATTGACGTGTTTCCTCATTGACAGCATGAAATATACTGAAGGACCGATAGAAATGTGTCTTGTCGGCATAAAAATAAAACTGTTTCAACTGGTAACTGCCAGAGATATGAAATTTTTTGATTGCGGAATGTATCTCCGAATCAGACCCTTTCTTATTTAAATTAAGGAAACATCACTCATGCTTGCAAATGTTTTTGTGTATCGGAGAGATCATAACGTCTCAAATCAAGATAACTTTCAAAGTGAAAGCATAAATATGTTATAAGGCTGTTTCGTTGCTTTCGTTCCCAGAAGTTTAACATAATTTACTACAAATGTATTTCATTGGCGATGGCAGTCATGACTTGAATGCTAGCTGAAAACGATTGATATCATTTATACAGAATAAGCTCAGCAGAAGATGGTGGTAAATTAGCTACCATACAAATGGGAAATGGCGACATCGAAGTAGATAATCCATGGGTTGTTCCATATTTGCTTTTGCTATCAAAATCGTACACAGTGCAAATAAATACGGAATATTGTAACTAGGTTAAATCATTCAAGTACATTAGCAAGTATGTGAATAAAGGCAGCGACAACGCATTTTATGCCGTGGTACTAAGGAGAAGTGGTATGCATGCGGTCATTATAACAATAAAATAGTACATTTTCGGGCTGGAAAATGCATAAGCGACAATGAATCCCTATGGATTTTTTTTTTCGTTTCCTATACATGAACGAAGTTCAGCTGTTATTCACTTAGCGCTACATCTAGGAAATAGAAAATGCGCTTATTTCACAGCTGTTAATGTGCAAAAAATAGCTCTGAAGTTGCCATTTACAACTTTAACATATTTCTTCATATAATATAAAAATTACGAGTTTGTAAAAAAAAAAAAGTCTGTATTTCGAAGTGCCAATATATTTAGCACGGAGAAAATTATAAAATCGATTGATTGAAACAAATAATCTGAGGACATTCTGGTCTTATTAAAGAAACTATTATTGATTAATGTCCAATATTAAAAAAATACATATATGTCATAATCAAAATAAAGAAATTATCTTCTATACATACTTTCTAGCTCCATGTGAAATGCAGAATTCGGAATTTCATTCAAAGGAGCACTCAACCTTATTTTAAATTTCATTTTTTTTTATTTTTTTTCTTCTTTACTTTTCCTTCGAGATTATTCTAAACAGGATCCATAATTTATGTAAATGTTTTGATGTGTTTAATATTAATATCACTCTCTTCATTTATATACATAATTATACACATGATAATTATTTTAATTAATTAGTTTAAGCTCACCACTTATTTAAAAGTTACTTAATATTAATATCACTATCTGTTATATAAATATATAATTGTGCACAACTCGGGGCAAACTTAAAAAAATAAACTCCTCTGTTAGGAAGAGTTGGGTATGGTGACAATAATCTCATACACTAAGTTGTATCAAGATATGAGCATTCTAAGGTCTGTCTCCATGCCATAATTTTTTTCGTTATTCCTATCAAAAGTAATGTATGACTTCCAATGCTTTATACCAACATGTGTGAGTGATTTTGAAACGTATACAATTTTGGAATATTTTAAACTATATACATTACAAGTGTACATTATTTTCTCTTATTTCAAATTTCTCAGGCTTCGTGATAGGTCTTTCAAATTACAATTTGATCTTTTTTTTATTATTTCAAATATTCTTTTGTAATTTATGAACTGTTCCTCAAATTGCTGAAAAGATTATTTTTGTACAGGTGTCTTTTAATCCTAACAGAGTTATGTAATTGAAATTTGTAGGTTATAACTTTTATAACATTTATTAAATATTTAAAAAAGGTTTTTTTTTTTTTTTTTTTTTTTTTTTTTTTTTTTTTTTTTTTTTTACATATATACTAAAAGTAAAATGTGAATAATAAACAAAATATGACTTTGGAAATTTTTTTAATTATATTACTAAACTGTGTTGGACCCTTAAATGTTCAGTTCAAGTAGAATCACTTCAACCTTCTCAAAATTCACGACAAAACAATCGTGATATTTTTGCAACTGCTTTCCTGTAATTCCCAAGAAAGTACTTGGGTCGCTGGTTCTTCTGAGTAGGTCATGTAGAAGATGTCGCAATGGTAATTTATTTCCCTGTCATTAGCATATGATTCATTTTAAGGGTCTATCTGTGTGCTGCTTAAGTAGTGTAATTACCCACACCTTCAATTCTGTGTTAACTGCTATGCCGTTACAGCTATAGCAAGATGGTCTAACATTTTTAAATAAAATTTTTACAAAAAAAAATTTTTTAAATGTTGATCTACCATTTCTGTATTTCCATTTGCTGGTGTGACATGGTCTATATATTTGCTAACAGGCTTTTGCAATAACTCAGTGTGTTCTTCTACCAAATTTTTAATACTAAGTTTGTCAGACGACTTGTTAATTGTTCCATTTTTGTCTTTGAGCGTATCGAATTGCAAAATCTCATCTATTTTCTAAAAACAGTTAAAAACTCAATCAGAAAAAATCCCCAAAACGGTCAAATTTCAAGTCGAAAGACTTACGAAGAAGACAAATTTTGAAATTAGAGAAATATTGTCCATTTGTTGATAATATCATTAATCAAAATTCCAACAATGCATAAGCTTGAAATCGAGAAAAGTAGTCCTACAGTACTGAAAATTACATATTCTCCATTATAGGAATAATGAAAAGTTCAATGACCTGTAGGCAGATCTTACCGTATCATGATAAAAATTGGTGGGTGAGTTTTTTGTTATCGTACAAAAATTTTCCCACTACAAGAGTTTGTAAATATTTAAAAAAATCGACCCGCCGTATCGTACACATTACAATTATTTTAATTAACATAATTTAAACTCATTATTAGCCTAAATTATGTCATTATTTGTTTTAATTTTATTTTATTTTGAAATATATATCGGTCTATTAAACAATAGTTACTAAAAGATGAACTGTTAAGACATTACTATAGTGCTTGAAATTTTGTGCATAAAAACAGAATAACAATGCACTGTTTGATTTAATAAAAAAGTATTATAATACTTTTTTACCAAGTTTTTTAAATTAAGAATTATAAAATTGCGTAAATCCTGTTGTTTATTTATTTATTCATTTCCTTTGAGCTTAAAACGAACTATTGTCCTGAAAGGAAAATAATAAAACAGATATTTTGAAGTATCGTAGATTATGTTGTTTTATTTTACTTAATATTTTATTTCAGTGTTACAAAATGAATTCTTATCACATCAAATAATCTTCAAAAACACAGTATGTATTTTATGACAAATCTGATTTAGATCAAAAATAAAACGCATCAAACTGAATGTGCTTTTAATTTCATAAAACAACTTTCAGCAACAGGATTTCCAAGGGTCAGTGAAGAATAAATTTCATGAAATATTGTAACAGTGTATTTTATTCCATGTTCTGACTTAAAAACCTTACTTAAGTATGGCGTCTTATATTTTTACAAAAGTAAGATGTTACTGTTGCGTATACAAATAATGACGTGTGAAACATAAAACAATATTTTTTCTGTTGTAAAAATGTCAGAGAAAAAGAAGCTTTTGTAAATTCTAATTTCCAATATTCAGAATATTATATCTATTTTGTCATATTTCAAAAAAGAAGAATATGACAATTGCTTATCTTATATATTATGGACAATTTAATATCACAGTGCTTCAACAAGTTAATATTGAAATTCCTTGGTTTATCGTAATGCTACAAAATGCTTTAGTCGTTCTATAGAAAAATTACACTAGGAAACAAACTCGTTAGTAAGATGCTTTCACAATCTACTGAATTTATACAATACCATACTATATACGATAGGTACACTGTATACACTGTAACATATGCTATTTAATTAACATATAATTTGAAAAATAACCTAGATAACGAGATTGGTGAATTGTATTATTCTCTGGACTCAGACTTAATAAAAATAAAATAAAGATCATTTTTAACATATAATATCTTAATGAACTTTATATTAAGAAATTTTTATTGGATTGAAAGATATAAGATTGTTTTTTTTATTTAAAAATTTGCAGGATGCAGAATTAACATTTATATTGGATTCAAAACTGTCGGATACTTGTCGAGCAGAAAATTGGAATAACAGATTACGCCCATGATTACAAAAAAAAAATGTAAGTAGAAGCAAAATTTTTGTACCTATATATACCTCAGATTACAATAATGAACATAAGTATAATAAAATTTGTTTTTACAGTATTTTTATTTTTATATACTACAATTAATTTTGTTAAAATTAAAGTTTAAAAAATTCAACTGTATAATGACTTTTTTTAAGGTTTATTTATGCAAACTAACATCGAACATGATTTATTTTACTTAACGAAAAAATATTCAGCAGGTTTTGAGATATCGTGCGTGTTATGCTCAAAAACCGACAAATGGTGAAAAATGACCTCAAAATTTTGGAAACGCCGCATGCGCTATTGAGTGGGTATAATTCTAATATATTTCATTGCTTCTGTTGTAATGGGAATTTCAAGAAAAAAATTGTATAAAAATGCTCAGAAATGATAGGAATTTGCCATCTGAAAAAATTTACAATTAAAAAATTTTAAAGCTTAATAAGTCCTGAAATATAAAAAATAGGTATGAATAGGTCTCATGCAACTTTCTAAGATTGAGGACTTAATATGTAAAATAACAAAACTCAATCCATCACAAAATTGCCGGTTTAAACAAGTTGTCGGGCACTCTGCGACCGTTTAAACTAAATGTATTTTTAAAAAAGAGTCAAACAAGAGGGAAATTCAGTCATTGTTTTCAATTACTTTAACAAAGCTGTTTTCCACAGTTGTCGTTATCCCACAGATCGTATTCCGACAGTTTTGTAAAAATCTCACTAGGAAAATTATACGTATTTTTTACGAGTGTCTCAAAAAATCCTTAATAATTAAAATTACTTACTTGAATATACATGTTTATGATATTCACAATATTACAAACTTTATTTTAACTTTTCTTTAGCAAGTTTATTATTCATGTCGGTGTCTTGATTTTCAAAATATTAAGAATAATGCAAGTGTATTAAAGTTTTCTTGAACTGTTTTAAACTTTATCTTCGATGAGTACAAAATTAAAATAACTAAAAAAAATTAACTTTTAAATGATTAAAGAAATAAAATGTGTCGATATATATTTCCATTATTGACAAACAAAATGCTATTGAAAAATATTGCACTTTTTGTTTGGATATATATATCTCTCTATATATATATATCATGAAGTGGTTAAAAATCGATTAAAAATTATGGTTAACAGATATTTCTACAAGCTTAATTCAAATTCTATAACTTTAGGGTAAATTATGCAGTGATAAATATATAGAAGGAAACACGGTATTACGTGTTAAAAAATATGATGTCATTAAGAAAGTTAAAAAAATGACTTCGTCAAAATAAAATCGATTCAGTATCGACATAGAAAATTATTTCTATACAACAAAGAAGTTCATAATTATTGTCAAAACAGAATCTTATTCTTACTTCAATATTTTAAGAGGATTTTTATGTAAAATATGTTTATATTTCAATATTAAACTATCGTGTGTCCATAATTTCACATTGCTCTGATGAGAAATTTATTAGTGAAGTATATAGAATAATTGTAATACAGAAAAATATAAAAAGATAAAACTAAGTAATTATTTTAACGCTTATAAAAATATACTGCAAATTTACAAATAAGACACATAACAAAATTTATCTGATGGCATTTATCTGTCGCCAAATAGGTAAAGCTATATATACCACAGTACTAATGCACTTAAATCCTACACTAATATAAGTCAACATACTGAAAAAAAGAATTCTCAACATACTGAAAGATTTTTCACGCCTAATTTTGTAAAAGATACCTGATTTTGTACGTCTCTATCAACCATATTTTGTTCGAATATCACAATAAGAATATACAAATACTCCGAGATGTGAGTATATATAAATAAACGAAATTGTTTATTTGAATTTAGTCAAAATTTTGTACATTTGTTCATATATTTAATTTTACGAATGTAATATTCGTTTACATTCATTAAATCTTTATACAGTATAAAGGTTATAAGGTACAGTAAGAAGATCAAAACATTTTTTTTTAATTTACCTACATGTTTAAATTTAAAAGAAGAACATGATGTGCATTATAGCTAATATATTTGAAAAAAAACCCAAAAAGTGCATGAGAAAACTGTTTCGCGTATTTAAAAGTTTAATGACTGGTACAAAAAATCGATATTTCATAATAACACATAAAAACATGCATTAAAAATATGTACATAAAGAATTGGATTAAAAAATTTAGAAAATACTTCCTAATTTGTGAATTTGACGAAACTGTATTGCTCATTATGCGTGCTCATTATGCGTGTTAAGAACTATATATCTTTAAACATTTAATAGTTCTTATGTAAGTTTAAACGAAAATAATATCAAATAATTACATTAATTTAATTTAAAAAATTCTTATTTTTTGTTTTTATATTGATTTTACCTATTGAAATATTTATCCTCATTATTACTATGATTTACCATTTAAATAAATAGAGCTCCGACTAAAATCAATTACTTGCAAAATATGTTCGGAAAATCTGATTATCATTCTATAAATTTTCAAATTTTATTTCATTTCTGATTCTTTAATGACCTTAGCGAACTCTTTTTAAAAGAATTACTAATATGGTATATATTGTCCAATTGATCATAAATTATTTAACTTTAATCTTATAATAAACCAAAAAATTATCGGAAAAATAACAGAAAATACTAAATGCATAGCACTATAATATCATATTTCTATATAAGCTAAAGTCTGTGACATATTTTCATGTTTCGTTTTTGCAAATCGCAGCATCTTCTGTTATATATACCGTCAGATGCGGTAATTTTGGCCCATTAAGTTTAACTTTGGTCAAAAAAGAAACAAAAAAAGGTTAAATCTGCTACATCGCTTGAGTTATCGATAAATGTTTGGTCTCAAAATATAGATAGCAGCATTCGCATGAAACTGACAACTCATTTTAAATAAAGATTTCTCCGTGGTAGTATGGACCAGAGTATCTTAAATTTGGAGCAAAAAAGCTCAACATTGTACCAAAATATATTCCAGTTGACTGATATTAAATTGAATATATATTGTGGCATTTTCTTCAGTTACATTACGTTTGAATGAAATAAACATAAATAATAAAATATATCTTTCACGTATGAATACCTCTATTTACTCTCTCCAAACCTCAGAAAGCACTTGGAAACCCGATTTTAAGGGTTGACTGTTATATTTACTATTGTGTTTCCCTGCACCAAAACGTATGAAAACATGGAGGTACAAGAGCTTAAGTATACCGTTGTAAAGTACGAGTCAAGCACCAAGATCCAGTTTTCAAATGTTTTCCTGCAAGATATGACTTGGCAGACCTATTGCACTTGATTATATGAACCTAATTTTAATTAAATGTGAAAGTTCATCCGTGAACTCGAAGAGGTTACTATATGTACTACCGACTCTTGGTCTATACGGTGTTATACAATAAAGGCAAAAAAAAAAAAAAAAAAAAAAAAAAAAAAAAAAATAATAATACCATTTTACGATTAACACATACGTACGGTCTTCCAGAATAACCTTGAATAACGAAGCTGTGTTCTAGTATTCTTTTTTTCTTTTCAATTCATTGGAGTTAATAATCATTTTTATCTCGTATGAAAATTGTGTACAATAGGCATTTGAAAGGCATACAGATTATAAGAGTAAAGAGTGACATACTAAATCCGAAGAAAATAAAACATTTTCTCCGACACATTGGTATGTCAAAGTAAAACATTTTAGTATGCGAAACACTGTTATAAGACAGATTAATATTATTATTTTAGTTGTAATAATTTTTGATTTCAGACTTTTTTTTTAATATAAAAATGCTTTTATTTTCGAATCCGGTTTCGAAAATGAAAGTATCCTCACAAAAAAATACCTGTAAAAAATCAAAAAAGTAAAAAAAAAAGATATTTTGGACATGCAAAATGATCTATTCGCTTATGCTAATGTAACTGAAAAAATCTATAAAGATATCTGGGTTGCGTTTTAATATATGTTTTTTTTCCTTTGGATATCTGAGGCTAGTCTGTATGTAGGTACTCTTTTAATATTTCGATTATGATTTCAGACTTTTTTTATAAGAATGCTTTCATTTTCGAATCCGGTTTTGAAAATGAAAGTATCGTTACTAAAAATGCCTGTAAACAAATCAAAAAAGTAAAGAAACAACTGTTCTTTGTACGAATAGATCTCAACAATTCGATGCAAAAAATGAATAAATAAATAAATAAATAAATCATTTAAAAATATTTATTTTGAAACGATATATATTTATAAATGTCTATCATAGAATCAGCATTAGCATTCGGGAATTTTCGTTATGATTGAAGCAGCAATTTAACGGTGCAAGGTTGAAAATGAATTTTTTTAGATTCTTAAAACCATTAAGTAATGATTTCTCCAAGAAATTAATTATTAATTATTAATTATTTTTACTAATTCATTCATTTTCAGCAATTATGCCCGAAGTAAACAGTTTACCATATGTAAACCTTCAAGATATAACCACGTTTGCCCCCCAAAAAGAGTTAAATAATCTTAGCTTATGTAATTATTACATTATATGAAAATGAAATAATAAAAGTAAAAAATTATATTTGTGAGAGTTTTCTATACTGCTAGAAGAAGAGGAATCTACATAATAATTTACTTATAAAAATATATAAATCGATTAAAATGTAATAATAATTAGAAGTGCAATTATCTAACCTTCGAGACGTAAACAAAATTATTAGTGAGGACATTTTAACAAAAGTAAAAATGTAATACGAAACAAACAAAAAAAATGTACCGCATACAAAATGCAATGATTGCTATCAAAACAATATACACGATTAGATAAATTTTAAACACGATTATTCAATCGGTGAATTAATAACAACAGATGTAAATTTTCCATTTTTCATTTTAAAATTAAAAATGGAAAATTTACATGCGGTATAATTAATTTATCGATTGAATAATCGTGTTTAAAATTAATCTAATGTTATTTCGTATGCAGCGATTTTCTGCAGTACCATATATTGACCTTCGATTTATACTGTTGAGCTGATCCAGGGTATCGAACCAGCTAATGTGTTCGTTGAGGTTAATTGGGTGAAATAGTCCTCCAGCGGTCGTTTCCGGGATGGCTCAGTTAGTAGAGAATTGGTGGCTTCAGCCAATACATCCCTGGTTCGAATCCTGGCCTGTACTTTTTCACCCAAAAATAAAAAATGGAAAATTTACTTCTGTTATAATATACACGATTCTACAAGCAAGGAAATACTTTATTATGTCTAATATTTGGAAATGTGACAGAGAGACGAAAATATGTCTTGTATTATTTCTGAGTATGAAACTATTAGTTTTATTTGAAATAGAAAACATAAAAAAAGAGAAACCGATCGATGCTTTCTGGAAAATCACACATACAATTTCCGCCACAGTTTATAAACGAAATAAAATTGTTGTTTAATGCACTGTTGAGAATATAGAATAAAGAGTAGATATATTTGCTAACATTGTTATTCTTTGTCTGCATCGTTTAAGATATTGAACCCTCGAATTCAAAATACGGAATGTGATTTATTTTCTATACAGAAAAAGACATCTTGTATTTTATAAAAATGATCCTAACACTATATATATATATATATATATATATATATATATATAATATTTTTTCAAACTCTACATTCTGTAATTTTTTTAAAAAATAATGATCCCAAAAATTTGAAATAAGGTACCCTTGGGTAATAACGCCACGTTAAGATTCTACCAATTTTCACGGCTCAGTTTAAGTTGGTATTTTTCAAACAAATATATGATTTGATACAGCAACTCATTGATTATCTATATAAAAAAATAATTTAACAGATATGTATTAATAAAATGTAATGGCGCGATTTCTTGACCAAGGCTATTTGGCGTTATTACCCACCTATATGTGTAATAACGCCATGCAAACAAAACTATGAAATAAGATGGAATAATCGCATGTAGATTGCCCAATTCTAAAAATACAAACTCTACAAACTTAGAAATTGACAAATTGCATTCTAAGCTATTGAAAATGCTCAATATTTTGTGAAAGTGTAGGTTTGGTTTGGTTTATTTTTTGTCGTCCGATTATCTGCACTAGGGATATAGGACCGGGGGGAGTGCCCTTCGTGGGGGTCTTTCTAAGGGAACCTAACCCGTATTTACGCAAGGTTCGAAGAAAACCGCGAAAACTCCGAACGGTTAGGCCGACAGCCGCGATTGGGTTCGAACCCAGCACTTGCCGTCTACCAGTTGAGAGGTCTGTACCTCTCGGCCACTGGTGGGGCATGAAAGTGTAGGAAAGTGTAAGAATATTCACACCGTGAGCTTCTTTTTGCTTAAAAAGGACCGCTTAAATAGAATTATTAGAAACATTGCACAGTTTTAACTGTGTTTATTTGAATTAGTAATTAGGATGTAGCTCGGCCACTGTAGGGAATCAACCGGGGTATTGATGCCAAGGATTGGCGTTATTACCCCTTTATAGTTATTGCGCTGTACATTTTAATTACAAATTATCTCGAGAAGATATCCAAAATCTTCAACAACATTTTGAAAGTCCATGAAATGTACTAAAAGTTTATGTAATTAGCAAAGTATTTCCGGAAAAAAAAATATTCTTCACATCACAAAACGTATCTCATTGTCTTTTTTTGTGGACTATATATTTATTTAACATTTTTGAAAAAAAAATCATGCATAGATAAAAATGAAAACGGTTTTAAGATATATCTCCACACAATGGTCCAAATCGAAGTTAAATGCACGGATGAGTTAAATTTAAATAATGAGATGTTCGTGATTATGTTTTATTCTCTTAAACATTACTGATTTCCCATTTTAAAGTTTTGTAACATTATTTGTATCATTACAGATATATATTCAAGTTAAAAGATGTATTATCTCTTTAATTTTGTTCTTAAATTTTAAAATTACAAAGCGTAAAATACAATTATTTTAGAAATAAATAGTTTAAAACAATACATAAAAAAGGTGTAATCCCCCGAAAAAATTTTTAATTAATTAAATTGCGATTGTTTTATTTAATTAAAAAATAAAATAGTGAGTAGGCATCGAAACAATTTTTATTTAAGGGATTATATAAATAGAATTGTTTAAATTAGATTGGAATGCTTTTAAGTATGATATTTTTCTTAATATATTTCATATACTTTATTGGGAATATAAAATGCTTACATAACATAACGTAAGTATACATTTCACTATGCATATATACATATATATATATATATATATATATATATATATTACAAATTTAAAATTTTTTCGCCAAAACTAACCTTTATACTATCTTAATTTTCTTATAATAATATTCCGTACTTACTTCAAATTATTAAATTAAAATCTTGTTTCTAAATCTAATCTGTTAATCTGTATGCAGACGATATAAATTCTTAATTTTCCTTAAAAAACATTATTCCAGTATGCGTAAATTTAAAAAGATGGCTCTAAATTAAACATATTCTTAATTAAAACTTTATTTCTTAATATTCCAAATAAAACTGATTTCTTCTATGTTTTTATCAACCCTTTTTAAGAAATTCTTATTAAATTTATTCCAAAACCATACCTTTCAAAAAATATCATTATTTTATTTTATCTATTTATTTATTTTTCCGCCGTCAACGATAATGTGCATATTAATAAATTCATTTCTTTTCTTTTTCTCTTAAAATTAATCATGTATAAAAATCGTCTGCCTAAGATATTTAAAATTCGGAGTCAATTATAAATTGGTTAAATAATATTTTTTTTTTAAATAAATTTATCGTCTGTTTAAAATAGCCTCGTAACTGGACAAGAATTCTGTTTACATAAAATAATGATGGTTAGAGATTACAGAATGTTCCAGAACTTTCTTTTTAGTTTAAAAGGGGGAAGTCTCGAGATGAAGAGAAGATTCTTCTGAAGATTTCTTGGGTTGCTTCTTCGATGAGGACAGCTCGCTGAAATAATGATGGAATTTTTGCAAAATGGAGCTTTTCCTTCCTCATTATCACGAATTTAATAAATGAATTTACAGCAGCCCAAGACTAATTATTGGATCTTCTACATTTATTTATTATTTTTGTTTTGTTTTTTCCCTCGCTTGCCATGACTGTGTGTTTCTTTTAACCAGTGGAAATAATTCGAGCTCTCCTGAAATCGTCTCACACATATATATATATATATATATATATATATATATATATATATATATATATATATATATATATATATATATATAAAGTCGATTCTCTCTATAATGAAACTCCATTCAGCGGAAATTTCTATATAAAGAATTTTAGTAGGTACTGTCAATTTTTTCTTGATCACATTACAAATATTCCACATATAGTGAAGTTTGTAACTCCATGTTACGTATTTAAAAAAAAACCTTTTTTCCAGAAAATGATTTAAATTGATCGTTAAATTTATTTCTCTACTGAAATGCCTGGTTTCTGTATCGTCGTTGCATACTTCTACATTATTCATGTCCAAAGAAAGGCATCCCCGCTCCCCCCCACCATAACAATAATATTTTTATGTCTGATTCTTTTACTACCTCGCCTGATAATTTTTTCAACAAAGATTAGCATGTGCTCTTGGAAAATTTTTCTTGCTACTTTTTTTGTTTGCAGTTGTCTCGAAAATAGTCCTAAAAAGTTAAATTTATTCTGTGATCACCTTAAAAATGTTGCTAGTTTCTTGATTTGTATAATGTGACATAAATTAAGACTGAATAGGTGCCATTTAAATAAAGGCCGTCGTTTTGTCATTTCCATTTAACTAAGCTAACCCTCGCTACTCTAACAGTTTACCGGGGATGTTTGTTGTTTCTATCAACATGAAACACTCATCAGTGTGAGGAGTCATGAATGAAGAATGGAATGAAGGTTTTTTTTTCTTAAAAGTCATGCATGGTGGTGCGAAAGTCAGCTGCATCTGCAAAAAATGGCTCTTAGAATAAGGATATCTCTTTGATAAAGTGAAGATTTTTAAAGTAATCAAATTATAAGCGCAAAAAAATTGAAATCTAAACAAATAAATTTTACAGATATATCCATTCAAAATTAATGTAAGTTTCCATTACGCATTTTTTTTACTGTTCTTTCAAATATGCATAATTTTTTTTGTTTTAATACTGACGAAAAATATGAAAAAACACAAAATTATGAAAAGAAAACAAATTAGGTCATTCTCTAAGCAACGAATTTTTCTATAAAACGAATGTTTTGACTGAACAACAAATTTTGTTATACAGAGACTCGACTGTATATATATATATATATATATATATATATATATATATATACAGGGTGAGTCATAAATATCGAAACAATAGGCTGTCTCTTTAAATATTGCCTCTAGACCCTTACTTCCAATTGCAAAAAATCATAAAAAAAGGTGAAATTTCTGATAAGATAAGTTGCAACTCCATGGGGGGGTCTATTTGAAAAATACGAAAATTAAATGTTTATGCGGCCCCCGTAGAGCAAAATTCCCAGTTATAAAATTATTCCTTATCCATTCCTGAATTGCACACATTGAATACTACAACATTCGTGAACCAAGCTACATCATTCGATACTCCAATTTATCGGAAAAATGTAACGGGCGTCTTAGTAGTTTAAAAATCAGCTCTATTCTGACACTCTTCACACCTAGAATGAATTTGCGAGACTCCACGAAAAAACCAGCCCCTCCTCAGTCTGCGCCAGTAAATTAAAAATCCAATTAGGATTAATTTCAAGGCTACGACATCAGACATCACCATCTCCTATTGGAAGACGGGGGCGTGACTTTCCATAAGATCTTAATACTGTTTGGGAATAGAATAGCCAGTTCACATCTTCGCAAGAACACACCTGCAGACGATCTTAATAAAAAATAAAGATGATTTCGAAATCATTTCCCGCTCTTTTTGAGAGACAAGCAGTAGATTATTACTAAGTTAAATAAAATAAGAAAATGAACTTTAGTTGTTAAAATATTAATACATTACAAACTAAGAATAAAAGTATGTTCCATAAAGTTAGAAATAAAATCTCAGAGAGGGCAAAATGGCGCATTTTTTTTAAATTTTATTACAAATATATATATCCATTTTCCTTTCAATATTTTGGTAATCTGCCTTCTATTTCACTTCAAACTTCAACTGTTTTCAATAAGATGTCTGTAAAAATACTGGTTTCATTGGTTTATTGTATGGTAATATATGAATTACTCTGGTTATATAATGTCCATTTATCCATATATTTTTTAGTAATTTTTTAATCTGCATTCTATTTCTCTTCAAGCTTCAACTGTTTTTAATAATATGATTGTAAAAATACTGGTTTCATTGGTTTATTTAATGGAATAACTGAATAACTTTGGATATATTTATAAAAGTATATATATATATATATATATATATATATATATATATACTCTGTTTAAATAACTCACTCCATAACTATTTTATGAAATAAAATTTTTAAGATAATGCAAGCATAAACATAACACCCTCACGAAATATTCAGTATTACAAATCTTTCAAAAATCATTAATCAGAAGTTAAACGGAAGTAAGGGACTTTTTTATAAGAACGTCTATGTTTACTCAGTTATTCAAAATAATAATTATAACAAAAAAGATTAAGTTTATGTATGCAAATCATTTTTATATTTTATGCATATGCTGCTTGGAGATAAGCGTAAAATAGGATAAATGAACATTTAGCTGCTTATCTGTGAATCCCAGAAAAACACGATCCGGTTTTATTTTGCTATTTTGTTATTTTATTTGAATGGTTCAATGTAAAAACGCATTTTCACTTAAATTAACAATCAACAACGATTTTTCTACGTAAACTTTGCATGTTTTTGAAATAATTTTATTATTTAGTAATTTCAATTCTTTATGTATGTTAATGTTTTTAAAACTCAGTTCTGTTTTCAAACATTTTTCTTTTCATACAAGCAATTTATTAAGGAATTATATCAAATTTTATATATACATTATCTAACAAAAGGTGAACAATCTAATATAAATTTAAGAGAATATTGAAGTAAGTGTTGAAATGTTTTTTGAGATAAATATCATCTTGATTCATATGTCGTGTTTAAAATGTTGCATTTTTAAGGTTAAAAATATCCATTTTGTCTTTGCATCTTTGTACAAAGATGTTGAATTTCTAGATACATTTATATATAGATAATTATCAGTGAGTTTTACATTTTCACATTATCTCGACAAACACTGAAAATATAACATATAACATATCACCTAAAACATATCAACTAACAAACTTTTCATATGTTTTTTTCATAAATAGCTATATTTTAATAATAATATAAATACTTAAAAGCTATTGTAAAGCAAATAAATACGTTAACCGAGAAAAATCTCTCAGCAAGTGCAAGGTTATAAATATAATGTCCATTCCACCTTCACGGAGAAAAGAATATCGTTCGGTTAGCTAGAATCTAAGTTGTTGGTCTAAAAAAACATTAATTCCATGTCATCCTTATATATTCTATTTTCCTTTGCCATAGTGTTTTTGAGTCTCCTACTGGAATTAAATAGCATTTTCCTATATTCTCGTTTTCAAACTCTGCAAATTGATAGGAACAAAAGAGGTTAATTTTAGTAAGTATAATTCTAGCTTTGAATTAATTCTAGCTTTTTAATTAATCTTTTGTATAATTCTAGCTTAAACATCTAAATTGAATAGAAGAATTGATCTAGAATTTCTTATCTCTTTTTTTAGGTAGCGAAGTGATAATGAATTTTTCAGTAGTCAGAAATTATCGCTTGATTTCTGGAACAGTTTCATTCTTTCTAGGGTCTTTGTGGATATCCACATAGGGACCATCATTAATTAATTTCTGGGAATTCTTAATTTCCCAGAAATTAATTAATGATGGTCCCTATGTGGATATCCACAAAGACCCTTCCTCTAGTGAAATCGATACTATCAAATCTGCCACTAAGTCTTCGCACATCATTCCTGCTAAATTAAAGAGATCTCTTATTCCTCAGTTGCTGATTGTGCCAGGTTTTATGCTTTACCTAAGGTTCATAAACCTGACATTTCTTTTAGACCCATTGTCTCCAATATCAGTACGGCTTCTTATAAACTTGCAAAATATCTTGTTTCCATATTTTCTCCTCTTTCAAGCGGTAATTCTTTTACTGTTAAAAATTCTTTTGAATTTTTTAAAAAACTTCACAGTTTTAAGCCACATGATGGTTTCTTTTGATGTTTCATCATTATTTACTAATGTTCCTGTCGAAGGGGCTTTAGATTGCCTGAAGAAAAGGCTCTGTGAATTTCATTTTTCTTTTTTCGAAATACAGGAGCTCATTCATCTCACTCGTGTTTACTTGTCTCAAAACACTTTTGTATTTAACGGGAATTTCTTTCGTATGACTGACGGTTTGGCTATGGGTAACCCTCTTAGTCCGATTTTATGTGATTTTTACATGCACTATTCTGAAATAAAATTGTTTGAAGTCTTAAAGTTTCAGTTTTATGTTCGTTACGTAGATGATGTTTTTGCTTTAATTGATGTGAATTCAGATATAAATGATATTCTCTCTGTTATGAATTCTATTGATTCTTACATTCAATTTACTTTTGAAGTTGAATCGAACAATCGCCTATCTTTTCTGGATGTCCTTGTAATTCGCGATGATGATAATTTTCAGACTACTGTCTTTCGTAAACCTTTTTCGGTCAGTCTTCCACCTCATAGATATTCTTCACATCCTCCTAACCAGAAAGTTGCGGCTTTTAAAACTTTTGTTTTCCGGGCTTCCAATATTTGTTCAACTCCTCAGTTACTCAGTGATGAACTTAACTATCTTAAAGCTATTGCTGTTCATCGTGGTTATTCCCCTAATATTATAGATTCAATTCATAGAAAATTGACAAAGCCCAGCCAATCTGAAAGAAAAAACTTTAATTCGAATTCCAATACTTTGGTTGTTTTGCCTTTTTTTTCCAAAATCAGTCAGCAAGCTGCTAGAATTTTAAAAAGGTTCGATTTCAATGTTATATTTTTTCCTGTTAATAAAATTGCCTTTTCAAATCTTAAGCATCCCATTGATCGCTTAGATAACTGGGGTATTTACCAAATTTCTTGCCAATGTGGCCTTTCTTATATTGGTCAGACTAAGCGTGCTCTCAGATTTCGTTTAACGGAACATAAAAGGTATGTCAAAAATCAAGAGCTTAAACGCTCTTCCATTGCTCAACATTGTTGGTCTTTACAACATAAGTTTAACTTTTCTTCAGCTACCATTATCCAAAAGTGTCCTTCCATTCTTGATCTTGATTTTTGGGAAGCTTACCACATCATTAAAAATTCTCACTCCTTAGTCAATGACTTATCAAGTACGACTTATTTTCCTAGCATTTGGAAAGCTTTAATTTAATTTAAACCTTTTTTTTCCCTCGCTTTTTAGTTTTGTTTTGTTTGTTCTCCGGTAGATGTCACTACTTGTCCATCCAGTTATTATGCTGCTCTCTTCTCATTGGTTGCTCTCCTTTAGGCGGGATCGTTTCCGTAGCGGGTATATAAGCCTGCGTCTCTCTGCCTCTTTGCTCAGTTTTGCTTTTCCTAGCTCGCTGAGTTTTGCACTGATGAAGAATCGCCATAGTAGATTCGAAACGGCTGTTTGCTACCTTTTCTTACTTTATTTGTGCATTTATAATCGTTGGTTTTCTATGTTTAAACATTTTTGCACAAAGGCTTTATTTGCTATTTTAACATACATATAGTATCGTTTTTGTTCTTTTTCTTTTGTTTAATGTATGGGCTTGTCACATTTGTTTTGTTTCCGTGCCTTATTTGCTAAAACTGGCATTATCCTTAATTTATGGACATGAGTGTAGATTATTTAAGTTACTTTGTTTTATTGAATACAAAATACAATTGCTAAATAATTCACAAAAGTAGAGAATATAATAAGATATTTTTAATGTCGAATAAATAAAGTTATAAAACAAGAAGTTTGATATATTTTCGATCCAATTGAAGAAAATCCATCAAATTTTTACACATAACTAAGAAAGCCTAACGAATATATATATATATATATATATATATAATCATGCGATTAATTTTCGAACCCTATCATAAAATTTTAGCGTCGCCATTTTTTTATTCAATTACAAGCTTTACGATTGCTTTTTGAGGTGATTATCAACAAACAGACCAATCAAATAACCGATCAAATAATAATAATAATTACCAAACCAACATTTAAATGGAAACAAACATATTTCATGTCACTCATAGTGAGCATCAAATAATGTTTCGAAAATATATATATATAGTTCTAAACAAATTTAAATTTTTAAGCGGGAAAAACACAGTATCATTATAAGATTTAAAAAAAAAAAAGAAATAATAAAGAAATGAATTGGTAAAAGAGAATATTTTTATTATCAATCATACTTTTTAAAAAGAAAGTAGAAATGAATAAAATTTAATTAAAGAGAAATGTAGCAGACTAAAAAATATATACAGAAGTTCAGAATAAATACAAACTAAAAATAAATGCTATTATTCTTTATGAAGAAGAAGATCAAGGTATCTTTTTATAAGAAGATATTTTTTTTTGTTTCTAACAACAACAACAAGAAAAAAAAACATTTATATTCGGCATTTTTTCTCATTATTCTATGTATGAGGTGAAAATTACTTAGAAAATAAAATAGGAATTTTAATACAATTTGCTTTTTTTTAGATATTTCTAATTATTAGATATATTTTCATTTAGAAACAGTAATATGATTATATAATTTGAAATTGCCTGATACAACAAACGTCGAGATTCACAGCATAAATTTAACATTAATACATTATTTTATTTCTTTTTAATTTGCGATTTACGTTAGCGATGTAATTTATGTTAATTTTCATTAATTTAACATTAAGTATTTTTAACATTAAATATCGTTTAAAATAGTTATTCAATTTAAAAACTGTCTGAATCAGCGTGTTTATCAAACACGTTTTTTAGAATACCACTATTTTTATATTTGTGTATGCAAAAAGTTTCTTAATATCAGCAAAGAAAGACTCTAGGTCCCAAAAATTCATTATTAGAGGCAGCGGCAGCCTTTAATAATGAGTTAGCTACTTTATCTTAGAATAGTGAAATGCCCGTTCATGATTTTCTAGTAAACAGTTACACCTACCCTACGTTGCATATGTTTTTCTAACAAACACATTTAACAAGATATATTAAAATATTTGTTTTTATTTGTATAGATATATGTATTTTTTCATCTTAAATCAATTCTGGTAGTCATTGATACAAATACATATCATAGAGGTTTAAAAAAAAATATTATAATTATTTTTATTATATTTTGTTTTCATTTCTATTAGTATTTGTTCGTAAAATTTTCCTTTCATTCAGAAACTTTTATTGAATATTAAAAAAAAATTAAAACTTTATTTAAAAATAAACGAATGTTTTTTTATAAAGTTAGCATTGACCCAATTTAAATTTGGAAGAGAAATATTAGACAAAAAGGTATTTAAAATTACTTATTGATATTTTTTTGTATTCAAAATTATTTCATATAAAGACAAAAAAATTTATTAAATCTTCAAGAACATTTGCAAATAACATGTTCTACTACGCGAAACTTCCTGACAAATTTTCGGAATCATTTTTAAGCATAGATGCTCAAAATTTGCTGGTCTGACTATTGAATTGATATGTAATCGAAGGAAATTTTCCAATTTTTGATACATTAGTTATTCATTCTGTTGTAAGCAATTGTGGTCACGTGTCAACTTAATTTTCTGCTTTATCATGGTATCAATACTGGAATTCGATTCAAAACGACAACTATGACAGTATTTTCTCGTACACCTTCTGTCTTAATCAAACCATGGAAAATTGCCGATTACGTAGTTTCTGAATAAGATGCCACTTTCATAATTGCCACTTCCATTGCCACATTTCGAATGTTGCAAAATGTGTCAGAAAGTATCGCTTTTGGTTTGAAAAAAAAAACCTTTATGAAAACAATTTGTAAAACGAATTCTTAAAAATCTCTCATTTTTTATTTATATATTGTTTGTAAAATAAGACTCTTTGTCTTATCTTAAAATAAATATAATAATAACCTTAATAAATTCCAAATGTTTTTTGAGATCTAGAACTTATGCAACTGAATAAATTTATATCTGGAAGGATTCAAACTATACATTCCATAATAAAATACCTCATTCATGTTTTTTAAAAATATGGTATCAAGTAAAAATGTATATAAAGCATGGGATATAATAAACTTTTTTATTTCTCGTCAGAAATGTAAAATGAAAGTCACATTTTCTTTATTTTTTTTTTATGAGGAACGATATTTATGCTGCTATGACTTACACATATTTTATTCAGTAAAAGAAGGGAAACAGAATAAAGAGATATTTGAAAGGAGACTTCTTTATTGCATTTACTTAATATTGATTTTTATATTTTAGTATGATGGTAATGTAAAATTCTTTTATATCTGTTTATTTTTACAACAAAGTTACAAATTCATGTGAAATCTATTTAAAATTGTATAGAACATATCATTATTTTTCATGATTCGTGTATGTGGATTTAAAATACAGCACTTTTTTTTGAATGGTGATAATATTATTCCAGTTTAGTTTTAAAAAAATATGTAACAAAAATCTTTGGTAAATATATTTTATTTATTTAATAGCAACTGTGAAAAAAAATGTTTTGTAAACTGAAAATAATTTTTAACATTGTTAATCTTTGTTAAAGGATATGAGTAAGTGTGTCACAAAATTTCAATTGCAGGTAAAAAAAAAAAAAAAAAAAAAAAAAAAAAAAACCGTAGTGCATTTTTCTTGCAAATAAAAAAAGTTTTGTTCAAAGAAAATTCAAAGTTTGTTTAGATACTACTAAAGATAACCCGCTGTAATTGAAAAAATTTTAATAACTCCACGTAAATCATTAATATGCACTTAAAATATTTTTATATAATAAATCTTTCTTTCCTCCTTACATTTATCCATCCGTTGGGCGGGGTTGCTTTGGAGGGGTTAGCTTTATTCTAACTAGACTTAAAATAAAGCTACAGCGAGAAACGACTATATTTTGAAACATGAGCAAACGTAAAACTTCCCTTAGGGCTTGGGCTGTTGCAGTCTGTTTTGATCCTAAATCTTAAGAGACACTAAAATCAAATTTTATACAGCAATAAGAAAAAGAGATTCCAACATAAATAGTTATATAGTTTCGTGAGTGCTATGACTCACACCTTTAGTGTATAAAATTCAATTTATAAAATCTGTATCCCGCATGAACTACATGGAATATGATAACACATACGTCAGTAAATACAGCACCATTATCATCAAGTTCCATTAACAACTACATTTTTCAATTACATTAGGAAGTTCTAAACAAATATAAATTAAAAATTGGAATTCTTCAGGGAATCGCCTAGCAACGGATCCCGAATTTTTAAGATTATATTCCGATTTTTTAAAGGAATATCAACAGGTAGGCCACATGGTCGGAGTTTGAGAACCAGTTAAAATGTTTAAACTACTAAATGAAACTTTGAAAATGAGGAAAATTTTATTAAAGCAAAGAACATGCTTTTAAAGAAAGGTATAAAGGATGAAGTTATTAATTTTTTTTAAACGAAAAACAAACTCTAATTCTGAAACTACAATCTATAATGAAAGAATACAGTTAAATGGTGTTTCTAAAACCAAATCTCGTACTGTAGATTCAAAAACATTTGTGAAATCTTTTACTGCTGCAAAAAAGACTGTTTTTGATTCTAAGAAGAAACCAAATACTTCTATTAAGACATTCATATCTAGAGGTCCTTTAAAGAAAAATACAATTCTGAAATCATATCCAAAACAAGTTTTATCGACAGGTAACTTTTCAAGAAGTCTTTCCAAAATAGAATTAATTCTATGCAGAATCAACATTGTACTCATGAATTATCCAAGAGTGGCTTCCAACCGCAATTTTGTGAAATCAAACTTCTACCAAATGGACATGTAAAAGGAACTTCAGATGTATTATTAAAGACAAACTCTATAGAACGTCCCAGTACACCAGAAGAAAATGTATCTGAAGAAGATATTAAGTTATCTCCAGCATGTAATTCTCCAATTGAAGAACTGATGCCTCCCATATTTCCTTGTTCATCTGTTGAAAAAGAAACTCCTTGCTTATGTTATGATATCAGCATACAACAAATTTGCGAAGCTGAGGATACCTTTGATGACAAAGTTATTTCATGTACAAATTATGTACCCCAACATCAACACCATCATCTGAAATAAAGCATCGTGCTTTTTGTGATGTGTATGTTTGAAGACTTCGTCAGCACCATTGTTGTCCTAAGTGCAGCATATTCTGCTCTCAGGGAGACTTTATGTTATGCTTATTTGAACATTTAAAAAAGAAATTCCTTGCTTATGTTATGATAACAGCATACAACAAATGTGCGAAGCTGAGGATACCTTTGATGACAAAGTTATTTCATGTACAAATTATGTGCCCCAACATTATCTGTCAACATCTTCATCTGAAATAAAGCATCGTGCTTTTTGTGATGTGCATGTTTGGAGACTTCGTCAGCATTATTGTTGTCCAAAGTGCAGCATATTCTGCTCTCAGGGAGACTTTCTGTTATGCTTATTTGAACATTTAGAAAAGAAGGAAAATCGTCTGTTTCATCTCTCTTATCTCTTGATTCCACACCCTTAACAAAAATATTTTGTTAGGGAATATCAGGCAGAACCGAAATTGGAAAATGTAGGATGGAGAAGACACTGATTTTATGTACTGTAGAAAACGCTTAACCGTTTAAACGCCAATGTTCCCAAATGGGAACATTGTATTATTTGTAATACAAAACATATATTTTCCAACATAATAACGATGTCCTTATTTTCCCTATAAAATATAAGGTTGATTTGATTTTTTGAAATGAAAATATTTATGTTTAAGCATTTACCATAGGTATTAAGGAATATGTTAATTCATTAATTTTCATAAAAAGCATATTATTTGTTTTCATTGTTTCCTCTATATTACTTACATTTGGCTGCTAAAAATCTAAATGTGTTTGGAATTCGAGAAAATACTCAAGAACAATATACAATAGCATATAGCAGAAAATAATTTGCTATATTTGCACAGGTTGTCAACCGATTATCACTTTCCAAAATGCGAACACTGGAATGAAAACAGCCAAAAAAATTGCGGAAACATATTTTTTTTTGGTATTTTCTAAATTTGTATCCATAAACTAAAATATTTGAAGCTGTAATATAGGAAAAACAAAATTATTATTATATTGAGATATTAATTCGGCGTCTAAACACTTAAGAACGATTACAGTCAGCAAAAGAAGATATCCGTGATATTTAATTTTTTTCATCAATACAAGGAGAGGTTTTAACAGTTTTTTCTACTACATATTAAATCACCTCGAAAGGCACTAAATTTAAAATTACATATGGACCGGACTACGAGAGATCATGTTCTTTATCTAGACAAACTGTTTTGCCTTATAACACTATTTGACTTCACTTATCAGCTTTAGAGATTATATTCTCCTTTGATTTTATCGAGCATAAAGCTTCTTTAGCATCCTTGTGATATTCGATTAAAAATTTGCTGCGTTGTATTCAACTGAGTTTTTAATGAGATCTCTAATAGAATCCTTTAAGCACTAGAAAATTTACTAAATTTTAAATCTAAGAAATACACTACTCCTCTGGATTTAGAATTTTTTGAAGCTGTGCATATCAATAAATTAAAAAAATATTTGTTAATGATTTGTCTAGTGAACCCTACGTAACAACTTTCTGGGTAGATTTTTTTGTCGCCATGCTTCACTTCCGCTTTGATCCGCTTTGATTTCATCGGTTATTGGAACTTGATGGTTTTTAGGTATTTTGTTTACACACATTTTGTGTTTTCACCTTGCATGTAAATGAGTGTGAGTGTGTGTGTGTAGGGGGGATACTGATTCAGTACTTTGATTTTAAAAATTAAATTGTGTAAGTCCTTATACTATCAAAACATATACATCTGTTTCTGTAAGTTTTTTATTGTGTATTTAAAGGTTGATTTTTAGTGATATAGCTTCCCGAAGAAAAAATTATTCACTAATTTTTTTTAGGGTGGGGAAGTTTTAACAATTTATTAATATTGACTTCCAATTTCATTAATGCCAATCATGAAATTACTTCGTGCAGTGATGCGCAATCTGTTCCTTTTCTTAAACAGTACATTAGGTATTGCACTTATCCAAACCTCAGGAAGGATAAGGAATTAAAGCTTTCTGTTTCCTTGCTAGTCAAAGTTCAGGTAGTAAAGGGCTTGCATAGATTTTGAAGCCAGAATTGTTAGTAACCATTTCCGAATTCTTCTTATTTCTTGTTAGTGTCAAATTTAGCTAATTTTGTACTCTTCGATATTTGAATTTCAATTTATTTTTAATGCTGTTTTAAGCGAGTTTGATTATTCATTAAAGAATAGAAAATGCCACGTTTTAGCACGCTGTGTTTTTTTTTTTTTCTCGTCAGATTTAATGATTATCTGCTGTGACTGAATTTTTTTACCTATATGAAATCCAATTTTTTGTTCTCAGCTTTATGTTCATTATTATAAATTTTCATTAAATGTAGGTTTATAAGCTTTTATCACAATTTCGTGCCACGCCAGGGAAGGGGTAGGTGGTTAAGTAGGCGTCACTTTTTTAAATAGGTATGAAAGCTACGGCCGCTCTATTTGACTATCTTAACTCCCCTTTATTTCACTTTAGACCCATCACTGCCCGCCACCCCTGAAATGGTCCATGAAATGAGATATTAAGATTTTTAATAAAACAGTTCCAAATTTTTCTCTTTTCCCCTAATAATTTCAGAGATCTTTAAAATAATATTATTTTCCTAAAATGTGACAAACACCATTGTATCGTTTAATCAGAATTAAAAAATAATTAAAATTGTATGAAAAATAAGTCGATGTACTAAATATTTTTTTAAACTATGCATGCGTGAATGCTATCAAAATTTCATTTACACATTAAGTTAGACAAATGTATAGAGCAACTTTTGTGAAAGTCTCAAAACAAAGCTTGGAAATTCTGAAAGTTATCGTAGATAGAAGAATCTCAAAATGCGTTATTCCCAAAATAAAGCAAAACCTTCTGGAGCCGTATCCCTATATCCATTGATTAGTACCAAAATAGGATACACAATATGGCAATTACTAATTTATTTGTATACAACCCCTCAAGATTTTCAGAACAAAGAATTTTGAGCTTATTCTATAGACGGTCACTTTCAGAATTTTCAAGCTATGTTTTTGAGACTTTCATAAAAGATGTTCTATACATTTAGCTAAATTAACATGCAAGTGAAACTTTGACACACTAAAAAAATATTTAATAAACCTGTTCATTTTTCCTACATTTTTATTATATTTTAATTCTGATTACAGGGTATTGTGTACAAAGTTCTTTGACATATTTTCTGGAAAGAACTTATTTAATATTAAAAACTTAGCTAATTATAAGCAAAAAAAAACTTGGTTAAATTTAGGATTTTTTAATAAAAAATATAAATATCACTGCAATTACACATGCAATCCACACAAATAAGAACACAGTTTCTATAAATACGCCACTTAATCATAATTTACAGTTTGGAAACTTTTGCTACATTAGGTTTGACAGGGTTATCGAAAAGATATTCGTTCATTTTCATGAACGTCCCCTATGCAGTTTTGGGAAAAAATCATCATTTTAATATATGACATGTACTAGTATGCTTACAAACCTACAGTTTTAGACTAAATTGATCATGTCTTTTACTAGGTATGTAACAAAATGTCTAAAATCACAAGTGGCCACTCAACTTAGACCATATAGTTTATTAAACAGTTCCTCTGTGTAGAGAAAAATTCAATAAATATGTGATATGCGCAATATTCTCGCTATTGCAATGAAACTTTTTCAGATATCATACTCTGATAAAAATTTAGGCCTATGGGGATTTAACAGTTTCACATTTTATGTATAAAGTATTTTTCTGTGCATTTTCTCCTTTAAAAGAAGCAAAAATACATTATAAGAATGAAATATTGAAACTTTTAAAAAGGGAAATACAAAATAAGTAGAACTTTAAATACGAAGTACATTTTGGACCAGGAAGAAACTGTAAAAGTCTCAAAATTTAAAGACATAGTCTAATAAAATGAATACAATGAAATCATTTTTTCCACAGATAATATTTATGAGGATTTGTATAAACAATTACACACGCAACAAAGTATTGAAAGCTCCTTTTATCTTAAACACTTTTAGAACTAACTACTCTCACTAAAATTTAAATGTTATAATAATTATTTAAAGATCAAAACATTTAACCTTTTTTCAACTTCCTATTTTCTTGATTTCATATATGTATTGTATGTAAGCAGATTATGCCATCGTTTATATAAAAATGAGTGGGAAGAAAAAATTCATAATGTACATAAAAATAATTCACATGAGCAATTTCAGCTGCCAAAAACAATTGTTTAAATATATTTCTCTTTTTATCTTATGTACTTCAGCAATTTTGAAAGTGTCCGTAGTTGTTGTTGTCAATTTCAGAGAAAAATAAATCGTGTAATAAATGAAAACACTCAATTTTGCAGAAAGGGTATAAAAGGTTTTCATGCATTTCTCATGTTTTATGAAATTTTTTGAGGTTTTTTTATTGTTGATTTAGATTATATAGAAAATATTCGAATACAAGATATATAGGGGAAGATTTGAGTCATTTTTAAAATTTTAATTTTTTTTAAATTTTTTATATTTTTTTAGAACAAAATAAAATATTGAAAATGAAAATTTGCTAATTTTTCTTCAACTGAAAATCACTTTCAATTAATTTTGAACTATTTTCTATATCTAATTAATTTGTACTTTTTTTTTACATCGTGGCTCAATGTCCATCTTGATCCATGGTGAAGGGATACTTGAGCCAGTACGGAAAAATACCTACAAAAATATTTTTTTTGGTTTATTTTTGCACAAATATTTTACAGAATGATAAATTATGATGCATAAAGTCCTTCAAAAATAAATGAGATTAAAATTCAGACGTTTCAGCTCTTTGGCAACATGTATGAAGAACAAATTCAGAAACAAAACAAGAACCACACATCTTTTTTTTTCTTTTACTACATGATAACTCAGTAGTGCCCTCTGTTGGGGACAATAGAAGTCATTTCTTTTATTTAAAAAAAAGTTACAGTAACAGAGGTTACGCTTACAATATAAAATATTAATCTTGATATATTATATTAAAAAATAAATATTTAATATGTTGGACATATCTAAATAAAGTATTATAGATTATTTTACATTTATCTAGTAAGGTTATTTTGTTAGTCAAAATGAAAAATAAAATGGATATTTTCATTTAAAAAAATACAATTTTAAACATTTTTTCTAAGTTATTATTTTTTTAAGAAAAAAAATTAAAAAAATATGCTCTCTTTTATCCAGAAAAAAATTATTAGTGAATATAAGGACGTAATTTTATTTTTTGTATATTTTACCCAGGTCTAATTTCCTAGTGGGGATCGTTGAGCCATGGCTCAAGTATCCCCAATCTCACTGGCTCAAGTATCCCCAATCTCACTGGCTCAAGTATACCCATTACCACTATTTTGGTTTATCAGCGTTTTACTAAGTAAAGCATGCAGCTATTTGAGCTATTTTAGATTGAAAATAGAATTGAGATTATACTTATTAAATTTATATATATTGTTGCAACTTTAAACGAAACTTTGATAACAAAAAAAATAATAATAATAATAATAAACCATGCACCTAAATATTTACTTTAGATAGGGAAAAACAACTATTAATCACAATACTATCAAAATGGTACCAAGGTATGTGATTTCTTTTTTACATGTTCAGAAATATAAGTATGTTATCATTTTGCCAGTTTTAGAAAGAAAAATTAACCAACTGTAGAAATAATAGGGGTGGCTGAAGTATCCCCTATGCTCAAGTATCCCCACTCTCCCCTACACACAATAGCAAGATTCATACATGAATTGGGATTATTATTATTAAATTCTGATGAGTATTTTATATTTAGATTATTTGCTCTATTCAAATTTTTTTTAAAAATATGATTGTCATTATTTAATTGTACTGTGATAGTTTATAAAAAGAGCATGAAAAAATAGTTACTAAAAATAACAAGATTGTAAGTGTTTTAAGCGATGAAAATAAATTGATTTATTATTACTTTTTTTTTTTAGTCCAACTTATATCGTTAATTTTCTTTGATTGCAACATATTTTCCTTTTTACAATAAAAAAATAAATAAAAATGAAGAGATACAAAAACAATAAATCATCTCCAGGATTATACCATGAAATCATTATCAAACGATCCTTGTATCCTTTCATAATAAGGGTTGGAAATTTTTACAACTTGACAGCTATATATTGTTACACTGTAAAAAAAAAAAAAAAAAAAAAAAAAAAAAAAAAAAAAAAAAAAAAAAAAACATTGGATAAATTTAATTTTTTTCTGTATTTCAACGTTTGATAATTTGCTACTAGTGCAAACGATTTTTGTATGTTGCAAGTGTTTAAAATTATTTTGAAGCAATTATTTTGAAACAAACGACAATAAATCATTCTTTAACCGTGGATTTTATTCAGGTTAAAACTTTAGTTCTATCAGAACGATTATATATACTCCCATAAATTAATTTATGTACACGAGTGGCTATAAAGATCGACATATACATTGATATAGCATATAGCATATATAGTCAATATAGCATACGCAATATCGCACCTATTGCGATATTTCGATACAATTTTTCATTTATTTTGCTTTATTTTGGGAATAATGAATTTTGAACTTATTCTATCAACGGGAATTTTCAGAATTCTCAAGTTATAATTTTGTAGCTTTTACAAAAGTTTCTGTATACATAACCATTAATTGCCTGTGGTGACACCCATGTGGAAAATGTGTAATCAAAATAAAAGTTTTAGTTTCTCCGATCTGTACTGTAATCAGAGATTAGTGAACTCACTTTGTGTCACATGCAAATTTCCTCCTTGCACCCCAATCGAGTTTTTTTTATGGGGGAGGGGAGGATTCGCAGAACGGTCTTTTGTGCGTGCATAACATGTCCGTTTCTTGCGATACACGTACGGTTCCAACGTTCTTTAGGGTTTTCGCATGCGCTGAGCATTTTGTGATGAAAAAAATGGGTGTTGCTATTGGAAATTTTCGAGTTTCTGTAACTATAACCGTAACCGTGAGCGCCATTTCGCTGTCGTTCACAGAATCTCGAGCTCATACTGAAAGCTATATCTGAAATTTCATTTCGATCGGTTGAGCGGACTGGCCGCTAGAGCTCCGTATATCGGCAAAGTTTTTTTATGACCACCCTGTATTTCGAAATATTGTAATACATTTTTTTTACTGAAATTTTTAGCTTAAAAATAATTCTTTACTTTTTTAAAAACATATTTCCAATTGGAACCATATGTCTATCACTAACGATTTAGAAATTATCCATTGGCCACCGTTGATAGTGGACATACGGTATAATCTACAAGTGGACCTTATTTTCTGTTATTTTTAAAATTTTCAGGTTTTACGATAGGTCTTTCAAATTAAAATTTGATTGCTTTTTGGCTTATTTTCCTATTATCTTTTATCATTTATGAACTGTCCCTCAAATTGTTCAGAAGACTATTTTCTGAACAAATGTATTTTAATCCTTACACAGTTGTGTAATTAAAATTAATAGGTTATAATTTTAATATCTTGCATTAAATATTCCAAAAATAGATTTTATTTGACAGATGTACTCAATAAAATGTGGATAAGGAATTACATAAAATGTAGTCTAGCTTAGGAAATCAGAAAATGATAGTTCTGATCTGTGCTCAGCTCTGAAATATTCAGTTCAGATAGAATACTTCAATTTTCACAAAATTAACGACAGGACATTCTTGATACTTTTTCCATATTTCCCGAGGAAGCACGGTCTTGTGCTACATCCAAGTAGGTGATACAGAAAAATAAGCAATAGTAATTAATGTCCATGTAACTGACATACTGGCATGTGATCTATCATAATGGTTTATATGCGTGCTGCTGAAGTAGTATAATTTAGTGATGGGCGATTCTGAAAATTTTGAGAATCGATTAAAATCGATATCGTTTAAAACAACATCGATCATAATAAGAAGCGATTTCTCAGTTCTAAAATCGATATTAAAATCGATATTTCGATATTCAGATTCACACAGAGAAGATCCAAATTACTAATTCCAAAACTTAGGCAATCAGCAGGACCGTAATTACCGCCTCCCACCCCCCATGCCCATTTAGGGAGGCACAGAATTAAGCGATTGCATATTTTAGAGTCGGATTATAAGAATTATAAATTTTAAAATGATTGTCACTTACACAAAAACTTTGACAAATTTGAGAGACTCAACTAACAACAACACTGAGTAACTTGGCATTAAACCGATGATAAAGAGTGCCAAGAGCGTGTAACTAGGATGGGGAACAACGAGTACAGACAAAAAAACTTTTTTTTTTCTAGTGCCAACCAAATGTTACGCGAAATAGTTTGGAAGAACAAAAACTATGCCCCATACCGAAGGGGACAGGTCACTCTTGATGGAAGGGCGACCATAGCTCAAATGTATCTTTTGTCGAAGTTTCAAAATGAGGATTTACAATAAAATAGAACGAGAATTGGATATTTTAAAATTGCATGCATACTTTGAACGGCCCATTTAGTAAAGATTGGCGAGGAAGGGGGGAGCGAGGGATTAAAACGGACTTGAACGAACTTGAAAAAAAAGTAATAATAAACTAATAACCCAAATAACTGAGCTTCTAAACAAAAATATAGTGTTTAACTTAGTGTTGAATTCATGGGGTGGCCCGCGTGGAACATGCACTCTTTGAAACTATAAAAAGTGCCAAGAGCATGTAACTAGGTGAAGAGAGGGGTAGTAACAGAACAAAACGAGGAGATAAAAGCTTTATAACGATATGTTACTTGAGATGGTGTGGAAGAAACAAAAAATATGCCCCCACCCAGGGAGGCAATCGGCAAGGTAAATCCCAAACGGACAGAAGGGCGACCCCGGCCCAAATGCATATTTTGTTGAGGTTTCAAAATATGATTTATAATAAAATTGAACGAGGATTAGACTTTTTTAAAATCGCAGTCATAATTTCAACGCTCCTGTAAGTTAAGATTGGTGAGGAAGGGGGGGGGGGTTAAGACGGGCGAACATGAAAAAAAAAATAGTGGCACTCTGAGAGTGCCGACAGAAGTGAAACCTTGAACAATTATGTGTGTATTTTTTGAATCGTTAGGATATACAATTTTGAATCGTCAGAAAATACTTTTAAATGAATATAAAAGGTTCTATAATATTAAAGAACATATCAATATCTATAAAAAAAACCGCGCGATACCATATGTCCAGCTACTGTAGTTAATTCCCTATAACTACTTTTTTACATTTTAAAACGCGATAAATACAAGTACCAAAATTAGACCATACTATCGATACCTTAATCCTTATCCAAATGATTCATTTTGTATTAATGCCTGTTACAATATCTATAGATTACTTTTTGAATTATTCAAATCGGACATTCCATTCAAAAGATATTACGAATTTAAAGATGACAATCTAAAGAAATAATAGCGCTGCTGAGTTCTCGGTGGCCAAGAAGCTTAGGGATTACGTGTGCAATCAAAACTGGGGTTCGAACCCCAGTTTCGCTGATATGTATCAATGTTTCTTTTTTTTTCGAAGAAGTTTGAAAACTTAAAATTTTAACACATTATGGGTCCGTAACATAACCTGAAATGATGGGAGAAAATTTCTTATGCTAGATTTGTAATGTATGAAGCATAAGTTTTCAATAGACATATTGTATCAAGAAATGAGAAAAACCCCCTCTGCCCCCCCAAAAAAGATCCTATAGGGAAAACCGGGAAACTGGAATAGCAAAATGAATGGCGAGAAATGGTTAGCTATACTAGAATTATTCTCCCCACTGTAACTCCTATAGAAGCAGTTATAGCCTTTTAAAGATTGAAATGAAATGAAGAAATAAGCAAAATTATGTGAGTGATCGACAGGGGGGAGGAGTCCACAGCTCTGGGGGGTACCATGTAGTTTAAACTTTTAAGTTAAAAATGGTAGATAATTAAGTGAGCGAAATTTTAAGGTGTATTTTGGGGGAGGGTGCAAGCCCCTCCCTGAACATTTTTTTGTTTATTTTGAAGAAACAAAAAAATATGCCCCCCGGCGGGGCGCAGATAAGCCCCAAACGAGCGGAAGGGCTATCCTTTATTTATCTTTTGTCAAGGATTTAAAATGTGGATCTAAAATGAAATAGACCGAGAATTGGACATTTTAAAAACTGTATGCATATTTCGAACGGCCCTGTAAGTTAAATCTGACGCAGAAGTTGGGAGTTAGAAGAGACGAGCGTGAAAAATAAAACATAATAAAATAATTCTTCAAACAACTGGACTTCTAAACAGAAATATAACGATTTAACTAGTGTCGAATTAATGGGGTGGCCCGCAGGAGATACCCCCCCCCCCCTACAGAAGTTATGAGATTTTATGCTTTTTAATGCACAAATTGCGTTTCCCCCTCTCTTACAGAGCTGTAAAACATGATGCCTTCCTCCGGAGTCGCAGAAAAATGGCTGCATTCAACACTGATTTAACCTAGAAAGAAAAAAAAATCGAAATCAAATCTAAAGATCGAAATCGAATCTAAAGATCGACATCGAATCTAAAGATCGAAATCGAATTTAAAAATCGACATCGAATCTAAAGACCGATCTTACGGGCAGAATCGATTTTACATTTTTACTTTCTTTTGTAACTTTACAAGAAGAGAGTATTAGATTAGTGAAAAATTTCGACTTCCCGTTTTTGATGGATTTATATATTTCAGAAGGTCTTTAATAAGATTTTGTGGTTTTTAAGAAATATCTGTCTGTGTGTGTGTGTCTGTCACTCTGTGAGTCTGTATATGACAAACATTTCTGAATGTTCAATCTCAAGAACAAATGTACGGAATTGCACAAAACTTTAGATTTAGTTTGCCCTTGATATAAACTGAATGTAATTAATTTTTGGTGTATATAGCCTAACAGGTGGCGCTGCTATGCTGCGTTTTTTGCGATTTGCGCAACAGCTATATCTGAATAACGAATGCACGGATTTTCATCAAATTTCAGATCCAGTTAGTCCTTGACATAAATTGATGGTTTTTTGCATTTTAATGTATATCGCTTCTCAGATGGCGCTGCTATGCTGAATTTTTCACAATTTCCACTCAGCGCCATGTGAAAGGGGGGGGGGCGAAAGGAGGCGGTCGTTCCGAGCTCGGAAAATTAGGGGGCGCCAAATTTTTACTACTAACATCACTTCTAGCCTATCACAAGAAAAAGTTAATTAGGGGGGGGGGGCTAAATTGGAATTTTGAACCGGGCGCAGTTATTTTTTCGCACGCCCCTGTTTCCATTTTAGCTTTATCTCAAGAACTAATGCACGGACTTTCATAAAAATTTAGATTCAATTAGTCCTTCATATTATTTGATGCTAATTATATTTTGGTGGAAATCGCTTAAAAGATGGCGCTGCTATACTGTATTATTCATGATTAACGCAATAGCGCTATCTCAAGAACGAATTTTCATCAAGATTCAGATTCAGTAAATCCCCGACATATATTAATGTTATTTAGTTCTTGGTGTAAATTGCCTTACAGGTGTCGCTGATATGCTGCATTTTTTATTATTTCGCAATAGCTGTATCTCGCGCTTATATGGATTTTCATCAAAATTCAGATTCAGCTGGTACCTGATAAAAATTGATCCTGATCAATTTTTGGTGTACATTACTCAACAAAAAACGCTATTTTGCAGGGGGGGGGGGGGTTCTGAGGTTTCTTTAATTCATCTTAGAAACTAATACACTGAAAATTTGGAATTGGCACATCCGACTATTTTATCTTCGACTTTTGAAGGAAAATGAAGAGAAATCGATTAAAAATTTTAAAGTATCAATTAAATCGAGTTGGCCGTAGTATCGATTAAATCGATTTAAAAAATCGAAATCGCCCATCACTGGTATAATTATACCACATTTCGTCTTGTATTACCTGCTGTGCAGTCTCAGCATGCAACAAATAGATATGCCATTTTAATTCAATTTTTCCTAAGATATTTAATAATAGTTGGCGCTATCATTTCTGATTTTCCATTTGCTACTATGACATCGCTTATATATTTGCTGTTAGTCTTTTGCAATAGCTAATGTGTTCTTCCACCATATTTTAAATAACTGGCTTGCCAGACATCTTGTTAATTGTTCCTTTTTTTGTTTTTAAGCCCATCGAATTTCAAAATGTCGCATCTTTTAAAAAACAATCAATTAGAAAGATAAGTCTTAAAAAAGGTCGAATTTATATTTCAAAGGCTCACTGTGAAGACTCATACACTTCAAAATATGAGAAATACTGTCCATTTGTCAATAGCATCACGAAAAATATTCACACAGTGCATACATTTAATTCGCAAAATAACTTACAAATTTCGAGAAAAGTAGTCATACAGTACTGAAAATATTTTTCATCATAGAAATAAAGGAAAGTTCAACGACCTAGAAGTAGGCCTTACCATATTCAGAACTTGAGACCAATTAGTGTGTGAGTTATTGCCACCATACGCAACTTTTCTCCCCTTAAACGTTTGAAAATCTTTAAAAATAGAAAACGCCCTATTGTACACTTGGCAATTATTTAAATTCACATATTTTAAACTCATCATTTTCCTAAATTTTATTATGAAATATGTTTGAGTATATTACATAATAAAAAAATCTGTGTATTTTTATACATTACAGTTATTCCTGATTTTTTCTACACAAAAATAGAATAATAATACAAAGTTTGAATTCATCTAGTATTGTTATAGTAAATTTTTAAAGCTAAATTCTTTATATTCAGAACTATAAAAATGTGTAAATCCTATTAATATTCCTTGAGATTGAGATGAATTTTTGTTAATCCAAATGGATAATAAAACAGATATTTTAACTATCGTAAAATATATTGTATTATTTAACTTAATAGTTTATATCGATATTACAAAATGCATTTTTATTATTTCAAATAAGCTTGAAAAATGAAGTTTATAATTCATGAGAGAACCGATTAACTTAAAAATGTAACACTTAAAACGAGAAGTACTTTTTAATTTTATAAAACAACATTTAACACCAGGATTTTCAACTCTCAGTGAATGAATATATTTCATAAAATGTTGTAAAAGTGTATTTTAATTATGTGCTAACTTAGGAATCTTACATAAGTATAATGTTTTTATATTTTTTTACAGATGTAAGATGATTTTTTTTGTATACAACTGCAGATGTATGAAACTTAAAACAATATTTTGTTTTCTTGTTAAGATTTCAGAGTAAGAAAAATTTTAAAAACTGCAATTTACGTTTTTCAGAACATTATACCTATTTTGTCATATTTAAAATGTTCACAAATATTTCCAGAATGAAAAGCATGGCATTTGCTTATCATACGTGTTATGGACAATATCGGAAAATTAGCATCGCAATATATCAACAAGGTACTATTGCAATTATTCGGTTTGTCACAATTTTTACAATATTTGGCAAATGTGAAAAATGAGAGAAAAATAAATTTCGAAAGATAAATTTAAACTTTTAAAAATATACAAAAGATTTACTCCAGAAAACTAACTACCTCGATAGTTAGATTCTTTCAAAATAACTGAATCTATTAAATATCATACTGTATACGATATATACACTATATACATTGTAACTTCTGTTATTTAAATAACATATCATTAGAAGAAACTTCGCGACAAAAAGATTGGCGAAGTATATTAACACATCTTCACTCTGCAAATGTAATGGGTCGGACAACAAAAAATTGGATAAAAAATGAAAAAAAGACCATTCTTAGCATTTAATATCTTAAAATGAAACTTATTTCAAGACATTTTTATTGGAATGAAAGTTATAGGATTGTTATTTTATTTTTATTCATTTAAGAAACTACAGGATGTAGAATTATCATTTATATTGGACTCGGAACTATCAGATGTTTGTCGAGCAGAAAATTGGCATAACGGATTACGCGCATGTATACAAAATAAATTTGCAACTAGAAGGAAAATTTCTGTGCCTACTAATACAACAAGCTTCACTAATTATCATAAATATATTGGTTTTAAAGTATTTTCAGATTTTTAATACTTTATTCTATTTAGCTAATGTAAAAAAAAAATCGATTATATAATGACAATTTTTTTTTGAACAGTAAAAATAATATTTTGAGTTCAATACAAGTAAACATGAAACATGTGTTTTAGAAATTTAGCGAAAACCTATTTAGTAATTTTTTCAAATATTGTGCGTATTATGTCGGAAAACGACATTTGGCGAAAAATGACTTCAAAATTTCGGATACTCCGATTGCGCTATTGAGCAAGTGTAAATTTAAAAGTCATAGCTTCTGTGATAATGGGAATTTCAAAGAAACAATTTTATCAAATTTTTAAGAAACGATAAGAATTCAATATCTTAAAAAATTGAATTAAAAAAATAAAAATAAAAAGTCCTGAAATCCTTTAAAAATTGTCTGAATAGGCGTTATGTTCACTACAATGCTAAGAATGAGGACAACGATGGTATGCAAAATATCAAAACTATCTACATTACAAGATTGCCGTTTTAAACAAGTAGTTAATACATTAGTTAGTACAGTAGTTAAATACATTTACAGTAGTTAAATACAGTAGTTAAATACGGTAATTAAATACATTTAATGTAAACTGGTGCAGAATTCCTATAGGCATTCTGCACCAGTTTACATTAAATGTATTTTTAAAAAGATACGCAACAAAAGGAAGATCAAGGGTTGTCTTCAATTAATTTAATAAAGCAATTTTTTCTTCAGTTGCGTTTTCCCAGAGATCGTATTCCGACATTTCAGTAGAAATCTCATTAGATGCGTTATAGGTATTTTTAGAGATTATCGTAAAAAATTCAAAATAATTATAAATTATATATATATGTTTATAATATTTAAAATATTACAAATTTTGGTTTAAATTTTCTTTCAATGTTAATTGTTCATATTGATTTTATGAATGTCTAGTGATTGAATGCTTTTTTTATGTATTGTTTTTGCATTTTATCTTTGTTGGGTTCAAAATTAAGATAATTAACAAGTTTAAAGTAATAAATGATAAAAAAAATCTCTATTGATATATGTTTCCATTTTCACTATATGTTTCCATTTCCACAAACAAATGCTATCGAAAGAGATGACACTTTTTGTTCAATATATGTATACATATATATATATATTAAGAAATGTTTAAAAATCGATTAAAATTTATGGTTAACAGATACTTCTACAAGCTTAATTCAAATTCTATAACTTTAAGGTAAATTATGAAATGATGAATGTATAGGGGGAAACACTGTATTACGTGTTCAAAATTACGATGTCATTAAGAAAGTTAAAATCATGACTTCGTTAAAGAAAATCGATTCAGAAATTAACATAGTAAATTATTTACATAGAGAAAAAAAGTTCCTAGATACTGTCAAAACCAAATCTTAGTGTTATTATAATGTTTTCAGGGGATTTATATGTATTTATTTTTATCTTTCAATATAAGACATGCGTACATAATTTCATATAACTCTAATCAAAAATTCATTAGAATATTTTTTTTCTTTTTGTATCACAGAAAAATATAAAACGATAGAATTAGGAAACCGATTATTTTTTGAAATATTTATGAATATACAACACAATTACAAATAACATACATAACAAGTATTATCCCATTTTGTTTAAATGCAGTAAATCTACATATACACATGCAATAAAATGCACATAAATACTGTACTAAAATAGTGTGCGTCAAAAGTTTAAGCACATGCATAAAATATCGATTTTTAATGAATTATAAAAAGTTAGAATTAATAACGTTTTTTTTTATTTACATATTTCACAATATTATTTAAATAAACCATATCAAAAGTAGAAAAAAATAAAATACATAATTTTAAATAATACAATTAAAAAAAGTTATATAAAACCTATTTCAAAAGTTGATGCACAATGTCAAAACCAACCATATTTATAATTTTTACAGAATTTTTACTAAAATTTTTTTCCCATGTTTTCGGATTAGTTCAAATAAACGTGCTTATTAGATTAGATTATTATTAGATTTTGTGGGGTTTCTGGTGGCAAAGAATACCATGCTTTCGCAATAGCCTGTTGGAGTTCTTCAATAGAGTCATACTGCTTTCCATTGCCTAAACTTGGCTGGTTAAATTATTCCAGACATTGTCAATCGGATTTAAGTCTGGGCTTAAACCCGTTTATGAAATGAGGTAGATTTGTGAATATATATATCTGTCATTCCTTAAGTCTTGTCTCAAATCAAAAAGAGCTACATTCTAACACATTTCTGAATTAAGTCCTTTTCGGAAATGCATAAGATTGACATGCATTCACATTCAGAAAATATGTAATCGAATGGCGTTAACCATTTTTTGATAAAAACGACGTATATTTGAGAAAATATTATCAAACGACGTTTTGAATCGAATTTCCGATTCGGACTTCACAGAAAAGAAACTCTGGACGTCGTGACAAGAATAGCTTAAATGTCGACAGGTAATTAATTTCTCAAAAATTAACAACGATGTTCAATTCCAAATCCCTTCAAAAATCAGACTTTTGAATGCCTTTACAATTATAAGTCAGTGAGAAAATGTTTCAATGTTTCGCATTGTTGATCAGTAAATTTGAAGCCAGCTTAAAATATATTTCCAGAGATTGCATTAACAGAAGTTCACTATCGCTGTTACATTTTTACCAAGTATATTGCTTGCTCTTCATAGCCGGAGAACATTTATCTTCAGCTCCGATGTAGCTCGATTATGTAAAAGAAAAAAAATGCAAGACTGATCTTATCACGGCACGAGTCTGCAGAAAAAAAATAGTAAAAAATAAGCAGACACCATGTCTACTGCATAGTCTCTACTGTGGACATGTTACATTTCTGTATTGATGTTATAAGTGTTGATTTTTGGCACATATTTATACTTATAGACAGTGATATACGTAAGGTGAAATATATGATGCCACAGTGACATATGTTTGTTATCGACCAAAGCCGATTTTAAGATTAATTGGATTAGCATGGGCCGAACTATTTTATTGTATCGCCAACCGGATAAAATAGTTTTTCTTAAGCCAAATTTATTTATCCAAAAGCCAAACGGATAAACTAGTTTTTCCTACGTAAGAGGGTACTCCTTCATTTTTCCCTTCATACGTAACAATTAAGCCCCCCAAACTAAGCCCCCAAAGAAAATTTGAAGCAAATTGAATATTTCTATCAAGAGTTATCGCGTTACGTACATACATACATGCGTACATTCATATATACAGAACCTGTGAGTCTATCATTTGTTAGTCTTTGACGCATGTGAGCTGAAAACATGAAAAACTTCATTGGCCTAGGATAAAGCCATATAGCACAAAAGCTCCTCAATACCTCCCGAGGAGTTCCAAGTCATCCCATACTAAAATGACAAGATCCGGACGTCCTGATGAACAGTCTTTTACGATGGCCTCAGGAGTGAGCTCCCAGAAACGTCCCACGGAGCAACTTCCCTGGGACGCTACTCCTGAGTAATTACCTGGGAGATCATTCCTGGGGAAGTACCCGTTCAGTCTTTCCTGGGGAAGTGCCGAGGAAGTCATGTGCTGGCGCCCTCTCGTGAGTGATTCTGGAGTACAATACTCCATTTTTTTAAATTAAAATATTGAATTCAATTTGATCGTTATAAATTAATTTTATTAAGTTAATTTTATTTTAGCAATTATTCGATTTCTTATTTTTTAGATAATTGTTGTTAAATTGTAATTATTTTTAATTATTGCTATAACTTTTAATTTTTTTCATTAAATTAAAAATTTTAAATTATTGTTTCAGTTAATTCCTATTTTTATATACTAATTACTATTATGTATCTTTTAAACCAAATTTTCTTCATTTATTAATATTTTGTTAATTATTAATAAGTAACCTATTGCATTTTGCTTTTTTATCATTATTACTTTTTTATTAATTAAGAAATTAATTTAACTTTTTTAAATTAAATAAATAGTAAGTTTCTAAATTAATAAACTAAAATCTCTAAAAAGAGGACAATTCTGGATCATATATTTTTTCAAATATTTAGAGGTAAAGGTATTAAAGCAAAGAAAAAAAAGAGATTCTTAAAGTAGGTTTGTTCATAAGTACCCGTTTAAAACTTTGTTATGAAAATTATCTAAATCGAGTCCTGATGCATCTTAATATCAGACGTTAAATGTATATATATATATATATATATATAATTAGCTAAAATACTTACTAAGCACTATTAAAAAAGTGTCGCGACGAAACTAGACATTTTTATCACAGCACATAACACCAATTCAATGATAGAACAGTTCCCTTTAAAATGGTTCCTTTGGATTTAAATTATATAAATACTGAGCCGCACCTCTCCCCCTCCAAATGCATGCCAATAAGTGGTTTGTTTAAAAAGATTTTCTGTTTAAAAAATATACATTCCTATAAAATCAGTTAAAAATTATAAATTCATGCAAATTTAAGGTTATTATCAATTACCTAGCCAATGTAATTTATATATGTGTTGAGGATAAGAAAAGCATACATTTAAGTGTCATTTTTGATCTGCGCTCCAACTTATAACGGCCCATGGGGCTCAAGCCCACAGAATAATTTGATATCGCTATTTACCCATTATTGATTGAGCCCACCCAATATTTATGTATTTGTGCAAAATTTTTTGAGCACACTTAATATTTTTCAAAATTTGGCGCCACTGCTTCTAATGGTTTAACCTATTTTCTTTTATTTATCATTAAATAATTTTTTTAATGTAAGTTGGACTTATTAACAAATTATTTTTTCTAATATCTTTTATAGATTATCAAACATAATATCATTATTATTATTTTAATTCTAAAAGTTAAAATGAAGTCTTTATTTTGAAAACTTCAGAAATATGAATATTTTTTGGTTCTGAAATTACAGATAAATATTTATCTGTATTTCCTTAATAACAAAAATTTTACCACAGTTTTCAAAAGAAAAAATATATTGCATTACTTAAAACCGTCATTTAAAAAACCGATTTTATATTATATTTCTTCGAATATCTATAAATCATAGAATTTCTTTTTTTACCATGCATATATTCTTATTTAGATGACAATGAGAATATTATAACGTAACTGCAAACAATGCTCTCCAGCAGGAGTCACCGTCCCAGCCTTCCATCAATTACAAGATTACTATTATAGACTCACAATAAGCTTACCCGCCCCCCAACAAGTTTTGCCAGCTAAGAATGTTGTTGCACATTTCGCGGGAATCACTCAAGGAGAGAGAGAGAAAAAAAAGAGTGTAATTCCAAGAATTGGAAAGCAGACTATTTGTGAGTTAGTAAGAAAAGGTGTTATAAATAAATTTGTTAGTATGAGTAATAGAATATATATATATATATATATATATACAGGGTGTCCCTAAACAAATGGTATATACGCTAGGGGGTGATAGAACACATCAAGACGAGTAATAGTAAATAGGAAACCAAGGGCCCCAAACGTTTTCCAAAGGAGATAGCCGCCATTAAAGTTTGGAGTCCAAAATTTCAAATGCACATAAAAAACGGAAAAATATGTTGATTGATTTGCGGTTTTCACTAAAATGATTTTTAATGTCGATATTTTCTTAAAAATAAATTATAAAGATAAATTTCAAAAAATGCCGATAGAGAGCGCTTTAGACTTTGAAGTAATGAAAAACTATTTTATGCCGTGATTTTTTGCATCTCATTAAATGGTTTCGTAAGCTTAGACTTAAACTTAAATTTTGAGCTCAAAATCTGAATAGTTGGAAGCGGTTAAATAGCACAAACTTAACTGTGTTCAAAGGGTTTAAATTTCAAATGATTATAAAAAACGGAAAAATTGGTCGATTGATTTGCGGTTTTCTCTAAAACTATTCTTTATGTCGGTATTTTATTGAAAATGAATTATAAAGATAAATTTAAAAAATGCCGATAGAGGGCGCTTTAGATTTTGTTTTAACGAAATAATCCATCCTAATACTATTTTTTGCCGTTATTTTTTGCATCTCATTAAATGATTTTGGTGGAATAGATTTAAACTTAAATTTTGAGCTCAAAATCTGAATAGTTGGAAGTGGTTAAGTAGCACAAACTGAAATGTGTTCAGAGGGTTTACATTTTAAACAAAACGGAAAACTATAAAAAAAAAACCTCGGAAAAATTAGTCGATTCATTTGCGGTTTTTGCTAAAACTACTCTTTAAATCAGTGTTTTCTTGAAAATAAATTTTAAAGATAGATTTCACAAAATGCCGATAGAGGGCGCCTTAGACATTGTAGTAGCGTACAACTATTTTTAAACGTTATTTTTTTAATCTCATTAAATGCTTTCAAATGCTTAGATTTAAATTTTGAGATCAAATTCTGAGTCGTTGCGAATGTTTAAGTAGTGCAAAAGTGAACTGTGTTCGAGGGGGGGGTGTTAAATTTCATCTCCTGAACACACTTGAGTTTGCGTTTCTTAACCTCTCCCAACGATTCAGAATTTGAGTTCAAACTTTAAGTTTAAATCTAAGATTTCGAAAACATTTAACAAGTTTTGGAAAACATTTAATTAGATACAAAATATAACAGTTAAAATTTGTTGCTAGTTACTTTGAAGTTTAAGGCATCCTCTAACGGAATTTTTTGAAATTTATCTTTAAAATTTATTTTCAAGAAGATACTGACTTAAAGAATAGTTTTATTTTAAACCACAAACGAATCGACCAATTTTTCCGTTTTTTATTATCATTGTAAATTTGAACCCTCTGAACACAGTTCAGTTTGTGCTACTTAACCACTCCCAACTATTCAGATTTTGAGCTCAGAATTTAAGTCAATCTAACTTTACAAAAACATTTAATCAGATGCAAAAAAATAACGTAATTGTTTGTTACTCCAAAGTTTAAAGCGCCTTCTATCGGCATTTTTTGAAATTTATCTTTATAACACATTTTCAATATAATACCGTCATAACGAATAGTTTTAGCGAAAATTGCAAATCAATCGACCAATTTTTCCGTTTTTTTATAATCATTTGAAATTTAAACCCTCTGAACACAGTTAAATTTGTTCTATTTAACCGCTTCTAACTATTCAGATTTTGAGCTCAAAATTTAAGTTTAAGTCTAAGCTTACGAAACCATTTGATGAGATGCGAAAAATCACGGCAAAAAATAGTTGTTCATTACTCCAAATTTTAAAGCGCCCTCTATCGGCATTTTTTGAAATTTATCTTTATAATTCAATTTCAATAAAATACCGACATAAAGAATAGTTTTAGCGAAAACCGCAAATCAATCGACCAATTTTTCCGTTTTTTATAATCATTTGAAATTTGAAACCTCTGAACACAGTTAAATTTGTGCTACTTAACCGCTTCCAACTATTCAGATTTTGAGCTCAAAATTTAAGTTTAAGTCTAAGCTTACGAAACCATTTAATGAGATGCAAAAAATCACGGCAAAAATAGTTTTTCATTACTTCAAAGTCTAAAGCGCCCTCTATCAGTATTTTTCGAAATTTATCTTTATAATTTATTTTCAAGAAAATACCAACAGAAAGAATAATTATAGTGAAAATCGCAAATCAATCGACCAATTTTTCCGTTTTTTAAGTGTATTTGAAATTTTGGACCCCAAACTTTAATGGCGGCTTTCTCCTTTGGAAAACGTTTGGGACCGTTTGTTTCCTCTTTACTATTACTCGTCTTGATGTGTTCTATCACCCCCTAGCGTATATACCATTTGTTTAGGGACATCCTGTATATTAGTTTTGGATTTCTATGATTGTTGATAAAAACATCTTATATTTTAAATAAAGATATCAGTTCTTTTAGGCTTTTAAAATTGCCTAAAATCTTAGTACTAAAAATACATTTCAAGGCATCAACAAATGTATTTCCCATCTCTGATTAAATGAAAAATTGTATTTTTTATGCAAGTAAAGATTTCATACAATTTTTAAAGACTATTTAATTGAGATTTAACTAAAAAGTAGTTTTATTAATAACAATAAGAAAATAAAATGATTTTGTTAACAGATTAAATTTTTATTAATAGTTTCTATTTTATGTAACTCAGGCAGTGTTTCAGTGTAATGATAGAATTTTACAAATGATTTTCACACCAAATTCTGATAAAACAAAAATATACAAATTTGTACAATGGTGTGCTATTGATGAAAATACAGAATTTTAATATTTTTACAATGTTATAAAATAATACAGTGGTTTTACAGTATTTTTTAATCCCGCAACAAGTGGTAAATTTCCAAACATCTGTAACTCGTACCATCGTATAAGAATTTCATAAGTAACGAATTTATTTATTAGTTAATAAATACTAACCAAAATTTACCTAATGACTTCAAAACGGGTTTGTTGATTGGTTTTATTTATGACGGGCAATTATCAACATGAGGGACATATCAAGGGAGGGGGGGGATATCTAGGGAGAGATGTATTGGATTTTTTTCAATATTTTAAACTAATTGTTTTTTAAATCGATGTTTGATTTTAATCTGTAAGTCCCCCATCTTTTAAATTTTCGGCTTTTATTTCACATGCATTTTTTTTCCTTTTATGAGAATTTTTTTTAAATTTGAAACCTGTTTCGAAAATGAAAGTTTTCTCATTCAAAATACTCGCAAACAAAATCAAAAATAAATAAAGAAATAATGTGCTTCGTACAGATGTACAGATAAATCTTAAGTATTCTATTCAAAAAAATCATTTGAAAATATTTATTTATTAATATATATATACATATATTTATTTGAAAATATACATTACCAAAAGACATATCTCTATAAATCACTTTCTGAGGATTAGAGGTATTAAACGCGTATTTTAGTAATCGCTTAATGGTATAAGGGTGAATAATGGATATTTTGGATTCTGAAAACCATTAAGGTAGATGATTTCTTTTAAAATTTAATTATTAAATCTTTTAAATATTACAGTCATTTTTAATAATTATTTCCGAAATAAAAAAAATTATCTATAATATGTAAACCACTTAGATAATAAGCACGTTTGCCCGAAAAAAGTGATATGTTAAATAATTTTAGCTTACGCCAATATTAAATCATATAAAAATGAACAGTTAAAATTATATTTGCGAGAGTGTTCTATACTACTACAAACTAAGGTGTCCATATAATATTTTTTCTATAAAAATCATGTTTAACGATAAAAATACAGTAATAATTAGAATAACATCATATCTTAACCTTTAGGACGTCAACAAACATATTAGTGAGGACATTTTAAGAAAATTAAAATTATAATACGAAAGAACAAAAAAAGTTATCAAACACAAAACCAAATAAATATAAATTACTATTAAAACAATTCTCACGTTTGTACTAGCAATGAAATACGTGATTATGTTCTTGTATTTGGAAATGTGACAGGGAGGAAAAAAATACCTTCCACTACTTTTTGAATAAAAAAAGAAGCTATTAGATTTGAGAGTAAAAAAATAAAAATGAGAAATCGATCGATGCTTTCAGGAAAATCAAACTTTCGGTTTCCGCTACAATTTATAAACAAAATAAACAATACTGTTTAATGCTCTGCTGAAAATAGAGAATAGTCCATAAATATATTTGCTAACATTTTTTTCCTTGTCTGCATCATTTAAGATATTGAATCTTCCAATTCAAAATACGGGATGTGTTTTACTTTCTATAGAGAAACAAACGTCTTCTGTTTTATAAAAATGATTCGTACGCTATAAAACTGCTTTCTCTTCAAAGAAACATTTACTGAAGTAAAAATGTATAATTTCATGCATAACAAATGTTGTACAATGATTTCTCTTCAAAGAAACATTTACTGAAGTAAAAACTTATAATTGCATGCATAACGAATGATGTATACAATTTCTTAAAATGTTTTGAGAATCTTTATATAAAATTCTGCATTTTTTAAAATGATTTTTGTTTAAAAGAAATATACATAAATGTAAAGTTTTTGATTCAGTATATTTCTGAAAAAAAATCTTTATTTTGAATATTAAAAGTTAACTATGATAAGCTTTGAAATGACTGAAATTTAGTAAATTTTCTTATATATTAATTGAGTTAAAACCATCTTTAGTTAAAGTATTTTTATAAGTAGCACACAGTCGCACATACAACGAAGCATGTCGCAAACGTGCACACATATATATTCATAGTGTACTCATGCAAAGTGATTATTATTAAACGAAAGATGTATTTTAAGTGTGATTCATAAAGATTAAATCAATAAACTATTTCGTTAAATATTGTAATTAGACTTATGCAACATTTGTTTGATAATTTTGAAATTTTATGGAAGGGGGCTATTTGAAAAAAGACTAAACTAAATTTTAATATGGCCCCATTGTGTCAAATTTTCACACCCATTTATGACATAAGCATAAAATATTCTACCTTAATATCGGCAAAACTTACAGAAATAAAAAATACGTGTGTCACTCAGGGACTGCCGATGTAAAGCTATTGCATAGCATTTTTATCAACTTATGCAATTATAATCATTTATTTATTTTTATTTATGCAGTTTTTTGTCTTTGATATTAATTCAAGTTTTTTTCTTTTTCTTTGATATTAATTCAAGTTACACTTTTTGAGTGTGATGACCGATAAGAAAAAAGTGGCCCACTGGGAACTCCCATCCTGAAAGAGACCGGCCTTCGATCGAGCAAGGCGGCCCTCTCACCCATTTAAAGTTTGGGAATAGGTTGAGGTCGTTTTGGCCCCAAGGTCTCTAATCCTTCGCTTTACCGGATAAGAATGAATCAGTCGAGCGCCAGCTATCCTGAGGGAAACTTCGGAGGGAACCAGCTACTAGATGGTTCGATTAATCTTCCGCCCTTAGACCCGGATTTGACGATCGATTTTCAAGTCAGAACCGCTGGTGACCTCCACATTTAAAAAATATTACCCCAAGGCAAAGAGGAGGCAGCACACTGGAGGTGCATGAAAAAGCAGACACAGAGACCAACGATGTGTCACATGATGGCTGTAGAAAATAATTTAAAAACATACCCCCCAGGGGAGGGGACAGAGTGGACGGTGAAGCACCATACATGTATAACAGGAATGAGCAGCTGTCGACCTTTTCAACAATGTGTCACACATCTCATGTGGGAAATAATTTTAAAATGTGCCCCCCTGAGGGGGCAGATTTTAAAATTAAGCACCAAACATGGGGTAACGCACCAAACATGTATAATTGGGATGAGCACTTGAAGACCTTTACAAATCATGTGTCACACTACTGGTGTTATAAAGAAATTAAAATTGTGTCCCCTGGCGGGCAGGGTGGGAGTGACATACTAGCCATGCATAATAGGAATAAGCAGTTGAAGATCTTTCAATTGATATGTCACAGGACTGGTGTAATAAAGAATTTAATAATGTGTCCCCCTGGGGGGGAGAGTGGGGGATGACATACTAGACATGCATAATAGGAATAAGCAGTTGGAGACCTTTCAATTAATGTGTCACACGACTGGTGTAGTAAAGAAATTAAAACTTTTTTTTTCTTTTATTGAATAAATGAGAAATCTGCCGAAGTCTGCCGAACTGAAATGCCGTTAACCGGAAAGTTAGGTTTTTTTTTCTCGTTACGGAATTTCTAGACTCGGTCGCCGCGCTCAAAGCCTGCGATAAAAGTTATGCAATAGCTTAAAAACTCATAGAGATATAAAAAGGTATATCCCATTAATCATAGCATAATAAGCTACACGCTCCATGTTTAAAATAATAGGCGTTCTAATAAGACTCACTATGAAAATACAATGTAGTGTGTTTTTGGATCCTGATCATGAAGTACCATTGAGATAATCGGAGAAGTTTGCGCCAGCACTACTAATTTTCAAATGCGCTTTGCTCAAAAAAAAAAAAAAAAAAGGTTTAAAAAATGAAACTAACCCCCATTATTGCAGAACATGCTAGTCCACAAAATTTTTTTGCATTTTTACACACATTTTAACATATAACATTTTAAAAAAATTATTAATATATTTTTATATTTACATCTACAACTAAATTCCAGAATAATGCCCAAAGTTACTTTTAACAAAGAAAATATAATTAAAATCGAAGATGAGCTTCTTGAGTTATATTAAAAATAATGCTAGCAACTTGCTAAAGTATTTGCAACTTTCTCGGTTTCTTCTGTAAATTCATTTATAAATTCATAACATTTTCATTTGGGAAGGATGCGCAGTTTGCCAAAATAAGAGAATTCTCTTTACATACTTCTTCCCTATAGGTTTGTTTCGTATTTCCGAATATTATGTTATTTTGAAAAAAAGTGCAGCCCTCACGTGTAATAGCTCCAAAACCTGACAAACAAAATCGTAAGTTAACCGTCCATGCTTATCATGATTTTCTGGCACAAAAAGATATCAAAAGATCTTTTGGGGAGTAAGGGTTGTCATTTGATAACATTTTCTTCTTGACTACTCAATTTTTATGAAAATTTTTTTCATTATATGTTTTATCTTATTCTTGTTTAATCTGTTTTTTTTTCTTATGAAATTAAAAGTTATTACTAATAAATATATAATAAAATCATTTTATGCCGAAATATGTAATAGCCCAATATTCACCATTTATACTTTCCTTTTGAATGCATATATAATTCCTTGCTAGAGGAACCATATTCGAGTTAAGATCTTATTTTTGTAGTAAAAATTGAGAGAATGCTCTCTATTTGTATAGTTTATAAGAAGTTTTGTTCACACTTGTGCAAGTGAGAAGAGCAAGAAGTCAATATTGCTGTTCGATATATTTGGTAATATTGTGTATGTATGTAGCTGTATCTATTGTATCTATACTAAAATATTTTTAAATAATTAAGTATTTCTTTAAATATTTATTTGATATAACGTTATTTCTTGTATAATAGCGAATTCTTATGACGTTTTCTCGTCATATAAATCAGTAAAGTATGCTAATAAAAAATACAGCTATATCTGTATATCATTCCAAACGCATAAAAAGACAAACTAGTCGTTGAGGGCCACCGTAATACTTACCCATCATGGATATGCATAATATAATATATGGAAATAAAACATGTGAAAAATATTTATACAATGCATCGCAATTCCAAAACAAAATTTAAACGTATATTTAAATATTTTAATATACATAGTAAAGCTCTATTAATGAATTAATGATGAACTATTTTCGACAAATTTTATAAAATGCCTAACTACTCAAGTAGCACCAAGCTGCGTCAAAGAAACATCCTCATAACTCCAAAAATAATAATCATACCAACTAACAGTTTACTGCGTTGGATTAAGTGTCTCAATTCTAATTAAAATATATCTCTGAATTGAAATTTGAATGAAATACAGGGTCATGAAAAATCGAATAATGTGGAAAACAGGATTACATATATCTAAGGAACTAACAACCCGATCGACTTTGTTTTTTATGCAAAATCTGTGTTATTTTATTTCCTTTTACGTTCATACCTTAAAATAAAAAAAAATCGAAAACATTTATATACCTTTCATCAGAACGAATTATTCGAGAGTCCGAAAAAATAGTTCCGGATAATCGAGGTTATTGATATTAAATAGGCTTAGTCCCATTCTTACATATTATGTACATACAAAATTTCAAGTCTCTTTCTCCTTTTGTTCGTGAAATAGAGCGGTTACAGACACACAGACAGACGGACGGCAATTGTTTTTTCTAAAAATAGGTTTTTCGGAATCTACACTATCTTAAACGTGTAAATCCGTCAAAAAAAATTTCGATTTTCAAAACTATTGCAAGATATACCCTATACTACATATGATGTGTAAGTAAAAAATTGTAAAAAAAATAAAATAATAACAATTAAAAAAGAATAGATACTGAGAACGATATTATTAAGTGAGAGGGTGTCGAGGAACCATAATTTAGCTATCGAAAGGTTAGAGAATGGTCCGAAATCGTCAAAATTTGATAAACTTATATATTTACAGCTCCTATTCAGTTCCTGAACATTCGACTACGTCATCGACTTTACATTATTATTACTCTTAAGGTTGCGCATTTCGTTAAAAAATCAGAATATTTACAAATGCGAATAGAGAAGTGTTATCTACCTACAAAGAAGTGTTTTCTACGGAAACATTCACTAATTTTGGCAAAATGCGCACCGTATCCAAGTAGTTCATTTAAGTTTAACCTAGTACAAAAACTAAAAAATCGGTCCGAGACTGGCGCTGAACATAATAAATTTGAGATCATCTCAGTAAAACGCGGTCCAATTAATTACTAGAAAAGGCGATCTTATACATCGATGTGGTTAAAAAAATTGTACCAGAAGTTCTGACCAAAAATACTTATTTCATTTACTTCTTTTTTAAATTTTGCATGTTTAAAATATTCTTTTTTAAAAAGGGACTTCGGCTATGATCCTATTTTTTAATGAATTGCTCGTTGTTTCTAAATTTCTCAGTTATCAATTACGCCATTATTTCATACCCCATGTTTTCAACAGTTTGAAAATGCTACACAGTAAAATTGTCTAAGACAGATACGCCAATACAGGCATTTTTTTCGATTTTCAAAACGATTGCAAGATATACCCTATACTACGTATGATGTGTAAGTAAAAAAATGTAAAAAAAAATCACACGGCCGTTGTCTGAAAATCAAAGACCAAGATCCTTGATTTTTTGTGATGTATTAGAATCCTTAACAAAAAGAAAAAATCCTTGCCCAGTTTGACTCGAAAAGTTTAATATTTATACACGGATGACTCGAGATTTTGAAAAAAAATAGAGAATTTGCCAATCCGACAAAAGTAAAGACAAGGATTGCCTGATAGTCAATCTATTTTCCCTTCAATATACGTATCTGGTGTTGGAAATATCTTTTGCTTTCCCTACTTTTACATAAAAAACTACATCTTTTTTTTATAATACAAAATTTCTTTCTTCGTTAGCCCCTGTTTAAATTTTCTTTATTACCATTCGTCCGTAACAGAAAAGTGCCCAAATACAATTAGATTCGGGACTAAAATCCTTAAATATTTGTTAACAAAAGTTTTAGAATAATACTACTATTGTAAAAATCCGGAAAATTCAGTTGAGGCTAATAGAACGTAAAATAAAGCAGTTTGTCATGTAGTTATTTAAATATTCGGAAAAGCATTTAAACTATAACGAAAAACGTGTGTGATGCAATAAGACAAATCAAAGCTAAAATTACCACTTATTAGCAAATTAAAAGTGGTAAAATGCACTCGGCCTTTCGAAAGAGCTGTATTTCTTCTTTAGATTCAATGAAAATGATCTCTATCTATCATTCAGCTTTCAGAGTGGTAGCAAGTATTATTTATGGTTAAAAAAAAAGACGAGAAAGCTTTTCGTAACAGATTAAACATTTCTAAATTTTGTGCTTCATAAATATGGGTTTTTAGCTCACAGGCTATCATAGCCTGAGAGCTTATGTGCCCGTCCGTTCTGTATGTATGTTCGTATGTACGTAACGCGATAACTCATGATAAAAATATCCGATCCACTTGAAATTTTGTATGTAGGTATATCCTGACAAGGCGCTTCCCTGATTAGTTTTTGGAGTTCATTCGATATGTATAAGAGGGGGAACGGGGGGCTCATGCCCCCCGTTAGTTGATATAGATGGGATTTTCATGCAGAATTAAGTTTTCAAAATTTAGATTAGGATCATTCTGATGAGGCGATTCCGTGACTGTTATTAGGTGTTCATTGATTAAGTATTAATAGGGGGAACAGGGGTTCTAATGCCCCCCCCCGTTAGTTGATATAAATGGGATTTTCATGCAGAATTAAGTTTTCAAAATTTAGATTAGGATCATTCTGATGAGGCGATTCCGTGACTGTTATTAGGTGTTCATTGAATAAATATAAATAGGGGGAACAGGGGTTCTAATGCCCCCCCCCGTTAGTTGATATAAATGGGATTTTCATGCAGAATTAAGTTTTCGTTCAAAATTTAGATTAGGATCATTCTGATGAGGCGATTCAGTGACTGTTATTAGTTGTTCATTGAATAAGTATAAATAGGGGGAACAGGGGTTCTAATGCCCCCCCCCCGTTAGTTGATATAAATGGGATTTTAATGCAGAATTAAGTTTTCGTTCAAAATTTAGATTAGGATCATTCTGATGAGGCGATTCCATGACTGTTATTAGGTGTTCATTGAATAAGTATAAATAGGGGGAACAGGGGTTCTAATGCCCCCCCCGTTAGTTGATATAAATGGAATTTTCATGCAGAATTAAGTTTTCGTTCAAAATTTAGATTAGGATCATTCTGATGAGGCGATTCCGTGACTGTTATTAGGTGTTCATTGAATAAGTATAAATAGGGGGAACAGGGGCTCTAATGCCCCCCCCGGTTAGTTGATATAAATGGGATTTTCATGCAGAATTAATTTTCGTTCAAAATTTAGATTAGGATCATTCTGATGAGGCGATTCCGTGACTGTTATTAGGTGTTCATTGAATAAGTATAAATAAGGGGAACAGGGGTTCTAATGTCCCCCCCCCCTTAATTTATATAAATGGGTTTTTCAAGCAGAATTTTCAGGTTTCGTTCAAATCTCTGAATAGTTTTGGAAGTTTAATGGTTAAGTATAAAAGAGGGGCATAACTCTTTTTAAATTATATAAATGCTAAATGGGTTTTTATTAAGAATTATCTAATTTGCTCTGAATTTTGGATATAGATTTTTTATATGATAAAGCATGTCTTTGATAGTATAGGAGGTTCAATGATTAAGTATAAAAAAAGAGAAAAGGAGAGAGCTGTTTCCCCTTCTTAATTTTTTTTTTCGAACGGAATTAACCCTTGAAAATATAAAGCTTTAATGTGCAATTAGTATTTGTAGCCTGTGAGCTCAATGCCTTCAGTTTAATTGGGCAGTATTCTTTATTTGTTATTATATTTATTTCATAAAATCTTTAAAATCCGATCACATTTAGACAAATAGGTCATAAGTATTTCTTCACTATGCTTTACGCTTACGGTTGAATATCATACTTATTACTTACTTATATATTTCTTACTTATGTCTCACTTTTATAATCAATGTTAAATTTGCTACAGAATATGAATTATATAATATATTTATAAATTCGTTGCATTATTTTATATACATTATCATTAATTTTAAAATTAAGAAAAAAATGAATAAAACAACTAAAACAGTCCGTCATACACGTAATTTAAAAATCGATTCACCATAAATTTAAAGTCCTTTACTTAAAAATGTATCAAAATATGTAACGGTTTATATAACATCTAGAAATAAATAAAGCATAACAACATATTTTTGGAAAAAGGACTATAGAAAATAAATTGTTACAGCAATTTCAGCTGACAAAATCATTTGTATGAAATATTATCCCTCTTTATGGCCACTTTTGGAAAGTTTAAGAAGTATTGACAGTTTTCGATGTAAGAATCGGGATCTGATAATTCTTTGTTATAAAAAATAAATTATATTATATAAAAAGAAACATGAATAGGGACTTATTGAGCTTTTGTTTTTTTTAATAAAAATTTTTGGAAAACGGGATATCTGTTTAATGATTTGTAAAACGTTTTCAATATATTATAAGTAAAACAGTTCTACTTCACTTAATTTAATAATGTTTTATTGTAGTTTGTTTTCCATTTCACCTTGAAAAGAACGTTTTTAACATTAAAGTATTCATGAAATCAGATTGATATTGTCTCATATTCCTATTTTACATGTGTATTAAATGCTTCGGAAAGTTTTTCTTTATGATTGTATTTCCTAATATTTGAAAAGAAAGTTTATTGTAAACAAATTTTGTAAATGATTAGTGACACAGCTTTCAAACAATTTTCTAAATTACTATTGTAATGTGATAATTGTTATAGTAAATCCTAGACACTGGAATTATTAAAAATTTATATATTTTTACTACTGCGTTAAATATAAGTAGACTAAATTAGATTTTTCTTTGCAAAATATTGAATAATATTTTATTCAAAAACTACAATTTCTAAAACGAGCAAATGGAATATTCCACGACATATAGTGTGATATAAATACTAAATATTTTATGAGTTTTAAATTTATTTCTATAAATATTATAATTTAAAGAAAATATAACTTTTGAAAACAAATCTGCAGATCATATACAAATGATATCCATTCCATGATCATTCAGAAATTGTTTTAATGACTGAAACTGTTTTAAAAGAAATCTTATCTTAATCTGAAAATGTTTAAAAGGGAGAATAATTTGTTGTGCAATACAGACGTTATACTGAATGTAGCACTATCTGATCAAAAAATTTCTCTTTTACAATAAAAACAAAATCTCTTTTCTTTTCAAATTTAAATCACATATTTAGAAAAAAAATATTTTTATAAATGTAATTTGTAACTGCCTGCAATTAAATTTATTAAATAAGTTTATAAAATATGATTTATGGTGATGTTAAATGAAAATCTAAATCGGTATTAATAATAAATAAATAAATAAATAAATTGAGTTTTAACAGGGAAAAGGTTTTGTTTCTACGTTAAGTAACCAAGGAGACCTGTCTCGAATCACATATTATTTCTAAATATAAAATTTTCTTTAAGTTTCGAAAAATGTATAAACATTATATCCTTTACAAAAGTATTAAAAATAATAAGATCTTCTGATTCTAAAGTCACACAGTGAATTCAACAGTGTGTTTATATTTTTATATGGTATATTATACATATTTTTTTTTCATACTGATATCATTCTTAGAAATATTAATAAATAGAGCTATTTTATCATTATGGTTTTCTTATAGTTAATGAATGGTTATAATATGGCTTGATTAAATAATTTAGTGAAGAAATTTTCTTTGCTCAATGAATGATTAGAATATAGTCTCGTTTATTTGTTGCTCCGTAAATTGTTACTACCAGTACAGTTGCAATTCAGCAGCACGATACAAATGTTATCAAAGGAACCAGAATTCCTTCATTGACTCTTGCAACAACATGTCAGTTTTATTAACATAAAAATATTATTTGCGATACATAACAGTGTTTCTTATCTGTTTCCACACATTTTTACCCTTTCGTTATTTTCAGGAAATATGATGAAAATTTCTGACTTCAAACGGAAATAGCTATTCGGTAGTGAAAAGTACTTTTTCTTTGATATTCAGGAAAAATATATGTGTGAACGTTTCAATACCTTTAATTCAATGAAACTATTTATATTATTTTAATTACATAAATTACGATTTTAAAAATATATATTTAAGAGAAAATGAAATCTAGAGTATTTTTCTATGTGTTAATTATTCCTATTTTAAAAGGAAATTTCAATATTAGAAATCAGGTCTGGAAGGTTATGGAATTTCGTGTCATATTCATGCTAAACGCTGTAGATTTAGTTTTAAGGTATGAAAGTTTCTGCTTAAAAATTATTAACAATCCACCCTGGAATATTCGTGATTAAAGATGGTCTTATATTTCCCGTTCACAACGCAGAAAAAATCGCTTTTAATTTAAAACAATAGGAGATTTATTTTTATTACATTTACTATATATTTTAGGATGCCAATGAAAATAAAGAAAAAAACCGTTTTTGTACTTTAGTTTTAACGAGCTCTTAATGGGGATTTTTTAAATACTATTTATAGCGAAATTTATAAAAGTGAAAATTTTGAACACAATCGGATTCATCTTTTGTAAATGTATTACACGCACATTTATTAAATATACATCCTTAAAAATTACTTTAAAATAGGTGTAAAACCAGTTTACTAAGATACATTTTAAAAACCAATTTGACTGAAAGTACTTTGTTTCCCATTCGCGAAATTTGAATTTTCGATCTTGAGCCCTCTAAATGTTTAAAACGTAAAATTCCGTTCACAAAGCTACATGTTTTAAAAGCTATATTTAAGATAATATGATTATATATAATTAATTAAATTTCAATACATTTTAGATTTATTAATACTTTCAAGATTTACATTCATTTTTGTATTTAAGTGTTATATATATATTTTTTTTTCCTTTTAAATCAATTTATTTAAAGTATTTTTCATATTATTTTTTCTCCGTATATTTACGCAATGGTAAAGATTCTGCAGAAGGTTAAATAATTCGGTATATATATATTATCTCTATCTATATATACATATATTTAAATTTTTGCTATAAAGACATTGAACTATAAATGAACGCATTTTAAAAATGCAGCTCCAAGATAACAAGTTGAAACAATGTTTTTTTTGCGTTTAACTGAACATATGTATAGCTTCATATCTTAAGTTAAAGAACAAATAATTCCATTGGTTATTTCTTTTTATTACTGCTTATTATCATATTTATTATCTGAAGAATTTATAAAGCTTCTTGCAGTCACGTAATACTTGCATCATAGCACATTTATGCATTGGATGAATTCTGTTTCAATGAAATTGTAGATATTTACATATAAATGCAGAGAAGATCTCTTCAAAATTGCAGTTATAAAACTATTACTACATAATAAATACCTAATAAGTTTTTCCTCAGTTATTTATTTTGAAAGAATCATTGATTTCTGTAATATTCCACCAACACAATACAGTACCAAAACATTTTCAGCGGTTAAATAAAGTATGCAAATATGATGTTATATCTCCAGAACTTTTTTCTTTAGTTCGTTTTTTCCTTTTTTTACTTAAATAAGGTAAATTTACGTTTGAAATGTGAAAAGGGAAATTTAGAGTTTCGCTGATTTTATTTTTTATCTAAAGTTTTTTTTTTCTGTTTGATAAAGATAAAAAAAAGTACATTTTCCTAATATTTCGGTGTGTTATTAAAATGTAAGGTTTCGAAAAATTACATATTTTTTATTTAATTTTTATATGAATAAGTAGAAAAAAATTTATTTGCGTTGGAAAATAGGTTTAATAATTAGTAAAAAAGTTAAACGCTAGGAATTCAAAGTGGTATAACCCGATGTATAGACAAAAATCTATCCAAAACGAAACATGCACCGGAATGTTTTTTTCAAGGGAAAATAAATAAAAAATCATCTATCTCGATTTCCAATTAATTGTACTTAATTTTTAATTGCAATATCTTAATAAAATATTAATAAGGGATGATATTTGAAACAAGATGTCGGATTATAAAGCTGGACAACGAACTCTTTAGATTCATTGGAATGTATTATGTGCACAAAATGTTGCATCAAAATCGTTTGATTAATACTAGAGTTATCACATAACAAAGACCACACACACACACACACACACACACACATATATATATATATATATTTATATATATATATATTATAAGAGAAGTGGATAGTATATATAAGAAAGAAAATAGTGGATAGTGGAAGTATATATAAGAAAGTGGATTGGTTGTCTGGAGTTCATGATTAGTAAAAATATACCTCCGTACGGCTTCAGCAGATAGCTTATTACTTTTGGTAATAAAAGCTACTTTAAACGGCCTTTCTAAAAATAGGATATAATGCCGAAAAAACAACATGAAAATGGAAACAATAAATTACAAACGACTATTTTCATAAGAATAACAATACCTAGTTGGTATTATCCTGAGCGTTAAGTAGTCTCTTAAGAGGATAACAATAGTTCTATTGAAAGTAACTCATGCAGTCCATATTATCTCTTCTCAGAAATCATCTCATCTCTCTCTTTCTTTTGAATGAATTTCAATTATGTGTTTATTTTGGTTAGATGCGTACTCAAAGAACAGAATTTGACAAAATTCTTGCTTCAAAGAAAACGAACTTTGTTCGGTTTGAACATTTAGCATTGCATCGAAGTATTGCAAATTTAAGTGTATTATCATACATGTCTCGAACTAACCTTCTCCAGATGTTGTTTAATCGGTTCAGGTAAGGATTTATGTTTGTTTCAGCAGACACATTTTCCTTGTACATTTATTGGCTCCTACCTACAACCTACCCCTACTTATCTTGTCGGTATAGAAAAAACTATAGAATTTTCTTCGTAACATGGACAAGCGCTTCAGAAAACAATATCAGTTGTGCAATTATAAGAATATGCTTCCCGTATAATGAATAAAACCCCTTCTTTTTATCTGCTAAGAAACTTCGTAAGTTCTTACAAATATCATGTCAGTAATACATCGATCAACGGTATGGCCTAAAACAAATTTATTTTCCTCGCTGAATAAAACACTCAACTCTTGATGTGTCAACATCATATGATTTCGTTCACACTAATCACAAACGCTTTTATACTGTTTTGTAAACTTTCTCGAACACACGACACAGTATGTGATGATCAATAAATGAATTTTCATGAAGTCGATGGGTCATGAATATTGATACTGAAACATTTGCTTCTTCAACCATACATACATTTTCTGGGTTTGAAACTAATATCAAAATCCGTTTATATGGCCATTTAGACATAAAAATGCATTGAATATTATGCTAAATATGTACGTTCGTTAAATTTTGGGCAATGAGATAATCTTTAAACGCCACACACACATAGAAACAATGCTATTGTTAACTTGGTTAGGAAAAGGAATTAGAAAGTACAATGTAACGTAAAATTTCAACTATAAAATTCTGTTTGGCACATAAAGCTCATTTGACACCTTAGTTAAAATTACCGATTTCTAAGCCTGATTTAAAACAAAGCAGTTACATGCAAGTTAGTCAACGCTGTTGTAGATGAAGAAAAAGAAACGTTTAATTAACCATCACAATATTTAAATTCACTCGACCTACCAGGGATGCCAATTGAAAGTACGGCAATTGAAAATCGGCGTGCCAAATATCCACCAGACAAAGCTTTGCAACGACACTCGGCTTTAAGTAAAAAAAATAATGAACAATGTTGCATAAGCTACAATTCCTTATAGCTACCCTAAGTTCCAATTCAAGAACACGAGTCCTTATTCCACGGATTCCTATGATTCCAACGGATGTGCCATTTTAATTTAAGATATTGCAATTTCTAAATTTCATTTATGCTTGCAGTCTCCAGCGACACAAAGCTTAGGGAAGTTAGAATTATACTGTTTAGTTCTAGAATAAGATCGCTTCTCAAACGAACAATTATATGATTTGTGTTCTAGAACTGGCAAACTAGACCATACGTATAGCTGCACAGACAATGAAACAAAAAAATGTATATCAAGCAGCATTGTGAAATGATATATGTTTGAAATGTGCACTTTATATTTTCCCTTTTCTTATAAATCATTTTTCAATTAATTGGGCCACTGCGACGTTGGCTGGTATTAAAATACTAGTACACCATTAAAAATATGTATAAAAAATTTAAAGGACATTTAATTAAAGAACAATAGTTTTTCACAGCAATTTCAAATAAATAATATCAAAAATAAAAAAAACAGTGTAGAATAATAAGCATGGAGTAAAAAATATATATATAATGCATAAATAATATCATTGCGGAAAGGGCTGAATTAAGAGTTTAACGTGCAAAAAATAAGCATAAACTTACTGTGATCTAAAAGAATGTATTAAATGTAGAAAATAAAATTCTTCGATGGAATCTCAAATAATAATTTTATGAGCAAATTTGAGCAAAGAAAAAGAAAAAAAAATATTGTTCAAATCAGTTTTTCATATGTGGTTCTGTACATGAAATAAAAAAAAGATAAATTTTAATTATAAGATAACCTAAACTTATAAAACAATTTTTTGTGCCTTTGTTTATTAAAAAATTTAAATTACTTTAGTTACATATATGGAATATATAGTAAGAATATTCAAATACATACCCAGTGGGATGCATTGTTTTAGCATATCAGTATTATAAGATATTTGCAATTCGAATATCACAAGCGAAAAGTCTACAATCACATTATATGAGTATCATATGTCGAAGAAGTTTATGAAAGCGTTCTTAATAAGAAGGCAGTATCTAATATCTGCACTAGTAGTAAAAGCATTACTTCTAAACTATCAAATAAATTTTCAGTATCATTTTCCTTCACGTGTAGATAATTAATTCCAAGTTTTCTGTATAAAATATGTAGTGATTTAATTTCAAATTGTTTATCAGTGGCAATAGAATATAAACAGTACTGTGGAAAAAAGTTTCATAAAACATCTATTTACCTATATAGGATACAGCTATGTGGACATTTACCTTTAAAAAGATATATTACTTAAGTAAATATCTTTGGATTTATTTTGGAATTAAAATAGTTTTGAATAAATTCACCCTGGAAAACACGTTGCAACTATACACTATTTCTTTGACTAAATATTTATAAGAGTAGTATCATAAATTTCCATACGTTCGGCACATGAAATCAGAAATAAATGATTTATCAAACACACAACACTAAAGTATCTGTATTAAAGTAATAATAATAATAATAAATATTAGGAAATATTGCAGCCAATGCTGATGACAATGAATTACTTATGACCGATGATCTTTTTTAAGAATATGTTTTCATACACAAATATAAGAAATGGCGGTATTATAGATTAATATAAAATACGCTGATGAAGACAATTTTTATAGAAAAAAATTGTTTTGAGAGATATTTACTGTTAAACTTGATGAAAATCGTTCCATTAAATCTTTTTTTTAAAAAATTCCATTAAAACTTTATAGGAGGAAAAAGTGTACATATAAACATTTTATATTTTAGAAGATTCTGATGTGCAGACTGCTTTTGTTATTTTTTTATTAAATGAACGCACCTTGACACCTTTTTGAGAAATTATTTATATTTTCATGTCAAATTTTCAGAGTTTAGAGAGGTATGTTTCAGATATTTTTGAAACGATTCTTACTTTAAATTGTTCACAATTTTAAATTATACTTGAAAATATCAAAGAATAATATTTCTGTCAAAAAAAAAATTACACGAGAAAATTATAAACAAGAACAAAAAAACCTTTTTAATTTGTTAGTTTGTTGGTTGGATTTTACGACGGAAATCCCTTTAGGGACATGGCACGTCAAAACAAAATAAAACTGAGTTAAAAAAATGAGAAAAACAAATACGAAAAACTGTACTTTATCGAAAATAGCAATAACATATAGAATTAAAACTATTTAAAAGAGTATAAATACCATAGATAAAAATATTATAATTTAAAATCTTAAAAGGTTATAATGTTGATCTGTGTTGATCTGTCAAAACATCTCAAAAATATAACACAGTTCACGATACATATGATTACAATCGATACTGATATGTACAGGAAACCATACGAATATGAAGCATAGTTGACACTGCAAAGAACGAGGAATAATTAATGTTATGATCTGGTATAACAAATTTTTATTTAAAAAACCGTTTAAATGTTCAAAAGATCCAGAAAATATTAAACAATTCGCCCCGAATACAAAACCGTGGCTGCATATTTACGTAAAATTTAAAAGTCATAACATATTTTTTTTAAATTAATGAAACAAAATTTATTATCTTACAAAGTGTATTTAGTTATGTTGAAATATATATTTTTTAGAATTTTTTTAATTTTTTTTAAAGAAAAAAATACGGATTTCAAGCGTTTATAAACTAGAGCATCCCGTTTATAGTATTTTGAAAGATTATTTTTTTACTGTATTGAACGAACATTTCATTAAAGAACTTTCGTTGTAAAAACGAAGTCGAAAACAAAGACAGTTAGTTACTATAAAAAGCGTTAATTCTGAAGAATAAATACGAGATTGCAAAGCAGATGTTTGCTACGAAAGTATAAACATGACAAAAAATATTTTAATTGTAACTAGTTTTCATACGTTATACTCTCCATTATTGTAATGAAATTCATTAAATTATTATTCGTTTACAAATATATCAATCTATATAAGTGACAATTTCATAGTCAATACAAATAACAACAGTGTATAAAGAATATATGAATTATTATATATCATAATACATAATAATTATAAATCATGAATGTATGCGCTAATAATTTGTGAAATCAAGTGTTAACATTTTTGGAATATTAGATGTTTGAATCTATGCTTTGACACTAAAACACAGGCTTTTCTAAATCCCATTGAAAAAAATATATTGCATTTGAAACATGTTTATTTTTTATAATTTTAACTGCACTTTTACAAACTGTTGCTTCAACTTTATCTTTATTTACCTGTTTGTAGGATTTTACAATTACTTACAAATTTTCATGTAACATAAAATTTCCATTTATACATATAAACTTCATGCGTATATTAAATATTTACTAAGTATTACATTTAACAGCATTTTACAAATTTTGCCAAAAAATGTGGAAACTTTTAAATATATTTGTATTGAGTTTTATACTTTCAAAAATCTTATTATTAAATTGTGAAGAAAAGATTTTTTTTTTCTAATAAATGTTTTTAATTAAAAACGTAGAAAATCTGAGCATATATGTGCGATATATGTATGACTATACCCCTGTCATTTCCCAAACCCACAATGTATAGGGTTTTAAAGGTGTCATTTCAGGCAGAAGGATCTGGAAAAATCACTAAACCAGTTTTCTAAGGCATCAGACCGCAACTATGAGATATAATCATTAAAAATCCATATAAATCTAAATTCCAAACTCCAGGCGAATGCTGATGTAAGTATCCTGATAATATTTTTTTTCTGTCAGGAATTTCTAACTGGAAACATAGAATGGTTTACTTTTTTAATCCCCGCATGAAACATGCAATCAATATATATATACATATTTCAATTTTGCAAGAGATATCTTTTGCGAATGGCCCCAAGTTTTGACTGATTTTTACTCTTTTTAGTTTTAAAAGTGAACTCGTGGTTGAGGATGGAGTATTTTTTTTCGACCATTTAAAAAAAAAATCTAATCTTAAACGGATAGTCAAGCTATTTTGTGTTTTACATTTTTTCTCTTTTTTGTAAAGTATATAATAATTTAAAAAATTCCCCAAGATTTGCCTGCAAATACATACGAACTGTGTGCTGCAAACACATTGAGATTCCGAAACACACGTTTTTCGTGAAGAAAATCATTATATACATATAGAGACTGATAGAGTGATCGGTAAAGATATAAACATATAAAAATTTCGATCAAATGTGTTTATTATGCTGGGCTCAAAAATTAATTTTATCACTCTAATGCAAACCACATTGGAACTCCACAGAACACTATTTTTGAGCACGCAAAGAAACAGTACTCTAGTTTATACTCTTATAAAATAATGTTTACTTTAAAGCTTTATGAATTGGATTATTTACATAGTTGCAGTAGAACGTATTAGATCGTAGTGGAAGTAATGTTTTGAATTCGATTCGGAATATTCGTATGTAAAAAAAAAAACCAAGAAATGTATAATTATATATATATATGCATATATGTATGTGAATTTATATATAGATAGACACATATAGATAGATGGGTAGACGGATAGATAGATTAAGATTTGAATCAAAAGAGGTTAATATGTTGGACTGAAATTCAATTTTCTCAATCTGGTGCAAACCACATCGAAATTCTATAGAACACCACCTCTGAACAAGAGAAGAAGCAAATACAGTTAGGAAGAACACTCGAAGAATAATGTTTATTGTAAAAGTTTGTAAATTAATTGTATTACAAAGTTGCAGTCGTACATATGTGTTATTAGTGAATGTAAGGTTTTGAATTCTATTCGAAATACTAATATGTAAATAAACAAGCATTGTAAAGCATCACTAAATTTATTTACTGGCAAGTAGATGGAAACAACTCCACTAGTTTTCGGTTTATATCTAAGTCTTATTCCATTTTAACAAGTGAAAAAACTTTCATAATAGAGACGTACACACAGTTGACAAATAGACCTCATTGGGGTGACGAGGATTTTTCAGCTGCTTAAGAATGTTAAAATTCACTTTTCCAAACGAAAGCAATGTCGTTTTATATAAAAAAAATCATGAACGCTGATTTCATAATAAACTTCAGCACGGACAACGCACTTATTAAATGACGTGCTAATAACCAGTGATGAAAGAATAGTATGCGGAAGAAAAAAAATTGTTTTCAAAACCTGTCAGATAGATTCTTATCTAATACATACAGCTCGTCGTCTAACAAAGGATCACGGTTTGTTGAATAATACAGGGTTATTACAAAAGAATCATCGGGTTTTCGAAGCGTTTATTTCGGAACATAATTGGGTTAGAACAATGAGTTATACGGGAAAATAGAGCTAAAATATACAAGATTGACGTACATGGTCGCGATTTCAGTAACATCCCCAGTAATTGGCACATTAAGAATTTGTATTTAAACTTACTTCAATTTTCATTGCCATGATATAAAATATTTACTTGCAAATATTTTAAATCAAAGAATGCATATCTGTGCATGTATTTTGCCTACAAAAAGAAAAAAAAATTGAAAAAGTATTTTTATAAAAATAATTTTATAAAAAGTTGCTGTAGTCACCAGTAATTGGCACAGAGCACCAATGTATGACACCTTGTGATCCAGTAATTGGCATATGTTTATATATATATAAAAAATTATATTTTGCATTGGGTTTAATCGCTTTAAATGAATTTACTCTAGATGAAGATGTCATATTTCAGGTTTTTGAAAGAAAGAAATCAGCATATGAGTCTGAAATGTTAACACTTTAAAACAATACAATATATTTATGTTAATACCCAGTAATTGTCATGCTGTTTCCAGTAATTGTCATCTAAAGCTTTAATGGATTCCAATTACTGATAATAATTCATATTTTCAAATAAAAACAACTGATAAACAAAATTAGTCTATAACTTACTTAATGTACTGCCAAAATAAGTGGTTTAATCTCAAATCATGCGATTCCCTTGTAATTGGAATAGGTTCAATTACTTGTAAATATCAAAATTGAAGCATCATTAATTGGCATCTATCATTAATTCAGAAAACCAAATATTTGCGTCAAAAACATTTTTGCACAATTAAGTAACCCTTTTCAACTAAATAAAACTGTTTTCAATTAAAATTTAAAATATATTAAAAACCAGATAATAATTAATTGAAAAGCATGCCTTTCTTAAACCAGAGAAGAAGCATTTGCAAAAAAATTGCTAAATTGATACAAACCATAATTTTTTTCTCTTTCCTAGGCACTATTGTTATCTAGTAGCATAAATCGAAGTTGTAATCTTTAAAGTAAATGAACATATAACTGGCATATGGTCTTGCATTTTAAACAGATTGGATATAAATTTTATTTTAGGACATGTTTGTTGGATGTGGTAATCATTGGTGCATGCCGGGAATGTTACCCTGTGTTCATATATTTGCATGGGTTATTGTGTAATTCTGTATTTCATTAGTTTCTCTAAAAATGATGGTTTATCTTATTGTTTAAAAATAACGTACCCCTATATTTAACAATATTGAAAAATTATTTATTTTAAATCAAATATTTATAGTTCAAGATAATGGAAAAACGTGAAATAGTAAAAAAAAATCTTTCTATTTGATTTGTTATCTTAATCAGTGAAACTGAATTTTTGTAAAACATGATCGCATATAAAAAATTGCTCATTAAATAATTCATTATTTGAGTTTAACCTATATTGAGACAAACCCTCAATTAGGGAATCATTTTCAGTTCATGTATTGATATTCCACTAGTAATTATGTTAATAATCGTTAAAACTCGAACATTCAATGTTCTTTCATTTCAAAACGATTTGCATTAAAAGAATGAAATTAGTTTCTGGAGCTAATAAAATGCCATGTTAATGGGAAATTGAGGTTATATGTTGAGCGTAATTAAGTTGTAATTAATCAAAATCAAATTGTCAGATGTAAGTTTAAAAGACTTTCATCTAATTCAAATTGCTCTCTTTTTTCTGAAAGAAGAAAGAAATGCATACATTTAATAAGTTTACATTATCATGATTAAAAAGAAACGTGTCTTTGAAAAATATTTAAAAAGTGATTTATTTTGTGAATACGACTAAAGTTATACTACTTTCCAAAACTTAATTTATGTTAGAACCCACATTGTACTGTTTTAGAGTTTAAAGAAAGATTCATTTATATATTTCTATTATGATGCTACAGCATTTTCAAAATCGATAGTCCCAGGATGTTTTCCGTTGTAAATAAATAACGTTAATGTAAACATATATTACGACACAATTTTATTTTAAATCTTTTCTTTAAATGCCAATTTCAGATATTTTAAAAATATATTTTGTATGCAGATATTAGTTATAAATATTTTTTTTTCATATTACCTTATTTTATTTTTCAATTTCATTAAGGTATCTAGTTTTTCTGTGTGTGAATTATTGCTAAAAGATTTTTTCTTACATGAGAAAAACCTGTTTATTTAAGGTTTTGTGTCAAAGGAACAAAAATGAAAAAAACAGAGTTCTGTAAACAGTAAACAGTAAACAGTAATGAAATAAATTTCATTACATTAGATCCTTTTGTTTCTAATCCTTTTTAAGCTTTATTTGCCAGTTGCATGTTTATATATGTAATAAATTAAATTTTCTTGTTACGTTCATAAGATATATTTTAGTGATAAAAATTTGAAAAGTTCATTGTTCTTTTTAATTTCTATATGCAAATAATATAGAAATAATAATAAATATGCTAATAGATTAAATAATATAGAAATAATAATAAATATGCTATACATTTATTAATCAATTAATGTACTTTTTGGCAAATTTTGTATCTATAAATATATGCATATGTATGTTAATAATATATAGATATGCATTGTTATATTATTTCTTTTTTTTTCGTTGTTGGAATTAAATCCTCTTAAACTCATATTATAGTTAGGCAGTGCATATTAAATAACGAAATGTTTTTTTTTCTTTTTTTTCTTTTTGATAAACCAATGAGATTAAATCTAACTCTTTGTTGCAGTTTAATAGCAGTTTTGTCATCATTATGAGATAAACAACAAAGTCCCCCAAAAATTCTAGAGTTTTATGTATATAGCTTTATTTAAATTTAATGTTCAAGATGAATTAATAAATAGATATATACTTTCAATTAAAGCTTTTCATAAATGTGCAATATGCTTGACGTCACGCCAAAGACATTGAACACTCCATTTTATAACTCTGCTTTATTCCCATCAATACCTCAGATCTTCTACAAAATGCGCTTTTTTTAGAAACTTTTAGGTAACATACAGTTTCACGGAATGCACGATATCAGATCATATATTTCCATGGATTTACTCTATTACTAAAATTTTAACAATCTTATTATTCACTTTAATAAATACTTCAGTTTCCTCAATTCTATAAAAAATGATTTATTGATTTAAATCACTTTTGAGTCACTGATTTAGATAATCAGATTATTTATGTCATAATTAATAAACAAGATAAGTTTAAAACAATGAAGAAAACCTTGCATTTTAACCCAACGGGAAATAACCGGCATCTTCCTTCTTTTGTCAACTCACCCCAACATATTGACTACGATATCACCCGTGATGTGCAGTGCAAAAAGTGGAAACTGGTGACCTCTTATGCATTACAGAATGGCTAAGTACAATTAATTTCTAAAAGCACCAAATTTATTTCTCTTATATTATCGCTTATATAGGCAAATAAAAAAGTCACAAAAAGTTTTTTGATACTTATTAGATGCATTAAAACGAGAAGTAAATAAAAATTACCAATTAAAAATGAAAAAGGGAATGCAAGTTGAAATTATAGAACCAATATTCAAAACGTTTTCTTACAACAGAACGGCGTTTCTCAACAACGCCTGTGTATATGAAAACACGTGACCCGATTTTATGTACACGTCATCTCCCTTCAAGTCACCTAATTGTTTTTGTACTGCTAATGGGCATTGAATTGCAAAAATATAGACTTAAAAAATTTTAGCTACATTTTAAAAGCCGTAGTACATAGTCCACTGTACACAGTCTCGTATCTTTTTATTTGTCCAAAACGTCTGTATATTTAAAAGTTAATATTTCGGTTAAAAAATGACGATTTTTCTCGAAAATCCTATAGAGCAATTTTTATTCCTCTGCTACAACACGTGATTCCGTCGCTCTTCAACACTTTTTCTTATGGTCCGCAAATCAAAATTAGTGTACAAAATTTGTGCAACGAAAGGATGCAATTTTATCAAAATCTATGTGACCGACATTAATCGCTTGATTTTTCTTGCAAGAATTACTCTACCGTTTATTAAATCATTTTTTTCATAGTCTTAGTTTTAAAAGAAAATTAGTAGTAGAGGTGGAGACATATTTTAAATTTAACTAAATCTAAAATAAATGTACTTTTACGTTTAGCATTTCAAAAATCTTTAAACACTATAGAATGATTCTTTTGCAAGTATTTTAATTAGCCGTTATACTTTGTTTCTAAATAAATTTTGAATATTTTAATATTTGTAGACATGTGAGAAAATACTCTTGATAATCGTCCCTAATTTGAACTTTCTATGTATCATAGTTAACAAGTAAAATATCTGTGACAGACAGACAAAATGGTTATCGTATAATTACAAAGTTTTCACATTTTAAGTGCGAAACCCTTAAAATATCAACAATTGTTATCCAGACAATCCTGAAATATTAATTACTAATTTATACAATATCATTATTTAATTTTCAGTGTATTGCATTAATATAATAAATTTCAATAATGTACAAAATGAAATATTTAGAAATTTTATTTCCCGTTATTTTGCAACAATTGTTGCGATAGATTTAAAATTCTTATTATTCTGGAATATTTCATGCTTAACAGCCTTAATATTTTTCATTTGTCAGAAACTTTTAGCAGAGTTAATAATGAAATAAAAGGTCTTTGCATTCGCATTTGAATAATTACCCCTAATTACAGTTTCAAACTAGGAAAACGTAGTTTCTCAAAATTTGTGTTACGAAGAACTTTCAACTTTAGTTAAAGAAATAATCATTTAAATACAATGGACTAATTTATCTTCATATCAAGATGGAAATTTTTCTGGAATAATGAAAGGCTATGTATTTTTCTTTTATCATTTTGCTTGTTAAAGAAGATAAAACTGTTTATCAAAATATATTTCATTGCATTGGTGTGTGTCCTGTAATACATGTTTTTTTTCTTTTACTATTTATTTAGATTGTCCGACATTGTGAAATTTACTACTTCAATCAAATGTTATTTTGTATTAAAATAATGATTATGTTAAAGAAAAATGGGCTTATTAATACAAACAAAATGGCCAAAGGTGACCAGTTACTTATGACTTTAAACAAATTAAATGAATGATTACGATTTTAAATGAATTAAGCGATAGATGATGATTTTAAACGAATTGTCTTTTTAAACGGCTATTTTTCCAAGAGTTTTGTTTTAAACGCTTAGGGGATCATCGGCAAATAGAAAAAGTACGAATATCTTTTGGAAAACACTATAAAAAAATGTAGCAAACGTGTTCAATCTGTAGATTATGATGGAGTGGCTTATTGCCATAAACTGTTTTCATTTTTATTACGATAGCATGTATACTCTTAGAGAAATTAAGGGTTTTTTTTAAAAAACAGTTCCGAAGTTCTTTGCTTATAGTTTGCAGAGTTCTTAACATAAAAAATGTGTTCTTTTTTAGAAAATATGACAAACTTTGCACTTAGAATATTACACATAACTTCCTGTAATTAGAAAAAATTAAAATAAAAATTTAATGAAAAATTAACAGATTTACTAAATAATGTTTAATTCCACACTCGCGAATGTAATAAAAATATAATGTGCATAATATGTTACCAAAATGTATAGAGCAATATTTGTGAATGTTTAAAAACATAGCTTGAAAATTCTAAAAATGATTGTAGGTATACTATCGTTGTTTTTAAAATGAAGAAAAAGATGAGTTGTTTTTCCATATATGCATATATTAGTGTCAACATAGCATACACAACATTATACGTACTACCATATTTGGATGCACCGCTTAATCTTTTTAAATTCTTTTAAGAACAGAAGATTCTGAATTTATTTCATAAACGGAAATTACCAGAATTTCCAAGCTATGTTTTTTGAGATTTTCTCAAAAAGTATCTCTTAAATTAAGCTGACACATTATGAATATTACATTTTAATTTACATTTAAGAATGCGCAGTAACATAGTATTTTGTAGACCTGAACATTTTACATCCAATTATTATAATTCTTTTTCTGTTTATGGACTATTGAGTACAATTTCGTTTGGCATAATTTATAAAAAAATATTTTTGATATTAAGAACTCTGCAAATAATAAGCAAAAAACTTGCCAAAATTTAGGACTATTTTTATTAAAACCTTAACTTCTCTACGAGTATTTGTCTCATCTTCATAAAAATGATTACAGTTTATTAAAATGAATTTAAATATAACCAACTGTCTTAAAAATGTTGCTGCATTAGTTTTGACAGAGATATCAAAAATATTTTTTCGGTCTCATCTTAAGTTTGGGTAAAAATGTTCTTAGAAATATATCACAGAAATATTTTTTTTACACACCTGGAGTATTGTGTTGTTTCTTCATGTATTTTTCTATATATTTAACAAAATGTCTAACATCTTAAGCTACCGTTAGTCTTTCGCCATATAGTGTATTTTTTAACAGTTATAAAGCTTTCTTTGAATATTTGAGTAAAATAAATTTTCGAAAGGACTGTAAAGTTTTGAAACATAATTATTCTTTAGGAATAGTGTTTTATACCAAATCACAATAAACAGTCGTAGCAGTTTGCATCGTGTAACAGTACCCAAATATGGCTAACGACATGTAGAAGGATAAAACGCATTTCATCCAACAAATCAAATCTCTCTTTATGTTCCATAATCGCATCATGGCCTTCCCTGGTCTGGGGAGGTCAAACTGGATCTGGAAATTCTTATATACCAGAATTTTTTTATTCAAGAAATTCTCCTTTTATATAAGGAAAAATTTTGCACGTTTGAAAAAAAATTATATATATATATATATATATATATATATATATATATATATATATATATATATATATATATATATATATACAGGGTGATTCATAAAAGATGGGCAGAACTTTATTGGGTTATAGTACACTTAAGGGGTCTCAGGAGTCTCACTCTTTACCTGGTAGTGCAACTTAGGAACATGTCACATTTGATTTTTTTTCTCAGTCCCTATAAAACCTAAATGCATAAAATTTTTAATAGAGACACCTTAATATCTCTTCTATTTAAAATATTTTTTTTAATATTCTACATTTAAATTCTATTTTATTTTTTTATGTTTAATTTTGATTAAATAAAATTAGACTTGTATCCATTGCGCGCAGGATTCTAGCAAAACTATTAGTTCAAGAACCGCTGAAAAAGTTGATAACGGTGTAAAATAAATGTATCTTGAACTTGTACCTCATTTTAAAGCAATTTATGCATTTCTTTATATAAAATTTAAATAGAAATTGAAAAAAATAAAGAAAAATCATTTTTTGTTCAAAAAATTGCCAATTATCAATAATTAGTGTAATTAAAATTCTAAATTTGAGGTATAAGTTGTTCTTAAACTTAAAATGAAGATATTTACCAAGTTTCATACAAATAGCTTTATTATTTTTTGAAAAATGTTGCGCGCAGTCAAAGAACATTTTTTATTTTAAATCAAAATAAAAAATAAAAAATATATAATAAAAATTCAACATAGAATGTTAAAAAAATTACTTTAAATAGAAGAGATATTAAGTTGTCTATATAAAAAGTTTTATGTATTTAAGTTTGATAGGGACTGAGAAAAAAAATGAAATGTATATCTTGCTAAATCGCACTACCAGGTAAAAAGTAAGACTCCTGAGACCCCTTAAAGACAAATAATATTAAATAGGAGACTAAGGGTCCCAGACGTATTCCCAAGGAGATAGGGGGCATTAAAGTTTAGGGTCCGAAATTTCAAATGATTATAAAAAATGGAAAAATTGGTCGATTCGTTTGCGGTTTTTGCAAAAAATTTTCTTTATGCCAGTATTTTCTTGAAATAAAATTTTAAAATTTAATTTCAAAAAATGCCGATAGGGGGCGCTTTAGACTTTGGAGTAACAAACAACTATTTTTTAACGTTATTTTTTGTATTTCTTTAAATGATTTCGAAAGCTTAGACTTAAACTTAAATTTTGATCTAAAAATCTGAGTCCTAACGAGTAGTCAAGTAGCGTAAACTGAAATTGTAAATTTGAAACCCTTCTCCCCCCAGAACAAAAATCAGTTATTCCCGATCTTTGTGTCGTAGATTAGGCTCTAACTACTGCCGCGTTTTGCTAAAATTATTCTTTATGTCAGTATTTTCTTGAAATTAAATTTTAAAGAAAAGTTTCAAAAAATTCCGATAGAGGGCGCTTTAGACTTTGGAGTAACGAACAACTATTTTATACCGTTATTTTTTGTGTCTCATTAAATGCTTTCTAAAGCTTAGACTTAAACTTAAATTTTCAGCTCAAAATCTGAATCGCTGAGCGTGGTTCAGTAGCGAGAGGAGGGGGTTCAAATTTCAACTTCTGAACATAGTTCAGTTTGCACTACTTAACCATGCCCAACGATTCTGTGCTGTGATACGAGGCAAAAATACAACTTTCGTCAAGGACTGCATAGTCGGAATTCACTCATAAAGGCACTCATAACTGGCACAGTTGGAAACGTCGCTCATGCAAACGTTAAAGCTCCATTCCTGACGCTAGTCACCGGGTGAAGAAGGAGACAGAAAGTATGCAAATGTCAAATGGGGAAGAAGAAGAACACGTATGCAAAATTTCGACACGATTCAGGCATAAAAACAACTGAACGGTGAGTCAAGTGTAAGTCGCTGTAGTAATGAATCGGAAGATGGTGCCCTTCACGAATAAGGAAAAGGCTGAGATGAATTTAATTTACGGAGCGGCAGATGGAAATGGTGCAGAGGCACAACGAATGTACGGAGAGCGATTTTCCAACAGGCAGTTGCCTAACCGCAAAACTTTCGAGCGCTTGCACAGACAGTTGTGTGAGACGGGATCATTTCTCGCTTCCCGGTCGAATGCAGGTAGTGCAAAAAAAGGACGAATCAGTAGTTGTTGCAGAAGCCATTCTGGATGTAGTAGCGGCGCAGCCAAGTACAAGTACACGAACAGTGGCTAGGCAGGAGGATACCTCACAGTCCATGACTTGGAGGGTACTGAAGGATGAACATTTGCTCCCGTTTCATGTGCAACGAGTCCAGAAACTGTCTCCAGGGGATTATCCAAATCGTATTGAATTCGCCCGCTGGTTTCTGCAGCAGAACGCGCTAAATCCACATTTTGAACGAACAGTGCTTTTCACCGATGAATGTACCTTCACACGTGAAGGTACATTTAACACACACAATGCACATGTATGGGCGGATGTCAATCCACATGCTACGTATCCACATGCTCATCAGAGACGCTTTTCCATCAATGTTTGGGCAGGAATCCTCGGAGACCACCTAATCTGACCGTACCTTCTTCCTGAACGCCTCAACGGTAAAACATACCTCACATTTCTGCAACATGTGCTGCCAGACCTGTTAAACGTTGTTCCTCCACGCATCCGGCGGGTCATGTGGTTCCAGCACGATGGAGCGCCAGCCCATTACGTGCGAGACGTCCGCAACTATCTGGACATCACATTTCCGAACAGATGGATTGGTCGAGGTGGTCCTGTTGCTTCGCCTGCTCGCTCGCCAGATCTTTCACCCCTCGATTTCTTTTTTTGGGGACAATTGAAGGCTCTTATGTATGAGACACCCATTGAATCCCCCGAGGAACTGGTCGCCAGACTTTCCGCCGCTGTAGGAGAAGTGCTCGAAAAGCCTGATGTTTTCGCGAATGTTCGCCGTTCCATTCTTCGCCGTTGTTCTGCGTGCATAACCTCTGGTGGTCACAATTTTGAATATCTATTGTAATTACATGTTAATAAATATGCTTTGGTAACATAATCCTAATTTGTGTCTTTTTACCTCCTATCACAGCACACAATGTGTGGACATGGTAAACTGATCTGTGCTCAGGAGTAGAAATTTCAAACCCCTCTCCCCAGAAAATTAACCACGTCTAACGATTCAGATTTTGGGCTGAAAATTTAAGTCTCAGCTTTAGAAAGCATTTAATGAGACACAAAAAATAACGGTATAAAATAGTTGTTCGTTACTCCAAAGTCTAAAGCGCCCTCTATCGGAATTTTTTGAAACTTTTCTTTAAAATTTATTTTCAAGAAAATACTGACATAAAGAATAATTTTAGCAAAACGCGGCAGTAGTTAGAGCCTAATCTACGACACAAAGATCGGGAATAACTGATTTTTGTTCTGGGGGGAGAAGGGTTTCAAATTTCAAATTTCAGTTTACGCTACTTAACTACTCGTTAGGACTCAAATTTTTAGATCAAAATTTAAGTTTAAGTCTAAGCTTTCGAAATCATTTAAAGAAATACAAAAAATAACGTTAAAAAATAGTTGTTTGTTACTCCAAAGTCTAAAGCGTCCCCTATCGGCATTTTTTGAAATTAAATTTTAAAATTTTATTTCAAGAAAATACTGGCATAAAGAAAATTTTTTGCAAAAACCGCAAACGAATCGACCAATTTTTCCATTTTTTATAATCATTTGAAATTTCGGACCCTAAACTTTAATGCCCCCTATCTCCTTGGGAATACGTCTGGGACCCTTAGTCTCCTATTTAATATTATTTGTCTTTAAGTGTACTATAACCCCTTAAAGTTCTGCCCATCTTTTATGAATCACCCTGTATATATATATATATATACTCATATTTGAACCTGAAAATTTTTCCCTTACAGACCCTATGTTCTTCTATTACAAAATGATGAACGGCGTAAGGAATAGTATAAGGAAGAATTTTAACTATCTTTTGGTAAACTAAGCTCGTATTCCGTTTTAAAATTTCATTAATTTAAAATGTCTTATGTACCTATATTTTTTATTATAGAAAATTTCCTCTTAAATAAAGAGAAATTTTATGCGCTTGGAATAGATTTAAATATGTATAAAGAAATACTCATATTCTGATTAAAAATGTCATTAATTTAAAACAGATATTAATAACAAATGCATGGAAAATTTATTTGAAAATGAAGTCAAACATTTAAATGGCAAAACTTGCACAGAAAAACGGTTATTATTTAATAATAACCCTTTTTATGGCATAGCAAAAATGGTAAATAATCATTTTAATAGGCATGAAATCACTCTAAAATTATTTAAAAATTATTTGTAATTATTATTTTTAGTAATAAAATTAAAATACATCATTTAATGGCACAAAATCGCCTGAAATTACCATTAAAATTGCTTCCTATATATTTATTACTTTCTTTTATATTAAACAGAGCAATGAGTACCATTATACATTCTTCTAGTTATTAAGATACATACAAATAGATTCAATAAATTCCCCTCGCTAAACGCACCTCTTTCTTTTTGAAATGCTTCACTTCTTTCTAATTTTGACAGCAACAATTGTCAGTACTTTCTAAACTATTTAAGAGTGGCATAAAAATGGCCCATACAAATGTTTTTGGCAGCTGAAAATGTTTGTATGGATTAATTCTCTTTTTCTTTTTTTGGATTATCATTTTTTAGATATTTGTAGTTTATTTATTTGTGATTGATCAATCTAAAGCAATGCACAATATAAAAGAACAGATAGATTCCTCCTTTTAAGTATAAACAAAATTTTCATAAATGTAATAAATATTCTCTTTGATGACCGTCGCAATTCCGTAGGATTAGTTTAAAAAGTTTAAGAACTAAAAAAAAAAAGAATGGTAAAGCAAAAGAAAGTTGTACAGATAAAGCTAAAACCCAATGATGAATTTAAACGAATAGGTGAAGTTTAACTCACTGAAGAATATATTTTTCAAAATGTTAACTCATTAAAGCAATAACGTATAAAAGCTAAAATAGTCCTAGTAATGTTCTAAGCTTGTAATATTTAAAATTTATGTGTAATTGGCAATCTGTTTGCCATTTTATGACACCATTGGCAACGTGTTTATATCTTGTGACAGCGAAGGAGCACCCTACGGTTGATATGTACAGTGCAAATCCAGTATCACACTATAAAAAGAATGTCCTGAAATTAACCGGTGTTATTCTTTGAATTTTTGCTTTATTTGCTAGAAAGTTTTCGTTTTGGGGAAAAAAACTAGAACTTTTCCTAGAGATACAGGAAATTTCGAGTAATTGAAAGCTTTTCTTTAGGAGAGTAGTGTGGTGATTGCTTAAGAAGAGGATAAGATGAGAACACTTATTTTTTGTTTCATCTCAAATATGGGCTATGTGATCGTAATAATGGGTAAAGGACATTGTGTTGGATGAATGCCGGCAAACGACCCAAAAAAGGCAACCATTATAGTTCTTGAATAGTGCAATCTTTAACTATAATAATAATAACTCAAAGCAAAGTTGTAAAAATATAAAAATGATAAGAAGAAAAGTTACCTGGAATTTTCTTGGCTGATGAAGACAAATTCAGGTAGACAAATGAATAGGCTTTGACGCAATTAAATGAAGAGAAAAAAATTGAAGAAGACAAGCATATTTATTTATAATCACTTGTGAAATACTTCATGACTTGAATATTTTTTTATATATATTTGTTATCATGTACATTTTTATATAAGTAAAATTATTATTATTTTCGTACAAAAATGCTCCACAAGGATGATATACATAAGTCGACATATTTTAACACAACCTTTCTTCATGTATGTATTTGTATGCATTTTAATAACATGATAACATTTTCTTAATGATATGAAGACAAAAATTACCTTAGAATATCAACCAAATATTACTTCAGAAGGAATATGCCTGAAAAATCACAAAAGAAATTCAATACCTTCAATTGGGGATGCCGTTTTATGCCCATTTAATTATATTTACGCTTAATGGCCGATTTATCATGAAACGAAGAGGAATTAAGTTATGATATATTTTAAGTAGGAATCACATTATCTGCATTCTCTTCAGAGGAAAAATGAATTCACTAAAAATAATGATATGGAAATCCGTTTGAAGAAAACTTGAAATAAATTGAAGAGAGTTCTTTGGAAAAGAACTATGATAAATCATTTATGAAGACAAATAACTGATTTTTATCACACCATTAGAACATACTGAGTAGCCGGAATAAAATGAACAAAGGAGTTTAGATCGCAGCGGCAGAGGTGCATTGCCGCTCGCAGCTTAACGACGATTTTGGAGGATTTACCATCCATCTTGCAGCATCCGCTCAACTGCCTCGGGGCGCGCTCACTTGCCCCGGTGCCCGCTAAATTTTCTCGGCATCTACGGAACTTCTCAGCATCACTCTCAACTGCCTCGGTGACACTCAACTGAACTCAACTGACGCTCAACTGAACTGCACAGCTTGGTGGCGCAGAGACAGGGGAGAGAAAAGAACAAGGGTTACTGTAAACCCGGAATACGCCAAGTTGGCAACGTTCAAATGGGGAGAGCGAGGAAAAAGAAGCCAAGCTACGTTTTAATGTATGGTGAAATATAAATATAATAAGGAAAAAAATGACAAACTCTTAAAGAAGGAAGGCCAAAGAAGGTGGCCAGGCACTTAGCTGGTTAAATCACGTCACCTGTGGATTTGAATTTGATAGGCCAAGGGGAGGGCCCGATTAACCGGAAATACCACCCATAGAACGATCGAGATAATTCTTGAAGCTTTCTAAACCGGAAGGAATGAATTCAAACAAGATTTTACCGGATTAGAACATTGGATAAGCTACGTAAGGAAGAAAAATTCACAGGCGACGATGTCAAAAGAAACGAAATCGAAATAATATTTAAATTGAGAACATTAATAAACAGGAGATGATAGGAAATAAAATAGTTAATAAAATTGAATTAAAACAAAAAATATGGGGGGGTTATCGAGTAACCACCACAAGTAGAACGGAAGAGCTCTGCTCCGGCCAGTCGAATTAGGTCGATTATAATATTAATCTGTGTTCCAGATCACATAAACAAGTTTGCTTGAAAGCTGTAAACAGAAACGCAACACGTGCATTACTTACAGAGAAAACAGAATAAGCAATAGTTTTTCAATAGACCTAACGCTTTTATACAACATTCATAAATTTTTGTTTAAACCAACGTACAATTAAAATATTTATAATATTCCTTACAGAGAGTTATAAAATAAAATTGAATAGCTTACCTTTTTTCTGTGCATCTAATTCGGTCTTCAAAGTAATTAAAAACATCAAATTATGAAACTGTGTCAGATTTTTAATATATATATATATATAGGCAAAATGATTATTTTAAAATAGGATTACGATGAATAATTATCAGAATTTGAATTCACAATAGATTTTTTGTGGATTTGTAGACAGAAATGTCCAATTTCAAAAAATAAAACTAATCTAATGTTCCACTCACTTTTGAAGATTTTTTAACAACAATTTTCAAAATATTTTTCAGACGCATTCATAAAGAAAAAAAAACAGTATATTGAAATTTAAATTGATTTCTCCCTTTCCGAATGATTATGGGTAAATTGGTGTTTAATTCTTGGGCTTGCCGGAGGAAGGGCAATACCTTGAAGAGCAATCAGATATCTCTCCCGGAAGATTTCAAATTTTTTGTTTTTAATGGTCAGAAACTGCAATAACTAGTAAGTCAAATATATCCTTCTTCCCTTAGCAACAAAAACCCTTTCCGGACAAAAGTGTCTTAATTCACCATTGGTTTATATTTATTTTTTCTTTTTATGTATTAACTGCAATTTCACTGTTATACTGTAAGATTTTTTTTGTATGTTTTCATGTAGCACCAAATATTTATGGCAAAAAAAACCACAAATTTGATTAAAATATTCAAGAAGATGTTAAAGGAAAAAAATACTTTAGGATAGATAAACGTGCTTGTTACCGATTAATACAGAAGTTAGCTAAAAGCTATTGTTTTTATAAAGTAACACTTTTATAGATAAAAACTCATCATTTACTAGACTTTTTAGCCATCAGTCATATAAATATGTATCATACTAAGGAAATCCTGAAATATCGAGGACACAATGTGATAAGTAGGGGAGAGTGGGGTGGAGTTTGACAGTGGGTGTAATGGTCAGTGGGATTTTCTCTTTATTTTTCAATCTAAACTTTTCATCAATCGCACACAAGATGAAACAATGGTAGCCCAATCTTCAGTTTAAAAAATTGGTATGTATAACATACAAATATGATATAACATGCAAATACTTTTTTGGTAAATATTTGCAATTGTATAAAGAAAAAGATCCTTTCAAGCAAAAAAGGAAATTTGCTTTATATACTTTTTATTGTTTTATGATAATGACTTGTTTATATATAGATGTATTAGTTTGCCCATTTAGAAAATATTGTACTGTATATTATCCAAAATTTGAAATAAGACAAAAAGCAACATTTTTGTTTATACAAAACAAGAAAGTTGGGAGGAATAGGACATGCAAATAAAAGGGGAAATGGGACATGTCTAATTCCTTTTTTTAATAATATAAATGTAAATTGCTAGTATGCAAGTATTTATAGAAGATAATTTATTAACTATAACATTGATAATGTGCTCATTTATTTCAAAATGTAAAAAAAAATTGAAGTGATGATTTTTTAATGTCATTTATGTCTGACAGTCCTGAATTTTCATTCCAATTCTTAAGATACGGAAATTTTATATTGTGGTACATACATTATTAACCTACAATCTTCGTTTGACTGCACATCTACCCGACATTAGACTATTTGTGCCTCATAGCTTTGTTTTATTGTTGAGCCATACCTCCCTGTATGTGAGGAAGTAGACACATTTTGAAACTAACACTTTCTTTAATTATAAAACAGTTTTTGCATGTTATGTGTCTATATTGTTCAGAAATATAAAAAAAAGTTTTTCACCTTGCATTCTATCAATTGAAATTTTTGTGTTTTGTCAAACAAGGTTGATTTTTATACTATATAAGAAGTGTCCCACATCACCCTACTTTCCCTTACATTATGAACTAAACATGTTAAAACAAATTTTATTCTGGCAATTGTTCATATCTTTCTAATAAAACTTTCATTTAATTTCTTTGAAGTAAAAATTGTCAAGTTGCATTTTCTGCAGTGTTTGTATGTATCTTTCAAATCAAAATAATGTTTTTAAATTATTGTTTCTTGAAAGTATAATTTAGTGATAAATTATTGTTATCGTTATTTCAAACTAATTAGAACTGTAAATCTAATTTTCTATTTAGTATCCAGATAATGGTTATACTTTTTTTTTCTCTTAGAGGTTTTTTAATATTGTTGAATTAACTTAAAATTACATATTTTAAAATAGTATCTAAAAAGCATATGCCTATATATATATATATATATATATATATATATATATATATATATAGTCGCCATGTGGCTTTAAGGTTCTGAGATCTAAAAAATGCTTATTTTAGGAGTATTTAAACCATACATCTCTCTAAAATCTTTGTTTTAAAGACTCCGTGGATTTGCAGGGCTTCCAAAGATGTTTCACACACAGAAAAAGTGACACATGGTTGATGGGGATCCTCCTTGTCCCCCCAATAATTGGGGTACCGTGTGGTCCTGTGTGACATGTTGAGAATTTTGGTTTCTCGGAGCTTATTATGGCAAGACGACTTGCTGAACGGCATATAAGTTTTGTATCGAAAATCTTGTTACACATTTTAACTTCTTTTATTACAAACATTCTTTATTTTTATTTTTTAGAATTTTTGCTGGCTGACATAAATCTAGATACAGGAAGCAAAATCTCCAGGGCAAATGCAAAATTCATGCACCAGCTTCGCCTTCTAACAGGATAGATTGTTTTATGTACTGATAATTGTAAAGTATTAGGGCAATAAGCATCTTTAATATATCACTTTTTTCGAAAAAATATAACCATTTTTCCCCAAAATTTTGGATACTTATTATAGCAGGACTATGTTTTTTTATTATTTCTACATGATTTCGAATTATATCTACTGCCTATATTCAAACAGCTGTATAATAATTCTCTTTTGTATAGTTTCAGAATTGAACATTTCATTTTACTACACATTTTGCAAGTAATGATATCGTAAGAATCGAGTTTCTAAGAAAATGTAATAAAAAATAGAGGAGTTTACACAAATAGACTCAGAGTGCAAAAAATATCCCTACATAAAGACAAAGTTCAGAGTTGAAATATTAGCTAAACATGTATGTAATTATCTTCAAACAAATGAATTTAAATAACACTGTATAATGCCAAATACATTTTGTATAACTTCACACACATTTTTTTTTTGTAATGCCTATTTTAAAAGTTTTTCCACATTCACCTTAATGATGTTATTATATCGTTTGTTATCTCAGGACTACATTTTTATTGTCTCTGTGTGACTTTCTAATTATATATACACTGCTCAAAACAATTAAAGGATATTTGAAGTTTTATATAATATAAAGATATAAACGAATTTTTTTGCCGAAAATAGTAGAAGAAAATCGCAAATGCAAATTTTTCTGGTTTTCAAACTGTGGAGTATGCAAATTTTGAGTTCGACGTCGCTTCAACTGGATAAAGGAGAATGAAGACAAGGATTATCGGCATTCAGTGATTGCTTTGTTTCGATGAGTACGATGTCTCAGCGAAGTCATTTGACAGATTCAGAAGCTTGGAGAATTGTTGGTAGGTTAGAAGGGGGACAAACTCAAACCGAAGTAGAGCAAGCCATTGGAGTGTCACAAAGTGTCATTTCCAGGATCTGGAACCGTTTTTTGGAGAGTGGATGTGCAGGCCGAACACCAGGGCAAGGTCGTAGACGGGCAAAAACGCCCAATGAAGATAGGCATTTAGCGTTATCAGCTCAGAGACACCGATACATGAACGCTACTCTTCTCCAACAATACCGTCGCTCGGCTACAGGCACCACGATTTCAACTCAGACTGTCTGAAACCAGCTCCATGCTGTAGGTCTGTATGCTCGCCAACCGATGGTATGTGTTAGATTAACATCAAGGCATCGTCGCGACCGCAGGGAGTGGGCAACCGAGCATGTTAACTGCAGGAGAAATGAATGGAGCAATATTCTGTTTTCTGCTGAGTCCCGTTTTTCTGTGCATCCGGATAATAGGCGTATTTTCATCTGGAGGGACCGTGACAGTAGGAATAATCCTGCGTTCGTGCACGAAAGTGTGAGATTTGGCGGTGAAGGAGTGTTGGTGTATGGTGGCATCTCCATTGACGGGCGCACTGACCTCTACATCATTCGAGATGGAGCTCTGACTGGTCGCCGATATAGGGATGAGATCGTCAGAGCTATTGTAGTCCCGTACGCTGCAGCAATCGGAGATAACTTCATTTTAATGGACGATAACTGCAGGCCACATTGTGCAAACCTGGTGGAGGATTTCCTTTTCGAGGAAGGAATCGTTCGAATGGAATGGCCAGCGTGTTCTCCAGACATAAATCCAATCGAGCACGTTTGTGACGCTCTATGAAGATGAGTTTCTGGCCGCCAACAACCCCCACAAACTCTCCAAGAACTAGAAAGAGCTCTTCTGGAAGAGTGTTACCGAATATCCCAACTCGTCATTAATAGCTTCATTGAGTCCATGCCTCAAAGGTGTTCAACGTTGCTGGCCGCTCATGGAAACCATACCCCCTACTGAAAATGATTTTCGTTGAAGAAAACACCTTTTCTTATTCTTTTTTTCTCATATGCACATATTGTATTTTTTTCGGTTTGTACAGAAATGCGCAATAAAATGCATTTTTTCTGCCAAACATGAGTAATTTATTCTCATATAACCTACTATGTCTGTCGACCATGTATCAATCAGCTAAAAAGTTTCCCAGATACAAAATCCACCTAAAACTGCAATATCCTTTAATTCTTTTGAGCAGTGTAGTATTATAGATAGACTGATATAATTTTTTTGCAAACAAGTATCCTCTATAAAAACCCTTATTTATTATAAAAATTGTATTTTATTAAAGCAAACTTTCATTGTACATTTAATAAAATCTATAAAATACAGAGTAAAATATTTTGACAAACACTGCGACAACACGTAATTCTAAATATCTCTATGTAAAGATGGAAGATGAACACAATTGGATTACAATGGTATCACTAATGAATTTTTCATACTTAAATATTGAATGTAGAATTATAAAGTTTCCAGTAGCTATTGAATAGATCGCAAGTGTATATAAATTGTTTTTCTCATTTTCAAAAGCCCAAATATGTAATAATGCATCTAATTTTAAGAATCAATAAAGAAGTTCATTGGTTAATGTACTCTTCTTATAATATTTGAAAGCAATTTACTAGACATAAAATATTTACAGTTCACTTTGAAAAAATTTTGATAATAAACGGAAATATTACAAAAAGTAGTATGTTTTCTGATTTAAAAATAAAAATGTAGTTTTTGCTACAAAGTATACTACTCTATCTCAAATGTAATAAATTTAAAGTAATACAGTTTCGATTTTCAAATTTTGAGTAAATTATATTTACCATTAATTAAAAATATTATTACCACTACTTCAGTTTTAGTTATAACAATAGAATTGACACACAGTTGAATCGGTTACAGTAGTGTCTTTGTGTAATAATTTCGAGAGAGTACGTTTTAAATTCGGAAAGCGTTTTATTTTTTTTGCATACTATTCTTTATGTATAAATTTACATACCTGATATACAGGACTGCTCAAAAGTATTCGCATGCCATTCCCCTTATTAGAGGAAAAATTCTGAAGGGGTATTTTCATTTGAAATATTTGTATCTCTTAAATAAAATAAATTTTAGAATGCAATGTTTTAATGGACACAAATCTCTATGTCATATAGAGGGCTGCTAAGAAATTCGGATTAATTTTCTTATTATACATGATAATAGCTGAAATTCTCTTTTGAAATGCTTTATGTTTATACATTACCATATGGCGAAATGAGACGCAATATTTTAAATTTTAAACGGTGAAGTTTTGTTACATTCTTCTGAATGTTTTGGAAAAGGCTTCATAATATATACAGTGTCTCACATAAGTGATGGGACACTTGTGCTTTACAAAAGGAAACTAACCAAATAAATAAAAAAACATGTACACATTTTTTGTGGGTGTGTTTCATACTTAAATTTAGTAAAGGTTATTACATAACATACATTTTGTCAAAATATTAAAATAATAATTTAATAAAAATACAAATGTTTTGAACAGAGCAAAAAATAGCTCACATAAGTGATGGGACACCATTATATATGCAACAAAATCGTCTGAAATAAGCAATAAAAATATTTTTGAGGGTTTTATTTTTACTTAAAAGCAATTGGCAATAATTTATAAAATCGTCTGCAGTATTTCTCTCCAGTTTGTTTTGGAATTTTTGTGTTTTTTAGCTCTGTGTAGCCATGAATGCTAAACGGAAAGAAACGGAAATAATTTGAATATTGAATGTGGAAAATCTATTAGAAAAACTGTTGAAACAGTTAACTTGAGTCGTTCAACAGTTTTTATTATCATTAAAAGATATAAAAAGAATCATATGATTCAGCATAAAAGAAGACCTGGCCGACCATCAAAGCTATCCAATGGAATAAAGCGAATTACCGTTTGAAATATTAAAAAAAAATCCAAAAAATAGTGCTTCAAAAGTTGCTGCTGATTTACAAGCATTATATGGAATAATTGTTAATCCTGAGACTATTAGAAGGGTAATTCGATCTGCTGGATATCACGGTAGAGTAGCCAGGAAAAAAATCTTCGTAAGTGAAAAGAATAGAAAACTCAGACTAGCTTTCGCAAAATCCAACATAAGTGAGAATTCTGATTACTGGAATAAAGTTATATTTGCTGATGAGAGTAAATTTTATATATTTGGTTCTGACGGTAGAATCTTGATGTGGAGAAAACCCAGGGAAGAATTTCGCAAACAGAACTTGGTACCAACCGTAAAACATGGTGGAGGAGGAGTTATGGTATGGGGGTGTATGTCGTCCGCTGGAGTTGGTAATCTTGTTTTTATTGACAGTATTATGGATCAGTACACGTATATTGACATTTTAAAGCAAAATTTGAAATCTTCAGCACGAAAATTGAACCTTCATACACTCTAAAAAATAGAAGTGTAAAATTACACACAAAAATGTGTAAATCGATGATACAAAAACGATTTGTTTATATGTGTAAATTTGTGTGTAAATTGCCAAAATACACGCCTAATATGTAAAATTCAAATTACACATTTCAGTGTGTAATCTGATAATAACACTAAGTGTGTAAAAGTTATGGTGATCATTTATGAAATACCCACATTAATGTGTAAATTGCGCAAGAATACACATATATCTGTGTTATATTCTTTCTCATTGATCTGTGCAATCTTCTGTGATTACACTGATTAATATGTATTACGCAAAAAAACACATATTATTGTGTTATTGTAATTTACACAGTTCTTTGGGTAATATGCAAAATACGCATATTCGATGAAGGTTCAATAACTATTGGTCTAGTGTATATGAAATATCTGTACTGCAAAGGGTTGATGAAGAATACCGATATATTTATGCTTAGTTTCAGAACCGTAGCTGCAATATTCACATAGTTTTGTATGGAGGTGTAAAATGCGGGGGGGGGGGGAAGTTGAAAGTCTGATTATTAGTTTATGGGGCTAGATTTGAGACAGTGGATGCGATAAAATAGTGTTGTTTGGACTCGGGATAATAGTGATGTACACACTTCTTATCCACTATCACAAGTATAGCATCATAAGCTCCAAATCAGCCTATCACACTCACTCCCCTCCTCTTAAATCTCCCTATAAATAGGTTTTTAGAACTTTACCCCTCCCTTTAAAACTATGCTACTATAGCAGCTACGGATCTAAAATTCAGCATATAGCCATTTAAGACATTAGTTTTTGATATTCCTCATCAACCATCATAGTACAAATATTACTTCTCTGTTAGTGGGGAAGTATGGGACACATTGTGATATTTTCAATTTCTTTAATTATAAAATTGATTCTTTAAATTATGTTTCTATATTGCTTAAGGACATTAGAAAGCGTTTCATTTTGTATTCTATAAATCAAAGTTTTTGTATTTGTGTCAAGTAAAGTTGATTTTATTATTTTTGTAAAAAGTGTCCCATTCCTCCCCACTCTCCTCTAAATATACACATAAAAACTGCTATTTTATTTTCTATATTCTTCCTTGCTTTCTAATTTTATACTTTCCCCTCATTTATATATTATTCAGAACATGCAATTAAAAATTAAGATAAAGAAAAATAAATAATTAATTAATGATAGATTTTAGAGTAATCAGATGGAATAATCATAGTTGGTAAACTTGCAATCTCCACACTTTTTATTTTCAGAGTTCAGACTCAATTTTTCATTTTTTATTTTTCAGACTCAAGATATAAAGTCAATTATATTGAAGGTACTGTGTTACATACAGTTATGAAAGTAAAATTTAAAGTACTATAAAAAAATAAAAAAAATGTATGTAAACTTCATCACACACACACACATACATATTACCTGCAAATATTTTAGCTGATTTGTTTATATATACATAAATCACCTATATTGCATGTTGAATTGTTTTCTTTTCATAAATATTCATCATTATAAAGAATTTGCCATATAAATTATTATCAGGACTATCAAAAAAGCTGTTGAATCATTAAAGTAACATCTTTTGCATTAAATTTATATTTAGAAATTTGTGTCTTAAAAAAAGAAACAAAATACAAATATATTTTAACATTAATGAAATTAATCCCATCTTCATAAATGAAAATTTCAGATATTCTAATTAAAATTTTAAATATCAAACTAATGTTTTTTTTTTATTATTATTATTTATCAGCTATAGTAAAAAATAAAACGAGAAATACTGTGTCTATATCCAAATATCAATTGACTCTTATAAATTTTCGAAATTAATGTTCGTAGAATTTATTTGATAATTACATTTGTGTCTTATGTGTATAAAACTCACCCGGCGGGGGATATTTATGTAGAGGGGGAGGGAGAGAATGATAAGTTCGATTTTGAATATTCATTATGACACAACTGTTATAATTTTTTATATACATACAATCATATGTTTTATGTCATATAAGTTCTGTAACAATATGCAAAATTGGAATAAGAAAATGCATATTTGAAGAAAAAGCCATTACTTTAATATAAATTTTCTTCAGAATTTTTGATCTGGAGTTATTTTAAATCAACGTATTTGCGCCCTTTTGCAATTTACTTCTGTGTATTTTTATTTATTCTATAATTAACAAGAATAAATTATTTGTTCTTTACTATAACTATTTTAGTGGAACATAGTTCTTCCGATGTAACATTTTCAAATTAAAACACAGCTGAAAATTTAATGTAAGTATGATAAAAAAATTTAAAAAATTAATTTCTCAAAATTAGGAAATGTAATGTAGAAACTCAAAAGCAACGCTATAGTTTTAATCGATGATAAACTTAGTTAACATTATAAGTTTCATAATTAAAAAAAATTCAATTAATAAATAAAACTCAGATGAATTGTTTAACTTATAAATAAGAATATATAATTTATAGATATGGTATACATTTGCATAATAGTTTAAAAATAAACTATAATAGATTTCACACAACCGAGCCAAAATTTAACACCTCACCCCCCCCCCAAAAAAAAATGATGTTAATGTTTATTTTGCTACTGTTAACATACATTAATAAATTCTTTTTAAGATAAAAATTTTTCAAGAAATAAATGACTTTAGATACAACAGTTGTTATTTTAATAGACATTTATCAGGAGTTATGTAATGTTGACATTTTTAAGGCAAGTAAATTATACGTGTAAAAAATTCTTATACGTAAAAAACAATCCAACATGTATCATATGCATTTATACATAAAAACAAAAAAACCAGATAAAAAAAAATTGGAGGTAATACGGAGGTATGATATTACATACCTTATATATTATAAGAGAATAACTTATTATATACTATATTTTTCAGAACGAGAGAGCCTGCAATCATCTGGATACACCATTAGTTTTCAACTTAAACATGATGAAGCCAAGTCAACGAAGATTACGATTTTAGTTTTCTATGCTAGATTCATGTCTAACTCGAGGTTGAAGTAGTTCCTGAATACAACCATTAATTGCACTGCGAACGGAAGTTAAACTAAAATTACAAGTTAAACTTTGAAATGGATAAAAGTTTACAAGCTACCAAACGGCTCAAATAATTTAGGTTAAAATCAAGTATACTTATATTTGATGTGCAAAATGTATAAATAACTCAGGATACGAATTTAGAATTATTTTAATTACATGAATTATATTTTATATTACATATTAAATGAATTCGAAATTTTTTAGATTTTACTGAAGATTAAACTACTATCCTTTTAATTAAGGGGGGGGGGCAGCAAAAAAGAATACCAACAGTACAAAAAATATAATTTAATTTTATGAATAAGCATAAAGTGGGATTATATCTCTATTATAATGCCTCGTTATGAAGTCTTCCTAATGTCTCTTTAAGAATGAAATTTAGCACTATTACTGAAAATTACAAGTAAAATTGTGAAAAAGAGCAGTCTGTGCGATGGCTGAAAGAAATTACGATTTAATCAAAACCTATAATTATACAATCAAGCATTCTTATATTTGATGTACAAATTTTAAAAAGGGAATTCGGAAAACGAAATAAAAATTTACTAATTAAATGAATAAAATTTTACGTTACATGTAACAAAATATTTGTTACATTTTTTTACATGTGTCGAGATTAAATTTTTTAACTTCTTTTAAATGTTCACGTGCTGCTGAAACGGAGAGTGTGAGAGAGGTGGTCAAAGTATCTTATAAAAATATATAAATATATTAATTTATTACTTAAAAATACTGTTACAGCAAAGCCTTGACACCATGTTACTTATGGAATGGGTTTACTAAAATAAAAAGTGTAGCTCTGAATAATATGTAAGCTTCCTATCCCTTTCGTAACGTCTACTTTAAAATTCACGCATTTATAATTTTTTCAATACAATAATTAGTGTAATTTCAGGAGTAATCTACATTTACACATTTTTATGAGTTTATGCACTGATAACAAACTTAAAAACTTAATGCCACAAACTAAACACACATTAAAATAGGTACTTTTTATGACAAGTGGGTGACTTTAGAAATTTACACTCTTACCTATGTGTATATCACTATGTGTAAATTACAATAACGTACCAATTTGTGTAAATTGAGACATTTTTCAGCATTTACACATTTATTTATGTTTTTCAAGTGATAACAAAATACATACTTAGTTTGTTAAGCTAAAATGCACATAAAAAAAGGTAAAACTTTGCAAAAAGTGGGTAATTTTCCTGTCAGGTGTGTAATTTTAGGAATTTACACACATATATATGTAAATTTGTCTAATTTACACTTTTATTTTTTAGAGTGTAACGATTTTAAATTCTACCAGGGCAATGACCCCAAGCACACTGCTCTGAACGTTACATTCTGGCTTCTATATAACTCTCCTGAAATAATAAAAACACCACCACAATCTCCAGAATTAAATCCCATAGAGAATATTTGGCAAGAATTGGAATCAAGAATTCGCAAACACACCATTTCTTCAAAACAACAACTAAAATCGGTGCTTCAAGAAGAATGGGGTAAAATCACTCCAGAAATCCCAAAAATTAGTCGAATCCATCGCATAAAGATTAAATCATGTTTTAAAAGTAAAAGGAAATCCAACAAAATATTAGAACCTTTTAAAAAGTAAAATTTTTGGATAAATATTTGATGGAAAAGTAAGTGTCTGATCACTTATGTGAGCCATTTTTTGCTCCGTTCTGAACAATTGTATTTTTACTAAATTAATATTTTAATATTTTGACAAAATGTATGTTATGTAATAATTGTTACTAACTTTAAATATGAAACACACCCAAACAATTTTTGCACATGTTTGTTCATTTATTTTATTGCAGTTTCTTTTTATAAAGCACAAGTGTCCCATCCCTTTTGTGAGACACTGTACTTCACGCATGATTTTGCATGAGCTGTATATATACAGAGAGAGAAATTTTTGTAAAAGTTTAAAAAACACTGCTTGAAAATTCTTAAAGTGATCATAAATAAAATAAGATCAAAATCCGTTATTCCCAAAATGAAGAAAAAAAAAGAATTAGGGGTTGTACCCATATGTGTATTTGCCTTATTGTGTATTCTGCATTGGCACTAATAAATAGATATGAGGATACATCCCCTCATCATTTTGGGAATAATGGATTTTTAGTTTATTATATCGACGATCACTTTCAGAACTTTCATACTGTATTTTTTTTCTTTTTTTTTTTTACTTTTACAAAAGATGCTTTGTACATTTAGCTAACGAAATATGCAAATGAAATTTCGATAGTGTTCATGCATGCACAGGGAAATATTATTTAGTAAACCTGCTTACTTTTCAGACAATTTTCATTATTTTTTATATGCTGTAATTTCAGGAAATCATAATCTGCAGTTTGAAAGTTTCTGCTACACATGTTTTGATAGGATTATTGAACAGATATTCTTTTTTTGTGCATGTGTGTGTGTGTGTGTTTGAATTTGTTCACGGTTCCCCATAGAGTTCCAGGAAAAACTGTTCACGGAAATGTTTGACCTGTAAAATTATGTTTACACACATAATGTTTTAGGATAATACCTTATGTATTTTCTAATATAACAAAATAAAAAGGGTTTTTCTTCGTAAGATTTAAGCTTATTATTTTTATGTACAACCGTTTTAGAAATGAAAGTACTAGATGAAGAAAATGTTAGGAGATCCAATGGAATGATGGTTCTGTCTAACCGAAAAGTATGCATAAAAATACATCGTTTTAATGATGTGTATAATTTATAGATGAAATTTTATTGACACTATAATCGCATATTCAAGAAATTAAACTGCAAGTTTCGCTTACAGTATTCTTCACTTTTTTCTTCGTTTCATCTGCTAAACATTTATGAACTGTTTTATCTTTATATTTGCAAATATTATGTTTTAATATAGTTACTTGTGTAATTTATTACTTTTTCAGATATTTAATTGAACTAAATATATACATGTTTTATATGGAAAACAGACATAGAAACCCTATGAAAAATGTCTTGAAAAATGGATAGATCCTTCATAAGATTATACGTAATAGAAGCATAAGAATGTCCTTGAAATTTATGTAAGAACGATATAGATAAATAATTTGAATGTTATACGATATGAATTAAGGATTTCAAATTGCTCTTAAAATACATTATTTTCCTTTTATATGGGTGGTAAGATGAATATACTTTACAAATACCTCAATGTTTTCATTTAAAGTTATAAAATAAATAATATGAAATTGTTATAAAACAAAGACAAACATTATAGCTGAAATACTCCCATTTCCATTTATATTCCAACTTCCGTGATTGATTTCCCATTGGGTTTCTTACAAAAGAAACCTTGAATTCAATTCTTTATATATTTTCTTAAAAGAAGAGAAATCAATAAACAAATAATTTTTTAATGTTGGTTAAAAAATGTCTGCAAGAAAATTTTCGCAATGTTTTGTAATTTTTGAAAAATATATATTTATTTACGAGCACCATATTGTTTTGTTTTTGTTGTGTCAGAATTGTAAATTCAAATAACAATCTAAGTCAAAGTGATCAAAGATCTGTATTTTACGATGTCATTATATTGACTATAATAATGAAGAAGCACTTAATTATTTTATAGAAATTTAAAGTATATTTTTCGGTTTAATTACATTATTTTTCTATCTATGACAAATGTTGGAATGCTAGGACATGGACAGAAAAAACGGACAGATAATTCCGCACGTATTTAGCAAAAATTTTTATCCGATAATACGTTTAAAAGTTAGTTTAAAAAGTAGTTGTAACTTTTTATATTTATTTAGAAAAAAACTTACCCTCATTAAAAAATACTCAACTGTAAAACATTTGTTAATACATAAATCTAAGAAAGGAATTCGTGATAAGAAACAGGACAAAGCATTTAAACATATGTAATTTTATATTGACATTTGACGCTTTATAGGAACTTTGTATTTAAATGAACGATATCATTCAGAATAATGTTTTAATTATTTTCCATTGCAATTATTTTTCATGTAAAAAAAAATAAATAAATAAAAATAAAAATAAAAACATGTAGCTGAATTTTGTAACTCTTGTCTGTATGATATGTCATAATATTCAATTTACACTAAATAACAGTATTTTATGTAGCTAAGGAATAAAAAAAAATATTTAAATAATAAAATTCTGAGTCTATTGAGTCTTTAGGATGCTGATGTCCCTTTGGGAAAACTATTTCTTACCCGAAAACTAGATATCGGAAATAATATCTAAAAATTAAATTATAAAATATTTTGGTAGTAATTAATTTTCCGAAACGGGGGCATGACTTTCCATATGACTCAAAATATTTGATTTGTGAAATATTTTTGAACAAACAACATGCTTAGAAACATGCATAAAAACTATATTAAGGATCCTTTGAATTTAAAATTAAGCATTCAATTCATCTATTGGATGTGTGGCGGAATTAGCAACGTTCCGCTACTTTCGTTTTATATAATAGATGATGTTAGTGTGACATATTTCTTCAAATAAATGTTACATTTATTAAAAAAGTTAAATGTGTCTGTTTATGTATAGACTTCTGAGACTGAGAGAACTGGAAGACAAATTATAATGTACTTACTAATGATTTTTTAATCAAATATTTAGGGAATATTGTACTGTATGTTACATCTATCAAACTTTAAAATGATACTTTCCCAATCTTGCATCTGGCTTATCAGCCTATTAGGTGATTTGGAGTAACATGCCCCAGTTGTATTTTCCAAAAACTTTGGAGCGTGACAATATAATGAAATCTACAAGATAGAGGGTTAAATAAAATAAAATAAAATAAAATATTTTGTTGAGTTTGATCATCGCATTTAGTGGAATAAATCTATAACAAGCCACTGAATAACAGGGATAAACTCAGTATTACAGCAATTCATGTGTTTTATTTAAGAAATTCGACTCAAAAGATTCTAATATTTTTAATTGAAAAAAACATAATTGTCTTGAATTTAAAGCGGTATTCAGAAAACTTTAATCCGCAGATTCCAAAACGTTACCTCTCTTTATATGAGAATCTAATCAGAATCAATAAATTAAAATCTAAATACAAAATCGAAATCTGAAATTTCTTAATATGGCATACTCACAGACACATTCAGAAGCAGTAAGACTCAAGCATCATGCTAGAGATTGAATTTCCATGTTTTTTCTATTTATATAAATAATGTTGATGTACTGCCTGCAAATTTTTATACAGTTTCTCAACCCCTTTATTTAAATTACATAAATTAACTTTCTGTATAATATAAAATAACATTTTGAGCTCATTAGTTATTAAGCATAAAATCCAATAAATTTAATTTCATAATTTTAAATTAATTAATGTTCCGAATAATTTTTTTTCAATGTGTACATGAACCGTAAAAATAAACGGGCATGGGGAACTAATCCTTTTTATTTTATACTTAACAAGTTTTGCCGTTGTTAGAATTGCCGAATGACATCAAATTTTGTGTATTACGTTATTAGAGAAAGACAGCATATACAATGTTTGAAGTATTTATTAGATGATTTCCAGGAATACATAATTTCCCGATGAACTATCAAACTCTTTGACAATAATCCTATTTCGTCTGGTATTTACATTATGGTACTATTAATATTATTATTGTTATTATTTTCGGATATGCATAAAATTAGAAGTAGAGAGGTTACATGTGTACTGAAAAAAATATTACGGTATAGAGAAAAATCAGAATCAAGAAATATAAATCTAAATTCAAAATATAAATCTGAAATTTCTTAAATATGATATACTCACAGGCACATTCAGAAGCAATAAGATTTACACATGATGCTAGATATTTAATTTCCATGTATTTTCTATTTACATAAATAATGCTGATGTACTGTCGGCAAATTTTTATATTATACTGCATACCCTTAATTTAAATTACATTAATTTAACTTTCTGTATAATATAAAATAATACTTTGATCTCATTAATTATTAAGCATAAAAATCCAATAAATTTAATTTCATAATTTTAAATTAATTTTCTGAGTTAGTTTTTTCAATGTGTACATGAACAGTAAGAACAAAGGAGCATGGGGAAATAATCCCTCTTAGTTTATATTAAACAAGTTTTGCCGTCGTTAGAATTACCCGAATGACATCAAATTTTGCATATCAGACTATTAGAGAAAGACATCTTATACAATGTTTAAAGTATTTACAATAGATAATTTGCATGCATAAAATTAGGAGTTACGTTATGCATAAAATTAGGAGTAGATAGGTTACATGTGTACTGAAAAAATTCTACTGTACAGAGAAAAATCATGGAGGAGCTTAAAGGCGGGGGGAGGGGGTAATTATACTAGATTTAGCTTACATGAAATAGAAAATTATATGTATATTACGAAGTATGCTTTCAGTTCAGTTAGAGCATTTAAATGTATAAAACAGTTCAAAATTTCCATTCAGCAATTTTTGTTAATAAATTAATGTTGTTCAAAACATTTGTGCTGCAATCTGTATGATGGATATAATTTAAACACAGTAAAAAATATTCTGGAAACAGCTCCAAATTGAAACGGACCTCGACTATTACTGCTAATTATCTTCAATAGTTCAGTTTTTGTCCATTTTCTTCAAGACAAACAATTTCCTTTTCTCTAACGACAATAATGTATATCAATACAAATTTAGTGAGTGATACATATCAATAAATCTCAGTGATATACGTAGTATGATCCAAAAGTTCTGTAAGAATTAGCAACAAATCTTATGCGGAAGAGTTCTTACCACCTAATCACACCTATCTTCAAACTAGTCTCCTTGGGTGACGATGCCCTTCTGCAAGCCTTCGTATAATTTCTTGATGCACATTGTGAAGCCATTTTTTGAAATCTATCATAAGGTCTTTTGTGAATCTCATTTTATTTCATCTGATGACAGAAAGAACCTCTAAATATTTTTACTTTGGTGGGTACAGTCATGCGGGGCTATGTCCTGAGAATAAGAAGATGTGGATGCAGTTGGCTCGAAATTTGGAGAGGAACAGTTTAATTGGGCAAATTATCGGTACATCGATCTCAATCGATGTGCTGATAAGTTGCCATGAAGAAGGTACAAATGTGACGCTACAATAATTTGTGCAAGTTTTTGGTGATGATCTTTTCAAATACAATCAGACATAAAGCAACATTTTCCGCGTTACGTGAGGTCGTAGGTCATACAACGCGTTTATCGTCCTCAGTGGATTCTCGGCCCTACTTTAAAACACCGATGCTATTTGTAACTCTTAGATCTCACCAGGGTAAATTCATTGTATAAACGTCTTAGCTTTTCTAAAGTCTCCATTGCGTTTTTGCTAAGTGTAAACGAAATTTAATGTTGCAGCGCTATTTAAGAAAATCCATCTTTTTACTTCGCGGAGCAAAGATAATTTGCTTAAGAGTTTTTTATCTACGCGTGCACAATTAGGTCACATGATATCACAATCTGGTCAGGTACGTGAAGGTTGGGAGAATTCGTTTTAAGTAATTTAATTATTATAAAAGGGAAGCTAACGTCACTATGGGTCGAATTACTGTGAATAAGAAAGGAACACCTGTCCATTCTTTATGACTCCTACTCTACACATGAGAACGAGCAATTTGATAAGTCTGTATTCGACAGGTTTATGATACGATTGGTCTAACTCGCTAAGATGAATCCTGCAATGGTCGTAACGACAAAAATATAGTGGTAGATTGGTTCACGGAAGTGTTTGTATGTTAACATGCACTTTATTTGCACTGTTAAAATTCTTGTCCTAGTTTAAACCGAATTTTGGTGCTCAATAGGCGCCACTGCAAGATGGTGAAATCATGAACAATATTTGGTGCTCTTGTTCCAATAGTTGGAACAAGGTTGAAATAAAAATCTGCAAACGTTGGTACGAGATTTCACCATCTTATGGTGGCAGCTACTGAGCACCGAAATTTGGTTCAAATCGAGCAAACTTATTAACAGTGTATAAATAAGGTATCCTTATAGATACTTGTTTTTCTCGTAAGGAATGAACGAAATTCCCGAATTTTTAATTCATCAACTTACATAAAATTCAATATGTTTTAAAAAATCAGTGATTTTTAAGAATACAACGCAGAAGACTTTTTCTTAAAGACCATATATTAATGGAATTTTTTTGTTACTATAATAAATCGAAAATGCTACACATTTCATTTTTAATATAGGATATTTCACAATAAACCCTAACATCATAAGTCAAGTAAATGTTACAAGACTCAGAGAACCGAAATATAGATAGAGAGATTCACAGATAATCTAAACGTATAAACACCATATATAAATAGTTCGAAAGGCAAAAAAAAAAAAAAAAAACGAAATATTTATTTTTTTAAATAAAATTTTCGCATTTAGACAAATAAATTAATTTTTAAAGCAATAATAATGCATATTAAAATGATAAATATTTTAACCTGTTAAGCATTAAATCATTCCCAATGTACTTTGTGAAACATTAAAAGAATTCTATAAAAAAAGACAAGAGAAAAACCCACAATTTTTTTTACATTCCATTCGTTGATGCGATATCTCTCTTTGTTTGTATGATTCATTTCCTCCTGGTTTTGACAGCAATAACTGTCAATACTTTCTAAACTGTACACGAGTGGCATAAAAATTGGAGAAGGTGATTCATACAAATGTTTTTGTCAGCTAAAATTTTTGATATGAATTATCCAAAGTTTCTCCGTTTTGGAATTTACTTCAAGTATTTCATTTTTCTTTATTCATTCCTGTATGATAGATTGAAATTAATAATTTCTTTTAAAACTCTTACAAATCTATGTTAAGAAGAAATAAATGCAGCTGATATTTCATGAAATATTTAAATGTTTTACAAGTTTTCTTTAACAAAATGTCAATGTTTTCCAGAGTTAGAAAAACCGTGAAATTATTTTGGATCTGATAAAAAAAAACATTAAGATTGTATAAATTTGTAGCATGTAGTAATATATTTAAAACATATTCTTCTGAACATTAAGTGTAAAATACAATGATTTTATAAGAATATGCTTTTTATATTTGCTGCGTATTTTTTTCGTATATTTATTTATCAAGGAATCATAAGCTTTTTTTATTTTTTTCAGGACAAAATTGAAAATATATTTTTTTTAAAAATAATTAAATTAACATTTTTTCATAAAATATCTAAGAATCCTGTAGGAACGTTATCTGACTTAAAAATATATCCTGAAATATTGCAATTCCTTTTAATCGTTTTAAAGAGGTATGTTTTTTAACAAGCCAAACATAAACTGATAAAATAATCATTTACAGGCTGTTTAAAAAAATGTGACAATTTCGGTAAAGCGTTTAAGAAATGTAAATACACAGTATGATTCAAAACTAGAATAACAAGAGGGTAAAGATATACCTAGACGACATGGAATCACGTAGCGTTCCTTGTTAGGAAATAAACTCCTAACGAGGTAGATGGAAATGCATTACGGGATAGATTACCATGATAGCAAATGGATATTTATTGACAATAAGCTTAGAATATCTCATGACTTTCCTGATAGTGACAATTCCGGATGGTATCTTTTGTTTTCCACATTTGCTGAGACAGGAGGTTCACTTTAAAATGGTGGATTTTAAAATGACGTTGATACCGTGAGCATTCGATGTATGTCGGTTGTATTTTAAAATTTCTCAGATTCCATCGGTGCGCACATTAGAAAACCTCGGACATGATTCAGCCTCTTACAGTCCAGTATCTCGTTAGCATTACATTACCGATGCTGCATTTATATGTAATTCCGAGTCATCTAGCTATATCATTTCATAACTGGAAATTTGTTATTCCAATTTTGAATCTCTCAGTGCACACACACACACATACACATATACATCAGGAGCCAGAAGCCAAGGGGTATAAGTGACAGAATTGAAAAAATTGAGTTAAGTGCACAGGCTATCTTGAAATAAGTCTATTTATTTGTAGGTAAACGTTATGAGGTATTTTTTAATTATATACTGAGTTTTAGGGGTCAGTTACTTAACCTATTTCCCGAATCTGTGAAACGCGTGGAGGCCAAGGGGTAAGAGTGAAGTTGTATCCGTTAACGTCTATATAGCAGAAGCGCGACCAACGACATACAAGGCCATTTCCTTTTTTATACATTAAATAAATGCATTTTAATTTTTAACAAGTAAGGAAAATCATGCATTAAACTTAGATTATGAAACTCTATCCAACACTCCCTGAAATCTTAAAAAATCTTTGATATTTAGGGTAATAAAGTGTTACTGTCCATAGACAAATATGTATTCTAATACTTTTGAACAGCCCTATGTTTCATCTGTCGGTTGATATATACTGTATAATAGGAAAGTTTAGTTTAGTAAGAAAACGCATAACAGTTTGAAATTTCTCTTTTAGCAGTTTATACTAATAGGTATAAACATACTTGTAAATTTTTGTTCATCCTGTAGTTTACATTGAACCTTTATTATACGCCAGTATTATGCTAAAATTTAGTTCAAATTAAAACACTCTTAAGACTACTGAAATCACATTTACAGAAATTATCATCCATAGATGACCATGTATAAAATTTTGTGCGTGAACCTGTATATCATTTTATCTGTAATTTACAAGCATTTCTTAGTAAACTGAATGTAGTTCAACAGGGAAATGCATCTCTCATATTCAGTACTCTCATATTCAGTAATCTTTACGAGATATTTTGTGTAGCCCTTTATATGAACTATAGCATTTATACACGCCATAAAATATATTGTGTATAAAATATATTGGTGTATAAATTTAGTGAAACTTAAAAGCGCAAATCATAATTAAAAAGGCATTTCGTCCATCCATCAATCATCATTGATAATATACAGTACTTCGAATAGTATATACTATTTGAAATTTTTTTCTGCCCCTATAAATACTGAGTACCGCGTATTATGCCTTAAATAACTTACATTAAGTCTCAGCGATGTATATCAATTTTATTATTCATAAAAATTGTAATATAATTAAAATATGTCGCAAACTATTCCCTCTTTATCGTTAGGTAATGTAAATCTTCTGTGTGGCTTTGTAAATAAAAATATGAGTATTCTTTTCGCCTCATATTTTACAGAATATTTATTTTATTGCAATTCGTAAATGCATATAAATTTTAATATGTGACAAGGTGTAACATCTTTAAAATTTATTTGAAACGATTTTTTCCTTAACCCATAATGTAACGGAAAACTTTTTATTGTGCCTGTAAATAAACTAATCGTGTTAGAAATTTCATTTTCAATAGGTTCGTCTTGAGGCAAGCATGAATAATTTCCAAAACTTCAGGGCAATCAGAATATATTTACGAGAGTTAGGGCGCGGACAGACGGACAGACGGACAGACAAACCAAAATCATATTCACTTTTCAACTTTGTTGGAAAGGGTTAAAAAAATAAAATTCGAATGTTTCAAAACTTATAATAAAATTTTAAAAATTATAATAGAACAAAAGTTTTTCCTTTCATTCATTTATATCAACATTGTTCATAAATTTTTCGTAAATTCATTTTTTTATTTCACAATTTTTCATTTTGTAGAATTTATTTTCAAACATAATTTTTCTTTATCTATTTGTATCAACACTGTTCTTAATTTTTTCATAAATATCATTTTTTATTTCATAATTTTTCATTTCTTGTGTTCTTTCGGCACTTGTACCCTTCAGCTTCCATACAATTTTCATTACTGCTTGGAAGCCAAGAGGTATATAGAGCAACTTTTGTAAAAGTCTCAAAATCATAGCTTGAAAATTCTGAAAGTAATCGTCTATTGAAAAAGGACAAAATCCGTTGTTTCCAAAATTAAGCAAAGAAATGAGGGATTTTATCCAAATGTAGTAGTACATCCCGTATTGTGTATTCTATATTGACATCAATGAATATATGGCTACAACCCCTCTTGTTTTTGCTTCATTTTCAGAAAACGGATTTTCAACTTATTCAATTGACGATTATTTTCAGAATTTTGTGACTTTCACAAAAGTTGCACTATACATTTTAGTCCGTTTTCTAATTACATCCCGTGTGCAATTTTATAATTAAGTGTAGTGAGTGGTCTCATTTTGTTCCTTATGTCTTGTAGACTAAGAAATGCGATGGTGGACATCCCGGACCCGCGACTGGGGATGGGGAGGGGAATGGTTGAAAAATGGAAGGGGAAAAAATTCCATTTCATAAATTATAAAGAAATGTATCAATAAATATTAATGTTTAAAACATTTATAGATAAGGAAAATTATTTCTGGACATCCAGGACCCGCGATTGGGGAGGGAGCGGGGGAGGGGAAGGGTTGAAAAGTGCAAGGGAAAAAATTCCATTTCTTAAAATATAAAGACAATTATGTATAAATATTAATGTTTAATGCATTTATAGATTAGGAAAAACATTTGTGGACATCCAGAAGCCGCGACTGGGGAGGGGGATGGGTATGGGGAGGGGTAGGGGAGGGGAAGAGTTGCAAAGTGCATTGGAAAAAATTACATTTCATAAAAAATAAAGAAAATTATGCATAAATATTAATGTTTAAAACATTTATAAATTAGGAAAAACATTTGTAAACATGCGGGACTCGCAACTGGGGAGGGGGAGGGAGAGGGGAAGGGTTGAAAAGTGCAAGGGAAAAAATCCATTTCATAAAAAATAAATAAAATTATGCATAAATATTAATGTTTAAAACATTTATAGATTAGGAAAAACATTTGTGGACATTCGGGACCCGCGACTGGGGAGGGGGATGGGTATGGAGAGGGTTGGGGGAGGGGAAGAGTTGCAAACTGCAAGGGAAAAATCACATTTCATAAAAAATAAAGAAAATTATGCATAAATATTAATGCTTAAAACATTTATATATTAGGAAAAACATTTGTAAACATGCGGGACCCGCAATGTGGAGGGAGAGGGAGAGGGGAAGGCTTGAAAAGTGCAAGGAAAAAATCCATTTCATAAAAAATAAAGAAAATTATGCATAAATATTAATGTTTAAAACATTTATAGATTAGGAAAAACATCTGTGGACATCCAGGAGCCGCGACTGGGGAAGGGGAGGGGACGGGAAGAATTGCAAAGTGCATGGGGAAAAATTGCATTTCATAAAAAATAAAGAAAATTATGTATAAATATTAATGTTTAAAACATGTATAGATTAGGAAAAACATTTGTGGACATCCGGGACCCGCGACTGGAGAGGGGGAAAGAGAGGGGAAGGGTTGAAATGTACAAGGGGAAAAATAAGTAATAAAGGTAATTGGAAAGGAACTGACTGATGATAAATACTAAATGATACAATTTTTGTAACGCTAAATATTATTTGTTATCTTTGTATTGTTATTCTATATTATACATCATATACCTAAATATTAAAAACTTTCAAATTTTAAACACAAGTAAAAGTTTAACTTCAGAACAAAGTAGGATCATCGGTATCACTGTCATCATAATTTACATCATCAAGGCCTCGAAAATTATCACATTTATCAGTCTCACCCAAACACGAACACACTTCAGTTACAAGGTAATCCATTTTGTGAACATTTACAGGATGCTACACATCTTGACTTGACACACGAACAACGCACCGATTAAACCAGTTCTTGAGGAGCACATGGCATGTTACACATGACAGGTAGGAATTATGTTTCCTTTATTATTCAACCAAAATTAGTTGGGGATGGAATATTAGTTTTTAAAATGTATGCTCTTTGCCATATTATTGCTTGGTAATGAACTCTTCTTATGGCTGGGTAAAGGGCGGCTTGAGTTGGAGGCATATTTGTTCCTTCAACTTGCTTTTTTGTAAATAACCACCATCTTAGCTCACTCAATGTTTTAATGTTTAATTTTGGCATGTACACTGAACTTATGTATTATTCAAGTGCAATATATGTTTCACTCTCAAGGATATCTGTTTAACGTTATGCGGCAAGTGCTTTCAGAATTCTGTCGTCAGCATTTATGAAGCTCTTCCAAAAACTGTTTTTTTTATTTACAACTGAATGAACCAGTGGTGTCAGATCCAGAAAAAGAATGCAGTCCCACTAAAGTTTCAGATCTTTTTTCTTGCCCTTTTCCCCTTCCTTCCCTAGCCTAGTTGCGGATCCCGGATGCCCACTATTGCTTTTCTTATTCTATAAAAGATTTAAATACTATTATATATATATATATATATAATTAAATGGAATTTTTTTTCTTGCCTCTTTCAACACTTTCTATTCCCCTCACCTCCCCTCTTCTTCCCTTACCTCCGTCTTCTTAATGACAAATCCCGAGTATCCTTAAATGTCATTCTCATTTTATAAACTTTTTAAACATTGATATTTATGCATAATTTTTTTAAACAGAATTTGTTTATTGCCCCTTTCAATTTCTTCTCCTCCTCCTCAGTCACGAGTCCCGGATGTCCACAAATGTTTTTTTCTAATTTATAAATGTTTTAAACATACATATTTATACATAATTTTCTTTATTTTTTATGAAATGGAATTTTTGTCCCTTGCAATTTACAACCAATCCCCTTCCCTTCCCCTCTCCCTCCCCCGTCGCGGGTCCTGGATGTCCACAAATGTTTTTCCTAATCTATGAATGTTTTTAATATTTTCTTTTTTTATGAATTTTCATAATTTTCTTTATTTTTTATGAAATGGAATTTTGTTCCCCTGCATTTTTCAACCCTTCCACTCTCCTCCCCTCCCCCTCTACAGTCGCTTGTCCCGTATGTCCACAAATGTTTTTTTAATCTATAATTGTTTCAAACATTAATATTTATACATAATTTTCTTTATTTTTTATGAAATGGAATTTTTCCACTTGCACTTTGCAACTCTTCCCCTCCCCTCCCCACCCCTCCCCCACCCCTCCCCTCCCCTCCTTTACCCCTACCCCAGTCGCGGCTCCTGGATGTCCACAAATATTTTTCCTAATCTATAAATGTTTTAAACGTTAATATTTTTGCATAATTTTCTTTATTTTTTATGAAATGGGATTTTTTTGTATTTTTTTGTCATTTTGTATACAATTTTCATTATTTTTTAATTCTGATTACAAGGTACTGTGTGCAATGATATTTGTCTTACTTTCTGAAAAAAAATATTATTTTATATTAAGAACTCTGAAAATTATAAGGAAAAAACTTGGAAAAAATTTGGGACCATTTTGATAAAAACATTAATTACTCTGCGAGTATGCATTCTATTTGCATAAAGATGAACAAGGTGTATTACAAAAAGGCATTCAATCATAATCTAGAGTTTCAGCGCTTTTGCTACATTAGTTTTGACAGGGTTATTCAAAAGATATTCAATATTTTTTAATTTGTTGACGGTCCCCTATGGAGTTTCGGGAAAAAATCTTCACGGAGATGTATGACTTGTACCATTATATTTATACACTAAGAGTTTCGAGATGATTCCTCGTGTATTTTTCTAGATATTTAACAAAATGTCTAAAATCGCAAGTGTCCAATAATCAATGGCCATATAGTGTATCTTAAAACTCTGAAAGACTTGTTTGAATTTAAAATAAATTTAAATTCATAGAAAAAGAAAAAATATTCGCTGCCGAACTGAAAAATTAGTACCTATTCCAATACCACATGTTTCATAAAAAATAGAACCGTTAAATTTAATAGAATTGTTATAAAAACAAAACTTACACAAACTCTAACAAAAATATTTTTTAATACCCACCCAGACAGCAAGAGATGTCGAAATCGGTTGGGCCGTCTATCTGAATTATCGGCGGGATATCGGTAATCGTCCACTGACATTATTAAGATGTCAATAGATCATTCTCTTTTAAAGTAGTCCAATGCTTGTATCGGCAGGAAATCGCAATAGCTTATCGATTTGTCTTGATGATTTTTAGTCATAAAATTTACATCGGCCAACTTTATAAGCCGAATAATTCCTGACAATATTTCTCCCCACAAACATTCCCCTACAGTTTCTGTCAATTTATGAATCATGTGACTTCCCGCGATCTTTCAAGGTCTTTTGTCTCCCACTTTAGCCAACCCCTCAAAGTTCATTTTTTATATGTTGCAAGCAAGGTCATTTTTAACCACTCGGAGAAAGGACACTGTAATGCGAAGAAGTTACGTGAAGTGAGTTAGTATAAGTTTATATATAATTTAATCGATTTCAACAACTTATCATCGAAGACGATTACGTCGGCAATATTTCTTAAAACTCTGAAAGATTTGTTTGAATTTAAAATAAATTTAAATCCATAGAAAAAGAAAAAAGATTAGCTGTAGAACTTGAAAAATTAGTACCTATTTCAATACCACATGTTTGATAAAAAATAGAACCGTTAAATGTGATAAAATTGTTATAAAAACAAAAATTACACGAACTCAGATAAAAATCTTTTTTAATACCCAGCTCTTCCTCAGTATGAAAAGTATCCAATATCATTTAAAGTTTTATACAGCAAATCAATCGGGATATTAAAAAATATATTTTCAAAATCAAATGCATGCATACTAATGGGTGTTACTTTTGGTGTATTGACAATAGTATTGAAGTTTTAAAAAAATTAAAAACACCCACAATGCCTATTAGTATGCATGCATTTGATTTTGAAAATATTTTTTCTAATATTTCGAATGATTTGCTGCATAAAACTTTAAAGGATTTATTTGATATGTTCTATATTGAGAAATAACAGCAAATAATCCCTGGCCGAACTTACGCCGAATGTCCTAATCTGATTATTATTCGCCCGGCGACCTCAGTGTCTGATATCGGCAGGAAAGGCTTTTTGGCCGCTAGGCAAACGGACTGAGGATCGCGGAATGCTGATATGTTGTGCATAGGTTTTGAACACACTGCCGACCTGTTTTCGACTACTTAATCAAGGCTGTTTTTTGTTACCCCCCCCCCCCCCACCTTTCAAGGTTTGTTACCCGCTTCTTCTTGCTATTTACTATGTGTGAAAAGCCTTTAGATCTTGTATTAAAAGAAATTTATATATATTAAATGATCACAAGATTTCTCTCAATGGCAAATATTAATCTATTCTATGACTTGGATTTTTTTTCTTCTTTTGAATAAAGCGTACACGTAAAAGTGATTGGCGAATATAAATTTCTTAGCAAATTTTCTACAAATATAGTAAATTTTCATCTAAAAAATAACAATTGAGAATCCGACAATTTTAGCAAAATATGTTTTCATATTAAAAGAAATTTTTAGTGCTGAATTTCAGGAATGATGAATAGTCATTCTAACTTAAAAAAATATTTTGATAAATAAGAGCATAATGAAATACATTGTTGTATTCTCAACTCAAATAATTGGGTATGAAAAATATTCTCATTTTAAGGTTTTTTCGTATTTTCTCCATCTCCCCTGTATTATAATTTTGCGAGACAAAATCTATTTTGTATTTGTATCATGTCTGCTCATTCAAGGAGATTTTTAAAGAAATATTTACAATTTTTTTAACCTCCTCAGTCCTGATGTCGTCTGGAGGTGACACTAAAAATCACCCTTTAAATTAATTTAATTTCTTTTAGAATTGTTAAAATTACATCTAGAATTATTTAATACATGTGTGCATATTAGAAGCATCGATATGCAAACAAATGAATGTTTTGAGATGTTTTATAATAATTTTAAACTGGTTTTTGTAGTGTCACGTAAAATTTGTCTCAGGACTGAGGAGGTTAAATATGTTTTACCATATTCTGAAGTAAAGAAATGTGAAATAAAAGTTAATTTTCTTTTAATGTTTTAATTTTATTATATAATATTCTTTATTTTTAATTTATTCATTTAAAACGCAAAAAAAATCTAAGATTTTAAATTATATATATATATATATATATATATATATATATATATATATATATATATATATATATATATATATATATACACATATTCTTTTTATTTATTGTAACTATTTTTTTACATTTTAAGTAAGAATAACTCTTTGTAATTCCATAAAAATAGTGCATCATTTCCTTTTAAATCTTCATATCGAGCGATCGTGTATTTTTTAAAGTTAAATTTTTTAAATTTATTAATTTGTGAAGAAAATTTGAATACGAAACTTAATACGAAAAACTTATACTCATTCAATTCACGTAACTTCTTCTCATTATAGTGTTCCTTCTCCGACTGGTTAAAAATAATCTTACTTGCAACATATAAAGAATAAACTTTGAGGGGTTGGCTAAAATGGGCGATAAAAGACCTTGAAAGAGTGCGGAAGTAACCTGATTCATAAATTGACAGAAACTGTAGGGGAATGATAGTTGGGAAAAAGATTGTCAGGAATTAGTCGGCTTATAAAGTTGGCCGATGTAAATTTTAGGACTAAAAATCATCAAGTCAAATCGATAAGCTATTGCGATTTCCTACCGATACAAGCATTGGACTACTTTAAAAGAGAATGATCTATTGACATCTTAATAATGTCAGTGGACGATTACCGATATACCGCCGATAATTTAGACAGACGGCCCAACTGATTTCGACATCTCTTGCTGTCTGGGTGGGTAATAAAAAAGATTTTTTTTTGAGTTTGTGTAATTTTTGTTTTTATAACAATTTTATTATATTTAACGGTTCTATTTTTTTTATCAAACATGTGATATTGGAATGGCTGCTAATTTTTCAATTTCTGCAGCTAATCTTTTCTCTTTTTCTGAGAATTTAAATTTATTTTAAACTCAAACAAGTCTTTCAGAGTTTTAAGATATGTCGATGACGTAATCGTCTTCGATGATAAATTGTTGGAATCGATTAATCATATATATCCATCTTGTTTAAAATTAAATAGTGCTTCTGATAATTGTTTTCATGTAATTTTTTGGATCTTGATTAAAATACTATTAATAATGGTAATTTACAGATTTAGTTATTCGATAAAAGGAATTTCTTTAATTGTAAAATTTAATGCATTAAGTGAAGCATTCAATGCCTCACTAGTATTCAAATTTGAGTAAAAGGGTGTTATTATTAAAGGGTGGCTATTAATGTTACTTTGGGGCACGTAATCCAATATTATAAAATTTGCGGGACGAAAGAAATTTTAGATTCACAGATTTTTAAATTTACGGCAATTTTTTTTTTACAATAATTTTTATCCATATCAATTTGTTTTTCGTTATATAAATGATCTAAAGAAAGGTTTTTTAAAGTGGCAACAGCTCTAAGGCCAAACACCATGAAGGCGGTATCTTCTGGGAAGTTGGATATATGAAGATTTGCTGATGAAAGTTCTTATGGAAAGTCAGTAGGGTGATGTGATTCAACTTTTTAGTTTAAACATACCTAGAACTCATTTTGGAAGGAATTGCATAATGGAACGACAAATCAAGTTTTTGACGCTGCGCTGGCCAGTTACCATCTTAGGCCTATATGTTCTTCCTCCTTTAAGTATGAAAGTGTCGAATTTTTTAACAGGTATCTCTTTTTCTTTCTTCCTCATAAATCAAGGTGTGAGCATGGCTTTTTTGCATGACTATTTTATTTATAAGCAAGTTATTTAAGACATTTTATTAATGTTGTTTATTTTATTAAAATCTAAAAATATTTTTTCATTAAGAGTTGATTTGCTTTATGGTTTTGTTGTTAGTCATTATTTCATTTGATTGTTTAAAGTTATTTTGTTTATACATTTTATATAAATGGAGCATGTAGGTCTGTCATACCTTGCGAAACCTCTGAGGATACACATTTTTTAAAAGTGTTTTATACCTGTTGTTCCACCCACCTTCCGAGGAGTAGGGAGAATGTTTTATGTTGTTTGTTGATGATGTTCTTGCTCTAATTCATTGTTTTTGCACCCTGTTTTCACCTTTTTCATCGCTTTCATATTTTCATATAAAACTATACACACACATACACACACATATATACATATACACTATATTGCCATTGATTATGGGACACTTGCGATTTTAGACATTTTACTAAATATCTAGAAAAATACATGAGGAATCATCTTGAAACTCTTAGTGTATAAATATAATAGTGTAATTCATACATCTCCGTGAAGATTTTTCCCCGAAACTCCAAAGAGGATCGTCAACAAATTAAAAAAGAATGAATATCTTTTGAATAACCCTGTCAAAATTAATGTAGCAAAAGCGCTCAAACTCTAGATTGTGATTGAATGCCTTATTGTAATAAGCCTTGTTCATTTTTATGCAAACAGCATGCATACTCGCAGAGTAATTAAGGTTTTTATAAAAATGATCCCAAATTTTTCCAAGTTTTTTCCTTATAACTTTCAGAGTTCTTAATATAAAATATTATTTTTTTCAGAAAATATGACAAACAACATTGCACACAGTACCCTGTAATCTGAATTAAAAAACAATGAAAATTGTATAAAAAATGAGTTGGTTTACTAAATAATTTTTTACTGCGCATGCGTCAACGATATCAAAATTTCGTTTGCATATTATGTAAGCTAAATGTATAGAGCAACTTTTGTGAAAGTCACAAAATCATAACTTGAAAATTCTGACAATAATCGTCAATTGAATAAGTTGAAAACCCGTTATTCTCGAAATCCGTTATTCTCAAAGCAAAAACAAGATGGGTTGTATCCATATATTCATTGATTAGTGTCAATATAGAATACACAAAATGGGATGTACTACTGCATTTGGATAAAATCCCTCATTTTTTTGCTTCATTTTGGAAACAACGGATTTTGTCCTTTTTCTATAGACGATTACTTTCAGAATTTTCAAGCTATGATTTTGAGACTTTTACAAAAGTTGCTCTATACATCTAGCTAACATAATATGCAAATGAAATTTTGATATCTTTGATGCATGCGCAGTAAAAAATTATATAGTAAACCTACTCATTTTTCATAAAATTTTTATTATTTTTTAATTCTGATTACAGGGTACTGTGTGCAATGTTGTTTGTCATATTTTCTGAAAAAAATATTATTTTATATTAAGAACTCTGAAAATTATAAGGGAAAAACTTGGAAAAATTTTGGACCATTTTTATAAAAACCTTAATTACTGTGCGAGTGTGCATGCTATTTGCATAAAAATGAACACAGTGTATTACAATAAGGCATTCAATCATAATCTAGAGTTTGAGTGCTTTTGCTACATTAGTTTTGACAGGGTTATTCAAAAGATATTCATTCTTTTTTAATTTGTTGACGGTCCCCTATGGCGTTTCGGTAAAAAATCTTCACGGAGATGTATGACGTATACTAGTATATTTATACACTAAGAGTTTCGAGATGATTCCTCATGTATTTTTCTAGATATTTAGTAAAATGTCTAAAATCGCAAGTGTCCCATAATCAATGGCAATATAGTATATATATATATATATATCACTATGTTTCCAGCTGAAAAACATGTGTAATAAATCAAAAATATAAATTATATTCCACTTAAACATAAAGCACATATATAAATTTATATTTTAAAATGTATATATACTTGTTATTTTATAAATAAATATTGAAATTATAGGTTTAAAAATGATTTTGATAATAAGATTAAAAGAAACCTAACGCGTCTTTCGTGCATGATAAAATTTTAAAATATGAATGTATATTTTATGTAACAAGCGAAACATTGTGCGGAAAATAAGTAAATAATAGTCTTCTCTGTATATTAAAACGAGAATTATAAAAAATATGACTAAATTTTAAAAAAATAAAAATTTTCAATATAGTTTCAAAGAATAGAAAGGTGCTGTACCTCGGATCTATTTGAAATTTTTAATTTTTAATTAAAAAGATATTGCCAACCTAAAAAATAAAAAGGTTTTATAAAACTTTGTGATGTTATGTACTACGTATATTTAGCTTAAATTTTTTTATAAATGATTTCCATGAAAAATTTTGAATGTAAGTATTTAAATGTATTTGCTAATGTAAGTATTATATAACAGGGAAATGGCATATTAAATAACAAAAAATATCAAATAGTTCGAAAAAAGTTATTTTTAAAACTTCAACAATCATATTAGTGAAGACACAAAACTGTTTGATTTCATCTCACTCCAAACGCAAAAACATCATTTTCTGCACACGTCTTTGTATAATTTCTTATTATGTTTTCAAGTAATTGCAAAAGGTTAGTTATATTTTCCCAAAAGAAAAAAAGAAGGTGCCCTTTCATTTAAATGTATGATTTTCTTACCGGCTGATTCAGTCATGCGAGAAGACCCGACCGCATATGCTAATCCTATGGAATAGGATCTATAAAAATACACTGCCCAAAACAATTAAAGGATATTGCAGTTTTAGGTGGATTTTGTTTCTGGGAAACTTTTTAATTGATTGATACATGGTCGACAGACATAGTAGGTTATATGAGAATAAATTACACATGTTTGGCATGGAAAAAAAAAGAATAAGAAAAGGTGTTTCCTTCAAAGAAAATCATTTTCAGTAGGGGGTATGGTTTCCACGGGTGGCCAGCAACGTTGAACACGTTTGAGACATGAACTCAATGAGGCTATTAATGACGAGTTAGGGTATTCTGCCCCACTCTTCCAGAAGAGCTCTTTCCAGTTCTTGGAGAGATTGTGGGGGTTGTTGGCGGCCAGAAACTCGTCTTCCTAGAGCGTCCCAAACGTGCCCGATTGGATTCATGTCTGGAGAACAAGCTGGCCATTCCATTCGAACGATTCCTTCCTCGAAAATTCTCCACCAGGTTTGCACAATGTGGCCTACAGTTATCGTCCATTAAACTGAAGTTATCTCCGATTGCTGCAGCGTAAGGGACTACAATAGGTCTAAGGATCTCATCCCTATATCGGCGACCAGTCAGAGCTCCATCTCGAATGATGTAGAGGTCAGTGCGCCCGTCAATGGAGATGCCACCATACAACAACACTCCTTTACCGCCAAATCTGACACTTTCGTGCACGAACGCAGGATTATTCCTACTGCCACGGTCCCTCCAGATCAAAATACGCCTATTATCTGGGTGCACAGAAAAACAGGACTCGTCAGAAAACAGAATATTGCTCCATTCATTTCTCCTCCAGTTGACATGCTCGGTTGCCCACTCCCTGCAGTCGTGACGGTGCCTTGATGTTAATCTAACATGTACCATCGGTCGGCGAGCATACATATCTACAGCATGGAGCGGGTTTCGGACAGTCAGGGTTGAAATCGTGGTGCCTGTAGCCGAGCGAAGGTGTTGGAGAAGAGTAGCGTTCATGTTTCGGTGTCTCCGAGCTGTTAACGCTAAATACCGATGTTCATTGGGCGTTGTTGCCCGTCTACGACCTTGCCCTGGTCTTCGGCCTGCACATCCATTTTCCAAAAAAAACGGCTCCAGATCCTGGAAATGACACTTTGTGACACTCCAATGGCTTGCGCTATTTCGGTTTGAGTTTGGCCCGCTTCTAACGTACCAACAATTCTCCAAGCTTCTGAATCTGTCAAATGACTTCGCTGAGACATCGTACTCATCGAAACAAAGCAATCACTGAATGCCGATCATCCTTGTCTTCATTCTCTTTTATCCAGTTGAAAGTCAAATTTCATTCGCTGCCGCTGAAGCGACGTTTTTGACGTCGAACTCAAAATTTGCATACTCCCCAGTGTGAAAACCAGAAAAATTTGGATTTGTGATTCTCTTCTTCTATTTTTGGACAAAAAAATTTCGTTTATATCTTTATTTTATATAAAACTTCAAATATCCTTTAATTGTTTTGAGCAGTGTATCTAAGGAGGGATATTTCGGTTCTACTTCAATATTTTTAACTAATTGGTATCCGATTTGATATTTGACGTTGATCTATATATAGGACATCTTTTAAATTTTCGACTATTACTGCACATTTGAAAATATTCATTTATACACACACACATATATGTATATATATATATATATATATATTTGAAAATATAGATTTTCAAACAAGATGTTTTTATAAATTATTTTCTGGGAATTAGCGGTATGGCATTTATCATTCGCATTTCGATTCTGAATACCATTAAGTTATGATGATTTCTTAAAAAAATAATTATTAAATACTTAATCTATTACAGTCTTTTTGAAAAAAATATTTCCGAAATGAACAAATTATCTGTAATATGTAAACCACCTTGATAAAAAGCATGTTTGCCCGAAAAAAGTGATGATATGTTAAATAATTTTAGCTTATGTAAGTATTAAATTATATGAAAAAGAACAATAAAAATTATATTTTCGAGAGTTCTCTATACTGCTAGAAAATAAGCTATCTATCAAATAATTTTCGATAAAAACATAATAATAATTAGATAAACATCATATCTTAAACTTCAGCTCGCCAACAAACATACTATGGAAAACGTTTTAAGAAAATTAAAAATTTAATACGAAAAAAAATTAATTAATGTAAATTACTATTAAACAATTCTCACGGTTGTACAAGCAATGAAATGCGTGATTATGTTCTTGTATTTGGAAATGTGACAGGGAAAAGAAAAAATATCATCTTCTACTGTTTTAGTTAAAAAAAAAGGAAGCTATTAGCTTTATTTGAAAGTAGAAACACAAAAAAAAAAGAGAAACCAATCGATGCTTTCATGAAAATCAAATGTTCGGTTTCAAGCATAGTTTACAAACAAAATAAAAGTTCTGTATAATCACTGCTGAGAACAGAAAATAGTGCATAAATATACTCCCTAGCATTTTTATTTCTTGTCTGATATTGAATCATCGAATTCAAAATACGGGATGTGTTTTACTTTCTATAGAGAAACAAATGTCTTGTGTTTTATAAAAATGATTTTAACTATAAAAAAATATTTTCTCTTGGAGAAAACATATATTGAAGTAAAAATGTATAATTTCATGCATAACGAATGATGAACAATTTGCTAAAATGTTTTGGGAATCTTTATATAATATTTTGGATTTTTTATGATTTTTGCCTAAAACAAAAGCAAAAACACATAAATATAAAGTTTTTGGTGCAGTTTATTTCTGAAAACATATTTTTTCTTTATTTTTAGTATTAAAAGTAAACAATGGTAAGCACTGAAATAGCTTAAATTTGATAAATATTCTTATATATAAATTGAGTTAAAAGCTTCTTCAATTAAAAGTATTTTAATTGAAGAAGTACAGGCACGCACACGTAACGGAGCAAGTCACAAACGTGTACATACATATATTCACAGTGCACTAAAGCAAAGAGATTATTATTAAATGAAAGATGTATTTTATACAGTGTGATTCAACAAGATGAAATCAATAGATTATTTTGTTAAATATTGTCACTAGACCGGTAGTTCCGAATGTAAAGCTTAAACAAATAATGCAGAATTGGTTGATATTGTTGAAATTTCATGGAAGGGGGCTATTTGACAAATTACAAAAACTAAATTTTTAATCAGCCCCCATAGGATAAAATTTACTATTAGGAAAAATTTGCATGTCAATTTATGACATAAACACACAATATTCTACATTAATATCGGCAAAATTTACAGAAATAAAAAAATTACAGAGATACAAAGGGATATAGCCGGATAATCATTGCATATTGGGCTCCACGCCCCATGGTTAAAATAACATGCGTTCTAATAAACCTCACCATGAGATTACAATATAGTTTCTTTTGGATCCTGATCACATAATGTCCTTCAGATAATCGCAGAAGTATGCGCAAGAACTATTACTTTACAAATGCATTTTTCTCAAAAAGTACATGCATTGAAAAAAATAAACGAACGTCTTTTATTGAAGAAAATGCTAGTTCACATTTGTTTGCATTTTTACACACATTTTTACATACAATGATAAACTTTTTTAAATTTTACACAAACAAACAACCCAAAGTTACTTTTAATAAGTCAAAATTTTGCTTTTTGAAATTGTGCTTTTTTCGTTACATTAATCTAATGCTAGCAATTTGCTAAAAGATTTCTAACTTTTCTTGTTTGTATTTGCAGAAATACACATCCATAAATTCGTTTTAAATTAATAACATTTCCCTTTGGGCAGGATGCACAGTCTGCCAAATTAACAGAATGTTTTCCATGCGTACTACTTCCCTATAAGTTTGCCTCGTGTTTCTGAATATTATTTTATTTTGACAAAATGCTTCTCCCGTAATAGTATCTAAAACTGACAAACAAAACAGTATCATTTACCTACTATGTCTATTATGATTTTCTGGCACTTGATATCAGAAGATCTTCTGGGGAGTAAGGTTTCTCATATGATATCATTTCTTTCTTGATCAATCCTATTTTTAAATAAGTTTTACTTTACAATTTTTACTTATTCTTGTTCAATCTGTCTCTTTTTTTATAAAATTAAAAACTATTTTTAAATCTATTTAATGATTATAAAATCCTTTTATGTCGAAATATGTATTAACCCAACATTCTCCCGATATTCTCCTTACACGTATATATATAATTCGTTATTAGAGAAACCAGATTCGAAAAAATATGTTATTATTGTAATAAAAAAATAGAGAAGAATGTGTTAGCATGTATTGGTTACAAGAAATTTTGTTTAGCTCGTGCAAACGAGAAGTTCAAGAAGACAACAGTACTGTTAAATGCATTTTTTAATATTAAGTTATTCACAAATATTTTTAAATAATTATTTCTTTAAAATGTTATTTGATATAAAGTTATTTTTTGTATAAAAGTGACATCCCCACAAACACTCGAGTTAAGGCCGTAAGCTGGTTTCGTCACGGCCAAAAGGAGTTAAGGCCATTTGTTCAAAAACAATGCTGTACCGCAAGTGAGCCGCCGCTAATTGCGGCAGTCATCGCCGAGCCGTTAAAGGCTCGGCGATGACAGAACTGTTGCATTTACTTTGCCGGTAAACTCTTAATGGTCGGTTTCGGGCAAAAAAGTAATGGCCCTCCAACATCTAGAAAGCAGAGGGCTAATATAAACTGACCAGCATTTTTATTTTATGAGAGAAAATGTATATATTTTTGGTCTTTATTTCTTTCAAAATTTGCTTTAAATCTGAGTTTTAATAAGGAGAGATTTATATACGAGATATAATTTACGAGATTTATATTTAAAACAATAAAATAGATGACATATTTTATTTAGTTTGAAAATATTTATATAAAAAGTAAAAATTGTGCTCAAAATGTATACAGAATTCCAAGTTTTTTCTTCACCGGCACACTGTTACATTCATTATTTATAAAAAAAAAGTTGGAAAAAATGAATAGCTATTTAAAATATAGTAAAATAATTTAAAATAAATATTAAAACAGAAAAACGCTTTTAGATTGTCCCTAAAGCAGTCCATGTCCACCCCCCTTCCTCCCAATTACTCAGTCATGCAAAACTTTAGCATACATGCATAAAATAATTTTTAATCGTACATGCATAATATATTTCTAAAATTGTCGATTTCTGTATTTCTAAAGTTGGCTTAGAAATACAATTAGTTTCACATTTTTTTTTCTAGGAAAGGTCATTCTAAAATTTGAAAAATGGTGTTATTAGAAAAAAAAGAAAGAATGTATTTTGATTTATTTGCATCTGCAAGCGCGGATAGCTTTGCATGGATATATTTCAGTGGTCATACTGGAAATAATGAATATATTATTCAATTTATATTGATTTTAATAGCCAAAATAAACAGAACACAAATTTTTAAGAAATTGGAACAATACAAAGATTTAAATACAGTAAGATGCATTCATTGGAAATGTATATTATACAAAATATTTACAAGATATTTACTGATAAATGTGAATTTTTTTATGTCGCCACCATGTCGCCACAATAAACGATCAGACGAGTAACCGCAAAAAGTGGTCAGATCTGTTTGGGCCTTAGGAGAATACATGCTCTCCTTCAAGGTCAACAAATACGGGGGGGAATTTTCCAAGAATTTTGGACGGTGTGCTGATAAGCAGATCATTTCAGTTAGACCGTCACATAAGACAGAGAAAGCATGTTTAACGAATGCTACCTTCAATTTGGATATTTTACCACAATATAGGTATGTTTTATTATGCTTATTCATTGAAGAATTATTAATTTATAATTCATTATAACCTCTTGAGTTTTTTTTGCATCGACATTACGATTTTTTGATTCCGGAAACCTAATAGAAAGATAGGAAACATATTCATTTTTAAGACATACGTTTTTAAAAATGCAGTTGTATTTTAACAAATATAAAATAATATTTACTTTATACTCCACTATTCATCGCTTATTCGTTATTTTAAAGTTTTGTATAAATTAGAAAAAGCAGCTAATTTAAAATTATATACTTTTAAGAATTTTTTAAAAGTTTGAAAGTTAATCATATTTTCATATAACAATTGTTGTTTTCTACTGTGCATGTCATTAAAAATATTGCAAAAAATAAAATAGTTTAATTTAAATAAAGTTTACACTGATTCTTAAAGGTAAAATTTATTTTTCTTTTCATATATTAGAAGTGAGAAAGAGCGATTTCATGTGTCTTGTATAAAATTGTGCAAAATACCATTTAATAGATGTTTCTTTAACTTAAAAAAATTCTTTTTTGTAGAGGTTTGTTGAATTATTTTACATAAAATAGCTATCGGTTTCATTTTAGATTCTTAAAATAGATTCTTTAACGTTGTAAGTAACATGACTGTGAATGATGGTTTTTTCTTTTTTTTATTTTGAGCGAAAAAAATTAACAATTTTTCATCGAAAATATTTCATTCATTAAACAATTAAATAAAATTGTCAGATCATTCAAAATTTTGATGCATTTTCAATTACTGTAAATAATTCTCAGCTAATATGAAAAAATTAAAATAATATATTTTTTAAATAGCAAATATTATTGTTATGTATATATATATATATATATATATATATATATATATATATATATATATATATATATATATATATATATATATATATATATATATATATATATATATACATATATATATTTGTAATGTTTGATTATTAAATTATTCGAATAAAATCTAAATGAAAATTCTTTTGTATATTAAAATGATGCAAAAAATATTCGACAGGTTTCATAATAATTCTTTAATGAATAAATACAATATATTGGTGACAGCCATTAACAGGCTACTTCAGTCAAGCAAAACGATTCGTTCCGTAATATTAATCCTATAGAAGAAATCAATAAAGATATCTCTGTTACATTTTAATATTTTGAAACGATATTTTTCCTATCAGATAGCTGAAATTAATCTGTACAAAGGCCGTTTTTTACTTTTTCTATTTTGTTTGCAGATATTTTTAATGAGAATGTTTTTACTTTCGGAACCGGTTACGAAAGTGAAAGCATCCTCAGAAAAAATCTACAATAAAAATCGAAAAAATAAAAAAATTGCCTACGAATCGATCTCAGCAATCTAATGCAACAGATAATAAACAAAATAAAATAAAATAAATAAATAATTTAAATGTATTGGAATGCAACCGAGATATCTTTCTAAATTCCTTCTGTAGGATCGGCATTATTTATTGGGTCTTTTCGCTTGGCTGAAGTGGCCTCTTAAGTCTAAAAACCAATGAAAAAAAAAAAAAAAACATAAAGCATTTAACTGAATACATGCATCACTAGCATAAATTCAAAATTTGTTCGATAAAAAATGTTTGTTGGAAGATTGTTTAAATTATAAAGTGTTTTTGCATAAAAAACAATATATTATTAATCATTAGGTACACTTTTCAAAAAAGTTATAAATTTACTTATCTTCAAATTTTTCAAAAATTTCCAAAACTTATAAGTTGAAAATGAATTTATTTGTTTATTATTTAATTATATGCTTTAAAAATTATTTTTTATTGCATTACATGTAAATTTTTAAAGCATATAATTAAATAATAAACAAATAAATTCATTTTCAACTTATATGCTTTGGAATTTTTTGAAAATTTTGAAGATAAGTAAATTTATAACTTTTTTGAAAGGTGCACATAAAGATTATTAGTATATTTGTTTTACATGCAAAGACAGTTTATCATTTAAATAATCTTCCAGCAAATATTTTTTATAGAACAAATTTTGAATTCATGTTTAAATATTAATTCTTACAAACACAAATGGCTGGGTGAGGGGGATCTCCTGGCCAGCCTTTATTTTTAATGGCCTTTAAAAGAATAATTGTGGCCAGTTTGTGGCTGTCTGATATTTTTTATAAAAACGTTAATGGCACATTTGTGGGCAACTTCTTGTATTCATATCTTGCGGCCGCATTCTGGCCGGCGTGACAGTTTTTTGACGGAGTCGTTACGGCCAAAGATGGCGGGCCGTTATCAAACACTTTGGGCCACCGCTAACGACGCCTCTAGTGGCCCACCAGTTATGTGTTTGTTGGGATAGTATGACTTTTTTTCTCGTCATATAAATCAGTAAAGTATGCTAATAAAAAATACAGATATATCTGTATATCATTCCAAACGTACAAAAAGAGAAAAAAATATAAAAAAAATAATAACAAATTAAAAAAAAGATGCTGATAAAGATGTTATTAATGGCAGGGATTGACAGCAATGATAACTGAGTTATCAAAGGTTAGAGAATGACCGAAGTCACCAAAATTTGATAAACTTTTGTATTTACACTGTAAAAAATTTTTGTAAAATTCCATTAGATGTACCGTAAATTTCACGGTACTTCTACCATTTTCAGTCTTTACGGTATGAATATCGTATTTCTAAGGTATATTAAACGTAAAAAACAGTTTTTTGTACTGTTTCGATTAAAAACGGTATTTACGCAGTAAAATTTTTATTTTTCAGTAAAAACTCGGTATTTATACCGTAAAATAATTATTTTTCAGTAAGGAAAACGACATTTTAAAACTTTACGTAGCATTTCAATAGATGTACCTAAATTTTACGGTACGTCTACTGTTATCATTCTTTACTGTATGAGTAGCGTATTTCTAAGGTATATTAGGCATTAAAAAAACCCAGTTTCTGTGCTATTTCGATTATAAACAGTATTTATACCATAAAATGACCCCTTTCTGTGCTATTTCAATTATAAACGGTATTTATACCATAAAAAGATTGTTATTTAGTAAAAAGGCGGTATTTATACTGAAAATAATTATATTTCAGTAAGGGAAAATATGGTATCCTCTCCTCAGTGTACGACATTCTCTCAAGTGATGCTCTTGCTGTTGCTGTCTAAATGCGCACATGTCTGAGGAGAGGGGGGTTGCATCCGTTAACTTGTTTTGGGGTCTAAAAATCTCAAAGGGTCACAACTCCTGCAATACACACTGTATATTATAATTTTTATGTATGCCATAATGTAACAATAAAAAAAAAGAAAGGACTGTATTTACTTTTGTTAAATAGTATTAATACATAATTATTATCTTTAACTGCAGGAAAATAAATAATGTAATTTATGAAAGACGACTCAAGTAGTCTACAAAGTAGACAAGGCTTTATTAAAGATTCACAAGCCTTTCATGTGTCTCGAGTGTCTTTGTAAGGGGGGGGGGTGACTGATCCTGGGCCCGTCACGGTTCTTGAAGGCCTGAATAGATGTCGTCTTTCTAGCGGGAACTTTTAATCTATCATACTGAATGATATCAAATCCACCCTTAATTTTTATTGGAGAATTATACCATTCATAGAAGTGAAACTCTAAGATTTTAAACTAATTTAATTAATCACTTATTGAAAGTCTTGTAATTGGAATTGTAATATTATGTACCATTGAATATATATACCAGCGATGTTCTTATATGTTAAAAGGGTTTGTTCATCTTTGTGTATGCTCTTTGTGTTTCATTCAGTTGGATCATCATACTGGACATGCGGGACAAAGAAGTATGTAACATTTTAACTATTTTTAAGTGAAAGTAACTATTATGCATGTATTTTTATTGCATTTTTAACTTGCATTTGTTCTTAATAAAGTTCTTCTTTAATGTTATATATTTGTCTTATTAATTTATTTTAGGTTTAAAAATTATATATTTTTTTAGGTATGACAAATAAGTAATTTTCCAGCTAGAAATCATTTGAAATTAAAAATTCTCTCAAAAAAATCTAATAATACAATGTTAACAATTTCCGTGGTGGAATTTCAAAGTGGAGTCTATGCACCGAAATATGGTACTGCTTATTTTTTTAAAACTCCAAGCTGAGCAACACGATGCGTTTTATATGTTGCTTGTGCTTTATATGTTGCATCGCTGAAACATATAAAGCACAAGAAACGGTAAAGCTCATCGTGTATTCCCAGATATTGAAATCTTCGAGATTTGAAAGACCGCCCCCTCTCACAAATGTAGAATCTAAAAATCAAAATTTAGATGAAAATATCGTAAAAAATAACAAACTATTCAAAAAATTTAATAAATTAAAAATTAATAAAAATTTCATTATTAAACTGAGTTATGTTCAAAGAAATTTTCTTTTTATTTTGTCAGATAAACACTCTTATGCATAAATTATTTTTCATAAATTTTCATTAGTCACAAAAAGTCATTTTTTGTGATAAGTAACAACCCATAACAAAATAATTTTAATATTGTTCTGCATTGTAGCTATTATCTGTCCATAAATCAGATTTCTATAAATGAAAATAATAGCGAAAATTACGCAAAATTGGTCAAGAGATAAAAAAAAATAAAAATGTTTGAAGAATGACAAATAAATTCAAATTTCATCAATAAATCATCAAAAATCGCGAGTTTCATCAAGGTATCATACAAAAACACGCAATTCGTTAAAGGATTTTCGATAAAGATAAATTTCGTGAAAGGATTGCGAAAAACGCATATTTAAAAAAACCCCCAAATTTCTCTATAGGATCACGACAATAACACTAAACTTTCTTAAAAAATAGTAAAAAAAGGCAAAATCGATAAAAATATCTAAAAAAACCGCGATTTTCGCCCCCCCCCCAAAAAAAAACCTTGGCATCGCTTATAAAAACAATTTGGAAATTGTACGTAAAACGTAGTAAATTAGGTCCGTTCGTACGATAAGGAAGTTTTAAAAATATTGAGATCTTGCTCTTATAGTAGACAGAACTCCGCATCCAGTAAAGTGCTCGAAATATTTTCTGTGTTCCGGTAAATAAGCAAGGAAGTAACTTTTATTACACCTCAGCAACGTATATCATATACATAAAATGTGAAATAGCTTAATATAATTAAAACACGCCCCAAATAATGTTTCCCCGTATAGCATAATATAGTGGAATACTTTCCTGTGGCCCTGTATTTTAATAATAAATATTCTTTGAATCAGAGATTGTACAGAACGTATATTTTAATACATATATACGTCATAGGTTCATGTCAATTCTATTATATTCGTAAGGATTTAACATCATTAAAATGTACTTAAAACTATATTTCCTGTTGATCGTAATGTAATGGATTACTTTAGACTGTTCCTCTAATAAAACTGTACATCCGATTTTCATAAACTTTATAATGACTCGACAAAATTACGCTAAAATTATATATTTCAATTATATATTTCACGATATAATTCAAATATCGTACGATTTGGTTGGTCAGTTTTTGGTTTGTTAACCCCTTGAGGAGCGCCGGTATATATTATATACCACCTACGACTGATGAAGATTCACACCAGAAAAATATTATTAAATTTCACTTTTCTAACTTTGGTGGAAAACAGTCGTGAAATTGCTTTTCCTCTTTTTGATATAACTTTTTTACAAATTTCCGGTGGGAGTTCAGAATTACTCGAACGCAATTGCTTGCCCCTCAAAGGGTTAAATGCGGACAGACAGACGGACGGTCGGACAGACGGGCTGACAGACTGAACGACGAATATAGGTGCTAGCTATTTACATAATTACGGACACACCTAAAATTATTCAGATCTTGATGTAATAATACACAGTCCTTCGGATACAGTATAGTAACCAAAATATTTTGTGTGTCCCTGTAAATACTATCTGCTTTCTTTTGTAACTTGGAAATAACTTGTAATATTCCTCAGCAACGTATATCAATCTCATAAAATGTTAAGTAGTTAACTACAATTGGTTGGTTGATTTTTGTCGTCCGATTATCTACTCTAGGGATATAGGACCGGGGGGGGAGTGCCCTCCGTGGGGGTCTTTCTAAGGGACCCTAACCCGTATTTACGCAAGGTTCGAAGAAAACCACGGAAAACTCCGAACGGTTAGGCCGACAGCCGCGATTGGGTTTGAACCCAGCACCTGCCGTCTACCAGTTGAGAGGTCCGAACCTCTCGGCCACTGGTGGGGCTAACTACAATTGAAACGCGAACCAAACAATGTTTTCCTCCCTATACCATTATGTAATGGAATACTTTTGTGTGACCTTGTAAATCAATAACAAAAGTTCTTTGCTCTCCCATATTGTACGAAATGTATATTATAATATGTACTTTATAAATGTATATCAATTTTATTATATTCAAATGAGTGTAACACCATTAAAATGCATTTGAAACTTTTCCCCCACTGACCGTGATGTAACGGAATAGTTTTTATTGTCACTGTAATTGATCTATGCATCCGATTTTCATAAAATTTGAAATGACTTGACAAAATTATGTAATAATTATATATTTTAAATTTCAAACGATTAAAATACATTTGAAACTTTTTTTCTCATTGACCATAATGTAGCGGAATACTTTTGATGGTCCCTGTAATTAATCTATCCATCTGATTTCATAATATTTGAAATGATTTGACAAAATTATGTAATAATTATATATTTTAAATTTTAAACAATTCGGTTGGGTAATTTTTGTGTTGTTACATGCGGATGGAAGGAAAGACGGACGGACTGAAGGACAACTACAAGTGCTACATATTTACGTAATTACGAACACACCTAAAAACGTCAATTTCAAAAGTACCGCGAAAGAAAAAACAAAACACAGAGCAGATGTTCATGTGCGTGTGTGTGTGAGTGGGGGGATACATACTGGCTGATTCAGTGTGAAGAAATATTTCTTCAATCATGACTGCTATGTGGCAATTCGGTTTCAAGTGTAGTGTATTCAAACCTTGTGAAAAAATAAGCACTCAATTGAAAAAAAGAGATATAAGTTTAAATATTTAAATTTTTACCTAATATCAATAAACTTTCACGTGTTTGATTAGCTGCCAATACCTCAAATTAAAAAATTTAATCGGGAACGAATGCTCTTTAGCTTCTAAATACCCCCTAGTTTACTTTGATCTCATTTGTTTAAATTTGTGCGTGGCCGATTAAGCAAAATGCTGCAGAATAAGAGAAAGCTACGCATTTTGTCACGGAACAAGCTTAAGAAACGGTGCTTTGCCCTATTCTTTTAGCAAGATGCAAAGCTTTCCACACTTACGTTGTAAAAAACTTTTTTTTTTTTTTTTTTTTTTTTTTTTTTTAATAAATTAGTATTATATAAAATGTAATAGCTGTTTAACTATTAAAAGCTAGTTCATTACCTTTTACTTTTTCTATTTTTTTTTTTTCTTAAACATAAAAGTTATGAATTTGCCTACCTGCATTTAAAAACAATTTTTTTTTTGTTTCATAATACGCTATTTGAAGTATTAAAACCCTCAACTTCTGTTATAGATCTGATAAACAGCTCTGCTATATTCCGTTTTCACAACTTGTAATTTTCTGTTAAAATATTCATATTAGGGAAATTTTTTATTAGTTTGGAAACTTAGCAGTATAACTAGAGATTTCTGAATCGAGATACTTTAACAAGTTTTTACGTAAAGTTTAATACAGAAACACTATCTTTTAAGACAACTGATCCTTTTATTCATTCTACCATCAAGGGGTCTCTGACACCGCTCACTGTATTTATGTAACAATTTTCGTCACGGAAATTAACTCCTTTTTGCGATCTCATACGCCGCTGGTCTTTTTTAATTTTTTTTATTTATTTTTGTATTTTTTTACTGTTTAATTTGTAATTTTCAGTAAAAGTATTAATATTAGGGAAATTTACTAATGTTTCTACATAACTCATTTGTTTTATCTGAAATATAACAAAAGCCCGTTATAATGAGGCAAAATTTTGTGTACTTTTACCCCAAATACTGGGATAAAAAAAGGCTGAGCAATGTTTTGTAAAAATTGCAATTTCTCACAAAATTGACAGATTTCTGGTTCTAGATAGTAATCTAACGGCTCTAATCTAATATTTTATTCACTCGTTGCACAAAGTTTAACCCAATGTATTCGTTAAAAATCCAAATTTATTTAAAATGCGTACTTTTAACCCCATCTACTCTAATTAGCACCATGAAAAAAAAAACCTTTACTTTTAATGAAAGTTTTAGAAATTTTTCTGTAAATTTAAAACAAAAATCGTCCTCAGAATGACCCCTGCTTTGAGCTGCTCTCTTCGCTACACACACAAATATTCATATTTTATTTTACTTTTATAACACATATACAGTTTAATCTCAAAGCATATACACAGAAGTAACATTTGAAAAATCAGTCCAACCCGAAGCTAACCTGCAGGAATCTAAACGCAATCTAAAACTAAAGCAATCGGTTAACCCGACTTGTAGCATAAATAGCAGAAGTCAATCAACCAACCAGCCTCTACATTTAATAAATGTGGCAAGTAGGTGCTTCAGAATCTACATTTTCAACAATAGTAATGGAAGCCTGCCTGTAAATGAATGTTGTACCAAATTCAAAGTATGTTAACGATTTCTTTTTTATTCGCTGTTTTAGTTTTTTATAGATTGTGAAAATCTTACAACAAAGGTCTCTTTTTGTTGTTTTCTGTTGAATTTCAGTAGATGTATTGTTTATGTCGTGTTCTTAAGTTAAGCTAATAAATATTTAAAGTTTCTTTTGTTTCTGTATCAAAGATATGCGCCATACTAACAAAAATGAAGAGACTTTAAAGACAATTTTAAAATCAAAGTTATTATAATCTATTCAGATATTTTCCAAATATCGATTAATATATATATATATATATATATATAATTCGAAAGTAAATATTAATAAGATTACATTGAATACTATCGTAAATGCATTTCAAAAAATTTATTAGCATTATAGAAAGGCAAGAAATATTTGCAATTTTACTTTTCTGGTAAAATTAAAAATCAATTGTTTTTATATTTTGAATAGTTCAATTCGATTTTAAAAGAATTGGTGTGAATTAATCATTTATAAAATACTTCTGTGTATACCTTGCTTAGAATGTTACTTTAAAAAATCTTATGAGTAATAGAATGTAAAATTATTTATAATTATCTCCATTAATTGACGTTGATCGTAATCACAATACATTTATTTGATTAAGTTTTTCGTTTAGTCGGACAGTGGGAGTAATGGGATGGTTGGCTTTTCTTCCCTTCATGTATTAGTCTGAACATTTGATCAATCACTCACAAGATGAAGGAATGGTAGCCTAATCTTCAGTTAAAAAAAATTTTTGATCCGTGTTAGTTTAAAATTGTAAGAAGAAAAAAATTATTTCAAGGATTTAAAGTAAATTTGCTTCTCATACTTATTATGCTAGCAATATATTAATTGTTTGTTTATGCATAAATGCAATTATTTCCCTGTTAATGAAATGTTATACTGGATATTAAACATAGTTTAAACTAAACGTAAAAGCAGCATTTTTAGGTGGGTCCCTAATTATGTAAATGCATAGCACTTATAGTTGTCGTTCAGTTTGTTTGTCTGTCTGTTTGTCCGCATATAACATAGCAAAAACTATCCAACAAAATCTTTTGAAAGTTAAAATATATAATTTTTGCATAATTTCTTCGATTCATTTCAAATTTTATGAAAATCGGATGAATAATTTAATTACAGGGACAATTCAAAGTATTTCATCGCATTGCGGTCAATAGGAAAAAAATAGTTTCAAGTACATTTTAATGATGTCACACTCTTTAGAATATAATAGAATTGACATGAATGTATGAAGTAGATACTAAAATATACATTCTATATAATCTATGATACAAAGATTGTTTATTATTAATTTACAGGGCTACTCAAAAGTATTCCACTGCTTTGTGGTTTACGGGGAAATATTGTTTGGGGAGTGTTTTAATTATATTAAATTATTTCATATTTTATCAAGTTAATATGCGTTGTTGCGGTTTAATACAAGCTACTTCCTATATAATAGAAACCAGATAGTATATACAGGAACACACAAAAGATTTCGACTATTATACTATATCCGAAGTCCTGTAACCTCTAACAGCAAGATCTGAATATATTTAAATTTACTTTCAGTACGAATGCACCTCATTTGCTGAGCTCCATGTACAATTTCCAACTTGTTGTTTTTAAAAGTAATTTAACACAAAACAAATAAGGGCGGAGAAATGGGACATGACAATAAAGGGAAGAATGGAACATATGTTCAATTAATTTTTTATTAAATAAGATGAATATAAATTGCTAACATGCAAGTATGTTAGGGGATAATATATTAATTAGAACATTAATAATATATTTATTAACTTTCAAAATGTAAATGAATTGAATTTATGAATTTTCAATGTCGTCTATGATTGACAATCCTCAATTTTCATTCCAGTCATGAAGCTTATCATGACTGGGAAATGAGTGGTTAGTCTTTGTTTGATAGCATATTTAACCGACACTGGACAATTTGTGTCTTTATAACTTCATTTTATTGCTGTCCCAATACCTCCTTGGTAGTGGGGGGGGGGGGGAAGGTATGGAACACATTTTAAAACTTACAATTTCTTTAATTTTAAAATAGCTTTTATATATGTATGTTTCTGAATTGTTTAAGGAAATTAAAAAACGTTTCACCTAGCATTCTATAAATTGAATTTTTTGTTTTGTGTCAAACAAAGTGGATTTTCTTACTTTTGTAGAAAGTGTCCCACACCACCACACTCTCTCCTATTATTTTAGGCTGCAACTAGAGAAATTATACATTTAATTAAAAGTATCAGTTTTTATATCGATATGTTATTTTAAAACTAGGATAAATATGCTGGTGATCCGCTTCTTAGTTTTTGGTTCCGTAAATAATAACCAACTGAAAGCTTTTATTTCTTTTCTATATTTTTTTCCTTGATTTTTCATAATTTAGGTTATTATTAAGAATCTTAATCAAATCTACTCAAAAACAGAAAATAACATTTATCAGTTCCACTATTTTGCATTAAAATTTTTCTTAGCAAGCTTAATCTGGTTTTATAAAACTTATTTATATTATTTTTGTTTTCTTGCAAAAATTAATAAATTGCAGTTTTCTCTTTTAATATCAATAGAAATATTTTAATTTATATACTAAAGGTCATTTACAAAATTTCATTAGTTATAATATTGGAATTTGAAATTCATAACAATGACTGCAATGGATATTTAGTAAACAAAAATATTACCTACAAATAAATAGATTGGCTTAAGCATGACTTAGTTATGAAATACAGTAGTATATTAACTCTTTTTTTTATTTATTATTATTATTATATGTACAGTAGCCTCCCACCTAACCGGCCTAAGTGAGACTGAGATTTAGCTGATTTTACAAAAAGCCTGATAACTCAACCCCCCCCCCCCCGAAAAAAAGGAATAATATTGAAATAACCAATATCCAGTTTAACAAGTTTAAAACAATTTACACGGTTCCTTCAAAAATAGGGGCTGAACATGTATAATGTTATCAGTTTGGGGGGGGGGGATCTAGTATTTGATATCGTTTGATATCTCTAGAGAGAGGGGGGTATTTTTGATATCGTTATCATTTTTAGTGCACTTAAAATTTGCATTTTTGGTTATTTTTTTTACATCTACATAGTTTGTTATTTACACTGATAATCTCTTTCTCCGTTTTGTGACACCAGACTTCTGGAATACATTTTTTCCCCCAGCTGTTGAGAACTGGTTAAACGGAGTCTGGTTATGAGGGTTTGGTTTGGTTTGGTTTATTTTTGTCGTTTGATTATCTACTCTAGGGATATAGGACCAGGGGGAGCGCCCTTCGTGGGGGTCTTTCTAAGGGAACCTAACCCGTATTTACGCAAGGTTCGAAGAAAACCACGAAAACGCCGAACGGTTAGGCCAACAGCCGCGATTGGGTTCGAACCCAGCACCTTCCGTCTACCAGTTGAGAGGTCCGTACCTCTCGGCCACTGGTGGGGCTCTGGTTATGAGGGAAGCTACTGTATATTCATGCATATAAAGCATTTCAGCTATGCATGAAAAAGCTGTAGCATATAAACATTTACAATAAAAAAAAGAGGGGGTATCTTTACAACATAATTATTTGACCAGTTTAAATTTCAAAATATAAAGAAGATGCAGACACTATCGCTAGTATTTTTCTGCATGTATGTGTATATATTTATGTCGTAGGAGAATTGAGAAATCCGGTTCCTTGGAAAGAGCCCGACTAATTAGAGAAGTTTTTTCGCTTTTCCACTCAGCTGGTTATTTTTCAGGTTTATTCTAAAAAGATTAAATAGATTTTAGGCTATTTGGAAAATAATAATTTCTTTCTCAATCAACCTGAAATTTTTAGGCTTATTGCATATGAACCTATAAAGAATTAAGCTATTAAGAAATTATCTATTTAACATTTTTTTTCAATATTAAAGAAATTGTTTTTTTGATTTCGTTTGTCTGTCCTTCTATGCCTTAATTATCGTAGATAAATTTGGATTATTCTGTAATTTTAATATGTTAATATTAATCCTAATTGTTAGAAGCGTTCTTTCAGATATGATATGCAATTTTAAGTTTAACAATTTTTTTAAAATATATTATGAGCATTTACAAATGCTAACTAACATATACAGGGCTAGATAAAAGATTTTTTAAGCATTTATAAATATGAGCATGACTTACTTAAATATGATTTTTAAGTAAGTTTGGAAATTTTAAGTTGAATTTTACTTAATACAGTAAAAGCTATTCCTAGAATATAAATAAAATCGTGTACATGGCCGCAGAAAAAAACTGGATATATTATCGTTTATGCGTGATATTTCTAAAAGTGCTATTTCAATAGCTATAAAGGTTTTTTTCGCCTCAAGCAAATTTTATACGTGACATGTATAGAAATCTGTAGGTAAAAACTAGACTCTCTAAAATAATAAATAAACCTATTGATGAAAACTGATGACAGTGGTTTTCACCATATTATGTGTTTTTTTCTAAAGTAAATTACAATCATTCTGCATGCTATCTCCTCTATGTATTGTTCGGGAAACATTAAGAATCTGCCTCATCTGCAGATGAAATGAAGTACCGACTTTAAGAATTTATAAGTACTTTTACAAAACATAAACTTTACTTAATAAATTCAGTCAAATATGTACTGATTAGAAACGAGATACTTTTTATTAAATAAAAATTTTTGTAGGAAACAAAATTATTTGATCAGCGGTAAATACATCGGAACTTACCATTCTCACTAGCCTTGGACACTCATTCGCGTTAATGATACCTATCAATAATAGTTTTCTTATAAACATTTACAAAGATTTTAAATTCTTGCTAACATTTTTTAACCTATAAGTATACGTAAATATTCTCTATCTTAGACATATTTGAATAAACTGGATGAAATAAGGCTGTTCTGACAAACAGGTTATCATTTTCTAATTAGCCTGAAACTGCATAGGTTCATTACAATGCGTCTGAAAAAAAAATCAAGATGGTAGAGAAAAAAGAAACATCACGCATCGAGTATAGATTATGCAATACTTTCAAAATGCTTTACAGTTTAATAAGGTAAATAAGATACCCAAGTAATCATTTTAGATAGCGTAAAACGTATATGCAAAACCAGATTTAGTAAATGCCGTCGATAGCCGGAAAGGTACTTCAATTATTTTGTGCAGCGCTGTATTTCATATGTAAGTTCACAAATATTCTATATAGCTTATTAAAATTTAGTTTAGGTACAAAGCGCAAAATAGGAAAAACGGAAACTTAATATTTGGGAGAGAGGTGAAAACTGAGAGTTTTTATTCTGAACTTTTTCAAGCGTAGAAAGAATAAAAATTTGTAATTTTCTAATTTTTGAAAATATTTTTGTAGGTGATTCATATATAAAACAGATAGTGCATGAAGAAAGAAAATAATGTAAAATTGAATAAGTATCTCTCAGGAATTTCTTCAATCATCGACACATTTTGAGAAAACTCACTTATCATAATTTCATTTTGCATGCGCAGCACTTTAGAATAATCAAGAATATAATTGTTTAAATTTTTTGCATACCTTTAATTTAAAAATGTTTTATTGTACGAATTGCAAATTTCAAACACATTTTCAAAATAAATATGTGATGCATATGAGTATTCATCGGAATATACATAATTTTAAATTTCCATGTGGTGTACGCAAATGTCAAGCAAATTTCACATCATACTATGCATTTCGGCGGCATATGTCACGATACCACTCATATTTGAGGCATCAGGTAATTAGAGATAAAGACCTATTAAATTTGAAATGCAATAAACCACTGTGTAAGAAAACATTTAAATCTGCGCGCCTCTTAATATCTCATTTAAAAGAAAATATAAGAAACAATCACACTGTTAGATGTTGCTTTAAATCTTATTTCGAATCTTTTAAAAATGTATCTTCTTTTAAATCCCATATTTCACGGTGTCATAAAAACTATGATTCAAAATCTATTGCTTCTGCATTTCTGTCAGAAAAATTAGAAAAAAATACTGATATTGATAATAGTTTTCAAAATGTAAGTTCGGAAATTAACAATTATGTGGAAAATGAAAATGATGATCAAGATAATTTGACTTTGAAAATGAATATGACAAAAGAGATTGCGTTATTCACACTTTTGTTAGAAACAAAATGCCTTGTTCCATCAGTGACAGTTCAAAAAATTATAGAAGAATTACACATTTTACTCCTATCAAAAGAACAGTCCTTTCAAAATCTCTTTGAAAATAAACTTCATTCAATTAAAAATCTAACACCTAAACAGAAAGATGCAATTGTTGATGCTGCAAAAAAAAGCAAAATAATTAATCCAATTTTATGCCCAAATTCAGGCTTCATGAGCACTATACACAATCGTCAAAATTTTCTTAAAAGACATTTATGTTTTATTGCACCAAAATAAATTGTTTTAGGTAGAAATAAATGGAACAATTTGGAACACTACCATTATATATCAATAAAAGATAGTCTTTGTTCTCTATTAAAAGATAAATCTGTAATAGAGCAATTAATGTTTTCAAATAAAATAGATACAATCATAATACCAACGTTTTCAGAAATAATGAGTGATATTCATGATGGATCCGTTTTTAAATCTAACAAAATATTTGAAGATAAAATTATCTTGCAGATCATTCTATATCAAGATGCTTTTGAACTGGTAAATCCTTTGGGGTCTGCTAAAGGAAATCAAAAATTGATTGGAGTATATTTTACTTTGGGAAATTTTTTCCCCCAAAATAGATCATCAGTTGAGCATTTGCAGCTTGCACTGCTCTGTAAAGAAAAAAACTTGCAACTTTTTGGGGCTGAAAAAGTTTTTGGTGCTTTATTGCAAGAATTAACAGAATTAGAATCCGGTATTGTACTTGATAAAATAAAAGTAAGAGCTGTAGTATTTTGCATTTCTGGTGATAATTTAGGCCAACATTATATTGGAGGTTTTGTACATTTTTCATCGTCTAATTACATGTGCCGTTATTGTCTTTTAAAAAGAAAGGATTTTAAGAAAATGAGAATTCCTGTATTAAATGCACAAAAAAGAACACCAGAAAATTATGATCGTGCAGTACATAATCTTCATAGCAAACTGGAATATGAAGGAATTAAATCTAAACGTATTTTTAACGATTTACAATATTTTCATGTCAGTTCTCCAAGCTTGCCACCATGTATAGGTCATGATATATTTGAAGGCATCGAACCTTTAGATTTATCACTATATGTGCACTATTTTGTTAAAAACAAGAAGTGGTTTACATATAATTCATTAAATAATTTAATACAAAGAACACATCTTAAAGAAAATGATAATAGCAGTAAACCAGTGCAGTTTAATATAAATAGTAAAATGTTAAGTGGCAATGCATCAGAAAATTCGTGTACTCTCAGATTCTTCCTAATCATTGTATATAATTTTGTTGATACATCTGATACTGTCGGGAATTTACTATTACATATAAGAGAAATAGTGGAGTTCATAGCCGCACCAAAAATTACGCATGCCCAAATTGCATATTTAAAAGTTTTGATTGAAGAATATTTAGAACGGAGAATTAAATTATTTCCCAATAAACAATTAAAACCTAAACATCATTATCTCTAGCACTACCCAGAGTTAATTTACCAATTTGGCCCATTAATACGACTATGGACATTAAGATTTGAAAGTAAGCATTCGTTCTTTACACGTGTAGCAAGAAGATGCCAAAATTACAAAAATATAACAAAAACACTAGCTGTTAAACATCAAATGCTTCAGTCCTTTAATTTTAATGGCACTTTTTTCCCAGAACCATTAAAATTTAGTAATGGTTGCGCTTTTTATCCAAATTTACATGATAGCAGGATTCAAAATGCTGTTAAATCTTTATCTTCATCTGATGATCTTTTCACGACCGATAGAATTGAAATGTATGTCACTGTGTACAAATCTGGTCAGTTTCTCCAACTTCAAAAGATGGATTTTTATATAGAAATGGGTGAAATTCAATTCATTTTAATTAACCATAGCATTCCATATCTTCTCATTAAACACTGGAAAGGTATTTGGTGCTCAGAGAGAGGCATATTTTCTATACATCCCAATAATACATTTAAACTGATAAAATATTCTAACCTGATGGACTTTTATCCCCTCTCCTGTTACACAGTAGAAAATAAGCAATTTATTGTATTAAAGCATAAAGTTGCACACTGAATCTTGCTTCTAAGCTAAATGTTTAAATTTTGGTATGTGTGTGTGTACATATAATTACTAAATAGAACTTTTGTTACTACCGAGGTACACAATAAATAATAAATTGTACCTTTTATAATGAAATTAATTGTTTTTTGTGTCAGTATCTGTTATAGTTATTTACTGTTAGTACATTTTTAATATATTTCATGCATTTATTAAGTATAAAGAACTTGAGAATTAATATTCTAGTATCAAAATTTAAATTATTATTATAGCATTTTTACTACATTTTTCAAGATGGAAGATATTATTAAAAATGCTGCTGCAGTTGCATTAGGCAGTGTAGTTAAGAATTTGATTGAAGATGTCATTACAAGAATTGTTGATGAAGTTGGTGTAGAAAGTGAGGATGATTTGAAACTCTTAAAAGAAACAGATTTGGTTTCAATATTGAAACCAATACAAGCCCGAAAATTATTAGCTCGTCTACAAAAAGGTAAGGTTGTGTTTTATGATCCAATTACTGTAGAATAGTTTAAAAATATGTATTATGAAACTGTAGGCGAGAGAAGAGGGCATATTTCAGCCGGGGGCACATGTGAACATGGTATTTTATACTAAGATAATTTGAAATAAAAAATCTTGAAAAATTTTCAATAGTACCAGTACAGTTGTAATCTACACTAAACTTTTAGAACAATGAGTATTTTTGTTTTTGTGTAGTGAAAATTTCATTGTTTTAACAGATGTTATATACAGTGGCGGTCAAATTTTTCCAGCCAATTAGTTTCTTTGATTTATTTACCAGAAGGTTTCAGCGAAGATGTAAAATTCCTTCAAAAGTTAAGAATATGTGAATGTCCTCTGGCCACATGATCATTTTGATTGGATACTGAAGACACTTCATGGAAAGGAGCAAAATTCGAAATTCCCAATTATTACGTCAATAAAATGTATAATTATCGCTTTGAGATTCCTCTTCATATGGGTACACTTACAAATTAACTAAAAAAAATTTCTGGCCGGAAAATTTTGACCTTCAGTCTATATAACTTCAAGTAAAAACACAATTTAAATTAATCATTATTGTAATTATTTTGGAACATAGTATGAACATTCAAGTAAGCTTATAGCATTTTTTTTATTCAATTAATAATTTTCTTTTCAGGTTTGACATAAGTAATATAAAGGGGCACTTGTAAACAAAATATCTGAGACAGATGTGAACAATTCACATGTGGCTCTCAGTAGTATTATTATCCTTATTGTATTACAAGTTAAAAAAGCATATATAGTTAAAATTAGTATTATTCAATTTTATATAATATATTTATGAATGCTTTACTAATTTTTTTCTTAAAAAATTACTTCCAGTAATTAGTGTTCTCCGAAGATGAAGCCACATTTTCCCATAGGTTTGTATTGTCAAAACAGAAAATCAAATTTCTCATTTGTAAAATATAATATCATCAAAAGAATAAGTTTAAGATAGGGTTTTTAAAACAATTTCTTTGTTAGGAGCTACTTTTAGAAAAAAAGAGAAAAAACTAATCTTATTTAAAAAAAAAAAAAAAAATTCTCAAATCTAATCTGCTATAATGAATAAATATCGATAAGTTTATCGATAGTTTTGTAATCATTTTTTAATATAGCTTTTAAAAAAGTGTTTTAATTGTCCTATTTGAAACGGTTATAAATAAAACGGTTTAAGATAATCTAATTTACAAGCGATCAAATAGAATTCTTCTTTTGGCCATACAAACCTATGGAAAAACATGAATTCGTTGTCGGCGGGCAGTGATTACCTTAATGCTTGGTTAACAATGTTTTGTTATGTATTGACTAAAAGACACAGAATTCTTTATTTTATTTAAATAAAATGTATTTTTATATTAGTTAACTTATTTTCCTAAAGCAGTCTCTTAACATAATGAAATAGTCCTTATACTGCATTGTCTAAATATTTCTATTGTCTATCCAATAAAGTTATTTTCTGTAGTATTGAAACACTGTAGGTTGTAAAGTGAGAAATGAATGGTTTTTGCATTTATCTAGTATTCATAATAAGGAAACTTGGTAAAGATATTTAAGAGAAAAACAGAAAGAGTTTCCATCTCTCAAAAAATGTATATGTGATGCAGTGTCTACTGTGATTAAAGACACTGTTTTTATTGTGGCATGTGATAAGGCATACGTTTTAAAGCCAAGTTTGCTTTTCAAACGAGAATCAAAATTTTATATGTTACACAAAGAACTAAAAGAAATAGATCCTCCTACATTGACAATGAAAAGTGAATTTTGTAACAAGTATGCAGCCAGGCAAGTATTCACAAATGAGCAAGAGATTCTTCTAAAAGGATATCTAAAAATTCCCTCTAAAATGCAATCTGTTTTTACATATACACTCATGTCCAATGTTGAGGTCACAAACATAAAATCAGTAAAAATTCATGAAAAATTCCCATTGTTAGCAAGAAGTTTGGCTCAGAGATATGTTACAATGGGAGAAAGAGTGCAGCATCATAAAGATATGGAATTTTTTTTAATTGCAAATTAAGATACAGCGTATATCAAAACGTATTTAACCCTGAATTAGAGATAAAGCATTTATCTCGGAGAAGTAAGTATGATTATGGAGTGTGACCACCGTGCACTGCACTACAAATTTTCACATATAAAGGTGTCAATAAATGTTTGTTGCAACAAAGCCTATTCTTCCAAAAGCGCGCATTTTAACTCCTGGAGGCTTTTGAGAAAGGGGTTACGCTGCGCAATGGCTCTTCGTAGGCATATTCAATAGGATTAAGATCCTGAAATCTCGAGGGGCAATTCATACGGCGGATATTTTCTTCTTTAAGAAAATCATCAACAATCTAAGCAACAATGTGAGCTCATCAACAATCTTATGCTTCACATTATATTCCGTAAACATGAAGTTCATGCCTACAGAACCCCAGAACAACGTCAGATACGCTTAAAGACATATGCATATTTCCCGGTTGACAGTCGTGTGTGTTCTTTTACCTGCATAAAACATCAGAGCCTTGTTGTGGAGATGAGGACATCAGTCTTGGACACAACAAGAAAAGCCATTTATTTTTCAGTGATGAATCGAGACTCTCCACATAGAGTGATTTTTGTAGAATCTCTATCTAAAGAGAACATGGGGCGTACTATCAGCTCCGCTACATAAAAAAAATCGACAGATTTGGTAGCAAAAGAATCCTTGTCAGGGGCGGCATTAATGTTCGCAGTTGCACACCACTACACGTCTTCGATGCGATTACTATCAATGCACATCGCTATTGGTATGAGGTCTTTAAAACCCCTGTGATATTGTTTCGTGGTACTGTAATCTCAGATTTCATGTTTATGGACGATAATGGGAAGCTCCTCTCTCCATGATGATTTTTTTGGAGAAGAGAATATTCGTCGAATGTATTAGCCCTTGAGATCCCTGGACTTCAATCCAATTGAACATGTTTGCGATTATCTAGGAAAAAACATTGTACAGAGTAACCCCCTCCCAGCACACACAAAGAATTAAAAGCTGCGCTTTTGAACAAAGGGGTTTTTGAAAGAAAATTGCCACAAACATTCATTGACATGCTCATAAACAATACGAGAGCTCATAGGGGGGCTTGTATAGAAGTGCACAAGGGTCACATTATATATTAGACAGATTTCAATAAATGATAAATGATTTATATATTATTCATGATTTAACACTTTTTGATATACCCTGTATCTCAATTGACAATTAAAATCTTTTCCATGCTGTTATGTAGTTATATTTTTTCTCAGATTTAAATATATCTCTGTGCCAAATTTCGTGAAAACACTGAATAATTTTCAAAGATTTTATGTTTGTGACATGAGTGTGCACATGCCAGACAGGTGTCTTCCAGCAATGCAAAACATCTTAAATAACCATATCCACGTTCTTGGGAAAAAGAAAAATCAGCTGGAATTGACTGATTTTTATTAACGGAGATAAATCAGTAACAATACAAACATTTGTTTTTTTTCAGGGGGGGGGGTGTATGAAATCCAACGTTAAAAATTTAAAACTAACTACCTGTATATTCTACATAAGTTTGAGCTTATCATCCTCAGTCCTGAGACAACTGTTACGAGGGACCTCAAAAACCAATTTAAAATGGTTATAAAACATCTCCAAAGATGTTAGTCTATATATCGATGCTCATAATATGCAAACATTCATTAAAAAGGTTTAGAAGGTTTTAACAATTCTAGGAGTAATTAAATCAATTTAAAGGATGCTTTTAGTGTCTCCTCCATGTGACTTCAGGACCGAGGAAATTATACTTGAGTAAATATTCAATTTGGATAAAACTAGAATTACCATTTCATTTCAAGCTCCTAGGGTAGTTTCTTTGGATTGTAAAATTACAATCAAATTAAACACGAGACATTTATGCGAAAACAAATTAATAAAGCTTTCATTTTTCCTGAAAATGTATCCCTGTTTCTATATGTAAGTGTGTTACTTAAAATATTTCTTTTGAATGTGATGATGGTTTTATTTTTGATCCTTGTTTATATGTACCCCAGGCATCTTAACATGCGTCCGTATAAAGGAGAGGGGACACATGTGAATGATTTAAATAATATTTTGAAACAAATTTCATATGACGAAGAAAAGACTATTAAAACATATGAATGCTTTTACTGTGAAAAATTCGATATTTCTGGGAAAACAATCTATATTATCAAGGCCAAACGTATCTGTGCGTAACGCATACGTCAATTTGGGAATGGCAACACTTTCAAATTTTAAATGAAATTTCGGTATTGCAATTTTTGCTACTAAAATTTTTTAAACTTCTAAATATCGCACATTTTCAGTTTTTACACCATCGTGTAGGAAAAAATATGTACTTTTTAATGAAATTTGTTCAAAAGCTGTATCTTAATTTGTTTTTGAAACATTAATTTCTTTGTAGTTTTTATGCCGCTTTTCTAATTTTGGCAACAGGAGTACTCCATTTCTATTAATAGCAAAGGGGAAAAAAGGAAGAAATTGATTACTGTATTTTTATGTTGTCGTTTTCTCATTAAAATGGAAAAAATTGAAAGTTAATTATCTTCTGTTATAAAATGCGATGAATTTTGAGTTCATTTACAAAATTTTATTTACACGTAAAAGAATGTCAACAGTTTAATATCTGTTTCAGGTAATAGTATTGAGACTTCAAGTTTTGGATCAAAATGATCAAATTAAAATGCCATTTTTTTCTTAGGTAAATACAGATACAAAATGTGCATTTGTAAATTCTGATATGATGAAATTGATGTCGGGTTCAGATTTTACGGGAAAAAAATTCTATGATTGAATCAAAGTTGAATAAATTTTGCTTTTTTCCATTTTGGAATATTAGCATAAGAACCTAAATTGATAACTTTACCATAATAATAGATCTTTATTATTTTTTACTGCTTCCATGTACGATTAAAGTTTAATTTTAACAATTTCTACAACTGAGTTTTATAGAAAAGTATTTTTTTAATTTGACATTTAAATATCTTTTAAGAGTTAGACTTGCCAATATAAAATGCACTTTTTATATTGGCTATTTACTGTAATTAATTTTGTAGTGTTATTATAAACCAACGAAACAGTTCCTTTTTAAATATTTTCTTTCGACGAAATTCGACGGGTTCTGCCTTGTGTAAAATAATGTTCAAATTTGCCACAACTCTTCCCTATTTAGATAATAAATTTATATGAAATCAAATGTGATGTGTAAATGACGATTCTATGACTTTTCTTTGTTAAGATTTATCTTCTTGCATAATTTTTATTACAGAGGAAACACCAGAAATGAATGTACAGACTTCAGATTCACCTCCAACAATTGCAATGCAAAATTTACCCTCATCTCCACCAACTGCATTTCAAAGTTGTACGCTGGAGAATACATTTCCACAGATAAACATAAGCTGGGGAAAAATGCCCAAAAAACTGATGACTGCCTTAAAAAAAAAGGATACCAGAAGCTTCACTAAGGAGGCAGATGATACAAATAGTGGCCGACGACATTTTAGAAACTACTTCCCCGAAAATTATTTTTTGCAGTTTAATTTCGAAAATCCAGTTTCATTAGGACCAATATAAAGCCAAATTTATGACGAATGATTACAACTGCTTGCGAAATTTTTAATGGCACTTTTAGTCACAATTTAATTTATAATGAAGAAATAATTAAGGGAGAGAAAGGGAAAAAAATAATTTACTTTATTTGAAGTTTATGCTAAAAAAATTCGAAAAACAGTGCAGTCATTTCTCCTTTAATTTCTGAAAAATAATAGTGGGTTCTTTTTACTTTTATATTATTTTGCAACTGGAGATCCTTATATTAAATACAGATTATGAATATATGTTTCAGTAAAACGTATTTGTTTCTAAATCAACTTTTAACTGTAACCAAATTTATGATTTTTCAAATAATTTTCAAAACATTTTTTTTGTTTTTCTCTTCCTTAATCTTTGAGCTCCTCAGTATTTGATTTCCTCAATCTTGCTGGCATTATTAAAAGAGAGAAATTACAATTTTGACGCAGGGTTTAGGAATTCCGGATTTTTGAGATTATACCGTAGTATGTTACTGTTAAAAACAAAACTCTTGCTAATTTGCTTTTTTTCCCTCAAAGATTCTTTTCACAACTAAAATTGTATGCAATGACTTTAAATGTAACATTAAAATTTACCCGTTCTGTACCACTTCATTTACATAAATTTTCATTTGATAAAATTTATATGTATAATTATGTGTTTATTTTATATAACAGCATTATTGTTTTTACCATATTTTTAAAACTGCATTCCATACAATTTCATTTTTAATATTTGAATATGATAATATGGATTGTAACAATTTGCAGGTTGTGTTTGGTTTGTGCTTTGTATTTGTATATTAACATTCAATTTGGTGCCTTTTTTAAACTTATTTTACTGTACATGGAGGTTTATACAAAAATTAGCGATTTTTATATTAGTGACATAAGAAATAAATAATCATGTCAGAAATTTCTGATTTTTTGCAGCAATATGTTAAGTAGCTGCTTAATAGAGAAAAAACAGACGTCACGCCTAATACTAAAATATATATATATATTCCATAGATTTTGTATGGGAGAAATGAGCGATAAAATGGGAGAATGATAAATTTAACATTATTAGTTCAAGACACTTTTAATCACAGAGAAGATGTTTAAGACAGTATATACTTTTAAGTTATCTCTTAAGGAAAAATTAATTGCATATTGATATATTATTAATGTGTAAATTAACTTTACAAATTTGAATGAGAGAATGGGGATATCTGAATATTTTCATTTATTAAACATTTATGCTTATTAAATTCTTCATTATATACTGCAGAATATCTTCAAGATAGTTTAGAAGTATTTTACAATTAGGTTAAAACAAGTACTGAATACATATGTAGTATTTCTAATTGTTAATTATTTACTTCTAGCTGAAACATCCTGAATTAATAATGAGTGAGGGAATGCTTTGAAATATTTTTGAATTGAATGACAAACTTTTTTGAAAAAAAGAATGGAATGGGACTGAAAAAAGTTGATTGAAACATATAAATAGTACTTCATGTTTTCATTTTAAAAGACAGAAGTTAGAGACAATGAATGTAAAAGTATATTAGTAAGAAAAAATAATTTTTTTATTTAAAAGCGTAATTGTTACAGGCCAGGCGGGTACACGACATTTCGGTCCCGCCATTTCGGTCCCGCCGTTTCGGTCCCGCCGTTTCGGTCCCGAGACATTTCGGTCCCTGGCCATTTCGGTCCCGAGACATTTCGGTCCCGAGACATTTCGGTCCCGAGACATTTCGGTCCCTGGCCATTTCGGTCCCGAGACATTTCGGTCCCTTGCCATTTCGGTCCCTAGTCATTTCGGTCTCTTGCCATTTCGGTCCCTTGCTATTTCTTTACCGGACACTTTATAACTTTGTTTCTGATTGATGAAGGCCTATTAAACGCTGTAAACTCAACATTGTTCGGGCTTTTTTTAATATTTTTATTCTTCACCCCCCCCCCTTCCCTCAAATTTTATCCAAAGCTGAATATAATAGTCCAATAAGTTTAATCTATTGTAATTCGTGATAATAAAATCCCCGCGAGTTGAAAATTTGATTAAATAATGTTACATAATTTTACACTGTCTTTATTATTATTATTTAACAGAATGAATATTTTAAGTTTTATCATATATTCTTTGTATTAAGTATTTTATCTATATACAAAAAACTAAAATATTATTTGATTGTTTTAGGACACTTTCTTAGAATCTTTAAATTAGTGATTTCGTAACTAGGCGTGCTACGAAATTTTTTTGTTTAAACAATAAAAATTCTTCAACCACCTTTTTTTATATAATAATTATTGGTTGCTTTTTTTTTTTTTTTTTTTTTTTTTTTTTTTTTTTTTTTTTTACAGTTTTCCTACTTTATGAAGACAATTTTTGTGAATTAATTTTATTGAAAGTGGGCCTATTTCTTTGTAATAAAATGATTATTTTTTAATTTTATATAATAATGTAACTATTATTTTAAATAATTTTATTTTCAATTTTTAACTGACAAAACTAAGCTTTTTTAATTTATCGTTTATTTATTTATTTATTTATTTGCATTACCTTTTCGCTCCCACTTTCCACAGAAAAAAAATTGACAATTCTTATTTTAATTTTATTATTGATTGAATTAATAGTTTTAAATTTCAGTAACTTTAAATATAAAATAAATAAACAGGTAAACAATAAGTTTCAGTTTATAACTACTACAAAACATAATGATAAATTGAATATAAAACAGATTATTTATTGAGTTTATTTAAAGTAAAATTCGAAATGCGTATTAATAATTTTATCAATTTAATTAAAAAAAAGATTCATTAAATTAAAAATACATATATTTAATAAAATATTAATTTGATTTTAATTTTAAAATCACTAACTGTTTTGAGATTTAATTTATAGCAATTATTCATCACCATAAGTTTTTATTCAAAAATTATTATTTATTTCAAAAAAGGAAAATATTATTATTATTATTATTATTATTATTATTATTATTATTATTATTATTATTATTATTATACTTGTTACTTCTAATTAATCGCATTACACTAAAACTTTATGTGGCTTTCAGTTAAAAAAACCAGTGTTGAATTCAGACACTTTTCTCCGGGAGGGACGTCTGTGGCTCCGGGGGGGATTCAATAGAGTCCTGGGGGGATAACACTTTTTTACCACTAAAAACACAAAATCTCAAAATTTCCGGTGGGGGCTTTTGATAGCTCCGGGGGGAATGACCCGCCCCTGAATTCAACACTCTAAAATGTTCCTTATAAAATTATGTCAGATATTTCCCGCGCACAAATTTCAGCTTGCTGGAGAAGGCAAATGTCTGAGGACCGAAAAGTCCAGGGACCGAAATGTCTCGGGACCGAAATGGCCATGGACCGAAATGTCTCGGGACCGAAATGTCTCGGGACCGAAACGTCTCGGGACCGAAATGGCCAGGGACCGAAATGTCTCGGGACCGAAATGTCTCGGGACCGAAACGTCTCGGGACCGAAATGTCTCGGGACCGAAACGGCGGGACCGAAACGGCGGGACCGAAATGGCGGGACCGAAACGTCCTGCTTCCGGCCAGGCAGTGATACTCAGAGATATAAAATTTTAAAATAAATGTCTTTTTTAATTAATTTTTCAAAATAATGGGCTAATTTGAATAAACAATGTCTATATATTAAACAAATAATTTGTAAACTTTTTTGTTAAAAATATTAAAATAGCTAATAGTTCATGTTCGCTAATTTCCAAACAATCACACATATATTATATGGAATCTAATTTTAAAACTGCAGCACTTATCGTTTTTGAGGTAATTTTGTAAGTATTTTGTGTAGAATTAATCAAAAATATTTTGTATCATTGCTCTTATTCTGAAATTTCATGCGATATGCATAAATGTCAAACAAAGTTGAACATGTTTTTATTTGTTGAAGGTAATAAAGCTAAAAATAGAGTTTGAATCTGCATTACTTTATAGTCAGTAACTGTGTACTGCAAAAGTTTTTTTTGTGTATTAGTCTTAAATAAAAAAAAAATATATACATATATAATATGCATGGATATTAAATAAGGTTGAATTAATTCTATTTCAGTTAGTTTGAAGTCAATAACTGTATTATAAGTTCTATTTTCTTCAAATTTGTTTCACTTTTTTATTTTGAATATGAAAAAACTTCATGTGACATACATCTATTATAAAATAAAACTAGAGATAATTTAAATTTGCATTAGTTTTTTCCCCATAGATGCTCCGCTATGCTATTTTCGTTTTGATTTTTTATGACATTGATACAGTGTGTGTATTCAGTTGAAAACTTGTATCACGTGATGTAAAATTAATATTTCCAATTGTGCATTTTGTTGTTTTATTTTATTGTTACATAGATTGTAACAACATAGTTAGAATTATAGTTTCTAATTGCATTAGTTTGTTTTTGTATCCTCATGTTATGAATTTTTTCCACTTTAAAAGTTCTTTATCTTTTGTTTTTGATTATAAAATAATTTTATATAAATACAAAACCATTGTAAAATATGTATACACATAGATTGAATTTGCATCTTTTATTTGTTTACGATTTTTATTGGTGTAATAAAAAATTTAATTTTACTAGTGTGCATTGATGAATTGTAACACTATTCTCAAAATCAACTTTTTAATACATTCTTGAATAATTTTGAAATAAAAAGAAGAAATAAGAAATAAGATGAAGTAATAGGAATGAGAGTGTTCTGCGCTTTTTCATACCAGTATAATATTAGAGAAAATATTGTTCTGTTAAATAGCAGCAATTTTCGATTGAGTAAAATAACATTTTCCCTAAGATTATACTGGTGGGGAAAAACGCGGAAAATTAAGAAGTAAACAACAGAAATTCAAAAAATATTATAGACAACAGAAAATACCATTTGGAAATCGTTGCTTTAAAAAGTTGTATTTATTTATTCGATAAATATTATGAACACTATTTTCAGCATACATACTGTTTGCATTAGTTTTTGCTTTTTTTAATTTAACGAGACATTTTCTGTCTTATGTAAAATTACTTACTATTTGAAATCTTTATGCATGTTTCATAAATTTTTTATTGCTCTTTTAGTATTAAATTCATATAATATGCAGGCATTGAAATATTAAGTTAAACATAAGAATGCTTTGATATTTATTTCTTTAATTTAATCATGTAACTTTTGCCATGTAATTGCTAATGGATTACGTAAGACTGAAGATAGATTTTTTGCAGTGTAATTTTAAGAAAATCAGTTTATGATTTAATGCACGTATGTGAATGTTATTTTATCATTGAGTAATTAAAATTATTGCATATTATACTGCTATTCTTTGATTATTAAAGCTGCTTCTATTATGAAAACAACATTATTTTTTTGAATAATAATAATTTTGAAGCAAATTAAAATTTCACTGCATACAAAAACAAAATTTGTTCTTATGCTGTAAGTTTCTCTTATAAAAATTGCTACAAATTGAATTCAATGTCAATCTTATTTGGAAAATAATTATGTAATATTTTTATAACATAATTCCCTTTAAACGAATAAAATCATATTTATATCAAAACATATAGATGTATTCGATAAATTAATTTGGAAGATTTATGATAAAATTTTAATCTGAATTTCCAGTGCAAAGAAATTTACTTTAGGTATCCTTTCATAAATAGACAAACACATAAATGTGCTACTGTTAGTTACGAAATTATTGATCACAGCGGAGTAATATCGTTTTTAGCATTTTTTTCTTACTGCCAGATACTAATATAAGATCTTTTGTTATAACATATGTTTGTTTATTAATTTTAATCCTCTAATTGCATAGCTGCGACATACTTTATATCCTTAACTTTTATATCCTTTTTATACTGCTACTTTAAAATAACAATTTTCGCTGTACTTTCAAACATAGAATATGACAAAAATAACAGTTTTAAAATAGTGATATAAGATAAGTATAAATAATTGTAGAAGTTGGCAGATAAATAAATGTGCTTGCTCTTCATTGTTTTTAATTGCATTTTAGATCACAAAACATTTTTTAATCTATTTTTTTTACTTCAACAACTGCACATTATAACAAATAAACATCTATCGAGACAAATACAGAAAATTTATGAAAAAAAAAAGATTTTAGTATATAATTTACAGATGTTAGAGTGTAATTGAATTTTATTACAAGATATTTTCCATTATGAGTAGACGTATCTTTAAACAAATTGATAACCTCCAAGTGGATTTTTAAAATTTTGTAAAAATTTTTAAATGTATCCACACATATATCGAATAATATTTTTCCACATAGTAAGTTTTATAAAGGTAAGACTTTGAGCTCTTCCTGTATATTCACTGATTCTGATTACAGAATTATCCATAAGAATTTCCCACATTTGACAGGATAATATAAAACAAAAAAGATAAGGGATAGAAACTTGTTTGTTTTAAAATATACAATAGGTATGACAAGAATCTAAAAATGATTATGTTTAAGATATGGTATTTGGTAAGTGTTGGTCATTGTAAGCAATATACATTTCAAGACAACAGATGAAATCTCTTATCACCTGACATATATCTTGTCAAAGCTACGCCCTCTGCTTGAATTGCTCTTCGGACATAAGATCTACATAAGCAGGTGCTATCATAAGCAGGTATTCCACAAGAGTTACATCAGTGGGGGTAGATTTCATACATCTTCTTGAATTGTGCATTATTCCCAATGGAGAATACTTACCAGATATAATTTGAAAGAAATAGCCTTTTTAAACTTTTGTCGTACTTATTGCAAATTTTTGAACAAACAAGTTTCTCTCTGCAATCCTTTTTGGTTTTTATCCTGTCAAATGTGGGAGGTTTTTTGGGCCATCCTGCATTTTTACGTTATATATAACATACAGGGTGGTCATAAAAAAACTTTGCCGATATACGGAGCCCTAGCGGCCAGTCCGCACAACCGATCGAAATGAAATTTCAGATATAGCTATTCAGAGGTATGAGCTCGAGATTCTGTGAAAGACAACAAAATGGTGCTCACGGTTACGGTTATAGTTACAGAAACTCGAAAATTTCCAATGGCAACACCCATTTTTTTTTTTCATCGCAAAATGCTCAGCACATGCGAAAACCCTAAAGAGCGTTGGAACCGTACGTGTATCGCAAGAAACGGACATGTTATGCAAGAACAAAAAACCGTTCTGCGAATCCCCCCCCATAAAAAAACTCGATTGGGGTGCAAGGAGGAAATTTGCATATGACACAGAGTCAGTACACTAATCTCTGATTACAATACAGATCGGAGAAACTAAAACTTTTATTTTGATTACACATTTTCCGCATGGGTGTCATCACAGGCAATTAATGGAGATGGCACCCATGTGGAAAATGTGTAATCAAAATAAAAGTTTTAATTTCTCCGATCTGTATTGTAATCAGAGATTAGTGTACTGACTCTGTGTCAAATGCAAATTTCCTCCTTGCGCCCCAATCGAGTTTTTTCTATGGGGGGGGGGAGGATTCGCAGAACAGTTTTTTGTGCGTGCATAACGTGTCCGTTTCTTGCGATACACGTACGCTTCCAACGCTCTTTAGAGTTTTCGCATGCGCTGAGCATTTTGCGATGAACAAAATGGGTGTTGCCATTGGAAATTTTCGAGTTTCTGTAACTATAACCGTAACCGTGAGCGCCATTTTGTTGCCGTTCACAGAATCTCGAACTCATACCTCTGAATAGCTATATCTGAAATTTCACCTCGATCGGTTGAGCGGACTGGCCGCTAGAGCTCCATATATCGGTAAAGTTTTTTTATGACCACCCTGTATATTTAATTTACGGCATATATACCAATTACAAATGCCTTTACGGTACATATAACATACATTTAATTTACGGTATATATGCAGCATAAATAATTTTTGCGGTATATATACCATATACTTAATTAACGGTACATATACCGTATGTTTAATTTACGGTACATATACCATTTATCTAATTTACGGTATATATACTGTATATCCAAAATACGGTATATATGCTGTGTAAATAATTTTTACGGTATATATACCTTACATTTAATTTACGGTATTTATGCTGTAAATTTAATGTACGGTATATATGTTGTAAGAATATTTTTTTACGGTACATATACATTAAATATTTTACGGTGCATATACCGTCCAGTTAAATTACGGTACATATACTTTAAATATTTTATGGTACATATACTAAAAAATATTTAAATTTATGTTCAGTTAAATTACGGTACATGTACTTTAAATATTTTACGGTATATATACCGTCCAGTAAAATTACGGTAAAAGGAAGTGTCACAAAGTTGACGGTATAACCACCGTGATTCGGGACCAAATTTTTTTACAGTGTACTGCTGCCATTTAGCTTCACCTGCTCAATCGACTACATTATCGACTTTACTTTACTACGCTAAAGATTGCACAATACTAAAAACATCAGAATATTTATAAATACGAAACAAACCTACAGCGAATGTTATGTACAGAAACAATTACCAATTTTGAAGTGTTGCGCACCGTATACAAGTGGTCCAATTAGGTTTGACTGCTGCTATTTAGCTCCACCTGCTCAATCGACCACATTATCGATTTTACTTTACTACGCTAAAGATTGCACAATACTAAAAATATCAGAATATTTATAAATACGAAACAAACCTATAGCGAAGTGTTACGTACAGAAGCAATTACCAATTTTGACGTGTTGCGCACCGTATCCAAGTGGTCCAATTAGGTTTAGTCTATCATAAAAGTTATAAAATTGATCCGTGATTGGCCCGGAATATAATGAATATAAAACCTTGTTCTCAATCTAGCCCGGTCACATTTATTTACTAAAAATCACGAACTTTTACATGAATGTGGTTAAAAATTGTTTCATATCAAATGTTCTGACAGAATATATATATATATAGTATATATATATATATTTGTATTTTTGCTTGTTTAAAAATATTCCATTTTAAAAAAGGGGACTCGGGCTTTGATCGTATTTTTTTTAAATGAATTGTTACTTGAATGTAATTTTTTCAGTTATCAATTAAAACATTAATTCATATTCCATGTTTTAGATACTTTGAAAAATGCTACACAGTAAAATTTCTAAGACAGATACGAAAATACAAGGATTTTCACACAAGCATTATATGAAAATCAAAGACTATAATCCTTGATTTTTTGTGAAGGACTAAGATTTTTAGCAAAAAATAAAAGTCCTTGAGAGTTTAACTCCGAAAGTGTGATTCCTATACACGGATGACCCGAGAGTTTGGAAAAAATTGAGAACTGCCCGATCCTTAAAAAGTGATGACCAGAATCGGCGGATAGTTATATTATTTTTCCCTTCATCATAATATGTACCTGGTGTTGGAAGTAACTTGTACTTTCAACACTTTTATATAGAAAAACACTATACATTTTTTATAATACAAAATTTCTTTCTTCGATAGTCCGTGTCTCATTTCTTTATTATTATTTTCCTGTAACATAAAAATGTCAAAATACAATTAGATTCGAGATTAAAGCCATCAAACATGTCTTGATAAAAGTTTTAGAATAATACTACTATTGTAATAATCCAAAAGTTATAGTTAAGGATAATAGGAACCTAAGGAAAATAGTCATGTATTTATTTATATATCCAGAAAAGCATTTAAAGCATAACGAAAAGCGTGTGTGATGCAGTAAGACAAATAAAAGCGAAAATTACCTCTTATTAGCAAATTAAAATAATAAAGTGCTCTCGGCCTTTCGAAAGAGCTATATTTCTTCTTCAGATTCAAAGAAAATGCTATCTCTTATCTAACTTTCAAAGTGGTAGAAATTATTATTTATGGTCAAAGAATAAAAGCAAAATTTATCGTAACAGATTAAACGTTTCTAAATTTTATACTTCATATATATGAAATTTTTGTTATTATATTTATTTGAGAAAACATTTAAAATCCGATTATATTTAGATAAAAATGTCATAAGTATTTTTTACTACGCTTTACGCTTAAAGTTAAATATAATTTACTTACAATCAATATCAAATTTGCTACCGAATAAGAATTATATGACATATGAATAAATTTATTTGCAATAATGTATATATTTTTTTATTTAGTTTGAAAATAAAGAAAAAATCATAAAACAACTAAAAAAGTCCACTATACGCGTAATTTCAAAATCAATTCACCATACCTTTGAAGTCCAATACTTAAAAATGTATAGAACTATGTAATGGTTTACATAAAGTCTAGAAATAAATAAATCCTAACAGCATATTTTTGGAAAAGGGACTATAGAAAATAAATTGTAACAGCAATTTCAGATGACAAAATCATTTGTATGAAATATTATCCCTCTTTATGGCCACTTTTGGAAAGTTTAAGAAGTATTGACAGTTTTCGATGTCAGAATCGGGAGCTGATAATTCTTTGTAATAAAAACAGATTATATGATATAAAAGAAACAGGAATAGGGATTTATTCCACTTTTAAAAAAAAGTTTTTGGAAAATGTGACATTTGTCTTATGTTTTGTAAAACGTTTTCAAGGTCTTACAAATAATAAAAAAAAGTTCTACTTTACTTCAGTTAATAATATTTTATTGATTTTTTTTTATTTTAACTTGTAAAGAAAGTGTGTAACTTTAATGTATTCATTAAATCAGATCGATATTGTTCTATTTTCGTATTTCAATTTTACATCTGTATTAAGTGCTTCGGAATGTAAAAATTTTTAAATTATTATCGACACAGCTTTCAAACAATTTTCTTTATTATTATTGTAATGTGATATTTATGGTTACACTAAATGATGCATAATATAGTTATAAGAAATTATATCGTAATACTACTACTTAAAATAAGAAGATTAAATTAATTTTCTCTCCGAAAATTATTGAATAATATTTATTGTAAAACTACTTTTTGTAATACGCACGAATGGAATACTCCATGACAGATAGCGTGATATATATATATATATATATATATATATATATATATATATATATATATATATATATATATATATATATACTAAACATTGTATGAATAAAATAATTTTTTTTTCTATAAATACTATAATTTAAAGAAAATATATTTTTTCAAGACAAATTTGCAAATCACATGCAAGTGATATCCACTCCGAGTTCATTCAGAAATCGTTGTAATGACTGCAATTTTTAAAAAAGAAGTTGTATCTTCTAAAAATATTTAAAAGGATAAATATTATGTTGCGCAATGCAGACGTCATACTGACTTTAGCCCTGTCTGATAAAAAAATCTGTTTTACTATACTTTCAAATTGTACATCAATTATTTATAAAAAAAATGTATTCTAATAAATGCAATTTGTAATTGTCGTAATCAAAATTTATTAAAGTTTTTTAAAAGTATGTATATTTTAAACATTATAAAAATTAGTTATGGTGATATTAATTGACAATCTAAATCGGTATTAAATACTAAATAAAGAAATAAATTGAGATTTTAACAAGGGAGATTTTTTTTCTTTTATTTATTTATTTTTACGTTAGGTAACACAGAAAACCTGTTTTGTATCTCATACTCTTTCTAAATATAAAATTCTCTATAAGTTAAAAATATATATATAAAGGTTATATTCCATACAACAGTATTAAAATTGCACATTTATTTACGTAGGAAAAACTCTTGAGACGACGTTGCACCACAAATTTAACAGTTTTGCTACAAACAATTAATCTTTGCGTGTCAATCGGCCTAATACCCATTTCACCATCCATTTTTTACGAAACAGATTGACAAACAGAATGTGGAAAAACACCTCCCGACTTGTAATACACAAAATTTGAATATATAGTTTACTATTTTTCGTCACTAATCGCCTTCAAATCCGTATATTATTTTATCGATTAGACATTCAATCATATTGTTGAATACAAAAGTATAAGTTCTGGAAAGACAATGTTCCACCACAAATTTAACAGTATTGCTATAAACAATTAATCTATATGTGACAATCTGCCTAATACCCATTTCACCAACCATTTTTTTACGAAACAGATTGACAAACAGTATGTGGAAAACCACTTCCTGACTTGTAATATACAAAATTTGAATATATAGTTTACTATTTTTAGTTACTAATCTCCTACAAATCCGTACATTTTTTATCGATTAGACATGCCCTACACTCCCTCAATTGAAATTTCCGCATTTAATAGTATAAAATAGTGAAATATTAAAGCGACTCGTAATAGAGTTTACTAAATAACGCTATACTTTACAATACAATTTGATTAGGTTTTATGTAAACATAATAATAACTGAAACTTACGGTAAAACTTTTGTCACCAAAGTTGCCATACTTTCTCCGATCGGTTGCTAGATTTTCCATTTGGGGAAATATAAGAAGAGAGAACTTCGTCTGGAAAAGGAGGTGGAAAAGAATAGGCTGCTTCTGCCATCTATCGAACATTTTAGAAGTACATATATATTGAAAAAAACAGTAAGGTCGACAGGTGGATTTGGATTGCTGGCCTCTCGGATTGAAGACCATTGCTGAAGCTATAGCGACGGAGGATCTTCAAATACATCTGATTCTAAAGTCACATAGTGATTTCAACAGTGTGTTTATATTTTTATATTGTGGATTATATATATGTTTTTCATGCTGCTATAATTCTTGGAAGTATTAATAAATAAAGTTAATTTATTATTGTAATTTTCTTATGGTTAATGATTGGTTATAATATGGCTTAATTAAATAATTTGTTGGGGATTTTTTTTTCTCAGTGAATGATATGAATATTGTCTCGTTAATGTATTGCTCAGTAAATTTATAATATCAGTGCAACTGCAATTCAGCAACATTATACAAATGTTACTAAAGGAACCAGTATTTTTTCCATGAGCCTTTTCAATTCTATGCAACTACATGTCACTTTTATAAAAATTCAAAAAAATATTTACGATAGACAACGGAGTATCTCCTTTGATTCCTCCCATTTTCATCCCATTTCGTTAATTTCAGGAAATATGATGAAAATTTCCCACTTCTACCGGAAAATGCTCTTTTGTAGTGATAAAGTACAAAAGTACTCTTTGAAATTCAGAAAAATATATGTGTAAACTTCAGATTTTTCTCAACAGAGAATATAATTAATTAAACCATTTAACTAAGTATTTCAATACCTTTAATTAAGTGAAATCATTTATATTATTTCAGTTGAAGATACTAATATACATAGATAAAGATACTAAACCCAGGCATGGACAAATTATTTATGCATCGCATCATTATCCACAATAACAAATGCTATAGTCCTTTAATGCGATTTAGTAATACAAATGGCTCATTACACAATTATTTATCGGGACACTTGAACGAGCGGTAATAAATAACAATGAAATCGATTATTTATTTCAAAAAAGTACATCTAGAAGATACCATTAATATATTTCCTCTGAATGTTTCCCTCATATGAAAAAAATATACATGTAGTGTGCTCCGAACAGTTCCTGGTAGTTAGCATTTGTAGTTTTCTATAAGATTTTATAAAACTGATAATCGTTCGACATTAAAAAAAATGAAATTTTATGTTTAACTTTAGAAAATTTTATTTTCTATATAACTATACCAGAATTACTAAATAATGATAATAATAAAAATAGTAGCTATATGTTCCACGAAGGAACAGGGTCTACAGTCCGCATAACTGTTTCCTTGATCCGGGTCATCGATGAAGATTACTACCATGCGTCCAGGTTAGGAGTTTAGTCTTACGGGAACCCTGGGTATTCACTTCTCCAAGATAGTTTGGAACTCGTTTAATCTTCCATACAATGTAACGTAAAATTGCAACCATGAAATTTTGTTTGCCACATAGAAAAAAAAACTATAGAACTCATTTTTCTCCTTATACAAAATTATTGATTTCTCACCCTGAGTTAAAGCAAAGCAGCCAAATACAAGTCAGTCGACTCTGTTGTAGATGAAGTAGATGAAGCGTCTAGTTATCCAACACAATTTTTGAGTTCACTTCATCTGCCAGGGATGTCACAGTACTACAATTGAAAATCGCCGTGCAAAATATCCATCTGCAAAAGCTTTCTAACTGCACTCGGCTTGATGTAAAACAATAATAAACAACGTTGTATAAGCCACAAACTTGGCCTTTATTCCTCCAATTCCTATTATTCCAACGGAAATGCCATTTTAATTTAAGATGTAGCGATTTCTAATTTTCGTTGGCATTTTCAGTCTCCAGCAACAAAGCTTATGGCCAATCTTTAGAATTCTGCCATTTAGTTCTAGAATAAGATCGCTTCTCGAACGAACAGTTATTTGACTTGTCTTCCAGCATTGCAAATTAGACGATAGCTATAGCTGCAGAGACAATGAAACAACAAAAAATTGCATACCCAGAATCATTGTGAAATGAAACATGTTAGGAATGTGCACCTTATGTTTTCCCTTTTTTTAGTTAATCATTTTTCATTTAACTTGGCTACTGCAACGTATGGCCGGTTACAACTAATATTAAAATACAAGTACACCATTTCAAAATGTGTATAAGTAATTTAAAGGCCATTTAATTAAAGAGCAATATTTTTTTTACATCAATTCCAAATAATTAATATTTAAAATTAAAAATAATAGTGTAGAATAATAAACAGGGAGTAAAAAAATAATGCACAATAATACCATTGCAGAAAATGACGACTTAAAAAATCAACGCGTAAAAAATAAACATAAACTTATTGTAATCTAAAAAATGTATTAAATTTTGAAAAGAAAGTTATTGGATGGAGTCTCAAATAATAAAAAAAAGTTTTTTTGAAACGTATTTGAACAAAGAAAAAGAAAGCATTAAAGTATTGCTCAAATCAAATTTTCATACGTGGTTCTTTACATGAAATAAAAAGGGTTATATTTTTATTATTAGATAATATAAATTTATAAAACACTTTACTGTGCCTTTGGTTGTTTATAAAGTATTTGTATTGCTTTAGAGGGGGGGGGGTTAAATAAACGGAATATATAGTAAGAATATTGAAATACATATACAGACCGAAACATTATATTTGCATGTCAGTATTATAAGATACTTTCAATTCGAATATGCCAAACGAAATGTCTAGAGTGACAAAATACGAGTATCAGATATTAAACAAGTTTATGAAAGCATGCTTGATAAGAAGGCAGTATCTAATATCTACACTAGTAGCAAAAGCATTACTTCTAGATCTACAAAGAAACTTTGAGTAACATTTTCCTCTACGTCTATGTAATTCATTTCACATTTTCTGTATAAAATATGTAGTGATTTAGTTTCAAATTGTTTATTGATGGTAATAAAATATAAATATTACTATAAAAATAAAGTTTCATAAAAAATTTGTATCTTTTAGGTTGCAGATATGTGAACATTTCCTTTTAGAAATTTATTTAACCTAATTATATATGCTTGTAGTCATCCTGGAATTAAAAGTATTCTGAATAAATTCACTCTAGAAAACACGTTATACTATTAAAATTAATATCTTTCTCGAATTAAATAGTTATTAGAGTAGTATCATAAATTTTCATACGCTCTACACATGAAATCAGAAATAAATGAGTTAAAAAACATACAATATCTATATATATCAATTACAAAAAAAAGTAACTAGGGCAGCCACCACTGCTGACAATGAATTATTTGTGACAGATGATCTTTCTGAAAAAACGATCTATACTAAGAAAATGTTTTCATACAAAAATATAAAAAAGTGGTATAGGAAAAATATTGTGGAAACACGTTGATGAAGACTTATTTTCAGAGATATTTAATGTTAAACTTGATAAAAATTGTTCCGTTAAAAAGTTTTACAGGAGCAAAAACTGTACAAAGAAAAATAACATTTTAGAGCATTTTATACATTAGAAGTGTCCGGTGAACAGACTGTGTTTATTTTTTCTTTATATTATAAATGCACCTCGACATTATTTAAAGAATTTATTTGCATTTTAAATTCAAATTTTCAGCATTTGGAAACATTCTTTTAGATATTTTAGAAAAGTGTATTATTTTAAACTGTTCCCAATTTTAAATATCCGAAAATATCAAAGAATAAAATTAAAAAATTATTTACACGTGAAATTTATAAACCAGAATAAAAAAACCCTTTCTAAATTAGATAGTTTGTTCACTGATTGTTGGTTTTTTATGATGTAAAGTCCTTTAAGGTACATGGTGCACCATATCGAATTAAAAGTGAGAACAGAAAATGAGAAAAAAAGATTATTAGGCACGAAAAACTGTATAATTTAACGAAAATGGCAGTTACATATGCAATTAAAACCACTCAAAAGAGTAAAAAGATCATAGATAAAAATATTATAATTTAAAATACTTAAAATATTATAATGTTGATATATAAAAACATCACAAAACTTTAATACAGTTTACGTTACCTATGATTATAAACTTTACTGATATCTAAGGGTAATCCTACGAATATGAAGCATCGTTGACACTGCAAAGTACGAAAAATAATTAATTCTATGTTCTGGTATAACCAATTTTTATTCTCAGTTCAAAAGATCTAGAACATTTAAAAAAAATAAAACTCGAATACGAAACTGATGTTAAAAATATACGTAACAGTCGAAAATCACATTTTCTTTTAAAAATAATGAAACAAAGCTTACTAACTTATAAAGTGTACTTAGTCTTGATAAAGTATATGTTTATTTTTCAGAATTTTTTAAAATAAAAAATGCCGGTTTTAAAAGGTTTATAAACTAGAACACCCCGTTTATAGTATTTTTTCACTGGTTTGAACTCAAGCTTTTATTAAAGAACTACGTTGTGAAAACAGAGACAAAAAAAGTCTTGCTTACCAATACGTTGAAATTAAAATAGAACAATGGTAAAATAGGACTCGATCTTTTTTTCACAACAGTTTTTAGGAAATATTTTTTAGCATGAACTGAAAAACTGTATTTGAAAATCAGCAAGTTAGTGCAATTTTAAAGAAATAATTAATTTAATAAGTTAATAACGAGAATGTGAATCTAGTGACCCCTAAATCTATTAAAGTTTTAGATTTACTATTAAATCTAAATATCAGTCATTTGTGGATGAGACAAGTGATTTTGCTTAATTTAATACACTTCATAGAATCAAGAGGGCTTTTTACAAATTAAGAGGATATATGCTGACTTTTAAGAAGAGAATAACTATGCAGTTATTTATAGTAATATTTAAGAGCTATACGTTTATGAATAATTAAAGAATTGTTAAAAAGCTGAAATAAAACAGTAAATAAACATATTAGAAAAAAGCACTTTAGTAAATTCTTTTTGAAAAACCGTTTAAAAATATATTAATCTACAAAAGTGGCAATCTCTCACACAGTTGTGACAATGTAAGTGATAATTTAATAATCTATGCAAATGACAATAGTGTATAAAAATATATCTAAATGAGTCTATGCACTAATAATTTTTTAAAACAAATGTTAACATTTTTCTGAGTGTGAGATTTTTGACATAAACTAAAACACACGCTTTTATAAATAACATTGAAAAAATGTACTGTTTTTGAAACATGTTCTTTTTTTATATAAATTTAATAGCACTTTTACAAACTATTGCTTAAACTTTATTTACTTGTTTGTAGGAATTTAAAATTACTTACATATTTTCTTATAACATAAAATTTTTATTTATGTATATAAACTTCATGCGTATAATAAATATTTACTTAAAACTACATTTTATAGCAGTTTACAGACTTTGCCGAAAAGTGTAAAAAACTTTTATATATTTTTGTATTAAGTTTTAAGTTTATGCTTTCAAAAAAATTTTATTAAATTCTGAAGAAGATAGTTTTTTATAATAATTGTTTGCAAAGAAAAAGCTGAGAACGGCTGAGTGTACATATGCGGTATATGGTTGCCTATGCCCCACCTTCATCTTCCCAAATACAAGAGCATAGTTTTTTTAGTTGCTATTTGATGCAAAAGAATCCAGAAAAATACTAAACAGATTTTTAAGGCACCATACCATAACTTTAAGAGATACCAATTAATTATCCTTATAAATCAATTGTCAAAACTCCAGGCGAATGTTGCTGCAAGTAAACTCGCAATAATTGTTTGTACCAGGATTTTTTAGCTACGCACGTATACATTTTTTTCATCGGGAAACAGGGAAAGGTTTACTTTTATAAACTCCATGAAACATGTAATTTATGTACATATATATATATATTTCAATTTTGCAGGTGATGTGTTTTCGCGCATGAGCCATTGTTTTTGTATCTTTTACTCTTTTTATTTTTAAAAGTGAACTCGTGTTTGAGAATGGAAGAATTTATTTTTCGGCAACCTTAAAAATATAATAATCTAATAATTAAATAGATAGTCAAGATATTTCGTGTTTTATATATTTTTATACTCCTAAATTATATAATGATAAAAAAATCCCCATGATTCGTCTTCATACATATATGACATATGTGCTATCAAATGCAGTGAGATTCCAAAACATACGTTTTTCGTATATAAAATTATTATATATATGTAGAGACTGATAGATTGATCGGAAGACACATAAATATATAAAATTTTGGGCCAAATGTGTTTAATATGACGGGCTCCAAAATTAATTTACAGCTTAAGGTTTTTAGAAGAAGAAATAAAATGATACGTTGATAAAGGAATGGGGTTTAAATATACAAGGTATGTTGTGGTATTAATTAAAGACATGGAATTTTGATAGATGTTATAAGGATTGGGAACAAATCAATTAAGCCGAGCGATGAATTTTTTTTATTATTATTATCACACACGCACACACACACATATATATATGTGTGTGTGTGTGTGTGTGTGTGTTGTATTAGTTTTTAATTCTGTGTTCTGTTAATTACACTGAAGATGCTTTGTTATTGTTTAAAAATAACGTATTCCTTTGTTTAACAATTTAAAAAAAATATTTATTAATTCAAATATTTATTAGCACGAAATAACGCAAAAATCTAGACTAGTAAAAAAAATCTAATTGATTTTTTTAAGTTATCTTAATCAGTGGAATTGATATTTTTCGAAAACAGGATGATATATAAAAAATTGCTCCTTAAATAATGCATTTTTTGTGTTTAACCTATATCGAGACAAACCCTTAATTAGGGAATCATTTTCTGTTCATGTATTGAAATTCCACTAGCAATTATGTTAATAATCGTTTGTTTATAACTCGAACATTCAATGTTCTTTCATTTCAAAACGAATTGCATTAAAAGAATCAAATTAGTCTCTGAAGCTAATAAAATGTCATGTTAATGGGAAATTGAGGTTATATATATTGAGCGTAATTAAGTTGTAATTAATCAAAATCAAATTGTCAGATGTAAGTTTAAAAGACTTTCATTTAATTCAAATTGCTCTCTTTTTTTCTGAAAGAAGAAAGAAATGCATACAATTAATAAGTTTACATTATCGGGATTAAAAAGAAAGATGTTTTTGAAAAAATATTTTAAAAGGATTTATATAGTGAATACGATTAAAGTGATACTAATTTTCTAAGCTTAATTTATGCTAAAACACGCATTGTTCTAGAGTTTAAATAGAGATTCATTTATATATTTCTGGTATGACGCTACAGCATTTAAAAAATTGATAAACCCAGGATGTGTTCCTTTGTAAATAAACTACGTTAATGTATTTTTTACGTCATAATTTTATTTCGAATTCTTCCTTAAAATGCCAATTAAGGACATTTCAGAATTATATTTTGTATGCAGGCATTAGTTATAATTAAAAAAATACTTTTTATATTACCTTATTTTATTTTTAAAATGCATTAAGTCATCTAGTTTTTTTGTGTGTGAATTATGGATTTCCTTTTCTGCGATTTATTCTATCGAGGTGTCTAAATGACACACCAGATGTTATGACCAATAAAGTTTTCTCAGCTAGAAATGGTCGCCGGTTGTCGCCCAGTTAGCTTAAACTTTAAATTATTGGTCTTGTAAGCCAAAGATATGGGTTCGATTGCCGGCCTGGGCAATTTTTCGCTCTGTTGGAAATATTCAATTTTTATGTATAGCTTTATTTAAATTTAACATTCAAGATTAATAAATAATAGACATGTTCTTTCAATTTAAACTGTTTCATCATTGTGCCATATACTTGACCCCACACCCAAGACATTGAACACTGTGTTTTATAACTCTGATTTATCCCTATCAATATCCCAGGTCTTCTACAAAATGCGCATTTGTTTAGAAACTTTATAATAACTAACAGTTTCCCTGAATTTACGATAACAAATCATATATTTCCATGTTATTATAATGATTGTTGTTGTTATGATTTACTCTGTTACTATATTCTGAAGATTCTTATGATTCACTTTATTAAAATCTTCAACTTCCCCAATTTCTATTTTAAAAAAATGGCTTGATGATTAAAATCTCTTTTGAGTCGTTGATTTAGAATTTCAGATTGCTGATGAATTTATAACGAAAATATATTTAAAACAATGAAGAAAACCTTGCATTTTTCACACCGGAAAATACCCGGCATCTCACTTAGCGGAAAATACTTGACACTCGGCATTTTACTGAAACGGAAAATAACCGGCATCTTAATCCATTTTTTTTGACTCGCCCTAAAATTTTAGAAGACTCCATTACTCCCAGTGTTGTCAAGAAGTGGAAACTGGTGACCGTTAATGCTTTGAAGAATGTCCAAGTATAATCAGTTTCTAAAAACACCAGATTTATTTCTCTTATATTATGGCTTATATAGTTAAAATGTCCCAAAAAGATTCTGGATACTTGCTAGAAGCATTAAAACGAGAAGGCAATAAAATATTGCCAATTAACAATAAAAAAAGGAATGCAAATTAAAATGATAGTACCAATATCGAACGAACTTACAGAACGACGTTTCTCAACAATGCATTTGTATATAAAAACACGTGACCCGGTTTTATGTACAACAAGTCATTTCACCCCAAATTACCCATCTGTTTTTGTACACCTTCGCTGAATGCCCGCAAATCAAAATTAGTGTACAAAGGAAGGCTGCGATTTTATCAAAAACTATGTGACATAGAGTAATCGCTATAGTTTTATTGCAAGAATTACTTTAACGTTTATTAACTCATTGTTTTTTTTATAGTCTTAGTTTCAGAATAATTGGTAGTACAGTGGCTGGCATGTTTTTGCACTACATTTCTGAGATGATTTCTGAAAATACAAAATCTAAATTTAAAAGAAATGTGCTTTTACGTTTAGCTTTACAAAAACCTTTAAACACTACCGAAAGTTTTTATTTTTTGCAAGTAAATTAATTAGCCTTTATACTTTCTTTCTAAATAAATTTTGAATATTTCACTATCTGCAGACATGTGAGAAAATAGTCTTGATAAACTTTCCTAATTTGATATTTCTACGTATCATAGTTAAAAATTGACATAGCTGTGATAGAGATACAAAAGATTTATCTTATAATGGCTCCATTTTTACATTTTAAGTGCCAAACCCTTAAAATATCAAAAATTGTTATCCGGCAAATCCTGAAATAGTAACTACTAATTTGTACAAAATCATCATTTAATTTTCGATGTATTGCATTAATATAATAAATTTCTATTGTGCAAAACAAATATTTAGAATTTTTAATTCCTCTTATTTTGCAACAATTGTTGTGATAGATTTAAAATTCTTATTATTCTGGAATATTTCATGCTTAACAGCCTTAATATTTTTCATTTGTCAGAAACTTTTAGCAGAGTTAATATTGAAATAAAAGGTCTTTGCATTCGCATTTGAATAATTACCCCTAATTACAGTTTAAACTAGGAAAATGTAGTTTCTCAAAATTTGTGTTACGAAGAACTTTCAACTTTAGTTAAAGAAATAATCTATTAAATACAATGGCCTAATTTATCTTCATATCAAGATGGACATTTTTCTGTGATAATGAAAGAGTGTGCATTTTTCTTTTATCATTTTGCTTGTTAAAAAGATTAAACTATTTGTCAAAATTTATTTGAATGTAAATATTGCATCGTTGTGTGTTATGTAATTCATGTTTTATATGCTATTTATTTACATTGTCCGATATGTAAAATTGCACGAATTCAATCAAATGTTATTTTATTTTAAAAAATGCTTGTTATATAGAAAATTGAGCTTATTAATAAAAACAAAATGACCAAAGGTGTCCGGTTACTTGCGATTCAAGACGTTTTGTTAAACAAAATAAAATAAAGAAATATTCTGAAAGTAAAGGTTAGTAAAAAAAAAGTACAGGCCATTTTCCCAGATTTTTTCCAAAAACACCATAGGAGATCGTCGACAAATTGAAAAAGAAAGAATATCTTTTGGAAAACACTATCAAAACGAATGTAGCAAACGCATTAAATCTGTAGATTATAATGAAGTGGATTATTGTCATAAATGGTTTTCATTTTTATGAGGATAGCACGTACACCCGTAGAGAAATTCATAAAAACAGTCCCGAAGTTTTTTGCATATAATTAGCAGCGTTCGTAATATAAAATGTGTTACTTTTAGAAAGTATGGCAAATAAACTCGCAAATGTAAAAAAAGTATAATGTGCGTAATACGTTAGCTAATTATATAGAGCATTATTTGTGAATGTCTAAAAAACATAAATTGGAAATTCTGATAATGATCGTAGCTATAATGAGCTCAAAATTCTTTTTTTCCAAAATGAAGAAAAAAATTAGTTGGAGTTTCCATATATGCATATATTAGTGTATATATAGAATAAACAATATTTCACGTACCATATTTGGATCATCAATCTCATCTTTGAAATCCTGTTAAGAACAACGGATTCGGAACTTATTTTTTCAAAGAAAATTACCAAAATTTTCAAGCTATGTTTTTGAGGTTTTCTCAAAAGCTTCTCTTAAATTTAGCCGACACATTATGAAAATTATATTTTGATTTACATTCATGAAAGCGCAGTTACATATTATTTTGGTAACATGAACATTTTACATCCAATTATTATAATTATTTCTTCTCTTTCAGTACGGAACACAATTTCGTTTTTATAATTTCTAAAAGAAAGTTTATACTAAGTACTTGTTGAATTATAAGTAAAAATTTCGCAAACTGTAGGACTGTTTTTTTAAAACATTAATTCCTCTACGAGTATATATGTAATCTTCATAAAAATGATCACAGTTTATTATATTGAACCACTTAAATATAACCAACAGTTTGAACGCTTTTGCTACATTAGTTTTCACAGAGTTGTCTAAAATATTTTTTTTCTGTCCCATCTTAAATTTCGGGAAAACATTTCTGAGAAATATAAGACAACTATATTTTATTTACACACCTGGCGTATTATGCTGTTTCCTCATGTATTTTTATAGATATTTAACGAAATGTATAAAAGCTTAAGCGACCGTCAGTCTTTTGCCATATGGTGTGTTTTTTAACATTTACAAAGCTTTCCTTAACAATAGAATTACCGTGTTTCTTGTATACCTAGAACGACCGAAGTGGGTCACAGCTGACCCTATGAGGACGGTTTCAACATCGTATAGGAAGTTTGCGTTGTTAAATCGTAATTGTAGTTTCAATCCCAAGTTCGTAGATAATCCATGAATAATGAGAAAGTCAATACAGGAGGCTGTTTACTAGAGACAAGTTTTTATTACTTTCACAGTTCCAAGAATGGTTGCCGTGCCAGAGAGGGACCCTCGCAGAGATAGGTCCGATCGCTAGAAGTTACAGAGAAGGAGAGTGCTGACAAATACATTTTTCACATCGTCAAGTGTTGGCGCGATACATATACATAAAAATAGCCAAAAACGACTGATGCGCACAAATTGCGATGAGAGAAGGCACGTGGAGAGTTTCCGTTACATAGACATTCAATGATAGAAATCAAAGTGCATAATTTGATATAATTAACGCCAAATGATAAAAGATAGCATATGACCCGAAAAACCACAAGGATTGAATTCTTTACATAGGGTTAACAAGAGTCTCACTGGCTCAGAAAGGAAATGAATTCTAATGAAATAAAATAAAAGACAAACTTAGCGCATCTGCTTCTTAAGCGAGTAGCGTTTAACTATAAATAAATACAGGCTAGAAATAACTCTTTAAATGGTTGTTGCTATGGGAAAATACTTACAGTTACATGAACAAACAGATATATGTTGTGGCTTTAAAGAAAGAATTAGAGATAAGTGAAGTCATATTTTAAAGGAAAAATGGCCGTTAGTAACTTAATAGAATTAAAGGGATTAAAAATCTAGCTTATTAAATAAAGTTACAAATTAAGGGAATATTGTAATTTTAACTAAGGGGGAAAACCATTATTAAATAATATGTAAAGGAAAACGCCTTTACAGACCCATGGTTTTAAATGGTGCTATTATTGATTTATATGGGAAATATTGACACGCAATAGGGTTTTATGATTAATACCACGAATTTTTGTTAAGAATTATTACAATTTAGCTAATAATTTCATAATGTGACATTTGGTGAAGATATGCCACCGAAGAAAATTTTGATTTGTACAGATTTCGGAACAGGTACTTTGAGATTTTGACGATTCTTTAAAATTATATAAATATATATATATAAATTAACAAATTGAATTTCGTAGTAATGTTCCTTCATTTTAATAAGCAATTAAATCACAATAAATTTAATAACTTATAGTTACGAGGATTTTTTTAAAACTTGCACTGTACAGTTTTTTCTGCTAATCAATTCACACAAAACTCTATAGAATTTGTTTATTTTTTCTTCTTTTCTTATATAATCCACAAGCATATTATAAAGTTTCTACTCACATTACCTTCTTAAATCTTTAAAAAATTACTCAATATTTATTACAGTTAGATCTTGAACCATATCATCCATATAGTATCTTGCACTAGATCTTCCATACAGACCTTTCGATTCCTTGAAAGAAATTTGAATGGGTAATTTATTTGCACCTTTCTCTGTTTTTTATTATTTTCATTTTAATTTGAATTTTCTTCAAAATACTGCGATTTATTAGGTTTCATGACTTCCTCCATGTCATTTTTTTAGCTATTTTCATTCAGATCCCTGCTATTTGAACTGCATTCGGAAACGAGATTTTATGGGCATGTTTACCAAATTTTAGTTTCTTTATGTCTAAATTGTTATCATTATCAAATGCAATTTTGTCGCTTTTCTGAACCGTTGCTTCTCAATTCTAAAATTCTTTCATTTGAAAGACCTCCGACCGTCGCGAGGGTATCACTATAAATGGGCGAAACTGTAATACCACTAACAGACTTTTCTCACTCTCTTTCTCTCTTTTTTGGCATTGTGCAGTTTGCAACAATAAAAACAATCGTTTTATTTAGTTTCTAAGGTATTAAAGAAAAAAACCCTTCTACAACATTCGAAAAGAATATGAAACCAAATAAATCTCACAAATTCGCATTGCAGTTGCATGACAGATGTGTGATCATACTCCTGCCCCCATCACCTCCTCTCTTATGTAAAAAAGCAATTGCGGTAAATCTCCTTACATTATTCAACTGTTTTTTTTTTTTTTAGTTATCGTCTTGAAAAACCTGTTTAAATAAAACAAAAATGTTATTATTTTGACTGGGTCAGCGATGACCCAGCACGGTAATTCTAGTTATATAGACCTGTATATAAAAAGGTTTTCGTTGGAATTCAACTAAATTCGTTTTAGGCATTTTAATGAATATTTAGGAAAAATCAGAAAGTTTCCAAGTTTTATTTTGATAAACAACGGAGTTACGAGCAAAAAATCACGTCTTGTGCCACATATGACCTGCCTCGGTAATTCTAGTGATAAATGTATGAGTAAAACATATTTTCGAAAGCATTATAAAGTTTTGATACATGACTATTCTTTAGGAGTAGTGTTTTATACCAAACTACAATAAATAGTCGTAACAGTTCGCCTAGATGTCGTCGTGCACAAACTCGCATATATTAAACATGTACACCATAAATACATTGACAAATAATTCAGAAGTATTAGCACAGGTAGAGATACATGTATTGTTATAACGTATGGCACACGGGCAAGAATGATATACATTTCAGAAAAATTAATTCTTTGTTTTATTTCAATAATAGGTTTATCCTAAGTGTGTGTTACTACACAAAAAATTTCTTTAGTGCAGTTATACGGAAAATAGTTTTATTAAGTTTATGTATGGTTAAACACGGCTAACAACGTGTTGAAGAATGAATTATGTTTCATCTAACAAAGCAAATCTCACTCTATGCTCCATAGTCCCATTATGACTTTCCCTGGACTAGTGTAACAGTATTTGGAAAGAATGCTTGGTCAATAGGGGCACATGAGTACGACGTTTTCCCTATAGTCTCAAATTCAATAATAGAAGCTAAACTGTACGCTCCAAAGGAATTCCACTTGTTCTTTAAAAAAAAAAAAGCTTGGACGTACATAAAATGTGCATAAATTGTAAAACCCTTAAAGATGAAGACGTATTTGAGGATTGGCGAATTGAATACTTAAATCCCTGAATCTCTTTTACCTTTCTGGATTCATAAACTTAATAAAACGATATAACTGCGTACAATTTCCGTATAACTGCACTAATGATTTTTTTTTCTGTAGTAACACACACTTATGATAGACCTATTATTGAAATAAAACAAAGAATTAATTTTTGTGACTATGGATTTATTATTAATTTTTGTGACAATTGTGACTATTTTATGACTTGCTCGTGTGCTATGTGTTATAACAATATATGCATTTCTATTTGTGCTAATTAATACTTCTGAATAATTTATGAATGTATTTATGCTGTACATGTTTAAAGGTAGTATATATATTTTTTTTCTAATGTTCAGACATTTCAGAAAGTTATATGTTGGGAAAGCGTTTTAAAAACTGTTTTGATCTGTATAAGTGAAATTTCCATAAAAATTGTAATTTTATTAATTTTTTTTCAATAAAACATGAATGATATAATTAGCAATCTAAATAATGAAACAGTTGTAATTTTAGTAATCTGCTTACATCGGAATTAAAAGTGCTTAATGACATAATAGCTTAATTGGACATAGATAAAAAAGGGAAAAAAACATTTGAACTTCAATTAGATACATTGGAAAACGTAACTCCTTGTGTATGCGCCGTAAGACAGAAAACATAATCTCCTAACAGAATTTGTTTTAAATAATGTGTGGCAAAACTTTGCTTAGTATTTGTCCGACTTTTTTTTTTCTTAAAACTGAACTTAACAAAGCCTTAACTTTAAAATAGCAAATAAAACCTTTGTGTACAAATGTTTAAGGATAGAGAGCCAACGAATATAAATGTACAAATAAAGTATGAGAAGGTAGCAAATAGCTATTTCGAATCTACTAACGAGATTCTTCATCAGTGCAAAACTCAGCGAGCTAAAAGTAGCAAAACTGAGCGAAGAGACAGAGAGACGCAGGCTTATATACCCGCTATGGGAACAATCCCGCCTAAAGGAAAGCAACCAATGAAAAGAAAGCAGCCAAAACCAACTGAGTGGACAAGTAGCGACATCTATCGGAGAACAAGCAAAACAAAAACTAAAAAATGAGTGAGAAAAAAAAAAGTATTAAATTAACGATTTCCAAATACTTGGAAAATAAGGAGTACTAGATAAGTCATTGACTAAGGAGTGAGAATCTTTTATGATGTGAACTTAATTACCTAAAAGCTATTGCTGTTGATCGTGGTTATTCTCCTAATATTATAGATTCTATTCATAGAAAATTGACAAAATCTACACAATCTGAAAGTAAGAACTTTAATTCGAACTCCAATGGTTTGGTTGTTTTGCCTTTTTTCCCAAAAATCAGTCAGCAAGTTGCTAAAATTTTAAAAAGGTTCGATTTCAATGTTATTTTTTCTCCTGTTAATAAAATTGCTTTTTCAAATCTTAAGCACCCCATTGATCACTTAGATAACTGGGGTATTTACCAAATTTCTTGCCAATGTGGTCTTTCTTATATTGGTCAGACTAAACGTGCTCTCAGATTTCGTTTAATGGAACATAAAAGGTATGTCAAAAATCAGGAGCTTAAACGTTCCTCTATTGCTCAACATTGTTGGTCTTCTCAACATAAGTTTAACTTTTCTTCTAACTATCCATAACTGTCCTTCTATTCTTGATCTTGATTTTTGGGAAGCTTACCACATCATAAAAAATTCTCACTCCTTAGTCAATGACTTATCTAGTACTCCTTATTTTCCAAGTATTTGGAAATCGTTAATTTAATACTTTTTTTTTCCTCACTCGCTTTTTAGTTTTTGTATTGCTTGTTCTCCGATAGATGTCGCTACTTGTCCACTCAGTTGGTTTTGGCTGCTTTCTTCTCATTGGTTGCTTTCCTTTAGGCGGGATTGTTCCCATAGCGGGTATATAAGCCTGCGTCTCTCTGTCTCTTCGCTCAGTTTTGCTACTTTTAGCTCGCTGAGTTTTGCACTGATGAAGAATCTCGTTAGTAGATTCGAAATAGCTATTTGCTACCTTCTCATACTTTATTTGTGCATTTATATTCGTTGGCTCTCTATCCTTAAAAAAGCCTTAACTTATTAAAGCAGATTTTAAAGGTTAGTACAATTTTGAACTTTCCGTATTTTATAAATTTGGGGAATAAATATAAATCAAGACATATTTATGTCTCCGTGAAAAAAAAAATCAACACAAAATTCCAATGCGTTTATTTCTGTAAAATTCAAAAATTCAAATATTAAAATGTATTTCCGCAAGAAAGTTGTGACACAGTATGTCATATCATATCAATTCTTGTGTAAAAATTACAGCATTTTAGTCTCACTCATTTAAGTACTATTCATTTTTTTTTAAACAACATCAATGTTTTTGAGTTTTTAAGTAACTCTCAAATGACATTACGATGCGTTTTCATCGCTAAAATAGACACATATATATTTTTATTAAAAATCAATGTTTTTTTATGTATTTTACTGAGCAGAAATATGTCCATTCATATTTCATAAGTAAGCGACTAAATTAGACTGCATTCTACCTTTGTTGTATTATTAGATTTTTAATGTTCACCAAAAGACTTTTTCTAAAACGCAAGATTTAAATAACCATCGACGCTTTCACAAATTTTTATACAGCTCATATTCAAAATATTAGAATAATTACCTTTTTTTAGAAATTGAAAATATCGTTTGGTAATTTAATGTCTTTTAATGAAAATATGCAAACGATATTTTTATTAAGAACTTATTGTTGATTAAACTTACTTGTTATCTTAAATTTAATATCATTTTTGAAAAGATTAATTGCAAAAAAAATTATTTTGAAAAGTCAAAATATTAGAATATTTATTCAAGTGGTTCAAAATATTAGAATATTTCACATTAATTCTCCTTTAATTATTACCAATTCTTAACTGGTGGCATCATTGATTAAATTCAGACTATTTTATTTAAAATCAGTATTCTTTTTTGCAGTTTGTTTCTTTTTCGTCTTAAAATGGGCCGTGTGAGTGACATTCCTGAATCTACTAAACTTCGTATGGTTGATTTGTATCGGCACGGTAAAAATCAATGTTTTATAGCGAATTATTTACATTGTTCGCAATCGAGCGTTAGTAAAATACTAACACATTATTCAAAAATTGGAAAATTTCAAAATAATCGCCGAAATGGTGGCCGAAAACCAAAAACATCTGCTAGAGATGACAGGAAACTGAAGCGTACAGTTAAGAAAAACCGTTTTAAAAATGTGCGATTCTTGTACCGAAAATGAAAAGAAGAAGGAGTAGAAGTTTCTACATCGACAACATTAAAACGTCTCCATAAATTTAAATTAGAGTCTCGTGTACCGAAACCAAAACCTCTCATGACTGCAAGACAAAAGCGTATAAGATTGAATTGGTGTAAATCAAGACGTTTATGGAGCAATGAAGATTGGAAAAATATATTATTTAGTGATGAAAGTATGTTTTGTGTTTCATCTGGTAATCAAGGTATTCGAGTTTGGAGAATGAAGCAAGAAGCATTTGATAAAGAATGCCTTAAACGCTCCGTAAAATTTGCTGCTAGTATCATGGTTTGGGGTTGTATGAGTGCAGAAGGACCTGGAAAGTTATGCATCGTCTACGAAAAGGTTAACTCTCTGATATATCAAGAAATTTTAGAATATTACATGATTCCATCATCAGAAGATTTATTTGAAGATGATTTCATCTTTCAACAAGATTTAGCGTCCCCGCATACCTCGGTGTCAACTAAGAATTGGTTCCGCCAACGCAACATTAAGGTACTTCCTTGGCCACCAAATTCACCAGATCTTAATCCCATCGAAAACTTATGGTGTATAATGAAGAAAAAACTTTAAGAAAATCCTCCTTCAAGTAAAACTGAGTTAGTGGCACGTATAAAGTCTATTTGGGCTAATATTGATAGAAATGTTTGTAAACACCTTGTATATAGTATGCAAGATCGATTGTACGCTGTTATGAAAGCTAAAGGGGATGCTACAAAATATTAACTACCATTTACTTCATATTCATAAGGTAATATTGTTGCGTAAAATAAAATATTCTAATATTTTGAACCAATCTAAATTTAATTCTAATATTCTGGTGTGTTTAAGGAAGCTCTATACCTAATTTATTGTGCTGTATTTTATATTTTATAAATGTTAAAATCTTATCTAAACATTCCAGATTTAATTTATAAGAAATTTAATTGCATTTACTTAGTATAAAAAATAAATAAATGACCAATAATTTTTTCTTATTACTTTTTCTCAATTATTCTAATATTTTGAATATGAGCTGTACCAATTATCGAACTTATGTATTACTTCTTTCTGTATTACTTTGTTTTTAGCAAAATATTAGCATTTATTCGAATGTAATTTGTTTCTTTTGCACATCATTTGTACGCATTTAGAACTAAAAAAAGTAGAACTAAACAAATGATATCATATCTAGTTCAGAAAAATAACTTATTAAAAGTGTAAACGTCTAACATTATTTTTTTTATGAGAGTTTGTATAAATGTTTTATTCTTTAATGTAAAAATTAATTTTTATAAATAGTATTGATTTTAACGAAATGTCGAATTTGTGCTCTAGACTTCTTTGCGAACAAGTATGAATGTGTGACATGGCCATAATTTTTACTATGTCATATTAATATACTATAAGTTATTATACCTTAATATTTAAGTAATTATTTACTGAATGTCACTGTTTCCTACAATCTATTCTCATCAATAATAACAATCTGACGTATAAAAAAAATCTCGAAAATCTGTTTTAAATGCCATTATTTTATATACTAAACTTTTATGAAAAACTTGTAAAATTAAAATTGATTATTTAAACGTACATGCATAATTTAATATTTTCAGCACTCATTAGTATCCTGGAATTTCTAGATATGGAAAGTCTTATGTACCTATATTTTTTATTATAGAAAATATCCTCTTAAATAAAGAGGAATTTTATGCGCTTTGAATAGATTTAAATGTATATAAAGAAATACTCATATTCTGATTAAAGATTTCATTAATTTAAAACAGATATTAATAACAAATGCAAATAAATTTAATTTTCAAATGAAAACAAAGATTCAATTGTAAATACTTACATTGATTAACGGTTATTATTTGATAATAACCCTTTTATAACATTGCAAAAGTTCTAAATAAGTATTTTAATAGGCACGAAATTACTCTAAAATAATCTAAAAAGTATCTGAAAGTATTAATTTTTGTGAAAATATTAAAATATAACATTTATTGACTACATTACATTTTTTATTGAAATTGCTTGCACAAAACCATCTGAATTACTATTAAAATTGCTTCCTATATATCTTACTTTCTTTTTTATTGAACAGAGCAATGAGTACTTTTATACATTCTTCTAGTTCATTAAAATTTCTTTGTTTTTTATTTTATTCATTTGTGAAGTTTTTAAAAATAATGGCTATTACACATTCGTAATAAAAAATTCCACAGTGTAAATATTAAATTAGTCTTGTGGTATGGTTCTAAATCTTATGTATGATTCATATATATGCTTTAAAAAATACCACAATAAATTTTGTAAATCATTTAAAAGATACTTAAAAAAATAACAAATAGATACAACAAATTTCCCCACGCTAAAAGCACCTCTTTCTTTATGAAATGATTTCTTTCTCTCTGATTTTGACAGCAACAATTGTCAATACTTTCTAAACTATTTAAGAGTGGCATAAAAATGGCCCATACAAATGTTTTTGGCAGCTGAAAATGTCTATATGGATTAGTTCCCTTTTCCTTTTTTCGGATTACCATTTTTTAGATACTTGTATCTTATTTACTTGTGATTGATCAACCTAAAGTAATGCACATTATATAAACTTTTTTACCAAAAATAGAACTGACTTCAAAAACTACTGCAAAGTAAAAAATAATTTTTTTACAGAATAATTAATAAGAAATTAAACAAACAGCATTGTATTTACAATGCATTTTGTTAGATTTATGTACATTAAATTGATTTTTTGGAGTCGGTGCCAGCTGACCCAAGTTCAAAATTAAAACTAAGTTTCTAATATTGAATATTTGCATTTAACTTGGCTCTGCTGGCACCGACTCCAAAAAATCAATTTAATGTACATAAATATAACAAAATGCATTGTAAATATAATGCTGTTTATTTAATTTCTTATTAATTATTCTGTAAAAAAATTATTTTTTACTTTGCAGTAGTTTTTGATGTCGGCTCTATTTTTGATAAAAAAGTTTATTTTTAACTTTTTAGTTTTTTCTATTAGCTTATGATTGAGAAAACGGTTACAACAATCTATATTAATTTGCGAGAAATCACTAATTTTATTAGATTTTGCTTAGTTACTAAAAAATTACTGAACCAATTTTGATGAAACGGAAGTGTACCAGTTCAAGCGCAACCTCTTTCAATAAATCAAAATCCATATAAATCGGATGGATAGTTTTGGAGTAATCGGTGAACATACATAAAAAAATACATACGCGTCGAATTGTTAACCCCCTCCTCGTTTTTTTTAAAAGTCGGTTAGTAATTATTAGTATTTAATTTGTAAAATATACATATAAAAAATATATAATATGGAAAAAAATTATTGTACACACGTATGTCCTGAGTGGGGTTCGATCCCACGCTTTCTTTCGAGAGCCAGAGTTTAAATGAGGCGCTTTAGACCGCTCGGCAACCCCGAATGTATTCCATTCGGCGAACTTATTCGGTTCATGTTACTTTTAATTTGCGAGACATCATTAATTTTATTAGTTTTTACCTAATTACTAAAAAAGTACTTAACCAATTTCGATGAAATGGGAATGATACCAATTCCAGAGTAACCTCTTTCATTTAACACAATGACTAGTTTAATCGGTTGGATAGTTTCGGTGTAATCGATGAAAATACATAATTAAAAAATACATGCGAGTCGAATTGATGATAATATCCTCTCCTTTTTTTTATTTCGGTTTAAAAAAAATAATACAGAAAAAAGTACGGTATATTATACACGTATGTCAGCAGAGGGGTTCGAAACCACGATTTTTTTCGAGAACCAGAGCTTAAATCAGACGCCTTAGACCGCTCGGCTATTCTGACTGCAATTTATTCCGTGAACTTTTCAACGTCATGTTACTTTTCACAAGTCTTATTTTAGTACTTCTCACTTATAAAAAGATCTCTGGTACTCTGCGCTAACGGTTAAATACAAAATGTTGTTAATAGCATAATAAGTATTTAATTTGTAAAATATATATCTAAAGATTATAATATGGAAAAGGTTATTACATACATGTATGTCAGGAGTGGGGTTCGAACCCACGATTCCTTTCGAGAACCAGAGATCAAAGTTGGCGCCTTAGACCGCTCGGTCATGCTTTCCGCGATACGTGTAGCGAGCTTATTCAACACTTTTGATTTGCGAGAAATCACTAATTTTATTAGTTTTTTCCTAATTACTAAAAAAGTATTGAACCAATTTCGATGAAACTGAAGTGGTACCAATTCGAGAGCAACCTCTTTCATTTAACACCAAAACCAAGTTAATCGGTTGGATAATTTCGGAGTAAAAGGTGAACATACATAAAAAAATACATACGCGTCGAATTGATAACCTCCTCTCCTTTTTGGAAGTCGGTTAAAAAATCATACAGAGTAATGAAAAGTAAAACTGATGTATTATTTTACGAAACAACTTTCACTGAATAACATTTTTGCTATTGAAATAGGATTTATTTTCTGTAGTATCTTATAACGATATGAAATTTTGACACATATTTAGTTTAAATAATTTATTAAAAAAGCATGATTTTTTAAATTTGAATAATTAAAAAAAGTCACTTGTATTAAAAAATTTGGTTTAAATTTGTGAATTTTAAACTAAGAGTATAAGAATATTATACCATGAAATCATAAAATATAAGACTCAAAATATTATAAAATAAATCAAATTATAAAACATTGTTTTACCATAAACTTAAGGAAATTCAATGAAATAAATCTACAATTTTAAAATTAAGTCGTCAAAAGAAGATTAAAAGTACTTACGATTGCTAAGTAAAATTATTTAGCAGATAAAATCTGCTAAATAATTTTACCTAGTCAATAAATATTAAAATATGAAAATACATTTGCCTTGTAAATAAATTGCAGTAATAACTGTTATGTTCTTCAGTGTTAATCTTTACAGTTTAAGTATAAATTTTCGCAATTTAAATTTAAGCCTCAAGAAGACTTTTCTCAAGACTCTCAATTCAGTTGTTGTTCTTTTATATTAGCTGATATAGTTCTCAGTATATCACATGATATAACATTAACTGCTGAACTTGTAAATGTTAGATCAAATAGCAGGTTTTTTCATTTACTACAATTTCGATTCGGATTTTTCGAAATATCCATTAAAAATTTAATGTAATGTATTAAAATGTTTTTGTAAATGTTTATCTAAAAATAATCACATAACCATATTTACGGCACAAAACATTTATCAAGCTTATGTTTTACTTATTTTGGTAATAATTTGTTATTAACAAAATATTAGCAATTTAATTGCATGTAATTTGTTTTTAATGCATAACAGTTGTACGCCGATAGAACTTAAAAAAATAGAAAAAATATATGTATATATATAACCATGTCTTGTTCATAAAAATAACAGATTAAAAGTGTAAACGTCTAGCATTGTTTTTTATGAGAGCTTGTATTGTTTTTTATTCTTTATTGTAAAAATTAATTTTTATAAAAAGTATAGATTTTAACGAAATGTCGATTTTTTGTGTTAGACTTTTTTGTGAACCAGCAAGAATGTGTCTAAATTGAGATGGCCATTGTTTTTACTATGTCATATTACTATGCTATAAGGTATTATACATAACTTTTAAGTAATTATTTACTAAATTACACTGTTTACAACAATCTATTCACACCAATAATAACTATCTGACGTATAAAAAAATCTCAAAGAAATACTCATATTTAACCTGAATTTTTTCCCTTAGAGAACCCTGTGTTTTTCTATTACAAAATAAACTTTTCTACCAAAAATTGAACCGACTTCAAAAACTACTACAAAGTGAAAACTAATTTTTTTACATAATAGTAATAAGAAATTAAATTAAGAGCATAGTATTTACCATGCGTATTATTATATTTATGTACATTAATTTGATTTTTTGGAGTCGGTGCCAGCCAAGCCAATTTCAAAAATTAAATTAAGTATCCAATGCAAATCCTAAAAGAATAAAGGCTTGGCTGGTACCAACTCCAAAAAATCAAATTAATGTACATAAATATAATAATACGCATGGAAAATACTATGCTCTTAATTTAATTCCTTATTACTTTTATGTAAAAAAAATTAGTTTTCACTTTGTAGTAGTTTTTGAAGTCGGTTCAAGAAAAGTTTATTTTTCCCTTTTTAGTTAAAAGTTAACGATTATTTGAAGTCGGTTAGTAAAATTTATAATACGGAAAAAATATTGTAAATTATCCATGGATGTAAATTTTGCCAGGATTGGGGTTCGAACGCACGCTCTCTTTCCAGCACCAGAGCTTAAATCTGGCTCCTTAAACCGCTGGGTAATCCTGACTGCGCTCCAATCGGCGAACTTACTCAAAGTCCATGTTATTTTTTTGCGAAAAATCACCAATTTCATTAAAATTTGCCTAATTACTAAAAAAGTACTGAACCAATTTTAATGAAATGGAAGTGGTACCAATTCGAGAGTAGCCTCTTTTATTTAACACAAAAACCAGATTAATCGGTTGGATAGTTTCAGAGTAATCGGTGAACATACATAGAAAAAAATACATATGCGTCGAATTGATAACTTCCTCTTCCTTTTCTGAAGCCGGTTAATCATAAAAATTGTAATACAGAAAAAAAGTTGTAAATTTTACATGGATGTAAATTATGTCGGAAGAAGGGTTCGAACCCACGCTCTCCTTCGAGAAACCGAGCTTCAATCTGACGCCTTAGACCGCTCGGCCATGCTGTCTACACTCCATTCAACGAACGTATTCAACACTTTTAATTAACGAAGAATCACTAATTTTATTAATTTTGCCTAATTACTAAAAAAGTACTGAACCAATTTCGATGAAACGGAAGTAGTACCAATTCATGAGCATCGTCTTTCATTTAAAATAAAAATAACAGAAATCAGTTGAATAGTTCCGGAGTAATCGGTGAACATACATAAAAAAATATACATACGCGTTGAATTTATAACTTCCTCTCCTTTTTGGAAGTCGGTTAAAAAAATACATACGCGTCGAATTGATAACTTCCTCTTCCTTTTCTGAAGCCGGTTAATAATAAAAATTGTAATACGGAAAAAAAAAATATTGTAAATTTTACTTGGATGTAAATTATGTCAGGAGTGGGGTTTCGGAGTAATCGGTGAACATACATAAAAAAAATACATACGCGTCGAATTGATAACCTCCTCTCCTTTTTGGACGTCAGTTAATGATGAATGGCGTAAGGAATAGTATAAGAAAGAATTTTAAGTATCTTTTGTTAAACTAAACTAATATTCCGTTTTAAAATTTCATTAATTAAAACAGATATTAATAACAAATGCAAGGAAAATTAATTTGCAAATAAAATTAAACATTCAAATGGAAATACGTGCACAGATAAACAGAACAAAATTAATAACCCTATTATAACATTACAAAAATTGTAAATAAGCATTTTAATAGGCACGAAATTACTCTAAATAATTCAAAATTTTTGTAATTATTACTTTTAGTAAAAAAATTAATATATTACATTTAATGACGACATTAAATTTTATTGAAATTGTTTGCAAAAAATCACCTGAAATTGGTATTAAACTTGCTTCGTATAAATTTTTATTTCTTTTTTATTAAACAGGGCAATGAGTACCGTTATACATTCTTCTTTATTCTTTAAAATGTCTTTATTTGATATTTTATGAAGTATTTCATTTATGAAATATTTAAAAATAATAGCTAATATGCATTCCTTATAAAAGTACCCCATAGTAAATATTAAATTAGTCTTGTGGTATCGCTCTAAATCTTATGTATGATTCATTAATATGCTTTAAAAATACCGCAATATATTTTGCAAACCATTTAGAAGATACTTAGAAAATAACAAATAGATACAATAAATTCCCTTCGCTCTTTTTTTATGAAATGATTCATTTCTCTCTGATTTTGACAGCAAGAATTGTCAATACTTTCTAAACTACTTAAGAGTGGCATAAAAATTGCTCATAAAAATGTTTTTGGCAGCTGAAAATGTTTGTATGGATTAGTTCCCCTTTTTCTTTTTTCGGATTACCATTTTTTAATTATTTGTATTTTATTTATTGATCAATCTAAAGTAATGCACATTATAAAAAACATACAGAGTGATGAAAAGTAAAACTGATCAGTTATTTTATTAATCCTCTCAAGCATACGGACCTCATATGAGGTCGTATAATTATTGCATTATTAAGCAAAAAAAAAAAAAAAAAAAAAAAAAAAAAAAAAATTGAAGATATATTTATGGAGATTTTATTTTTTGGATAGATAATAGCTGGCATGCAGTACAATAAAAAAATTATTTTATTACGGTTTCTCAATTATCAAAAAATAAGATTTTTAGTGAATAATGAAAAATATTGAAAAATAATTTGTGCTCGAGAGGGTTAAAAATCTTTCCAGCATAACATTTATACCCTTGCAATATGATATGTTTTCTGTAGTATCTTGTAATGATATGAAGTTTTGAAACTTATTAAGTTTAAATATTTTATTAAACGTATGATTTTTGAAAGTTGAATAATTTAAAACGAATTTGTCACTTATATTAAAAAAAATTGGTTTAAGGTTGTGACCTTAAAACTAAGAGTGTAATAATATTATATTGAGAACTCATAAAGTATAAGACTCAAAATATTAAAGAATAAATCAAATTATAAGACATTATATTTTACATAAACTTAAGGAAATTCAATGAAATAAATCCACAATTAAAAATTAACTCGCCAAAAGAAGATTAAAATTATCTAAGATTGCTAAGTAAAATATGAAAATAAGTTAGCTTAGTAAATAAATTGTAGTTATAACTGTTATGTTCTTTAGTGTTAATCTTTACACTTTAAGTATAAATTCTCGCAATTTAAATTTAAACCTCAAGAGCACTTTGCACGATAATTCAGTTGGTATGGCCATCATTAGCTGATACAGTTCTCAGTATATCATATGATATCACAGCAACTGCTGAACTTGTAAATATTTGATCGAATAGCAGAATTTTTCATTTACTACAATTTCGATTCGAAGTATTCGAAATAATCATTTAAAATTAATGTAATGTATTAAAATATTTCTGCTAATGTTCATCTAAGAATAATCACATAACCATATTAACGGCACAAAACAAAAGATTTAATTACAAAACAGAACATAAAACAATTATTTAAGGCTTATATCTAACAGAATTCTAGCATTAACAACAGATTATTTATTTTCAGTACTCATAAAACAACAAGTTTTTTTTTATGTATATATATATATATATATACAGGTGGACAATCTTATGAATCACTGATATTTTCAATGATTACAGTTAGAAACAGATCCGAAGCGGCATGTGTAAATTTGTATTAAAATGGAAAGTACTCTGATTTGAGAAACTTAAGCAAATTTTGTTCTTTCAATCTTTTCGATCACGTGACAGCATAGGTAAAAGATTTTAGGCAATCGGTGGGTGCTGCGAGTTGTCATTAAATGTATAAATTAAAGAAGATAGATTGAAGCTTTAACATTGAAACTTTTCAAATGTCTTCCACACATAATTTAGATGATATTACTCGTGGTAGAATAATCGGAAAGTTTAAAGAATGGCGCAAAATGAGAGATGTTGTCCGGATGAGAGATAGGTGGAATTCCGGAAGAGTTGACTATGTACTGGTTGTATGGGAGAAAGTCCTCTTAGCAGTACGACGGATGCCCCAAGAAGATCGATATATAGTTATTTTGGTAAAAAGGAACCAAAGCAGCACAGCAAGTCACGTTTGTGCTGTCACAACTAAAATATAGCGGGAATCTGTTACAAGACGTTTGAAAAAGTTTGGACTAAACACCAAAAGACCCTGTTATGCATTTGCTACTCTCGAGAAACCAACATAGAACACATATACAGTGGCGCCGTTTGGACTGTCCGCATTGAACTGTTTAACCCCTTAACGCGCAGTGTTGCCGGGTCGGCAACACCTAAAGTTCCCCCTGTTTAGAGACACAAAAACGCCGTGAATATTTCAAAAAGTACTCTAATGGCTACTTTAAATCTTTCTTATGAGTTCTCGATGCCAGCACCACAGAGATCAAACTCTACTGTTTTTAAATAATAGGTAAAATGTTTTACTGTAATAGCGCTTCACAGCAATGCTCTTCTCACTGCGGTTATCAATGCTTTACTTATGGGAGGTTACCACTTTTGCAACAGCTGTATAATTAAAATGGTTAGTGCAATCTTTACAAAACAATACCTGTGTACTCCTCTAAGCCTAAATAGATTGCCTATTTTTTTTCTTTAAATTCCAATTTTAAAGGGTAGTGCGCCGGAAAGGGTTAAAACTGGTCTAACATGCTCTTTTCTGATAAGAGTAGATTCATTATGTCGTCTGATTAAAGACGTAAACTGATATGGTTAGAGGTTGATAGTGTTTAATTTTGCAAAAATATTCTAGAAAATGATCAATGTGCAATTTCAAATATTATGGTGTGGGCGTGCATAATGTTCAATTGCCGCACGGATACCTATGTACGTGATCAAGGGGCTATGACCAACGGATAATACATTGGAGACATCCTACTTTCACATGCTCGATTTTTTATGGTGCGATCGGCGTTAAGTTACGTTTTACGGACTATAACGCATTTGTCATCATACACAGTCTCGACAAGACTGTCTTTAGGTCAAATATAACTTTAGGAGAGAATGGTCAGTACCCTAAACTAATCCCGTTGTAAATGTATGGAGGTCCCTTGATGATACGTAACACTGTTCGATGATTTCCTCCCACAAACAATGAATCCCTTATCCGTGCATTGAAGGAGGGATGAGACGATTTGTTTCAATAGAAACTGATTCACGTTGTTCTGTATATGCCACACTATGTTGAAAGTTGTTTCGCATCATACGGTGGAATCATCTCTTACTGATATGGCGCGCGCTAGAATTATTAATTTTGACTATTTTGCTTTTTTGTAGAGTCATATTTTTGGACAATATCCACATTTCAGAAAAATAACCTCTGGTAATACCCTGTATTCATCTTTTCAACAAATAATTATATAAATCCTGTGTAAAATTGTATTAATTATATTGTTTGCTTGTTAACCCACATTTCATGTAAATTAATATTTACGTGTACATTTTATGTATGTTTGTATATTACTTACCCATCATACGAAGTATAGGGTAAGTCTTGCAATCGTTTTGAAAATCGAAAAAAATTTTTTTGACGGATTTACACGTTTTAGATAGTAGAGATTCCGAAAAACATATTTTTAGAAAAAAAAATTGCCGTCCGTCTGTCTGTCTGTCTGTCTATAAACGCTCTATCTCCCGAACAGATTGAGATAGAGACTTGAAATTTTGTATGTAGTTAGTATGTAAGAATGGGACGAAGTCTATTTAATATCAGCAACCTCGATTATCCAGAACTATTTTTTTCGGATTCTCATGTAATTCGTTCTGATGAAAGGTATATACAAATTTTCGATTTTTTTTTTCTAAGGAATGGACGTAAAAGGAAATAAAATAATTTGCTTATAGAACAAAGTCAATCGGATTATTAGTTGCTGAGATATTTGAAATCCTGTTTTCCACATTCTTCGATTTTTCATGACCCTGTATTTCATTCAAATTTCAATTCAGAGGTATATTTTAATTGGAAATGAGAGGCTTAATCCGACGCAGTTAATTGTTAGTTATAGAATTATTATTTTTGGAGTTATAAGGATGTTTCTTTTACGCAGTTCGGTACTACTTCAGTAGTTTGGCGTTTTATATAATTTGTCGAAATTGGTATATCAGCAGTTCTTTAATAGAGCATTACTATGCATATTAACAATATTTAAATTTTGTTTATGAATTGCAATGCATTGTATAAATAGCTATTACATGTTTTATTTTCATATACATATCCATGATCTGTAAATATTACGGTGGCCCCCAACGACTAGTTTAAATATGTGTTTGTATGTATGCCTGCTTATATATGTGTTGCAAAAAAATTTGTGTAATAGAAGCAATAGTGTAATACTGCTCATAGTACATATTTAGGCATTTTATATAATTTATATTTAATAAATACATTAATTTACTACAGCATTTGGGCATATTATGATTTTTTTAAAAGTTCCTTTGAGTTTTATATATATATATATATATGTATATATGTAGTCCAAAAATTTTAAAGTTCTGAGTGAACTTAAGTTCACGAAAAATCCACATGATCAGCGCTATAGCTGCAATAATCACGTAAATTATGTATATAGCACTTTAAGAATAATGTGTAACGGCAGATCCAAATGGTGGGTGGTGATGTGGCACGGGACTTTGGATCTGCCGTTACACATTATTCTTAAAGTGCTATATATATATATATATATATATATATATATATATATATATATATATATATATATATATATATATATATATATATACATATATTATGCTGCACTTCTATAACTTTTTGTCAATTATGCTATTGATATAACTTTTGATAAATAAATTTGGCCACTTATTAGTTTGTTATGTCACTTATCGTCATCTTGCACTTTTATCAAATTTGTTTGCTTATTATTCGATGACTTCTATTGTTAAGATTCTATTTTTGTATTTACTTTTTCTGCTATGTAGGAAATTCGTTCATAAATTTATATTTATTTCAATTTATATGGCCAATACCATATGCTTCAATGATATTAATTATTCAACATCACGTATATATATATATATATATATATATATATACGTGTGTGTGTAAACATATATTTCAATATTTCTTTTTTAATAAAAGCAGAAAACGGAAAATATTTTTAAGTTTAATAATATTGCCTGTTTTTAAATCTGTTTAAACTGATGGTCTGCTTTTATAATAGGCAACATTTTTATAAGACCGTAAAAAACATTTCCAACGAAAGAATATTATGTATTACATATATGCCATAGAATACTTATAAATCAGTATGAAACATTACAAATCACTGGATTAAGCATAAGATTATATAATGGTAATACAAAAACTATTTAAAAAAAACAATAAAATTAAGTTTATTTTCAAAAATTACAAAAAATGAGTCGTGAAAGTTTTATGCATATTATTTTAATGCATCGTAACTGCATGCAGTGTAATACAATTCAAAGAGGTTTTTTATATGTGTAAGACTATGCTACTATTACACTTGGACTTGTTAAACACATTTCTTTCTTGAAGTCCACAAAAGTTTACTTTAAAATCATATATCACTTTCTTATATAGAGAAAAAAAATATCCAAACTCCTTAATTATACCCATTGTCTGAGATCAGTTGTCTAACTTTCCGACAAGTCTCTTTTTTCTGCTCTTACACTTGTGAATGCTCTATCTTTACGACAAAGTTACATATTATATTCAGATTTCATACATTTTTCCATTGAAAAATATGTATGAATCAGCAGTATTTTCATTACAGGACTCGAGATAAATAATCTTTTGCATTATAGCCAGTGAGAAAAAAAGGTGCGATATCCAGTTTGATGAAAATAAGATAATTTAATCCATTATGAAATTGATACGCATCGCTAAAGCGATGAGAGATTTCTAAAAACACAAAGTAAATACTATCTAAAGATCAACAAAGGTTTATAATTTTTATGGGTACACTAAATAATTTGCCAAAAAATATGTATTATAAAAGATTAAATACAAATTATTTTTAACGATGTTATAGTTCTTCATATATAAAGAAATCAATATATACAATTGAATAGCACTCTTCTTGTGATTTATCTTTTATACATCTTTGAAATCCATTTATACAGACACTTAAAATAATTTTTTAAAAAATAGTGATGTTAAGTGGAAATTGCTGGAATTTTTTTTTTATTTCTGGTTTATATTTTGACACATGTGTATATTTTAATTATTTTTCATTAATACAAATTATTTAGCGATATACATCACATACAGAGTTCCATGAAAGAATTTGCACATGATAACTGAGTCCAGCAACTTTTGTGCATATTGATTAATGAAAATAAATTATCTTTGCATTATTTCTTTTTATAAATGTACGTTATATAGTTAAACATAGGCATGCTAAAAAAATTTTCTCTAAGTTTTCATAATATCTTATTCTAGAATAATTAATAACTCTTAGGAAATGTTTGCATGAAATAAAATAAAGATAAATACAAACTGAAACAGAAAGAATAATTTTTAAAACAAACTATAAATAACCTGCAGTATCAAAAAATTATCAAAAATGGACAACGTTCTACAATTTACAAAATCATCAATTATGTTTTGTTTTTTTTAATTTTGTTTTACTTATGCACGTACATGGAACAGAAAAAAACATATGTACAAAGCTGATAATTTAAAATTTTGATGAAATATTTTTAAAAAGTAAGTGTATTTCGGAAAAACAAATATACCTTTATTTCCTAACAAGAAATTAACAAATAAATTCACAAGTTTTGATTCTTATCATAATTCCATGGACACAGATCTCCCGTAAATCTTGCCAAACATAAATTTTTGCCTCTTCACTTCAGTACATGGACCAATCTATGGAAATGTATAGTAATATTAGAAATGTATCTATAAACTGCAATCAGTAAAATTTATTACCGAGTATTGAAATGAAAACATAACATTCCACTAAGGAAACATGCTTTCTAATTAGTGTGTAATAGAAATATTTAACTGGGTTATATGCAAAACTAAATCCCACATTTGGTCTAAAATTAAATGTGTACTTCTCTTACTACAAGTTTATTTCATGGAAACCTTTTTTAATAGCGGCTGATAAACATTCGATGATTCCACTAATTCTATTTGTGATTGAATGCTCACTATAAAACATTTGTTTAACGTTAATTCATAAATTTGGCGGCAGCCTTCCGGCCACCAATTTTATAGTGGCATAACCGATATAACCAGTGTAGCATTACACTAATATGTAAAGTTACACCTGAAACATATGTTTAAATTATACTATTGTAAAAATGAAAAAAAATAATAATCTATAAAATTTGTAGCAGCAAGGTTTTACAAAGCAAGTTCTTCATGCAACAATATTGCTTGCAATTTTTACATTTTTACAAGTAGACTCTACTTCTCCCCCCAGTTGTTCAGGCTGCTTTTTTTTAGGCGGGATCGTTCCGGTAGCGGGTATATAAACCTGCGTTCATTTGTCTCTGTGCTCAGTTTTACTTTTTCTAGCTCGCTGAGTTTTGCACTGATGAAGAATCTCGATAGTAGATTTGAAACAGCTGTTTGCTACCTTTTCATGCATTATTTGTGCATTTATAATCGTTGGTTTTCTATCTTTAAACATTTTTGCACAAAGGCTTTATTTACTATTTTAATGTATTTGGCGTCAACGGGCCTCGAATCTATTATTGTTATTTTTATTTTTCTTCTCTTTGCTATTTCACAAATGAACATATTTTGTGATTTACGACTGAAAATGTATATGTTTTTGGAAACTTACATTTTATACGTGACTGTAGACGCAAAAAAGTTATTCCTAAGTTCATTTCAATCCGTTTTAATTTATTTAATTCAAGTAGGATAGGTAAGGTCATATTTCGATCTAAATTAGCTCTTTTAAGAACTTTGATTTAAGAGACTCGCCAAAAAATTGCTCATATAGAGCGCGAGTTATATTACTTGCATATTTCTATTGCTAATTGTTCTCCTAATTTTGATTAAATAGTCAGAAATTCATGGAAGAGAGGATGGAAGGATTCATAGTGTCCTCAAAGCTTCTTCGATTCATTGCTATGTTGTAAAAAAGATATTTAGTACGCTTTGTAATAATTTTTTCGTTAACAACTCCAGCTCCTATTGTTAACCAAAATGCTGTAGTCAATCTTTCTGGTGTCGCTTTAAGTAATAATCAGCTTAATGCTCTCAAATTAAGCAACAATTTTTCTGTATCTGCCACCCCTTCAGTACCCCGTCTGATTGCTCCTATTAAAAGAGCTTTTAAGCGTAGCGCTATTTCTCCATCTCAAAAACAGTCTATTAGGCGTCTCATTGTCAATACTGTCGATTTTAATTCTAATGTTTATAAGCCAAATCTTATTAGTTCAGTAAAACTTTGCCTTAAAAGTTTGTATTCTGATCCGAAATCGATCTTAACCAAGGCTGACAAAGGTGGTCAGATTGTTGTTCTTGACAAGACTAGATATTTGGAAAAATCCCAAAAACTAATTAATGATGGTCCCTATGTGGATATCCACAAAGATTCTTTCTCTAGTGAAATTGATACTATCAAATCTGCCATTAAGTCTTCATCCATTATTCCTGCTAAATTAAAGAGGTCTCTTACTCCTTCAATTGCACATTGTGCCTGGCTTTATGCTTTACCTAAGTCCATAAACCTGACATTTCTTTTAGACCCATTGTCTTCAGTATCGGCACAGCTTGTTATAAACTTGCAAAATATCTAGTTTCTATATTTTCTCCACTCTCAAACAGCAATTCTTTCACTGTTAAGAATTCTTTTGAATTTTTAAGAAACTTCACAGTTTTAAGCCACAAGGCCACGTGATGGTTTCTTTTGATGTTTCATCATTATTTACTAATGTTCCTGTCGAAGGGGCTTTAGATTGCCTGAAGAAAAGGCTCTGAGATTTTTTTTTAAATTAAGGAGCTCATTCTTCTTATTCGTGCTTGTTTGTCATAAAATACTTTTATATTTAATGGGAATTTCCTTCGTATGGCTGACAATTTGGCTATGGGTATCCCCTTAGTCCAATTTTTGCGATTTGTACACGCACTATTTTGAAATAAAATTGTTTGAAGTCTTAAAATTTCAGTTTTATGTTCGTTACGTAGATGAGACTTACGCTTTAGTTGAAGTGAATTCTGATATTAATCATATTCTTTCTGTCATGATTTCTATTGGTTATTGCATTGAATTTACTTTCGAGGTTGAATTCAACAGTTGTCTTTCTTTTATGGATGTGCTTGTTATTCATAATGAAGATAATTTTTAGACTACTGTCTTTCGCAAACCTTTTGCGGTCAGTTCCCCCCCCCCCCCCACAGATATTCTTCTCAGCCTCCTAACCAGAAATTTGCGGCTTTTAAAACTTTTGTTTTCCGGGGTTCCAATATTTGTTCAACTCCTCAATTACTCAGTGATGAACTTAATTATCTAAAAGCTATTGCTGTTCATCGTATTTATTCCCCTAATATTATCGATTCAATTCATAGAAAATTGACGAAATCCACCCATTCTTAAAGAAAGAAATTTAATTCGAACTTCAATACTTTGGGTGTTTTGCCATTCCCCCCCCCCCAAAATGAGTCAGAAGTTGCTAAAATTTAAAAAAAGGTTCGATTTCAATGTTATTTTTTCTCCCGTTAATAAAATTGATTCTTGAAATCTTAAGCACCCCATTGATGGCGTAGATAACTGGGGTATTTAAAAATTGTTTTGCCAATGTGGTCTTTCTTATATTGGTCAGACTAAACGTTCTTTTAAATTTCCTTTAAATCAGCATAAAAGATGTGAAAAAAATCAAGAGCTTAGATGCTCTTCTATTGTTCAACATTGTTGGTCTTCACAACATAAGTTCAACTTTACTTCAGTTATCATTATCCACAAGTGTCCCTCTATTCTTGATCTTATATTTTGGGAAACTTACCACATCATTAAAAATTCTCACCACTTAATCAATGACTTATCAAGTACTTCTTATTTTCCAAGCATTTGGAAACCTTTAATTTAAAGCCTTTATTTTCCTTGTTTTTTGTTTTTGTTTTGTTTGTCCTCCAGTAGATGTCTCCACATGTCCACCCAGTTGTTCAGGCTGTTTTCTTCTCATTGGTTGCTTTTCTTTAGGCGGGATCGTTTCCGTAGCGGGTATATAAACGTGCGTTCCTCAGTCACTTTGCTCAGTTTTGCTATTTCTAGCTTGCTGAGTTTTGCACTGATGAAGAATCTCGATAGTAGATTCGAAACAGCTGTATGCTACATTTTCATACATTATTTGTGCATGTATAATTGTTGGTTTTCTATATTTAGATACTTTTGCACAAAGGCTTTATTGTTATTTTAATGCGCCCAATTAGGTAAATGGTTTTTAATGCAAAATTAACCGATTTGTTTCTATATTTGGATACAAATTCATAGTGCTAAGAAGCTTCCCTGATTAGTTGTGGTGTTCTTTTGTTAAGAATAAAGGGTGGCATGGGCGATTACCTCTCACTTAAATTATTTAAATGGAGTTTTATTCAGAGTTATCCGATTTGTTTAAATTTTGTGTGTAGGTTCTTTCCGATAAGTTGAATTTCTGAACAGTTTTGAAGTAGTTTTTTATGGTTAAGTATAAAAGGGTTGAACGGGGGACATTTCTTAAATTACATAAGTTGTTTTTAATACATAATTATTCGACTTGCTTCGAATTTCGGATACAGGTTTATTTTACGATAAAGCGTATCTTTGATAAGTTTTGAGGCTTTATTGATTAAATATAAAGAAAGGTAATGGAGTGGATTATTTCATCCCTTAATTTGTTTTTCGATGGGTATTATTATATAAAATTGTAATATACAGTTAGTGTACATAGCCAGTGGACTCTATGTCATTAATTTAACAAGGCAATATACTTTTTATTTATTGATTTTCCATATAACTCTCTCGTAACTCTATATTAACATTTTACATGTATTATAAGTGTCCTTTTTTTGCAGTTTCAGTATACAATGATGTTAAAATATGATTCATGTTTGAAAGTAATTAAAGTATAGTAAAATGTATTAAAATAAAGATTATCTGATCTTAATAACATCTGTTAACAATCTCAAACTATTATTGCAAAGTTCATTTATAAGAAATTTACTAAATATATTTATGTACAGATATATTTATTATTACTAGTATCATTGTAATATAAACATTAAAATAAAATATTAAATATTTCAAAAACAGCTAATAAAGCTGCGAATTAAAATTGTGAATTTTAAAATAATGTTTTCGTACCTAATATTACTATGTAATCATTAAAAATTATTTTGTATGAGGCGATATTTGTGAAATAGCTTCGCAGGTACTTTCGAAAAATGAAGGATGAAACGGGATAAAAATTAGAATGGCATGCTACACTTTACATAAAACATGAGTCGCCACACACGTTTATTGTTAATGATTTCTAGTTTTTTTCTATTGTAAATATAATTGGATTTGAAAATTTATAACTTTGCACAAAAATGATATCATTATGCTTTTATTTTAATTAAACACATAGCCTGAAAATAATTAAATTCCAGTATTGCTCGTAGAAAATAGCATCCGTAATTCCTTGATAATAAATAATTCCTATTCATCTCTAATATGTGCTACAAACATCTAAAATAAGTTGTTTAATATTCGAGTAATGTAAATATGCATAAGTAATTAATTATTTGCGAGAATGTAACAGTTCCTGCGTTTCATAAAAAAAGAATAAAAGAATTTAATTAAATGTCTGTTTTAATATAGTTTGTTTCAGTACATACATGTACATATGTAATTAAGTTTTATTTGTATTTCCCCCCGCTTTATATTAAAATCTGGAAATCAATGTTTCTAATTAGTTGAAATATACCTCTGTGTAAAAAAGAAAAAAACAAGTTAAAAATAAATTTAATTTTAAATCCCCACTTACGTATGAAATTAGGAACAATGAAACCTGAAGAATTTATTGTTTTATTACAAAATTTACTGCTGAATGAAAAGATGCAAAGAATATGAAATAGAGATACTCTATTAAATATATTGATAGAATTCGTACAGGACTACTACGTGTGAATATTTTTATATTAGATTTGGACATTATTTTGATAAAATAAATTTCCTCGTGTATTTCACCTGCATATATTGTGAGATAGTTTGTGAAAAAGCTTTGTTTTGAATGAATGGTTCGAGATAAAAGTCGGTTTTAACAGCTCTGTGCGTACTACATTTCTATTTTTACGTAGATTGTATTCTTCTCGTATTTGAAGTCTCGTATATTCTCGTATATATATTTTTTTGAAATGAAGTGTTATACTGTTAATTCATAATATGAGTATCAAACTACGTTCGCTTCTTTGGTCGATATTTTCAAATGAATCTTATATTTAACGAATTGGTTAATTTGGACCTCTATTAATAGAAAAAGTGGAACTTCATGTGAAATATCCTTTCGCTTTACTGAAAAAATGCATGCACCATTGCTGCGCCATTGAAATGTTATATTATCTTACACATTGGACAAAATCTCATTTAAGAAGCTATACTTCTTGCTATTACCATCAGTGGTAGGGTATTTTGGTAGGGAAATCAGATAGTGTGACAACAAGAATTAAAATGTTCTCTGATCACACTATTAAATTAGATAGACTGCAGAGATTGACCTATGAACTATGATGACCTATGAATAATATTCGAGTGAAACATTTCGTTATTCTTGAATTCCTCGCTTCTAAGCTTGCGCAAAATGCGAATCTGAAAGATTAAATACAATGTATTTGAATGTTAGATTGAAAAATTAATAATAAATGTCCTCATGTGGCAAATATTCTACTACTGATTTCTCTTTTTGTATTGGAGTATAGTGAATAACGCCAAAAATTACTAAATTATATGCAGACAAAGAGGGATTAGCCCTCATATTTTAGTAGGAAAATGAAACACAAAAGTCATTTTTATAACTGAACTATTTCAGTAAAACCAAAAGCATGCCATAATCTCAGCTATTTCAGTTTTAGTCCAGTCGCAATCTTAACACTCAAAAAATTCACGGACAACCCGGTTAAAAGGAAAAAAACCTCGCGCATTAAATAGGTAAATATATTTACTGTAATTTAAAAAATTTGCAAATAAATCCGACATTTTTAGTTTATAAAATCGAGATTTGAGGTATTTTTATCCTATAAAGTCTGAAATGATAAGTTGGCAGAAATGAATCCATTTTCCACCATTGGACTCTTATTTTGTTTTTCTCTACATAGAATTTTTTAAAGTAAAATAAATGTGACATAAAATGTAAATAACAGAAAAATATTTTGTCTAATTTCTTTGTTATAATAAACTGGTATTGCAAATCCCTAATTTCAGAATCTGCATAATCTTCTGTAACTTCATGTGTCGTCCAATATTTCTTGTCAATAAAATTTTCAACAATATGTTAACAACCGGCCGGTGTTTAGCGGTGTTTCGCGTCGGGCACTTTTCAGCGGCCGACGCGATTCCGTAAAATTAATTTAATAAGTTCATTTATTTATTTATTTTTTAAAGAATGTTTAGGCAAAAGAAAGATTTACAGATAAATCTAAAACGTAATAATGAATTTAAAAGAATAGATAAAATTTTATTCAGTGAAGAACATCTTTTGCAACATCTTGATTTTTTAAAGCAATAACATATAAAAGCTGAAATAGTCTTTGCAATATTCTTAGCTCGTAATATTTAAAACATTAAATATTCGTATTTGTGAAAAAGGCAATATGTTCCATTTATATAAAAAAAATATATATATACTGCACAAAGTTCGCGGATCTTCGTTCGAAGATTATTTTTTATAATTACATATTTTTACAATTCATATACTTTATGCAAGTAACGCTATCGTAGTAACTGAATACAAAGAAAAGTAATAGAAAATTGGATAAAAAAATCTAGATTCAGAGTACAGAAAAATATCCCTGCATAAACGTAAGTCAAGTGGAAAAAATAGCTAAAAAATATGTGTAATCATCTCTCAAGCAAATTAATTTAAATTATACTGCATACTACCAAATAAATTTTATAAAATTTAATACACGAATCGTTTTCTAAAAGCTATGATAGAAAGTTTTCCACATATATTGTTTTTTATTATCTTCTTTGTTACCTCAGGACAGCATTTTTATTGTCTCTATATCATTTTCTAATAATATATTCACACATTTATATTTACAAATTTGTATCGTTTCTAAAAACGCTGGTTTATTATAAAACCGAGTTTTATTAAAGCGTAAATTCATTGTATATTTAATAAAATCTAGAATATAAAACGATAAATATCTGTGTCTAGAGAGGAAGGATGAACACAATTGTATTACTGAAGTATCACTAATGAGGAATCCAAACTTAAATATTGCAATTTGAATATATAATTAGAAAGTTTTCTGCATCTATTGGATACATCGGAATTATGCATAAATTATTTTTCTCATTTTAAAAAGAACAAATACGTATTAATGCATCCAAATTTAAAAATCAATAACAAAATTTCATTTTTATGTACTCTTTTTTTAATATATTAAAGCAATTCTCTCAACACAAAATATTTATTTTATCTAATGATAAAATATAGTTTAATATTTTATTATTAGATAAGTTTGAGATATAAATGGAAATATTAAGTAAAATAAATACTATCACCTGATTTAAATAATTGTAGTTTCTACCATAACGAATACTACTCTAGTATAGTTCCGCTTTTTCAATTTTAAGTAAATTATATTAACCATTAACTAAAAATATTACTACCACTATTTCAGATTTCGTTGTAGCAGTAGAATTGACGCACAGTCGAAATCGGTTACAAGAGTGTCTTCGTGTTATAACTGCGATAGAGTACACTGTTAAAAATTTGAGCCTTTTGCTACATCGGCACTCCACCGCTTTTATAGAAAACGATTACATCAGTCTACTATGAAGCATTCTCATGGGCCAAAAGAGAGATATTCTAAAAAATCCGGGGAGTTACGATGCAGTAAAAGGTTAAAATTTTTACAGTGTACTCTGTTAAAAATCTGAAGCATTTGCTTCCGCGTCTCTCCACGCCTTATACAGAAAACGGTTACTTTACGTTGTTATGGAGCATTCTCATTGGCCATAAAAGAGATATTCTATAAAAGTTGTGGAGTGACGCTGCAGCAAATGGGTCAAATTTTTAACAGCGCACGTTTTCAAATTCGGTATGCATTTCGGTATGCATCGGTTCTTTATATATAAATTATATACCTCATATACAAGGCTGCACAAAAGTTTTCGCATGGCATTCTCCTTATTAGAGGAAAAATTTGAAAGGGAATTCTCAACTGAAAATTTGTATCTCAATGAACTAAATTTTAGTATGCATGCTGTTGATAGATTCAAATCTCTATATCATATACAGGACTGCTAAAATGCTTGGGTATTTTTCCTAATATTGTTGGTAATATTTGAAATCGGTTTTCAAATGCGTTGTACATTTAGAGTTTCAGGATAATTCCTTATGTATTTTTCTAGATATCCAACAAAATATCTAAACTTGAAGTATCCGGTCATTTTTCACCATGTAGGTTTACAGAGCCGTATTTTAAGAATTTTTCGAACTAAATTTTTGAAATTTCGAAATTTGAAAATTTTTATTCCAAAAATTGTTAAAGTATGGTACTGTAAGCCAAAAATCTCGTTCTCTGCAAGCAATCTAAAACAACAAAAATGTCAAATCAAGCATTCTTTGCAATCAGAACACAATTTTTTCAAAATATTCACCGTTCGAAACTTTTGTATAAGAATTTTACAGCTTACTTAATAAACAAACCATTTATCGCATCATTTTATCCATCTTTATTTTTGTAATCGGGACTTATTTGCTGGACATCCTGAATAACAAAACACAAGTGGATGTTTCCTTCGTAAAATTTAAGCTTATCATTTTTATGCATAATCGAATAATATTGAAAGTACCTGATGGAGAATTTATCAGGCGAATCAATGGAATGATAGTTATATTTAACTAAAAAGTATGCATAAAATACTTTGTTAAAATGATGTGTGTAAATTATAGATGAAATTTTATTGACACAATAATCACCGATTCAAGAAATTCAATTGTACGTTTCGCTTACGTTATTATTCACTTATTTTTGCATCTACTAGATATTTATGAACTATTTTATCATTATTTTTCCAAATATTGTATTTTAACATAGTTACTTGTTCATTTATTTAATTATTTATTTGTTCAGAATTTTAATTGCACGAAATGTAAACATATTTTATCTGGCAAACGTACATTGAAATGCTGTTTATTGTATAGAAAAATTGTTGGACACATTAAAAGATTATACGAAATAGAAGTATATGAATGTTTAAATTTATGTAAGAACCAGATAGTTAAACTATTTGAGGGTTATAAAATATGATTGAAGGATTTAAAAATACTCTTAAATAATTTATTTTTACCCTGTGCTATAATAACACTAAAATATAAAAAAAAAACTCCATGTTTTCGTTTAAAATCGTAAAGGAAATATTGTGAAATTATTGTAGAGCAAAACGTTTTACGAGACAAAAATTGTAATTAAAATACACCAATTTCCATTTTGTTACGCCTTTGTCAAGGTGGAGTTGAATTCACGAACTTCTATGATTGATTTCCCATTTGTTTCATGACAAAGATACTTTACAGATAAATTGACTTCAAGTGTTTATACATTTTCTTAAGGCATGAGAAATCAATAAACAATTTATTTTAAATTGTCGGTTAAAAAAAAAGTATCTACAAGAAATTTTACTGTAAATGTTTTGCGATTTTTGAAGAATGCATATTTGTTTACGAGGACCATATTCGCTGTTCCTGTCTTAGAATTGTAAATTCAAAAAACATTCTAAATAAAAGCCATCAAAGTCCTGTATTTTACGATGTTATTATATTGCCTATATTTTTAAAGAAGCACAAATTTGTATCGCATATGCGTTACATTATAATTTAATCTAGAAGACTGTGGATTAAATAAAATAAATAAATAAAAATGATTCTTATTTGGTTGATCATGGCGTTTAGTGGAATAAATCGATAACAAATCAGTGTACAATTTTAGAATTGATAATATCTCTCTTCATGTAATTTATTTGTTTCATTTCCGAAGTTCGGCTCAAAAATTTGTAATGTTCTGATATTTTTAAATGAAAAAAAAACCCTTATTATCTTGAATTTAAAGCTGTGTTGAGAAAAAAAAGAAAGATTGCAGAAAAAAAATATTTTCAGATTCAAAATATTACTTCTCATTATATCAAAATGTACTCGGGATCAATACCTAGAAATCTAAATACAAAATAAAAACATGAAATTTCGTAAATATGTAGCTCAAAATTTCCTGATGAGATGTCTTGCTTTTTCACAAAAATAAAAGCTTTACTGGTTTTTAATTTACATTAGTATTTTTTTGCGTTATACACAAAATTAGGAGTGGATAGGCTCCATTTTTCTGAAAAAAATTATTATTATAAAGATAAAAGTGATGGAGGAGCTTAAGGGGGCAGCATTGCCACGATATACAAAAAAATATATATCCTGCAAAGTTTGCGTTAAGTTCAGTTCAAAATTTCCATTCATCAATTTCTGCCAATAAACGAATGTTCATGAGAACATTTGTTCTGCCTTCTCTACGACTGATAGAATTTATGCACACTATACAATGTTTTAAAAGTAGCAGAAAATTGTATACAGCTGTCGATCAATTACTGCTCTTTGGGACTCAACAGTTCAATTAGTGTTCATTTTCTACCAGTAAAATTATTTTGTAATTTTTAACGCCAATAACGTATACCAATATAATCTTACAGATTTATTTCACTTCATCTCAATGAAATACGTAGTATGAAACAAAAATTCAGGAACAAAGTAAAAAAAAAAAAAAAATCCTTGTACGGAATATTTCACACCACCGAAGCACACCCACTTTCAAAGTAGTTTTCTTGGGTGACGATAAACTTCTGTAAATGTTCGTAGAATGTTTGGAAGCAATGCTGGGAGCCATTTTTCGCAACCTCCTATAAGGCCATCTACGATGATGATGATACAAAATGGCGTACCTGTTCATGTTTTTTTCATTAAAGGTATCAGACAAAACTTACATGGGGCTACGATCGCTGAACAGGGGGATCTGGAAGCTATTGGTGCGAGTTTTGGAGAGGAATTGTTTTATCCATTGGGACCGATATGCTAGTATGGTGTCATGCAGAAGGTAACTTTGTATCGAATCAGTGATTTGTTCAAGTGCTTGGTAATGATCTTTTCAGAAACATTTAGACATCAACGCAACCTTTTCCGCGTTCCGAGAAGTCGAAATTCAGACAAGTCCTTCAGCCTCTACAATGGATTATAAGTCTTCTTTATAACTTCCATTCATAAACCTTGGATCTCGACAAGGTAGATTCACCGAACACCCTTCTTTGCATTTATAAAACCTCCATTGGAGTTTTACATTAGCGTTGACGAAATTTAATGTTGCAAAGCTGTTCATGGAAAGCCATCATTTTTTACATCGCGGACCGATAAATCTTCGGAATTTAATTGCTGGGTCTGCAGTTCGGTCACATAACAAGGACTAAACCAATCTAGTGAGTTAGGTGAATGCTGAGAGATTCATTTCAAGCAGTTTAACTGCTGGTACTTTCTTTTGTTTTCAGGAGTGTCCAAAGTTAACGGATTTTTAAATCGTTCAACATATATAAAGTTCAATATGTTTAAAATGTCTGTAATATTTTAAAAATTCAACGCTAAGGAATCCTCCCGATAGACAATATTGTATTGGAATTCTTTTGTGTGCCACTATAAATAAATTGAAAATGCTACACATTCCATTTTTAATATAGGAGATTTCACAGTATATCCTAAATTCATAAGTCTATTTATTGTCCATCAGACTATATTTACGAGAGTTAGAGTTTATAAATACCCTTCAACTATTGTTGGGAAGGGAAAAAAAAATATAGGAAATATTTATTTTATTTAAAATAAAAGTTTGGCATTAAGATAAAGAAAATAATTTTCATACCAATAATAATATATCTTTAAATGATAAATACTTTAGCCTGCCAAGCTTTAAATGATTTCCAATGTACTTTGTGAAAATTCTGTTAAAAAACAAATAAAAAAAAAGATAAGAATATACCACGAATTCTTTCATATTCCATTCGTTGATATGATATCTCTCTTTGTTTGTATGATTCATTTCCTCCTGATTTTGACAGCAACAACAGTCAATACTTTCTAAACTGTACACGAGTGGCATAAAAATTGGAGAAAGTGATTCATACAAATGTTTTTGTCAGCTAAAATTGTTGATATGAGTTATCCAAAGTTTCTCCGTTTTGAAAACTATTTTAAGTATTTCTTTTTTCCTTTATATATTCATGTATGATAGATTGAAATTGATAACTTCTTTTAAAAAACTAGCAAATCTATCTTAAGAAGAAATAAATGCAGCTAATTTTTCATGAAATAGTTAAAAGTTTTGCAAGATTTGTTTTTAAAAATTCTATGTCAATGTTTTCCAGACATAGAAAAACCGTGAAAAAATAACCTAATTTTTCATGAAATAGTTAAAAGTTTTGCAAGATTTGTTTTTAAAAATTCTATGTCAATGTTTTCCAGACATAGAAAAACCGTGAAATTATTTTGGATATGATATAATTAAAACATTTTAGGTAGTTATAAATTTGTAGCCTGAATTAATATATTTAAACCATATTCTTCTGAACATTAATTGTAAAATACAATGTTTTAACAAGGATATGCTTTTTATATCTGTTGCCTATTTTTTATTACCTTTGTTTATCACGCAATTTTACATTATTTTTATTTTTTCAGGCCAAAATTGAAAATATATTTTAAAAAATAAATTGAATTAACATTTTTTTTCATAAAATATCTCAGATTACGGTAGGACACATTATCTTACCTAAAAATATATCCTGAAATATTACAGTTTCATCACTTTTAAAGAGGTTATTTGTTTTGTAACAAGCCAAACATAAACTGAAAAACAACCATTTACAGGCTATAAAAAAGTTTGACAATTTCGGTAAAGGGTTTAAGAAATGCAAATATACAAGATGATTCAAAACTAGAATAACAAGAATGAAAAGATACACCTAGACGAGTTGGAATCACGTAACATCGCATGTAGGGAAATATAGTCCTAACGAGATAGAGGGAAATATATTAAAGGAAAGATCACCATGATAGAAAATTGATATTTATAGACTATAAGATTAGATCTCATAACTTTCGTGATAGTGACATTTTCGAACGCTTTCTCCTTACGTGCCTGGTTCTGAGTATCTACTGTTTTCGACATTTGCTGAGGCAGTAGGTTCTCTTTTAAATGGTGGATTTTGAAATGACGCTTATTCCGTGAACTTTGTTGTATTTTACATCTGTTGTATTTTAAAACATCTCAGATACCATCAGTGCGTACTTCCGACATGATTCAGCCTCTTACAATTCGTTATCTCGTTAGTATTAGATTACCGATGCTGCATTTAAATATAATTCCGAGTCATCTAGGTATATCCTTCATTTCTGGATGTTTGTTACTCCAGTTTTGAATCTCTCTGTACACATAAGCACACACATATATTTATGAAATAACAGAACGTAGTTATGATGAATACTGTCGATAAAATGTAAAAGTCTGCTCTAAATCGCACCACTTAGCAAGAAAATCCAATCAAAACCACTCGTATATTTAGCAGTCGTGTTACACCGGGTAATAAAGAAACAAATAATTATCCTTCGGCATATTTCTATTATATTAAACAGGCGCATCGAATATTCTTAATCACAATTTTTTATATTCCATGTCACAGAACAATAATTATACAGATATTGGGTACGCAAAATTTATGTTTGATCAAAATCTATTTTGATATACTGATTAAAATTAAAGCGAGACAAAGTTGGGAATTGATAACAAAAGAATTTGATATATTTTAGTCATTAGTAGTTTGGCTTTATTTTATTTATTTATTTTTGTTTAATTTTTTACTTTTTTAAAATAGCGTATTTTAACATATGAAAAAATATTTCTCCAGTCGGAATTGTTGTGTCACGGTTAATCAAACACTAAATATTACAACGTTATGTTGCATTACTCTTTCATTAACCACTTAACTGATTCCTTCACTTCCGCCCAATAAAATTGAAACTAACGGATTCACACCCCAATTTTTTAAATAAAATATTCGTAGCATTCAGTCTATCCATTTCCACCTTTAAGTAATACCAAAATATATAAAAAGTATAGTGGTGTAAAAAAAGCTTTAAATGATGAATTAAGCAAATTTGTTTTGCCGAACGGCCAATCAGGCGAATCAGTTAGGAGATTAAGAAGACTGAATTGTGTGAAATTTAGTAAAACATTTGTAATCCATTATTTAAAAAATAATTATACATATAAATATGAAAAGGATGTAATGTTTACATTAAAAAATTTTTAAATACTAATATTATTTTTCAAAAAAAACTCATAATTTTATAATTCATATAATATTATGTAGAATAAAAAAGAAATTTCTCTACATATGCACTATCACAATGAAGTAGCTTTATCTCATATCCGAGAAAACGCAACAATATTTTAATGCATCATTTTAAAAGAATATTACCCAAGAGAGATTATTTGGAAACATCATAAACTTCTCTCGTTTCTACACTGCTGTATTTAAATTTACTCTCACAGAAAATTTTAATTTCATATAACGTAAAGCGTTTTATGAACATCAAATTAAAATTTTCACAAGCGATTATATCCATTCTGTAAATGTTACATAATTTGGAAAATGACATTAGTTTTTTGGAAACTTGACAACGCAAAATTCGGGATTTATATAAAATATGAAAATGTAGTCTGAAGTAATGTAATATACAATATCCATCAAGTAACAAAATATTAAAATAGTAAATAAAATATGAAAAGTAAACGTTTTCAGAATTGAGAACAATAATACATCACACACACACACATATACACTATATTGCCATTGATTATGGGACACTTGCGATTTTAGACATTTTACTAAATATCTAGAAAAATACATGAGGATTCATCTGGAAACTCTTATTGTATAAAATATAATAGTATACGTCATACATCTAAGTGAAGATTTTTTACCGAAACGCCATAGGGGACCGTCAACAAATTAAAAAAGAATGATTATCTTTTGAATAACCCTGTCAAAACTAATGTAGCAAAAGCGCTCAAACTCTAGATTATGATTGAATGCCTTATTGTAATACACTGTGTTCATTTTTATGCAAATAGCATGCACACTCGCAGAGTAATTAAGGTTTTTATAAAAATGGTCCCAAATTTGTCCAAGTTTTTCCATTATAATTTTCAGAGTTCTTAATATAAAATAATATTTTTTTCAGAAAATATGACAAACAACATTGCACACAGTACCCTGTAATCAGAATTACAAAAATAATAAAAATTGTATGAAAAATGAGTAGGTTTACTATATAATTTTTTACTGCGCATGCGTCAAAGATATCAAAATTTCATTTGCATATTATGTTAGCTAAATGTATAGAGCAACTTTTGTAAAAGTCTCAAAATCATAGCTTGAAAATTCTGAAAGTAATCGTCTATAGAAAAAGGACAAAATCCGTTGTTTCCAAAATGAAGCAAAAAAATGAGGGATTTTATCCAAATGCTGTAGTACATCCCATATTGTGTATTCTATATTGACACTAATCAATGAATATATGGATACAACCCCTCTTGTTTTTGCTTCATTTTGAGAATAACGGATTTTCGACTTATTCAATTGACGATTATTGTCAGAATTTTCAAGTTATGATTTTGTGACTTTCACAAAAGTTGCTCTATACATTTAACTAACATAATATGCAAATGAAATTTTGATATCGTTGACGCATGCGTAGTAAAAAATTATTTAGTAAACCAACTCATTTTTTATACAATTTTCATTATTTTTTAATTCTGATTACAGGGTACTGTGTGCAATGTTGTTTGTCATATTTTCTGAAAAAAATAATATTTTATATTAAGAACTCTGAAAATTATAAGGAAAAAACTTGGAAAAATTTGGGATCATTTTTATAAAAACCTTAATTACTCTGCGAGTATGCATGCTATTTGCATAAAAATGAACAAGGCTTAATACAATAAGGCATTCAATCACAATCTAGAGTTTGAGCGCTTTTGCTACATTAGTTTTGACAGGGTTATTCAAAAGATATTCATTCTTTTTTAATTTGTTGATGGTCCCCTTTGGAGTTTCGGGAAAAAATCTTCACGGAGATGTATGAGTTATACTATTATATTTATACACTAAGAGTTTCGAGATGATTCCTCATGTATTTTTCTAGATATTTAGTAAAATGTCTAAAATCTCAAGTGTCCCATAATCAATGGCAATATAGTGTATATATATATACATTTCTATCGATATTTATATGTATGTGAATCTATCTATCTATCTATCTATGCATATAATATATATATATATTATGTATAAGTATGCAAACATATGTATATATGTATATAGAGAGAGGGTGTCCAGTAAATGACGTGAGCCAATTTCAATGTAAATAAATAAAAAACGGTTTGAGATAAAAATGTGCGGTTTGCTGCATTGTTATCGCAAAATCAGTAAATTTTTAGGTATGCTCTTTCTTAAAATAGTTCAAATTCAGGCCAACAAATGGAGATTTTAGGCTCATTTCGCTGAGTCGAATCTCTGTAGACATGTTGAATCGACTCTTCATTCACCTGCAGAAATAGATTTTGTTGGATGGAATAGATTTAAAATAATATTTATGATTGAATAAGGTTTATTATACTTAATAAAAAACAAGAAAACATACTTTTTAATAAGCATTGATTTTTCACACATTTACCATACGTAAATTGTATTCAAAAATGTTTTTGTAACCGGTTAAGTGATTATCTTTTTACTTACAATAAATTAAAAATATGCCATAAACACGGTTTTTTATGTTAAAAAATTTTAATACTAAATCTAAACATTTCTTTCATTAAATAGTATAAAATTGTATTTAAAACATTTAGTGACGTAAAAAATCTTTAAAGGATAGATCAAGCAAACTATTCTTGCTTATACATCGTGTAGTGAAATCAGAAATTAAATACGCAAATAGTGGTGACAAGTTTCCTGTCTAAAATAAAAGCGGGGCCGTGACTTATAAATCGGCACATAAAAATATGTTAAACTTTAGAATAAAGGTTCGTTTATATTTCCACTGTAACAAATTCTGTCTTAAACTTAATTGAACACGGCGGTAAAAGTAACATGCGCAACTACCTGCTGAGGCGGAAACCTGTCTAAAACGAAATACTTTTCCTTTTTCTGCAAACCGTATTCATTTCTAGGTTATATTCGTATTGACATTTGATATATAAAAATAAAAATAAAAAATAATTGAAATTTGGTTTTCATTAGAAATGTTGTATTTAAGGCGAATTTTCTCTCTGGAAAAATTTCCACGTATTAATATATGATTATGGTTCTATTTGAGTTCTGTGTTTGCCCCAGATAGATGGCTCACATAATATATTCCATCTTGTGTTGCGAATGTAGCCTTGCCAACAGTTAATAGTGAGAAATTCCAATCTGGGTGTCGTTCCATGTGGTTTAGTCGGTAGAACGTCAGTGCGCTATACTAATGGCCCGGGTTCGACTGCCGTTGTGGAATCTTTTTCACTAGGTTGGCATTAATGACTATAATCAATTAAAATAACAATAATAATAGAAATTTGGTTTTCATTGAAATGTTGTATTTAAGGCGAATTTTCTCTCTGGAAAAATCGCCACGTATTAATATATTCATCGATAATGGTTCTATTTGAGTTCAGTGTTTGCAAAAGATAGATTGCTCACGGAATGTATTCCATTTTGTGCTGCGAATGTAGTCTTGTCAACAACTAATAGTGAGAAATTCCAGGCTGGGTGTCGTTCCATGTGGTTTAGTCGGTAGAACGTCATTGCGCTATACTGATGGGCCCGGATTCGACTCCTGTCATGGAACATTTTTCACTAGGTTGGCATTAACGCCTATAACATATAAAATAATAATAAGAATAATTCAAATTTGTTTTTCATTTGAAATGTTGTATTTAAGGCGGATTTTTGCTCTGGAAAAAATTTCCACGTAGTAATATTAAGATTAGTTAAGGAAAGGGGGGAAGAAGACGAAAAATATATTTTAGGATCTATGATGCTCGTTGTACTGAAATTTTGAAAAGGGGTAAGTCGCTCGATATAAAACAGGTACGATGCTTTTTTTCTTTTTAAACACCTTCCATTTCATCGTTTATGTGATTTCACTAGGGGGGAGGGGGAAATGAGAGTGTGTATAAAAGTCATCTTAAAGTCTCTCGTGTCTTTCGTAATAAAATTTTCAGATGTGTTAAATATAAAAATATGAATATAATGTAGAAATGATTTCGGTTTTCGAAAAAATGAACAATATTTTGTTTTAGGCAGTATTCCGCCTTAGCAGCTACACAGTAAAAATATCAGATGTTTCTGTATATATAAAAATGTACTGTAATCAAAAACGAAAATATAGAGTAACCTCTTCTATCTCACCTAAGGTTTCGAAATCCGTTTCTTTACCTTTAAAAATCCCAGAAAACTATTTGTTTTCGAAATTAAAGAAGAATTTCTAATAATTAATTTTTATTAGCTTCCCAATATTTTCGGACACGTTTGTAAGTAGCTTTTACAGTACAATAATCACTTTTCTCAAATCAAAAAGTCACTTTTTCGGATTCTATTAATTCTCAAGTAAACATTTTCATCTGCATAACTGATTTTGTGCATGCAATTGTTGCAAAATAATGTTAATTTTCATATTAATGTTAATACTGTTAAAATTGTATGTTTGTCTACTAAACATGTTCTCTGAATATAAAAATATTTTTGTATGAATTGGTAGCATCCGAAAAAGTTATATTTTGATTTGATTATTTGACTGTAAGTGATTATTTGACTGTAAAAGCTACTTAGAAACGTTTCCGAAAAGGAAGGGAGCTAATAAAAATAAATTATTTTAATTTCTTCTTTAAATTTAAAAAAAGAAAAAGTTTTCTGAGATTTTTAAAGGTAAAGGGACGGTTTTCGAAACCTTTGGTGAGATAGAAGAAGTTACTGTATATTTTCGTTTTTGATTACTGTACATTTTTATATATTCAGAAACATCTGGCATTTTTAACAGTGTAGTTATGTATGTTACTTCCTGCGTCGAAATCAATATTATTTACGTTTAATACCGGATTTGTCATAAAAGAATTCCTCCATTCTCAGGTTTATTATATTTTTGTATGCCGATTATTAAATTACTGCTTTCACTTTTATTTCAGACAGGGAACTTGCCAACACTATTTCCAAACCACTGTTTTAACCACTTAACTGGTTTCACGGCACGACGCGACGTAGGCAAGAAGAGTTTGCTTGATCCCTCCTTTTTCACAACACTATTTTTTTTAAATATAATTTCACACAATTTAAAAGAAGAAATGTTTTGATTAATTATTATATTTTTTTAACTTAAAAAAGCGGTGCTTATCCCATATTTTAAACTTATTGTACGTAAACAAGCATTCATTAACCGGTTACAAAAACATTTTTTGAATACAATTTTTTTTTATGGTAATTGTGTGTGAAAATTCAATGCTTATAAAAAGGAAGATTAGTTGGTTTTTATTAAGTATACTAGACATTTTTTAATCATAAATATTATAATAAATCTCTTTCAATCCAACAAACTCTATTTCTGCAGTTGATTGAATAGTCGATTCAATATTTCGACTGAGATTCGACTCTGCGAATTGTGCCAAAAAGGTCATGAGTATGAAAATAGAGTAATATCTGAATTTCGACACCCTGATGCCGCCACCAGTGTCATCTGTAGGCCAAAATTCGAACTATTTTAAGAAAGTGTATATCTAAAATATTACTGATTTACTGATAACGAGGCAGCAAACCGCATATTTTTTTACATCAAACTGTTTTGTTTTATTATTTACATTCAAAATGGGTTAGTCATTTACTGGACACCCTGTATATATATATCTGTGTGTTTGTGTGAGTGTTAATGTGTGTATATAATTGCGAATGCGCCAAAACAAGGGGCATAATGATTTTTAGAGTATTAATTGTGAAAACAAAGTATACATTTATATTTAATTCATGATTTAGTATAATACAAGATTTAATGTAATAAATCACAATACATATATGTGTTCACAAATTATTTACATTTATGTTTCTCCAAGAATCATCATATGCATCAATCGTTTGGTTTAAAATTAAACTCTTTGCCATTATTATTCATTTTTCTTTTTTTTTTTTTTGTTTAACTTTCTTCCTGTCATTCTATTTTTTTCTTTCATTTACTGAGTGAATTTTACCTGACAAATACATATTTAACAAATGCATTTTATGCATATTTTCAGTAAATAAACAAACAAGTAAAAGTAAATAAAAAATACACATACAGATTATACTTCCTACTCAAACATCAAAATACACAATATAATTATTCAAATTTTTGAAAATTAAAGATGTTAATTTCAATAAATTTGATATTTTTATGTAAGCATAATCATACTGCACAATTATTTCAGACAATGTAAATTATATTTTTTGATATAAATATAAATTTCAAATATAACGAAATAATACATACTTGAAAAGGCACTGTAAAAATGTGAATATAAAATTAATATCAAAGTTAAATGTAATTTCCATATAAATATTATATTCCATCTCTAGTCTGATATACAATCTTTTATGACTATTTGAATAAGTAATGAAATGTTTTTGGTACTGCCAAATCCCTCTGAGATCAAAAGACGTAGTCTGCTTTAAATACTATTTAAAATAGTGTAAAACGGATATTACGATCCATTAGAAGGGAAATAACGATGGAATCTTTTCAACAAATTCAACCTTTTCTATATATTTTCAACCCATTATTGTGTAATGTGATAAAATGTAGGAGATTTTCTTTTGTTGCATAAGTGCAAATGCATATTTATTGCAAGTTTTATGTAGAGAAATATTTTTTAAAGGTTAAAGGTTTCTAGCTTTTTGCGGAGTAATGATATAACATCAACTCAGACTAATAGTGTTATCAAGTTTGATGGAGAAGTTTAGAAAGACTACCTTCTGAGTGCGCTATATGTATGTTACATACATTTCTCCCAATACCATATTAAACATTGTCTGGATTTCGCAGATACAAATGTCTTTGAAGTTTTCTTCTGCTAACTTGCTTGATCCAGAACAAATTTTCAGTTGTCTCAAAGTTCGAAGCGAAATTGAATAAATCATAATTGTTCTAATGCATCCGGTGGTTACTCTTTACAGTAGACTTTCTTTTAAAATATTTTCTCTTTACCGTACCCTTTCATCAAGTGGTTTATCTTTAATATTTATGAATTTTCTGATTACAGTAAATGTTAATTCTGACATAAGGTTTAAAGATTAGCTGCATAAGATACTGCCGTTACGCTCGTTTTAATATCTCCAGATTCCTTGAGCTGCAGTTTCTCAATCCAAAGAAAAGTTACATATTTTCCTATGTCAACTTTTACTATTAAAAATCAAGAGCTGGAAAGAGTACGATAATTGAAGAAATTAGTAAAACAATTATTGAAAAGTTAGGTTTTGCCTACTTTATGCGCTAACAGGTTTTACTGCTTTTAATGTCAAAGGAAAGGAAATTCACACTGCGCTGAAAGTACCAAAGTGTATTAAATGATTTGCAGGTTTAAAAAGTCAAGCCGTAAGGAGTCTACGGCTCAGCATGGTTCCAGTGCTATTTTTCATTATTATAAAATTTTCAATGTCCGTTTTTTTATGGCTGACCTCGAACAAAGATGTCTCGAAGATAAAACAGATGGCATTAAATTGTTTAGACGCTTATTTGTTGAAATACGCGGAGATATTAGGCAATTAAATGCTTTAAAAGACATATGTTTTTTAAAAGACACACTGTAAAGCACATTTGACTATTCACGCATAAATAATTCTCAGGAATTATTTAAAATGTTACACATTAAAAAACTCAATTAGACAATCAGCAAAGACAATTTCAAAAGACTCCTTAATCATTTTGCCTGGGTCAAGTTTCAAACTACTTCTCGTCTTTTATGCAACGGTGCACAGCAAATACAGCTTTCGGCTGAAATTGAATGATTTCAAGATCTAAATACCTTTTCTCCCCTAAAAATGTTTAAAAAAAACATAATCAAAATGTACCTCTTAATTCAAAGTGACCATGACAAGAATATTAGCAGACTACAATAATTAGCAAGTTGGAGTGAAGATGATAATGCGTGAGGATTTCGGGATAGACTTTTCTCAGTAGTTGGATGCTTGGTTCGTTTACCAAAAATAGGCCTCTGTAACATTTGATAAACGGTGCACTAAATACAGTAAAACATATATGTCCCAAGATTTCAACCCACAGGCTATAATTGTTCATTTTAATGATCATCTTCATTGCTAATTGAATATATATATACAAGGTGGCCAGAAATAAAACACCCCTACTCTGACCTCCATGGATATCGAACTACTCAGTGTAAAGGCTCAAAATTTTGTACACATACTATTCAAAATATGGGGAAACGGATTTCACGAAAAAAAAATTAGTTCCTGAAATCACCGATAGGTGGCGCTGCACAACTGGAACTATGATCAAAAGACACAAATAATAATAAAAATTAAAATGTTTATGCGGAATGGAATGCTTCCATGCTTCCTTTTTAATTTTTCTGCCCCTTATGGAAAATAAAAATAGTAAAGAAGCTAGAACTCCCGTTGTAACTGCAATTTCATACTGTAACCAGAAAAATTTGCGTAAAGCATGGGTAGAAGCCATGTTCTGGGTATAAAAGAAGTTAAAAGGTGGGGAATGTCATTCTTATTAGTGATGGCTGTCACGCTGCCAGAACGCGCTTTGCTTGTGAAGTTGTTTTACGAGAATAAAGGAAATGCTCCAGCAGCACTTCGAGAGTTTCGCCGACTTAAGGATTTGCGTAAGGGACCATTGCTTCCACAAGCTCTCAGGAGAATGATCGCTCGATTCGAGGAAACTGGACATCTTGGAGTTCAGCCTGGTCGAGGACGCAAACCGGTTCGTTCAGATGTCGTTGAAGATGTTGCCACCGGTATTGTTGAACAGTCAATGGATAATGTTTTAGGCTGCAGTAGTGCACGTGCAGTGTCACGACACTTGGGTGTTCCCTATAGCACAGTGTGGAACATACTCAGAAAAATGGTGCATTGTTTCCCGTACAAAATCCGCCCTAATCAACAATTGCTGGCCACAGACAGGGAGATGCGACTGACCTTTGCATTGACATTTCTTGCTAGAGTTGAAGTGGATGCATCGTGGCCGTGGCAGATTCTGTGGAGCGATGAGGCCCATTTCCACCTCAGTGGAATAGTGAACACCCATAACTGTCGCATATGGGACACGACAAACCCCCGTACCTTCCAAGAGATTCCACTCCACTCACCGAAAGTTACAGTCTGGTGTGGATTCACAGCCACATTCATCCTTGGACCGTTCTTTTTCGAAGAGGTTACTCCCAATGGCCTTGAGACATGTACCGTGACGGCCAACAGGTACAAAAGAATGCTCGAAACATTTGTTGTACCCCATTTGCAGCAGCGCCAATGCCTTGACACCATTACTTTTATGCAAGATGGAGCACCTCCACACATTGGACTCCCTGTGCAACAGTTTCTTCGCCAACATTTCACCAATGACAGAATAATCAGTCGCGCGTTTCCGACAACTTGGCCATCTCGTTCACCGGATCTTAATCCGTGTGATTTTTGGCTTTGGGGACACTTAAAAAACCTTGTTTATCGAGAACGTCTGGTAACCTTGGCAGATTTGAAAGAGAGTATCAGTCTGCATGTGAGAAGCATCTCAGATGACCAGTTACGATCCGCAGTTGAACAAGCTGTCCACAGACTTCACATTTTACATCTTCAGGAAGGGAACCATATTGAGCAGCATTCCCTGCATCGATAACGTCCTTGTTTCATGTATGCTTGGTACTTACAAATAAAATGTGTTTAAAACGTGTTTTTGTGTCTTTTCAGCATACGTCAAGTGGTACAGCGCCACCTATCGGTGATTTCTGGAACTAAATTTTTTTTTCGTGAAATCCGTTTCCCCATTTTTTGAATAGTATGTCCACAAATTTTCAAGCCTTTACACTGAGTAGTTCGATATCCAGGGAGGACAGAGTAGGGGTGTTTTATTTCTGGCCACCCGGTATTATGAAACACGTTTCTAAATATTGGAAAGAAAAGAAGACCACATGCTTTGAAACTCAATTCTTCTTAACAGTTGCATATCAAGTCACCATACACAAATCTCAGTGTTTAACTTTGTCAAAAATTGTTGTGGACATTAGTCTAAAGGGCTTTTCTCATAATGCAATTTATGTCACTTCTGGTATGATTTGTTGTTTAGAGTAATCTCTTTTTAGCTATGGATAGGCTAAATTAAATTAGAAGTATGTGAGCACTTGATAACAGATTAACATTTGAGCATTACTCTGTTAAAAATTTTAAACATTTGCTGCATCGTAACCCCGCCAGTTTTATAGAAAACAATTACTCAACTGTATTACGGAAATTTTCATTGATCAAATTTGAGATATTCTATAAAAACCGTAGAGTGACGATGTTTTAAATGGTTCAGATTTTTAACAGTGGCCTGAGACAATTGATGACTAAGTTAAACTGTTGAAAATGAACATTCAACGCCCGTTAATTCAAACAAAGTTTTATACTATTAAACACTAATCATGAAAATAAAATGTTTTTTATGTTATGTTCTATGTTTACGAAGGTCTTTGGACCGTTAGTGATTCTTTTATTTTAAAAATATGCTTCACTCTTACTTTTCTTAACTTACTTTTCTGAACAAGTCATGCATAATAAAGCACAAAAAGTAGCATTAGAAATTTCTAATATAGGTTAAATCTTATTGTAATACAATATTTTCTAAACATATCCAAAAATTCTTCATTAGTCTATTGTCATGTGAGTATCAATTAAATAGTACGAAAAACATCATTATCTGTTATCTTTCAGACGTTGTTTTTTTATTCTTTGACGCTAAAAAGACACAAAAAAGTTACATTAAAAAATGGACCCGAAAGGGTTATTATATTTATATCAATTTTGGGATACTGATAACTTTGCAGTTCAATAAAACACATTGCAACTGATTTTGAATACAAACCATAATGAAATACTAGGACTTCCCTCAGTGGGATTAGTGTGAGCGAAATTGCTGAGAGTACATATTTAATAACTTGCGATAAGTAAAGAAAATGAGATGTAACCTTTAATTGGTCATTTATTGTGATAAAATATGATGAAAATAAGCATATTGAATTATAGTATTACAAAATCTTATATATAAAGTTGCATATACTATTTTTATAAAAGAAAAGCAAACCATGCATGGATATAAAATTGGAAATATGCAAAATGTTAAAAGTAATACAGAAAATAAAACACCAGATTTTCCTATATTGGAAATATAGCTCTTTGAAAAGGTATCATGAGCATAAACAGAAGCTTCGCATCGATTTGAGAAACTATAAATAACATAAACTATTATGTTTGAAGAGAATGGAGTGTATTTTATATGGTGTGAAATCCGTCCGAATAGTTTATAATGTTGAATATCTCTTTTCCACGGATGCAATGAGGTTGCCGATAAGAGTTAAGGAATCCTTTTTTAAAAATTTGTCCTAAACGAGCATTTACATCTTATAAGTTACTGTGATGCCAAATTTTTAGTTTCTGACCCCAACAGTATCCTAGAAATTGCAATATTCTTAATAAATTGGATTTAAAAATTTTTCTAGAAATAAAAAATGTTTAATTTGTGAAATTAAATTGTCGAATGTTTTAGAAATCGTTCATAACAAGAATATTATATCTTAAAAGTTGCCAAAAAAAGATTTTAAATTTTTAGTCATATCAACATAAAAGAATTCTCAATTTTAATTTTTTTTTTACTCATGCACTGATGGTGATTATTGTTCCTAGGCAAAATATAGTATATTTTGCAGCAAAGATGGTTACCAACATTTTTTGCTCACATTATTTTTTAAATCGGCTAGGTACTCCCAATGATAACGAAAAACACACAAACGTTAATGCTTTATAGCATAGGAATACAGAATCATAAAGCCATTTATCTCCTATTATATACACATAAATTATCTAATTAGTGCTAGCAGATGAATTTTTAAATATACATAGATCAATATAATGCTTCATTTTTCTTTTATTAGTATTTCTTAGTATTAATTTTTCATGTATTTGTATTATTCAGTAAAAAACTCACTTTCTTAAGCCCGAATTACGTCAAACTTTTTATAAAAGCGCCTAAGTCCATATAACAGCAAAGTATTGTGAAGAGTATTAAATACAAGGGAGTAAGACACTTAGCCAAACGCAGGCAATAAATCGCCAAATATTGTTCTTTTCGCCTTTCTCGAAATGCATTTTTTTCCGTACATTTAAAAAAAACGACTTTGAGTCATCTTATTTAAAATTCAAATAAACAAATAAGAGGAAGCAATAATAGCATAAGTCAAAACATTTTATTTCAACATCAAGGAATTGTATCGCAGTTACACATGTGGAAAAAAGCTACTTTTGGCCAAAAAACGTTGTCTTCACTAAATTTGAATCCGATTAAAAAAAGTACCGTGATTAATTTAAATGTTATAGGCAGAGCTGCCAAGTCTCCTGCATTTTGGATACCGGTATTTTAATACAGAAAATGTTTTATTAAATTGGAACATTCTGCGGATTTAAAAAATAACGTTTCCTATAAGAAAATTCTGATATGCAATAAGCGGGGGCTTGTCATCTCTGTATAGGAATATTTCTTAATCTACTTTTTAACCTTAAAAAAAGCAACGACCATTTTTCGGGTACAAAAATTATTTCTAATTGTTCCATTTTGCATACAAGGTACTGATTGTAATATTGATACATCTATGGTGATAAATTTCCAATAATTTTTCAGATCCCATTTATTTCATTAAAAATATAAATCTTTTATTCATTTAGTTTAAAATAAATGGTTTTTAACTAATTTCATAATACTTTTGAAACATCACATTTCATTGGCCATTTTTTAAAGCATTTAGAAAATGGTTGTTGCTTTCAGTCAAATATAGACTTTGGTCTGTCCGCATTTTATTTTATTATTATTATTATTTATAAATGGTGGAGAAAAATTCATACTTAATCCATAACGTACATAATATATGACTCTGTTATTACATAAGTCACATTTTTATTATCATAAAAATTATGTTTTCACTGATTTTTATTAACTCAATAGGAAAAATTTTGTGCTTTGAGCAATAGATGTCCGCATTTCATTTATTTATTTATTGAAACAAAATTCTTTGTATTTAGAAGAATTTTTATTTAAATAGGAAAGCTAAATGTCGCTGTTAATAGAGAAGAAAGTTACAAAAAAAGTTACAAAACGAGTAGACTCATACTATCAAATATGGAAAAACGACGAATCCAAAAAAGACGTCGTATGAAATATCATCTTTTAAAGCAAAAAAACGAGGTATGATTATCGAGCCTACTGATTACAAAATGCGCATTACATTAAAAAAAAAGTTCAATGTAGATTCTGCCATTGCAGAATTCAATTTCGCCTCCGATTAGAAAAAAAAAATCGATGAAGGTTTTTTAGAAGGGCGACCCCGTTTAGAATGCCGTTTAGAATGAACTAACTTCATTTTTGTTCTATTTATCAATATAACAGCAAACAGAACGGAGTGAAATACCCATTTGATTAGCAATTTCTCTCTGAAACATTTGGAATAGCGGAATAATAAAGAGACTCAATTCGACGTGTTACTTCTTCATTGACTAGATTCATCAAAAACGGATTTTTTCTTTAGTTTAAACGCTTTTTTATAGACTCTGAGAAAAGGAAAATGCATTTTAACAATAAAACGAGTGGAATCCCGTCGAATTCGACGAATGAAATGTTTAAAAGACCCGATCGATTTGGTTTTAAAAAAAGCAACAGTAATTACATTATTGAATCAATATATAATAAATATATTTCCAAACTTAATATCAAGTTTGTCAGTTACAATATTCGCACACCTTCAGTTAAAATTGTAATCTGAGTTCCGGCGAAATCCAGAAATTTTATTTTATATGCACTCACAGAAAAATAGTTTTATTAAAAAAAAACTAATTTCATTTTTACTGTGACATTATTTTAACTAACTGAAGTCATCTGAAAGTAAAATCGCAATCACAGTGTCTATAATAAAAAGATATATTGAAATGTAATATCGTTATGAGTAAAAATGCGATGTTTCAAATAGTAACGTCATTTTCTCTTCAAATGTTTTTTTTTAAAGTTACTGTTATTAGTAATATGAAAAAGGCACCCGTAATAATATTGTAATTCCCTTTATCTGGTTGCTGAATGATATAATTTTCCTCTCGTATAAAAACATTTCATATTTATTTACTTAGAAGGTGTCACAAATAAAAATTAAATTAAAGAGTTGACATGTTTCGGTTCATTAATAAGAACCGTATTCATAACATATAAAATCAGTAGAAAATTAAATGACACTGGATATAAATATAATTTAAAAATCAAAACAAAACCTTGCGCCCGCTATGATCGTGAATATAGCCATTGCCAACGCGGCATATAAATATAATAAATTTTGACCATATATTAAATTTAAAATGTATAAAATTAAAATTAAAAAAATAGAAAAACTAAATGACTCTGGATATAAAGGTAATTTAAAACCCCCAAAACATAAAATATTGCGCCCTCTATGATCATGAATAGCCAATGCCATCGCGGTTCCTCCTATTAGACTCATCCTTTAAATATTTATAAAGTAATTCTAACCACAAACTCGGAATGTCATAAGAATAAGAATCATTACAAACTCTATCCCTCCTAGAATATATCTCTATGGATTCACGGATGATTAATTTATTAGAGATACTTATTAGAGAGGGTTCTATGTTAAAAAGGAAAGTTTACAGGAAAGATATAGCTAGTCAGTATATTATTCCATTTTCTGCGTATTCACCCTTTGGGTATAAGTTTTCTACATTCCGGTTCATGGTTAATCGTGCGTTTATTATTTGTTCTGATGAATTTTGGTATGAAGAGTTGAGTTATATTTTTAATATTGCTAAGTTGAATGGTTACAAAAAGGATAAAATTAATAAATTGGTTAAAAATTATATGGATAAAAATAATTCTCAGGTTAATTGTAATTTGGTTGATAATGCCTGTGAGAAGGGGGAAGAGATTGGGGTTAAAAGGCTATCGTTTCTTTATATAAAGGGTAATTTTGAGAGGCTTAAAGCTAAATTAAAAAAGTTTAAAATAGAATTAATTGCTAAGCCACCTCCTAAGTTAAAACATCTTCTATACAGAGCTTTTGATCCGGTTCCACAAGATGATCTAGCAGGGGTATATGAAATTCCATATGAGAATGAAGAGGGGGATATTAATTTTTATATCGGTATGACAGGTAGAAAGTTTGGGGTTAGAGCATGAATGTGACATAAAATTTGGTAGAGATAAGACTGCGTTATCAAGATTGTTTTTAAAGAGGGGGGTTAAAATTTGTTTTAAAGATAGTAGATTAGTGTTCATTTCCAGTTTATTCCGGAAATTAATCATCCGTGAATCCATAGAGATATATTCTAGGAGGGATAGAGTTTGTAATGATTCTTATTCTTATGACATTCCGAGTTTGTGGTTTGAATTACTTAATAAATATTTAAAGGATGAATCTAATAGGAGGAACCGCGATGGCATTGGCTATTCTTGATCATAGAGGGCGCAATATTTTATGTTTTGGGGGTTTTAAATTACCTTTATATCCAGAGTCATTTAGTTTTTCTATTTTTTTTTATTTTAATTTTATACATTTTAAATTTAATATATGGTCAAAATTTATTATATTTATATGCCGCGTTGGCAATGGCTATATTCACGATCATAGAGGGCGCAATGTTTTGTTTTGATTTTTAAATTATATTTATATCCAGTGTCATTTAATTTTCTACTGATTTTATATGTTATGAATACGGTTCTTATTAATGAACCGAAACATGTCAACTCTTTAATTTAATTTTTATTTGTGACACCTTCTAAGTAAATAAATATGAAATGTTTTTATACGTGAATGAAAAAAGGTGAAGTGATTTTGTTTTAGTTTTTGAAAAAACGAAAGCTAACAACAGTTTTAACATAATTTTCCTCATTTGAAATTTTTCTCATTTTGCTTTAAACATTAATTTTTTATCATAAATTATATTCTGTTATTTTATTTACATTATTAATATTATTTCTCAGTAAATATATTTTTTTTACCTCAATTCTCTTTCAAGTGCATAATTATACGCAATCATTTTGGAAAATAAATTTTGATTATCGAGAGAAAAGCCAAACTGTGTTGCCACCATTTTGAAGGAATATCGTAAAAAGCATTTAAAATTAAAAATAAAATATAAAAAAGGAAATAAATTAAAAAATAGCTAAAATGGGCACAACTACAAATAAATAGCTTTCATTTAAAAAAAATAATTATCAAAATCGGTTCAGTAGAAAATTCAGGGCTGATGACAGGACATTTTTAGCTTGTCTGAAAGAAATAGCATCGGAGGCTAAAAAACCCTGCAAATATTGATTTTTTTTTCTTTTGTGCAGTTTTGGCTTTGAAAGGTGCGCTATATTGCAAAAAGATATAAACGACTATGAAAACACACTTGGTAAACGTTCATGCTCAGTTTTACAAATAAATATGGCACATATATGCCCTATACACCCCGAGGTACCTAATTGGTGCCAAAATGGCGTTCATTTGCCTAACATGGTTATCATATAAATGTTATAATAAATTGTTTGTTCTAAAAATATTATCATTTATTGATTGTTATTTCCTTTTTTTTCAATAACAACAAAAAATGTTTCATTTATTCGTTTTTTTTTTCATTTTGAAATAAATAAATAACGTGTTGTTATAGCATGCTATATGTATCTGGTAATCAAAACGATGTTTTCGCCTAATTGGCATAAAAAATCTCGCCAAACCCGGTCCTTATATCTCTAGTATATTATCTCAAGTATTTTATTTATGTATACTATAATTGTTTTTACATACCACTTACTGCTTCTTGTATATAAAAATAGGTAAGTGGCTTCTTTATGCAGTATAAATTATATATATCTTTAAAAATAGCCCCCGTTGCCCCTTTTTGGATCGAATTTAAAAAAATCAATGTCTAATTCCAGTATTGCTCCCAGGTATGCATACATATTCCAAATTTCAAAGTTGTATGCCAACAGGAAATGGATGAAAAATGGGAAAAGATGTCACATATGCACCAGGGTACATAATTGGCGTCAAAATGGCATTATTTTACCTGAGATGGTAACCCGGCTTTATTTATTTATTATTTGTTTATTTACTCATAAAATGTTTATTTACTTTCATTTCCTTTTTTTAATTATATAAAATATGTATTTTTATAGTTATTAATTATTATTATTATTTTATTTACGGTAAGTTCTTTTTGAAAATAGAAAATAATTTAAAAATGTGTATGTAAGCATTACTTGAAAACGGAGTTTTCGCCAAATGGGCTTTGAAAAAAATTGCGCCAAATCTGATGCGCTTGTGGTATCCGCGCAGAAAAATTAGTGACCATATAATTGACTTCCACACACAAACAAAATATAAGTTAAAAGAAAACAATAAAAATAAGCAATAAAAGCAATAAAAATAAACATAAAGAAAAAATGATATCATAAAAGAAACTTTTTATTTAAAAACGTAATTGTTTCTAATTTTAACACGAGAAATTTATAAAACATTCTTTAGCGATCAAAAAATGCTATTAAGAGATTATCACAAAATCTCAAAATCAAAGTTTTTATGACATTTTTTTAAATAAAAAAATAACAGTTTTATTTTCCTGCATGATTAAATTTTAAAATGTTTTATTGCATTCATTATTTCTCAGTGCGTAAATGATTACTATTTACTCCATGTACTGAGTCGGTTATCTACGAAAATATCCAGCTGGTGAAAATCACGCACACCAAATTTCTGTTACGTATGCAAATAGATTGTGCATTTTATCAGTTTTTTTAATATAATTTTTAAACTATTTGGAATTGATTTTTAAAAGTAGGTGCATTCACCAGAATGCCTTCATAGGTACCTTCTGGTACAAACAGAATCGAAATCCGACAAGATTTGCTTGACGAAAGAATTTTTTTGACTTTTAATATCGCTACGTACTCTAAGACTTTGCTACGCTCAGACAATAATGAAATATGTTTAATGTTAAACGTACTAGAAATGTAACACGTTCCATCTTCATTATGAAACATTTTTATGAAAATACCATTACTACATATTAATTAACATTCAAATACAAATACAATGACGAGAGAAAACACATGGACAAAAACATTCCAGACACATAACTAAAACATACTGTTTGTGCATTTATGTTGTCATTATGACAAATGTAGACATTATAATACGCATCACAGTATTTGAATTATGATTGAATAAGAATTTAAAATTTACTGTAGATATTAAAAGTATTTCTTCTGAATTGAAAAGGAAACTTAAATGATAAATAAAGGCAATGAAAGAAAACGCTTCAAATATCTAAACGCTCGAAATATCTATTTATTCTAAAAAACGAAACTTTTGTGAATGTCTTTCTAGAAATGTATAGAAGAGAAATCATGAAAGAAATGACTAAATATGATTTATTTTTTCGATTCTTAGATGCGAAATACGAGAAAAGTATGCATTTAAAATATTATGGAGAATTTAGATCTTGCTTAAAATTTCTATTAAAGAACATATATTTTGAGATGTTTCTGAAACAGTTAAAATTACATTTTAAAAAATTTTCTAAATTAGGACAGAAAATAAGTGTTTTTATTTAAAAAGTTTTAATCTTAATATTTACAGTATTTTTTTTTTAAATATTTTAAACAAATTTTGTACATACCACGGTATTTTCAGAAATCTTAAGAATCGTTTTTGTTTCATCATAAGGAAATTTAAGGAACACATACATGGATGTATGACACAAGCATACACATACATACACATATTTGTATATTTTTTATTTTATTTTTTATTTATTCATTTCTTTATGTATTTTATTTTATTTTATTTTATTTTTGCTTTTAAAACGCGTGTTTGTCGGCCATTTAGTTTTAGACAAAATTAATTATCGGCATTAAAAGAGACATTAAAACATTTTCTTTTCGTATAAAAAAAAATCCCTTCTCAATCAACAACATAAACAACATGGAAATATTCGAATTAGCATCAATTACTTTAATTTATATTGTTTTAATGTTCTGTATAAAAACTTCGTTAATATCCTGCATTCGAGTTTAAGAGAACCAATTTTTTCGAAAATCAGTTCAAGCAAAATATTTATTTTTTTATATTCATTTATTTAATTCTTAAAATTTATTGCTTTCGATATTTCAAATAATGAAGAGAGCTTTTTGGAATCATGGGTAAGTCTAATCTGTATTTATTTTCATTTGTGATTATTTTTTCTTAAATTAATTTTTTTTTTGTTAGTACAGCATACTATAAGTATGTTAGTTACAGTATTTTTGTAACTAAAAAAATGAATAAATAAAATAAATAAATAAATATTTTTTTAAATCTCATTACAGAGAAACATAAAATGTTTTCAATATTTTTGGGCCATATGCATATTATTTTTTTATTTTTTTTGTTTTAATCAGTTTTAGCTCAATAGGGTGACATGGGGTAAATTATGACTTTTTACGGTTTAATGTTAGCTTTCTTTGTCTAATAAATGTAGGATTTGATGCAAGTAATTATTGGCTATTTAAGCAATACAGAATATTTAGACGATACGTGTTCGTGAAATGTAATGGCGTGATTTTTTTACTAATGATATTTTGTGTTAATTTGCACCTATGTTTGAGATAACGTCATGCAAACAATACTAAGTCAAGATAGAAATTTGGCATGCAAACTGTTAAGTGTTTTAAGAATACGAACTGAGCAGTCCTAGAAATTGAAAAATGTCGCTTAATCTTTCATTACATGCGATATCCGGATACAGTAATAATCATTTGACATTTTATTATAGTGACATGCACACTTAAGCAGCACATGGGACACACAAATTTCTCCTTATCATTTTTTGGTTTTCAATAATGACGATTATACTGTTTCATGTATAAAAAAAATATATATCAGGTCTTCTCGGTGTAGTTCTAATACTGAAAGGAATGAGCCGGAATATTCACTTCATCGGATGCCGTTATTACCCAGTTATTCTTACTGTGCACTATATTAAACTATAAAATACATCGTGAACATATTAAAAATCTTCCACAAAATTTTAAAGTAGTAAAATATACTACAAACATATGAAATAAATAATTTACTAATAACTATATAGTCTTCAAAAAATTCACCTCGCAAATTTTAGATCGGGCGTGAGATCTTATAAATGGAATAAACTAACACAGATTAACCATATTTTAAACTACGATGATCAGTTCATACGTTATCATCGATTTCTTGATCGCTACTATCGCGCCATTTTTTTTTCAGACTTTTTAACGATATTATTATATTTTACACATAATATTGTATGTATCGTTGCATTTTCATTGTAATGTTATGCATTAATTTTTAATATGCATATTTTGTGCCTTCAATAGATAAAAGCTTATTTACGAGGACAAATCCTGTATTTCTGACGAGTTTTCAATGCCATGTTCTATGGTAATTTTCCATCTTCTGGATTCCTTGTATCCAATCTCTTAATTTTTTGGTCAAATTTTGGTACAACCTGTATATATATCGATATATAGAGATAGATAGAAAAATAGATAAATCAATAGATATATAGATATGCATATATATATGTATATATATATATATATATATATATATATATATATATATATATATATATATGCATATATATATATATATATATATATATATATATATATATATATATATATATATATATATATATATATATATATATGCATATTTATATATCTATTGATTTATCTATTTTTCTATCTATCTCTATATATCAATATATATAAGTATCTCTCTATATATATAGATAAAAAACACTCCATTTTTAATCCAATGCTGAAATTATGTTCTCTCCGAATATTTCAATTGTTTACTTCTGGAATATTAAGAATCCAAATAAAGTTAGCCATTTTTTTCAATTAATATTCCGACTTATTATCAGTTGTTTCCTCCGTTGTTTGATATGTGTGTGATACACGGTAACATTTGTGTTCTATCCATCGTATTATTTTAATACTTTAAACATCTTAACCGTATTTTTTCGTTTTATATTTAAGGGCCGATTTAACACGAAATTGACATTAATGATATTTTTTTTGTTTAAGTGCATATGATAATTAAATATGTAAGCTATAAACAAATCCTTTTTTAAACAATTTTAATAGCTAATATTTTACAAACTGTTTGACATGCGTAAAAATTTTTACAAGAGGCAAGAAGGTTTAAAGCATTTATGCTACTGTATTCCCTTGCACTGATTCAGTTTCCTTCATGTATAAAAAACGTTTCAGCTTACTTCGTATCGTAAAATTCTTTTTTTAATATTTCCTAATCTTCTCTATCATACACATCCTTTATATTTTCTTCTATTGTTAGTTATTTTTTCACATCCGTTTTCATACCTTTAACGTTTCCGCTTTTTAAACCGATATAACACATTTTAAACATTTATTGTTCAAGCAAAGTGGCTTATAAAACTATTCCTCTATTCTTGTATTATTATTCCTCTATTTTTTTCTTGTTTCTGTTGTCCAAGTTTATTTCCTGCCTCAGTATCCTGACACGTTTATATCCTGCTTATCCTTAGTCTTTCACACATTCTATTGTTTGATTTAAATAAATTAAAAATCTTCTTAGTCTTTTTTCAAATATTTTTAATCAGGCTATAATAATCGTTTTTCGTTACTTTCCAATGCTATCTCCAATATATTAGTCTCTACAGAAAAAAAATATGAGGAAATTAAAATATGTTGGTGTATTTTTTTTCTACTGACATCGTTTTAACAAATTTCGTAAATAATTCCTTGACAGCAGTAAAAGTGCAAATATATTTCTCGAGGTTAATGTTTTCGTTTCCTTTGTTCAAAAAGATGGACGTTGTTACCTTTTTTTTTTGTAAATCTTTTTTATTTTATTTTTGTTAACACAGATAACGTCTAAATATTTTACTATTGCTTTAAGCATAATCAGTTGCATATATTCGACATATATTCGACAAACAATATTCGAAAATATTCAACATATCAATTCAACTGACCATCAAATTGCAGTTTTTTGATAAATAAATGTGTTTTTTTATCATCTTCTTTCATGCTTTTCCCAAATTTATAAATTTAGGTTTATTTTTGTTAAAAATTGTAAACGGTATTAAAGAACGACAAGTGCATATAAATACGAAAAAAAAATGATTGGTAGAATTTTATCCCCTATAAAATTATTATAATTATTACTATACCTCAGACCAGGAATCTGCCTACTGATCAATGTGCCTAGATTACCAAATTCTGATATTAACCGTGTAGCGAAATTCGTCAAATAGCTCGTGACGAAATCAGATTAACATACATTAGGTTGCTTAGATTTATCTGTGCTGTCAAATTTGGAAAAAAATGCAAAGGAAGGAAAGGATTGCTCAAATTTCTACAGAACTGAAGAATCACATGTACCTATGTTCGGTATTAGCACTCAAAAACGTGATAGAAGTACATTAACAACGAATAGTTATATATATAAATAAATAAATATATATATATAGTTCATATATATATATAAACAGTTTATATTAACTTAAATATAATATAAACTATAGTTGGGATTATAGGTTATCAAAGTTAGCATAAATCTGTTATTTATATGTAATATAAACATATAAAACTTAATATATTTCAATAGAATTAATATCACGACAAGAAACGCCCTTCTGCGTTTAATAACACATTAATGCATTTGAACATTTATGTCTCTACTCCCCTAATAAACTTATGTCATCGGATTGCATCTGTATTTAAAAAAATAAGAACTTCTTTAATCACGCGTTGTCATGTTACGTAAGATCACAAGTATAAACACATAGTATATTCTCTAAGTGAATGCATTAGAAATATTTATTTACTGAAATGAACGTTTGGAGAAAAAATATCTATGTTTACTGAACAAATCTGTTTAAAAATGAAAATGACTTTGTTATATGTATATATATTAAAGATGAGTCTAAATCTACAAAATTCCACTGTTGGAAATGTTTAAAAAAATAACCAAAATTTAAAAAATAACAAAAATAATTTGAATAATAAATTATATTATATTCTCTATACAAACACTTTAAAATAATCTAATGACTCGGCAAGCCCGCTTAATCATAATAATGCTGTCATATTACAATATGAAGTCTAAAAACATTATTCTTTAAAGAAAATTGACAATGAAGTAGTAGTTTTCCCCGCAAATTTGGCCAAAGATTACTCAGTAAACAACGCAAGAAAAATTGCTGATTTACTAGCTAATAAATATGAAAGATTTAACTCACATAAATATCTTCGACAGCAACAAACCTCACATGGTAACTTGCACTGCAATTTATGTACAACTTAAATTTTTAGTATAGTCTAATTAATTACCCATTATTGTCAAATTGTTTATAAACGTGTTTAATATTTATTCAACCTAATAATCAAAACTTTTTACTAATGTCGATGTTTCAATCACAATCCACATAGAGTAAAATTTCTTCAGTCAGGCTTTAAGCGCATTTAGATGTACGACTCAACTCATATTCGAAGCCACACACGTTATGGTTTTTTATATCCCTACAGATTAAATGTTGTTTCTAATTTGCGTAAAATAATAGCAAAAATAAGTAACCGTGGTCTCCCATAGATTCATATGTACATTGTAAATTTAAAGAAATAATAACATATCGAGCTTTCTATTGCGCTACACTGATTAAATGTTCGACTTAAACCTCACAGTCAAAATACCACAGATCGTTTATAAGCTGTTAAATTACAGAATATTTGAAACTAAATGTTAGTTTCAACTTTTTTAGCATGCATTTAATATAAGAAAACAATGAAGTTCATAATTGAAACTTTAATTTTTAGTATAAAGTAATGAATAATCAACAAAAATTGTCCAACTATGGCTAATAACAAAACTATGTCATGAATGTCTAATATTGACCTCATAACTCCAGACAATATTATATCAAAAATATATTCATTTAACATTATTTTGAAGTAACTGCTAACTTCCAAAATGTATTACTGTGCTCTTTTGTAACAATTTCAAAAACAACTTTTACAGAACTTTTTCGGAATGCTTTTTAATGTGTTCTTCATCGCATTCTTAATGGCTTCAATATCATAAAATTTTGTTCAAAATGTTCTTAAGTCAAAATTTTAATAACCACTACTTCGGAAATGTTCAGTTCATTGACGAGTATTCGGATTGTAAATGGGCGACCTGAAGTTACATGTTTACAAACTTCTTAAATGTTTCTTGCGTGAACACGTAAGGCGGCCATCAAAGGTGGCCTCATTCTAATGATTCTTCGTTCTCTCACAGTTACGCCAGGCGTATAAATTAACCACCGCACCCTGCATACATAAATTTATAATAATTTAAAAAATAAAATATAGTACATTTTTTTCAATGAAGTAAAAAAATTAATATCTTTTCCACCGTAGAAAAATTCACAAGCACAGTTTTCATAATCAAATTTAAATACTAGTCAGATGTGGCAATAATAAAAATTCCTTCTATTTCATACGCGTTAATATTTCCGAAAAAATGAAACACAGTAGCGTTATCGGTTAAGTAATTTACACCAAAATCTAATCTACAACAACTTATTTCAAGCTCTAAATGAATCTAAAATTTAATGAAAATCCGTATATTCGTAGTTGAGATAAAATCACTGTAGAAAAGGCAAATAAAAACTAGATCAAAGATCCATCTGTTGAGCGATTTACTCTAAAAAATTAGTAATACAGATTTTTAACAGCGATTAACTCACTTTGAAGTTTGATAAAAATTCTTGCATTAGTTACTGAGATAGAATTATTGTGAAAATCATGAATAATGCCACATAGCAGAGTCACCGTTTGAGAAATTTAATTAAAAAATAAAGATTATTAATTCGCATAAGTAATTAATTGAATCAAAATTTTGATGAAAATTCGTGCAAAAGTTACTGAGACAGACATCTTGAAAAATCATGAGTAATGCCGCAAAGCAATTCTCCCTTCTAAGCAATTTACACTAAAACGTAATTCAAACCATATTACATTATGCACGGAATCTCAAGTTTTATGAATATCCGTTCATTAGTTCTTGAGATAAAGCTATTTAGGAAATCCTGAAAAATGCAGCATAGCACCACCACCTGTCGGACAATATACAACAAAAACTAATCAGATCTCGTTTATATTAAGTTCTAACTTAAACTAAAGTTTTGTTAAATCACATGCATTAATTCTTGAGATAGAGCGCGCACAAAATTTATGTCACATATAGATAGTCAGACCTACAGACTGACATTTTGTAAAAATATGATTTTGGTATCCCTGACCCCTAAAACGTGTGAATCCCTTGAAAATTTTCACGAATTCAATACTTTCTTCTTGTAAAGATAGAAAAAAGTAAAAATAATTAATGTTCAATGTATTAATAATAAACAGATTTCGAAATTTGATGCCACGTTTGTCAGTTACAAATTCCCATGGATGCGTGCACACTCCTGGAGTGTGGTTCTAAAGTTACTCGACACACCCTCAAAGAAAATCATTTTTGACGCATTTATAGTAATATATTTAGTTTTTAATGAAAATACTTATTTAATTTCTACCATATTATATTTTTCACCCATTTAAAAGATCTTAGATATAAGTTTCATTTTTCATCTCAATGTCAGTCGAATGAATAAAATATTAAAATATTACAATTTTATGAGATAAAGAGTACTTTCTTTGAACTATTCTGTTCAGAAATTTAAAAAAAAACAAGATTTTTTAAAAAATGTAACATGTGATTAAATCCGTAATGATATGATTAATCACATTCTTTTCATTCTATTTCCAACAAAGGTGGTAACCCGATTGCCATGTTTGACAAGAAATGTCATAAGCGAATTTTTAAATTAAAATTAATATACAAAAATAAGACTATTTTGTAAATATCCTGTGTGGGAACATATACAAAAAAAGTTCTTTTATTTTAAAAAATAATTATCAAAATCTATTCAGTCTTAACTTGTAAATATATAGGTGATTAAAAAAAACATCCGTAGAATAAATAGATAAAGATAGTAAACAATGTAGGAAATACCATATGTATATTAATAATATGGATTTTCAAAACCGTGTAAAATCATTGTTGTAAATATAAATTTTTTCATAAAAAATATCTGTTGGTTTTAAAAATTATTAATTAATTTATTTTGACAGAATATGATTTAAATGTGAAAATAAAATTTATTTTTGATAATATTTTGTAATATTAATGATGCTTTTTAGCACGTCTTTCTAAAATAATGAGCAATAGTCACATAAAACGTTTATTATTTCTATTGCTTCGAGTAAAAATAGTAGATTTTCCAAAGCGAATGTATTTTCTTGATAAATGCTACGAATGAAAATAATTTAAAAAAATATTTTGGAAAATATATATATATATATATAAATAACATACGATAAACAAATTACCTATATTATGTTTTTTGCCAGATTATATCTGTGGCTTTCGGTAATACCCAGGTAAGGCACATTTTTAATTTATGTTAATTTAAGTTAATTTAAGTAATTAATGTTTAAAGTTTTCAAAAATGTATTTTTATCATTACTTTTATAAAATAGATGAGAACTTAATAATTTTCACTACATTCAATTAGGATAAAATTTTAATTTTAATTTTTTAATACTGAAAATTATTAAGTTCTAATCTATTTTAAAAGTAATGATAAAAATACATTTTTGAAAACTCTAAACATTAATTACTTAAAAGTTATCCGAAAATTACCCCATTTTGAATTTCCACAATCATGTGACTTAGCGCAATGATCTTCACGCAGTTGAAGTTTGTAGAGTACAAAATTCATTCAAAATAGTTATAATACAGGTTAAAATGGGCCAAGAATTCACTGAGAGCCAAGATAATTTTATCTGAATGATTTTGATTAAATTTTTTATTCCTTAGATTTAATTACTAGAATACCATTGGGTTGTTCACATGCTAATTTTGAGTCACTGCGGATCAGGTTAAAGCAAATTTTGTATTAAAAAACATAACTAAAGGTTTTGCCTAATTTTTTGCATTTAATATTTTAGATTATTGAAAGGCCATTGGACTAAGTCACAAACTCGATAAAAAACGACCGGTATGTGATTTTCGATCTATGCCGGTTACGCTAGGTTTATCTAAAAAACAATCATTTTGCAATTAGCACAGCTTTAAAAAATAATTTGATGCATAATAAGTATAATGAAAAAAGTGTTGTTAAAGCATTTAGCCTTTTCTTTCTTAATCAGCCATAAAAGGAAGTATAATTCGGTTTTTATCCATTCAATTATTTTTCTTTTAAAAAAAGGTAAACTTTTTAAGTTTCTACATTATACACATGGATAGAGACAGAGAGAAATAATTATAGACATATAAAGAAATGTTTATAGAAAAAAACTGTTTCATATTTACATAAGGATAAAAAATAATTTAATCATTTTTTATGCTTTATAAATTCTTTGATATAACAGTGTTTTTATCATCTCTTCTATCTCATGCGAATGAGTATATGACCAAGGAACATGTTAGAACCTCAATTATTAAAAAAAGTAATTGATTCATAATTATGTATTTATGGGGAATATGGCTGATAATTTAATTAGATTCATCTTTTAAATTAATTAAAAGACAAGGATTATTTAGTCGGAAAAAGGAACATATCCGAAGGAATAATTGCATTTTTACTCAAACGAAAATGAAGGGGAACGTACTTTTATAATAATAATAATAATAATAATAATAATAATAATGCTTTCTGAGCAGTAAATTCTTAAAAAAGTATAAAAAAAAATTTTTTTTTTGTCTTTTGCATAAAATTATGTAAAACCTTGGTCTAGTGTATGATGGATGGTAAAAGTGCTCATGAAACTATAGTAAAATACAGCCACATGTTTGAGGGTTAAAATATTAAATATAGTGTCACTCATATTATTTACTAGTTGTTGTAACCATCAGAAACAATATATAATGCCTTTAACTGTAGCAAATATTTATTCTAATACAGAATGAGTAACATAATATAATATACGATCTACTAATTTCGAATAGAATTACTGTTATTATTTCAATTTTATAATCTACATTTTTGTTATAACTGCAAACTTTATCATGTTACCGAAAACATGTAATTTTAAATCTGACTTAGCTCTTAACTGATCCAATTCACTTGAATTACCGCTTATTCTAGATATAAGTTTGGTAAATATTTTGTATATATATATATATATATATATAATATTATATATATTATATACAGGGGTTGGACAAAAATATGGAAACACCTTTTGAAATGCATGTTTAAAATAAAGATTGATTATAAAGAACTATGTAGATGGCGCTGGCGTTTTCGCCTACTGACGCCACCTATACAACTTCGTAAAATCGCTGCACCGTTCAGTCGTTATTGGAGCACTTTTATGTGAGGTTGTCATTGCATTATGTCAGAGTTAACAGGCTTCAAACGTGGCCAAATTGTTGGAGCGTGTATAGTGGGTGCTTTCGTAAACAAGGTAGCCGAGGTTTTTAGTGTTGCAAGAGGTACTGTGTCGAAGATTTATGCATATTTGAAAATGTGTCGCATATTTGAAATGTGGAAAAACACCATCCGCTAAATCACAGCGCGGACGAAAGTGTGCGCTGAGTGATTGTGACAGACGATCATTAAGGAGGATTATCGCGAAAAATAAGAAGACCTCAGCTGCAAAAGTTACTTCTGAAATGAATGTCGTGTTACCAAACCCTGTGAATTCCAAAACAATTAGAAGGGATCTTCATAAACAGGGAATTGTTGGCCATGCTGCAATTGAAAAGCCATTCATCAGTGATGCTAATGCCCGTAAAAGGAAAAAGTGGTGTTTAAGTCATAAAGCCTGGACTATAGAGCAGTGGAAGAGAATAATATGGTCTGATGAGTCTTCTTTCACATTGTTTCCCCGATTCTGGTCGAGTTTACGTCTGGAGAATGCCATCTCAAGCCTATAATACAGACTGCTTGTTGCCAACAGTGGAATATGGACGGGGGTTCGGTTATGGTTTGGGCCTATATCGTGGTTCTCTGCTAGCCCCATGATAACTCTGTCAGGGCGTATTACGGCTCAGACTTATGTGAATATTTTAGCCGATCAAGTCCATCCAATGGTACAAACTTTGTTCCCCAATGGTGATGGTATAATCCAAGACGACAACGCCCCCGTTCACACAGCTCACATTATCCAGAACTAGTTTTCTGAGCACGAGGATGAATTGTGGTATCTCCCCTCGCCACCACAGTCACCAGACCTGAATATTACCGAAACTTTGTGGTCTACATTGGAGCGGAAAGTGCGTTCATGCTATCCAACGCCAACATAATTATCTGAACTTGCTACTGTTTTGCATGAAGAATGGTACAATATTCCCTTGGCAAACATACAGAAACTGTATTTATCCATTCCAAGAAGACTGTAAGCTGTTTTGAATAACAACGAGTACCCTACACCATATTAGGCAGGAAACATATTTTTTTTAAGGTTTTTTATTCCTTATTTTTGTCCAACCCCTGTATATATATATATTTATATATTACAAATTTAAAAATTTTTCGCCAAAACTAATCTTTATACTATCTTAATTTTCTTATAATAATATTCCGTACTTACTTCAAATTATTAAATTAAAATCTTGTTTCTAAATCTAATCTGTTAATCCTTATGCAGACGATATAAATTCTTAATTTGCCTTAAAAAACATTATTCCAGTATGCGTAAATTTAAAAAGATGGCTCTAAATTAAAAATATTCTTAATTAAAACTTTATTTCTTAATATTCCAAATAAAACTGATTTCTTCTATGTTTTTATCAACACTTTTTAAGAAAGTCTTATTAAATTTATTCCAAACCCATACCTTTCAAAAAATATCATTATTTTATTTTATCTATTTATTTATTTTTCCTACGTCAACCTTTGATGTGTGCATATTAATAAATTCATTTTTTTTTCTTTTTCTCTTAAAATTAATCATTTATAAAAATCGTCTGCCTAAGATATTTAAAATTCTGAGTCAATTATAAATTGGTAAAATAATATTTTTTTTAAATAAATTTATCGTTTGTGGAAAATAATCTCGTAGCTGGACAAGAATTCTGTTTACATAAAAGAATGATGGTTTGAGGTTACAGAATGTTCCAGAACTTTCTTTTTAGTTTAAAAAGGTGGAAGTCTCGAGATGAAAAAGAAGATTTCTTGGATTGCTTCTTCGATGAGGACAGCTAGCTGAAATAATGATGGAATTTTTGCAAAAGAAGCTTTTCCTTCCTCATTATTACGAATTTAATAAATGAATTTACAGCAGCCCATGACTAATTATTGGATCTTCTACATTTATTTATTTATTTTGTTTTTTCCCTCGCTTGCCATGACTGTGTGTTTCTTTTTAACCAGTGGAAATAATTCGAGTTCTCCTTAAATCGTCACATATATATATATATATATATATATATATATATACATTTAATAAATATTTTATTATTGTTATTAATTAATATTATTTTTTTTCAGTGAATTCCTATTTTCCAAATTTGAAATAGTAAATAAAGTCCGACAGTCGGGTGCATTATGGATCAAATTTCTTAGACTATAGCATGAACTGGAACAGAAACAGGTTGGATTTTTTTGCTTTTTTATTGATCCGTGCGGCCCTGATGAGTGGTTTAATGAAAAATCCTTCTACTGCCTATTTATCCATTGGCCATTCATGATTTTGGTAATCTGCATTCTATATCAATTCAATCTTCAAATGATTGTAAAAATACTGGTTTCATTTGCTTATTGTTATGGTAATATCTAAGTTACTCTGGTTATGTATATATATATATATATATATATATATATATATAGATAGATAGATAGATAGATAGATAGATAGATATTATATTTATATTATATATACATATATATATATATATATACATATATATACATATATATATACATATATATATATATATATATATCTTGACAAAGTGAAAAAAATATCACTATCTTTATGCAACCGGCGCATAGCAGCTCTGTCTTTGCACAAAGTTTATATACTCTTTTATGAAAAAAATATGAAAAATGATGAAAAGATGAAAAAAATGTAAAAATGGGTGAAACAACAATGAACCACAAAAGAGCAACACCAAAAAAACATAACAAAATAAACTCCCTGCTCTTCAGAAGGTGGGAGGAGCACAGGTATCAAAAAATTGTAACACTTTTTTACAATTTTTTGATACCTGTGCTCTAGTGCCTCCCCACTACAACAAATAAAGTAAGAAAAAAGAAAACTGGAAATAATAAACCAACTGCATTTTGAAAGTGTAAATAGAAAAACAAAACAGCATTTTAAAATTGCATCTATGAAATTGCATTTTGGAATTTCTAAAGCAAACCACAGGCGCTTGCATTCTTCTATCTTCCCAAATCCATAGAAATAAGAAACATGTGAAAGTGAAACTAATGACAAATGACTATTCTAATGATTATAATCTGTCTCAGATTTCCCCATTTTTGCTGTGTTTGTTGTTGCAGTTTCCTAAAGTAAAATGCATATTTCTGTATTGGAACAAAACTTGAAAAGTATTTAAAAATATTTTTTCGGTAATTGTTTAACATATAAGATAAAATTTCAATGATGCCTATAGCGATACAATGAGACGTACAGCAATACAAGGTATTACTTGTTGGGATACTATTTTGTGTAAGTAATTTTGCAATATTTAATGTATGCTTTAGTTCTTTACTTGAAACTTTTTTTTATAAATGCATCTTTAAACTTTTTTTTCACCTATGTTTAATATTTTTAATAGTGAACGACGAGTAGTTGACTGATTTTCAAATCAACATAGAGATCATATAGAAGTTGTTCGTTTTTAAATGTCGATTTAAGACAGTGCAATTTATTTGGGCTTAAAATAACAGAGCATAGGCTTTACGTTAAACCTGCTTTCAACATATGCTGGCATTCTGCACTAAAATTCAGCACCAGCGTTCTGAACGGTTCAATATAAGGAAGTCCGGTCCCGATTTTTTTCATGTTTCTCATCGTCATTCTTAAAGAAGTGTTAAAGTGAAATTTCAAAGAAAAGACTGTTAATTATCTTTGTTATATAAATTTCTTTTTAAATATATGAAAGTTTCACTTACCTTTTAACATTATTAATCTACATCTCATGGCTAGAAATTTGCTTTATAAATGTATATTTAAACTTTTTATGTTCAACCATGATTGATGTATTTAATATAGAGGGACGAGTTATTGGCTCATTTTGAATGAAAGATTCGGATCATTCACAAATTGTAAATTATTAAAAATCATTTTCAAGCAGTGCATATTATTTCATCTAAGAAAAATTTATGTGCACAGTTTTCATAATCACAATTTAAAAACTAGTCGGATATAGCAATCCTAAAACTTCTTTCTATCTCATACACGTTAATATTTTCAGAAAAATGAGACATGGCAGCATAACCGGTTAGATAATTTACACCAAAATCTAATGCAAGATATCTTAATTGAAGAACTAACTGAATCTAAAATTTGATGAAATGCTGTGTATTCGTGTATATATATAAAAAACAGATTTTTATCAATGACTAACTGAATTTAAAATTTGAAGAATTCTTGTTTTAGTTCATGATATAGATCTAAAGCGATTATCCCGAAAAATGCCACATACCATCATCACCTGTTGAGTGATTTACTTGAAAAGTAAATAATGTTAATTCGTATCAATGACTAATTGAATCATAATTTTGACTAAAATTCGTACATTAGTTCCTGAGACAGAGCTATTGAATAATCATGAATAATGGCACATAACAGCACCTTCTTCTTGGCGATTTAAACCAAAACTAATCCACCATATTACATTAAGCACTAATGGAATCTAAAGTTTATGAAATCCGTTCGTTAGTTCTTGAGATACAACTATTGTGCAAATCCTAAAAAAATAGAGTAAGCAGCGCAACCTGTTGGACAATATTAATCAAAAACTGATCAGGTTTTTTTTTATATCATGTACTAACTAAAACTATAGTTTTGTGAAACTCATGCTTTACTTCTAGAGATAGAGCGCCCACAATATTTATGTCACATATAGACAGACAGACCCACAGACAGAAATTTCTTAGTGTCACGTTTGCTAGTTACAATTTTCTATGTAAATGTTCACATTCCTGAAGTGTGGTTCTAAACTTACTCCTAGCAAACTTTAAATAAATTCACTTTTAGGCGTGTTATATCCTAAAAAGAACTAAAAAGAAATCTGCAGTAAAAAGACATTAATTATTTCGGATATATGACTGTAGATGGCAGCACCAAAACTTTTGATCTTGATAAAACGAGACTATTTTGACTTTAAATCATATTATATTTCATTAATTCTCATTCATTTGTACTTTAAAATTCATAATATGTTTTTTCATAGATATAATTTGTATTTATTCATCTCTAATCCATCTTTTTAGATTGTATTCTTTATTCTGCAGTTGACTGCGGAACTGTTTTAGAATGTTCTGATGCAAAGAATGTTTACGTTTTGCCAAAGTCTATTAAACCTCTTTAAATCCCTCTAAATCATAATTTTTTTGTGTGTGTGAAGAACCATACGTAAAAGGTATAATATTGCCAGTAGGCGAAATTCATAAATAACTATTTTCAAGATATGAAGAAATCGTAAATTCGAAGACTGGAATTCAAGTTATGAAACATACAATTGCTTATACAAGTCGCCGACAAGAATTGCTCAGGTAATAAATCACTCTTTTATTATAAAAAATCAGTACTATGTGTTAATTGACTTTGAATCTCAACATAAATAAATTTTCTGGTCCGTCGTTAGCAGGAGCGTTCAGTGAAATAGTATTTTTAAAGTTTAATTATAAAAGTTAATTACTTCAGAATGAAAACGAAAGTAGAAATACAAAATGAACAGAAATTTAATTTCACTATAAAAGAAATTAACAGATATAACATTCAAGTAGCTGAAGCAATAGAAAATAAAAATGTTAAATTAACTGAGAAGCTTAAAACAGAATTAATTAGCTTAGAAGCTGATTTAAAGAAATCTTATTTTGGAATCGCAGAAGAAAGTATTAATACTTTATATGATTCATTTACAAAAGCGAAGGACATTGTTGTTGACGATTTAGTAAAAATCGAGGAATTTTTGGTTGTTAAAATACAAGAAATTACGAGTGAAACCAGTAATAATTCAATTTCTGTTAAGGATAACGCTTTAAAGTTACCTAAATTTGAGTTGCCGATATTTTATGGAGATATCAACAATTGGATTACCTTTAAGGAAACATTTCTGACTGCAATTCATAATAATGAAAATTTATCAGATCAGTTAAAATTTTCTTATCTAATAGCGAGTGTAAAAAATTATCCTGCTAAATTAATTTCGGGATTTTCAATTTCCGGTGATAATTATAAACAAGCGTGGGAAACTCTTGTTAATCGCTATGATAATCGTAAGAATTTGGCATATTCATTACTGTCAAAATTCATTAATGCTAAATCATTAAAATCACCTACGCAAAAATCAATTCTAGAGCTATTGGACACTTGTAATGAAGTTATTCGGAATTTGAAATCTTTAAAATTTGAATTTAATGAATTTCTTGATTTGATTTTAGTTTATTTAATTCAAACAAAATTTGATGATAATTTAAGAAAACAGTGGGAGTTATCATTAAATAATGATTGTTTTCCAACTTATGAAATGGTAATTAGTTTTCTTGAAAAACAAGCACGTAGTCTGCAGAATTGTAATGTTGAATTTATTAAAACTGAATCTAAGTTTAATAATAAATTTGATCCTAAATCTCAACATTTTCCAAAAAGATCGGTATCGAATACTGTCGTAACGGATAATGTGAATAAATCACAAAAAATTATTTGTCCAAAATGTAATGAACCCCACCAACTTCATAGATGCCCATTAATGCAGAATTTATCTGTTGAGCAACGCTGGCATTTAGTAAAATCTAAAAAGTTATGTACGAACTGTTTGCGTTCTAACCATTTTGTTGCTAATTGTTTGATAAATACCACATGTAAGCATTGTAATTCGAAACATCATACACTCCTTCATCGTGATCAATCTGCCCCTGCACAACAACAAATTATTGGACAACAAGATCATGTAACAACCCCAAATTCTGTAGGTAATTTAAATGAATCAAATTGTTTTACTAATCAATCGTTTAGTAGAAATTCTCAAACATTGTTGGCTACTGCCATTATACGTGTAAAATCCAAATCAGGCAAATTCATTCCTTGCAGGGCGATGATCGATAGTGGTTCTCAAAAGAGCCTACTTTCTAAAACTTGTTGTGAAAAATTAGGTCTTCCATCAAGGCCTACAAATCATAAAATCTCAGGTATAAATAATTTAGTTGCAGAAACATCTCTCCAGGAAGTTTCTTTGACATTCTCTCCTCATTTTGATGATGAAGTCTTTCAGTTAGACGCGTTAGTTGTTAATCAGATAACAACAAATTTACCAAATTTTCTGATTACGATTACGTTTTGGCCACATATTGAAGGCTTGAATCTTGCGGATCCAAACTTCCATGTATCCAGTCCCATTGATCTTCTTATAGGTGCAGATTTGTTTGCTAATATCATAATAGGAGAGTCTATTTTAGGACCTAAAGGATCACCGAGTGCTATTAATTCTAAACTGGGTTGGATATTATCGGGAATTATTTATTCGAATGAATCAAACCAAAATTCATCTGTTAGTTGTCATGTTACTACGCAGATTACTTCTCAGCTGCAAAAGTTCTGGGAACTTGAGTCGGTTCCCAGTTCTGATCCAATTTCTCTTGTTGAAGATAATTATTCTAAAACCGTTTCACGCACAGAATCAGGACGATATGTTGTAAACTTGCCGTTTAAATCTAAGCCAATCCTCGGTGATTCAAAATCTCAAGCTCTAAAGCGGTTTTATTTATTGGAGAAGAGACTCCACCAAAACCCTTTGCTTAGAGAGCAATATTTAGCATTCATGCAAGAATATATCGATTTGGGGCACATGGAACTTGTACCAAATTCAGAAATCTCAAATCCGGATCATTTTTATCTTCCGCATCACGGGGTACTAAAGGAAGATAGTTCAACTACACGACTTAGAGTAGTATTTGACGCATCTGCAGTTGGTTCATCAGGCCGCTCTTTATACGATTATCTAGAGATAGGTCCAAAATTGCAGCCGGAAATATTTCCTTTATTATTAAAGTTTAGAATGAATCCAATTGCTTTTAGTGCTGATATCGAAAAAATGTTTCGACAAATACTCGTTAATCAGAATCATATTGACTATCAACGCATTCTTTGGAGATTTAATTTAGAAGACACTATCAAAGCATACAGGCTGTTGACCGTTACATACGGTTTTTCCTGTGCACCTTTTTTGGCCATTAGGACATTACGCCAATTGGCCATTGATAATGAACAATCTAATCAAAAAGCCTGCCAAATTATTCAAGATGAAATTTACGTTGATGATCTCCTTTCTGGATCCGACTCAAAAGAAAACGCTCAGAATTTAGTGACAGAGCTAATTAAAATTATGAAAAGTGGAGGTTTTAATCTACGAAAGTGGGCCTGTAACGATCCTGATGTAATTGCTCACTTACCTGATGAAATGAAGGCTTCCTCAAAAAAGGTCATTCAGGAAGATGATACTGTTAAAGTTCTTGGTTTATTTTGGGACTCTTCCAAAGATATTTTACAAATTAGGTTCGCTGATTTAAAGGATGTACAAACAAAACGAGATTTGTTATCTGTAGTGGCTACAATCTTTGACCCTCTGGGTTTCCTAGCTCCTACAACAATAAAGTTAAAAATCATGATGCAAGATCTTTGGAAGGATAAGATTTCTTGGGATGAGAAAATCCCACCTGCCATACAACATGTTTGGAATGAATTTTCATCTGAAATGCATTTATTAAAATCGATAGAAATTCCTCGATACATGAATTTATTCAATGAAGCAGTTGTTCAAATTCAACTGCACGGTTTTTGCGATGGTTCGAATAAAGCCTATGCTGCTGTTATATATTTACGTGTGGTTACACCTGAAAGGGTATTTGTTAATTTGATTGCTGCAAAAACTAAGGTAAACCCTATTAAAGTTCAAACATTGCCTAGAATCGAGCTTTGTTCAGCTCTTTTGCTAGCTAAGTTATGTTCTGTAATTATTGACACATTAAAAGTAAAATTTGACAATATTTATTTGTGGTCGGATTCCCAAATTGTTCTCAGTTGGCTAAAAGCACCACCTTTAAAGGGAAATCAGTTCGTACTCAATCGAGTATGTCAAATACAGGCATTAATGCCTTCCCATGAATGGAATCATATTCCAGGTGCTTTAAATCCTGCAGATGTAGCTTCTAGGGGAATTCCTCCACGAAAACTTCTTAATCATTCTCTGTGGTGGCATGGGCCTCCATGGCTACTGTCAAATGAGCAAATCCCAATGAGCAAACTCACTGCTCCAATAGGTGAGTTAAATCAAGTAATTGACTCTGTCAGTAATGTAACACAAGTAAGTGCACCTCCTGACTTTCTTCTTAAGTTTTCGAAATTCTCTAAGCTGTCAAGAGTCACAGCCTATTGTCTTAGATTTATTCATAATGCTAGACATAGTACATCGAAAAAATTTGGAAATCTAAGTTCAGAAGAAATCTCTAACTCAATTCAATGCATTGTAAAATTAATTCAAAGTTCTGAATTCAACACAGAGCTTAAGTTGTTAAAAGAAAGAAAACCCTTACCAAGCAATAGTAAACTATTACCACTAAATGTATTTTTAGATTCAAGTGATATCATTCGAGTAGGTGGTCGTTTGTCACAACATCAGTCTTTAACCTTCGATAAAAAATATCCGATGCTACTCCCAAAAAATAACTTTGTCACTAAACTATTAATAAAGCATGTACATGAGAAACATATGCACGGAGGTACACAGCTAGTACTTTCTATTATACGTCAACAATTTTGGTTTGTTAATGGTCGTTCTACTGTGCGACAAGAACTCAACAAATGTGTACTTTGCAAACGCCTAAAAACACAAGCTTGTCAACAAATGATGGGAGATCTTCCTGTTGACAGAATCACCCCAATTCGTCCTTTTTCCAAGGTTGGCATAGATTTTGCCGGCCCCTGCATAACCAAGCCAAATTTGCCTAGAAGTAAGATAAAATTAAAAACATACATAGCAGTATTCGTCTGCATGTGCACTAAGGCAGTGCATCTGGAAGTGGTATCAGACTTGTCTGTGCAAGCCTTGCTAGCAGCCCTAAAGAGATTTATTGCACGTAGAGGCCTGCCGTCTGATATTTATTCAGATAATGGGAAAAATTTCGTAGGTCTAGCAAATCAACTAAAGCAGTTATTCCAATACTTGAGGGACAGAGAAATTTAAGATTTTCTTTCGAGTCAAAAAATCAATTGGCATTTCATTCCTCCATATGCGCCGCACTTTGGTGAGCTATGGGAGGCAGATGTAAAGCTTACAAAAAATCATCTGTTAAAGGCATGTAAATCCAGTATTTTAAATTTTGAAGAATTATCTACTTTACTGTGTCAAATAGAAAGTTGCATAAATTCCAGACCTCTAACGCCGATGTCATCAGATCCATCAGATCCGCGCGCATTAACGCCAGGTCATTTTCTAATCGGAGCACCGCTCCTTGATATTCCAGAAGCTTCTAATTCGCGAGCTCTATCATTAAATGCTCGTTGGCGCCTTATTGAAAGGGCCAAGAACCAATTTTGGTATAGATGGTCAAGAGAATATCTCCAACATCTACAACAGCGTCCTAAATGGACTTATCCAAGTGTTAATCTACGAGAAGGAGACTTGGTAATAATTCATGAACGATCCGTGCCCATGAGTTGGAAAATGGGCCGCATTCTACAAACTTTCCCAGGACAGGACAATCGAGTTCGTGTCGTCTTAATTAAAACAGCAGACGGTGACATCAAACGTCCTATTACAAAGGTATCCCCTCTACTGCCGGGGGGGAGGATGTTATATCCTAAAAAGAACTAAAAAGAAATCTGCAGTAAAAATACATTAATTATTTCGGATATATGACTGTAGATGGCAGCACCAAAACTTTTGATCTTGATAAAACGAGACTATTTTGACTTTAATTAATATTATATTTCATTAATTCTCATTCATTTGTACTTTAAAATTCATAATATGTTTTTTCATAGATATAATTTGTATTTATTCATCTCTAATCCATCTTTTTAGATTGTATTCTTTATTCTGCAGTTGACTGCGGAACTGTTTTAGAATGTTCTGATGCAAAGAATGTTTACGTTTTGCCAAAGTCTATTAAACCTCTTTAAATCCCTCTAAATCATAATTTTTTTGTGTGTGTGAAGAACCATACGTAAAAGGTATAATATTGCCAGTAGGCAAAATTCATAAATAACTATTTTCAAGATATGAAGAAATCGTAAATTCGAAGACTGGAATTCAAGTTATGAAACATACAATTGCTTATACAAGTCGCCGACAAGAATTGCTCAGGTAATAAATCTCTCTTTTATTATAAGAAATCAGTACTATGTGTTAATTGACTTTGAATCTCAACAAGGCGCATTTATAGTAATATATTAAGTTTTTAAAAGAAAATATTCATTTAATTTCTTCCATAATGCATTTTTTAACCATTGAAAACCTCTTAAATACATATATCATCTCAGTATCAGCAGAATGAGTAAAGTATTAAAATGCAAAAATTTTATGAGATAAAGAGAGCTTTATTTAAACTCGTCGTTGCATTTTCTGTTCAGAAGCTTAAAAAAATATTTTTTTAATCATGACATTTGATTAAACACGTAATGATATGATTAATCATATCGTTTTCATTCTCTTTCCAACAATGATGGTAACCCGATTGTCAGGTTTGAGAAAAAAATTCATAAGTGAATTTTATAATGATTATTTAAAAAAATGATTACATTATTATTATTAATTATATAGGATTATTTTCTGAATACCCTGTGCGGACACATATACAGCAAATGTTCTTTTATTTAAAAATAATTATCAAAATATATTCAGTCTTATTTTGTAAATATATAGATGATTAAAAAACATCCACAGAATGGATAGCGAAAGAGAGTAAACAATGTAGAAAATACCATATAATGATTACTACACCTGGAATTTTCAAAATCGTTTAAAAGCGTTTTTGTAAACACATCTTTTTTTTTCATTTAAAAATATTTGTTGGTTTTGATAATTATTAAATGAGTAATTTTACAGAATATGATTGAGAAATGAAAATATAATTTATTTTTGGATAATCTTTTGTAATATTAATGATGCTTTTTACGATGTCTTTCTGAAATATTAAACAATAGTAGCATTATACGTTTATTATTGTTATTGCTTGAAGTAAAAATAGTAGCTTTTCCTTAAGAAAATATATTTTTCTGATAAATGCTACGAATGAAACTAAAAGAATGAATTATTCTGGAAGATAAAAAACACTATACAATCAACAAATTACTAATATCATTTTTTTTTGCCAGATTATCTAACACTGTCTAAATGTACAAACGATATTTTTAACATCTTCTTTACGTTTTTAAAGCTATAAAATGTATTATTTGTGTATTTTTTTAGCCTTATTTTAATGAAAATATTTCTATAAAATATTACTTGAAATGGCAGCGAAGAAAAAATATGTATTTTAATAATAGACAGTCTGGAGTTATTTATTGTTAATCACAATTTTATTAGTGCAAGTTATCAAGAAATTAAATTGGTATACCTCCCGAGTATATACTATAAATGCTTTATATAGAAGAAAAGGGGTATCGTTCTTAATTTTTTTTAAACATTACGTCTATTAGTTACATACATACATACATATATACATACATACATACACACACACATATATATATATATATATATATATATATATATATATATATATATATATATATATATTAAAACGAAGATAAAATTTTGATCACTTTGAAATTCAAAATACAATATTTTACTTTCTGTTTTGAGTAGTCTTTAATATGTGCACGGCGTTTTATAAACAAGAATGTACTACGATTTTGTGTGCCTTAAGAAAATTGTTTCAAAAATTTGAAATATTATGTTAAAATTAAATGTTTGTAAAAGACATTAGATTTATTTTAATATGTTTGATATGTTTTTACTTTTTAGAGGGAAGGTGACTACTTAAGATCTTTTTATATAAATGAAATAATATCTAATTTATTAACAGATAGATTTTTTTTTCTTCTGAAACTGTATACAATTAAAATGAGTGGGGTATTTTCTTTTCTTTTTTTTTCATTACGGCTGACATAACATAATGTATACTGCCCATACTTACGTACATCATGAAAACTTGCATATTTATTTTAGATAACTACTAAATTTTATATCACTACTATTTTTTATAAATTTTAACTTTTTTATCTTTTTTCAGGCATAAGAAGACGGTTGTTTTGGGTTATCTGTTTGAGAGAATTCTAAAAGTAAGTCATATTGGGTCATAATGAGTTAGAGTCAAAATAATTATATATATTATTCAGTATCAGTACAGATCATATAATATCAGTATAGATCAGGTTAAAGGAAATTTTATGATAAAAACATAATTAAAGGATTTGACTAATTTTTTTGCATTTAATATATTGGATTATTGAAAGGCCATTGGGCTAAGTCACAAGCTCGATAAAAAACGACAAGTATGTGACTTTCGATCTATACCGGTTACGCTAGTTTTTTTTTAAAAACCAATCGTTTTGTATTTATCATAGCTTTAAAAAATAATTTTACACATGGTAAATAAGATGAAAAAAGTGTTGATAAAGTATTTAGCCTTTCCTTTCTTAATCAGCCATAAATATAACTCGGTTTTTATTCATTCAATTATTTTTCTTTGAAAAAAAGTAAAACTTTTAATTTTCTACGTTATTTATATACATGGATAGAGACAGAGAGGAATAATTATAGACACATAAAGAAATGATTATAGAAAAAAAAAACTGTTTCATATTTACATAAGAATAAAAAATAATTTAATCATTTTTTATGATTTATAAACTCTTTGATATAATAATGTTTTTATCATCTCTTCTATCTCATGCAAATGAGTATATGACACAAGGAACATGTTAGAACCTCAATTATTAAAAAAAGTAATTGATTCATAATTATGTATTTATGGGGAATATGGCTGATAATTTAATTAGATTCATCTTTTAAATTAATTAAAATACAAAGATTTTATTTATTTAAGCAATAATTGTATTTTTACAAATACGAAAATGAATAAGAACGTACTTTTATAATAATAATAATAATAATACTGTCTAAGCAATAAATCCTTAGAAAACGATAAAACAATTTTTGTTTTTGTCTTTTGCATAAATTTATGTAAAAACCTGGTCTATTGTATAATGGATAGATAAAAGTGCGCATGAAATTCCAGTAAAGTAGAGTCACATGTTTGAGGGTAAAAATATTAAATATAGTGTCACTTATATTATTTACTAGTGGTTGTAACCTTCTGAAACATTATATATGTATATACAGGGTGTTTCAAAAATGACCGGTATATTTGAAAAATGAATAAAAATTAAACGGGCAGCGATAGAAATACAACTTTTGTTGCAATATGTTTGGGACAACAGTAAAAATTGAGGCAGTTAAACTTTCGAAATTAGTTACAATTTTCAACAACAGATGGCGCTGTAGGCGATTTTATTGCTGTTATATTATTGCTGCGCATGGCAGATATGTGGAAAATGTAGTATTTTAGATTTTTCAGACTGCAGTTCCACGTTTTGTGTAATTTTTGACAAATTTCGTAAGTTTCTCTGCCTGAAGATTTACTGTTGTCCCAAGCATATTGCAACGTACGGTGTATTTCTATCGCTGCCCGTTTAGTTTTTATTGATTTTTCAAATGTACCGGTCATTTTTGAAACACCCCATATATACAGAACCATTAGATAATTGTACAAATCAACATCCAAATATGGAATAACTCATTAAATAACAAACTATATCAATTATTGGAGTTGGCAAAAATTGAAACATATATATATATATATATATATATATATATATATATAATATTTAAGTAGAAAATGCGATTTTTTTAATGTATTACAAAATTTTATTCAATTACGAGGAGAATCGGATTTTAAAAATCAATATAAAACGATTTTTTCATTTGGTTTTGGTTTTTGTGACTGATATTTTTCCGCTAACTTTTTATGAAAATCACAAAATTTGAGCAACACACTTCCTCCCCACCACAACAACTAAATTAAGAAATAAAAATGAAAATAGAAAAACAAATCTGCATTTTTGAAAATGCATCTATGAAACTGCATTTTGAAATTTCTAAAGCACACCACATGTGTTTACAATCATGTAGCTACCCAATTCCATAGAAATAAGAAACCGTAAAAGTGAAACTATTGACAAATAACTATTCTTAGATTATAATCTGTCTCAGATTTCCCCATTTCTGCTAAGTTTGTTGTTGCTGTTTCCAAAAGTGAAATGCATATTTCTGTATTGGAACAAACTTGAAAAGTATTTATAAATATTTTTTCGGTAATTGCTTAACATATAAGATAATTTTTCATTGATACCTATAGCAATGCAACATCTTACATATTTGTTGGGGATACTATTTTGTGTATATAATTTTGCAATATTTAATGTATGCTTTAGTTCTTTAATTATTATTTTTTTTTTATAAATGCATCTTTAAACTTTTTTTGTTTTTACCTTTGTTTAATGTTTTTAATTGTGAGCGACGAGTAATTGACTGATTTTTAATTCAACATAGGGATCATGAATAAGTTGTTCGTTTTTAACTGTCGATTTAAGACAGTGCATCTTATTTTCACATTAAATAAGAGCCCTTAGTCTTTACGTTAAACCTGCTTTCAAAATATGCTGGCAATCTGCACTAGACATCAGCACTACCTTTCTGAACGGGTCAAAATACACAGCTCCTGTCCCGATTTTTCTTATCATGTTTTTCATCATCATTATTAAAAAAGTGCTTTATTATATAGACATTATTAATTAAGTACAATATTAAAAAAGTGAAATTCCTTTTTAAATTTATGAAAGCTTCACTTACTTTTTAATTTCATTAATCCATATCTCCCGGGTAGAAATTTGCTTTATAAATGTATCTTTAAGCTTTTTATGTTCATCTGTGTTTGATGTACGTAATATAGAAAGACGAGTTTTTCGCTCATTTTGATTGCACGATTGGGATCATTCAAAAATTTTACATCATTAAAAATCGATTAAGGTAGTGCATATTATTTGGACACAAAAAAGTAGTGCATAGATTTTAAGTTAAACCTAATTTCAAAATATGCTGATGGTCTACACTAGAAGTCTGCACTAAAGTTCTGTACGGGTAGGAAAATGCAGGTACAGTATCGAACCAACAAATAGGAAAAGCTCAGGCTCAAAACAAATTAATGTTTTAGCCCGAGCACGGCTGGGCGGGAATGAATTTATATATCAATATTAATTATATTAATGTTGTATTAACGTTTTATTATAATGTTTAACTTTATATTATATTAACGTTTTCCGGAAAGGAAAACGTACTTTTCAACATCGTTATGATTTCAAATCGTCTCAAATGGAAAATGTTCTGACCAAAAATATTTGTTATAGATCTTCGTTTCTCATGTTTATGATTTTAGCTTTTAATGCAGCTCCAAAGACTGTAAATTATTTTTTAAAGTTTTTTTTTTTTTTCTTTTATACTGATACTTTAATACCATTAATATATATTCCATGTATTGAGGACACTGAAAAAAGCTGCACAGTAAAATCTTGACGCAATCACTTAGGAACTAAAAATATCAGTTATACACAAATTTCCTTTTTCGGAGTTTAACTGATTTCTATTCTTTTTTGTTTTCCGGTATTAATATACTGATTTATTTAGTTATTATTATATTTAATCATGAATACATTGTTTTCTAATAAAGTGAGAATCCCGTAATAGGCAGATTTATTTTCATAGGTTTTACAGTATTTTATTTTTTTTTTTATTTTTTTATTGTTTATTTATTTTTTTAAAAAGCTTGTTTATAAAATAATGGTGATTTAAAAATCTGTGCATTTATTTCATTTTTTTTAACTCTTTTGCCCGAGCCAACTTTTACTTAATTTGGCACAAATTAAGTAAATTAGAGAACATGAATTTAATGTTAGATTGATTTTAAACACGATTTTTGAATCGTTAAATTAATTATAACGGTTGTAAATTTTAAAAGTGGGTGAAAAAAGTCAGAAGAAAGTTGGAAGAGTATTGGCGGTTTCAGCCAATTTATCCATGGTTCTAATCCAGGCCCGGACTTTTTCACCCACATGGAAAATTTACACCTGTTATAACTAATTTACCGATTGAATAATCGTGTTAAAAAATATTCTAACATGATTTTTTACGCAGCGTTTTCTGCGGTTCCTAATATTGACCTCCGGTTTATTCTTTTGTACAGATCCATAGTTTCAGACCAGATTCTGTGATCATTGGGGTCATTTGGATCCAGGAGTCCTCAGGCATACATCCGGGATGGCTAATTTTGAAAAGCATTGGCATTTTCAGACAATACATCCCTGGTTCGAGTGCTGGAACGGACTTTTTTCACGCACTGGGGAAATTTACACCCGTTATAAATTTAAAGATTGTGTCGATTCCGGTTCTGAAAAATTTTCCCTCTTGCAGACCCAGGTAGATAAAATTATTCTTGGTTCGGGGTGAAAGAATACGCTAGGATCGGCCTGGTCGAGTCTTGAAAAAAATATAAGGGGCTTATTCATCCAGGCCCCACAATACAAATTGTTCTTAACGGCCTCTCTAGTATAACATAAAACCAGAAATTTTGAGGGCTGAAATTATTAAGAACTCTTCATCGATATGTTAAAAAGTTAGTTGTTTTTAATGAGAGATGGAAATTCAAGTTATAGAGAAAAGAGGTGGAAACGGCAAAAGTCGCACTAAATTGGAAATTTAAGCTGCTGGAACCAGTTGCTTTTTCACCTGCAATTTAAAAAAAAGCATTTAAACATTAAATTATGATTCAATCCTTGTTTAAATCATTAAATGCTTTTTTTTTTTCAAATGATTGTCTTTTTCATCATTTCTCCTCTTTAGTAAAAATAAAGAAGTGATAAATAAAAAAAGTGCAAGTTTGAAATATGTCTTTTTTTATAATTTTACATCAATTTCGAATTGGTATACATGAAAAATATAAGTACATTTAAAAATATGTTTTTTTGAGTTACATTATTTTTTTTAATTAAAACTTTTGATATTTTAAAACTAATATTAAAAAAAAAAAACTAGAATAAAATTATATTATATTTTTCGTTAATGTGAATTTATTTGCAAACTATATGGTTTACCTTCATAAAAATATAAAAATAAATAAATAATTTACTTCAATGAATAACTGGTTTTTTACCAGTTTCGTGAAACAAGTAGAGTAATATTGTTTTTTAATTTACAGGCATATTAATTTGTGTTTATTCCTTTAAAACGTCACTAATTATTTCAATAGCCATAACTCTGTGAGTTTTGTAGATATGAAGATGGATTTTTTTCTGTGTTCAATTGAAGATTAGATTAAGATTTTTTTCCTGATTGGAATTTTTGCAATGCGAACAGTTTTTTTCTTATTATTATTATTAATTAGACCTCAACAGAGTCGCAATTTATCCATCAAATTGACACTTTTTTAAAATGAAACTCTGTAATTGGAAATAGCATTCTAAAGTCAATATTTAAGGAAATACCATATTGTTTCAAGATAGAAACCAACGATTATAAATGCACAAATAAAGTATGAGAAGGTAGCAGCAAATAGCTATTTCGAATCTACTATCGAGATTCTTCATCAGTGCAAAACTCAGCGAGCTAAAAAATAGCAAAACTGAGCAAAGAGACAGAGAATGACGCAGGCTTATATACCCGCTATGGGAACAATCCCGCCTAAAGAAAAGCAACCAATGAGAAGAAAGCAGCTAAAACAACTGGGAGGACAAGTAGCGACATCTATCAGAGAACAAGCAAAACAAAAACTAAAAAGCAAGAGGGGAAAAAAAGGATTAAATAACAGATTTCCAAATACTTGGAAAATAAGGAGTACTAGATAAGTCATTGACTAAGGAGTGAGAATTTTTTATGATGTGATATGCTTCCCAAAAATCAAGATCAAGAATGGAAGGACATTTATGGATGATGGTGGCTGAAGAAAAGTTAAACTTATGTTGTGAAGACCAACAATGTTGAGCAATAGAAGAACGTTTAAGCTCTTGATTTTTGACATACCTTTTATATTCCATTAAACGAAATCTAATAGCAGGTTTAGTCTGACCAATATAAGAAAGACCACACTGGCAAGAAATTTGGTAAATACCCCAGTTATATAAGCGATCAATGGGGTGCTTAAGATTTGAAAAAGCAATTTTATTAACAGGAGAAAAAATAACATTGAAATCGAACTTTTTTAAAATTTTAGCAATTTGCGAGGAGATCATTCATCTAACTCGTGCTTGCTTATCTCAAAATACTTTTGTATTTAACGGGAATTTCTTTCGTATGATTGACGGTTTGGCTATGGTTTAATCCTCTTAGTCCGACTTTATGCGATTTGTACATGCATTACTTTGAAATAAAATTGTTTGAAGTCTTAAAATTTCCGTTCTATGTTCGTTACGTAGATAATATCTATTCTTTAGTTGAAGTGAATTCAGATATAAATCATATTGTCTCTGTATGAATTCTATTGATTCTTGCATTCAATTTACTTTTAAAACTGAATCGAACAATTGCCTTTCTTTTCTAGATGTTCTTGTTATTCGCAATGAAGATAATTTTCAGACTACTGTCTTTCGCAAAAATTTTGCGGTCAGTCTTCCACCTCACAGATATTCTTCTCACCCTCCTAACCAGAAAGTTGCGGCTTTTAAAACTTTTGTTTTCCGGGCTTTCAATATTTGTTCTACTCCTCAGTTACTCAGTGATGAACTTAATTATCTAAAAGCTATTGATGTTGATCGTGGTTATTCCCCTAATATTATAGATTCAATGCATAGAAAATTGACTAAATCCACCCAATCTGAAAGAAAAAACTTTAATTCGAACTCTAATGCTTTGGCTGTTTTGCCTTTTTTCCCCAAAATCAGTCAGAAAATTGCTAAAATTTTAAAAAGGTTCGATTTCAATGTTATTTTTTCTCCTGTTAATAAAATTTCTTTTTCAAATCTTAAGCACCCCATTGATCGCTTATATAACTGGGGTATATACCAAATTTCTTGCCAGTGTGGTCTTTCTTATATTGATCAGACTAAACGTGCTCTCAGATTTCGTTTAATGGAACATAAAAGGTAAGTCAAAAATCAAGAGCTTAAACGTTCCTCTATTGCTCAACATTGTTGGTCTTCACAACATAAGTTTAACTTTTCTTCAGCCACCATCATCCATAAATGTCCTTCCATTCTTGATCTTGATTTTTGGGAAGCTTATCACATCATAAAAAATTCTCACTTCTTAGTCAATGACTTATCTAGTACTCCTTATTATCCAAGTATTTGGAAATCTGTTATTTAATCCTTTTTTTTTCTCTTGCTTTTTAGTTTCTGTTTTGCTTGTTCTCTGATAGATGTCGCTACTTATCCTCCCAGTTGTTTTAGCTGCTTTCTTCTCATTGGTTGCTTTTCTTTAGGCGGGATTGTTCCCATAGCGGGTATATAAGCCTGCGTCTCTCTCTGTCTCTTTGCTTAGTTTTGCTATTTTTTAACTCGCTCTGAGTTTTGCACTGATGAAGAATCTCGATAGTAGATTCGAAATAGCTATTTCCTGCTACCTTCTCATACTTTATTTGTGCATTTATAATCATTGGTTTTCTATCTTTAAACATTTGTGCACAAAGTCTTTATTTGCTATTTTAACCATATTGTTTCGTTCTTTATAAATCACTCTCTATGGAATGTCATTACCTTTCGATGACCTTCTATTTTTGGAAATTTTAAGAAATATACTGCTTTATTCATCATATAACACCGAAAAGAAGTCGATAATATATTTTAACGAGTAAGAAATTGGATGTCATGCATAGCAAATGAGGTGTGTTCATATTATATATATATATTTAATATGTGATACTTCGGATACAATAGATATCTGAAATGTTTCCTGCACTCTAAAAAAAATGTGTAAATTTGCACTCAAAATGTGCAAATCGATTATACAAAAACGACATGTCTATATGTGTAATTTGGTGTGTAAAATACGTCAAATGTGTAATTTTCAAAATACACATTTTAATGTGTAATCTGATGATAAGTCTAAATGTGTAAAAATTATCTGATAACTCCTGAAATACACGCTTCAATGAGTAAATTGCTGGGAAATACACATATTTCTGTGTAATATTCAGTTTTTGCACATATTTCAGTGTGATACTTTTACACATATATCTGTGTAATATTCAGTTTTTGCACATATTTCTGTGTATTAGGAAAATACACATAATGTTGTGTAACATGCAAAATACACAGATTTGTGTGTAATATTCTGTTCTTACACGTATGTCTGCGTAAAAAGCAAAATACATAATTTTGTGCAGTATTTAAAATACACAGATTTTTCTGTATATAGTTTTATCCTATACTTTGGAGTGTAAAATGTGAATTAAGTGTTTTCATTACCGAAAAAAAAAAAGAAAAAAATGCATGAAGGACAAACTCTTATGTTTGTTGTGTTCTTTCCTTTTAACAGATTTGTAGTCTATGTAATCGAAAACAAGATCAAAAATCACTGTACGTTCAATCTGAAAAAAAGTTATAATTGCTTCTGTGTCTGTAAGTGATTTGGTATAAACATTTGAATTTTTCGGACTAGGTTAAAAAAACTATTTCTTCTGAAACCAAATGACATTCTTTAGAATTTTTATTTATTTTTCTTGTAGTTTTTGAATGCAATACGCTTATAAAAAGTCTTCAATTAAAAAATCACAAACGAAAAACCATGAATAGAAATCTATGAAAAGCTGTCTTTTGTCATCGGTAGAAAATGAAATAAGAAAAAATGTATAGCATGTAAAATAATGAAAACTCGAAGTTTTACAGCAAAATATATTATAAACACGCTGAGATAGACAGTATTTAAACCGAATAATTATTTTAAATGCTACATAATGTTGAAACTGCAAATATTTATTCTAATGTTAGAATATGTGGTTTTAAACATGAAGAAATGATTTAAAACACAAAAATAATAAATTATTTTTTCCAAATTTGTAATAAGCAGAAAATAACACACTTCTCATCCATATTATAATTTTCAAGTGTTAAATTGTAAAATAAATGAACTTACCTTTGAAAAAAATCTGTTCTGCGCTATCTCTAGTCGTTTTAATTTTACAAAATTCATTTTAGCAATAATGATCTAAAATTGCTCAACTGATCAAACTCAGTATCGTCGTATGTTGAGAATTCTAAGAACATATGTGGCAAAAATGCTATGATGGATAATAGCAGTAATAAATAAGACCTTTGATTAAGGGTGTATTTCAATACAAATTGCCTTTTTTCTGATTTATTTTTAAATTCGTTTTTGCTCTCAAGCGCATCAAACTGGCAAATTCTCTTATTTAGAAAGTATATTAGGTCCCGCGCTTGTCAATGTTTTGATAAATGCAGAAAATATTGCAAAAAAATGCTGTTAAAGTCAATTTTTTGAACCGAATTTTCCAAAGTGGGAGATCTGGGAACGAAAAAAAGGTTCATACTGAGGCAATAATAGTTTATAAATTCTAATGAATTTAACAAAAAATAAAATCACACGACATCTTACCGATCTCTTTAAAAGTCACATCAGCAAGTTTCCTGTTTTTACTTCTAAAAGTGAGTCTGAAAAAGTATCAGAAAATTTCGAACTGTTGAAGGTGAAAATTTTTTTTTCGAATGCACCCTTAATGCTCACTGGCCATTTTGACTTTAGTGTATATCGCAGTAATGTAACACGGATATACAAAGGTGTAATTCACTTTACATTATGATTTGACTGAAGCAAAATTCATACTTAAAAAATTTAGTTATTAAAAATAATTTTAATAATTCATTGCGAAAATTACATTTTTATTTATAAAATTGTACATTTAAAAATAATAACTCTTGCTATCTATGATTATTATTTTTTTAAATAAAGCTCATTTTTCAGGTCTTATATGAAAGTTTTTGCACAATTTTCCTAGAATCTATGTTGCCAGGGCCAATATCACTCTGATATCGTCATAAAATAATACAAGCGGATTTATAAGAATTTACTATAGTGGCTTTAAATGAAATGTGATAAAAAATTTTCCATATAATTGTCTGTTAGGAATCCATATAACCGCACTTATTTTTACCAGACACAGCTAGAAACAAAGTAAGAATACACAGTTAATCACTTATTTTTATGAGAATGAAGTATAAAATTGTAGACCATACATAAAGTAAAATCACACTTTGGAATATTATCATTAATATTTTATTTACAAGATTAGAAGATAGTTATAAATAACAAAACTTATTTTAACACTCCGCCTACCAGCTACAGCTACCAGACAGTTCCCCCGTCGGATCGGCCAACAAAAATTAGTTTAAAATTCCGTAAAAATAGGGTGTAAAAAATCATTATTTAAAAAGCAGTAATAATAAAAATCGAATTTTTGTATTTAAATCATATTTTTTTTTTAATTTAAATCGGATTTTTTTTCTCCAGCATTGGAATATTGGATAGATGTAGGATTAGCCTATAGGTTTCTAAGATTAATAGATTCTAGGTTTCTAAAAAAATTAGACCTTTATTTACTAACATAATCTATGTTTTTGCACATTAATTAATAAAATTTAATTATTAGTTAATAACTACAAAAATTATAAAAACTGTAAATTAGTAATTTCATTAATTAATATAATACTATAAAGTTATATACATTAATATTTTGCAATAATTATGTAAAACTATATTAAAAAATAATGATTTTACATTTATTAAAAATATCAATAGCTGCATATAATTTTAAATTGATTACAATCTTTAATTAGGTATATAATGAATATTGTAATGCTTAAATTAGTAAACGATAATTCAGTATTTACTATTTATTCTAAAAAGAAAAAGGGCAGTACGCTTGTTCTAAAAAAGGCACTATTACATAAGAAAATATATTACTGATGTGCTTAGTAGCAATAAAAATAAGTACATAATTTTTTAGTATGATAAATAGAAAAATCATTAATTTTCAATACTTCTATAAATCACGAATTGAAAAATACATTTAAGTAACATGTTTTAATAATATCCTGATTTTTCTCAAGAAACAAAGTTCTATCATTTTTGTAAAGTCTTGGGTACACATATTTAGAAGTACTGCGGTATGGAGAGATTCATTACAAAAAATAATTCTAGCAACAATTACAAGTAAATTTCACTATATTTTAAAAGGTAGGGTGCACTTTGTTAATTTCATAAGGGGCAAGTATGGCAAACTTAACAAATAGCCAAAATGAAACAGTAATCAATAGAATTAATAAAAACTGCAAGTAAATAATTTCATTAGTGGCTTAACAACATCACTAACAAATGTTAGTGGCAGCTCGTTTTGCATTTGTAGTAAGAAAAATTACTGTCAATTGCATAAATCATAACTTACACAATGTATGTGCATGCGAATATATATATGTATGTGTGTGTGTATGTGAAAAAGAGTTACAACGATTTATACACACATACAGAATAAATATATGAATATCGAGTTATATCTGAAATCCTTATAATATTTAGCAACAGTATTACACTATTGGTACATTGCTGTGCTTAAATAACTGTGTTTACTATATTAATTAAGCTGTGTTTAGCATTTTTATACCAATAATTTCTTTTTCGGTTACACATTTTTTTTACAACATTTGTTGAACAGTTGTTATTATTCCATTCTTCTTTAGCTCTAGTATTTCATATAAGTAAGTAATTGCAAAAGTTGAATGGAAAAATAATATTCTGCTTCTTTATTCTTTTATCATACTTGAAATGCTTATTTCATATAAAAGAATGAATAATGTAATTACTTAAAGGAAATTATGACATCACAGAATATATTAGATTTAGTTTTAAATATATTTCTTAAATGAAAGGGTTTTTATGCCTTTAAAAACTTATTTATTTCATGTTTTGCAGGACTCAGAAATTAAGCTTAGCAACAATTATCTAAAGCTTTTTTTTCTTTATAAGGAAAAATACATGTAGAACCTTTCCAAATTATATTAATCATAGATTAATATGTTTATGTCGTTTAAAACACTTCGATTTAAATCAATTTTGAATTAAATCATCGATTTTTTAAAAATTGTTAATTAAAATCACGATTTAATCGCTAACTAAAATCAACTAGTTAAAATAGTTGACACCCTAAGTAAAATCCAAATGAATGTGATAAAATTAAGAAATTGGTTTGCAAACTTGTTTTATTAGACCTCAATTCGAAAAAATCTCGAAAAAATAAAAAAATATATTGAATAAAAACTAATTAATTTTACCTGCGGTTATATGCATTATTGTAATTTTTGTACACTGTTTATCTTATCTTTTCTATTCTTTTTCCTTGGGTTAATCATATTATTTTCTGATAGTGTATATCGTATAGATATTTTTAAATTCCTCTCATTAAAATCATTCACAAAATAAAATAATAAAAACTTCTAGAATAAAAAAATAAATAGACAATAAAATTATGACATTTTATCCTTATTCTTTCAATTACATGGATTATTCATAGATTTTTATCTATTTCAACAAAATGATTGGAATTTAAAAAAAGCAAACAGAAAAAATATTTTGTCATACCTTTTTTTCCATCTACGTATTTCTTTATTTTTTCACGCAATCCTTAGCATTAATTGTTGAAAAACATTTACCAATACTAATTACAAACGCAATGGCATAAATCATTTACACATCCCAAAAGCATTTGTAAACTTTATTGGACATATTTAATATTGTATATACAGAATATTGAGACACTCTTGTAATATATTTTGCCTAAGTTTTTAAACTTTGACGCACTATACGTACATAAACGGCTATTTTTACAAAGAAAATGTTCTCGTTCTCTGTGTATTCCAAAGATCAACAAATGAACTATACTGTCTGTAATTTAAAAATCGTCTGCGTTTTTTTCTATTGCACATGACATATGCTCAAGTAAAAATTATAAAGCAAATAATGCATATATTACTAAACTTTGAATGTTTATCACCCGCAAAATCAAACCAGCAGGCTTAATTTTTTTTTCTTTTAAAACCGCAGATGTAATTGTCACAGAAATACGTTTTGTTAAAGAAAGCTGATTGTTAACAAAATATTACAGCAAACTTAAATTGGCATATGTATACCTGAAACATTTTTACACTCTTCTATTTTTACAAGACGAAAATACTGGATTTGTGAAAAGATTCGAATTCCTGTTTTTAAAGGATTTTACACGTTTTATGAGGTCAAAAATACAAAAAAAAAAAAAAAAAAAAAATATGTTTTTACAAAATGTTTGTTTGCAAGTCTGTGACTCTGTCTGTCTGTCTCTATGTGATATAAATTTTGTGGGCGCTCTATCTCAAGAACTACAGCATGGAATTTGATTTAAAAAATATTCAGATAGCATATGATATAAATTGATACTGATTAGTTTTTGCTGGAAATCACTCAACAAGCGAAGCTGCTATGCTGCATTTTTTACGTATAACGCAACAGCTATATATCTCAAAAACTAACGCACAGATTTCTATCAAAAATCAGATTCAGTTATTAGTAGACATGAATTGATGCTGTTTACATTTTGGAGCAAATCACTCATCAAGTGGGTTTGCTATTATTCAATAAATCATGATATGAACTAGTTCTGTTTAAATTTTGGTGTCAATCGCTCCACAGGTGACGCTGCTATACTGATTTTTTCCCTATCCCTGCAATAGCTCTATCTCAAGAACTATTACACGAATTATTTCATCAAACCTCAGACTCAGTTTTAGCTTGATTATTGCTGTTTATGTTTGGTTTAAATTGTTCAAAACGTGGCGCTTTTATGGTGCAATTTTCCTGATATTCACAATAGTCCCAGTTTAAGAACTAATGCACGGAATTGCATGCCTTTCGAATCCTCAAAAGGATCATAGATTGTTATTTAATTTTGGCACTGTCGTAGAGAATTTTAAGCATTAACATGCATGAAACACAAGAAAATTTTGAAATTGCCACATCCGACCTGTTTAATTATATGAAATTCATATAATAGAAAATCATTCTGTTTTGTGCATGAATTAATTACATTTTATTTACATCAAAATATTTTTTTCTTAGAGGTACAGAGAGCGAATCGGGCACGAGAGATTAAATTTTCAAACCTTCTTTGGGATTTGGAAGAGAGAGTGTTGGGGAAGGTAGGGAGAGTACATTTTGATTTTATTTGAACTTTATACATACACGTGCATATATATGTATGTCTATTTGCGTGTTAGAAATATGATTCTGCATGTTAATAATTATTTTACAACAAGCTGGAAATCGCACGTCAAGCGTAGCGAATGAGATGTGTTCGTGCCATTAAAAATATTCAGATTTTGATGTACTGTATATAGTATTTCGGATACAATATAGTGGCCGAAATCTTCCGTGTGTCCCTGTAAATACTATCTGCTTTCTATTATATAGGAAATAACTTGTAATAAACATAAACAACGTATATCAATTTCACAAAATGTGAAATAGTTTAATAGTATTTAAACGCACCCCAAACAGTTTTTTCCCCTTTACTATTATGTAATAGAATATTTGTGTGTGGCCCTGTAAATTAATAAAGTATATAATGTAAGTATTTGTAATTAATTCATCAACCACATAGGATCTTACAACTTTTGAATAATAGCATTCGAAACACCTGCGGTTACTGTTAAGCTTGCACCTTTTAATAAGCAGGTGAAAAGCATCTTAAGTGCGAGCATGTTTGTTTAATTTGACTTCATGTCATTAATCAGCCATGGTCGATAATTGTAAACAATAAAGTTCATTCATAGCATTAAATAAAGTGTTTTCTCATCTGAGCGGAAATAGCTCAAATAAACAAGTCATGTAAAAAATTTCCAACGGAAAAAAGAAGATTTCTTGAATTCAGATAGTTTGGGCCGAATTTTTAACAGAATTTTCGCCGATAACGAATTTTCGGCGAAACTCAAATTTTGGGACGAAAACGAAAACGAAAATGAAACCGAATTTTAGGCCAAACTTCAATTTTGGGCCGAAAATGAAAACGAAACCGGATTTCAGAACGTTCTCTACTTGTAATTATAGGTAACACGCGTTGTTCCAGTCATTTTTCAACATTTACATATTTGTTTGAGTTTATAAAGAGATAACAAATTGCACATTCGATTTCACAAGCTAGATGCACTTAAAAATAGGTAAATTTTTGTTCAAAATGTCTAAATTGTATGACAAGTATGAATTTTTAAAAAATTACACACTTATCTGTGTATATATAATTATGTTAAATTTAGAATAACTCACAAATGCGTTTAAATAATGGAATTTTTCAACATTAACACGCTTGTCTGAGTTTTTCAAGTTATAACAAATTACACCCTTACTTTCATAAGATAAATACACATAAAAATAGGTAAATTTCAGAGAAAAATGTGTAAATCTTACTACATGTGTGTAATTTTAGAAATTTACACACATCCATGGTTAAAATCAACCAATTTACACATTTATTTTTTAGAGTGTGTGTCCCTGTAAATATTAAATGTCTTCTATTATACAAGAATTAATTTCTAGTAAACTTCATCAGTTATATAAATTTCGTAAAATGTGAAATAATGTAATATAATTAAAATGCATCCAAAACAATGTTTCCCTCTATATCATTATGTAACAGATTACTTATGCGTGACCCTGTACAATTCATTATTGATAGAAAAAATTCATGTTATTAATAAAAAATGTCCTTTGCAACACAGATTATACAGAATGTATATTTTAGAACATACTTCATAGGTGTGTATGAATTGTATTATGGTCGAAAGAGAGTCATCATTAAAATGAACTTGAAAATATTTTACCCATCCACCTTAATACAATGGAATAATTTTGGTTGTCCATATAATTGGACTATATATGCGATTTTCATAACATTTGAAATGCTTCGATAAACGTATGCAATATGAATATATTATAAATTTCAAGTAATGCGCTTGGGTAGTTTCTGCGTTGGTATATGTGTACAGACGGACGGATTGAACGATGATTAAATGATTATAGGGTTATGTATTTAAATAATTACACACTCGTCTAATAAATAGCTACATAATGAATTCTGCAGCATTTTTTTAATTTTTTTAAATAAAAGAAAATACATGCTTATGTGTATATCAATCTCGCTTCTTTTCACAATATTTGGCTGTAATTTGTAACCTACATTCTTCAATATGTCATTTTCCGAAATATTGTATTCATTTATTTACTTTTATTTTGAAAGTTATTTTCTGAGAAAAGTTGTACCTAACAAGTGTTTTTCAGTGTATAAATAAAATACCAAATATATATAATAACAGGAACATTTGCAATATATAAAATAAATCAGATTTTTTTTCTCTACATTGCTACTCATTTGAAATTCATCTCACTGAAAATGAAAACCATTACGTAAATCTTTCCTCTACGCTAATTTAGGCATTTTATATGCATAACGAAAAGGTGCACTTAGCTGCATAAAATGCATGAGATCGGCATATTTAATATTAATGACAAACAGTTCTTTTGTTTAATTATTCTTTACGTTAATGTTTATCATAATTAATCCATAAATAAAAAAGTTGCACATATATTGTGTTCCTATATTATTTACAATAAGGAACCCGTAAAATAATGCTAAAAGTAAAACAGAGGAAATTTCCTTTAACGAATGCTCATCGTTAGGCTAAATAAGTTGTTAAAAAGAAAATTAGTTAAGTGAAAATCAACTTAAATTTGTAAAATTTAAATACACGTGCATCATATGAAAAGACTCATAAATATTGGATAAGTATACTTTCATTTGGGCTGTAATCTATTATTTTATGTATTTTAGTCATTTCAGAAGACATTTATCCGAATTATGTGTAAAAAAAAATCCATAATTGAAAGAGGCAAAGAAAATCCTACTGTATCAGATTTCATTTTGTAAAAAGGGAAAAAATTCGCTTTTTTGTAAGTGTCCGTTCATTTGTAACATTTTCGTACACCGGAATCCCCTTTTTACTGTAGCAAAAGCTTTTAACTATTCTTCATTTAAAAATTTTTCGATTTCATCTTCATTATCACATCCATAGCTTGTTGTAGTTTCTTTCATAAATGCTATTATCCTTTAGAATATGTCATCGTCAATAGGATATTCAGTTATCACAAATTTTTTATCAACGTTGAGAAATTCAGACAAAATAAAATTAAAAGCTTTTCCAGATTTCTATTTTTTTTCAGCTGCCTACTATGATCACGGGTATCGGATTCTATCAATCACTGTTTTGGAGCATTCTAGCTCTGATATATGAGTTCTGAAACTAATGTTTTTATTACTTTGACTTTTTTCCTAGCCGAAATAAATTTTTGTAAGATTTTTTTTCTTTCTTTGATCGTGTGCTAAAAGATGTTTTTTTATTCCTTGGTTTAATAGATAAAACTGAGAATTTGTATTCAGAAGGGAGAATGTGTTGTTTAGTTCGTATCTTAAAGAACAGTATTTTAACTTGGCAGTGGAATTGTCTATTAAAAACACAAATTTTTGCGAAGTTGTTTTTTATTTGATTTCTCAGTCCATTACTTTGAGTTATCTTTTTGATAATCACTTTACAAGAATCTCAAAGAAAGTCATACATGGCTCTTTATTTAAATCATATATACCGATTATGATCTTGTAACATTGACACAGCTGGAGTTTTCCCGATCATTTATGATTTAATTTCATTTGCTTTCCCCCATTCTTAATGGCAGGATATCTTTATGACACACTGGATGTTAGTATGTCTTTTTATTAGTGTGAAAGAAAATATATTTTTAGCACCAAGAACATTGGAAACTATTTATTAAATGCATAATTACATTTTTAAAGAATTTCGTGAATTAAATTCCTACAACATTTTCAACATCACCATTTAAATGTTTTAAACGCAGGAATTTAGAAAAAATATTTTTTTATATAGAAAATATATTTCGTACTATGGAGATTAATTTACATGTAAATGTCTTTGAACGTCAAGATTCATCAGGAAATTTCAATACATAGAAAACTTAATTAAATAGGGACTTCGATAACAAGAAGTTCCTGTCTACTTGAACGACGGATGATTAATTTCTCTTTTAGGAAAATTAATTGTATAGGATTTTTTAAAATAAAAATCAAATTATATGAAGCAACAAGTAAGAAAAATCATGCGTTAATCATATATATGACTTCTTGATACTATCTATGATCTTCTATATACTTTCCAACACTTCTTGAAATCTTTAACAAAATTTCTTTATTAGGAAAATAAGGTGTTACTGTTCATAGCCAAATCCATATTTCAATACTTTTGAACAGTCCTGTATTTGATTTGTCGGTTATACTAAATAAGGAAAAATTCAGTTTATCAAGAAAACTCTGACCTGGTTGAAATTTCTCTTTCAACAGTTATTACCTTTATTACACGCCAGATATTTTCTAAAATTTAGTTTAAAAAAAACACTTTTAAAACTACTTAAACCAAACTACTAGAAATTATAATCCACAGGCGACCATGCAACCAGTTCATTGCGTGACTCTGTATATCATTTTATTGATATACTACAAATATTTTTAGTAAGCTAAATCGGTTCAGCGCAAAAAAATGCATAACTTAATTAAAAACCATCTTTAAGTAAATTACGCTCATGTTCAATAAGCTTTGGGAGCTCTCTTGTGTAATCATGTATGTCAACTATTGTATTTATACTCACTATGCAATATGCATACATTTAGTGAAACTTAACAGTGCATGTCATAATTAAAAATGTATTTCATCTATCCATCAGCCATCATCAATAGTATACAGTACTTCTCATAGAATGAGCTCTTTGGAATCTTTTGTGTGTCCCTGTAAATGATGTGCACTTGATATTATACTTTAAATATCATGACTCAGAGGCATATATCAATTTTATTATGCATGAAATCGTTTAACATAATAAAATAGTCGCAAGCAATGCCCTCTTAATTATCATGTAAGAGAACTCTTTCGTGTGGCTTTTTGTAAATTAATATGTATATATATATATATATATATATATACATATGCATGTATTTATATATATTAATTTATAATTATATATAACACCTTATTCTTCTTCTTATTATTATTGAACCTTATCATTATTATTATTATTTTTTTTATATTGCAGACACTACAACCTGCTTAATAAAGTTTAAAATAAATTTACCATTAATGTGTCTAGACTTTCAATTATCAAGAAGGTTTAACTTTAATACACAGTGGCTTAATGTTTTATAAACTATACCAAACTTTTCAAGAACAAACTCCTTAAATATGACGTCAAAATTTGGCGAAAATAATGAAGACCCCAGAAATTGAAAAATTTCTATAAAAATGATTATTTTATATTGGTATTATAACGTGAATTGGAAAAAGACATAATTTACGACAGTTTGTCATACATACTTGGAACTATTTCTATTACTATTAAAACTTCTTACAGTACTACACATATGTCGTATTTTCAAGTCAATAAAGATACTAAGATTCCAAACAATTTTTTTAATATTTTTTTTATTACATAATCCCTGTTTATTCACTTTTTAATTGTAAATGTAAATATTGATGTAGCTCGTTGCTTTATATTAATTTTAGTATTATTATTTTTAAAGAAAAATCCCCACTATTATTTTAAAGTAAATTAAGTATACAAAATAAGAAATAAATGAGAATTTAAACAGCGTATGCTTGTCACTTTTAATTACATCGTTGTCAGAGAAGCATCTTTAAACTTGTTTCTTCGTTCACTTTACAAGACAAGAAGATATATTTAGAAGAAATCAATTTTCAAAGCACTAGTGAAACATTTTAAAGGTGTTCGAAATTAAATAAACACAGGGATACTTTAAGAATATACATACAATGAACAAGATTTCTTATTAAAATTAGTTTATATAAGATTTTTGTATTTTGTCTCTTTTTTAGAATGGATGATTGTTAATCTTTGAAAAGAAAATAAACTAGAATTAACAATTAGAAGCAGCACGCAGCATTAATTATTTAATTTTTAAAATAGCATTTAAACAATAACGAGTTGTCATAAAAAATTACATTCAAGCGTTTTTCATAGAAGAAAGAATAGAGCTATTAAAGTGGAAATATGTAATGTAAATAAACTCTAAAAAGCACTACTTGAAATTTTAATAAATAAATAGATTATTAACAAATGTCTTTAACTTTTAAACATTTCATTTTTAATATAATATTTTTGCTTGTTTATGAAACCTACTATCAAATCTCTTGAGGTATAAAAAAAGATAAATGTATATATTAAAAACATTTATTTATAATATTATAATAAAAATTAAAATGTAACTATATAATAAAAAATATTTAAATGAAAATATAAATCTACATATTTAAAAGACATGGATGATTCTTTTTTTTTTTTTTTTTTTTTTTTTGCTCTCAGCTTTTTACTGACCGGATTTCGATGATTATTTTTTGTTAATGAAATCAAATTATATGCAAATGTACACGCACACAACAGTTTTTAAAATTTAATTATAATTTATAAAGTCTTTTATGACGTTTATTCACAATGATCGCAATCGGTTTACTTTTTTTTTTTGAAAGGAGAAGGAAACTCGTAAAAAGAAAGAATGAAGATGATGTGTGGTGGCTCGGAGAGACGCAAAATGTGTAACAGATTGAAACCTTAAGTTAAGAGTAGGGATGTTTATACGCAAAATTGTAACTGGAAATCCTGACTACAAGTTTGGGACTACGTTTATTATTATTTTATTATAATCTGAAGTTCTTTTGAAATAGTGAACCTGAAATGAATGTAAATTTTGAGACGATGAAAGAGTTGTTATTTCTAAGATTTCGTTGGAAATAAAAACCCTATAATTTTGGCATTGCAGACATTTATAGTTAATTTTTCATATACCCAAAGCCTTATTTAATAACTTCATGATTTCTTTATCTTAAATGCTTGTTATTGGTTTTGTTTAGGAATAAAGTGTGAACTGTATAAGTAGGGTATAGGAATAATGTTTGTAAAAGTTGAAACTAAATTCATTTAAAAATATTTCTTTTAAGAGTTATGCTATCCGATGTAATATTGATTAATTATTGTAAATATTTTTGCATTTTTAATAAATCGAATACATCTATCTATCTATCTATCTATCTATCTATCTATATATATATATATATATATATATATATATATATATATTTCATTTTCATTCGTTGAGTGAGAATATATATATATATTTCATTTTCATTCGTTGAGTGAGAATATATATATATATTTCATTTTCATTCGTTGAGTGAGAACAGTTTCTACTCCTATATATTAAAATATTCAAAAACGCAAAAGAATAACATCCATATAAAAATCAATAAAACTTCATAGATTACAAAATAGAAAATCCGTAAGAAAGCAAAAAGTTGGAAGGTAACAATAATAGCATGATTATATCTAAAGCTGCTAAAAGACAAAACTTTTTCCAGTGATTGAACATTAACACATTATGTATTCCCTGATCTAAAAAAATAAAAAATAAATAAAATGAATACTGTTAGTTTTAATTTATTTTCATTCGTCCAATATTATCAGTTAAAAAGAAACAAAATACTCTTACAACACAAAAGCAGGTATATTTTTGAGTAATCTTTCGATTATTATTAATTACGACTTCATTAACAATCACTTTTTTTAATTACTCTATTATAAAATATTTCTTTATCACAAGATTCAGTATAATTTTTAATAATGTAATATGTTTTCCATCGATAACTTCAGTATTTAGAAACTGCAAAAATGCCTGTTAAAAAATTAATCAATTTAAGACGACTTCGTCAACTGCAAAATGTATTTTAAACTTCTTTTACAAACGGTAATTTTGTTTTTCTTGTAACATTTTCAAATTTACTGAGGTAACTAAACACTGAATAAAACCTTGGTTCTTATTATTAATTAGCGAAAAATAGTATTAGATATTCATTTTGCCTCTGCATTTCGTTTGATTCGATGGTCCAGAAATCAAGATTTACAATTGTTAAAATAAAATAATATTCTTTTACAAATAATTTAATACACTGTAATAAAAAACTCATTTAACATTCAATAATTTTAAACCCAATTTCTTTTTTTTCTTGTAGTGATTTTTTTATAAATGTGAATTCAGTTAACCATAAGACAAACATAGTTCGTGTTAAATCATATAATTTCTTATTTTTCATGATAAAAGCAAGATAAATGACAAGGGGAAAGACAAATACGATAGACATGACCTAGGAAATTTTACATCAAGTGCGATTCTTTTGGTCTCTGCGGAACAATGTGTTTTTTTAGTGACCGACAAAAGTTTTCCCTAGAGAGTGCATATATATTTTATAAATATATATATCTTACAAATTTTATTGAGTGACATTTACTTGAAAAATGAAATTGTTGCTCAACTATTTTTACCTTCTTCTATCTTTACAACAAGAACGCATTGGATTCGTGAAAATTTCCTAATTTCGATTTTCAACGGATTTACACGTTTTAGGGGCCAGAAATAAAAAAAAATAAAACGTGTTTTTACAAAATGCCTGTCTGTGAGTCTGTGTGTCTGTCTATCTCTAGGTGCACATATATTTTGGGCATTCTACCTCAAGAAATAAAGCACGGAATTTCACAAATATTTACATTTAGTTAGACCTCGATATAAACTGGATCTGAGTAGTCTTTTGTATATCACCCTACAAGTGCGGTAGCTATGCTGCCTTTTTTCTGATTTCCACAATAGCTTTATCTCAAGAACTAAAGGACGTATTTTTTACTTTAGGATTTTTTTAACTTTAGGTTCTGTTAATCCTTGATATAATATGGTTCCGATAGCATCTTGGTGTAAATACGGAAACAGACGGCACTGTTATGCGGTATTATTCATGATTATCGCAATAGTTCTATTTCAAGAACTAATGAAAAAATTTTCAACAAACTTCAGACTTATTTAGTTCCTAATATAAGTTAGTAAAATTTAATTTTTAGAGTAAATGACTCAATAGGTGGTGCTTCTATCCAGTGTTCTTACGATTTATGCGATAATTCTACTCAAATTCTAATACACGGAATTTCTTGAAATTTCACATCCATTTAAAAGTTGAAATAAGAATTTGCAGATTAGATTTTAGAGTAAATTGCTTAAATGGTGACGCTGCTATGTTTCATTTTTCTGGAAGTATTAACATGTATGAGACAGAAGAAATTTTGGGATTTCCACATCTAACTAGTTTTTATTTAGTTTTTATTTATTTATTTATTTATTTATTTATTTATTTATTTACTTGTTTATTTATTTATTTTTGTCAATTTTTTGTCAAATTTGTTTTTTTTTTTAATTTAACATTATTTTATATTACTTTTTTAAAAGTTATGCATTTCTAAAATCATTTATATGAATAATTGGTATTTCAGAATGCCTTTTTTAAAGAAAATTGTTAGTGTCCATGTAAATTATGTATTTGTAATAATAATAATAATAAAGTGTTAAACAAAACAAGAACAGTATTCTTAACAATGAGTACATGTGTGATGCATAAGACTTAAAGAAATACATGTATATCTATTCGTAATGCGTTTTGAAATGTAATTACCACCATACATTTGCGCTAGTATATTTCCAAAAACAACCGACCACAAATTAATCTCCACTCAATTCTTATCTGACTGAATATATATATACCGGTCCTGGGTAATAATAAGCAATACTTAGCCTTTTTTTTTACTTTCACAGTTGTGAGTGTATAATCTCACAATAATATTCAATACGTTAATTAGTCACTAAATTCACTTTCCATGGGAAAAAAAATAACGTTTCTTCATAAATGTGAACTGAGTGGGGGAAAAAAAAGGCGCTCATAATTTATGTTAAATCATGTCCTTTCCGAATTATGATTATTAAAACAACAGAAACTTCAAAATGTAAGAAATGTACGGTAGACATGTCATATAATACTGAGTAAAACGTACTTAAAAAAACAAATAAATGAAATGTTAAAACTGTTGTTAGTTTTCGTTTTTTCAAAAACTAAAACAAAATCACTTCACCTTTTTTCATTCACGTATAAAAACATTTCATATTTATTTACTTAGAAGGTGTCACAAATAAAAATTAAATTAAAGAGTTGACATGTTTCGGTTCATTAATAAGAACCGTATTCATAACATATAAAATCAGTAGAAAATTAAATGAAATGAAAATTAAATTATATTTATATCCAGTGTCATTTAATTTTCTACTGATTTTATATGTTATGAATACGGTTCTTATTAATGAACCGAAACATGTCAACTCTTTAATTTAATTTTTATTTGTGACACCTTCTAAGTAAATAAATATGAAATGTTTTTATACGTAAATAAATGAAAATTAAATGAAAAATTAGTTTTTAATACACCATAATAAGAAACTAATATGATAATCTCTATTTTTAAATGCTATTTCTCTTTTTTCCTGGTAGTATTTCTTTATCAATATGAATTGAGTTAACCAAAAGACATGCATAACGCATATTAAATCATCTTAGTTCCTAATTTTCATGATAAAAACAAGAAAAATGAAAAGATGAAAGACAAATGCGATAGACATGCCCTGGGAAATTTTACATTAAGGGCGATACTTTTCCTCTCTTGGAAACAATAAGATTTTTTTTTTTTTTTTTTTTTTTGGAGAATGCATAACTATATGGTAAGTGTCACGTAATACTGAGTAAAAAATAGTTAAAAGATGAATTTGTTGTCTAACCAATTTTTCATTTAGTTTCCATGTTTGTGTGCCCAAATATAACGTTTTTATGTAGTACTTCATTTAAAGTTATACATTTATACATTTATAAAGACACCTAATCGAATGCTTTCTATTTGGGAATTCACTTTTGAAATAAAATTTGTTAGTAGACATATAAATTATGTATGCTTTTAAGAAAACGAACTAGTGTTGAAACATTAAACAAAAACAAAAAAATCATATGTGAGTAGGTTTTATGACGTATAAGAATCAGTGAAACACATATATATTTTTTAGCAACGCGTTTCCGAATAAAATCACTACCATACATTTATGTTAGTATACTTTCAGGAGAAACCAACAACAAATTCAGTCAGTTGTTACTCAATTGAAAATAAAAGTGTTTATCGGTCCAGAGTAATAAGCAAAGGTAAAGCCTTCTATTTATTTCAAGAGTTGTGAGTGTATAATCTCACAATAAATCATTATTATTTCATAACTTTATTTGAAAATTGTTCTTTTAAATACTTAATTATAAAATATTTCAGAATTACTAAATTCACTATACTTTTTTAAAAAAATGCAATATGTTTTATATTGAAATCTTCGAATAACAAGAAATTGTAGCTAAAACAAAACAACCAATATGAGACGGCTTTGTCAAGTGCAAAATATACTTTTGTGCTTTTACAATCGAGAATTTTTATCCCTTTAGCATTTTCAAATTAACGGAGGCAATTAAACATTGAATAACATCTTGTAAGTAGTATTTATTAGCAAAAAATAGTATAGATATTAATTATATTTTTTTTGGTATGATTCCATAATCCAGAATTCGAGTTCTAAAGATGCTAAAATAAAATCATTTTCTTTTATAAATAATTCAATACACCGTAATAAATAATACCGTTATTAATAATCTCTAACTTTAAATGCAATATCTTTTTATTCTGGTAGTGTTTCTTTATAAATATAAACCTTAAGACATGTATATTCATGTAAAATAATCTAATTTCCTAATTTGCATACTAAAAACCATGCAAATGCCAAGATGAAAGACAAATACGACAGACATGCCCTAGGAAATTTTAGATCAAGTACAATTTCTTTCTTCCCAGGGGAACAATCAGTTTTTTTAGTAACCTACAAAAGCTTTCCCTAGAAAATGCATACATATTTTATAAGTGTCACATTAATACTAAGCAAAACGTGCTTGGAAGATACAATTGTTGCTTAAACATTTTTTTTCACTTAGTTTTGATGTTTCTGTGTCGAAATTTAGAGTTTTTTTTTAATATTACTTTTTTGAAGATAATGCATTTGTAAAATCATTTAATTGAATATTTTGTAATTCAGAATACATTTTTGAAGGAAACTATGTTAGTAGCCATATGCATTATGTACGTTGATAAAAAAATAATAAAAATAATACTGAAACATTAAACAAAAAATGAACATATTTCTTAATAGTGAGTATGTTTTGTGAAATATAGAAGTTAATTTACATGTATATATTTATTCGTAACACGTTTTCAAATAAAATCACTACCATAAATTTCTGCTAGCATACTTACAAGAGAACCAGGACACAAATAAATGCTTTGTCAATTATTATCTTACAGAAAATAAAAATATTTACTGGTCTTGGGTAATAAGCAAAGATAAGCTTTCCTTTTATTTCCAGAGTTGTAAATGTATAATTCCACAATAAATAATTATTACTGCACAATCTAATTTGATAATTCCTCCTTTAAATAATTTACTTTTCTGTAGTAAAAAAACTAATTAACCAATCACAAATATAAAATTTAATTTCTTAATAAAACTTTTCGAAATTTCTTTTTACATGTGTACAGAGTGCAATATAAGGCGTACATAATTTATATTCTTTCCAAATTATTTTTATTAAATAAAGACAGACTTCAAGATAAAAGAAATATACTATAGAGATTCCCTAAGAAATGTTACTTCAACTACGATCGTTTTTCTCTCTAGAAAAAAAAAAACAATTTTTAGTAAAAAAAAAAAAACAATTTTTAGTAACTTACAAATGTTTTTCAAGGAGACTGCATAGGTATTTTTTAAATGTCTTCAGTAAAACGTACACTAAAAATAAAAAATAAATAATTTAAACATACATTAAAAAAGTTTCAATGTTTTTGTATCCACATTTTACGCTATTTTTCAGTTATTATAAGACATATCATTCTTTAGATGTTGATAAGATATTTAATAATATTTATCTTTACATAAAAATATTAAAACAGACTGCAATTTTTATTTTTTCTCTTTTTCACAACGAATGATTTTTTAAAATATTTCCTTTGAGTGTAAGACGGCCGTTAATATTTACACTGTTCATCCACCATTTTAAAAATTAACAAAATGGCATACGAGAAATTTTTATTCAGGTTACTTAAATCATTCACAAAGATAAATATTTAAATATGATGACTATATTTCTTTTTTACGGAAAGCAGAAGTATCATTAATTTTTTCATTTTAATCGATTATGTAACTACCCAAAATAAGGATAGTTTAATAAAGTACAAAAGTAAACACGTTTTTCCAAGAGCCCAATATTCTCTACAGTTTCGAAATTAGCGATGTAAATGTACTTAATGAATGATTAAAAATTGTTTGAAGTAGGATTGTAAATATTGTTTTTAAATCTATACATTGATTAATTGCGCTACTAATTTATTTTTTATTACTCATTTTACAGATTTCAACTTTTTGTAGTGTGCGCGTAAGTGAAGCATAAAAATATTACCCAACATAGAGATTATGTTACTGGTTGCTTCACACGGGGTGCTGCTAATGAATCATAACTCAGGAATGGATTACCATAGTGTGCCGGATACGGTTTAAATAAAAATTTTGATATATTATGTAAAACATTTAGTAATGTATGTTTGAAACAAATATTCAATTAAAATGCATTTTAAAAACATCTATAAAAATGTATAAATTATGTACGTAAATATAATAACAAAAAATTGCATTACATAGAAAACGTCCTCGAGAGATATTTTTAATACCCAGTAACATACTTTTGATTATAAAATATTTATTTTTGGAACTGTTATTTACTTAAACAAGTAAAATGTCAAATCAAGCATTCTTTGCAATCAAAACACAATCTTCCCAAAATATTCAATATTTAAAACTTCAGTATAAGATTTTCACAGCTTGCCTAATAAACAAACTGTTTATCGCATAATTCTATCGATCTTAGTTTTTGAGTAATTTAATTTTGAAATCAGGATCTTATTTGCTGGACACCCTGTATTTACAATGTTCATCCATAATTTTAAAAAAAAATCACGAAATGAAGTACGAGAATATAATTTCAAGTAACTAGAATCATTCAAAAAAATAAATATTTGTTTATGATGACGTATTCTTTTTTTACAGAAAGTGGAAAAATCTTTATTTTTATTTTTTATTTTTATTTATTTTTTGCTGTTTTAGTCATTTATTTAAATACCCTAAATAATAATTTTAAAAAATTACAAAATTAATTACTTTTTCCAAGAGCTCAGCATTCTCTAGAGTTTCGAAAATAGTAATGTAAATATATTTAATGAATTATTAAAGATTGATTGAATTTGATATTGTTTATAAATAATTTTATGAAAAATACTTTAATCTGTATTTTTTGTTATACGGATATCATTATATCGATTTTACCATTTTACAATAAAAACATTTCTCAATCATAAAAATATTCTCCTAATGGTAATACAAGGATTAGGTTGCTAGATGTTATACATACGATAAAATTATTTAAAAAAAATTGTAACATTTAACCCTCCACATTTTTTTAAATATCTTTTTTATTATCCTTTAAAAACCTATTTTTCCTTAGAAGTACACCAGATATTAAAACATATTTAACTTTACATACAAAGATTAAAATAAAACGCAATCTTTATTACTTTTCAGTTTTTATCACAAGTGTTTTGGGAAATTTTTCTTTTGAATATAAGCCAGTCGTTAATGTTTACAATGTTCATCCATCATTTTAAACATTCACGAAACGAAATGCGAGAATCTCTTATTCAGGTAACTTGAATCATTCACAAAGATAAATATCTAAATATGAAGATTACATTCCTTTTTACTGAAAGTAGAAAAATCCTTACTTTTTTCATCTTTAATTGCTTATTTAAGTACGGCAGATAACAATATTTTAATAAAGTTGAAAAGTAAACACTTTTTTTCCAAGAGAGCAATGTTTACAATCTCTAAATTAGCTACGTAAGTGTATTTAATGAATGATTAAAGATTGTTTGAAGAAGAAATTGTAAGTACTGTTTAACAATATTTTTATGATTAATTCTATAGCTCATATATTTTTTATTACTTGTTTTAATATTTTGAGCTTTTTATAGTGAAAACTTTAATGTTATATTTAAAGTGTTATGTATATTTAAAGTGTTATGTTTAAATATAAAAACATTTCCCAAATGGTGGTATAGGGTTTCTGGATCAATCACACACGATAAGTTAACAAAATTTAATAAACTTTTTTTTTTTACTGTTTAGCTATCCACTTTCTATTAAAATAATTTTTTTCAACATACTTTAATCACATATTCTTCCTTAGAGTCTATCTGATATTTAAAAACTATTTATGTTTACATGGCAAGATTAGAGCATATTGCAATTATTATTTTTTTTCGTTTTTATCAGAAATGATTATGAGATCAGCTCTTTTGAGTATAAGCGAGTCGTTAATATTTACAATGTTCATCCATTATTTAAACATTTACAAATGAAATACGAGAATTTTTTATTCTGGTAACTTGAATAATTCACAAAAAAAATATTTAAATATAGTAACTACATTCCTTTTTACCAAAAAACGATTACTTTTTTCTAAACCGATTAGTTCAGTACATTTTTATAACCTGGATTGAAATAAAATACTTTCAAGCGTTTCGTGTTTTATATACATGGTACAATCTCTATCACAATTACAAGTTTTTATACAACATTATATATGTCACATTTTCATGTCTATAAAGATATTAAGATAACAAAATAATTCATTTTATCCATATAATTGGATAATCCACGTTCTTTCACTCTTTAATTATAAATATAAACATTAGTGTGGGTCGTTGCTTTATATTTCTTTTCGTATTATTATTTTTAATGAAAAATCTTCACTGTTATTTTAACTTAAATTATATAAACAAAATAAGAAATTAATGAAATTTTCAACAGCATATGCTTGTAACTTTTAAATACAGCTTGTCAGCGGAGCACCTTGAAACTTGTTTCTTTGTTAATTTTACAAGAAGAGAAATTATATTTAGAAGAAATCAATTTTCAAAGCACTAGTGAAACATTTTAAAGGTGCCCACCATTAAATAAATATAGGTATACTTAAAAAGATATGATGACATACGATGAACGTGATTTCTAATTAAAATGAGTTTATATAAGATTAATGCATTTTATCATTTTTTAGAGTGCAATTTTTTTAATACATTTTACTCACTGAAAAGTAAAGAAAATAGTATTGTACTATGTAACATCATATAGTACTATCTATTTATTTATTTTTTTTATTGAAATTAATAACAATTTGCCATTAAAAAACTACATTTAAGCACTTCTACTGACATAGCCTACAGACGATTCTAAGAAAAAGCAGACCTATTAAAATTAAAATATGTAATGTATATAATAGCTAAAAAGCTATTCAAAATTTTAATAAACAAAGATATTATTTAAACAATCTTATTTATAAAGGTTTTTAATATTTTAAAAATTCATTTTTAATGTATTTTTGTTACTTTTTTATGAAACCTACAGTCGAATCCCTTTAGGCATAAACAAAGGTAAATGTGTATATGAAAAACATTTATTTAAAATATTACAATAAAAATGAAAATATAATTATATAATAAAAAATAAATGAAATGAAAATATAAATATATATGTTTTAAAGATATGTCTGGATCTTTAGATATATGACCTGAAATTTCTAGTGAACCGATTTCGATGATTATTTTTTTTTCTCTAATGAAATCAATTTATTTGCAGATATGCCCGCAGACGATAATTGTCAAGCAATAATTTTAATTTTAAATGTTTTTCATGAAATTGCTTCAAAATGGTGGTAATCGGGTTACTTCCATTGCTGAATTGAGAAGGAAAAACATAGAGTAGAAAGGATAAAGTAAACATAGTTTAAAATGGAGATAAAATATGGCGACTAGGGATAATGCCAAAAGTATAAGAGATGAAAATCTTAAGTAAAGAATACATTCAGTAAAGAGCAATCTTGATTCTAGTTTGGGACTATAATCATTAATAATCTATTCCACTCCAAAGTACTTTTGAAATAGTGAACATGAAGTGCATAAAAATTTTGAGACGGTGAAAGTGTTACTGGTAAAATTTCGTTGAAAACAAATATTATGATTTTATCATTTTAGCCAATTACCGCTTATTCTTCGCATATCCAAAACTTTTTGGCATACTTCATGATTTCTTTATCTATTTGTTACTGATTATGTAATAGGGATGATGTTTATATTTCGACAGTTTAAAAAAAAAATTAAGCTAAATTTACTATAAAATATTTGTTTTAAGAATTATACTGTTTAATATAATATTGAATAATTACTGTAAATGTTTTTGCATTTTTTACAAATCTAGTCAATTTGTTCTTGTAAACTTATTCAATCGTAGAATTAGGAGATTTTCTACTTTTATATCTTAAAATATTCAAAAACGCAAAAGACAGGACATCCATATAAAAATCAATCAAACTTCATTTGCCTGCAGCATGCCCTACGGATTTTTATATCAAGTTCGATTATTATCCTCCTGGGGAAAAATGTGTTTCTTTTTATTAACCTACAATCGTTTTCCTCTAGATAATGCATATATAATTTATAAGTGTCATAAGTAAAATGTACTTAAAAAATGAAATTATTGCGCAACTATTTTTACTTTCTTTTATCTTTGCAAGAAGAAAGTATTGGATTCGTGAAATATTCCGAATTTCGGTTTTTGACGAATTTACACATTCGTCAAAAACCGAACGATTTATACAGTAGGTGTCAGAGGTTAATATGAGAACGTCTATTCACGTCTAAAGGTGTTTATCTGTGAGTCTGTCTGTCAGGCTGTCTGTGTACAGGTGACATAGATTTTGTGGGCAGTCTATCTCAAGAACTAATGCACGAAATTTCACAAATCTTTCTATTTAGTTAGACTGTGACAACAACTTTGTCTGAATAGTTTTTTCTGTGTGTTCAGGTGACACGGCTATGCTGCCTTTTTCACGATTTATACAATAGCTAAATCTGGAGAGCTATAGTAGGATTTTCATGAAACTTTAGATTCCGTTAATCTTTGATAAAGTATGGTTTTGATTACATTTTGGTGTAAATCGCATGATATTCGGCACTGCTATGCGGTATTATTCATGATTATTGCAATATTTCTATCTCAAGCGCCCTCTATCGGCATTTTTTGAAATTATTCTTCATAATTAACTTTTAAGACAATACTGACATAAATAATAGTTTTAGTGAAAACAGCAAATCAATCGACCAATTTTTCCGTTTTTTATATTTATTTGAAATTTTTGTCTGTAAATTTTAATGCTGGCAATCTCCTTTGGAAAACGTTTGGGACCCTTGGTTTCCCATTTAATATTGTTTGTCTTGATGTGAACTATCCCCCCTCTTTTATTGTAAAAACAATTTACAATCACCCTGTATATATATATATATATATATATATATACCGGTCCTGGGTAATAATAAGCAATATTAACCCTTTTTTCACAGTTATGAGTGTATAAACTCACATTAAATATTTATTATCTCATAACCTCTTTTGAAAACTTTTCTGTTCAAAAAATTAGTCATAGTAAAAGAGCTAACTCCGTAATCACTAAAATAAAATTCAATTTATCATGGGGAAAAAATAAGGTTTCTTCATAAATGCGAACTGAGTGGAAAAAAGGCGCGTTGTTGCCATATAAATTATGTATTTTGAAAAATAAAAAAATACTAATGTTAAAACGTGTAACAAAACAAAAAAAAGTTTCTTAATACTGAGAACATTGTGTGTCGTATAAGACACACAATGAAACACATATATATTTATTCTTAACGTGTTTTAAAATATAATCACCACCATACATCTGTGCAAGTATATTTCCATGAAAACCGACCACAAATTAATCTCCAGTTTATTCTTATCCGACTGAAAAAAATAATGCCTTTCCTGGGTAATAATAAGCAGTATTAAGCTTTCTTTTTATTTTCACATTCGTGAGTGTATAATCCTATATGTATTATGAATGTGAAAGTTTGTCCAAAAATTAGAATGAAATTGGCTTCAAAACGGATGGATTAATGTCTTTGAATCTTTGCATATAGGTAAGTTAAGGTCCGGAAACGAACATGGGCTAATTTTTAATTGATTTATTCAACTATTTTCCTTATTAATTCAAAATTATAGTATTTTCATACAGAATCAATAGGCATTTTTAGATAAAATTTAACCATTTTCCTTTCCTGTTGCCAATAAAATAGAGATCTGGAATGATAATCTCTCAGCGGTAATATATTTTCAATTGAGCAATTTGCAAAAAAATGAAAAAAAAAAAAAAAAAGAAAAGAAATATGACGTGATATTTGAAATATAAATAAAGAGAATATTTTCTGTTATATATTAAACATGTATATTTGTTTCAATAAAAGAATTTTTCTGTCAAAAAAGGGCGACATTATTATAAGTAAAAAAAGAATGAAAAATAAATATATTTTCAATGAAATATTTCACTTGGAAAAATGTGACGTCATAGTTGAAATAAAACAGGTACTTTATAGTAGTCGTTAAAAATAGAAGAGGCATGAATATCAATAGCTAATCGAGATAGATAAATAATGACGTCGTATTTAAAATGAATGAGAAATATTTTTTACTTATAATAATTAATAAGTTATAAGTTATGTAGAAATGAAAATTTTTATTCAAAACTCATAATTATCAACGGAAGAAATTTTTTGTGGGGAAAAGCCAGAAAATAAAATTACTGATTAATATATTTTTGAGTCTGTTTTTTAACACTTTCCAACAAAGTTGACGTATTTAAATTTATATGCATCAGCAAAGTGCACTAAAATATGCATTTTGTAAAATATGCAGTGAAACGGACACTTATTATTCATTTACAGGGTCACACAGAAAAATTCCATTGCATAAGAATAAAGGCAGGAACAGTTTGCAGTACGTTTTAATTATGGTAAACGATTTGATGTATAATCAAATTGATATACATTGCTGAAACCTAATGTGAGTTATTTCATGCATAATGCGACGTGCATAGCATTTACAGGGACACACAAAAGATTTTAAATAGTATATATTATATCCGAAGTAAAGTATATGATGAATGATGACTGTTGCATGGATTAAATGCATTTTGAATTATGATATGTGCTTTTAAGTCTCACTAAATGAATGCATATTAAATGGTGTGTATAAATGGTGATATTTACACAGTTTAGATATACAGGGTTACACAAAAGATCGTTTAAGGTTACTGAATGTGAGCGTAATTTACTTAAAGGTGGTTTTTTTTAAAAAAATACGCATTTTTATTTTGAACTGCATTCCGTAAACTAAGAAATGTCTGTAGTATGTAGATAAGATGATACACAGGGTCACGCAAAGAAATGATACATGGTTGTCTTCGGATGATAATTTCTGAAAATGTAATTTAAGTAGTAATAAGGAATATTTTTGTTTGAACTAAAGTTCAGAAAAATACTTTCGTATATTAAATGTACTAGGTAAACTACAGGGCTGAACAAAAGTACTCAAAAATGTTTCTATCTATTAGTATAGTTCGCTGAAAGGAAAATTTAAACCAGCAAGAAAGGATCGTCAGAAAATTGTTACAATAAATCGCGATAAAAAGTTAATTACACATGCTTTTATCCAGCAAATTCTTTTGTTTGATTGATTAATAAATTCTACTTTAAATGTCATGTGAACGAATTAACGTTTAACAGCTAGTCTTATAATAAATTATTATTATCTCATAATCTCGTTTGAAAATCGATTTTTCCAATAAGTTAATTTGTCGTAGAAAAAAAGCTAATTCCATAATCACCAATATTAATTTCAATTTCTCATGGGAAAGAAAATAATAGTAATAACGTTTCTCCATATGTGCGAACTGAGTGGATAAATGGCGCACATAATTTATTTTAAATCATATTCTTTCCGAATTATCTTTATTAAAACAAAACAAACTTTAAGATGTTAAAAATGTATGGTAGACATGCTATATAATACTGAGTAAAACCCAATTAAAAAATTAAATTAAATGATAAAATAGTTTTCTAAAGCACCGTAATATGAAACTAATATGATAATATCTGTCTTTAAATGACATTTCTCTTTTTGCTGGTAGAATTTCTTTATAAATATGAACTGAGTTCACCAAAAGACATGTATTATTCATGTTAAATTATCTAATTTCCTAATTTTTATTATAAAAAAATATGCCAATATGAATGACAAATATGATACACACGCCCTAGGAAAATTTACATTAAGTGCCATTATTTTCCTCTCTTGGGAACAATAAGTTATTTTTTATTTATTTATTATTCTTATTTTTTTGACTTACAAAACTTTCCCAAGAGAATGCATAAACATACAATAAGTGTTACGTTATAGTAATGAGTAAAATGTACTTAAAGAATGAAATCGTTGCCTAACCAGTTTTTTCATTCAGTTTTCGTGATTTTTTGCTCAAATTTAACTTTTTTCTATCGTACTCTATTTAAATATTACATTTATAATACCACTTAATTGAATATTTTGAATTTGAAAATTCATTTTGATAGAAACCTTTTTAGTAGTTATATAAAATATGCATGCTGTTAAGAATAAAAATTAGTATTGAAACATGAAACAATAAAAGAAAAAATTTTTTAAGTAAGATCGTTTAGTGACGTATAAGTAAGAGTGAAATACATACATATTTATTCGTAAGGTTCTTCGAACAAAATCACTACCAGAAATTTTATGCTAGCATGCTTTCAAGAGAAACCAACAACAAATAAATCTTCTGTCAGTTGTTATCCAATTGAAATTAAAATATTTTTCGGTCCTGGGTAAAAAGCAAAGGTAAAGTCTTCTATTTATTTCAAGAGCTGTGAGTGTAAAATCTCTCAATAAACCATTATTTTATCATAAATTCATTTAAAAATTGTCCTTTTAAGTACTTAGTTATAAAATATTTCAGCATTACTAAATTCAATATACTTTTTTTAATAATGCAATATGTTTTATATCGATGTCTTCATTATTTAGTACGTGCAAAAGTAATAGCTAAAAAAAAAAAAAATAACTAATCTAAGACGTCTTCGTCAACAGCAAAATATATTTTAATTGCTTTTACAATCGAGATTTTTTTTCTCCATTTACCATTTTTAAATTAATTGAGTAAACAAAACACTGAATAACATATTGTAAGTAGTATTTATTACAAAAAAATAGTATAAATATTAATTATATATTTTTGATTTGTATGATTCGATGATCCCGAATTCGAGTTCTAAAGATGCTAAAATAAGAAAAATCTATAATTTAGTACACCGTAATAATAAAAAAAAAACTCATTTAATTTTAATGTAAGATCAATAGTAAACAAAACACTCAATAACATCTTGTAAGTAGAATTTATTACAAAAAAATAGTATAGATATTAATTATATATTTTTGTTGGTATGATTCGATGATCCAGAATTCGAGTTCTAAAGATGCTAAAATAAAAAAAAATTATAATTTAATACCCCGTAATAAAAAAACTCATTTAATAGTTTCTAACTGTAAATGCAATTTATCTCTATTCTAGTAGTGTTTCTTTATAAATATGAACAATAAAAAGCATAATTCATGTAAAATCATCTAATTTCCTAATTTTCATGCTAAGAACAAGACAAATGCCAAGAAGACAAATACGATAGGCATGCCCTATGAAATTTTAGATCAAGTGCGATTCCTTTCTTCTCAAGGGAAAAATCAGTTTTTTTAGTAACCTACAAAAGTTTTCCCTAGAGAATGCATAGATATTTTATAAGTGTCAAATAATACTGACTAAAACGTAATGGAAAGATGAAGTTGTTGCTTAAACGAATTTTTCACTTAGTTTTGATGTTCCTGTGTCCAAATTCAAGGTTTTTATATATTACTTTTTAAAAACTTATACATTTGTAAAATTATTTTATGGAATATTTTATATTTCGGAATGGGGGGAGCCTTTTTGAAGAAAACTTTGTTAGTAGCCATATAAATTATGCATATTGTTAAAAAATAATAAAAATAATTTTGAAACACTAAATAAAAAATGAACAAATTTCTTAATAGCGAAAATATTTTGTGAAATATATAAGTTAAATATACATGTATATTTATCTTTAACGCGTTTTCAAATATAATCACTACCATACATTTATGCTAGTATACTTCCAAGTGATACAGACCACAAATAAATCTACAGTCATTTTTAAACCCATAGAAAATAAAAAAATATTTACTAATCTTGGGTAATATGCAAAGATAAGCTTCCCTTTTATTTCCAGAGTTGTGAATGTATAATTTTACAATAAATCATTATATTGCACAATCTCATTTGATAATTACTCTTTAAAAAATATTAATTAGCTGTAATAAAAAAATAATTCCACAATCAGAAACATAAAATTCAATTTTTAAAGAAAAGAAATGCAACACTTCTTTTTACATGAGTACAGAGTGGAAAATAAGGCGTACATATTTTATATTCTTTCCAAATTTTCTTTATTAAAACGAGACATACGTCAAGATAAAAGTAATGTACGGATTCCCAAAGAAATTTTGCTTCAGCAATGATTGTCTTTCTTTCTAGAAAAAAAATAATTTTTAGTAACTTACAGAAGATTTTCCAAGAGACTGCATAAATATTTTAAGTGTCGTATAATATTCAGAATAGAGGAAAAAATTAAATTAAATTAAACAGACTTAAAAAAAAGTTTCGATGCTTTTGCATGCAAATTTTACATAATTTTCTATTTATTTCAGAACATATCTTTCCTTATATGTAGACCAGAAATTTAATAATATTCATCTTTATATACAAAAATTAAAACATACTGCAATTTTTTTTCCGTTTTCATCACAAGTGATTTTTAAAATATTTCTTTTGAGTGTAAGTCTGTCCTTAACAATTACCACTAATGTTCATCCACCATTTTAAAAAAAATTAACGAAATGGAGTGAGAGCAATTTTTATTCAGGTGACTTAAACCATTCACAAAGATAAATATTTAAATATGATGACTGTATTTCTTTTTTAAGAAAAGCAGAAGGATCTTTATTTTTTCATTTTAATCGATTAATAAAAAACCCAAAAGAATGATATTTTAATAAAATTCAAATTAAACACGTTTTTACAAGAATCCAATATTCTCTACAGTTTCGAAATTAGCGATGTAAATGTATTTAATGAATGATTAAAGATTGTTTGAAGTAGGATTGTAAATATTGTTTATAAATATCTTCCATGGTTAATTGTGCTACTCATTTATTTTGTATTTCTCAATTTACAGATTTAAACTTTTTGAAGTATACGCGTAAGTGAAGCATAAAAATATGACCCAATTTCGAGATTATGTTACTGCCAGCTTCACACGAGGTGCTGCTATTGAATCGCAATTCAGAAATTGATTGCCATATTGTGTCATATAAGATTTAAATGAAAATTTTGATATATTATGTCAAACATTTAGTAACGCATGTTTGAAACAAATATACAATTAAAATGTATTTTTAAAAACAGCTATGAATAAAATAATTATAAATTATGTATGTATATATAATACCAAAGAAAAAATACATGCGTTACATTGCAAACGTCTTCGAGAATTATTTTTCATACCCAGTAACATAACTGTGGTTATAAAATATTTAATTTTGGAACTGTTACTTTCTCGTAATGTATTTTATTGTGATTTTAAAATGCCAACAACGGCCATTCTTAATAAATTTTTAGCATTTAACCCTCCTCTCTCTTATTTGTTTTTTTTTTTTTATTTATATTATTTCAAAAAATATCTGTCCTTAGAGGATCGCCAGATATTTTAAAAATATTTAACTTTACATACAAAGGTTAGAACATACTGCAATTTCCATTTTTTTTAAATTTTTATCTTTTGCTAGTGCTTTTGAAAATAATTCTTTTGAGTATAAATCAGTCGTTAATACAGGGTGTCCAGCAAATAAGATCTTGATTTAAAAAATCATTTTTTCCAAAACATAGATCGATAGAATTATGCAGTAAACGGTTTGTTTATTAGGTAAGCAGTAAAAACGTCCATAGAAGTTTCGATTCGAAAAATCCGTAAAATACGGCACTGTAAGCCAAAAAACACGTTCTCTGCAAGCAATCCAAATAAGAAATATGTAAAATCAAGCATTCTTTGCAATCAGAACACAATCTTTTTCAAATATTCACAATTCGAGTCTTCTGTAAAAGGTTTTTACAGCTTACCGTTTATCGTATAATTTTATCGATCTGAGTTTTTGAGAAATTTAATTTTGAAATCACGGTCTTATTTGCTGGACACCCTGTATTTGGAATGTTCATCCATCATTTTAAGAAATTCAAGAAATGAAGTACAAAAGTGTTTTACTCAAGTAACTGGAATCATTCAAAAAGATAAACATTTAAATATGATTACAATATTCTTTCTTTACGGAAAGTGGAAGAATGTTTCTTTCTTGCTGTTTTAATCGTTCATTTAAATATCCCAAATAATAATTTTAATAAAATACAAAATTAGATACTTTTTTTCCAAGAGCGCAATAACCTCTACAGTTTTGAAATTAGCGAAGTTTAATTAATTAATGAATTGTTAGTATTGTTTAAAGCAGAAATTATAAATATTGTATATAAAAAATTTCATGAATAATACAGTTAACTTTTTTTTCAACATTATTTAAAAACATATCTTTTCTTAAATAAAGGTCTACCAGACATTTGAAAACTATTTATGTTTACATGCCATGATTAAAGCATATTGCAATTCTTATTTTTTCCGTTTTTATCACAAGTACTTTTGAGAGTATTTCTTTTGAGTATAAGCCAGACGTTAATGTTTACAATGTTCATCCATCATTTTAAACATTCTCAAAACGAAATACGAGAATTTTTTATTGAGGTAACTTGAATCATTTACAAAGATAAACATTTAAAAATGGTGACTACATTCCTTTTTTACGGAAAATAGGAAAGTCATTATTATTTTTTAATAGTTTTTAAATACCCCAAATAACAACATATTTTCTTACCGATTGAAAAATCGTGTTATAAATTAATATAGTACTCTAAATAATAATATTTTAATAAAAAACGAAAGTAAATACTTTTTCAAAGAGAGCAATGTACTCTACAAATTCCAAATCTGCCATGTAAATGTATTTAATGAATAACTAAACATTGTTCGAAGTAGAAAGTGTAAATATTGTGTGTAAGTTCGAAGTAGAAAGTGTAAAGTGTAAGTATTTTCATGAATAATTCTGTTGTTCGCATATTTTTTATTAGTTATTTTATAGTTTTGAACTTTTTATAGTGAAAACTTTAGTGTTATATTTAAAGTGTTAAATATTTTAAGAGTTATATTTAAAGATTTATTATTATTGTTATATTTAAAGAGTAAAAAATTAAATAAAACATAAAAATATCTCCCAAATGGTCGTATAGGGTTGCTGGATCATTTACACATGATAAGTTAAAAAAAATAATAAACTTGTTTATAACGTTTAGCCATGCACTTTCTTTTAAAATCTTCTTTTTGAATATCCTTTAAAGACAAATCTTTCATTATAGGTCTACCAGATATTTAAAAACTATTTATATTGGTATGGCAAGATTAAAACATATTGCAATTTTTATTTTTTCCGTTTTTGTCACAAGTGCTTTTGAGAATATTTCTCTGAGTATAAGCCAGTCGTTAATATTTACAAAATTCATCCATTATTTTAAACATTCACAAAATGAAATACGAGAAGGTAACCTCGGTTTATTAAGGTAACCTCGATAATTCACAACGATAAATAATTAAATATGGTGACTACATTTCTTTTTACGGAAAACAGAAATGTCTTTATTTCTTTTTTTCATTTTTAATCGATTATTTCAATACACCATATAATATTTCAATAAAATACAAAATTAAACACTTCTTTTTAAGAGCGTAATAGCCTTTACAGTTTCTAAATCAGCGATGTAAATGTGTTTAGTGAATGATTAAAGATTGTTTGAAGTAGAAATTATAAATATTGCTTATAAATATTTTCCTGAATAATTTGTTACTTATTATTATTATTATTATTATTATTTATTTATTTATTTATTTATTTATTCATTTTATAAATTTCAACTTTTATAGTATAAAATTTACTCAAACATAAAAATATTTCCCAAATGGTAGTATCTCTCACACACGTTAATAAATTTTAATAAACTTTTCTTTTTAACGTTTAGCCACTCAATTTCTTTTAAAATCATTTTATTTCAATGTCTTTTAAAGGAATACCTTATCCTAGAGGCTCACCGGATATTTTAAAAATATTTATATTTCCATACACAGATTAAAACACGCTTCTTTTTTCCCCCTTTTAGGTAGCTTTCATTACAAAAAGTAAAAAGCTACCTATTGCAGCCGTCCGGAGGAAAGCACTTCCATAAAATTTTGGTATATTTTCACCGATCATGACCCCCAGACCCCAAAACCATCCTCCGTTCAAATGTTGACATATATATATATATATATATATATATATATATATATATATATATATATATATATATATATATATATATGATTTTTGTCATGCGATAATTATCGTATTTATGTGCCGATTTGAATGAAACTTGGTATGTGCATAGTACATAAAAATATCTCGACCGAGTTCGTTGGCCAGCATCATCCGTCATCTTGTTTCAAAATGGCGGCCCTTTAAAATTAAAAAAAAAATAAATTTAAAAATAAATGCGAAAAAATTAAAAGTTGAAATATATTTTTATTTGATGTGTTAGATCCTAAAACACCAATTCTAGAACACTTTTTACTTTGTCTATATCTTAAAAAATGATTGAGTTATAGAACTTTGAATTTTTCTTATGGCTGACATTTTAAAAAGATCAATTTTTTGTCATGCTATAACTAATGTATTTATGAACCGATTTGAATGAAACTTGGTATGTACCTAATATATACAAATATCTCGACCGAGTTTATTGACCAGCATCATCCGCCATCTTGTTTCAAAATGGCGGCCATTTAAAAAATTTAAAAAATTTAAAATTTAAAAATAAATGCGAAAAATTTAAAAGGTGGAAAATATTTTTCTTTTATGTGATAGATCCTAAAACACCTATTCTGGAACACTTTTTACTTTGTCTATATCTTAAAAAATGATTGAGTTATAGCACTTTGAATTTTTCTTATAGCTGACATTTTGAAACGATCTGATTTTTGTCACGTGGTAACACTCGTATTTATAAATCGATCTGGATGTAACATGGTGTGTACATAGTACTTAATAAAGCCTAGACCCAGTTCGTTAACCAGTTCCATCCGCCATCTTGTTTCAAAATGGCGGCCATTTAAATTTTTTAAAAAAAATTTAAGATATGAAATTAGGTACAAAAAAGTGAGAAATTGGAAAAAAAATTCTTTGATGCATTTGACCTTGATACAAAGATTTCAAAGCATCTTTTGTTTCGTCTGTATCTTAAAAAAGTCTGAGTTTTTTTAATTTCTAGTGTTGCCCACATTTTGAAATGATCTGATTTTTGTCACGTGATAACACAGTATTTATACACCGATTTGGATGAAACTTGGGTGCGTAGATAGGTAATACTGATGCCTCGACCGAGTTTGTTGGCCAGTTCCAACCGTCATCTTGTTTCAAAATGGCGGAATATTATTATTTTTTTTAATTTAAATTTTAAAATTAGATGCAAAAGAGTAAGAAATTGAAAAATATTTTTCTTTTGTGATTTGATCTTGATACAAAGATTCCAGAGCATTTTCTGTTTCATCTGTAACTTGAAAATGGCTGAGTTTTAGCACTTTCAATTTCTAGTGAGTTCACAATTTAAAACGCGTTTGAATGTGAAATTTGTCACGCGTTAATACGCATATTTATAAACTGATTTCGATAAAACTCCGTGTGTTCATGGTACATACCAGTGTCTTGACCGAGTCCACGGCCAACTTTACCCGCCATCTTGTTTCAAAATCGCGGCCATTTAAATTTGTCAAAAATCTTTTAAATGTATAATGATGTATAAACAAAAAATTAGAAATTGAAAAGAGGTCCTTTCTAAACTATTTATCTTAATAATGACTTCCGGAGTATTTTTTGCTGTGTCTTTACCTTGAAAAATGCTTGGGATATAGCAGTTTGAATTTCTAATGTGGGTGACCATTTTTTTTAAAAGTCAATTTGCCCGCGACAGCACTCGTATATATTAATCGATTTCGATGTGAGTGTGCATGTTCACATGAATTAAGATTTCGATCAAGCTCATTGGTTTTTTTTATCCATCATGCTGCTGTAAAATGGATATCGTGGAATTTGGCGACCGTATAAATCGCTTAAAATAAATCCAGGTTGAATAAAAGATGACTAATTTCTAAAAATTCCTATTAATATTCAGTATTGACAAAAACTAGTATTCAGTCTTATATAATCGTGTTCCACTATTTTGAGCTTCGTATTTTTGATTTATGTAACTTAATTTAAAATAAATAAATAAGTATATGAAAGCTACCTCTTCCTCCCGGCATTGCCGGAAGGACTTTTTATTACAAGTGTTCATGGAATAAATTTCTTTTGGGTATAATCTAATTTGCTAATATCTACAATGTTCATCCATCATTTTAAAAATTCACGAAATGAAGTACGAGAAATTTTTATTCAGGTAATTCGAATCGTCAAAAAGATAAATATTTAAATATGTGGAATATATTTCTTTTTTACGGAAAATAGAAATACTTTATTAATTTTTTTCCTTTTTAATCTATTATTTAAATAAGAATAGTAATATTTTAATAAATTACAAAATTAAACATGCGTTTTAAAGAACTCAATATTCTCTATAGTTGCGAAATTAGCAAGGTAAATTATTTAATGAGTGATTAAAATTGTTTGAAGTAGAAATTTGAAATAATATATTGATATATGAAATATTGTTTATGAATAGTTTCATGTATAATTCTATTCGTCATATATCTTTTATTCCTTATTTTACGTTTATCTTTCTTTGAAGTAAAACTGTTAGTGAAACATAAAAATTTTACCCAAGTGGTGGTATAGTGGTGAATTTCATGGTTGCTTCACACGAGGTGCTGCGATTGAATCACAACTTACTAATTGATTGAAATAGTATGTCGCATTCGATTTAAATGAGCATTATGGATGTATTGTGCAAAGCAAACAGTAAAGCATGTTGGAAACAAATATACGCTTAAAGCAATTTTAAAAATAGACTTGAATAATTTAATTATATGTATGTAAGTATAAGAAAAAAAAAATTTCATTATGTTGAAAACGCCCTCGACAAATATTTTTCATATCCAATATCATACCTGTGGTTGAAAAATATTTATTTTTTGAAATTTTATTTACTTGTAAAGTCTTTTATTGTGATGTTAAATATCAAAATCTGCGATTCTTCAAAAATTTTTAACATTTAGCCATATTTTTTTCAATATATTACATATTTTTCATTAATATTTCGAAACATATCTTTCCTTAGACGTCACGAGATATTATAGAAATATATAGCTTAACATACAAATATTAAAAGATACTGGAATTTTATTTTTTTTTCCATTTTTAAAACAAGTGTTTTAAAAAAAATATTTACATTGAAAATAAGCCAATCGTTAATATTTATAATATCCATCCATCATTTTAAAAATTCGCGAAATGAGTACGGGAAATTTTTATTCAAGTGACTTGAATAATTGAAAAAGATAAATATTTCAATATCACATTTTTTTTTCATTTTTAATCGATAAGTTAAATATCACAAATAATAAGGTACCCTGGGGTGATAACGCCACATTAACGTTCTACCAATTTTCACGGCTTAGTTTTAGATTGCATTTTTCAAACAGATATAGGACTTGATACAGCAACTGATTGACTACCTATATTAAAAAAAAAAAAAAAAAAAAAAAAAAAAAAATTAACAGATATGTATTTACAAAATGTAATGGCGTGATTTCTTGACCAATGGCGTTATAACCCACCTATATGGGTAATAACGAAATGCAAACAAAACTATAAAATAAGCTGAAATAATGGCATGTAGATTGCCCAATTCTAATAATACAAACTCTACAGTTCTAGAAATTGACAAATTGCATTCTAAGCTATTGAAAATGTTCAATTTTTTTGTGAAAGTGTAAGTAAAAGAAAAGTGTGTTGGGGGGAGGGATGCAAAAGAATATCAGATTCTTACCTACTTTTTGCTTAAAAGAACCGTTTAAATAAAATTTTTAGAAACATTGCACGGTTTTAACTGTGTTCATTTGAATCAGTATTCATATTCCCATGTGTTCATTCTATGCGGTAGAAAATATTGATTTTTTTGTGAAAGTGAAAAAAAAAGGAGTGAGCGGAGCTTGAACAGAATATAACACTCTGCGCCCCTCTTTGCTTAAAAACTGCCGCTTAAATATAATTCTAAGAAACATTGCACGGTTTTAACCATTTATAATGTAATATTTTAATCGTGTGAAATTTTATAATAACTAGAGTTATATGTAATAAATGTTTTTATTAATACTATTATAGTAGTTTTATAAATAGTTTTTTAACCCACATTAATGTGGACTCTCTAAACCTAAAGTTAAATTGTCGACGTTATACAAAACATGCTTTAATGATTTTTTAATTAATTAAATAAGATTTTGTATTAAAAAAATCTTATCCGAATGAGATCTCTTATTAAATTTTATACATGACTCATGTGGTTATATATCATTATCTCTATATTAGCAACAAAATTAACCTTTAACTTCTGTTACCAATCTCACTGAATGTCCCTGCCCCCAAATTTTAGAGTTTAACTATAGCTACAACTGAAATTGTCTTTCGTTTCGAGTCTTCGTACTATTGTTAGAAATATTTGAATAGATTAAATTAAATCAGAATTAATCCTGCACAAAAATTTTAGTGCAGGAACAGTATTCTATGATTTTTAATCATTGATCGCCTTTTAAACTTTAACTAATATTACCGGTCTCAGAGAGCAAAACATTCTTATAGTTTAATTTGTAATTTTCAGTTTAACTACAAACACTACCGAAATTTTGTTTCATTTGGAACTTTAGTACTATCACCAGAGACTTTTAAATAGGTGAATATCAAGTATATAAGTCTTGTATAAAAAGTTTAGTACAAAAACACAAATCTATGAGTTATTCCCGCATTTTATTCATCTTTCAATCTTGTGGTCTCACAAACCGCTTCAAGTTAGTTACGTTACAATTTCTGTCACTTCGGTTAAAGTTTAAATTTGTAAAATTTTGAAAAAACGAACGCTAAGAAAGTGCACAGTTAAAATTTAGAACATAATTGAACAATCCAGTGGAAATTTAATAGAAACTTGATTTTGAAAATGTTCGAATTAAAATATTGAAAACATTTTGATATAGTTTTATTTTTGATATAGTTTAAAATTATTTTTTCACTGGTATTTAAAAAAAGAGAGAGATATTAGTTATAGGTATTGGACACTCCCCCCCCCTCCACGTTAATCTGACAATTTCAACAATCGCCAATCCTTGGCGTTATTACCCCTGAATACTTATTGCACAATACATTTTAAACTACAAATTATCTCGTGAAGATATCCAAAATTTTCTACAACATTTTGAAAGCACAAGAAATGCAGTACAAATTTATTATAAAAAAAGTATTTCCGTATAAAAAATATAGTCTTCACATCACAAAACTATATCATTAACATTATCTCGCAAATTTTAGATCAAGCGTTAATTTTAGTTGCTTTTAAAAGCAATAAAACCTACAAATGGAACAAATTAACTTTAAGCTGTTTTTTGCAATTTATATGACGTAAAACCCTTCTGTGCAGAGCACATGGGGTTTTTTCCGGGTTACGGGATTTTTTCATAATTATGTAGAATATTAGCACTTGGCGTTATTACCCCGCCTGGCGTTATTACACCAGAACTTATATATGTTTATATATATATATATATATATATAAAATATAAAATCAAACACGTTTTCCCAAAAACGCAGTACTCTCTACAGTTTTGAAGTTAGCGATTTAAATATACTTAATGAATTATATTAATGATAGTTTGAAACAGAAATGGTAAATAGCGTTTATAAATATTTTCACGGATAATTTTATTAGTCATTTATATTTTATTCTTTATTTTACGGATTTAGACTTATTATATAATAGACGTTATTGAAACGCAAAAAAACTTCCCAAATCGTAGTATAGGGCTGAGGTTGCTAGAAGCTTTGGTCGAGAGATTCTATTAAATCTCAAATCAGAAATAGTTTACGGTAGAGTATCCGAATCGATTTAAGTGAATATTATGATCTATTATGCAAAGGAAACAGCTACGAATGTTGAATACAAACATACCATACAATGTTTTTAAAAAAAAGTATTAATAAAACCATTATAAAATATGTAAATAAGTATAATAATCAAAAATACGTTGTATCGTAAACATGGCAGGGATTTTTTTTTCATACAAAGTACTGTAAATATGGTTTAAATAATTACCTTGGAACGTGTATTTACGTATAAAGTATTTTATTGAGATCATAAAGTATCAACATCTTCAATTTTTAATTAAATTTTAACGTGTAAGAATCTTAACACTCAGTCATTTATTTATTTTTTATTTTTATTTATTTATTCATTCTTTTTTTTTTGGGGGGGGGGGGGGCAGAAGCTGAAATTTTAAAAACACTATTTGCAATCGATTTCAAATTTTCTTACGTAATCAACGTTTCATTACGAATTTCAAAATCAAATTTACGAAAAATTATAATATATTTCTTATTTTTATTTTATAATATAGTGTTTTCAGCTATTAACCCTGCAATGAGTGATTTTGGTTTTTATCTTATTCTACCCCCGAATAAATGTGTTGTAACTGTGTATTAGTAAATATATTAACAATTACATGTCAACTTTTATTCAAAATATATAAGAAAACTAAAGTGTGGCAAATGGATACATTACATTCTGAAGAATATGTAACGTGAAATTTAAAATGCTCCAAAGTGCAAAAATTTGAATTATAGGTTTAGCGTTGTTTGTGTTAACGACTCGCTATTATTAGTTTATGCAATGTGCTTATTTAAATAAAAAAATTTAAAAGTAATAATAATTTATGACTAATCGCCTCTATACAGAAATGACAAATGGTGTCTAAATTTTAGATTTATATTGTAGGAAGGAATACACGGCATACAATATTTATGGATTATTTATTAAGTCTCAATCACAAGTACTCTGATATGATAAAATATATATCTATAGGGTTATTACAAATGAATCATCGGATTTTGTTATGTTACTGCATGTGAACTAGGAAACGCACATGTTACAATGATAACTCAAACCAGTTAACAACAGTTTCGAGCTGCATATGTGTCATGCACATGCGATTGCTATGGTTGCTGCTCAACGTCATTTCAAAATGGCGACTGGAAATCAGAAAACTTTTTTTGTAATAGAATTTCCAATGTGTGAGTCGCTGAACTGAATCCTCATCCGAAACTGAACTTGGATCAGTTACCATAGTGGTAGTTTTATTTATCACTTTGGCTGAGTTGCGAAACCGCATCACGACTGCATTCGCAAGCATCAATGCGACATGCTGAGTAATATGTGGAGTGAACTTAACTTTTGCCTTGATATCAGCTGTATATCAATCAAGGGGCAGTTATTGAAAATCTGTAGTCAATCTTGTACACTTTCTGTTTATTTTAATTTATAACTCATTGTTGTAACCCAATTAAGTTCTGAAATAAACGCTTCAGAAACCCGGTGATTCTTTTGTAATAACCCTCCTTTGTAAGACTTCTGAATGTAAACAGTTAATATAAGTAATCCGTTATATACTGTTGCATAACAAATATGTATCCTAATATATAAATATATTTATTTAATGAGACGTTTAGTTTCTTACAAATTTCTTAGACTGCACCAAACTTTAGACTTAATAAGCTATTTAGCTGAGATAAACATATTTGTAATTGACCACCAAACACAGATTGGAAACATTTTAGATAAATATTGTGAAACAACCCCAAACATTATTTATTTGCATGTTTTGTATGATGAATATCATTTAATTTCTATTTACAAACAAAGCGTACAAAGATTTTTGTATTATATTATAAATCGTTTTTGAAAAAGATATTAACATAGTACACTCACTTTTGTAGGATTTGCATGCATAAAAAATGACTAATTATCAAAATATAATTTCAAAGTTCACAAACAGAAAACCTAAAATATATCTAGTAACTATGTGGTACAATAATTCCATTATCTGAAACACAAATTAAAATTAATAAATTAAAGCATAATTATAGGACTCATATGAAACAAAAGTCTTATTACAAAAATTACTTTAAGAAAATTGTAACCAGAAGTTCATAGGTGAGAAAACTTGATTTAAATATAAACTAAAATATACAAATGGATCATCTGTGTGCTTCATACATGCTCTAGAAAGCGCATAAAATGAAATTAAGTGTAGAGTAATTTGGAAAAACTAATAAATATAATTAAATACCAAAATTTATAATATATAACATCTTACATTTTGTAATTTCAGTCCAGGTATATTATATTATCACAATGTTATGAAAAAAAAATTATTAATATAATACCTTAATTATTTTTGATATGATCAGTTACAATGTGTCCAGCAAATAACACCCTGATTTCAAAATTAAATTTCTCAAAAACAAAGATCAATAGAATTATGCAGTAAACGGTTTGTTTATCAGGTAGGCTGTAAAAATCTTATACAAAAATTTCGAACGGTAAATATTTTGAAAAGATTGTGTTCTGATTGCAAAGAATGATTTGATTTGACATTTTTCTTGCTTTAGATTGCTGAAAGAAAATGTGTTTTTGGGTTAAAGCGCCATATTTCATAGTTTTTTTTAAATTAAAGTTTTAAAATTTCGAAATTCTAAAAATTTACTTTGAAAAATCTTTAAAATATTGCACTGTAAGCTGAAAACTTATTTCTCTGCAGGCAATCTAAAACAAGAGAAATGTCAAATCAATGCATTCTATGCAATCAGAACGCATTTTTTTCGAAATATTCACTGTTTGAAATTTCTGTATAAGATTTTTACAGCTTAACTAATGAAAAACCTGTTTACCGCATATTAAAATCGATATTTGTTTTTGACAAATTTAATTTTGAAATCAGAGTGTTATTTGCTGGACACACTGTAAACACATTTTTAATGATTGGTTGCTTTGATGGTTTGAGCGATATTCTTTATTTTGCACAATGGACTGTAATGTTCATTTAGAACGTCATCCTCCCAATAACATCAAATGTGCGTGATTGACTAATCGGATATACAAAAATTTTTAACCGTAAAGAACAATCTAAAAGCACATATATATATATATATATATATATGCATATATAAATTTAAATTAGCAGCATTATCGTTATTTAGATGACTAGAACTTCTTTATAACGAAAAAAGATAACATATTTTGGCATGAAACTTTGAAATATAGTTTTAAATTTATGTTTTTGTTATTATGAGTGGGAGCAGAAATAAAAATCGCAGTTGTGATACCGGAGTAGTGATGGAGTCATTTCGAAGATAATGTGATTTAAAATTCATCTCTAAGATGAGCAAACGGATTTTTTTGAAGGTGGACTTGAAGAATATAAATTTCCATGATTTATTGAACTTCAAACTGAATGTTTTATATAGAGGGGTATTATTAAACTTGAAAAGCAAAATCATTTGTTCACATTCATTGCTGGAAATGTTTCTGTATGCCAGAAAAAAAAATATTTAACTCCTGAAAATTTCTAACTTCTTTCTTTTTCCTAAGTAAAGATGCACTTTGTCCCAAAAGAGAGAAATGTGTGAAAATAAAACAAAGGTTACGTGACACATGTCCTACAAAACTTTTATAAGAATTGGGAAAAAAGATTTATGAAAGGAGTAATTGATTTTCCTTGAGAACATATTAAAATCCTTTTAACTTGCGAATTTTTTTTTTATATGATTAAAATTATTATATATATATATATATATATATATAATTTTAATCATATTAAAAACCTGTTCTGTATTTTATTTTTTCCGAATTTGTAACTATTAATGATTATCTAAAGTATACATTTTATTGATTCTAAAAATTATATATTAACGATATTTTACTTGTAATAATGTAAATGATTTTAGAATAAGGGAAAAAAGAGCTAAATATAAAATTAGAAAAAAAAAATAAGGGGAAAATGGAAAACAAAATTATTTATATTTCGAAAATGTTTTAAGACACGCTGAAATTGTTTATTTTTACAATAAAAAAATAAAGAAAGAGAAAAACTATGAAATACATCTTTACGATTTTAAGTTCTTTTTTATTTCAAGGTTTCAAAAAATATTTTTTAGTTTCTGCAGATGATTGATATTTATAATTATGAAGCATTTCCTTCTTTTTGAAAATAATTATGAAGTATTTCCTTCTTTTTAAAATTGTTTTAAGTATAAAATCTTTTTTCATCCACAGGCAATTTATATTGTTAAATCAACTTGTTAAATTAAACATTTTAGCAATGATGATATCATTTTAGATTTCTAAATAAAATTTTTGGTACTACGAAAAACAACAGGAAAATCCGCAGTTGTAATGTCAGAAGAGTTGTGGCCGAGATAATGTGATTTAAAATTCATTGCTAAAGTGTCGTAATTTTTTTCATTACATCTAATTTTACTGTAACTTATACGAGAAAAACTGCTGGCAACATTGCTGCCAGCCGTAAATTTAACGATTTTTTTCAGTGAATGACTTATAGAGTTTGGTGCTATTAAAATTTAACGAAAAATCAATCGTTTACCATCCCATGATAAGTGTATTTTCTGTATGCAAAATAAAAATTATTCATCTCCTGAAAATATCCGACCTCGATATCTTTCCTAAATGAAAGATTCAATTTGTCACAAAAGGAAGAAATGTGTCAAAATAACAGAAAGGGTACACGACACATGTCCTAGAAAACATTAAAAGAAATGATCAAACATTTTCTCTAAGTAATAATTGATTTTCTATAAAACCTAAAAAACATTTCCCTTGAGAACGTAGTGACATTCTTTTAATTTTCGAAAAGCACATAATAAATATACTAATTAAAATTAAAAATGAATTTGTAACTATTAATGATTATCTAAAATATACATTTTATTGATATAAAAAAGTATTTATTAACGGTATTTTACTTAAAACAATATAAATGACTTTTATGATGAGGAAAAGTAACGTTTAAAAAATAATAAAAAGGGAAATGAAAAATAATGTTATGTATATTTCGAAAATATTTTAAGACATGTAGAAAGTACTTATTTTAAGAAAAAAATGAATATTTATTTGCGCTCTTAAGCCAATTTTATTTTTTCAAGATTTAAGCAAATATTTTTTCCTGCTGCAGAAAAAGGTTATTCACATTTAAGTAGCATTTCCTTCTTTTTGAAAATTTAATTTAGTATAAATTTGTTTTCAAAAACAGCAAATTTATACTATCACATTTACTTCTTAAATTAAACACTTTAAGTGTCATGACTGTATCAATCTTTTTGAATTTTTTTTCAAAAGTATCTTATTTTAACACTGTGATTTTAAACTTTTTTTTCTTCTGACTAACTATATTTTAAAGAAAAACGTATTTCAAGTTTTATTTTTTTTTTCAGTTTGTTTGCAAGAACAGGGTTCCCAAATGGTCCGCGAACTGAACATCAGAATTTTCTTATAGAAATTTTTCTTTTAGATTTTTCTTGCAAATTGCAAAGAAGCCAGGTTTGGAGGTTGATTCTAGCGCAAGCGTATCATCAAATTTTCTGTTAAAAAATACTGATGTTCAGTTCGCGGTCCATTTGGGAACCCTGCAAGAAAAATAAGTATCTTACAAAAGATAAAATATTACCTTCCCTCATCCATATGATTCCCAAAAATATAAAATATTTTTTTCTTTGCATAAATATACAATTTATTTTATGTTTCGAACTTCACGAATATTAGATTTTTAATTCAAGTATGTCTATGTAATTCCAAATTACATTTAAAAAACTACTCAATTTAAAAATTATATTACTAACAGTATGAAAATTGTTACTAAATTAATGATCAAAATGTGTGGTGTAATACAATTAAAATATTTTACAAAATATTCATTTATGCTTGTTTTATGACTAATTGTTTAATTTGAGTTTATACAAATAATTTTAATTTAAGTATTCTACTTTTTTTAAAAGATAAGTAAATAAGATTACTTTAACTTAAAAAAATAGATAAATGGATATTTTTTTTTTGCACTTGGATGTGATAGTAATTATTTTTTAATTCATAACTATTCTTGTAATAGAACTACACATTACATTATTATTTTTATTGTTTTATTAATATAAAATTATAACAATACTTTAACTGAGAAAAATTTTTGAGTTACAAATAGAAATATGTTCAAATACATAATATATATTTACTCTTATGAGAGCGTATTTCTTTAGTAAAAAATTACTCTGCACTGAAAAAAGAATCCGTTAAATTTACGGCAAAAGCTGCTGGCAGTATTTTTCCGTAAAAATTGCAGTAAAATTAGATGAATTTTTCATTACATCTAATTCTACTAGAGTGTTTTTTGCCGGTTTTTTTACCATTTTGTAAACCGGTGTTTCTCAACCTGTGATACGCGGCACACCATTGTGCCTCGAGTGAATTCCAATTATGCCTTAAATTTTTTTGACAAATAGTTAAAATTGTATGATGTCGTAGCAATGTCGTACGAAATTTTCGATTTATCATGTTTTTAAAAATTAAAATGTACACTACTGGCCATTAAAATTGCTACACCATGAAGGCGATATGCTACAGACATGAAATTTAACCGACACGAAGAAGATGCTGTGATATACAAATGATAAGATTTTCAGAATTTTCTGACAAAGCAGGTGACAGTAGCGGCACCTAAAATGTGTTTAAATGAGGAAATTGTTAAGTCGGTTTCTCACATAGAAATTGCATTTAAGCGTTGTTTACTGGTTAAAAATTGTTGTGATGCTTCGTGTAAGAAGGAGAATTGTGTACCATCATGTTTCTGACTTTGATAACGTTCGAATCGCAGACTATCGTGATTGCGGTTTATCGTATCGCAGTATTGCTGCTCGCGTTCGTCGTGTTCTGCTCCATTTACGATTATTAACGCATATTACTCAATTTATTATTTTAAAATTGTCTTTATCTCTGCAAATGTACTTGTAAATATTATTTTATGTAGCAATTTTCAATGTTTGTTTGAGGAAATTTGAAAGAACTTAAGTTTGCTTTCAAATAAAGTTTCATTAAACTTACCAGATTTTAATTTATATAATAAAATATATCTACAGAAACGCATTCAATAATGTGAAAAAATTAAGGACTAAGTAGGTAATTTAGCATAAAAGTCGAAAAAGGGTAGCAGAACGGATTGTTTCAATAGTTTGATCTTTTTTCCTATATTTTCACATCTTAAAGAGACTTTGGTATGATTTCAGTTGATGTGATAAATATCTAAACGACAATCCATTCGAAAAGAAATCTAGTCTCCAAATTTTGTACACCAGTATTTCTGCATATGTAAAAAATTTATAATGTGTGCAAAACTGCTTTAAGCTAACCAAATACATTTGAACCTATATTTTATCTGAAGTTGAGAAATGTTATAAATTAAACAAGTTCAAAGTTGTTCAAATGTTTACGAGTTCTTTAGACATTTATAAAAAAGAAATAATAATTACAGGCAAAATAAACATTGTGATTGATTTTTTCTCACATGCAGGAAGCGGAAATTACATTCTCTAGTAAGCTCTCCTGTACTTTTTATCTAAACAGAGAGGATAGTATTTGTTTCATTTCGCTGATATTCTTAACATCGAAAGGGATGCATTGTTCGAAAAATATCTAAATCATTGGTGGAAATGACATGATTACTTCTATCCTTACACAGTTTTTAAAATCTATTCTCTTGTAGCCTTTATTAAATGATGCAGCATATTAAAGTTTAGGTTTTTTTTCAACAATATTAATCATAAGTTTTCTTGATTTACAATATTTTAAATGACTAAGAACTAACGATTTAATTTCATTAATAACTATGTGTGAAATGATACACTTCGAATATGTAGTAATGGTTATTTTGTTGCATTTTTTTCACATTGAAGAAGTTTTATTTTTCTTAAATATGATCTATTGCAAATTTTAAATACGGGAAAAAAGCTTGTCCTAATGAAAACAGAATATTATAAAGATTTATTTATCAATAAATTAAAATTTAAAACGATTTGAGAACAGCTGACAAAAAATCCCTGCTTTAATGACACATTTTGAAACAAAAAATTTTAATCCTTAGTTTAGTTGTTAATTGTTCATCCGCATCTTTAAAATTACATATGTACAACATATTTCCGGCAATTACAATGTCCAATATCTATCAATGTATTATGACATTTTATGCAAAATGTAATATGCCTGCATAAATTTACAGTGGTGTGTCAGGATTTATGGATCCTCTAATTTTATAAATAGGACATTTTTTTACCACTATATAGAAAATCTCCGATTACATAAGACGAAGTTTTCCGCGTATGAATTAGATTTACTTTTCCAATAAAAAATGATGTTAATTCAAGTGGAAAATAACATTACTCTTAGGAACCATATACATGTATTTTAATCGCAAATTGTCCACCCATCCCTCCCAAAAGAAGCAAAAATTATTATTTCGATTGAAAATTACGTCTTAAAGGTTTGATGTTCCGGTAAATTTCTGATGAGATTTTTTTTTCATAAAAATGGTTATTTTCAATACTAAAATTGTATCAAACTTTAAATAACGAATTTTAACTCCATATTCGAAAGGATACCAAACGAGAAATCATTCCGCTAAATAGTTTACAAATCCTTGGCCTTAAAATTTAGAACTGCATTTTTAAATTTATTTTTATTCGTTACAAAATAAATTTTATTTTAATGTTTTTAATATTTTTATATTTTAAATTTTTGAAAGCACCTAATGCAATGTGGTTTAACAACATTCATCTATTATGATAGATAGAAGGTGATTTGTATTTTAATATAATATTGGCTAGAAACTTTTTCTCCTAAAATATATAGTATTTCAGGTTTAATTAAAAAAAGTGATTTATAATTTTTAGAAATGTATTTGACAGAAATTTGAGTCATGCAGTAAAAACTAATACCATCCTCTCTAAACAATACGTAATTAAAAATAACCCTTACATTAGAAGTTCCAAACTTTATAACTTCAAAATTGCTAAATTTTTTCACTGAATGATTTCCCATTTTTCATCAAAAGGTGAACCTTTAAAATAACATTTCACCCTCCCAGAGAAATATTCTGAAAAAATTGGCGTTATCAGCAAAATTTCTAGCGTTAGGTAAAATTTATGTATTTAGTAAAAGAATCGCTTCTCATGCTTTTTATAATATCAAATGACACATCATTTCCAAATGAATTACTATTTACTTTTTAACACATTCCCACAATGTTGAAAAAAAGTTTATGCATTTAATTTTTCTGTCCATCTGTCTTTCCACGCTGTAACTCGCATAGTTATACTTGGATTTACATGCAATTAATAAACCTTACTTAGAATCACCAAAGAATGTTTGGTATTGCGATTGAAGTATAAACGATGATTGACAGTTCATTTACAGGAACATTCCAAGGAATTCTGAAGCATTAAGGGATATGGAGAAAAACGTATGGAAAGTGTTTTACATTACACAATTTCTAATTTTTGAAAACTGATATAAATCATTGGATTTCACTACGATTACGTTAAAATAGTGCATAGAATTTCGATGCAATTTTATAGCTTTTTTCATTAATTTACAGGGACGCACAAAGGAAATCGGTTACAGTACTGTCTTTGCAATATAAATGCTGTAAAATGCATTATAAAGTTCGCGATGCACTTTTAAAATTAATTACATTTTTTGCATATAACTCTTTATGTATAAATACTGTACCTGATATACAGAGCTGCAAAAAAGTATTCGCATGCCGTTTCGCTTAATAAAGGAAATTGCTGAAGGTTGAATTTTCAAATAAAATGTATGTATCTCGTAAATAAAAAAATATTGGTATGTATACTGTTAATTAATACAAATATCTATATTATATATAGAGTTTCTAAAAAAGTCAGATAATTTTCCGATTATAGATTGGGACAGCTGAAATATGGTTTTGAAATTTACTATGAATTTCATATGGTGGAAAGACACGTAAAATTTTAATTTTTTAAACAATACAATTTTGATACATTATTCCAAAAACGCTGGAAAAGGTTTCATAATCTATGCTTGAACAATAATTTTTTCTTCCTTTTATTGGAACAATTTGGGGATAAAAATACATTAGTTGTTCTCTTTCTTTTTTATATACGGTACACATCCAGTAAGATAAATAACGGTTGAACGAAAACTTCTAATTATTTATATCCATAAAGTACTAGAGTCCCTGATTATTCATCTTTTTAATTATAAATGTAAACATTTTTTTCATATTTTTACATTACATAAATTTTCATATTGTTATAAATATTTAATGAAAAATCCTTACTCATCTTATGTTATGTAAACAGAATAAAGTAATTCAATAAAGTAATTTAATTTTTAACAATGTTTGTCTGCCACTTATAATTACACCGTTGTCGTCGAAGCTTCTTGAAACTTGTTTCTTCGTTAATCTTACAAGACAAGTAGATATCTTTAGAAAAAAATCAATATTCAAATTTCTAGTGAAACATTTTAAAAGTTTTTTCTATAGAATAAATATGTTCATTTTTTTATGTGAAGAACAATGAGCGAAAAATACTACACACGTATTTTTTCACTTTTAAAAATATATGACTATTTAAAATATGTTATTTAATTAAAAGGTCTTACAATTGTATTGAAATGTAAGGAACATACTTCGTTACCATTCAATTTTATTCTATTTTTTTCCCTAAAATATGAACTATTTCAGATTTTATTTAAAAGAAAATATGATTAATAACTTGTATACACTACTGGCCATTAAAGTTGCTACAACAGGAAGAAATGCAGATAACAAAATGATATTTATTGGACAAATATATTTTGATGGAAATAACAACTAATTAAATTTTCAAGAAATTTGGGTACATAGATGCTGAGAAATCAGTACCCAGAACAATCACCTCGGGCATTAATAAAAGCTCTTATACGCTTGGGCATTGAGTCAAACAGAGATTGGATGGCATTTACAGGTACAAATGTCCACGCAGCTTCAACACGATGCCGCAATTCATCAACCGTAGTGACTTGCGTATGGCTATGAGCCAGTCACTCGGCGACCATTGACCAGACATATTCTATTGGTGAAAGATCTGGGAAACGTGCTGCCCAAAGCAACAGCCGAACATTTTTCGTATTAAGGAAGGTCCGTACAATTGTGGAAACATGCGGGATTATCCTGCTGAAACGTAGAGTTTCGCAGGTCTCGAATAAAGGGTAGAGCCACGGGTCGTAAAATATCTGAAATGTCACGTACACTGTTCAAAGTGCAATCAATGCGAACAAGAGATGACCGAGATGTGTATCCAATGGCACCCCATATTTTCACGCCTGGTGATGGGCCAGTATGACGATGACGAATGCACGCTGCCAATGTTCGTTCACCACGATGCGGCCAAACACGAATGCTACCATCATAATGTTGTAAATAGAACCTGGATTCATCTGAAAATATGAATCCTCGCCATTCGTGCATCCAGGTTCGTCTTGATCACACCATTGAAGGCGCTCCTGTCTATGACGCAGCGTGAAGGGAAGTTGCAGCCATGGTCTCCGAGCTGAGAGTCCATGCTACTGCAAACATTGTAGAACTGTTCGTGAAGACATTTTTTGTCTTGCAAATGACTCCGATTATTGACTCCGGGCTCGTGACGTAGTTGCACGATCCATTACGGCCATACGGATAACATGACTGTCTTATCGTCTGCTAGTGATAGGGGGCTGTTGAGATCTCGTACGGCATTTTGTATGACCGTCCTGAATTCATCGATTCCATATTATGCGAACAGTCATTGGATCTCGACCAACGCGAGCAGCAATGCTGCTATACGATAAACAGCAATCCCGGTAGGCTGCAATTCGACCTTTATCCAGGTCAGAAACATGCTGGTACACATTTCTTCTTCTTACACGAAGCATCATACCAATTTTTCACCAGGCAACAATGCTGAAATGCCATTTCTATGTGAGAAACCGGCTGAACAATTTCTTCATTTAAACACATTATAGGTGTAGCTACCGGTACCTGCTTTATCAGAATGCACTGAAAACCTAATCATTTGCATATTACAGTATCTTCTTCCTCAGGTTTAAATTTCACGTCTATAGCATGTCGCTTTCATGGTGTAGCAAGTTTAATGGCCAGTAGTCTATATGTATTTAATAGAAATTTTAGTTATGCATTAAAATTTACCTGAAATCTGTAAACAATCCATAAATACAAATAAATGTAACATTAAAAGTTCCAAACTTTATAGCTTCACAATTGCTGATATTTTTCATTGAATATTTTCCGATGTTTCTTCATAAAGTAAATATTGAAAATAACCTCTAACCCTCCCATAGTAATATTCTGCCAAAATTTCTCCTTATCATGAAAAATTTAGTGTTAGGAAAAAATTTTCTATTTAGTAAGACATTTTCTTCTGATACTTTTTATAATAAGACATAATGTATAAATTACAAATGAATATGAGTATTTCATTTTTATTGAGCATTTTGGTGATTAAAATACATTAAGTATTCTCTTTTTTGTTGTTAAGGGGACAGTGGACCTTTATTTGAGCAAAATCATCTATAGCAAAATCGTCGCAAAAAGATCTATTTCTGTGGTATAATAGAACAGAAACAGTTTTTTCTTATCTTTATATATATAAATCTTCTGAGCGTGTGTTTGTCACTGAATTCCTCCTAAATGACTGGGCCGATTTTAATGAAATTTCTTGTGTGAGTTCCAGTGGACTCGAGAATGGTTCAGATTCACATTTGATCGAAATTTATTCAGTACTTTTATAGTAATTAGGCAAAAACTAGTAGTATAGTTAGTGTAGTTATAGTAAAATAGTTAGTGATTTTTTGCTAATTAAAAGTGTTGAATAAGTTTGATGTATAGAGTACTGACGGAATGTCCGAGCGGTCCAATGCGCCAAATTTAAGCTCTGCTTCTTGAAGAAAGAGATCGCGTGTTCGAACCCCACTTCTGACAGATGTGTATGCTTTACAGCATTTTTTCCTGTGTAATACTTTTGATTAACCGACTTCAGAAAACTATTAACTTTTAACTAAAAAGAGAAAAATAAACTTTTCTATCAAAAATTGAACCGACTTCAAAAAATACTGAAGAGTGAAAAATAATTTCCTTACATAATTGTAATAAAAAATTAAATTAAGAGCGTAGTGTTTATCATGCTTATTACTATAGTTACGTACATTTATTTGATTTTCTGGAGTCGGTTCCAGGAAGGACAACGTCTCTCGGTCACAGGACAACGTCTGTCGGGTCCGCTACTCTTTTTATACCGTTTATGAATAGGTTAAAAAGTAAATAATAAAAGTAAGTGTATTTATGTGTTTTAAATCTTCTTTTAACTAATTTTTTAGGGTTTTTAGATTTTTGAAATGTTTTTTGCAATGTAATTTTTGATCAATATTTATGAAATTTATATTGCTTAGAAAGAAATTGTGTTAGCTGTTTAAACTTAGTCTTCATTAACATAGTTAAATTAAATGTTTTACTTTTTGAAAGGAAAAAGTTTGTTGAAAATCGATACGGAACTTAGAAAAACTCTGTAAAAATATAACTATTCAAGAGATTATAAAGTCTGTACACACATTTGTTTATAATATAGTTTTAAATGATAAAAATGCAAAAGCAAGAACATATCTCAAAAAATTAAAACACGAGGAGCAATTTAAAATTTCGTTAAAAAATTTATTTTTAAAATAAGAATTTTAATAATATTGAATTTTTTTGAAAGTGTTCTATATGCTTTTGATGAAATGTATATATGCACAAAATTTTATATAGCTATGATAAAAAAATAAAATAAAATAAAAAAAGGGAAAAATAACGTCGACCGTCCCCTTAATCAACTATGCATATCTGAAGACATAGGTAGCAACCTCAAATTAATCTTCCGTAATAAGTGCGATAAATTGACCCTGGTTCAATGAATTTTGAAACAAAATTTTTTCAAGGAAATAAAAGTAAATATATTCGATTTAGAAACCTGAATTTAAATAATTAAAGATTCTTCAAATAAATTATCTGCTTCGAAATGAGGTTAACCAGAATCAAACTAATCCAGGCATTACGGAAGATTAGTTGAAAGTTGGCAGCCATGTATTATGGTTGAGTGAATATCTTCTAATTCTTTATATCTTCTAATTATTATCTTCTAATTCTTTTAGCGAATTTACCTTATCCACTTTTTTAGTTATATAACATTTATTAGTTACACATATTTAATAACATGTATGACGTTCTTTACATCATATAAATTACATCATATTATATTCTTTACATCATAAAAATATATCTTCTAATTATTATCTGATAATTCTTTTAGCGAAATTCTCCCTTATCCACTTTTTTAGTTATGTGTTATAACATTTATAATTTACACATATATAATAACATTTATGAAGTTCTTTACATCATATAAATTTTCATATTATTATAAATATTTAATGAAAAATCCTTTCATTAATTTTATCTTATGTTATATAAACAGAATAAGAAAGTGATTTAATTTTCAACAGCGTATACTTGTCACATATAATTACACCGTTGTCGTCGAAACTCTTGAAACTTGTTTTTCCATTAATTTTACAAGACAAGAAGATATATTTAGAAGAAATCAATTTTTAAAACTCTAGTGAAATATTTTAAATGTGTTTCCAATAAAATAAATGTAAGCCTTTTTCTTAATCTTTATACAATTGACAAGAATTCTTAATAAAATAATATTGCACACGGTTTATACATTTTTTCACACTTTTTTTAAAATATATTACTTAAGTATAATAAAAATATATTTTATAATGTTAATTAATTAAAAGGTTTTAAAATTATATTATAATATGAGCAACATATGTTATTAGTATTGAAGTTTTAGGGTTAATGGATGAAGTAATTAAAACAAACAAACAAACCAGCAGAAAAGAAAAAATACGAAAGGAAAATAATTGTTTAAAATATTATAATAAATAATGTATTGTTAAAATATGTGTATGCTATAAAAATAAACTTTAAAAAAATCTATATTTTTTTTATAAAGAAACTAGTAAGTTCTGTCGCCTGCGAGCTGCGCCTGACAACACATTCAGACTTTACAAATATGCATTAACTGTAAAGATATTACCACGTTAGAAAATACTGAATATTATTATGATAAACAACAATTATTTCCGCGACAGGGCTGCCATACTTTTCATCTGAATTGCGAATTTTTTTATTAACATGGTTCCACTGCTGTCGGAATATCCGACAGTTGTTTTTGGAATTGATAAATAAAAAAATTTAACATATTTAAAAATCCCTTTCCATAAAATGGCTAGGCTTAATCGCTACCTCTTCTATACTTTTCTAACGATGCTAGGGACAATATTCTTTATTTGGATATGAAAAAAAATCTATCTAGTTGATAATAACATTGATATCATTGGACATGTACTGCGTTTCATAAATTCTCGCGCATATTTTATGTTTTAATTGAGTTTAGGCATTTGCAGTAACATATCCTAATTCTTTCCTCTGTCTTAATGCACCATAATTAATATTTTTAATTTATTTTTAAAATGTGATTTCTTTATTTTGCTCAATTAGTTATAAAATTATTTTTAAAAAATTATTTATATAATAATAATTCCTACAAAATAAATCGAAATTAAAAATATTTTGTTCAGGAATTTACCTAATATACTGTATCAAAGGATGTAATAAATGTTTTATTCGTGCTACTTTTATACCGTGTGATTTCCATTGTGACGTCATATGAATATTGACCATAAGGGAATCCTTTCAAAGTTTAATTTTAATATGTGACTTAGTGTCCGTAACCAAATTAGTTTTGTATGCAATAATTTTATTGTTTTAAAGCAATTTTCCTCTGTTTGACATTCATGTATAAATACATAATTCCCCACACATAAATAAGCAATATTATTCAATAATCATGCTATTGAAGAATTAATTTCTTTGACATTTTAATACTATTTCTCGAATAGCACGGGACATTTTTGTTATTGTTACGAACAAAAGAGAAAATGAATAGATGATATTACTATCGAGTTATTGATGTCATTTCTTAATTTTGTCACTAAAATTCAAAGGAAACCAAGTGCAGAACTTTTGTTATTTTCCATTCAGTTATATTCGATTACATTCAATTGGCAATTAATGTTTTACATATTCTTTTCAGATATCCGGATGATTCCAAAAGTCTCATAGTAAAACAAAGAATTTCTAGATGTAAAATACTAAAAAAGTGTTATTGCTGAAATACTAATATCATTTACATTATAATGGTATTACTAAAACTTTTAAGGTAAGTTACAACATTTTTTATTATTTCTGTAGATGAGAGACAGAGAAAATAGAAAATAATGTGATTTTTTCATTAAATTGAATAGCAAACCAAGCAGTAAAGTTTGTCATTTTTGCATTTAGTTGAATTGTTAGTATGTTATATACTCTTTTAACATATTCGCTTTAATAAATTCGTTTCATTAGGATAAAGAAAAATTAGAATATGATTTTCAAACAACAAATTAACAATGCTTATTAACAATCCTTCCTTATTCTTTTCCCCTTTTCTTAAGAGTTTACATAAATGACGTCACTTGGCCTAACTTGTTTAAAATAAGTCCAGTTTATGATTAAAATAAATGCGTAAAAAATTAAATTTCCCCCTTAAAAATTTTTGATTTTAAGCGGCTTTGTGAATTAAAAAGCAATAGTGGAATTATTATTATTTTTTTAAGTCAAGAGAGTTTATGTTAGTGAGAAAAATAACAGACGATTTTTGATTTTCTAAAATAAAAGAGTTTATTTCGATCGAACAATATGAAATATGTTTTACATATTCAAATATTTTTGAAAATCACAATTTAATCACTATATTGCCTTCACTGTCAATTAAAATACAACATTATTAATTTTTTTTTTCATTTTGAAAATCACGAAAAAGAAGGCATAAAATAAACCCTATAGTTATCACCTTTTCTTATTTTTCCCCATCTTTATTAAATGTTATTAAAATTAGAAAAAAATATCTCGGAAAAAAAAACTTACATTTTAAAATTTTTGAGAAAATTATATTTACTTCTTAAAAAAATCGTTTTTAATTAACTTTTGTGAATTAAAAAGCAATAATGGAATTATTTATTTATTTATATATATATTTTTAAAGTCAAGGGAATTTATATCAGTGAGGAAAAAAAAACAGACGACAGTTTTGTTTTTCTAAAATAAAAGAATTCCTTTCGATCGAATAAAAGAAAATGTAGTTTACCTATTAAACTATTCTTGAAAATCATAATTTAATCACTATATTGTCTTCATTGTCGATTAAAATACAACATTATTATTATTATTGAAAATCACGAAAATAAAGGTATATAGTAATTCCTATAGTTTCCCCCTATTCTTATTTCCCCACATCTTTATTAAATGTTAGCACAATTTTAAAAAAATAAATCTCGGAAACAAACTTGCATTTTAAATTTCAAATTTCTAACTATTTTTGACACACATGAATAAATACTTTTACATGGTCACAACCAGATCTTTATTTTAGGAGAAAAAGCTGTGAAATTATATCAGTGGTTTCATAAAATCGTTTCTTTAGGATTAGATATACATAAATGGTTGACAAAATATTTAAGCAAAATAATTTATTAAAAATTTCGGATTATTTGTTTAAATATTTCATTCGGGGTGCATTTTTTCCGATATCAATGAACGCACAGTCTTCTTTACTCATATTCTGTAAGCGTAACATACATAAAAGATCGAGTAAACAGATGCATTAAATTCATGCAAATTTTATCACTTCGCAGTCAAAAAATCCAGTCAGTGTGCTGTAAATTGTTGCTAATAGCTGATATCGAATGATTCGAATTGAGAAAACAAGGTGGATATATGTTATAGCCGTACTAATTATCCATACAGCCAGGTAGTAATTATAGTAAGGCAAATGAATTAAAAAACAATGATTTTAGCATAAGAAACAAAGTTAGTTTGTTGTACTGAGGCGTTTATTCATGAAACATGAAAACTTTAAAAAAATCCCTCATTCTGAAAAAACGTAAAGACTCAGGCTCAGGCATGAATCTCTACATCATGCTATATATTCTTAAAAAGCAAATTTATATTATTTAAAGATGTATTCTAAATAGATAATATATTTTGAAGCATTTGAAACAAGATAGAAATCGAAGCTCCGGAGTCATTGCATCTGCTTTTTGTTACACTCGCGAAGGACGTCAGATATCAACGTACTACAAAAATGATGGATAAACCGCACTTTAAGAGGTGTGTTGCTAAGTTAATTGCGCGTGAGGAGAGTGACGTATATAATAGCGATTTCGAAGTAAAACGCCTAGCATCGAAAAGTAAGGATACTTTTTTCTTCTTCTTTTAATTGAAAATTTGAAAATATAGTACGAAAAATAAAATTAAATTTTTATATTTTTTAAACGATTTTCAAAGCGAGTTTTTAAATATTGTCTTGCCGACGCTAAACAGGAATTTTAGTTAACTTTTCAACGTTTGAATACAGATGGTATATAATAACTTAAAATTTTACTTGATAGATGGATATATCAATATTTCAATGTATTAAAAAAGTAATATGTATTTTATATATAAACTACATGTGTAGAAAACAACAAAAATGCTAGTTAAACAAGTTATAGTAATCAACTTCAGACGATTTCGTGATTAGTAAATTATGTTTTGTAGTCTATTAGCGAAAGAGCATTTTCTCCGATTTGCAATTTTGAATTACCGGAAGTAACTGACCACGGAATATGCCCTTGGGAAATATGATATGTTAGCAGAAAATAATATTAAATTTTTATTTTTTATGTTTACTTTATATGATTTGATACTCCGAATGCGTAGATTTTCAGATCTAATATTTAATACTTTTAAAAATAATTTTAAATTTAATAAAAAATCAACTTATTATTTTAAATTCAATTTCCGTAATAATTATTGGAAAGTTTTTTTATCTGTATGAACAGAGATAAACATAAGACGTGCATAATCTAAGATAAATCACATTTTTTTCATAATTTTATTTGCAAAAACATGACAAACGTCAAGATGACATAAATATATATATGCCTTTGGGAAATCTTACAACAATTACGGATCTTCTTTTTTATTTGTTCTCAGGGGAACAGTAGCCAAAAAAAGATTTCCTTAGAGAACGTACGAATATTTTTCCAAGTTTCACATAATTCAAAGTATTATTCACATAAAAAAAAGAAAAAGAAAAGAAAAGAAACTAGTTTAACAAAACTTTTGTATTCGCATTTCATGTTTTCTTATTTCATTAAATCTAAAATCAACAAAATATGTTTAATTGAATACTTTAAATTTCAAAATAATTTTTTTTTTCAAAATTAATTACTTTTTACGTATATGAATGATATATCGTCTTAAAATGACATTGATCAATGTTTTGTAGCTTTGGAGTAGTAAGGTAAGTAATAAGCGTGAATTCGCGAAATGGTAAACATAAATCAAGAAAAATAAATAGGTTTAGTAAATGTTCAAAAAGTTATTGTTTTTTTTATATCTACAAATTTTAAATTATTGCACGATCCTTACCTTCGTTATTTTTTATATGCAACATAATTATATTAAATAGAAGCCGATTTTAAAAATTACAGGAATTATACCTACAGAAGATTAATCCATGTTAGAAGGGGATATTTATACAACTAGAAATTTAACAGTTTTTCATGAGCAGAAGACACGGACAATAGTAGTTATAAGGAAGTGATCTTCAAATCTTGCTTTATTAAAAAATAAAAAAAAATCAAGTTTTCTTCTTTAATCTACTCTTTTGGTTAATCTCGATTAAAAGAAACTGGTTTATTATTTTATTCTGTTCTTGAAAAATCTTTATATACAATTAAAATAAATAGACGTTTGTCAAAAGGTTTTTTTTTTCAATTTTCCAGAATTTGTTTTTTGGATACGTCTTGTTTTAAAACTCACGTCTCAATATTCAGTTCACTTTGTAAGAATGAAAAAAGATACATTGAAAATTGTTAGTTACGTTATAAATTAACCAGAGTTTTTTTGATAAGTCCAGTTACGCAGTCGTGTGATTGAGTTTGTGAATTTAAATTGGGAATGGTTTTGCATTTTAAAAATTACATTTAGTAATATTATATTAAAGTTTTATTTCATAATATAAAATTGTATTTCATATATATATATATATATACATGGCTGCCAACTACTACGCCTATTTAAAGTCGAATAAACATGTTAGAAACATAAATTTTAGTAAATGATTCACAATATGTGCTGTAATGAATAACACTGAATATATTTGACATACATTTTACTAAATCATTTTTGTGGTTCCAAACATGTTTATATGATTTAAATAGGCGTAGAAGTTGGCAGCTCTGTATATATATATCAAGAATATCTCGGTGATATGAATAAAATCATTCCAATAACGAATGAACCGTACCCGAAAATTGCATGGTTTTATTTATTAAGTTAATGTGCATTAAGTCGGTATTATTTTAGATAAAGCTCAAAGCTACTTTCAGAAAAAATGGCACATTGTTAGCGTTCTAATCTTTTCAAACATACATTAAGATTAATTGATATTTTTTATAGTATATTAGTACTGTATTTGAAGATAAATTCGTTACAGGAAATCATAAATTTGGATTTAATTTCAATGAGAATAAAATGTTTTGCATTTTCCTGTCACTTAAAAATAAATTTTATGAAATTCATTGACACATTTTTCTTACATAATTCAATAATGGCTTCATTTTATGCCTCAAGTCAATAGATATACGACTTACAATATGAGCTTATCAACAAACAATGTATATTTATATGCTTGCTAAAAGATTTTTTTTTATTGAAAAAAGATACACATTATTTTAAATATAAAGAATTATATTAGATTTTTTTTACCTTTAGTTCACATGTTTTAAAATTCTGGTTAATTTAATGTTTAAATATCCTCTTGATTATAAAAGCACTTTTTTACATATTTTTCAAATATATCTGTCATTGGAGCTTTTTCAGAATTTTTATGCGTGTTTACTTGTGTTTAGGAAGGATAATCTAAATTGCATTGTTTTACTTTTTAAATTTTAATCACAGGAGCTTTGAAAGTATTTATTTTCATCAAAAACTAATACATAAAATGTAACTGTGTCATTTTGAAAATTCACAAAATTCATAATTCTATGATAATTTTTTATTCGGGTAAATTAAAAGATTCCCAAACATAATTATTGAAATATGATGGTTCTATTCTTGTCTTATAAAAAGTCGAGTTTTTTCAGTAATGCATTTTTTGAATACCTTAAAAAGTACTATTTTAACAAATACAGAAAAAAATGAGCAAAACTATAATGTTTGTTACGTTTTCGAATTCACCCAGAAAAATGCATATATTATGAATGGTTGAAAATTGTTTGCATCGAATATTTTAAAAATAATTTAACATAATAAAAGTAATATTGATGAATATTTTCATAAAAACAATTCGGTTTACCATTTATTTCTTATTCCATTTTGTGGTTTTAAATTTTTATAATAAAAATCTTTGTACCACAAAAAATATTACCCAACTGTGTGTGCACTGCTAGGATGCTATATATTTGACATAAATGTGTGTTAGACCAGAGGTGCTGGTATCGAATTGAACTGTAGGCTTGGCTGAATGTTATGGGCCTGATTCGAAATAAATGAATATTTCAATCAATTGTTCAAAACAAACAGTAGCACACGATTTTGTTAAACAAATCTTTAAAAAAATCACTCAATGTAAATATGAGGACATAATTATAAAATTATTAAGTCAATATAATCATAATATAATGCATTGTGGTGAAACTGTAAAATAATTATAACTTATTAACATAATTGTTGTAGTTGAAATATTCACTGCAAAACTTTTATTCACTTAAAATGGTTTTCATGTGGTCTGAAAAGATTGACACTTACATTTGTTAAAGTATATCATTATCCGTACGAATACTAATTTAATTAAGCGAAATTCATTTGTAGAAATGTAACCAAAGAAATGTAATCAAAAACTGGAATTTCGAAAACTGCATTTGAAATCAAATTTGAAGGTTGTAAGCGAATTTTAAAATTTAATTTTAAAAGAAAGAAAGTATTTTTTATGCTTATGTATAGTGTTTTAAGCTATTAATGAAGTCTGTGTTTAGTAAAAATAAACTTTTATTAGTCTATGTAGAGTATGCTTGTTAAAAATAGATCTATCCATGCAAAAAGTATTTAGACAAATTTGGATTTTTCTTTAATTTATTCCAACTGTGAAAAAGAAATGAGGTACATGAAATTTATGGGCTTATGTGTAATATCTCTTTAAAACACAATCTTTCAGTATCTGCTTTAAATAACATTGTGTCTTATTACTTTTGCTCATACTATTTTGTACTGCAAATAGGTTTATTTTGCTCTATGAATGAAATTTGTGCAAATAGAACAGAGAATCACAGTTCACTGTTCAATAAGGCACAGATTTTTGAGACATTTCTTCTATTATTAAATATACTAGCGAGCTACGCCCGCTAGCTGGGCCACTTTTTCCAAACGAACCTCGATATTAAGCAGTATATAATAAGCAAAAAATTCATTTAATAAGCAAGTCTTGGTGTTCGAATCCTCAAGCACAAAAAAAGTAAAATAAAGAGCTATGGTTGTTATGCGCCCATTATCCCGTTAAAAATATGTGATTACGCACAGTAGGCGCTACGCGCCCACCGTGCGAAGCCGGCCCACCGGCCTACCACCCACCGGCGCTATGCGCCATGGTCGCCATCGTCCTGTTAAAAATATTTGGTTTTGCACGGTTGGCGCTGCACGCCCATAAGACATTTTCTCGTGTTTTTTGGTTCATCAGAAGCAGACTTTTACGCAGATTTTGAATATGTAATCAGTTGTTTCTACTTTAAAAACTGTCTGCATGATGGTTTAAGAAAAAACGCGCAAAAAAAGTTTTCGGTATTAAAAACTGCAAAAGACTACTATTAAAAAGAAATAAGTAATTTCATTAATATCACAAACAACATAACTAACAAATAATTTTGGCAGCTCGTTTTCCGTTTGTACTAACAGAAATTAGTATTAATCGCGTAAATCTTAGGTTACACAATATTCGTGTATGCTACCAAAAAGAAAAAGTATGAAAATAAACCGTGCTTAACATTTTTTACCAATTAATTAGTTCTTTTTCAAAGAACCGAAACAAAAGAAAAAGTCGTTTTTCCGGGGGAAAAAAGAGGTTTTCGGCTGCTTCTTCTTTTAGCCAAAGGGGAAAAGTTCAGGTTCTTCACCGCAAGGTGGCGCAGTGTTCTGCCTCAGAGATCCGTTTGAGCTCTGTTTGGGATATAAGACGTTTTCCGTTCCGATTCCCGACTGGTTTTTAATTCATAACTTTTTTAATTTTGGTCCCACGGTCTCCAAAATGCCCGAAATGACTTTCCCGGAATTTTTCGAATCGAAAGACACATCTCGCGACTTCCAACTCAACCCGCGTTGCGAACTGTAATCGGCTTCAAGCAGACAGACAGACAGAGGCGCACGGATTTTATTAGTATAGACTAGCGAGCTACGCCCGCTAGCTGGGCCACTTTTCCCAAACGAACCTCGGTATTAAGCAGTATATAATAAGCAAAAATATTCATTTAATAAGCAAGTCTTGGTGTTCGAATCCTCAAGCACAAAAAAAGTAAATTAAAGAGCCATGGTACCGTTAAAAATATGTGATTTCTCACTGTGGGCCACGTGCACTTGAAAAAAAGAAAGATTGTGGATCGGAGCTATGGTCGCTTCGCGCCCATAGTCCCGTTAAAAATATTTGATTTGCACGGTGGGCACTACGCGCCCATAAGACATTTTTTCGTATTTTTTAGTTCATCAGAAGCAGATTTTTACGCAGATTCTGAATATGTAATCAGTTTTTTTCTATTTTAAAAACTGTCTGCATGATGGTTTAAGAAAAAACGCGCAAAAAAAAGTTTCGATAGTCCTGTTTTATTTCTAAGTTCAATATTTTAGCGAAAACTACGGTAAATATTCTACGCAAGTCAAAAAAATTGCTGCGGAAAAAAACGCAGTTAGCGCCGGTAGAAAAAGCGTTTTCGGCTGTTTCTTCTTTTAGCCAAAGGGGAAAAGTTCAGGTTCTTCACCGCAAGGTGGCGCAGTGTTCTGCTTCGGAACTCCGTTTGGGAATTGAGATATTTTTCGTTCCGATTCCCAAGGGGTTTTTAATTCATAATTTTTTTAATTTTTGTCCAACGGTCTCGAAAATGCCCGAAATGACTTCCCCGAAATTTTTCCAATCGAAAGACACCTCTCGCGACTTCCAACTCGCCCGCGTTGCGAACTGTAATCGGCTTCAAGCAGACAAACAGACAGAGGCGCACGGATTTTATTAGTATAGAAGTGCTTAAAATTTGGAAGCCTGACTTTTGAAATGATTTGGAACGTAAATGTGTTTTGTCTTAATTTTTGATAAATGAGCTATTTATGCTTTATCTGCTTTTATCGCGGTACTGCTTCCGGAAATTCAGTTCAAAACGGCGACTTTGACAGCATTTCCTGAAAAATTTTATACCTTTACCAAACAATGAGAAACATTAAAATAGCAAATAAAGCCTTTGTGCACAAATGTTTAAAGATAGAAAACCAACGATTATAAATGCACAAATAAAGTATGAGAAAGTAGCAAATAGCTGTTTCGAATCTACTATCGAGATTCTTCATCAGTGCAAAACTCAGCGAGCTAAAAAATAGCAAAACTCAAACAGACAGAGAGACACAGGCTTATATACTCGCAATGGGAACAATCCCGCCTAAACAAAAGCAACCGATGAGAAGAAAGCAGCCAAAACAAGTGGATGGACAAGTAGCGACATCTATCGGACAACAAACGAAACAAAAACTAAAAAGCGAGTGAAAAAAAGGTATTAAATTAAAGATTTCCAAATACCTGGAAAATAAGGAGTACTAAATAAGTCATTGACTAAGGAGTGAGAATTTTTTATGATGTGGTAAGCTTCCCAAAAATCAAGATCAAGAATGGAAGGACATTTATGGATGATGGTGGCTGAAGAAAAGTTGAACTTATGTTGTGAAGATCGACAATGTTGAGCAATAGAGGAACGTTTAAGCTCCTGATTTTTGGCATACATTTTATGTTCCATTAAACGAAATCTGAGAGCACGTTTAGTCTGACCAATATAAGAAAGACCACATTGGCAAGAAATTTGGTAAATACCCCAGTTATCTAAGCGATCAATGGGGTGCTTAATATTTGAAAAAGCAATTGTATTAACAGGAGAAAAAATAACATAGAAATCGAACCTTTTTAAAATTTTAGCACTTTGCTGACTGATTTTGGGGAAAAAACAATTTATGGAACAATTTATGGTTTAATGGAACATAAAAGATATGTCAAAAATCAAGAGCTTAACCGTTCCTCTATTGCTCAACGTTGTTGTCTTCACAACATAAGTTTAACTTTTCTTCAATCACCATCATCCATAAATGTCCTTCCATTATTGATCTTGATATTTGGGAAGCTTACCACATCATAAAAAAATATTCTCACTCTTTAGTCAATGACTTATCTAGTACTCCTTATTTTCCAAGTATTTGGAAATCTTTAATTTAATACTTTTTTTCACTTGCTTTTTAGTTTTGTTTTGCTTGTTCTTCGATAGATGTCGCTACTTGTCCACCCATTTGTTTTGGCTGCTTTCTTCTTATTGGTTGCTTTTCTTTAGGCGAGATTGTTCCCAGAATGTATATAAGAATGCGTCTCCTCTCTGTTTCTTTCCTCAGTTTTGCTATTTTTTAGCTCGCTGAGTTTTGCACTGATGAAGAATCTCGATAGTAGATTCGAAATAGCTGTTTGCTACCTTCTCATATTTTATTTGTGCATATCTATCGCTGGTTTTCTATCTTTAAAGTTTACCTACTTTTTACCTACTTCACCCTTCTCAATTATAAGGGGCCTCCCGAGTAAAATAAAATAAGTAAAGCGGTAGTTACAATAATTGAGATTTGTGCATTCTCGTCCAAAAATTGATTAAAAAGATGAAGAAAGAAAAAAATGATAAATGTTCCCCTTTTTTGTGGTTCTGACCAGATGAGTTGATCAGCTAATTTTTTATTTATATTCTTATGCTAAAGAAGATAAAATACAGATTCCCTAGTCAGAATCAACAGACAGCGTGACAGTTGATGGGTTGTTGGTTTAGTTGGAGTGAATCAGAAATGCTGTGTTTACGTTCGACTTGCTATGAACGGTCGTTCTTGTCTGCGGAGTTGATTATGTAACGAAATGTTTTAATTAAATGAAATGGTGTGGGAATTAAATCAATTATGTTCAAAACTTCGATTTATTTAGTAAGAGATTGATCGTTACCACTCAGATATGTTATTGGATTGCAATAAAGTTTTGGACATTTTCATCAACCATTTGCTGTTTTTGTTAAGTCATCTGTATTCTTTTCTTTTTTACTTCTTAGCTCAAAACATTTGTTCAACAGAGGAAACCCTTTATGGAATGGTACTTGTTACAGCAAAATACACTTGTTATAATTTGTTTTTTTAACTATTGTGTCCTTTTTTAGGTGTGACAATAGGAAATGAATGAGTGAAGTTAAAGAAAAAAAAAGATATTTCTAAAATTTTAAAATATGGAAGGTGATTGAAAATAAGCGTTAATAGTAGTCTATTGATTTTTAAAAGTTGACAGACCGTTTCTATATTTAAAATGTATGAAAAACAAGTTACATGCAAATTAGCAAAATAGAGAAGTTATTTATAAACAGCATACATTCACAGAAAGGCTCATACATACATATACATATATATAGATAGATAGATAAATAAGAATAGTATTTTTATTATTTTATATAAATCTGTCGTAAAAGTTTTAAACATTATTGCTAGTTAAATATAATATGAATAAAATCGAAAAGAAACCCTTTAATATGTATGTATTTTGTTGCATTCTTAAAAACTAAATTTAGAAATAAATATGACATATTTCATCGATCTTTTTAACATGGAAACCACAAGTTAAATATCAGATTTCATTGGCTCAAAAATAACTAAAGATTTTAAGAAAAAATACCAATAGTTCATTTCATCGTTATTTATTATTTTTTGCAAAAGTCTTGCGATTCTAATGAAGCAAAAATTGCGAAATCTGTTGAATAATTTCTTTCGTTTCTCCATCTACACTGTAAAAAAAAAATCTGTAATAATACAGATGAAAAGTTGCTAGAATCTGTATGCTTACTAACATTTTACCTGTTTACCTTACATGGAACGATGTAAATTTACAGAATTATTTTTTGTAAAGGTACATAAATCCGTAACTTTACAAATGAGTCTACTAAAATTGCAGTAACCTTACTAAAATTTTATCTGTAACATGGGTTGTAGTTACATAAAAAATTCTTGGAATCTCAGTTTCCTAAAAAATTCTTAGTAACCTTACAGAATTTTTTATTTCCAGTGCAAATATGTATTTGTTACAAACACTTTTGCTTTTGCCGTTACATAAAATGTTCTAGGAATCCTAGTTTCCTATAAAAATTTTAATACCTTTACAGATATTTTTTTTACAGTGTGTAATACTATTTTGCAGGACATATAAAAAATTATATTTATTAGAAAGAAAATTTTCAATGCATTTTGGAATTTTCTTAGATAAAGTTTTTAATCGTAAAATACTGTTTTTTTTTTTTTTTTTTTTTTTTTTCAAATAAAAATTATGCTCATTATTTCTACGCTTATAATTAGGGAAAATAAATAAATTTCTAATAATTTTTTTTAAAATAAGCATTTTATTATTAAGTTATTTTAGGCAAAGTTAAAGAAAAAAGTTTGCACTGCTGGAATGCAATAAATTATACATATTATTGTGTGGTATTCTGGTAATGTGTTATTGTATCGTGATTATTTTCAAAAATATACGATTCCCGAGTGTGAAATAAGGGAAAAATATATAACTTACTGAAAAAATACAAAAAATAACAATTGTTTAATAAATTCTACAAGGGGTGCATTGTAAAAATAAAAATAAAATGTAAGAACACATATGTAAATTTAAAGAAATCTGTATGCTTAAATAATATTTATTTGTACACTATACAAGAAATGTGGAAATCTATAAATTTAATTTTTGTAAAGCTACATATTTTTGATGCTTTATAAAATATTCCACTAAAGTTCTTGTAATCTTACTAATAGCTTACCTGTAAGCCCGGTTACAGTTACATTAAAAGTGCTTAGCTACCGAGTTTTCTAAACAATTCTTGATAACCTTAAACATTATTTTTTAATGCAGTATAAATCTCGTTACATAAAATGATGTAAAAATACCAGTTTCCTAAAACATTCTTGGCAACCATAAATAGTTTTTTGATTAGAATATAGTTGATTCAAGTGATTCTTTAAAAATGTCTTTGAATTTTTTAAATCAGGAAATTAATCCAAATAATAATATTGAAAAGAAAACTTGAATTTCACAATAATATAAAACGATTCTTTTCAGTCAGATATTTTTTGTTTACCAAGTAAAAGGATAAAAAATTATAGAAATGAAATTTAAATGAAATTCAGACATTCCCTTAAAGAGTTTTCATCTATTAATTTTTAAAATCTATTATATTCAAAACAATGATTGAAGATATGCTTAACCTTCCGTCTACCAGACAAAACACCCATTTATCTACGGCAACACCTAATTTTAATTCCAAACTTGCAAACGGCACCAGTAATATTTTAATATAATTTTGCTTTTACAATGAAAGCATAAATTAAGGAATTCGTAATATCTAGACAAGTCCTTTATAAATTCCGGTGTCAATCGACAATTTCTCATTTTACCATTGACACCAGAAATATTGCTGTTGGGTCCAATGGACCCGTCTGGTAGACGGAGGGTTAAGAATGTTAAATTTATTTAAACCAACTCAAAACAATTTTAAAATAGAAAAAAAATGATCAATTGTAAAATGTTTTGTAGATTATTTATATTTTTACAATAATTAAATAAATGTCTAAATAATTAGAATATAATAGAAGATCTTATTTTAAAGATCGGTATGCAGTTGTATGTTTTTATTGGGTATTTGTAAGTTTCGTTTTCAAAAATATGTACATATATGTATGTGTAGGAATGTTTCTTTGAATGATAATTTCGATACTAAATTGGATTAAAGAAATTGTCTTTATTTGTGTCACATACTAAATAGATGTCGTCACAAAAAACACAAAATACAACTATCAATACGTCAGTGAAAGTCCGTAAAAAATCACGTAAAAATATTATAGAAAATAATTGACTTTTTTTTCGTTAAATTAGAACGAATACATTGACTTTCAAACAAATGGACTCTATTAAATAATAATAATAAAAATGATCATTTAACTACAAATGTATACAATACTTTAATTATTATGTGTTTGTAAAAAATAATATTTCTATATAAAAGGTTTTTTTTCGATATGAAATGCAGCTGTTATATCCTGCACGTATTCTGATAAGTACTACTTTAAAAAATCAAAAAACATATTTAACCTTTTATCTACCGAGTCACTTAAAAATACAGCAAAAATTACTTATTATAACATCCTTTTAATACATCAATTATTTTTAATACTGTTTAGAATGAGTTACAGATACATTGCGTTATTTTTTTAAAAGCATTATTGCTTACACAAAACAAAAATATTTTTAAATGGATGATTCTTTTTGCCTTTGTATATTGTTAGCTTTCTTGGCGATGGGGGAGGGGGGCGAGTGGAAATTTTTCTATTCGGAAATATTTGTATAGTTTAAACAATTTACATAAAATGCTTTAGAATGTAAAATTTTTATGAATTCATAATGCATGAATTCATGAATTCATACAGGGTTAATGAATTAAAAAGGATTTTTAGACTAATAGATTTTTAAACAAAAAGTTTGACTCGTTGATTTTATAAACAATGCAAAAATTTTTTTTCGAAATGCTTTTACTTTTTTTTTAAACAAATTAATGAATGTAGTAAGATATTTAAATAAAATATTTATTTTAATCGTTTAAACTGAAAGTTTAGCTGCTAACCAATATTAAAGATACCATTAAATGTTTTTCCGTCCAGTTACAGAACATGACGTGTGTGAGATCTGTGTGTGAGACGATTGTGACTAGTGAATTAATGAGATGCCAAAGATTAGGGGGTTTAAATTCAATTATTTCTGAATCATATCATTTATTTAATTTAATTACAGTGCTTGAAATGTTTATAAAGTGAATATTACTATTCGTCAAAAATATTGGATAATATTTGGCACTTGTATAAATAATGATATACAGATCAACGATGTTCAGGTCAAATGTCTTAAGAGCTTAAATATACAAACTTTTTTTTTTTCGATTTAGGTTTTAACATTTGAAAAAATAATCATGAATCAAAGTGTCCGACAAGTAATTAATTTATCACCACTTCTATTTAATATATGCATTGATTATGTTATAAGAATTAGAAAAATAAAATCAAAATTTCAATAAATATCGGAAACATGTTTAACATTATATTGATCTTATTTGTTTATTTGAAGACAATGAAGACTATGAAGACAATTTTTACTCTAAAAATATTAGAAAAGATTCTAATTTTAGGGTTTGAAAGATAATAACAATTAAGGATAAAGGATATTTTAGAAAATAAACCAATTGAGCAGATTTTATGTTTTTTTTTTTCTTAGGTGTGATACATCTTATGACTATGACAATGATATACAAAATAAGCACTATCAATTTCAATACATCTATGGTACTAAAAGAAGAATATTTCAGAATACAAGAAAAAACGCACAATATTTTTTTAAATATTTTGCTATATCCACTTTACTATATGAAAGTAAAACATGTATATTTACAAAAAAATATCAATAGGCAAATGTGATACTTAGAAATGAAATTTTTGAGAAGCGTGAACGATTGTTCAATAACGTATCAAAGAAGGAATGACTACATCAAAATAGAACTTGGAATTATGAAAATAGTAAAAAAAATTAAATAATTACAAAAGAGAATTGAAATAGCAGTTAGAAAGGAAGATTTCTGATATAATACCTAAAGCAGCTTTGAATTATCATCCAAAGGGAAACAGACACAGAGTAAAGTTGCGAAAAAGATTGATTAATGACGGAATATTCTTATAACCTTTATCTATGTTGGGGAAGATTAGGATAATGATGATGGTAAAACATACATTTTAATTCATTAAATGAATTTAAAAGGATTTTCAAACTAATAAGTTTATGAATGTAAATTTTGAAAAGTTGATTATATAAACTACGCAAGTACATTTTTCAAAATGCGTTTTTTTTTCTTTCAAGCGAATTAATGATTTTAAAAAGGTACTAAATTAAACCGTTTTAACCGTTAAAACTGAAAGTCGACGTTATAAAACATTACAGAATAAAATATTACATAAAACACTAGCTGCACCCGTCGAGATTCGACGAAAAGGAATATGTGTAAGATGAGTATGTTACATTTAAAGCTTATAAATAATAAAAATGGATGAAATAAAAAAAGTCTACTTAGAAGAAAATATAAATTTTATCCAGTTTTACCTATAATAAGTATGAAATCAGTTTTCATATTGGTTCAATGATAGGTTTTTGTTTTCTTTTGGAGTTAAGATTTTAATTTTCTTTTCGAGTTAAAGTATTTTCTTATATACCACATTAATTGTTTTGTTGCTTTTTGGAACTATTTGCACTTTCAAATTATTAAATGAACGTACTCTAGACATCGCGACATATAACTGACCGTGGCTAAATACTGGCTCAGGTAAATAAATACCAACAGAATCCATTGTCTGTCCTTGTGCTTTATTAATTGCCATACAAAACGCAACACGAATTGGAAATTGGCGTCTTCTAAATGAAAAGGGAAGAGTTGTATCAGATGGCATTAAATCGATTCTAGGAATCAAAACTCTTTCTCCAGCTCTGTCGCCAGTAATAACTGCTAGATCCAAACAATTATCGTACATATTTCGTACAATCAACCTGGTCCCATTTAAAAGACCTTCGTGAGGACTTAAATTTCTTAGAAATATTACTATTGCTCCGATTTTTAAGGTGAGAAAGTGTGGAGGCAATCCACTTGATTCTAAGTTATTTAAAAATTCCGTTGGAAATTGGAGGATTTTATTTTCATTTCCAGTTATTAAATTATTTATGCTCATGTATGTTGTGGATGTGCCAGGTATAAGGTTTATAACTTTATGGTTAATTTCATTGCAATGTTCGTTTTTTGGAGCTAGAATTGAAACTTTAGGAAATTTAGTGATACTATCTGAAGATGAAAATCCTTTTCCAAAAATTTCGGATACGATGTCATTTTCTGCTATAATAGACGGTGGTAAACATACTTTATTTGAGTCTCCAGGAAATTCTCCATTCATGCAAAAATTTTCTCCATTACCTATTTTAAGCAAAAATTCCAAAAATTCCGATTCTTCTGGTCTTAATCGCATATTTTTTTGCAATTTAAATATTTTAAATTCTGACCAAAGAGTCGAAAACTTGATGCAGTTTTGAACTATGTTTTGTCTTGAAGCATGTGGAATCACTGGTAAAACTTGCCTGAAATCACCTCCAAGGACAATTATTTTTCTTCCAAAAGGAACATTATTGTTCATAATGTCTCGCAGAAGTCTGTCCACGCACATTAATGCATATACATTGGCCATGGGTACTTCATTCCATATAATTAGTCGAGCAGACTTAATGTCAGATGCAGCCTTACTATTGATGTTTAGGGATGATATGGGATTCTCATGTAGATTTAAAGGTAGTTTAAATAACTGCTATGCACTGTTCGACCGTTTGGTAACTGCAAAGCGGCGATACCAGTCCATGCAACTGGTATAACTTCTAACCCTAGATCAAAACATTTTTGTATTAAACATTGATATACAAATTTTTTACCAGTTCCTCCTGGCCCATCTATGAAGTATGCATTACTTTTATTCGTATTGTTCTGTTGCATCACATAAATAATTTCGTTAATGAAAATGAGTTGTTCTTCGTTAGCTTGTTGCATCATTAAATCATAATTTAGATTCGTGTTTGTAGAAGGTTCAATAGCAGCAGTTCGTCTATTAATATTATATTTAGTAGCCGGTAATTCAAAAGTAGAAAGAGAAAATCCATGAGATTTGAGTATTTTTTCAATATCTTTGAGAGTTAACTCATATGCACTTGCTTGACTATGATGTTGTAGATAATCCTCAGTAAGAAAGCCTTTAAATGTATTCCATAATTGAAGCACATTGGTAGGTTGCTGAAATATGCAAATGGTTGAAAATAATTATCTCATTTTCAAATTGTCTCATTCAAATTTGAGGCATTTGAACGGATGATGCTTCATTTAAACAATGATACCATTCATTATCATCTTGAAGCAATCCTCGTTGCATTGCAGCTTCTTTGAAAGTTGAATAAGTAATGTTCTTATATGTTCTGATATCTTCAAAACTCGTAGCACCCACTACATGAAGCAGCAACAGCCGAAGATGATATCTTTCAGATTCTTTTGGGGAAACATTATACATTCTATCTATAATTTTAATCAAATTGACGCGTTTTTTCCAAATTCGTTTCTTTCTATCAAATGAATAATAAAATGGCGTTTCTGGATATATATGAGGACTTCTTGTTGCCGGATCACTATTCAATTTAAACCAAGCGATTAACTTTGTGTTTTTCAGTTCCGCTCGAAGTAAAGCTTCAGTGGCATTATCGTTATAAAATATACTTGTTGTTCGTCGGGTAAATGTACCGGTAGTCGCATTACTGAATGAGATTGTTGGTGCATTGGATAGGCGAAAATTCTATAAGCAGCTTCGGATGGACTCACATATCAGGTGTTTAGAAACGAAGAAACTTCATCGTGGTGAATTAAACCGTCTTTTTCAGAAACAATTTGCAAATTAGCGCAGTCATGTCCTTTATAAACGTACTTATGGATATATTTTATACTGTGTACTGTTGCACACATTTCCACATTAATGTGTGTTTGAAAGAAATGGATTGTAAGGAACGACAAAACGATTATCAACTTCTATGGCAGTTCCTTTAACATGTTTTGTAATTGTCTTACCATTATTTCTTCTTCTATATAGAGGGTAACCATTATTATTTGTTTCAGAAGTAAATTTTTTAGGAAATCCTTTTATACACTTACCGTCGTTCATACAAACTGAATTCTTGTTAAGATTGCCACATGGGCCGTGGAGCATTTAACTAAATTGTATAATGTGTGATCTTTAATATCTGGAATTTCTGCTGAAATAACATTATCAATATCTGAGACTTCTCTAAACTTACAATCATCTTGGAGGCATAATAATAAGTGAATGTGAGGTAATCCTCTTTTTTGAAATTCTACAGTGTAAAGATATGTTTGTACAGCCCCAAATATATTCTTTTGATTTATTAATCGTAAGAGTTCTTTAACTTTTGCATGAAAAACTCTAACTGTAATGTCTGGTCTATTGTAAGCTGTTTCATAAGAATGTATACCATTTGTAATCTCAGACCATAAAGGGTTGCATGTAAACGTCAGAAAAATATCGGGTTTACCAAACTTCCTCACCATGGCCATTGCATCCTGATAGTTTTGTATCATATTTCGAGGGCTTCCAATGAAAGTCGATGGTAAAATAACAACACGCCCAGTCCTTAACTTCTCATATTCAGCCCTTTCATGTAAAGCATCTGCTAGGCCGGCTTATGTTTCCACTCTCAATTTTGACTGCTGACTTCGAATGAATTTTAATCGGTCGCCTTCAATTCGACAATAATAATCCACAAACAGCTGTTGAGTTAATTTTCCAGAATTGATTATTGGGTTAAAATTTCTTTTAGGGGCACAACCTCGAATCATAAGTCTGTATGATACATATTCCCGCATCGATAAGTTTTGGTGAACTTTAATCTGACGCTCTCAGCTAGATGGCATTGAAATATGCCATCCTGGTTCCCCATATGGCCATATTAGAATGTAAGACATTGGGTCACAGTGCATACTGTCAAAGTCTATGGTTTTCAATTCTCCGCTCTTAGCATAAACTGCAATATGTCTATGAGAAGGTGGAGCACCATCAGCTGACTCAAATACCGCTGCGACTTCAGAACATGCAGGGTCATTATACCTTCGAGAATCCTCTTGGGGCTCATGATAAAGTCGCATTACTAAATTTATAGGTACGCGATTTTCTTTCAATGCTATTTCTTTTTCTTCACTCATTTTCTGATGCATTGTTTTATATAATCGTATATATGGGTTGCATTTGTCTAATATAGAGGTTAATCTTTCCAGAATGTCTTTCCTTAAAGAATTGTTAGCGGAATGATGCAGTCTGATTTCATTAGCCTCAGAAAAATCTAGAATATATAATTGTCCATAAGAAGCTGTAGTTTTACTTTGAGGGTACAATGGAGAAATTCTATGATGTATTACACCAAGAATTTTAAAACAATACGGAGCCTGTCCAGGTGGCAATGTTACATTAGCTCCGAATGATACGAATGATAAAGCGTTGTTATATTGGCGAATGTTTCTCTAAAGTTTTTAGATAACTCATTATTTCCGCAGAATAATTCTTCGATATCTTTAGAAATACGAAATTCAGGTAATTTGATTTTTTTTGTTACAACAGCATAAATTAAAATAGCCTGATGAATTTTTTTCATCTTTAAAATATAGAGCAGAGCAGTAATTACATTTGTTGTTTAATTAACCTAACCTAAATGGTTGTATATCACCAACTATTTTAGAAACAGCACACCTATATTGAATAGAAAAGGGTTTTCGTTCTTTGTTTTTCATACGTTTGTTTATGATTTCTTTACGACCTGTTAAACTTTTTTTCTTTTTTTGACATTTTTTGAAACAATTTGTTGAGCAAAATTAGATTTAGGACGAAATCCCAAAACATCATAATGACCTGAATCAACCTTTCCAGAAAAGAGTAAATTACATATTATATTTACAGACCCATAATCGAAAGTATTATCGCTAGCATTATTTCTATATATTCTAAAGGTATAATTCGGAAACAACTGGCTTAAGCAAACTAATTCTACATGACCTACATATTCACTATCTAATGACATCAAATTTTCATAATCAACAGAAGTACTTACCGGGATCCTATAAGAGTTATCACGAATTATAAAATTTTCATACTGTTCCCAATTATCCTTGACTATTTTCACTACTTGCAATCGAAGTTCACTGTGATATCACTCTTATATACACAATATGATACTGACCGAAATAAACAATTTCCATCCCTTAAAATAGGGATAACATAACGTTCCATGATAAAGATACACAAACTTCCGAAATAAAATAAGGAAATAAATTATAAAGTATTACGATGGCTTAAATTCAGCTACAAATCTCATTATTTGAATACGAAATTACTCAGAAAATTATTATACCTGAGACGACGAATTCAAAATTTCTGCATAGATTATTTTTTCTCTGTTTAAATATCGCTTGGTAAATGTACCATAATTATACTATCAACAAAACATTTTAATTATAATTGTAACAGAGAGTTAATAAACTGCATTACTGACCCACTACACATTTACGGCACTTGCAATAAATTTAATTTATTTATTGGTTTGTAGCCTCCATGAATTTGTCAAAATTTATCTTATTGTCATGACAACGAAAAGAAAAACGATATCTTTGTTATTAAAAAAGAATAAAAAAATTTTATTTGTTATAGATCTATAGAAAACGTTTTATTTATTTTTATTTTATGTAATAACTTAATACTACGGAATGATTTTTATTAATTTTTGATATCATGTAAAATAGAATTACCGTAATACCCGCATATCACATATTTTATTATTTTTTTTCTAATATGACATCATTTACACCTTCAGAAACACTAATCTTTTCCAAAATAAAAGCGTGATTTATGCAGTTATTAAAAAATTCTTTAGTCTCATAAAATATTTATTATAATTAAATGAAAATGGCGCAATTTATAGAAATATTTTCATTTGTGCATACGAAGGACATTTAAATAAATAAAATAAGTTCTGTTTATTTAGATGAAGGAATAAAAGTCACTGCATATGACATCATCACTGATACAGCTATAACAATCTATATTAGATTCATGGAACAAATTTATCTGGTTCCTGAATGACGACATTTTCTCCACCAAAGAAATTTCGCTTTAGATATTTTATTTTATTAAAGTTTATTTACATAATACTTAATAATATTATTCTGTAAAAAATCTGTGTATTGTACCGCGATTAATGAATAATTATGCGCAATCATTTTATTAGGATTAAATTTTACAAAAACCATTAGTTTTTCTTTTTTTTTAATGCGATGACACATTCACCGATGAGATCAAGCTCCTGATTGCTGGAAAGTAATAAAGTAAAATATTTTTTTATTTTAGCGAGAAAAGCTTAATCTGTTGCCACTGTTTTGAAGAAATGTCACGAAAAAGCTTATAAAATTAAAAATAAAATATAAAAATGGAAATAAACTAAAAATTAGCCAGAATGGGCAAATCTACACATAAACAGCTTTCATTTAAAAAAATAATCATCAAAATCGGGCCAGTAGAAAGCTCAGGGCTGATGACTAAAAAAACAGCCAGGTGTTTTAAATATATAGATTACAGAAAAACAAGTGCCAATATACTTTTATCAAATCTGCAAAGAATATGAAAATTTTGTGATACAAAGATGATTTTGAATATGTGGTGTTGTATGAAAACAATGTATTCTATCATCTCTTTACTATATATATATTGATTATGTAATAAGACTTTGAAATAATAAAATCAAAACTGGAATAAATCTCGAAACATCACGTTTAACAATATACTATTTGCAGATAGTCTTTATTTATTTCATAAAGGAAGACAAATTGCAACGTGCATATTTTATTTTTAAACAAAATTTGAATTTTAGTTAAAAAACAAAGATAACGTAAACAAAGATAACGTGATTTAATGGTAAATATCCTATAAGGCCAACAATTATTTTGGAAAGTAAAACAATTGAGCATATATAATATTTTAATTATCTAAGATGTCACATTTCTTATGTTTATGATAACGATATACAAAATAAGCTTTATAAATTTTAATATATATGTGGTATTATAAGGAGAACTTTTTTAATACAAGAAAAAACACAATAATTAGTTTTTTAATAGTAGATTTTATGAATATTTCAATTTTTGAAATAAACCTTTTTCAAGGTGAATTATGAAAATTTCCAATAACAAGGCGATTATAAATTATGACACATTTATTATCTTATAACATTTAATGAACAAAATTTTCACATGAGAATATAGGAAAATCATGTGACAAACTTTTAAAACATCATATTATACACATTATATTTCAAATGCTACATCATTTTATCCCAAATAAAATGTTCACCATTATTCACTCGTTGTCATTTATTGATTACATAAAATTTCGGCTACAAACTGTTAGACAATGAGTCTAGGCAGTGCCGTAGCAAGCTAGGGGCGGAAAGGGCGGTCAGCTTCGCGAGAAGTGAGACAACCAATCTCTTATTGCAAATCTATATAAGTATAATCTTATAAGATTTTGGAAAATAATTCTGAAATAAAATGAAAGTTCTAGAGCACGACACAACAGAGTTATTTTTCTTTTCTTTGAGGATGTGAAATTTTTCTAAGAAAGATATGCATCAGATAACAATAAAAAGAATACTGCCCAGTTAAACTGATGGCATTGAGCTCACAGGCTACAAATACTAATTGTACATTAAAGCCTTATATTTTCAAGGGTTAATTCCGTTCGAAAAAAAAATTAAGAAGGGGAAACAGCTCTCCCCTTTCCTCTTTTTTTTATACTTAATCATTGAATCTCCTATACTATCAAAGACATGCTTTATCATATAAAAAATCTATATCCAAAATTCAGAGCAAATCGGATAATTCTTAATAAAAACCCATTTAGCATTTATATAATTTAAAAGGAGTTATCCCCTTCTTTTATACTTAACCATTAAACTTCCAAAACTATTCAGAGATTTGAACGAAATCTGAAAATTCTGCTTGAAAAACCTATTTATATAAATTAAGAGGGCATTAAGAGGGGGGGGGGCATTAGAACCCCTGTTGCCCCTATTTATACTTATTCAATGAACACTTAATAGCAGTCACGGAATCGCCTCATCAGAATGATCCTAATCTAAATTTTGAACGAAAACTTAATTCTGCATGAAAATCCCATTTATATCAACTAACGGGGGGGGGCATTAGAACCCCTGTTCCCCCTATTTATACTTATTCAATGAACACCTAATAACAGTCACGGAATCGCCTCATCAGAATGATCCTAATCTAAATTTTGAACGAAAACTTAATTCTGCATGAAAATCCCATTTATATCAACTAACGGGGGGGGGGCATTAGAACCCCTGTTCCCCCTATTTATACTTATTTAATGAACACCTAATAACAGTCACGGAATCGCCTCATCAGAATGATCCTAATCTAAATTTTGAACCAAAACTTAATTCTGCATGAAAATCCCATTTATATCAACTAACGGGGGCGGGGGGGATTAGAACCCCTGTTCCCCCTATTTATACTTATTCAATGAACACCTAATAACAGTCACGGAATCGCCTCATCAGAATGATCCTAATCTAAATTTTGAAAACTTAATTCTGCATGAAAATCCCATTTATATCAACTAACGGGGGGCATGAGCCCCCCGTTCCCCCTCTTATACATATCGAATGAACTCCAAAAACTAATCAGGGAAGCGCCTTGTCAGGATATACCTATATACAAAATTTCAAGTGGATCCGATATTTTTATCATGAGTTATCGCGTTACGCACATACGCACATACATACAGAACGGGCGGGCACATAAGCTCTCAGGCTATGATAGCCTGTGAGCTAAAAACTAACCTATCAAACGAATGGGTGGCGAAATCACTTTAAAAGAAAGATTATTTTCTAGATATAGACACTGCCTTGACTTAAGTGAATAATGGACTGAGTGATGAGTCACTCTTCTGGGTTTTTTATGAAGAGGACAAAAGTTAAATAAAGAATGATGTGGTTATTTTTTGTAATAACGAAGTATTCTGATTGAAAAATATGACGGATACAGTGGGGTGGGTGAGACCTTGGTAAGTGGGGGTGACACAATTTACATCTACGCCGAGTGTCACCCATTCTAGCTACGCCACTGAGTCTAGTCTATATTCAATTTGTCCACTGATTGTTGTCCACCACCCTAACAACTCCCTTCTAAAAGATCTCCTTAGTGGCTTTTGTCACAACAAAGCTTTAAATTCACACATACACAAAAACACAATTGCTTGAAAGATTGAGAGTAATGTGGAACTTCACTTTTTTCAATACTTAATCTAAGAATCATGGTTACAAATATACATATCCAACATTATTAATTGAGATAGTTTTTATCAGATAATTGCAAAATAATACATTTATGTAATATCATACTAAATGCGAATCAATTTAATCAAATTTGTTACACATTTAGTTATACAGTTTATGCAAATTAATAATTACCAGTTTTTTAAGCTCTTATTTATTATAAGATTACAAAACGTATACAAACGTGAAGTTTACAAAAATTACGATTGTTTATTTACAATTTGTTATTATGGCATTTTGGTACCAGGATAAATTTTATAAACATATTAAATTTTGGATAGATTAAATAAAATAAAAAGTAATAACAATAATAGAATTAAAAATATATATATTTTAGATCCATGCGCCCAATTTATTTGATAAATGTACCTTACATACAAAGCAGAAAAAAAATGTAAAAGGCGATTTTTTAGACTCAATATTTGAAAACAAAATGGTTCTCTTATCTGATGCTTTATTTTATAAACATTTAAAAAACCATATGTGATTTATATTGGATAAAAACTGTAACATTAACAGTTCTCTTCTGATTTTTATTCAATGTAATCTAATTAAACTTCCTTAATATTAATAAATAACATAAACTTTTAAACTAGGCAACAAATATAGAAAATCACAACATGTCAATACAATAAAAATACATGAATCACATTATACATAACTTAATTTAATGTAATTTCACAGTTTTAAATATTTTTTTACACAACTAAAAAATTTTGAAAATGCAGTTATTAATTTGAAAAAAATAATAGATATTGCTCAGAGTATAGGATACATTAAAATAATCTGCTTTAAAATGATTTTTTTTTTTTTACTATTTTCACAAATGAATATGAAATACATATCATATACTCATATTTTTTCACTACATTATTAATTTCATTTTAATGTAACAGTACATACTTTGTAAAATTCAATAGTTGGTAATCGAAGTATGGGTGCCGGGATAACGTATTGATGCTGTTGAGATTTTTTTCTATGTTTGTAATTCTTCATCATTCTTTTTTAGGTAGCTTTCATTACAAAAAGCAAAAAGCTACCTATTGCAGCCATCCGGAGGAAAGCACTTCCGAAAAATTTTGGTATATTTTCACCGATCATGACCCCCCAGACCCCAAAACCACTCTCCATTCAAATGTTGACACACACACACACACACACATATATATATATATATATATATATCTGATTTTTGTCATGCGATAACTATCGTATTAATGAACCGATTTGAATGAAACTTGGTATGTACATAGTACATACAAATGTCTCGACCGAGTTCGTTGGCCAGCATCATACGCAGTCTTGTTTCAAAATGGCGGCCATTTATTATTTTTTATTTATAATTTAAAATTAAATGCGAAAAAATTACAAGTTGAAAAATATTTTTCTTTTATGTCTTAGAACTTAAAACATCCATTCCAGAACGCTTTTTGTTTCGTCTATATCTTAAAAAATGACTAAGTTATAGCACTTTGAATTTCTAGTATGGCTGACATTTTGAAACGATCTGATATTTGTTATGCGATAACTATCGTATTTATGAACTGATTTGATTGCAACTTGGTATGTACGTAGTTTGTTGGCCATCATCATCCGCCATCTATTTTCAAAATGGCCGCTATTTAATTTTTTTTTTTTAATTTAAAATTTAATATTAAATGAGAAAAGATTACAAGTTGAAAAATATTTTTCTTTTATGTGTTAGAACATAAAACAACTATTCCAGAACACTTTTTTTTCGTTTATATCTTAAAAAATGATTAAGTTATAGCACATTGAATTTCTAGTATGACTTATTTTAAAACGATCTGATTTTTGTCACTTGATAACATGCGGATTTATGAATCGATTTGGATCTAATTTTGTGTGTACATAGTACATAATAAGGCCTAGACCAAGTTCGTTAGCCAGTTCCATACGCCATCTTGTTTCAAAATGGCAGCCATTCAATTATTTTTTTTAATTGAAATTTAAAATTAGGTGTTAAAAAGTGAGAAATTTAAAAACAGTTTTTTTGCGTGTTTGATTTTGATACAAAGATTCCTGAGCGTTTTTCGTTTCATCTATATCTTAAAAGATGGATGAGTTATAGCACTTTAAATTTGCTGTGTGGTTGAAATTTTGAAATGGTCTGAATTTTTTTACGTGACAATACGCATATTTATTAACTGATTTGGATACATTTATCCGCCATATTGTCAAAATGGCGGGGATTTGAGTTTGTCGAAAATCTTTTAAATGTATAATGATGTACAAACAAAAAATTTGAAATTGAAAAAATGTTTCTTTCTAAAGTGTTTCATGTTAATAATGAATTCCAGAATATTTTTTGGTTTGACTTTACCTTAAAAATTTCTAATATGGGTGACATTTAAAAAAAAAAAAAAATCAATTTGCAGACGACAGCACTCGTATATGCTAATCGATTTCAAAATGAGTGTGCATGTGCTTATGAATTAAGATTTTGATCCCGCTCATTGTTTTATGCATCATATTGCTATAAAATGACATACACTTCATGATATCGTGGAATTTGGCGACTCTCTAAATCGCTTAATGTAAAACCAGGTTGAATAAAATATGACTAATTTCTAAAAATTCCTATTAATATTCAGTATTGACAAAAACTTGTATTCAATCTTATATAATCGGGTTCCAGTAATCTGAGTTTCGTATGTTTTAATAATATAACTTAATTTAAAATAAATAAACAAATAAGTATATGAAAGCTACTTCTTCCTCCCGGCATTGTCGGAAGGAAGACTTTTTTCTTTGTTTTCATTCTGCTCTTTTCTCTATTTTTCTTATTAATCATTTTGCAACGCTAATTATCATCAAATTTTGGCTATTATTACAATCATTTTTTTTTATGATCACAACATCAGCAACTCTGTTTTCTCATTTGAGCAAGTTTTCACCTTTTTCATAGCGATTGTATGCAATTTCTGTTATGTTTCCATCACATTTTATTTCCATTATAAGTTTCCATTAATGCTGCCTTTATCTGTCGCTCTTTCTTCACATCTTACAATTAATCAATCAAGTTCAAAATAAGTATCATTTTCCTATTTTAATTGCCCTGTGAACTAAATCTACCATAACAAGGTGTTGCTCGTATGTTTTTTAGTTTCATTAGCTCCTGGAAGTATTAGTAGTCATTTGTACCAGTCTCAAGTTTTTCACATAAATATTCATCACTAGGAGTAAGGCTATCCTCTTCCTAATTCGCAACTATAATTTCTGAATTATCCTTAATTTCCGGATTATTATGAATGAAAGTGCGACGATTACCATCTGTACTGCACTTCTTCATATCACTTGCAGAAAATCCAAGGTTAATTTCGAAATTAGACTCATTAATGGCTTTTTTCAAATCTCTAAACTTTCTACCTTGTAATAAAATGAACACTTCTCTAGAAAGTTTACAAATGAACATTTTATGCATAATACTTAATTGGAAAAAAAAAAAGAAAGATAATTTTATTTTTAAGCTTCATAATTACAATTAAAAATTCCATTCATTAAGATTAATTTGTAATTAAGTCCCTTTGAAAATTAGTTTTCTTATTGTTGATGAGAAATCGAGTCATATCATCTTATCAAGTGATTCACTCTTTGGAAAACCCCCTTATCAGATTATATTTTTCAGTATTTAGTTCATTATTTCTGCTTATCAGACATAAATAAAACTTATCGTAAGCATTACCTTTCTCGTCCGTCACTTTTCCTTCTTCTCTTTTTTAACTTGATGTTCAGACAATTCAAGCACATGAATTTCAATTATGGTATGATTACTTTCAATCTCGAAAGGTTTACAGATTTTCTTAACCAATGACTGATTTTCAACTTATTCTACTTTACTAAAATATTTTGTTTTTTAATCTTCACTATTATCTTTTTCAGAATTAGATTTCTGCTTTCTATCAACAACATTATCCTTTAGCGGTTCATTTTCATTTTCTGAACCAAAATCATAAGCAAGGGTCGCCCTATTGGCGTAGTCAGTAACAGCAGCTGCTGCCACACCGAGGGGTCCTGGTTCCAATCCGGTTACGGACATGGATGGTGTGTTGTCCCTTTGTACTTTACTACAATATGTAATGGTTATCTGTAATAAAAAAGAATTGTTCTGTATTATCTCTGTTTCTGCGTACAATGGATCAATCGAGGCGATAGCCATAGCAGCTACAGGCCTCAAAGCAGTGTCAAATAAAATCAAAATAAATCACAAGCAAGACTGGTGATAGTGTTTGTCTTATTATACAGGGTGATTCAAAATAATGTGGACAAAATGATATCACAAATCAAGCATACAACGAGGATAAAAAATCACATAGGAACATAGGGTCGCAAATTATTTATTGAGTCACAAATACAGAGTGTTTCATTTTAGCTACACCCGGTTTGAAAGTAATAATTTCGAAGAAAATAAAAATATTTCAATGGAAATGCAACTATTTGTACCTTATTTTGTGTGAAATGTGGTAACGTTACGAAAAGATTTGGAAAAATGTATTGCTCAATCAATCAATGCTACCGTATAAACTAATTACCACACTCCATAATGTGAGGTGCCAAGTGCATATTGCTGGTGCGCATAATGCAAATTTCTACCACTTTCGTTTGGTGTTATCACATTTAAAAAAGGTAAGAATGTCTGTTAAATGTTTTATTATAATATACTTAATTTTTCTAAAATTTATTACCGTCAATCCTAATTGAGTTAGAATGAAACACCCTGTATTTGTGACTCAATAAGTGGTTTGCGGCGCTATGTTCCAATGTGATTTTTTATCCTTGTCTTATGCCTGATTTGCCATATCAGTTTGTACACGTAATTTGAATCACCCTGTATAATAAAACATTACGGTTTAACATTTCATAAGCTGTTGGGCAGATTAACATATCATTTGTGAGTGTTTTTTTTTTTTTTTTTTTTTTTTTTTTTTTTTTTTTTTTTTTTTTTTTTTAGAAATAGCACAAGTTACTGGAACAACACCATGAATTTTATCGTCTATGTGTGTCGTCTATGTCTTTTATGTGTATTATTTTTATTGAAGCATATTCAGGAGTTTCAAATGATGGGGTTACCTCAATTCTTTCTTCAACCTTACCATTAATATCCTTAACTAAAACTGCTCATATCACTAAAATCTGAGCACCGGAATCATACATACGGTCTAAAACTTTGCTTGCAGATCTAATTTTCACTAGCTATAAATTATGGAACTTTCAAATTTTCCCAATCCGGAAGTTACGGGTATTGTTGCTTTGGCAGTCATTATTGATGATCAGTCTGCAAAATTTTGAGCAGATTGCACTGAGTGTGTCATTGCTCTTTGAGCAGTTTCATATGTACGTTTAATTCGGTAATGTTTATAACAATTTTTTTCTGAATGTTTTTTTTACAATGAACGTTTCGAATTAATTGGAAAAAAAATGATGACAATTTATTTATATGCATTTCTTGTGGAGAAGATTACTTTAACAGAAATCAATCATTTTATACGATTATTATGTTAAACGATTTTTTGTCATTTTTTTTTTTTTTTTCAACAGCAAACATTTATGCATTTTTTTATGCTAGATTGTATATTTTTTTTAATCATTCATATTTGAGGAAAGTAATTAAAAATAATTAAATTTCTATCTTTACATTCTGAACATTAATAACATATTTCAATAAGTATTTCCTGTCACTTATACTTACAAATCTGACACTGGGACATATTAAAACTTGTTTATATTTAATTTAAGCAGACAGTACAAAAAATTTTTTTAGAAACGACACAAATTTAGTAGTATTATTTAAGAAATTGGAATTACAAGTGCACGCCTTTAAATAAATATTAGAATGCTACACTTGTTTTACCTTTTTTGCATTTTTCTGAGGGTGATTTAGAAGATAATAGTATTTCTTTGTAAAGATTTTAAAATAATATTTATTTTCTATATTAATTTATACATAAATGCATATTTTTCAATATTATTATGCAAAAAGTAATTTTAGCTTCAAAATTAAGAATTATGTTTATTATTAAACTTGAATTCTCAGAAATAAGTCAAAAATAAAAAAGAAACGTTACGTCGACCTTTATTTAAAAATATATGTATAAATATTAGTTTCATAAAATGTAATTAAAAAGACTTAACATATACAAAAATATTCAGTAATTCAAATTGTAAACAATGAAATAAAAAAATCTTTAAATCATTTCCTAATGTTTTTCTTATAATTATTTATAAATGCATTGTTCCACAATTAATTCACCATTTCTCATACAAGGTAAATCATTGTAAACTATCTTATCAAAATCCTGTTTCATAGCTGAATTTAAATTTATATTAGAATAAAATTAGCAATTTTTATATTCAGAGAACGGAAAACAAATATGTTACGAAGTGCAAATAACAAACAAAGAAATATAAAAAAAAATAGCAAAGCAAATTCTTCGTGAAACATTAACTCACACATTATTGTCTCGTCTTGAAGATTCAACTTATTCTATGCGTCTCCTCTTTTCAGAGAAGCCTAGCGACTGGTATTTGCACAACACATTCTCACAATATTTCCTACCCTCTTTAGCCATTGCGAAAACAGTAATAATTAATTGCAAATATATACATATGAATTTTCTTTTCAGCATTTTCCTTACGAAAATATTTTATAGTTCTGCTAAAAATTATACGGAATTGTTTACAAGTTCAATAGAATAGCCTTTCTATAAGCATTATTTTTATAGTTTTCAAAATTTCTTTAGAATAGTTTTCTAAAGAAAATTTTTTCGTTGAATTCACGGAAGTTCTGCATCATTTATTTTCTACATAAATATTTTTTTTTTGAATATATGATTCTTATAGACTTTCTAGTGAATAGTGATTTTATAGTTTTGATTTTTGCAAATTTCACGCATATGTACATATATTGATCTTTCAAAACTTATTTTTTTTAATTCATTTTTGCTCTCAAATGCACCAAACTTTCAAAATCTCTTATTTGGAAAGTACACAAGGTACCGTGATTGTCGATTCTTTGATAAATGCAGAAAATATTGTAAAAAAAAGTAATCAAAAACGGCATTTCGAACCGATTTTTCCGAAGCAGGAGATATGGGAGCGAAAAAAAGGTTCATACTGATAAGGTAATTGTTTATAAATCAAATTCTAATGAATTGAGCGTAAAATGATATCACACAGCACCTCATAGGTCCCTTCAAGAATCCCCTGAGCAAGTTCCATGTTTCTACTTTTAAAAATGCGTCTGAAATTGTATCGGAAAATTTCGAGCTGTTGAAGGTGGAAAAGCGTTTTTTCGAATACACCCTTAATTAGTTTACTCACATCTGAATATTAAAAATTTCAAAATTATAATTAACTTTGTAATACATGAATTTCATGCAATAGTTTTCCTTAAATTCAATATGATTAGAACTTAATCCATTACTAATAGATTATAATTTAATTGTTGATGTAATAATTTATAATTCGAACTAATGATTTAAATGACGGTTAATTTGTTTTTCTTTGATTCACTTTTTTTTCTTTTATTGCCAAAAAATAACTAATTAAATTTAAAAAAATTAATAAATATTTCTTTATTTTAAAGTATTTTATTTTCAGTCCTTCAATCTGATATTCTAAGTTACAAATGATTCGGTTTTCTAATTTACACAATTGAAGTGAAAAAACTTCTTTAAAACACCATAAAATAAATTAAAAATTAGTCCTTTTGAAAGAACTTAATCTTTCTTCGTCAGGCGCGGAAAGGCGTGCGTCTACTATGAATGTAGCGGCACGGCTCACTCATAGTGGTATTTACTTATTATATTAATTCAGTCATTTTTAGATTTGGCGTAAATTCTATACGAGTTTAATGATTGTTGACGAAAATTACAAATAAAACAAAGTTAAAACAGTGTAAAAAAAGATTCAAACAATTGTCAACAAACATAATAAGTGATCGTTATAGATCGTTCAATGAGGTGTAAATATTATCAAGCAGATTTAGTAGTTGGAAGTGTTCACAAACTAGCAACTGCTGCATGGTTGACGAAATTTGAATATTTTTATAGATTCTATTCGATTCTTTCTATATTATCTCTTTAAATATTTTTATAGGATCCATTTGATTTTTTTTTATAGATTTTTTTTTTCAAATATCTTTTATGACATCTATTCAAATATTTTTACAAAATACTTCATAGAATATATTCGAATAGTTTTTATTGAAACTTAATATTATTTCGATAAATAATTTTAAAGAAGTAGTACGGATATTTTTAAGGCATTTATTAGAATATTCTTAAAAAATAAATTGGAATTTTTCTAAAGAATCTATTCAAATACTGTAATAGAATCTGTTCTAATATTTTTAAAGAATACATCCGATTTTTGGAGGGAAAAAGGGAAAAATCTAATGAAGTTTTTTTTTTTTTTTTTTTTTTACACTAACATATATTATGGGGAAAAATTTAATACTATTATAGAATCCCTATATTGTTTCTATAGATAATTTTATAGAAGCTGTACAGGCGTCTCTGATTTTTTTAAATATATTATTTATATGTAATTTCATAGTGTTACCATTAAACAAGCTTATAGAAAAACAGGTCATAATTCTACACATGAAGATTAGAGTATGAGAAGATTGAAAACTTGCTTTCTGATACAACGGCGTAAGTAATTTGACATAATATTCTCAAACATGATTTCATTTGATCGGTGCTATGACAAAGTGTGGTACATGATGAATTTGTTGATAGTTGAATTAGAAAGTGGATATAAAAATTTTTTCTAAAAAATAAAATAAAATAAAGAAGCAAAAATGTTCATATTTTCTAAATCTGTTACTTGTCATCAAATGACATTTTTTGGCTGGAGGGGCTCGGAATTTCGGTAACTTTTTAAAAATTATACGTTATTATTATTATACGTTATTATTATTATTATTATTATTATTATTATTATTATTATTGTTGTTGTTGTTGTTGTTGTTGTTGTTGTTGTTGTTGTTGTTGTTGTTGTTGTTGTTTTATTATTATTATTATTATTATTATTATTATTATTATTATTATTATTATTATTATTATTAGACAGCATTAAGAACATAAGGCTATACCTAACATTTTTTTTTTTTTTAAGTGTGAAACAACAGAAATTTTTCGTTTCTATTTGTAGAACTGTTTTCAGAAAACAAGAAAAAAGATATTTCAGAATAGAAAGCATAAAAGAATATTTATATCTTTATTTGGCAAAAAGGAACCATTTTGATACAAAACTAAGAAAAAAAATATATACTAAAATGAAAAAAAAAATTACTTATGAAGTATCTTAAAAATATTTAATCAGTTGGTAATTTCTTTTATTTATTTATTTATTTATTTATTTATTTATTTTTTTTTTTTTTTTTTGTCAGAGGAACTAATTGATTTTTTAATCGACGTAAAACTTCTTTCAATAAAAAAGGTATTCACATGATTTTAATTTTCATAGATTACAATCAAAATATGCATATTTTTAAAATTTTAAAACATAGTTAATGTAAAAATTGAATTTAAACAAAAAAGTTTGCTTTATTTTATTACTTTTTTAACTTTGTAACTTTTAATGAAAAAAATATCTGAAATACATTAATTATTAGTGAACTTCTTGATTTTAAAAAATATTTATGAATGGTCTACTACTTATTTTAATACAAATGACTAATATGGGGGGGGGTCGAGATATGTAAAATAAAATTGAAGAAATTTATATATATATTTAGAAATTGTTTTGATACATTTTGAAATTGTTTACTTTTGGATTGAATAATGAAAAAAAGAAAACACATTTTTTATTGCTTTTCATAACTCAAGAATTCTATAAATAGTATTTTTTTCTGCACAAGATGGTTATTAATATTTATGAGATATTTCCATCATTTTGAAAAATTCATGAAGACTTGAAAAACTTTTTCTTTCCCACGGGCAATTTATATTGTTAAATTATGTAACACTTTTACTATCATGGTTGTATTTATCTTTCGTAAAAATAATTTGTCATAAGTATGTTATTTTAACAGCGTTGTTTTAGTTTTTTTTTAAGTATGTAAATTTTAAAGATAAACTTATTTCAATTCTTTTCAATTTGTTTGCAATGAAAAGTAATATTTCATAAACGATCATACTTTATCTTTATATTTCAGCAAGTTTTTCGATTAAGAAAAAAAAATAGATTCTGTGATGTGAAAATACTAAATTTGTTTTTTATTTCGTACTTTAAGAATTTTATATTTTTTTATTGTAATTAAAACTAAATAGTTCTAAAATAAATCCTGCGTGAATATTTTTGCTATTTACGAATAAAATTAAAAACAATAATTAATAAATATAAAAATAATTATTAAAAAATGGAAATATAATAAAACGTTTTATGAAGAACTTCTTTATACTTTTTTTAATATTTAAATACATAGCTTTAGTTAAATTATCAAAATAAAACCTTTAAACGAAATTACTTATATCTATTTATCTTTTAATACTTTTTTTACTTTCTATCGCTATCCTGATTCTAAAGAACATTAATAACGGAACATTTGTGCTCCTGAATGTGATAAAGGTCGAAATTTTTCATTTTATATACATTAAAAATACATAATAAATTAACCTTGATCCTAACACGTATATATTTTTTTCCTACTATTGTGATTATGTCATATATATATATATATATATATATATATATATATATATATATATATATATATATATATATATATAGTAATTTCACTATTATAATTTTGATGTATAAACTGCATTTTCACAAATAATTGTTTGATATATTTGATCATAAGCATTCTCAACAATGCAACATAAAGCACTCACGAGTTTAAGCAGTAATTACAGGATATCATATGAAAACAAATCACTAATAAGATTAATAGTATTATTTGGAGAAATTGCAAGATGATTAAGGACCGATCTTCTCACACAATTGGTGATTTTAAAATGAAGCTGGTGGAAATTAACAATTCGGCAATTGTTATCTTATCAAGAAGACTGTAAATCGGTTATATACTAAATACAAAGTTTTTTTCAATAACTATAATATAATTCAAGTATAAGTGTGAACTGATATAAAATAAAGTTGATGTAAAAGAATCATTGCAATCAACAGATCTATTATTTTTCGAGCAAATAAATAGAAATTGTATAAAATTAGAAATAAAAGTGATGTATTTTTTTGTTCTTATAATGCAAACAAACCATTATAAAATTATCAAATCAAATATTTACAAATCATGGGTGCTCTATATGGATCTGAATAAATATATATATAAATTTCAATTAAATAAAAAGAAATTTTAACTAATAATTTAGAGTACCAGACTAGCTGAACATATTTTCCGTAATTATTTTTAACCTGGATCTCAATGAAATGAATTTTTGAGACGACATATATATATATATTTATAGGAAAACAAAATACATACAGAGATGTATGAAGAATGCAAAAGCAAAAAATTGAGTTGTGTTTTGCATTGGGGAGAATATCCCTGGTGACCATAGATAACATTAACAGAAAAAAACATTTATGTCAGTTTTGAACAGAACGCTATTTAATTAAGCTATGTCAGGAATGTGGAATAAACATATTTGATAAATTAACCATATTGTAATAAAAATGTTGAAATTGGTAGTGATGTGAAATCCTGTTAAATTATTAAACTTTATATACTGTAATGCTAGAATTAAAATTCAGGAATTTAGAAGTTTTTAACTTTTGGTGCTAGAATCCTAAATCCTAACGGAAATAATACTGTTGTAGCGTATATGTAGGGTTCTTTTGATCTTATGGTTAGACAACTTCAAACTCTTGTCTCTTAGAAAAGGGCGATAATATTTGGCGATATATCGCCAATTCATGTAACAAAAATTAATATTAGTAAAGGAATGGAGCTTAATAAGATTATTTACATTATTTTACAGTACAAACACTAACTATTTACAAAATCCGTAACAATACCTTTATTTAAACTAAAATATATAGTAAAGTCCATAGAATGCATCTGTGAAAATCTTTGAATCTATGTAAAGTGACTGGGCTCCAGTTAAATTTGTGCTTACCTTTGTCCCAAGACAGATGCATATTTTTACACCGTTCAATATTATTCTGCTTAAGTGGCTACCTGCAAGTTTGAATTTGATCGAGGTAAATACATAGCAATTTAAAGCTAACGGGATTTCCGTTCTCCACCAAATTTGTAAATTTCTAAGAATTTGAGGTATTGTGTAAGCTAAAGTGTCAATAAGTTTCAACCTGTTTCAATATGTGTCAGGTAACATCTAATGCATAGTACTAAAATATTATATTAAAATTCGAAGATTGAAAATCGCCCCACTTCCATGTAATAGAATATTACATTCTCCAAAATCTGAACGTTCAAAAAATGAAGCAAAAAATGAGGGGTTGTATCCAAATACAGTAGTACAAACCATATCGTGTATACTATTTTGACACTAATCTATAGATAAATGTATACAACCCCACATCTTTTTACTTCATTTTAAGAATAAGAAATTTTGAGATTATTCTATCAAAGATTTCTTTCAGAAATTTCAAGCTATGTTTTTGAATCTTTCCCAAAAACTGCTCTATACATTTAGCTAACACAATATGGAAATAAAAATTTTCATAGCGCAATCAAAAATTATTTAATAAGCCTGATCATTTTTTATATATTTTTTATTATTTTTTAATTCTTATTAGAAAATATTGTGTACAATGTTCTTTGTCATATTTTCGGAAAAGAACATTTTTTATGTAATGCTGCAAACTAATATCGACTAACTCTGCAAATTAAAAGCAAAAAATGTGTTTTAATATTAAGAACTCTGCAAAATATAAGTAAAAATTTGTTTTGGTTGTTTTGGAGTTTTTTTATAAAAACCTTAATTTCCCTACGAGTATACTTGCTTTCTGCAAAAACATGAACACAACTTTTTTCAATGAAACTCTTAATCATAATCTACAGTTTGAGCACTTTTGCTACATTAAAAAATACTCATAGCCGTTCATTTTAATTTGTTGACGGTCTCCTATGGTGTTTTAGGGAAAAATCTTCATGGAAATCTATGACCTGCATTATTTTATTTACACGTTTAATGTTTCAGATGAATTCTTCATGTATTTTACTATATATTGGACAAAATGTCTAAAATCGCAAGTGGCTAGTCATCTTTGGCAGCATAATGTGTATTCTTCTGCAATTTCACATAAAGTTTTATATTCCAAGAGTATTTTTTAAACATTACTTGTTATCATGAAACTACACATTATACAGCATATTTTAAAATTTACACATTACATTTACAACTTTGGAAATTTGAACACCACTTTACACATATAGGTAAATTATTTTTCTATCATCTATTCTTCTGGTCATCTATTCATCTTCTGGTTTTTAATTCTTAAATTTTAATTTTAAAAATGCATCGTTTAAAAAAATTACAAATATTTGTGTCACAGGTGCGATCTTTTTTAAATAGGTCCATCCTATATACCATTCCAAAAATGTCATAAATACAATGCATCTTTACTTTATAAATTTAAGTAGTATGATTTTATTAAATACGTAATTATTAAACATGTTTTAATATTATTGAAGAATAGCAAAGAACACAATTCATCATAATTAAGTATTACAACAGCTTAATAATCATTGCGTGTTAAAGCACTTAATATCCATTTTTAAACATAGAATTAGCTTTTATTTTTATATCACACAGCATAATAATTTTACAATTGTATTTTCGAATAAGATAAATATTTTTTATATCTTGTAGGTGTAAGATAAAAACGACACATATTTTATTTTGTAACGTATATTTTCACTAACTGTTTATTAGAAACTTGATACTTTATTACACTCGGCTATTAAAACATATCCCACACATAATATTTTAAAAAGTGATTACATTTTTTAAAAGTATTACATAGCTTTATCAATTATTCAATTCGCGTAGTGGGTGTGACAATTTTTTGAGGTGCGATCCGTAAAGTAAATGTGTATAAATAGCAAAATGAAATAGCTTTTGACATGCTAGGTAAGTCTTAAAGTAACGTAAAAAATTGTAATACAAAATAATTTATGTTAATTAGATTAATTTTCATTAGAATGCCACTAATGTTTGATGCTTGGAAATGCTGTTAATGTAGTGACATTTGTTTATTATTTCTGCGAGATATCGCGCTTCACGCCAACTCATACATAATCAAGAACTGTTTTTCAGCTCTTTAGCCTAATGCCCAGATCAATTCTCATTTTAACTCTCTTCAAAAGACGCGGCAACTCGGCCTGTTAGATATATACGCTACTTCAAGCTTCTAGAACACGACGACATAATCTTTCATGTTTTATAAGCAGTTGCCGAATTTTACATTTTTCTTTTGTCACAATATTTAACAGAAAAATCTACCGTTTACAAGAAAAGAACAAATTCTCTGTATAAATAACACGACATTTTATCCGAGAAAAATGTATTATAAATACATTTCGTATTTTTTCTACATATGTAATTCAGTAATTTTTTGTACATAGGTTCAGACACAATAATTATATAATAATGCGGGAAAAATGTGTTTAAAAAATGATGAAACTGGGTGAATTCTTTATCATGAAAATGTATTAATTGCGCTTTCAATATCAGCAATAAAAAGCTTTTGCTGGTTCAACAATATTTATATTTATATTAATATTTAAAATATGTAGCGCCATATGATAAAAGTACCATCCTTTATTAATTATGCTGCAAATAACAGAATAAATGTTTAACTTAATCCTGGTTCATGAATATTAAAATCAGCAAATTTGTGATAGACTAAAATTAAACTTAGGGAATCATATAAATAAATAAATAGTGATAAACATTTCAAATTTAATTACTAACACTTAGCTTAATATATTTGAATTTTTCCTTAAATAATAACTTCAAAAATTATTGGTCAAGTAATTAAAGAACGAAGCAGATGTAAATTGTGGAACATTTTATATTAAATTTATTTTTAATCATTGCACACAAATTTGAATGTGAGTATTTTTTTTTTTCGGTTTTCCTTTTTAAGGCAAATGAAGCTGTAGGCATAATATGGTGTAAATTTTGATTCAAAAAGCTCAAGGAAAAAACAAATTTCTGTCAAAAACAATATATGTTTGATTTGGTATTTTGTTTTTAAAGTAAAAAAAAAAGTTAAAATTATAAATATTTTTAAAAAATCGAAACAGATATGCGTCGCAATCTGTGATTTAAAAAAATATATTGATTTCTTAAAGCTTTCAATAATTCCAAAATTCAATTTCAATTCAAAAATTATTTCTCATTTTACTAAAGCGTTTTTCAGAAATTGTTAAAATAATAACCGATCACTAAAATTTGTGTTGCAATGATTAAAATTCAATTTAACTGTCGAATTTGCAAACATATAGTCTGCCTAAGCTAAATCTACCTGACTACTCGACCTAATAATGTGCCGTTTTGTATTGAAAATGGACATAATAGCGGAACAAAAAAAGTAACTCTTAAATGATTTTGTTACAATTATTTTTTTTAATTTTTTATATTTTCTAAATTAATGTGGTTCATAAAATATTTGCAGCTGTTTTATTCTCAAACAATCGCATTAATTAAATGTGATTAGTTAAACTCGTCTCTAATAATTACTTAGAGCACTAATATTTTTTTCAGATAACCTATAATTTTTTCATAACCTAATTTCTCTTCTTCAAAAAATCATAATTAAATGAACATATTCTTTCAGAATCCAATACATATATATATAGGTTACAATTGCCTAATATTGTGCGAATTAAATAAATCCTATAGAGGTAAAAGAATTTAAAATACTGACTTAACAAAATTTTCAGTATAGCAAAATTAATCAGTGCTGATCATGGTTTCATGGAACTTAAGTTTTATTGCAATACGTGTTACATAATCTGCTTGCGTTTCGTTTTAATTTATCAGTTTTTGAAGCTGTGGAAATCTGCCATTTGTTTATCAGTGGGGAATTTATTTCAATTCAATTTAATGACTCCAACATGTTATGTATGTTTTTCACATACAACTATGCAGGGTGTAAAAAATTTGTAATTTATTGATTATTTCAATTCTCTCTTTCTCTCTATCACCTACACGTGAACTGCAAACATATACAGGGTGTCGCCTCTCAACGGTGGCCAATAGATAATTTCTAAACCATTAGTCATACACATATAGTTCCAAATGCAAAAGTACTTTAAAAAGGTAAACAATTGTTTTTTAAGCAATTTAGGTTAAAAAAAAAAAACTTAACGAAAACTAAGTTTTTATACGGTCCTCCCGTCCTATGAGTGATATTTAGTAAATTTTTACCACTACTCTAGAAAAGTAAGACAAAAAAATATGTCTTATTCCCCTGCGATTAAAAATGACTAAAACCGACGAATAACTGTTTAAGGTTGAAGCATCTTTTTCGCTGCAAAATAGAGGCCAGTCACAAATTTACTGGAAATATAAATAGACGTCAAATAAAAAATTTAACATTAAACATTAGAAGTAAAATAATTTTTACAATATTATTTTTTAATTTATTTTGATATTTATGTATTAAAACAAAATATACAACTTGTACCAAAAAAAAAAAAAAAAAAAAAAAAAAAAAGAATATTTTTTTATTCAATTATGACAAGCAACAGTCACAATTCATTACAGAATGATACATATTTAAAATTCCATGAGATTATTAGAATTTGGTGTAGCCCTATAAAATACATAAATGGTACGCACCTATAATCTTTCTAATATTACATTGTCATTGGTTATAAATAAGTATGCGAATTAAACCTCGATCGGATATTTGAAAGTGAGTTAAAATTTGAATAAAAAGTAGGAAAACACATACGAGCGCTATAATAAAATCTTATCAAAATGACACACATTAAAAAAAAATTCATGACAAGAAAGAATATTATTTCTTTAAAAAATAAAACATATGTAAAAATACGCATAAAAATTTAATATTCGGAATTTGATAATAATTTTTTTGACCCAAATAACTTACAAAACAATTATTTGCTTTTTTTAAAGCATTTCGCAATTGAAACTATATATCTAAGACTAACGGTTTAGAATTTAACCATTGGTCACCGTTGAGAGTGGACATACTGTATATATTTTAATATATTTCAGTCATTATAATAAAATAAAATATCATTATAATAAAATTGTCTGGTTTAAAAAGACCCAATATTTTTTTATTCGAATATATATTGTTTATTGGTACAGTCTTGAATTATTTATTTTAAACTAATAAAGTATGGAAGTATAGAAGAAATTTCTAAAGGTTATTAAAATGATTTAGTATAAAAATAATATTTTAATTAGTTTCAGTTACTGTAAATGTAGCATAAAATAAAAATTGGAGGATTAAATAAAAAGAGTATTAAAAATATTTAAAAGGACATTTTTATTATTAACATTCGATAATAAAAATTATTATTTTTAAAATGTTTAAGATTGTGTTAAGTTCGTTTAAACCAAGTTAAAATGTAATACTAAAAAAAATTCTGATTTTTAAAAGTTGGAAGGATGAAAGATAAATGAAAGACAGACACTCGATTTTATAAGCCACTAAATGAAAATGTCTCGTATTAATAAAGCTAAATAAAAGAGGAAGAGTGTTTCTATTTATTTTTCATAAAAAATGAAGCTTTTAACTTTATTTAAGATCGCAAAACATAAAAAAACACTATTCATGGTTTTTAGAATAATCTTATACTCTCTTGGCACCACATTATGTGTAAATATGTTAAGAGCTATTTCATGCACTGCTAGAGAATATAAATGATGCATAAATGTATGATAAACATTTTTATTCAGTGTCTATATTTTTCAAAACATAAAATCCCAGAATTCAAAATACACTCTGCATTTATTTCTTTATCTAAGAGCAACTTCCCATACTTAAAAATAACATTTTAATGTGATAACAAAATACATTATCTTGTATACATACTGACTACAAATTTTAAAATTTTCTGCATAACAAAACAGACACAAATTGTTAAAATATTCCAAAAGTTTTATGCAGGTATATGATTTTTTAAATTCCTTCCGAAGATTTTTACTTAAAAATAAAATGGATATACATAAAAGTTATTTTTTTTTGTTTCTGAAAGTAATTTTTATTTTAGACAATAGTCGATACTAAGAAAAGCTTTTAAGAAAATATCTTTGTTTTCATAAATATTCTAATATCTAAGTTTGTATAAAAAAATATATTTTCCATGTAAAAATCAGTTTAATTCAATTAAAGACATATTTAAGAGTGAAATAACCATTTTAATATTTCGTCAACTATTTTTAAAAACGGAAATTTGTTCCTTTGTGAATCGAAAAAATGCTCTGATTAAATAAAGCAAATTTTACCGGCGAGAATAAACAAGCATTTTGATCAATTCATAGGTCACATATACCAGTCGCTCGCCATCACTAATCGCCATCACTCGTCGCGTATCACTAATTCTTCTTCACTACAAACTATTGTGCTACAAAGCGTAAAATTTGAAAAGGTAAATCACTAGGCCGAAATAGGCATATATTTCAATACATATATGCAAAATTTTACAATCTTTAGTCTGTTAAACAGACTTAAAAGTATTTAAACCTTTATATTGCACTATTCGTAAAATGCAAGGTAGATTCTTTTCATTTGGAATTACATTAAATTTTGTGAAAATAAGTATTTACACTTTATAACTCAATAAGATACAGTATTCAGCAAAAGTTAAGAAAATGATCGATTACGCACCAGTACTGAAAAATATGCAACGAGTTTTTGTAACTCAGCTGTCATATGTGACTTGTGATCATGTAATATTAAATAATAAATGTTAAGTCATACATTATACATAATACATAATGACAAAAAAACCTAAATTACCATTGTGGCATAAGTATAGACAATCTGTATATTTACAAAAATGACCATAAATTAAAATCGAATTATCCAATTGCACCCGCATTGTCTGCAATTAGTAAAAAAATGGACTTTTTATGAAATAAACTTACAAGGAAGGTCTCCATACTGGGCATACCCAGGATTTTATGAAAAAAAAAACTAATTAAAGTACTTATGTATGTAATAAACATTCAGTCAAAATTAGCGGCGGAATCACATTAGATATTGTGTAAAAAAATAAAATATTTTCGAATATTTGGCGTAAAAGACTAAAGAGTCACTCGATTTGGCGAGCAGCCCTTTTCCTCGCCAAAAGCAAACGATTATAATGAAACTCATAACTGTTAGATATTTAGTTTTAGTGTAAATGGTATTTAAGGAATTTAAACATAAACAATGAGAGACTTTACTATATTATATACATATTGTATTACATATATATATATTACTCGTTGAAGTATTTATTTAATTAATCGCTGGGAAAATGTTTTCATAGCTAAAAAAAATCATATTGAGAAAAATTATCTTTATACATTATGGCGTATTCAAAAATAAACGTCATATGTTTCCATAGCAACAAAATCTAACCGACAATTCTCAATTGGATTTTGAGTTTGGAATAAATTTAATTAAATTTAAATTATGAATTTCGTTTAAAATTTTTATGATTAAATTTGAATATAAATGCATATAAATTTCGATATAACAAAATTACACTTAAAACAAACTAAAACTTACAAAACTAAAGTTATTTAAATTAAACTTATCAAAACAAGTTCAACATGAAACTTTTTTTTTCTTGAAGTGTATTTGACATAAAGTATTTTTTTTTAATTACATTCCAGTGCCAACCGGCGATAAATCGCCAAATTACGAAATTTTCATTATTTTTTTACGGTTACTGAATGGAGGTTCCGCCGAAATTTTTTTATAAATGTGTATATCCATACGAGAAGAATATTCTGCATTTTGTTTCAGATTTTTCGGGGTATACCCGTATGGAGATATACCCTTCCTGTATGGTACTTGTATGGTATACCCTTCCTTGTAAGTTCTGCATCACTTAAGCGACTATTTTTCACCCATACGTTCAACAGCAGATTGGAGTTCATTAATAGAAGAATATTTTCAAAAATTCGCGTAAATCATGCGAGATATGAAGTCATAAAGGATTTTGACATGGTTCTGATCAGGGATACACGCTGGCTAATCGAAAACATATTGAGTGTTAAACCAAGTTTTCGTTTTATGTTCAACGCGTTTTATATTCATAAACATATAATCATGCTCAAATATATACTTTGGATTAGCTAAAAGATCACCAAATAGCTGCAAATGTTTTCCAAATATTTCGTCTTATGCTGCTTGAAGACCGTCGAGAAACTCCAGAGATGCTTACGCGTTACAGAAAAGAAAGGTCAAAATCCTTAAAGTGTCGTTTCCTTCTTGATTCTAAATAAAATCCAAGGCTGCAAATGCAAGTTGTGCCAATATCTTATACACCCAACTGGATTATCGAAATTTCTCTTTTTTACCTCACTGGATATCACAGTGCATCACTTGGGTCCATATTATATACATCTGCGAGCTCACTGAATTCTCTTCAATTGTCAGTGAGATTTCAAGTCTGGTTGTTTTATCACTCTGATACAAACTAATTTTGACACTGCTGATATCTCTCATCTACGAATCTTTTCCGTTACACTGGAAATAATGACTTATTTTTAATGGGACTTGCAATCGTCATTTGTCTACATGCCACTTTATGGATCCTATGATATTCTCGTTTTCTGCTTGTATAAAGCCTTCTAGCTCTATATTTTGATTTTAAAGAGTCACCACTAGACAATACACTAAATACAGCCTTTTTTGGACTATTCAATTTAGCTGAAATTTCTGCAAGAGTCGTTCCTTCCGATTTCAGCTTCCATAGTTTAATTTCTTCATTTGATTGAAATTTTTATTTTTTCGAGAACAGTTGCCAAAAATCAATAAAGTGCCTAAACTTTTGCAATATGCGAATTTCAGTTTTTTTATTATGAAATTAAATATAATCTTATAATAAAACCATTATTTTTGTTTTAAAATATTAAAAAAAGAATAAAAAACAGTCAAGCCATTTGTATAATTCAAAATTGTGTACATTTCATTTAAAAGTGAAATACCAACAGCGTCTAAACTTTTGCTGAGAATCGTAATAATATGGCGCAATATAAGTATTTTTCGCTTATACATATGTAATAGTTGTGTGTATATATTTCAACAAAATATTATAAGGATTATACATAAATTGTTTTAAAATATATTATATTTTGCATAGTGAGATATGTCACTTAAAAAATGAAAGTAAGACAAAAAAAAGTATGAACATGCAATTTTTTGACACTGAAAAACAAACAAAGAAAATAAAAATCGAAAATTTAGAAAAAGGAGTGAAAAAAGGGTGTTATCTTTTAAAATTTTTATTTTATTTGTTTTCTTAATCATCTTCTATTTTGATAATTTTTTTCGATTGTTTTTCGTTTAGTAATAGGTCACAAAAAATTACTACTCTGTCAGCTATTAAAGCTTCTATTTTTTCTTTATTTATATATTTTGTGCTATTATTTTTTACGTTTTTTTCTAGATGACTTCAAAAAAAAAATATATATATATATCAATTCAAAAAATTACAGTTAAGTTCAACAACTATTAAAATCATATTTTGCATATTAAATTTGGTAATAAATAAAGGAAAATTTTTAGTGAATTAAAATAATAATAATAATTGAATTAAAATAATAACTAAACTCAATCATGTTAATCGATCCGTTTTAAAATATCTGACATTTTGGATAAAACAAGACTTTTTTTGAGCAATTAATGTGATTTAATTTTAGGAACATTTATAAAATAATAAAAAAAAGCTACATTCACATTTTGTTGTTATTATTGTTGTTGTTTTAATTAATTTATTTTGTTTTCGTTTTTTCGTTGAGATTCCAAAAAGTAAAATCGATGAAATAAAAAAGCTTAAATATTAACTATTAAATATTATGAGGTTTAACAGTAGTATAAAAAATACTTACTATAATCGTATTGAATGCTGTTATGAAATAAATATTTCTTTTAAAGTATTTTGAATAAGTTAACAAATTATCTTGACTTCTGATTGACATTGTAGTTTCATGAAACTTAGTGAAATAGTATTTGCAACAGAACTATTGTAGAAATCGTGTAAAATGCAGTATTGCAGCAATAGTTTTGGAGATTTGGGCCAAAACATAATCAACAGCAATTTGAATCTCAGATCTAGCTCATTGTAAAGTTTTATTAAATCCCGTATATTAGATCTTGACATAGAGCGACCGTAATATTTGTTTCACATAAAGACAATCAGACAAACATATTATAGAGAGTTTTCAAACAGACTTTAAAACATATATATTGTAAAACTACTTAAATCATTGTGAGGACCTTCTAAAGAATATAAATCTGTCGAAAAATTAGAAATAATAAGTTGTAAATATTTCTGTACTTTCTTCTTGTATAATATATGAAAAGAAAAATTGAAATTGAAAATGATGTATGAATTATAATGTTAAACAATAAATCACATATTTTGTATTTAAATTTTTTTTAATTTATCACCAAAATGTATGTACTACTCTATGTCATTTTCCATCATACTTACTACTAATCATCCAATTTATTACTAGAATATTTTTCAAGAAAATTTTGCTAATAATTTCATTTTAATAAAAAAGAAACTAAAAAAATATTTTAAATAAGTGAAATCTTTTACCTTAAAATTATGATCAATTGCATGAAATTCAGAGATGGCATTGTAGATTATAAGTTGATACATTGAAATTCATAATTGAATTATCCTATAAAATGGTTCCATTTAAGCAGGGGTGGGAGCATATAGGAAAACTTTTATTGTTCTGACCAATATATTTTAACAATAATCTCCATCAGACATTTTTAGAGGATGTGCAATAGGAACATATCATGAACATAATTGCTAAAAGATACTGGTAAGAACAATAACATTTGTCCTATATGCTCCGACCCCTGATTTAAGGCATTTATCAATTAAAACTTTGTTCAAAATTTAAAGTTTAACTACTTTACCGATCAGTTAGTTTTATGTAATTTCATGTAAATATAGATTTTCAATAAAGTGTTCTAATTTTATGTAATTGTAAGAAAAAGTATTGCACTTTAATAAACATCTTAACTAGAGCTAGCAAAATTAGCCTTTTTTAGCACTTTCCAACAAAGTTGAAAAGTGCTTATGCATTCGGTTTGTCTGGCCGTCTGTCCGCTCTTTAACTTCCGTAAATATACTCGGATTGCACTGTACTTTTTGTGCGTTATTGACATTTACACTAGCACGAACCCTATTTAAAATTACCTAATTTCTACCATGATTAGTGTATTTACAGGGAGAGTCAAAATTTTCCATTACATTGCGGCCTATAGGGAAAAATATTTTCGAAGAAATTTTAAAGATGTTACTCCTTATCAAAGGCATTAAAATTTATATGCAGTTACGAGGTGCTTTAAAATATCCATTCTATAAAGTATACGGTGAAAATATAGCTATTATTCATATACAGGGCCACACAAAAGAATTCCATTATATAATGGTAAAGGGGGGGATTGTGTGCGGTATATTTTATATATATTAAACTGTTTCATATATAATTAAACTGATATATGCCACTGAGGCTTAATATAAATTATACGATACTGTCTTACATAATATGAAGTTCATAGCATTTACAGGCACACACAAAATATTTCAAATAGTATATATTTTTTCTGAAATATTGTATATTTATCCTATGATGGCTGACGGATGAAATGCATTATAATTATGATATGCATGTATAAGTTCACTAAATCTGTGCACATTATGTTTTGTGTATAAATGCTATAGTTGATATAGAGGGCTACACAAAAAACTCGCCAACGTTACCGATTATCAGCGTAAATAACTTAAAAAAGCTTCATAAATAAGTTATGCATTTTTACACTGAACTGCATTCAATTTACTAAGAAATTTTTGCAGAATATAGATAAAATGATAGAGAGGGCCCAGTGATGAATTGGCTACATGAACGCCTGTGAATGATGATTTATGAGAATGTGATTTCAGTTGCTTTAAGAGTGTTTTAGTTTAAAATACATTTTAGCTTAAAACTGATGTGTAATAAAGTCACAAGCTAAATTACAGGGCTGAAAAAAAATATTCAAGTATGTTTAAATCTATTAATATAAATTGCTGAAAAAAAAATTAAATATAATAGTCATTTTCTTGCTAAACTAAATTTTCCCATTATATAGTATGTATCAACTGACAGATCAAATACAGGGCTGTTCAAAAATATTCGAATGCACATTTGGCAGTATTTAGCTATATACCCTTATTCGCCTAAATAACAAAGTTTTGTTAAAATTTTCATGAAGTGTTGGAAAGTGCTTCATAATCTATACTTAACGAATGATTTTTGACCCATAATGAGTACCAATTAAATGTTTTACTTCAAAATCCTCATATTCTTGATATTCTGAACTTTCTTTCACTGAAACAGTATTATTTCAGAATGTTAAAAATATAACTAATGATATACAATATAGCATGAAATTATTAAAAAATTCAATGAAAATAGTTCAACACACCAGTTCAATGGCATGCCGGACTTGTTTATACAATGGCTCTCTTACCAAGGAATTTGCTGAATATATTACGGTAAAACGTTTAGTTATAGAAAAGTTTAAAATGTAGTTTTAATTTTTAGCATATAATTAATACGCCAAGCAAATTTTGTTCGTAGAGATGATCAAAATATGATAAGCAGGAATTGAACAACATTTTAGAGTCAAGAAATTCCAGATAGCATAAATACACTAACTGGCGAGATTCGTTTTATATAAAAAATAAATAATACATAAAATAAATATAAATAAATGAATAAATAAAAATAAATAAATGAATAAGTAAAAATAAAACACTAATGACACACTTCATTGTAAGATTCCGAAAAATATTTTCGTACATTTTGTTACTAGAGCTCGTCTCTTGATTAGTTTAAATGTGTTATCTTGGTGTTACCTATGGATCATTTTCATATGAGCCCGATGTTGTTTCCCGACGGACCGAACGTCGATTATAGGATCTACGCATTTATATAATTATAAACAAATCTAAAAAGGGCATAACTTTTGCTCAAATTTACTGTCTCGCTTAAAAAATATTATTTTGATAAAAGCACAATAAGTTTGCACATTCTTTACACATTACACATGACATGACAACTCGCTTATTTCTATCAACATTCCTAAAAAATATCGTCAATTGTGAGGTCGAACTTTCAACATCTTTCTAGCAAATCCCTCCTGAAAGAGTAGAAACGAGTAGGCTACCACGGGAAGAGTGCTCTCTTACATGATATGCGATGATTTGTTGAAATGAAGGCATAATCTGATATTTGAAAAGCCATTGAATTACTCTCTTACTTTTTTTTGCAGTTTTTTTTCGCGTTTTCTTTTTAAAACTGTCGAAAAGCGCATCACAGGCATCACTGATATGTGAATCACTGCCAAGTGGAACATTACAGGCGTTTTTGAGTTAATTTACTGTAAATGTACTTGACACAACCTATAAAGACCTGGCAGATGTTTTTGAAATTTAAAAAATCAGTTGAATGAATACGATTTATATATATATACATATATATATGTATACCCGTAAAGCATGATGACGTCAATGCGACGTCGTTGTGAAGTCACATTGTGACTTTGTGACCATCCATTGTCGATGTGAAGTCACAGTGACTAAAATATGAAGTCGTTATGGCCGTTTTAGAGCTCTTTTGTAACGTTTCACAAAGTGATCACAATGTGACAAATTTGTGAATAATGTGTCATTTGTGACTAATTTGACATTAACATTATGACGAAACTGTGACAAAAGCGACGATATGCTAGAAACATGTTTTTTAAAGTAAATAACATGTTTTGAAGGATATTTATAAATTTCTAAAAATTTTAAAGAAAGTCACATCTCAGTCACAATGTGACGTCACTGAGTGGTGGCATTTTGGTCACAGATGTGATGAGACGAAAGTGACTCACAGTGACGTCACTGTGACCATGAATGCTATTACTGTATATAGTATTCGAAGAAGTATTCTGGTTTTTTTGTTGGCCACCTAATTGCTCTCCTTATCAAATACATGTTCAAAAATATGAGGTAAAGCCTGTTCTTCTTAATCCTAAAAATTCTGAAGAATCAGACAATTATGCTTTTAAATATTCGGCAAATATCTAAAACTGAAAGTGACAAGACATTAACTGTCATAAAGTGTAGAGGGCGTGCAAGTAATAAATTGCCCAATTCATAGAGCTCTAAATTGCTTTCTGTTGTTCGACAAAAGGCAGGGTTCACACTGTTCCTAAAATTTTCGTACTTTCCTACCACAATTTTTAAACGGTAACATTTATTTTATAATTCTAACGTAGATGTTTAACGGACTTTCATGAAGATTTTTGATTTAAAATACTGGTAGCAACGTGTGAAAATTTTAGGAACATAACCTGACATAAGGTCAAATTTAAACCATAGAAAATTCGAATATTGTGCTTTATATTTAAAAAATAATTACAATAAATTTTAAAGATAAATTTAAAAAAATTCCATTTGAGAGCACCTTAAACTTTAGAGTAACCAGCAGTTAATTTTAACCGTTATTTTTTTGTTCTAATTAAATGCTTGCAAAAATTTATTAAATGTTTTCGGAAGCTTAGATTTAAACTTAAATTTTGAGCTCAAAATCTGAATAATTAGGAGTAGTTAAGTAGCGCGAATTGAAGTGTCTTCAGGAGTTGAATTTTAACACTCCCCCCTCCTCGAACACAATTCAGTTTTTCGCTACTTAACCACTCCCAACGATTCCAAATTTGAGCCTAAAATTTAATTTTATGCATTTGAAAGTATTTAATGAGAGTAAAAGAATTATAAAAAAAAATAGTTGTAAGCTACTCCAAAGTCTAAGGCGCCGTCTATCGGCATTTTGTGAAATTTATTTTTAAAATTATTTTCAAGAAAATGCTCATTTAAAAATTAGTTTTAGCAAAAACCGCAAACAAATCGACCAATTTTTCCGTTTTTTAAAATCATTTGAAATCTCTGAACACAGTTCAGTTTGTCTACTTAACTACTCCCAACTATTTAGATTTTGAGCTCAAAATTTAACTCTAAGCTTACGAAAGCATTTAATAAGAAGCAAAAAAAAAAAACGCCAAAAAAGAGTTGTTCGTTACTCCAAAGTCTAAAGCCTCCTCTATCGGCATTTTTTGAAAATTATCTTTATAATTTATTTTTAAGAAAATGCCGACATAAAGATTAGTTTTAGTGAAAATCGCAAATCAGTGAACCAATTTTTCCGTTTTTTATAGTCATTTGAAATTTGAACCCTCTGAACACAGTTCAGTTTGTGCTACTTAACCACTCCCACTTTCAGATTTTGAGCTCAAAATTTAAGTTTGAGTCTAAGCTTACGAACACATTTAATGAGATGCAAAAAATACCGGTAAAAAATAGTTGTTCGTTACTCCAAAATCTAAAGCGTCCTCTATCGGCATTTTTTTTTAAATTTATCTTTATAATTTAATTTGAAGAAAATGCCGAGAAAAGGAATAATTTTAGTGAAAACCGCAAATCAATCGACCGGTTTTTCCGTTCTTTATGTTTATTTGAAATTTTGGTCCCTTAACTTTAATGGCGGCTATCTCCTTTGGAAGACGTTTGGGACCCTTAGTATCCCATTTAATATTGTTTGTCTTGATGTGTACAATCACCCATCTTTTATTGTAAAAAAAAAAATGGAAACATTCCGTGTATATATATACATTTTATTTTTAAGAAAAAATCTTTAGAGGATTTTTTTTTAAATCTTACAGCTACATAAAATTTTTGAAACATTTAAACAATGTGTGTTTGTTTCAGTGTGCATAAAACTTTGAAATTTTTATTCATTATGCATACATTTTTTAAGGGAATGCATTTTGTCATCACATTAAAATCATATTTTTAAACTAGTGAAAAATGCTCCAAGGAGCAGTGCAAAAGCAGAATATGATTTTAATTGAGCATTAAAAAGTAATGGACAAGTGCTTCTGTTAATTACTGAGCATGAGGAAGGATAAGGGATCCCTTCTTGGCTACAACTCACTTCAATGCCAACTTTGAAAAAATCATATTTGTGCTTTTTCCATACAAAAGAAATTTGCGGTTCTTTAGTAGAATTTTCCACCGTGCTTTAGATGTTAACCAGGGGTGTAGTCATAAAAATAACATAAGATATATGCTCTAAGCAGAGGGATATTCTAGAATGTGTATACTATAAGCTTTCTTGAAAAACAGAGGGTATATGGTGTTCTATTAAAAAGTCCAGAAGGTGTACGGCGTATAGCCTGTACTACATCTCTGATGTTAACTGCACTGTTCACTCTGCACTATACTACAAATCAATTTTCTGTGCAATTATAACCTTAGGGTATGCTTGGTGGCAGTGCATGAATGTCATACCTGCAGGAACTAGGTATCTGGCATTATGTCGCCTTCCTTTACATTTATGTCTAATTAAGCTGCATCTTTACTGGTTACTTCTTTACACTATACATTTTTATAGTAACTGCGACTGATTTGTTTTCACGGAAAAAGCGCAAATATGATTTTTTCAAAGTTGGCATTGAAGTGAGTTGTAGCCAAGAAGGGATCCCTTATCCTTCTTCATGCTCAGTAATTAACAGAAGCACTTGTCCATTACTTTTTAATGCTCAATTAAAATCATAATTTGCTTTTGCACTGCTCCTTGGAGCATTTTTCACTAGTCCTTCTATTTTTCCATATTCCACTGGGATACTGCACAACTTGTTTTGTATTTTATATATAGAAATAAAAAATGTTCCCGAGATAAAAAGTTTGTCTTTTGTTTAAAAAAAAATTAAGTTTTTATCTTTAGTAGTTTTAGAGAAAAGTGCTGTGACACAAAATTTTTGTCCGATTTTCAGAATACTCTACAGTACACCTACAGTATGCCATAAAAAAAATAATTTTTGTGCTATGTTGTGCTTCTTGGTCAGACGAACATTAAAAAAAAATCATCAAAATTGGATAAGTATTTAGTTAGTTATTGCAAAAAGAAAAATTTAAAAATCCGTGTTTTTGCGGTTTCCTATGCTTAAGCATTATCGCTCAATCATATTATTGTTGCGCGCTGCCGCGTTTACAATGATTCCAACCAATGAGAAAGCGCCATTTCACGGCCAAGTAACCGTTTTCTATACAAGCAGGGGAGTGCGTTGCAGCAAAAGGCAGCAGATTTTTAACAGTGTGCATATCCTTGGCGCTATAGTTTACAGGAGTGGTACATTGTTCAAAATTTGAAACTTTTGTTGCATCGCCACTGCATCGCTTTGATAGAATATCTCTATTTTGATCGATGAGAATCCTCGATAATGCATTTAAGTAATCGTTTTCTACTTATCTACTATATCGTTTCCGTATATTTATTTTTTCAATCAGCACCAAGGTGCGCACTTTATTAGAAGACGCGCTCTATTAGAGGGCGCATTCTATTAGAATAAATACGGTATATACTTATAGTAAATACACTTTGTTAAAGTACAGGGCCCCAATATTTGACAGGTATGCCAGGCATTTTTGCCATTGATGCCATTGTGCTAAAAACAAAATATAAATAAATGAAAAAAAATGGATAAAATATAAATTTGGTATGGTGCAAAAAATTGCCTAATTTAAAATTAAAAATCAAATTTAACAGCCACCAGGGCTAGACACCGTGCATAATTATTCAGTAAATGATTCATTAACACTAGAACGCCCGGAAATTCTACTCAAGTTTGAAAATAATATTTCTCACCAGAATTTTTATTCAAAATTATTTAATTGATTTATTTAACGTAAATTTGCGTGGATTAGATTTAAATTATTTCAAGAAAATTTTTCTGGTTCGAATTGAAATTTAGTTACATGATTGCAATGGAATCGACTCCATCCGGGCGTTCTAGTGTTAAAAAATGACAAAAATCAGCATGTCAAAAATTTCAAAAAATTCATAATTCGTTAAAAAATTAAGTTAAAAATAAGAGCAAAAAAAGCATTCTGTACTTTTTTATGCTTAATCGAATGGTGTAACTGGTTTTTCTCTCCGATGATCACAAGTACCTTAGATTGATGACTGCCATTCTTTTATTTCATCTTGTAAAAAAACTGTATAACGTAAAGCTATGAATTTTTGCAGGATTAATTAGCATCGCAAAATCTTTAAAATAAACTTTACCGCAACATTCTATCTGCAATAGAACGTTAGATATACCCATTTATGACCAAGTTTGGAAAATACGCAATTTCAGAAAAACCGCCCAGCGAAATAACGTTTTCTCGATGACTACCCCGGGATAAAAAGTTTGTCTTTTTTTAAAGAAAAAAAAATTAAGTTTTTATCCTTAGTAGTTTTCGAGAAAAGTGCTGTGACACAAAATTTTTGTCCGATTTTCAGAATACTCTACAGTACACCTACAGTATGTCATTAAAAAAAAATAATTTTTGTGCTATGTTGTGCTTCTTGGTCAGTCGAACATTTAAAAAAAAAATCATCAAAATTGGATAAGTATTTAGTTAGTTATTGCAAAAAGAAAAATTGAAAAATCCGTGTGCATCATCGCTCAATCATATTATTGTAGCGCGCTGCAATTGTGCGGCGCGCACAATGATATGGGAAGTTGCTTTTAGAAAAGGAAAGAAATTCAGAGTGTATTTTGAATTCTGGGATTTAATGTTTTGAACAATTTAGGCACTGAATAAAAGTGTTTACCACATATTTATGCATTATTTATGTTCTCTGGTAATGCATGAAATTGATCTTACAATTTTATGTGTATATTGTGTGGGGGAACAGGCTGTGAGATCATTCTAAAATCCGTGACTAGTGTTTTTTTATATTTTGAAATCTCAAATAAAGTTAAAAGCTTCAATTTTACTAAAAAAAATAAAGAAGAAATATTCTGCTACTTTCTGTTAGCTTAATTAATACAAGACATTGGTGTTTACTTTAGAGGCTTAAAAAATGAGTGTTTGTTTTTAATTTATCTTTTATACTTTAAATTAGCTGTTACCCGTGACTTCGTTCACATAACATTCAAAGAAGAATTAATTAATCAATCAAGAAAAATAATTCGTTGGTTAAAAGCATGTGTAATTAACTTTTTATCGTGATTTATAGTAAAAATCTTCTGATGATCGTTTTTAGCCGATTTTTTGCTGGTTCAATTTTTTTTCAGCGACCTATACTAATAGATAGAAATATTCTTGAAATCTTTTGTTCGCCCTGTAGAGTACCTTTAATATACGAAAGTATTTTTCTGAACTTTAGTTCAAACAAAAATATTCCTTATTACTACTCAAGTTAAATTTTCAGACATTATCATCCGAAGACAACCATGTATCCAGTTCTTTGCGTTACCCTGTATATCATTTTATCAATATACCACAAACATTTCTTAGTTTATTGAATGCAGTTAAAAATATAAATGCATATTTAATTTAAAAAACACCTTTAAGTAAATTACGCTTATATTCAGTACACTTTCCAAGATGTTTTGTGTAACCCCGTATACCTAAAATGTGTAACTATCAGCATTTATACACACCATTTAATATGCATACATTTAGTGAAACTTAAAAGCACATATCATAATTCAAAATGCATTTCATCCATTCAACAGTCATCATCCATTATATACAGTACTTCGGATAGAATATATACTGTTTAAAATCTTTTGTGTGTCCCTGTAAATGCTATGCACTTTCTATTATGCATGAACTAACTCACATTAAGCCTCAGCAACATATATCAATTTGATTATACATGAAATCTTTTACCATAATTAAAATGTGTGGCAAACTGTTCCTGCCTTTATTCTTATGCAATTGAATTCTTCTGTGTGACCCTGTAGATGAATAATAAGTGTCCTTTTCACTGCATACTTTACAAAATTCGTATTTTACATATTTTAGTGCTCTTTGTTGATGCATATAAATTTAAATAAGTTTCGCAGAGTGTAACATCGTTAAAATTCAATTGAAATGATTTTTCCCCATAATGCCGCAATCTATAGAAAATTTTCGACTATCCTTTTTAATAAATTATTCATGTTAGAAACTTCATTTCAATAGGTATTCGTGCTAAGGTAAATATTAATAAAGTGCAAAAATTTCATGGCTTCTCGGATTGCCATGAAATTTACGAAAGATAGAAAGCGGCCAGACGGACAGACAAACCGAAAGCATAATAACTTTGTAACTTTGTTGGAAAGTGTTAAAAAATAGAGTCTAAAATATATTAATCAGTAGTTTTATTTTCCGTCTTTTCCCCACAAAAAAATTCTCCCATTGATAATTATGAGTTTTGAATAAACATTTTCATTTGTCTGTAACTTATAACTTATTAATTAGTATAAGTAAAAAATATTATCCATTTATTTTAAATATAACGTCATTATTTATCTGGCTTGATTACCTACTGATATTCATGAGTCTTGTATTTTTAACGACTACTATAAAGTACCTGTTTTATTTTAACTATGACGTCACATTTTTCCAAGTGAGATATTTCATTGATAATATTATTTTTTTTCATTCTTTTTTTTACTTCTAATTATGTAGCCATTTTTCACAGAAAAGTTCTTGTTAATGAAACAAAAATACATGTTTAATGTATAACAGAAAATACTTTCTTTATTTCTATTTCAATCATGGCGTCATATTTATTTTCTTTTATTTATTTTTTATTTTTTTGCACGGAAATTGCTCGATTGAAAATTTATTGCCGCTGAGAAATTATCATTCCAGATTTCTATTTTATTGGCAACAGGAAAGGAATATCTAAAAAATGCCTATTGATTCTGCATGAAAAATAATTAAATTTTGAATTATTAAGGAAAATATTTGAATAAATCATTTAAAAATTAGCCTATGTTCATTTCCGGCTTTTAACTTATCTATATGCAAAGATTCTAAGACATTAATCCATCTGTTTTGACGCCAATTTCATTCCAATTTTCGGACACACTTTCACATTTATATTATATATAAGATTTTTCATATTCAGCAATATTTTAGCATTACATTTCAACTTTTCTTTAAAAAAAATCGTTAAAAAAATACAGTTACCCTACGATTAAAATTGACCGAATAATAGATGTTAAAAATTGGAGCATACCTTTTTGCTTCAAATTAAGGTTCATTTACATATTGAGTATAAAAATAATTTTGTCAAGTACATTAAAAAACGTTTAAGAGTAAAAGTAAGATTGCACTATAAAGGAGGTGGATTAATAAGGGCTATTTTTCGCCCATCATATACCAGGAAAAAAGTTTCGAATTCAGATGATTGTTCTGTGGCTTTGTAAACTTAAAAATATGGGGGGTTTTTAATGTAAGTTTTACGTGATAAATAAAATAGTAAGTCATGGAAATTATAGTCCGAAAGTAGAGCGTTTTGAATTTTCTCTGCATTTTTGACGTTTTTTGGGTCTTTGAATTACTTTTTTATTAAGAAGCGCTCGATGAACCCAATTAATTTTGACATGCAATGATTCTACTCTGTATAAGCTTTTGTATGAGCATTATTCTATTTGGGTTCAGTGTGTGCTTCTGCCTATTAAAGAAAAAAAAAGTATTATATGAGAGAATCAAATGCACTATTATCGGAGCGCGTTCAGACTTCTTTTGCCGTACTTAAAAGTATTGACGTTATTCAGACGTCAATGTTGTTTTCTAAAATTGTTTTCATAAATATTTATTAAAGAAATTACTAATAAATAATGCTTGGATACCAATGTCATTGTTGTAAATTCTTGCAGAAAACTTTTCGTATCTGTTCTAACATAAAAGTTACATAGATACATAGACATTCAAAAAACTGAGATTTTCAGAATGATTCTAAGTAGTGCTCTAACTACAAATAATATTTATTTCGTGCTCTCCAGGCTCTAACTACTTCCATTTCGTCTCCTGATGTAACAATAAGAGACTATGTGCCAACGATTACTGTCGCTGAGATCACAAATAAGAAACCTAATATACATTTATCAATATCTCATTTTAACAACTCTAACTCTTGTTTTATGTAAAGGTATAAAGGCTGCCTCGCTATTGTAGCAAAAGCTATTGAAACTCAAGCCTTTATAGAAACTAGAATCTACATTTCGTCGCAAAAACGACGCAGAAAAACTCATATTTTTTGATCGGTAAATTGACTCTGCAAGATCCTGCAAGTAAGAATGCATCGATGTATGAAATACTATGCATGAAACTATTTAAATCAATATCAGAAATGTAGCAAAGAAGACCTCGATATCGATACACCGGGAAACTTTTCCGAAATCTATTATAATATTCTCATGGGTATATAGGGGGAACTGGGGCACATTGATACACCCCCTCTACTGCTCGCAGGGTCATTATAGGAAGTTTCGCAACAGCTCCAAAAGGTGATGCTAGTGCACTCAACTACATAGAGAAAGTCTTGGAATGATTCAGTTGTTTGGTGAAACGGGATGGGTGATTTTTTTTTTTTTGTAGGTCAAAAGTAAATTTGAGTTGTACAATTGAAATGGCATTATATAACTGCTCCAGAATTTTTAACCGAAACGAATACTCTCCCTGGCATGTAAAGCTACTTTTTATCCCTTCCTTATTTTTTTATTAGATAAATAATGAAGTGTTGAATTTGAGTCTCATTTTATTCAAAATGGCTGTATGGGGCACATTCATACAGTCTAAATCGGGGTACATTGATACAACCTAAATCTTTTTCTAGTCCATTTTTTCATTACCTTTTTTTACTTTTATTTTTACCATACACTCCATAATCCAACCATTTTTCGCCAAAAATTTCTAGTATTAGTTTTTATTGAACTGAAATAGCTCTATTTTTTTTATTAGAACATTTTATAGTATTTTTCGAAACAGAAGACCTACGAATTTACCCAACATCTAAAGCTAGTAGAACTAACAAAAGAAAAGGACAGCAGCCTGGCAAATCACGAATTTATATCGATTTTCCAGAGAAAATGTATTTTCGTGATGAGAAATGGTAAGTAAGAGAAACAAGTTGCAGAACAACAAAGGATAATTATATTATAAACAGAATTTTTAATATAATTATCCTTTATTTTCTGTTTATAAACCAATTTATAAATAGAAAACCTGGTATTTGTTCATCTTTTCTAAGAAAGAAAATAATGCTTGAGTTGAAGTGCCAGAAATGACAATGTCACCACTGCCAATAATCAGACAAGGAGGAGCCAGAACATCAAGTCATTATTAATTTAAATTGCTTTAATATTACTTACAAATAAATTGTGGGTGATTTAAATTTCTATAAATAAATATAAAATGGTTTGCTAACTATTTTTCTAAGAAAAATATGCACTGGCGTTATTTTGTCTCCATTTATCTTAGAAGTATCAAAGTGCCCCATGATGTGTATCAATCTGCCCTGGGATGGGGCACATTGATACAAATTACTTTTGGTGATTTTTTTGTAAATTATATGCAAAAATAATGTATAAAACAACGATTGTACATTTTTATAACACACAACACAAGTTTTGCTGGCACCACATGGAAAAATAACTTGAAATTTCTGCTTTCTGGACACCAAAAAAGTTCTTAGAAAAAAGGTGTATCAATACAATCAATCAACCTATATGTCTGATTTTAACTATATCTTTAAACAAGTAAAGTCCAAAATACGTTCCTCAGAAAAGAAGTCATCTCGTACTTGTTTTGCAGTGTTACTTGTAATACTTAGAACTGGTATCTATCATGGTGTTCTGTCTACATTATTCAATGTAAGAAAAAATATCTTCTGTAAAATATGAAAACCAGAATGTGATTGAGAACGTTGTTCCAAAACACCATAGAATGGAACACATCACCAAAATAAAAGTTATTGAAAAATATACGAGGTGTTTAGCAGGAATATTGTTTATTCCGGATGACGACAATGATACTGTGATGATTGCCTTCGATAGCATGTACATTTATATCTATAAGAGTATGAAAGATTCATTTCAGAGAGATTCCTTCTGGCTATACAAAGGAAGACCTTTCGTTAAGTATATGATATTTGTCATTACCTCAAATTAAATTTTGGATGTCTTCGTTCCTTACTTCGTGGAAACAGAGAACAATTACGCAAACAGCATTACTTACAAACACATAAAAAAGATTCATATAATATCAGAGAGTGGCCGAAGCCAAATAATGTTGAGAGTATTGATATATTTTACCGGGATTGTATGGAATTTCTGCACGAAATGGATATTAAACATGAAATGCCAAGATTCTAAAATAAACAGCAACAGTTTTCCACAGAGGATGCTAAGGGACACCTCTCGTAACCAAAATTTTATTTTTATGCGCCCAATATCTAAAACCTTTAATATATGGATACAAACACAGCGAAACATCATAACATAATATTATAGTCAGTGTAAAGTTCGCGAAAGTGTCATAGAGTGATGGGTGATGTTGCTTTCATATTATGTTTTTTTTTTTTGGCTTACAATACTACTGTAATGTGCCATAGCTCAATCAAAAAAAAAAAAAAAGAAAAACATTGAATGTGTTCTTATACTATACAAAACGCGGCCACTGGGTATCCATTGGTGATTCTGGTGAAACAATCAATAACGGAAATAGTCTAAAGCACACAGTCCAAAACGTCTGAAACTGTATGATTATTATTATTATTTTTTGTTATTGATTATTTCCAATATTTTATATATTGAAATAATAATCTTAGTAAGCCCCATTCATCTTAAATTTACACTTATTGTTGTATTTACTATTGATTATATGGATTGAAACTATTGACAATAGTGTTTATGTTCATTAATACACATAATATTTAACCTCTTCGCTACTGGCGATTATTACAGTATTTTTAATTATTACTGAATTATTTCTTCTCTCGTTTGACTTCAGAGCGAGATTTTTGTTTTATTTTCTTTAGCTCGAATCTTAGAATTCGAAACATATTATTCTTATATCAAACTTTCATTTATATTTTAGTATCATTAATAAAATGAGATAAAACTAAAGTACCCATTTGGGTACTCAGGGACTGAAGAGGTTAAGTAAATCTATATTTCATTTTTCCATATATTATTAAACTTTCATTCTAGATATTATTATTTTCTTACTTTATATGAGGTATACTAATGAAAAAATGTATGTCACGTCTAGGTGCTGATGGGCAAAAATGGCCCTTATCAGCCTTCCTCCTTTGAGATTTTCATTAAATAAAATTATGAAAATTAACAGCCTCATTTCTTTACAAAATTATACATATTTTAAAATGCAATTTGATTACACTAGCTACCAAAAGTGAAATTATATCATGTTTTTCAGTTTTTGATATTGATTTTTATGTATTCTGTACCGCTGAATCCGAAACTGATTTTCAATTTTTAAAACTAATAAAGATTTTTTGCAAATCATTAATTTTAATGTTAATAAAAGAAAAACACAGCAAAAATTTGCACGACAGAAGGGCAAGCATTGGATCATGAGGCAGAATGAGACAAAGCTTTTGTCTAACAATATCAATGAGGGATAATTATCGGTCATGGATGCTTAGAAAATTATAAAGATGACAATTTTGAAAAAAAAAATATGGTTATTTTATTTTAAAACTATCATGCAATGGATGTGAACATGTTTCCGAAGATACATTTTCTATATATACATCTGGAATTTTTTTTTTTCCTCAATACTTGGGCACCGTGTATGCGTTTTAACCAAGACATTAAAATTTTTGAAGACAGCCAGAAAGTTTTCGGGGGAAAATATGTTACGAGAATATTGTTTGTCTATTTTAAGATAAACGTATCAAGAAAGTTATAAAAAGAAGAGTAAAATCGATCATCTCTAATTTTTCTTTTTTATATTTCATGTTATTATTCTTTTAAGTGTTTAATAAACATTTTTCAAACAAGAAGTGACAATTTTTTAAACAAGTTTTCCCATACTAATTGAATTAGAATCTACGAAAAAAATCTAAAATTATACAAACCGTGTAAACCAGTGTTATTAATTTTTAAATAAATAAATGAAGACTATACCAATAAAATATGTATAATCAAATACATAAATATCGTTAATATTTATTTATTTTTATATTTTTTTATTAAACACATTGAAACATTTATTTATTTCAAAGTATGTCTTAAAAGCTATATCAGTATCAAACAGCACTTTGCAAATTATTTATTATGATATGGTATATATTTTTTTAAATGAAAAAGTTAACTGTATATCAGCGTCCTCAATACATTACATGTCTTTTAATTGCATTATTTGCAATTTACTTTATATCAGAAATATAAGTGATTTATATTATTTTCTGTCGGAATAACTGCGAAACAGATTTGACAAAACGTAACGAATAAAATATATATGGATTATTAACTTTAATTTCAAATACAAATTAATAAACGTTGCAAAGACAGATATTTCATGTAAATCTGATTACATTTCATCATATATTCTTTTCATATTCTTTAGAAAAAATTGAATGTTTATTAATCTGGATATGTAGATTATAACCAAAAACGAAAACATACACTAACATCTTCCTATTTATTCTAGATTCATTTTCGATACATAGATCTGAACAAAGATATACCTGATACAATAAAAGATATTTTAATAAAAGATGTTTATTAAAATTTATTATACTACAAGATATTTCTTTGTCAAATATTCCAATATATATTTTCTTAATTGATACCTATACTCCATATCCTTTAATACACGTTGTATGGAAATGTATTATGAATTCTCAATAAACAAATTACCAATTTTGCCGTATGGATCATCAAATGATTCCGCTTTATATGAATGGAGCCCTCTAAACTTTAATATACAAGCACATTCGCACAATTAATAAACACTGGAACTTTGAAAATGAACCTTATCAAATCATTCATTAATTACTGACAGAATATCTAAAATTCTACTGAAGATTAATTTACATACATAACCGTAGAAGATGAACTTGCTGATTTTATAGGCATGTTTGCCGTAAAATGATATTAATTATCTGGAAATATCGAATTCAAATTCGAAGAATATTTATAGCAATTAAATAAGTATAATTATTATTTGCGACTGTGACAATAAAATTTCACTTATAAAACATAATTTGCACTTAAAAAACCTGATCAGCTTTAATATGAGGCATTTTAATATGATAAACATATTTCTCTGTGTTGTAAATTATTTAGAAATAGTACATTTACAAAATCATTGAATAAATTTAATTGGCATAAAGTGGAATTTAATTTAATTTTATGCAAAATCGTCCAATTTGAAAATTTTCAAAAGTGAAATTTGTAATTGCATAAACTATATATAAATTATAATATGTTCTGTGCGTTCGCATTTTCTAAAATGGTTTAGCAGAAATTATCTTTTGTGTCGTTGATGTATTTAAACAAATAGTTCACTGAGTGCATTTACTTTGAAATATCGCCTCAAGAAATACCTTTGATGCCCTAGGATATTAGTAGCCTTACACAATTTATAATTTACTTATATTCTATATGCATTTTGTATATCTTTTTAATGAAACTCCCTATAGGTCAAAACAATTTTCACTGCTTTCATATTTGTAGCACATTTTAAGTTAAAATTATCTCGAATTAGTTCAAAATGCAGAACACATGGTTAGTTGATTTCTGATATACGACACATAGATATTAAAAATTAATAATGTCAAACATTACAAAAAATTTATCATGCGGGACAAGGTATAAAGCTGCTGAATGTAATCTAATGCAATGTGATAATAGTCATTGTTCTTTGATTTTACAATTGCGGCATAAATTATTGAATTCTAAAGCGATAATGCATTATATTTTAAAATACAGTTAACATTTTGTTATCTTCATAAAAAAATAAATACATTTATTTATTTCAGTGCATTACATAATAGCTATATCAAAATAAAATATCACATCACAAAATTAGTAATGTTGCTATTGCCTATTATAGAAGTGATAACTGAAAATTATATCCAAATTCTCATTGCAACATATAAAAAATTGCATTTTCAATATTTTGATTTGTTTCAGAAATATAAGAACAAGTTATAATTTTTGTTTTGTATTGGAATAAATTCACATACGATTTCACAAGTAATTAATAAAATATTTATGAGATATTAATCTTAATATATGATAACAATTTCGAAATGTTGCAAATAAAAATGTATCGTGTAAATTTGAATAAAATGTCACAGTATATATTTATCTCAGTATTTAAAAAAGAGACGAATTTTTATTAATCTAGATATGTAGACTCTAATCACAAACATTTGCCCAAGTACTCACGAAACTTAAAAACATTATTTATCTTTAGAAACCTTATATATATATATATATATATATATATATATATATATACATATATATATATAACTTGAAAAACTTCAATGCAGTTTTTATGTTTCATTACTTAGTTTTATAAGATCGGTGCATTCATTTTACATATGCTAACAAATCATAAGTGTATATTGTCTTGATCCAACAACAGCATTAACGTTAATAAAAAAATAAATATAATTATGTTACTGTAGAAATCAATAGAGTTAAAGAGCCCGAAATGTTATTCGAAAATTGATCGGATCTTAATAAATGGTTTAAGAAAGCGGAATGATACAGTATAAGAGCTTTTCAAAAATGGTTTTCTAATTGCAGTGACGTCAAAAAAATACTTATGAAAAAATAAAAAAATAAATAAAAAAAAACCTGTTTTACATTTACACTCTATCATACTTTATGTGCTTAGATTATTATTAAAATGCAAAAAAAAAAAAAAAAAAAAGAAAAGAAAAGCCGCAGATTATCTTGCAGCTCTATATGTTTATAAGCTTTAATGAAATCTTTTTTTGCATATCCAGATATATTAAATCATGCAAAAACATAGTAATAATAATAATAATAATAATAATTAATACACAATATGGCAAAAGATGATCGGTCATTTGCAATTTTAGGCATGTTTTGAAATATTTAAAAGATACTTGAGGAATTATCGTGAAAATTCAGGTAAAAATACAGAATAGTATATGCCATGTATTTCGTAAAGTATGCTTTCCGAATCCCTACAGGAGATAATCAACATATTAAAAATGAACGAATATTTTTTGGATAACCCTGTAAAAATTAATCTAGCAATTTATAGAATAAGATTAAAATGCTTATTGTAAAATACTCAGTTATTTTTTTTATCAGAATATCACAGTTACTCGTACAAAAATTAAAGTTTTTGTAAACACAATCCCGATTTTCGCCAAATTCTGTACTTACAATTCGTAAAACTTTAATATATTTTTCCCAAAAATGGATGACAAACACCATTGTACACAATACTATGTAATTATAAAATAATAATTATTATAATTAGATGAAAAAGGAACTAATTTACTATTTAACGTTTCACTGCGCATGCGCGAATGTAATAAAAATATAATGTGCGTAATGTTTTAGCTAAATGTATAGAGCAACTTTTGCAAGCAATTTATTTCATTTTTAACTTTTAATTTCTTCTTTAATTTTAACTCTGCAGCTATTTTTTGACTTAGTTTAACGGATTAGTGTGGTTTTCAGGAGTAAAAAGGGAGAAGCGTATGAAATTTTTGACTTTCGAAAATGCAAAATTTATTATGATAATTTACGGCTTTTAATCGAAAATTGTGAAATTCCGAAAATTATTTTCGTAGATGTTGTTACTAGAGTAATAATTTTCTCGTAATAATTTTAAATATCTCATCTTGCTGTTACCTGTCTATGGATCATCTTCATATGAGTCCATTGCTGTTTCCGGACAGACTTAACGGCGGATATTGATGTTAAGAATTTACATAATCACAAAAACATCTAAAAATGACATAACGTTTTCCTAAATTTACTGTCTGGCTTAAAAAGTATTATTTTGATAAAAGCACAATCAATTTACATTTTCTTTAAACTTTATTCATGACATGGCAACTCCCTTAATTTCATCAATATTCCTAAAAATTTCGTGAACCGTGAAGTAGAATTTTCAACATCTTTCTAGCAAATCCCTGGTGAAAGGGTAGAAAAGAGTAAGCTTTTACGGGAAGAGGATTCGGGAAGACGCTTTCATGATGTGCGATGATTTGTCGAAATGAAAGCATGATGTAACATTTAAAAACCATTGAATTTCTGTGTTATTTTTCCGTGTTTTCCTTCTAGAACTGTCGAAAAATTCATTACTGGCATCACTGATATGTGGCATCTCTGGCACATGTGGACCATCATAGGTGATTTTGTGCTAATTTTATGGTAAGTCTACATGACACAACCCATAAAGACTTGCCATACTTTTTTGAAATAAATCGATATATTTCATTCAATATGATTGTTATATATTTTTTAAATCAGCATACAAATTGTACATATTTCTTAAATTTGAAGCGATAGATCATTTTGTGCATTTTAATTTACAAAGTGGTCCCAAATATTGTCATTTCTCTTTGATGTTTTTTTGGCCACTTAATTGTTCTCCTTATCAAATAGACATTGAAAAAAATGAGGTCAAACCTGTTCTTCTTAATCCTGAACATTCAGAAGAATCTGACAATTATGTTTTTAAATATTCGACAAATATCTAAAAGTGAAAGTGTCAAGACATTAACGGTCATATAGTGTAGAGGGCGAACAAGTAATAAGTTGCCCAATTCATATAGCTCTAAAATGCATTCTATTGTTCCACATAAGATCAAATTTGAACTATAGAAAATTAAAATAATGTGCTTCATATTTAAAAAAATAATTACATTTTTGCAGCTAATGGGCATTGTAATACACCTAAAGCACTTAATTCGCTTTTGAAATAATAACTAAAAATAAAATGATGAAACTGATCAGCCGTAAGATTTTTCGGACTGTGAAATACGTCTTATTCATCATTTGAGAAACAACTGACACACTCACACAACGGTGTGAATATAGCAAGAAATACTTTGGCCATTCCAGAAAGCCCTAGAATACGTTGCATTGGGCCGAATGAGATCAATTTGAACTACAGATAATTCGTACGATACGCTTAATATTTAATAAAACAAGTAAGAAAAATTATGCGTTAAGCATAGATTATGAAGCACTTTCCAACGCTTCATGAAATCTTCACCAAATTTTCGTTATTTAGGTAAATAAGGATATAAAGCTAAATATGTATTCCAGTACTATTTAACAGTCCTGTATTTGATCTGTCAGCTAATATACGTACTATATAATGGGAAAATTTAGTTTAGCAAAAAAAAAAAAAAAATGCCTAGTAGCTTGAAATTTCATATTCAGGATTTTATACTAATAGATAGAAACATACTTGAATACATTGTTCAGCCTTGCAGTTTGCCTGGTACCTTTATTACACATCAGTGTTAAAATAAAATTTTTTTTAAACTAAAACACTCTTAAAAAAACTGAAATCACTTTCTCATAAGTTATTATTCTTAGGCTCCATGTACCCAAATCTTTGCCCTGTATATCATTTTATCTATATTCCGCAAACATTTCTTAGAAAATTTCATGCACTTCAGCGTAAAAATGCATAATTTATTTAAGAATCACCTTTTAGTAATTTATGCTCATATTCAAAAATGTTGGCGAGCTCTTTTGGGTAGCCCGGTATATTAACTATAGCATTCATACACACCATATAAAATGCATATATTTAGAGAAATTTATACGCGCATGTCATAATTAAAATGCATTTCATCCGTCCATCAGCTATCATCGTAGACATATACAGTACTTCGGAAAGAATGTACTATTTGAAATCTTTTGAATACTTTATATTAAGGAAAGCGGTATCGTATAATTTATACTGAATCTCATTGACATACATAAATTTTATTATACATGAAACAGCTTAATATATTTAAAATATATCACACAATTCCCCCATTTTACTATTATCTAATGTGGCCCTGTAAATGAATAATAGTTACATTTTCCCCTTATATTTTATAGAATGCATATTTTAATGCACCTCGTAAAAGCAAATAAATTTTAATATGTTTGACATGGTATAACATCTTTAGAATTCATTTGAAACGATTTTTCCCTATAGGCCGTAATGTAATGGGAAACTTTTGATTCTCCCTGTAGATAAACTAATCATGGTAGAAATTTCATTTTCAGTAGGGTTCATGCTAGGGTAAACGTCTATAACGTCCTAAAATTTCATGGCAATCCGAGTATATTTACGTGAGTTAGAGCGCGGACAGACGGCCAGACAAACCGAAAGCACTTTTCAACTTTGTTGGAAAGTGCTCATAAAAATTAGAAAAACTAAATTTACAAAATTTTACCGTTAGTACTCAATGTGTTTAAAATTGCATAAGTGTATCATAACGCCTCCAAATGGCTAAATTTTACATTTTTATTTTTATTTTTTTTTTCATTTAAGCGCATGATTTGTGTTAACTGTAATTCAAATTTGATTCCATTTTGACTTATAGAACGCATTCTAGAGTCCTCTGAAGTGGCAAATTATTTCTTCGTAACCCTGTATATTACACACTATTGCTATTATACAATATCGCACATAATATTTGGTTACATTCTCTCAGTTTTTTGCTTCGTTTCGTGAAAAACGGATTTCAAGCTTTTACAAAAGTTGTTCTATAGATTTAGCTAATACATTACGTACATTATATTTTAATCATGTTCGCGCATGGTCAATAGGGTGGGTCGAAAAAATCGATTTTTTTCAAATCCACTATTAATAGTGCGGAAAAGTTGCCTTTTGTAATTAGAAGGATAACGCAAAAAAGGTTTTTGAAATCGGCTAATATCTTTAGGTCGCGCATCGCACTTGAAGTTCGGAAAATTTGACCAAAAAGGACATTTTTTGAAATTAATGATGAAAATTAAAAAAATTTCGATCCTACTTCTAATAGTGCGGAAAAGTTTCCTTTTACAACTAAAAAGATAACGCAAAAACATTTTTGAAATCGGTTAATATCTTTAAGTTGCGCATCGCACTTGAAGTTTGGAAAATTTGATCAAAAATGACATTTTTTGGCATTAATGAGGAAAATTAAAAAAAAAATCGAACTTGCTTGTAATAGTACGCTAAAGTAACTTTTTACAATTAAAAAATAACTTTTTTTCTTTTTTAAATCTGTTAATACCTTTAAAATGCGCATCGTACCTGAAATTTGGAAAATATGATCAAAATTGACATAGGCTGATTACAAAAACAACTGACAAACCGATTTTTTTCTATTCCAATTGCTCAGTGCGCATATGAGCTGTGAACACAGCTGGTTTTCAGGCTTGTCATGTAATTACCACAAACAGTTACGTTATATCAAGGAAAAATCGGTGTTAAACGCTATCGAAGATCTAATAGGGAAGGACACATTTCTTTAATTCAGGAGCCGGATGATCAAAATATGTTGGTCATCTAACGCCTCTGAATGGAACCGGAAAAAATATTTGTGAAAGTATCGTTTTATATCTGGCTCAGAAGAATATATCCTTAGATGAAGTCCTTGTATTTGGATGTGATAGCTCCTCTATCAATACGGGATTGAAAAAAAGGGTTATTCGAAATATCGAAATGAAGATACGCAGGCCCTTGCAGCGTGCATTTACTTGTTGCATTTCATCGAATTGCCTTTTAGGCACTTGTTTCAATGCATTGAAGATAAAAACAAACGGCCAGCATTATTTTCCCGTCCTATAAGCAAGCAACTACCTGCTTACGAAAGACAACCTGTCATCAAGTTTGAATCAATCAATTGCTTTCGCCCAATAGTGAGTGTTGAAAACCCAAATGACCTCAGTAAAGATCAAAAATATCTTTTTAAAATATCAAATGCTGTGTGATCGGGCTTCTGTCCTGAGGATCTTTCTGTCCGAGATCCAGGGACCATTTCTCATTCCCGGTGGCTAACGACCGCCAATCGAATTCTCAGACTGTATATATCCACAGAAAACCCTAGGACTGAAACGAAGCAGTTAGTTTGATTCATCATAGAAACATATGTGCCTGTATGGTTTGAAATTAAGAAGAATAATTCCATTAATAAAAGCATATACACAAGACAATAACAACATCGCGCTACCTATCAAAAAGTCTGCAGGAAGTTACAGACCCTGTTATTGAGGGTAACGCTTACTTCACTCATCCATAAAATCTACTATTGGCAATGATTGCAGATGAGAGGGAGCATGTGCGAGAGTTAGAATTACAACAAGTTTTGAAAGCAATGAAACAGGCGACAGAACAAGTGGCAACTGTGAGAGATTTTGTGATACGCAAGTTAAATTTTGGTGCTAAGGATTAGACTGAACTAATTGAATTCGAGCTGCAAAGTTACTTCACCAACTTTTTACACAGAATCAGTCCAGAGAGAATTTTTTCTTTTATTGAATCGAAATCTCTCTCAGAATTGGAAATGAAAACAATAAGGGCGTTTCCGTACCACACACACAGGTGGTGGAATGATGTGTGAAACTTCTGAAAAAGGATGTGGCTCTAATAGCAGATACGGCTATATTAGATCATCTTTGCTTTTGCGATCACTTATGTCAACATTTGATAATAAATCTCACTACAAGGCTTTACACGAGGTAAAAAATGAAGGTAAAAAGAAAAATAACTATTTTCTAAAATTACTAAAATGCAAATAACCTAATATTGCATAAGTAAAACTTGTTTAAAATTGATTTAAATTTTTTTGCTGAAGAATGTCTCATTAAGTAGTGTTCTAAATCTGTTCAATATAAATGTTTAAATAAATAAAACAGCTAAAAATATATACTTTTCTAATTTTTTTCGTAATTTATAAACAATGTATTATGAAAAATTATTATCCAATTTTAAAATTGATTTTATTTTACGTTTCTATGCATATAATGGAATATTTTATGTTATTAGAAAAGAATGAGAAAAGAAGACGACTTTTCATCTTTTATATGAAACATTGTCAATTTTCATAAAATTTCGCTAACTTAAATGGACTTAAAGGTATTAATAGATTTAAAAAAGAAAAAAAAGTATGTTTTAATTGTAAAAGGTTACTTTAGTGTACTATTACAAGCAAGTTCGGAATTTTTTTAATTTTCCTCAATAATTCCAAAAAATGTCATTTTTGATCAAAATCTCCGAACTTCAAGTGTGATGGGTGACCTAAAGATATTAACCGATTTCAAAAAAAGTTTTTGCGTTATCTTTTTAGTTATAAAAGGAAACTTTTCCGCACTATTAGAAGTAGGTTCGAAATTTTTTAAATTTTCATCATTAATTTCAAAGAATGTCATTTTTGGTCAAATTTTCCGAACTTCAAGTGCGATGCGCGACCTAAAGATATTAACCGATTTCAAAAACTTTTTTTGCATTATCCTTCTAATTACAAAAGGCAACTTTTCCGCACTATTAATAGTGGATTTGAAAAAATTCGATTTTTTCGACCCACCCTAATGGTCAATAAAACTTAAAGTAGTAAACCTGTTCATTTTTATCTAATTATTATTATTTTCTAATTGCATAGTATTGTGTACAATGACGCTTGTCATAAATTGTGGAAAAAAATATATTAGAAATTTACGAATTGTAAGCACAGAACTTAGCGATATTTGGGGCATGTTTTTATAAAAACTTTAATTTTCATACGAGTACATGTGCGATTCTGATAAAAATGAACAGAGTTTATTACAATAGGCATCTTAATCATATTTATAAATATTCAGAGGTTTATCTAAAATATATTCATTCATTTTCAATATGTTGATTATCTTCTATAGGGATTCGGAAATCATAATATACGAAAAACGCGGCATATACATTTCTGGATTTTTACCTTGATTTTTAGGTTAGTTCCTCAAGTATATTTTAGATATTTCAATACATGCCTAAAATCGCAAATGACCGATTATCATTTTCTATATAGAATATTAAAAATTTTTGTATAATTTCATATATCTGGTTATGCCTAAAAAAAATGATGACATTGAAGTGTATAAACCAGATGTAGCTGCACAATAACATGCGTCTACTTTTTGTTTTTTAATTACAATCTAAGCACATAAAGTATGATAATGTGCAAATATAATGCGGTTTTCATAAATACTTTTTGCCATCACTGTAATTACACAACCATTTCCGAATAGCTCTTACACTCTATCATTCCGCTTTCTTAAACCATTCTTTAAGATCGAATCAATTTTCGAATAACATTTCGAGCTCTTCAACTTTATCTATGCATATATAGTGCCATAATTATATTTATTTTATTATTAAGTTAATGCTGTTGTTGAATCAAGAAAATATACACTTAATAATTGTTTGCATAAGTAAAAAGGATACATCAGTCTTATAAAACTGAGTAAAAAAAAATCATCGATGCTTTTTCAAAAATCCGTGGTAGCTAAAAAAATTCAATTTTTATAGAGTTTTCTTCACATATCTAAAATATATGATTATTTTTAGGTTTCTACATACAACTAATATTTTTTAAGATTATAATTATTTTATAATTATTTCAACTAATAATTTCGTGGGTACTTAGAAAAATGTGTTTGGTTATAATCTACGTATCTAGTTTAAAAAAAATTCGTCTCTTTTTAAATACTGATATAAATATATACTGTGACATTTATTCGAATTTACACAATAAATTTGTATTTGCAATGTTCCGACATTGATATCAGATATTAAGATTAATAACTAAAAAATATTTTATTCATTATTTGTAAAACCTTATGTGCAAATTATCCAATACAAAACAAATAATATAACTTGATCTGACACTTTTGATAGAAATCAAAATATTGAAAATGCAATTATTTTTTATATGTTATAATGAGGACTAGGGTGGAGCGAAAAAAATTATTTTTTAAAAATGAAAAACGGGTAGATGCCAAAAGTTGCCTTTATACTAGTACATCAACTGCGTGAAATTTTACCGCTGAAACAAAATGGCTTGAGTCTGCGCTTTTGCTCCAAAAATCGAAATTTTGGGTAAAATTTGCCATTTTTTGACATTTTTTCAAAAAAATTAAAAAATTACTACAGAGCTGGTTATTATTTAAAAGTATTACTTAAACCTTTATATTCATCTGCTTAACAAATTTAAACTATAAAACAATATCTTTATTCCGTATAGCTGGAGCAAAACAGACAACTTTTGGTAAGAAAACGGCATTACACCTCTATTGGGACATACAATGAATTGTTGTGTTTAATACAGCTTTTCTTTTCAAAACTACCTTGGACATACGTCATGGATGTGGCTATATTTCATACTCCACCCGTCCCAACTATTCGATCATCTTAGTACAGCCTTTATTTATATATTGATTTGTGATTTTCTGTATCAAAATTTGGCATGTTTTCGATGCATCCACTTAGTTTATCTGTTCTTTGTATCCACACGCTGCTGTGACTATCTTAATGTATATTTTTACAGCTTATACAAAAAAAATGACAAATAGAGTAATGTACGGGAATACTATTAAATGAATCTATTCGGCCATCTATTATCTTTATCAAACTTACATCTAGTTGATGAAAGTGATTGGAAGTTCTGTTACCACAACATTTTTTCAGTCAATTATATTTTTTTACATAATGATCTGCTTCAAAGTCGATATCAGGTACTTCAACTATAAGTACGCCCTCATTTATTCTGCTTTTACATTTTGTATATGTTGAGAAGCTAGCTGTTTAATGTGATTTCTGGTGATCATCAGAGAGAATTGCAATGGGAATATGTTTTGCACGTGCAGAGCAACCGTTGTTGAGAAAACCTTTTTTTTGCATTAATGCCGTTTTCTAAGTGTTTTCGTAGCCAGGTAATTTCCTATTAACTTTTAGATCCCCATTTTAAAATTGAACAATATTTGATGCTGAACTGTCCTGGGCATAAACTTATAATGCATAGTACTTTTTGAGAGAATGTAGAGACTCTAATGAACTATAAGTACTCATTTAAATTTAGCAGAATTCTATTTGTCGCTGTGAACCATTTTGCATTGGGTAAGCTTACAATTGTGTATAATAATGGATCATTTTCTACTTCAACTCCAGTGAATTTCCTATGCGTCAATTATTAGAAAAGTCGATGTAAAACGTTATAATCTATATCAATTCAATGGATCAATAATAAAAACTTTGTATACGTATTATTCACTTCCTATTGCAATTTTTTATAAAACAGATAATAATTTTGAAGAATTATTTTCTCAAATTAAGTAAAAGATACTCAGAACAGACTAGAAATTTCTGTCGGAGATTGCAAAGCCAATTCATAAGGAAAACTATTTCTCAGAAGAAATGGGGAGTAGGAATTTAGAAAACATCTCGCACAAAAAAGCAGCTCATAAAGCGAATAAAATTTTCCGCTTTGTATAAGCATAGATTGGCAATCAGAGACTATAGATTTACTCACAAAATATATAATCAAACTTTATACCGCGGGATATTTTATACCAAATATAATACACACCTAAAGAATAGGCCTAAAAATTTATTAGAAATTACTCGACTACAAACAACACAGAAAACGATATAAAACAAATACTAAAACTTCTTTCGAAATGTTGTTGCTTTACACGCAAATTTTGTTTGCAATCCTCTGTGACGGTCGTCATAATATTAAACTGCTAGCTTCTCAAAATATATTCAATGTAATAGGTACAGTAAATGATGACATACTAGAAATTGAATTCATACAATCAATTTTTAGGCATATCATTATATATATATAATGCAATTGATTGAAAAAATGTTGTGGTAACAGAACTCCCAATTATAATGTATTAATTGTATGAAAATTTAATGAAGATAATAGAATGCTGAATAGGTTTAATTAGCAACATACCTATTACATTACTCAGCTTCCTCGTCTGTTATACAAGGTATAAAAATATACATGCAGAAGATCACGTCAGTAGCATCCAATGTCAGTGAAAACAAAGATGAGGTAAACTACTTTGATACATAGAAAACTTATGCTCTTCTTCGGGAAAAAAGTAAAAATTCAATACATAAATAAAACACTGGGCCTAGATTGTTGGGTGGCTGAGACGTGGGTTAATGAAATGCAGCCACATCTACGAGTTATATACAGAATAGTTTTGAAAGCAGATAGGTAAGAAATGCATTCAAAACAACATTTCGTTGTATGCTCCAATGGAGTGGTAATGCTGTTTTCTTACCAAAAGTTGTCTGTTTTGCTCCAGCTATACGGAATAAAGATATTGTTTTACAGTTTAAATATGTTAAGCAGATAAATATAAAGGTGTAAGTAGTACTTTTAAATAATAACCAGCTCTGTAGGAATTTTTTAATTTTTTTGAAAAAATGTCAAAAAATGACAAATTTTACACAAAATTTCGATATTTGGAGCAAAAGCGCAGACTCAAGCCATTTTTTTTCAGCGGTAAAATTTCACGCAGTTGATGTACTAATATAAAGGCAACTTTTGGCACCTACTCGTTTTTGATTTTAAAAAAAAAATTTTTTTCGCTCCACCCTAATAAGAACTCAGATATTTTGTTCAGTTATCATTTCTTTAACTCCTTCGCGACGGGAGCCTTTTACGAAAATTTTAATGTTTTATCATCGGTTTTTAAAAAAAGAAATTTGTGCTTTATTAAATCAAGAAAAGGCTCCGAATGAATAAGACGAATTTTAAAGTAAAACTCCACTGGTGGGGTTAAACAAGGATTCTTCAGCCTTTTTGCAACATGTATACGTGTCGCTCGTCCCCAAGGGGTTAATAGGCAATGTCAACAGAAATGATTTTGTAAAGAGATATTTTATACTGATATAGCTATTATGCAATTCACTGAAATAAACCTTTATATATAAAACTCTTCTGGTCGTGTGTATGTCACTGAACTCCTCCTAAACGACTGGACCGATTTTAATGAAATTTTTTGTGTGTGTTTCAGAGGACTCGAGGATGGTTTAGATTCACATTTCATAGAAATCCATTCAGTACTTTTTTAGTAATTAGGCAAAAACGAATAGTTAGTTATTTTTTGCTAATTAAGAGTGTTGAAAAAGTTCGACGAATAGAGTGCGGACAGAATGGCTGAGAGGTCTAAGGCGGCAGATTTCAGCTCTGCTTCTTGAAGAAAGAGATCGCGTGTTCGAATCCCGCTGACAAACGTGTATGCTTTACAATAATATTTCCTGTATTGTAATCTTTATTAACCGACTTCAGAAAATCGTTAACTTTTAACTAAAAAGAGAAAAATAAACTTTTCTGTCAAAAATTGAACCGACTTCAAAAAATATTGAGAGTGAAAAATAATTTCCTTACATAATTTAAAAAAATAAATCAAGAGCGCAGTGTTTATCGCATGTATTACTATATTTACGTACATTTATTTGATTTTCTGGAGTCGGTGCCAGAAAGGACAACGTTTGTCGGTGAAAGGACAACGTCTGTCGGGTCCGCTAGTAAATGTTTATATATTTTTTTTATGAAGAAAACAAAAAATGTTAACTGTATTTAAAAATATAATGCATTACTTCTTTAGAATACAAATATTTATGCCGCGTTTAAAATATCAAAGAAAAATGACTATTGGCACATTGCATTAGATTAAGTTCAACATTTTTATACCTTACTCGCATGATAAAATGCTTGTAATATTTGATAGTATTAGTTCTTGCAATTTACGTTTCGTATATCAGAAATCAACTAACCGTGTGCTGCATTTTGAATTAATGCGAGATAGTTTTAACTTAAAATGTATTACAAATATGAAAGCAGTGAAAATTGTTTTGACCAACTATAATGAGTTTCATTAATAAGATACTTCAAAGTGCATATATAATGTAAGTAAATTATAAATTTTGTAATACTACTAATATCCTAGACCATCAAAGATATTTCTTGAGGCGATATTTCAAAGTAAATACGTTCAGTGAACTATTTGTTTAAATATGTCAAAGACATAAAACAGAATATCTATTAAACCAATTTAGAAACTGCGAACGCATAGAAAATATTATAATTTAAATATATTTTATTCAATTACAAATTTCACTTTTGAAAATTTTCGAATAGGTCGATTTCGCATAAAATTAAATATGTCGAATATGCCATAATTTATAAAACAGAGAAATATGTTCGTCAGATTAAAATGCCTCATAATAAAAGCTGATCAGGTTGATCATGTGTAAATGATATTTTATAAATGAAATTTTAATATCGCAGTCGCAAATAATAATTATGCTTATTTAATTTCTATAAATAGTCTTCGAATTTCAGTTTGATATTTTCAGGTAATTAATATAATTTTACATCCAACATATCTTTAAAATCAGTAAGTTCATCTTCTACGGTAATGTATATAAATTAAGTTTCTGTAGCATTTTAGATATTCCGTCAGTAAGATCCGATGAGGTTCATTTTCAAAGTTTTAGTACTTATTAATTGTGTGAATGTGCTTATATATAATTGTTTAGAGGGCTTGCATTCATATAAAGCGGAATCACTTAACGATCCATACGACAAAATTGATAATTTTTTTACATTCCATACAACATTTCAATACATTTTCATACAACATGTATTAAAGTACATGAAAAATATGTATGTAAAAAAAGAATATTCCAATATTTCATTTAGAAATATCTTGTAGTATAATAAATTTTAATGAACATCTTATATTTTAGTATCTTGTAATGTATGACGTATATCTTTGTTCAAAATTATGTATCGAAAATGAGTCTAGAATAATTAGGAAGATGTTAGTGTACGTTTTCGTTCTTTGTTATATTCTATGTATCTAGATTAAGAAACATTCTTTTTTTTTCTAAAACTGTGAAAAGCATGTACAATGAAATTTATTGAGATTTACATGAAATATCTGTCTCTCAACGTTTATAAATTTATATTTGAAATTAAAGTTAATAATTCATAAATAATTTATTCGTTATGTTTTGTCAGATGTTTTGAGCAGTTATTTCAATAGAAAATAACATAAAACATTCTTATATTTCTGATATCAAGTAAAATGTAAAAAAATGCAATTAATTGTTAAGTGTTGTAATGAGGACGCTGATAGACAGTTATGGTTAACATTTCTTTGCTATAAAATATCATAATAAATGATTTTGTAAAGTGATATTTTATACTGATATAGCTTTTATGATATGCTTTGAAATAAATAAGTGTTTCCATCTTTTTAATGAACAAAACAAAATATTAACTGCATTTTAAAAAAATCACTGCTTGTTTAGTTTTTAAGCTATACCGTGTCTTTATTATCGTAGAAAATTACCTATTGACACACTGCATTATTTTACGTTTAACAGTTTTATCCAACTTTTTTCATGATAAATCACTTGTAGTGTTTGTATTATCAATTTTTGCAGATTATATATCTACAGGTAAAAATCCTGTTAATAAATTCAAATACTTTTACAAATAATATTTTACAAATAATATTGTATTCCATTGATCTACTTACGTGACGTACATCAGAAATCAGCTAACCATGTGTGCTGCATTTTGAATTAGTATGAAACAGTTTTAACTTAATATTCATTTCAAATATGAAAGCAATGAAAATTGTTTTGACCTGCTACGATGAGTTCTATTCATAAGATGTTCCGAAATGTATATAGATTATAAGTAACTTATAAATTTGTAAAACTACTAATGTCCTAGACCATCATAAGGTATTTCTTGAGGCGATGTTTCAAAGTAAATGAATTCAGTGAACTATTTGTTTAAATTTATTAATGAATTTCTGTTAAGCCATTTTAGAAAATGCGAATGCATAGAAAATATTATAATTCAAATATAGTTTATGCAATTACAAATTTCACTTTTGAAATTTTCAAGTTATCCGATTTTGCATAAAATCAAATAATTCAATATACCAGTTAAGTTTGTTCAATGATATGGTAAATATAATATTTCTAAATAATTTACAACGCAGAGAAAGATGTTTATCAGATTAAAATACATCATATTAAAAGCTGATTAGATTGATCAAGTGTAAATGATATTTTATAAATGAAATTTTAATATCACTGTCGCGAATAATAATTATAAGTATTTAATTGCTATAAATATTCTTTGAATTTCGGTTCGATATTTCCAGATAATTTATACCATTTTACGTCAAACATATATTTAAAATCAGCAAATTCATCTTCTACCGTTATGTATATAAATTAAGCTTCGGTAGCATTTTAGATATTCCGTCAGTAATTAATGAAAGATATGATTCGGTCAATTTTCAAAGTTTCAGTACTTATTAATTGCGTGAATGTGTTTATAAATTGAAATTTAGAGCACTTGCTTTCATATAAAGCGGAATCACCCAACGAACATTATGACAAAATTGTCAATTCATTTAATGAAAATTCATATTATATTTTCAAACAACATGTGTTAAAGTACATTAAGTATATGCATCAATTTTTTAGAAAAGAATATTTCTTTATTTGATTTAGAAATCTCCTGCACACAGAGTGATTCAGAACTATGCATCAAAAATGAAAAAAACAAAACGTAGAGGACACCTATAAAAGCAGATTTCTTATAAGAATATATGGGCTGAAGTGCAGCGTTGAGACAATAGAGGGCATTGTTCAGTTTGACTTATTAAAGCGATTCTCTGACTTAACAAAATCATTCTCCGCGCTAATTTCTCGCAACATACATCGTTACACTAATCAGTAGCTTGACCGTAATTTATGGAGCTGTACAAAGATATGGCTTACATTCATCGCACATCCAAAATGTTTCGACCTTGTCGAAAGACTATTCTCTACTCTGTAAAAAAACGGACGATTTAACGGGAGTTTACAGATAATCTAGACTACAGTACTATTTACCGTTTTTTAACTGAAAAATTCCGAAAAATATTCCGTTTTTTCGATTTTTTCTTGGAATTTAGGGAATTTTTTCCGTTAAAAAACTGTAAATAGTACTGGCTTCTAGATTACAAATGATACTTCCGAAAAATCGTCCGTTTTTTACAGTGTACAGTACCAATAATGCTCCTTCCACTGCTGGAATTTTGCACTACAGCTATTATCCTGAGCTGAAATATAAAATGATCCCATCGCTAACGACATCTGATAAAGACACTCAAATAATCAGCAATCATACATATTTCTATAGGGAAATCGTTGTATGTACAATGTTTTATCATCAGTTCCATTTTTAGGTGCGTTCATAATTCTGTAAATACGTAGCACATATAATTGTCGTTCAAGGCGTCCATGAGTTCATCGGTCTGTCCATCTGTCCGTCTATCTGTTCTCATATAACAACGCAAAATTTACCCTAGTTTGAATGAAAATTAAAATATATAATTATTACATAATTTTGTCACATTAGCTTAAATTTGATGAAAATCAGATGCATATTTTAATTACAGGGACAATCAAGAGTATACCGTTACGTTACGGTCAAATGGAAAAAAACTTTCATGTGCATTTTAATGATGTTACACTTTTTCGACCACAGTAAAATTAATATGCATGTAATAAGTATATACTATAATATAGATTTGGTACAATCTGTGGTGCAAAGAGTATTTGCTGTTGATTTACAGAATTCCAAAAAAATATTCCATTACATAATGATATAGGTAGAACATTGTATGGAGCGCGTTTTAATTCTATTTAACTATTTAACATTTAAGGAAATGTATATTTATTATTGAGATTACTACAAGTTATTTCTTGTAGTAGAAGTCAGATAGTATTTACAGGGACACACACAAGATTCCGGGTACTATGCAGTATCCAAAATTCTGCATACTATTATGCCAAGATATCTTGCATAATTACACAGATGCTTAGCACCTGTATTCGTCGTTCAGTCTGTAGGTCCGCCTGTCTGTCCGCATTCAATAGAGAAAAACATCACAAATAAATTGTCTGAGATTAAAAAAAATAATTGTTGCATGATTTTGTCGAGTCATTTCAAATTTTATGAAAATCTAATGTATAGTTTTAATTACATGGACAATCGAAAGTATTCCATTACATTACTGCCAATAGGAAAAAATAGTTTCAAGTACATTTTAATGATGTTACACTCTTTTGAAAGTAATAGAATTGACATGAATTTATGAAGTATATACTAAAATACACATTTTGTATCATCTGTGATGGAAAGGATATTTATTCTTTCTAACCGATGACCAGGTCCTCACCTGCTGAGTTACCTCAGCTTAATTTGTTAAATACCTCAAATAAAGAATATTTATTATTAATTTACAGGGCCACACAATATTATTCCACTACATAATGGTATACGGGGAAACATTGTTTAGGGAGTGATTTAATTATATAAAATGTCATTACATTAATTACATTAAATTACATTAAATTTCAATTTAATTATATTAAATTTCACATTTTATGAAATTGATATATTTTGCTGAGGTATAATACAAATTACTTCTTGTATAATAGAAAGCAGGTGGTATTTACAGGAATACACTTAAGATAATGACCACTATATTTTATCTGAAGTACTAAATATTATAACAGCAAGATCTGAATAATTTTAAAACTCCGTTATAATACGAACCCACTTCATTGTCTACGCTTCACGTGCAGTTAGCAAATTCTTTTGCACTGATCCGTACGGAAAATGCAAGCTTTCAAATTCCGCATTGGTGTAATGACGCATGTTGCTCGAAATTTGGGTATAGAATGACGATTCAAGCAATCGAATTATTACACTGTTAAAAATTGAAACTTTTGCTTCCACTGCTATTATACAATATATCTATTTTGACCAATAAATATGCTATATAATACAGTGAAGTAATTGTTTTCTATAAAAGCGGTGGAGTGACAATGCAGCAAAAGATTCAAATTTTTAACAGTTCACTAATCACTGAACTCCAGATCTAATCACTGAATTTACTAATCACTGAACTGCCATCTACTGCTTCAGAACTACATTTTCGCAACCACATTCATATGCGAAATCTATTTACGTATGATCCCTGTAACAACCTGCCTTTGAATTTTTGCTATATAGTTCTGGACCACCGTGTATAATGTTATTCACTATCATAAAAATTTGCTCTGATCAAAAAAGGTTATTCAAACGCATAACGTTTGTAAAATGTGTTAGTCAAAATTTCACCGCATATCTCGGAATGATTTTTTATTAATATTTTCAGTTAGTTTTGTTATCTAATATTTATTAAACTGATGCGCAACGTTTAAAATAAAATACAAAGTGCAATTTGAATTTTTATAAAAATTTAAATTAGGCCGTGTTTAAGAGGAGGGTTCTCACTCACCTCTTAATTTTATTCCACTAGGGTAAGTGGATCCCGTTGTTATGCGTTAATTGGGACACATCGTTATGCGGTAACAGTTTGTAAGATGTCTCGCGTATCCCACTAAGTAAATTTAAATTAATTTCTGCATTAAGTTTTAATGTGTAACTTTCAATTGCAACAATTATGAAGACGGAGAAGTTATGAATAGTTTAGCTATAACTGCTAAATCTGATGCCAATGTATTTCTGAAACTTGTACAAAAAAGAAGCATAAAGTACTCTGTAGTTCGAATTTGAAAATTTTATGATACAAATGAAACAATAACAGCAGAATATGGTAGAAAGTATAGGATAAATGATACATTTTACTGCTGAATTCTGCTGATATTATAGTTATTACTCATATGAAGTTATGTTTTGTCTTCTGCAGCCAATTATAAACAAATGAAAGCATTTACTGTTTCCAATTTCTTTTTCAATATACAGGATTTCCCAATGTGCAAAAATAATTTTTATCAACCTTATTATGCAGCTCCAAATCAAAAACAACTAGAAAATCGAAAAATATAAAGGAAATAATATGAAAATTTAAATAATTATTCAAATTTGAAAAAAAAAAAGAAAATATTAGAATAAACATTCGTCTGGCTTAAAAAAAAAGAATAATGCATTAAAAAGAATCATTTTTTCCTTTGACTTTATGTTGAATGCTTTATGATGCGAAAAAAAAACACCGGAAAAGCTTACTATAGTTAATAATTGAATTAATACGCTTTGCAAAATTCACCATAAAATGAAAAATAAATTAGGACGCGCTCTGAGCTAAAACAATAACATTTCGTCATCAGGGAAACATAGACGTGTGCGTAAGGGGAAAATGTCAGAGATAAGTTGAAAGAAAGACGTTGGAGATTACAAAGACTGCGACAGGTCGTGCTCATTGAAAGAACACAGACAGAAGACAAATGTGGTGCCGAAATAAAAAAGAGAAAAAAATAAAATAAAAGTGGGGAATAATAATAATAATAAAACAAGCATAAATAAATAACTGAAAATATACTAATATGTATATTTATATGTATACATAAAATGAAAATAGAGAAGAAACACGGAAAAAATATAAAAGCAGGAGAAAAGGAGGAGGGATGATGATAGATCTTTAAAAATACTATTAAAATTTTACAAATAAAATAAGCTTAATGAACATTTAAAAAAGAAAGTGATGAAGGGTAATGAGTAATTATGGCCATCGAGAAATTGAAATAATGACCTGAAGCCCAATAATGAAAATCAATCGAGGATCGACATAATTTCTGATTCTCAATATACCTCTGACGATCACTCAATGTATTCCTCGACGCTCTCCCGATCTGATCAATATAACCCAATTTGCAAGAGCAAGGAATAAAGTTTGGTTGAATTGGCAATTCTGGTGTAGACATTTTTTATATGAATGATACTTGAATGATAGAGAAATAAATACTTGAATATTTTCTTTTTTCAAAATCCAAATCACCACGCTTGTTTTCTGTGAATTTCACTTTTATATACGATGAGTTTAAATCATAGATAACAATAAATATTACAGAATTTACTGATTTTATCCCGTACATCATACGTCAAATAAATAATGTTGCTTAAATTCAAATCCTATACACATATTTTTGTTTTTGGATGAAATAATTAAAAATTACTATTTCAAATCAGAAAATCTCTAAAACACGGACGATAATAATTTTGTAACAGATTTCAAAGGACCTCGTTTCTTCCTACTTTTCACAGATTTAGTAATATAGTGACATAATGACACGGCATATCTTGGCAAAAACAAGGAAAAGGTGGAAAGATGAAATACAGTTACATGGGACATATCTCCGTAAATCTAAAATCAATTCTAACAGCTTTTATTATTTCTCCTTTCAGGAGAAAAGTAGATTTTCAATACAAAAACAAAAAAGTCTTCCACGAGAAAATGTAAGAATTGTTCTTTTAAAACAATTGGAAAATACAGAAAACAATTTAATTATCAAAGTCAAATATTTTGTAATACTCATTTTTTTTAAGATATAATAAATGTAAATAAAATATTTGCAATATTTACAAGTAAATGTAAATGTTATACCAATGTATATTTTAAAAAATATTGGAATACATTTTAATTAAATGCCACTTCAGAAAATTAGTAAGAGATTGAAACAACTTTAGAAAACTTATATTTTTAAATAAATAATCAAAATATTATTATTTTCAACATTCCTTATATATGTTACCGGTCAAATCCGATTTAAGGAAAAAACTAGATTGTCCCAGGCAGTCTATCGTAATGCCCATAGGATAAACTAGCTTTACCGAGGACAAACTAGTCTATCCTAAAGTCAACAGGACAAACTTGTGTAGCCTAATATTCATAAGAAAAATTAGTTTAGCCTGCTACACTAAACTAATTTATCCTAGGCCAATTTGGTTTATTGGAGGCCAATTCAATTTGGCATGATTTTAATGAAGCCAAAGACCGTCTCGGCGCCAACTTTCTAGTTTATCCGAGGCCGATAAAAAATTGTCGTGTTTTTATATGATGAAACTATCATTTCCTGAGAGCTAATATGCCCGCAGGATCTGTACGCATGTAAGTACGTATGTGCGTACATGCATGAATACAGAATAATTCTTGATACAAATACCCAATTTGCATAAAATTTTTAATATAGGTTTATTCTAACTAGACGCTTCTCTGATTAGTTTGTGATTACAAAAGAATAAAGAGGAGGAAGAAGGGGATGCTAATTCGCCCCACATTAATTTAAATAAATGTGTTTTCATGCATAATCAGCAGATTTCATTCGAATTTTAGATATAGGAACACTATGATGTGGCGCTTCCACGATTAATTGTGGGTGTTCATTGTTTAAGCAGAAAAGGAGGGGATAATAGGATTACCCCCCCCCCTAATTTAGGTAAATGGTTTTTTTCACACAGAATTTAATGATTCCAATCAAACTTTCGATATAGGTTTATTCTCGTAAAGCGCTAGCTCAATAATTCTTGGGATGTTCATTGGTTAAATATAAAGGGAAGAACGCTGCCCCCAATTTAAGAAAATGGGTTTTTCATGCACAATTACCCGATTTCCTTTAGCTTTTCGATTCATTAGTTTTCGATTTGTTAGTTCATTCTGATGATGAGCTTCATTCATTACTTTTGGTGATTCTTTGGCTAAAAATAAAGGATAAACGGACAATTTATATCCTTCCTTATTTTAGATAAATGGGATTTTATGCAGAATTATCTAATTTGCTTCAAATTTTGGACATTAGTTCATTTTGATGAGGCACGTCATTGATTAATTTAAGATTATTTTTGGTTAAGTATGATTGGACAGCGGACGACTTATCCCTTTCCTTTAATTAGATAAAGTGATTTTTATGCAGAATTATCCGATTAGCCGCAATTACGGATATATATAAATAGATATTTTTTGAGGCAAATCCCTGAATAGGTTTAAGGGTTTAATGATTAAGTATAGGGAAGAATGGAGTATTACTCCCCTTAAATTATATCAATAGGTTTTTTGTGCAAAAGCATCAGACTTGCTTCGAAATTTAGATAATTGTTCAATTTCATAAAGCCTACCTTTGATTAGATGCGGGTTTCAAGTATAATGTGGGGGAAATGGGGGAAATAATCCCCTTACTTTGTTTTTTGAGGGGTGTTATACTTAAAAAAATAGTCTGTACCATACAATTAGTGTAAAAAGGCTGTGATCACAAAGCCATCAGTTTCACTGGGCAGTATACTTTTTATTCTTGATCCTGATTGCCGTTGTATTGCTAAATTTGTGCAAAGTGGATTTGCCAACATTCGTCATCATAATACATTTTATTCGAAGGGTAGAAGGATACTGTTAGAGGTTTGCGCGGTCCGGAATTTCGAGGCCGGGGCCTCGCCTTTACCAATGGAAAGTTGTTTTGGACTGATCCGGAGTAAAAATTAAAAGTTCAGCCCGAAACCTGCCTGTACAAAAATCGAAGAAAAGAAGCTCGGTCCGACCCGATCTGGACGGACTTAATTTTCACAAAAAATAAGATTTTACTTAATATACTATTAACATTCTTTGAAAAATACTTCATACATATTTATGGGATAAATTAACAATATATTTTTAAATTGTGATATGTTTCTTAAAACAGAAAATACACATTGTATTATTGATTACGCAAATTTTTAGACATTTCAGCATTCAAATTGGGATTCATTAAGTAATTAATGTAGATTAGAATAAAAAAAGAGGGCTATAAACTTCATATTTTTTGAAAAAGTTTAATAAAAAGTAGTTTTTTTAATATTTTTCTCTGTCATTTTTAAGGCTTTTTTCAAATCCAAAAGAGCAACTTTCTGATATATTTCTTAATTAATTCCTTTTCAGAAATGCTCAAGATTGATAAGCATTCTCATTTAGAAACTATTAATCTAACGGTGTTAGCCATTTTTTCATAAAAGCAATTGATTTTTGAGAAACTACTATTAACGCTAATTTTTGAATCAAATTTACGGTATCGACCTCACGGAAAAGAAAGACTTGATGCTGTGACAAGAATATCTTTCTTTATTTCTAACCGATGACCAGGCCCCTACCTGCCGAGTTAATAATCTCAGCTGAACGGGTTAGATACCTCGTATCGGGGCAGACGACCGCCTAATTGCCGCGAAGCGGTAATAAATGATGAACAGCACATGGCAACCGCAAGATGGTCTCTTAATTTAGAGATTTGATCAGATGACGAGACCTTCACCTGGCAAGGCACCTCCAGAGGTATAATTCATTGGTAACTTGGAGGACTTTGCACCCACGACGGATTTTACATGCACCAGGTGCCTTTAGCGTACATGATGGAATTTTATCTGGCAGAGTGGGGACGATCGACGCAGACAAGTGCCGAGGTCGGCTGATTTTGGCTAACGGTTGCTGGACTTAGTAGTTTATTGCCTTTTTGAAAATACTGAGTTTGGCGCCGCACGTCACTCCCACTTGCCGTGCCAAGTGAAATGGGGCTGGAGCTAAAATTTTTGAGCTGAGACGGTGGCATGTCCTTTGCAGACAACACGGGGGGCAATTTTGAGGGAGATTTAGAAAAATAAATAACCAAACTAAAATGGCCGAAATGCTAAGTAATGCCAGTGAAGGGAGAATTTTCGGGCCGAAATGCAAGGCAGTCAAATCGCTGATGGTGGTGACGAGATCCCGCCTTTCTACCGTACCCAAAAAAAGAAAAAATGCTTCATGGGCTGTCCCATTGGAGCGGGTCCGGTAGCTCGTGCGGACAGAGTCGAAATGCACCTAATAAAGAGGCGTACTGTCACTAGAAAAAAAAAACAAGGGAAAAAGACCCGAATACGTTTCGGACCGCACAGAGTCCCTTGAGTCTCTGCATCGATGAGGTCAACGTGTGCGGTTCGGGGTAGGTGGGCTGGTAGGTTGCTTCCCATTGCTCATCGGACTGCACAGGGTCCCGTGGGCCCCTGCGTTAATGAGGTCAACTTGAAAACCTTAGAGGCGTTAGTCCACTAGGGAGGGAGGGGTACCAGAACGGTGTCGGACCGTGCAGAGTCCCTTGAGTCTCTGTGTCTATGAGGTCAACCTGTACGGCTCTGGTGCAGTGGACATGATTGTTGCTTCCAGAGAATATCCCTAGAATATCTTATATATCGACTGATAATTATTTTATTTTAAATGGAAAAAGGTGTTTGATTCATAGTCCCCTTAATAATCAGGCTCCCTGAGCTCAATATGTACTACGGAGAACCTACTCACCGATCCACTTTCTGCCGGGACTGCATCGGACTTTCTAATGCTTTTAAGTAATGAGTCCTCCATTTTTCTTACTGTTACAAGCATTTTTTCACATTTTTTCGCGAATTTTTTATTATTTTTGTTCATTTCTATACATTTTTGATATTTTTATGAGAAATATTTAACAATTTTTTTTTTTTGAGTTTAGTTAAAATTAATGTACTTGAGTTAATTAAAAATTTGCGACGAGTTTATGTAAAATCAATAGAATTTCAATAAAAGGATATATATCAGTGAAAATTGTAGCAATCTCGTCCTAATTTTAAAAGAAAATTCAATTTGAAAATATCTACCCATTACTATCCTATGGGAGGAAATTTATGTTTTTCCAAAATTTTTCGTCGGAAAATTTTCAGCATTGTGTTCATGTGCAGACCACTGGATAAAATGTAACAGAATAGAGAATTAACTTTCCGTATTATTGTCGAACTCAGTGGTCAGGCTTGTCCCCTATACCGTTAAAAATTAATGCGAAAAGGTTTCAATGTTTTGTGTTGTTCAGCAGTGAATTTGAAGCCATCTTAAAGTATATTCCAAAAATTCTGTTTAAAGAAGTTCATTGTCGTTGTTATATTTTTACAAAACATATTGCTTGCTCTTCATCATGAGCACAATTATGTTCAGTTCCGATCTGGCTCAAAAATGTAGAAAAAAAATGTAAGTTTGATGTCAACACGGTACAAATCTGCTAAATAAATAAATAAATAAATAAAATAAGCAGAAACCATGGCTGATGCATCATGTTTCTAGGGTGGACATGTTACATTTCTCTATTGATGTTATAGTCATTGGCCCGTTACACACATTTATTCTTGTGAAGACATGTTTGATACCAATAAAAACGGATTTTAGGCCAAATTTGTTTATCTAAACGCCCATAGGATAAACTAGTTTTACTTTCGTAAGGGGGTAATCCTTCATTCGTCCCTTTATACTTAATCATGAAACCCCAAAACTATTCAGGGATTTGCCTTATCAGAAAGAACTTACATCCAAAATTTAACGAATGTCCGTAAATTCTGCGTCAAAAACCCATTTACCTAAATTATTGAGGGTTATCTCCCTTCTTTTACACTTAAATAATAAACATCCCCAAGTAATCACGGAGGCGCCTTGTCATAATGATCCTATATTTAAAACTTTAATTAAATCTGATAATTCTGCTAGAATTATCAGATTATCTAAATTAACGGGAGGGGGGGATTACAAATCGATCGCCACCCTTCTGATTCTTATCCAATGAATTCTCAAAACTAATCAGGAAAGCGCCTTATCATAATAAATCTACATCCAAAATTTGAAGCAAATCAGATATTTCTATGAAGATTTATCACATTACGTAGAATTCGTACATACATACATACAAAACCTGAAGGACGCCTGAGAGTTAAAACACATCAAATTACATTGGCCTAGGATAAACTAGATCAGATAGGATAAACAAGATAGTTTGCACTGTGGTGGTCACTGGATTCAATAAAATCATGCCGAATTCAATTCTCCTAGGATAAACTAGATCGGCCTAAGATAAACTAATTCAGACCAATGAATAGCAGGCTAAACTAGTTTATACTATGAGTATTAGGCTAAACTAATTTGGTTTGGAGTTCTTCCTATGCGTGTTAGACTAAATTGGCCTAGGAAAAACTATTTTATCCGATGAGAATTAGGATAAACTAGTTTGCCCTAAAATCCGGTTTGGCCGGTAACATATATATATATATATATATATACTAAATGGGCAAAAAGTCCGTAGAAATTTTGAAAATTCAGAAAAATCGGAAAAATAACCGCAATACACGACGGTTTGAAGAGCTACTAAGTCTGGGAAATCTTATTAACACAAGGAAAAGAAATAACGCAAAAATCAACCGTAATGTGGCACCGGCATCCACTTGTCATAGAAAAAAATTTTAAATAAAGAACAGTTTTCAAATCATTTATTACGGCTGTATATGTTCTATATGACTGCCACTACAAGTGATAGCACATTGCTGACGAGTCTCAAATCCAGTAATGAAAGAGTGCGGCAGTTGTACATTTTCACATAACACTTCACGGCGGATCGCACCTTTCAGTTCCGACAGATTTGTTAGACCGAGTCGGTACACCGACAGTAGCGTGGAGTGAAAAAAAGAAAATTGAAATTTTGATTTTGGATAGCAGCCAAAAGTTTTTTTTTATACCTATAATTTATGCGCAAAATTTCATGAATTTTGAAAAATTCCTTCAGGACCCTAGCAGGATATTTTTTATTTTCATTGTTTCACACAATAGGTTTTTAGCATAAATTGTACATTTAGAGTATTTGTCGGTAGTTTCGTTTGGTATTTTTATATTTAAAATGTTTAGGGTAGCTTTCAATATTATTTCTATAGCATAAGTTCCAACTGAAATGAAATTTTTAATTTATATGTAGTATGCCAAAAGGCAACTTTTTAGATCTATCCAAAGAACATAATTTCGAAAAAAAAATTGTTAATTTTTACTCCTCCTTAACCGAGAGTTTCGAAAATGGCGTGTCGATGTTAAAGGCCATTTGCCAGTCCCGTTATTCTTCTGAACTTGTAAGTTACGCAAAGCAGTTTGCCACTTATTCGAAGTTTTCGAAAAACAATTTCCGAACAAAGCTTTATCCTTTGCACGCAGCTTCTTCAAGGATGCTGAGTGCAAACAAGGTTTACAACGTCGAACTAGGTGTGTATTGGGAGTGCAAGTTCTTAAAAATATTTCATTTGCGTGTTTCTACCGAAAAATCTCATAGCATCGCAATCTGTCATCTGTTTTTATGTTATTTTTCCTGTCAAAAACAAATTCTTGTGAACTATAGGTGCTAGTTTGTAAACTCATTTTCATTTCAGCTATTTTTCTAGTTTTTATGATTTTATGGAGCTTTTTTTTACTTTTTACAAACTAATCGTACTAAATAAGCGTGTTAATTTGTTTATTAAATATTATGCTGCACTAACCAATGTGTGTTTCGTATAACAATGTTTTGTCCAAAATTGAAACTTTCTGGCAGCTCTTCTTAAAGCTATTGATTAAAAAACATGTTTTTTCTAAAAAGAACGAGAAAATGATATTAAAATAAATGAAAAAAATGTATTGTACATTTTATAATTAAAAACATTTTTTTTCTAATTTACAGTAGTCGTCTATATACTACCTCTGACAATAAAGTTCGGTGAATAGTTTCGTAGCATTAATGTAGATGAAATATAAACGAAACTTACCATACCATCCTTCGAATTAGTCCTCTCTTATAACTATGCATCACTGATATCTGCTATATATGTCCTGGGAAGTTCGCAAGAAGTCTTCTTTTGGGATGAAGTTCAAAAGTTTCGTCACGTTTCGTTGGATTTCAGCAATATGGTCAAATTTTATTCAAAGAGAGTTTGAGTCGTGCAAATCGGAAGAAATCTGGAGGATTGAGATCTGGCGAGTATGGTAGATGTTAAATTTGCGCCATCCCTCATGAATTTATTTCGGTGTCTTGCAAAGCTTAAAACCAAACTTTAAACAGATCTTTTATTCGTTCATTTTCCTGTTCTCAGTTAAGAACCAACACACTGAACAAGCACTTAGTAAAGCACGTCTTACACGGAACATAAACGACGCTTAACTAAACAACGATGGGAGAAGATGGTTTAAAATTGCTTCTATGCTGGTGCAGCGTTTTGTTTCCCCAGTGTTGCCAGATCGGTAGTTCTGAATTCATTCACCGAACTTTATTGTCAGAGGTATTAGAATATGCTTATAGCACTTGCCGATCTCATATGATATACTATAAAAAACTAATCCTTTTTTAGCATTTTTTCAAAAACTTTTATCAATAACTTATTCAGAAGATTTTAATATAAACTTTCATTTAGAAGTTACTTATGAACATTATACATTTTCTAAATTACGAGTAAAGAAAAAAAAACTAATACTGCTCTTTGTATTTCTTATGAATATCATAAATAACTGGAAATTTAATTTTACGCATAACGTTATCCTATTTATCACAGAAATGACTCAGAATATTTAAGTTATTTTATAATTGAAAATTAAATCATTAAACTTTTTTACATTATTAGGAATATAATGAGTCTTTACAATGTTTCTTTTTTTTTCAAACCACAGTTATAACAGGATTGGCGATCTTTCAGCAAATCTTATTTTTATTTTTATTTATTTATTTATTTTTTGGAAATTCATCCATCACTTTTTTAATCGAGAAAGTATCTATGTATTAATGATCGTCTTCTTTTTAAATTATTTAGTCTTATTTGCTTAAAGTGTAAAACATTTAATTTTCAAATTATATAAAATACATATTATTTACTAGTCTTTAAAAAAATCTCTTTTAGAATTACATGTAAATATTATATTGTCTTTTGTGGGATAATTGCTTTACTTTACATAAAGTGATTTTAAATTTATGGTACAAGCGTTAAGAATCGGACACTGTAGAAATCGTTTATTGTATAGGAATTATAGGCGCAAAACATGCATTGAAGTATAAACAACAACTAGGAATCCAGCTAAACCTTTTTTTTCGAATTTTCTCATTTCTATTCGAAACTTTTTTTTTTAATTTAAAGAAAAACATTTTACGACAACTTTAATTAAAGATCCTTCTTTGAAGTTTTCCTGTATAGAATCGAAATTTTTTAATAAAATAAAAAATATAATGGGAAATTTTCTCAAACACAGGAAAAACCTAAAACGGAAAAGAAATAGTTTTGCTTACAATCAAAATTTAAGGGAAGTATTTTGCTTTATGTAATTATGAAATAAATGTCTCTTTAAATATTATAAAAAAGTGTAGCTATTTTCGAGTATGAATAACAAATTTCGAAATAATAATACAAAAGGAGCCATATCGTCTCCCTGGTATTTTTATATCAACGCGTAATTTGCACCCATACATTTTTATGCAATAAATGATTATCATATTGACTTGTACCCACACTTAAAATTACCTACAAAGTTTCTTAAGTATATATTCTAGATGAATATGACAGTACTCACATGTGACAATCCCAATATTATTTTTCTTTTACATTATACTTTTTAATACTTCCAGAAATAGACAGAACAGCAATGCCACCGGTCAGGTGGTTCTTATCAAAACCTAATCGCTAACAGCCTGTGTCAACTTCTAACGAAATCTGGAGTTTGATGGAAATCTGTACATTAGTTTCTGAGATAGAGCTATTGTAAAATTTTTAAAGCATTCTGCATAACAGTGACTATTGTTGTGTGATGTACTTAAAAAAAAAAAAAAAAAAAAAAAAAAAAAAAAAAAACTAACAATGATAATTTTTTATCAGACACTAACTCAATCGCAATTTTAAAGAAAATCCATGCATTAGTTATAAAGATACAACTATTGCGAAAACTTAAAAAATGTAGCATAGAAAGGCCATTAGTCTGACAATCTACACCAAAAAAAATTTACAACTCCAATCTTTATAAAGGACTAACTATATCCGAAATTTGATAGGAATCCATTGTTAGTTCTTAAGATAGAGTAGTTGCTATAATCGTAAATAATGCAGTTTCGCAGCGTCACCTGTTGAGCAATTTGCTCGAGAACGTTGTCACCAGCAAATTATACCAAGGATTACCTAAATCTAAAGTTTTACGAAAATTTGCTCATAAGTTCCTGAGATAAATTGTGGGAATTTTGAATAAGGTAGCATAGCATATCGATCTGCTGAACGATATACACAAAATCTAATCAGCTCGAGTTTATTTTAAGGTCTAAATTAATCTAATGTTTTTTTGAAATTATGTACATTAGTTCTTGTGACAAAATGTTTGTTACATACAGACGCACAGTGTCACAGACTGACAAAATTTTTCTAAAAACTATCAAATCGTGCTGAAGACATTATAAAACGTATAAATCCATTGAAAACCGAAAGTCAATTTTTTTTTTCAATATTCCAAATCTTTCTTTTTTTAAAAATAGAAAAAAAATAAACTGTGAGTTTTTGTTAACGAAATACCTCTTCACCGATTTTTACATTAAAACATTTTATAACTTTTTATACGATCGCATACTTCGCAATTTATTTATATTTACTGCTCGGAATTATTTATATTTTTCGGAAAACAATTGTATTTTTAAAACAACTAAATTTTGGTTAATGTAGCCCTATTCAATTATTTTGGTTGGAAACGATTAAATTGTGGTTACACTAACCAAATAATTATCTTAATTTAAAAAAAGTTGTTTAAAATTTAATCATTCAAAACAAAATTTATGGTGAGGGATATCTTAATTAAAATGTAGTTGTTTCAACAAAACCGTTTTCTCCCATGTATCAGTTAGAACACTCCAAAAGCTGATCTTTAAAATTAATATAGTTACGGAATCGGTAGATTTCTATAATTTTTTGTATAATGAAATTATTTTTGTTTCTATAAAGTAAATAAGGAGTACGTACTAATTGGTAAGAGATATTTTTTCATCTCTCTGCATGTGGTGCTAACATGGCGCATTATTCTTGATTATCTAAATAGCTCTATGTAGAAAACTAGTGCACAGAATTTCAGAAAATTTTGATTCCGTGTGACGTTGATATAGACTAGGTCCCATTAGTTATTGGTGTATATCGCTCAATAGGTGGAGCTGCTTTGCTTAATTATGTATAATTTCTGCAATAGCCATATTTAAAGAACAAGTGCAAGGATTTTCATAAGATTATTTACTTAGTTCGTGATATAACAAGGAGATGATTACGTTTTGATGCAAATCGCTGAACAGGTGGCGCTGCCATGGTGCATTATTCGTGATTACCGCAATAGCTCAATCTCGAGAACGAATGCACTAATTTTTTTAAAACTTCAGATTCATTTAGTCCTTGATACAGAATAGTGTTGTTTGGTTTTTAGAGGAAATTGCTGTACAGTTGGCACTGCTGTACTCCATTTTTCACAATTTCGCAAAAAATGTATCTCAAGAACTAATGCATAGAGTTTCATCAAACTAGATTCAGTTAGTACCTGATAAAAAATTGATCCTGATTTGTTTTTGGTGCACATCACCCAAGTGGCTCTATTCAGAAGATCTTTTTAAATTTTGCAATGAATCTATTTTTAAAAATATATCATCCAGCTATAAGTTGACTTAAACTCTTGCTTACTAGATTTTCATTTAATCCATCTAACCAGAGTCGCTGCTATGCACTGTAAAAAAAAAAAAAAAAAAAAATCTGTGAAGGTACTAAACATTTTCTAGGAAACTGGGATTCTAAGAACTTTTCATGTAACGATAACAGGAAAAATTCATGTAATCGATTGTGAAACTTGAATTTTTGCTGTTACCGTTACAGGAAAAGTTCTTGGAATCCCAGTTTCCTAGATAAGGTTTAGTACCTTTGCAGATTTTTTTTACAGTGTGCTGTATTTTTCTGGAGGTATTAACGTGAATAAAATCGAAAAAAATTTTGGGATTGTTACAACTGACTAGTTTTAAAATAATTTATAGTTTTATATGTAAAGTATAGTTCTTCTTATATGTAATTTAGTAATTACTAGCAGTTACCCGTGACTTCGTTCACATAACATTTAAAGAAGAAATAATTGATCAATCAAGCAAAAAATTTCGATGATGAAAAGCATGTGTAATTAACTTTTTATCGCGAATTCATGGTAAAAAACTTCTGATAATCCCTATTTGCTAATTTGTTTGCTGGTTAAAATTTTCCTTTCAGCGATTAATACTAATAGATAGGAACATTCTTGAATTCTTTTGTTCAGCCCTGTAGATTTCCAAGTGCCTTTAATACACGAAAGTATCTTTCTAAAATTTAGTTCAAACAAAAATATTTCTTATTACTACCTAAATTACATTTTCAGAAATTATCATCCGAAGACAACCTTCTATCCAGTTCTTTGCGGGACCCTGTATATCATTTTATATATATACTACAAACATTTCTTAGTTTACTAAATGCAGTTCAAAATAAAAATGCATATGTTATTTAAAAACCACCTTTAAGTAAATTCTTCCATTGATAATTATGAGTTTTTAATAAAAATATTCATTTGTATGTAACTTATTAATTAATATAAGTAAAAAATATCCATGATTCATTTTAAATATGACGTCATTATTTATCTCGCTCCATTAGCTGCTGATATTCATACCCCTTATATTTTTAACGACTGCTATAAAGTACCTGTTTTATTTCAACTATGACGTCACATTTTCATAAGTGAATAATTTTATTAAAAATATAATTCTTTTTCATTCTATTTAATTTAATTTATGTCGCCATATTTTACACAAAAATTCCCATTAACTAAACAAATATCCTTGTTAAATATATTATAAAAAGTACGCCTTTTATTTTTATTTCAAACGTGAATTCATATTTATTTTCTTTTAAATTATTTTATTATAGTTTTTGGCGTGGAAGTTTTTTATTAAAAGTTCATTGCCGCTGAAAAATTATTATTCCAATTTTTTTTCTTGGCAACAGGAAAGGAAAATGGTTGAATTTTATCTGAAAAATGCCTATTGATTTTGTATGAAAAATAACTAAATTTTTAATTATTAAGGAAAATATTTGAATAAAATAAATAAAAATTAGCCTATGTTCATTCCACTCCTATAATCCATACATATGCAAAGATTCAAAGACATTAATCCATCCGTTTTGAAGCCAAGTTCATTCCAATTTTCGGACACACTTTCACATTTATAATATATATAAGGATTAATTCATACCTAAAAGCATTTTTTTTTTTATTTTCAGAAGAAAATAAATAAATAAATGAAAGATTTATTATTCTACTTTTTCTTTTGTTACTTTATAATGTACATATTACAACATAAAATATATCTTGTATTGGTTGAGAATTTCATGTTATATGTTACATTTATGTCTATATTCCATTTTCATGCATGTAATTGATTTCAGATAAATATTACTATTTATGCGAAAACGGAGTCCTATATGTTATTATATCTTTTAATTTATGTCTGTGCTCTTATATTTAAAACATTTAAAGTTCCAGGGTACAGTGTAAAAAAAAAAAAAAAACTGTAAAGTTCCAATTTTTTTCTATTAGATTTGTATTCCAAGAACTTTTCATATAACAATTACAGCAAAACTTCATGTAGTTGAGTAAGGTTACATGCGTTTTTGCTGTTACTGTGCATATTTTTTTACAGTGTATGATATTTTGGATTGTATTAACATAAGGTTATCTCGAAATTCTGAAAGTGTATTTTAATTTTAAATAACAATGTTTTTTTATATATCATGTGTATTTTTGTATTATTTTGTATGTTTAATTAGAAACATTTACTTCAAAAATATATATTCCACAGGACAGAAATCTAATTTCGTTTACTGAATGCATAAATCGAAAACAGGTTCTTCCAAAAATTACAATTTAAGCGAGTACTAAACGGATCTTAATGAAATTGCTTTAGATAGCATCCATTAACAAATACATAAAAACAGTTGTTAGAACAAATTATAATTTTCTCAGTGAAAGATGAATCAACTATAGAATGAAAGACTAAAAATCAAAAGATATTTGTAAGGATTATTTAAGAGCCTCATAATGAACACGGCATTTTTAATTTTACTTTTTTTTCACAACAATTTTATTATCTGTTCTAATATTTTGAAGATAGCGAAATATGTCTATTTTAAGTGTAAAATTAAGATGTTTTAATATATTAAATTTCAAAAATAAATGTTTATTCATAAGATGAATAAAAACAATGGAATGTACCAAAAAGTTCTGCAGATAACACGCATTGTACTCTTAATTATGATAAACGACTTTTTCGATTCAAAATGCTTTAACGATCTTTTAAAAGAAAATTCTCATTAAATTTGTAACGCGAGATTATTCGAATTTTCGAAGATTTAAACCAGAATTAAGTATATCTCAACAAATGAAAATTTAATTCTTTTCAATAAATTTGATTCTTTTAATTGTTTAAAACTGTAATACATAAGTAAGATTGTGATAAACATTGTAATAATAGTTTTTCTATATTTTAACTTTGCGAATTCTTAAAAAATGCATTACGTCTGTTTCGTATATTTCACAGCTATGATATTACAACTTGTTTTAACTTATCATATTTTTATGGATCTAAAAATACATGTTTTTAATGTTAATATGATGTTTTATGTATACTCATTAAATAATTTTCTCATTAAATTTGTAACGCGAGATTATTCGAATTTACGAAGATTTAAACCAGAATTAAGTATATCTCAACAAATGAAAATTTAATTCTTTTCAATAAATTTAATTCTTTTAATTGTTTAAAACTGTAATACATAAGTAAGATTGTGATAAACATTGTAATAATAGTTTTTCTATATTTTAACTTTGCGAATTCTTAAAAAATGCATTACGTCTGTTTCGTATATTTCACAGCTATGATATTACAACTTGTTTTAACTTATCATATTTTTATGGATCTAAAAATACATGTTTTTAATGTTAATATGATGTTTTATGTATACTCATTAAATAATTTTCTCATTAAATTTGTAACGCGAGTTTATTCGAATTTTCGAAGATTTAAACCAGAATTAAGTATATCTCAACAAATGAAAATTTAATTCTTTTCAATAAATTTAATTCTTTTAATTGTTTAAAACTGTAATACATAAGTAAGATTGTGATAAACATTGTAATAATAGTTTTTCTATATTTTAACTTTGCGAATTCTTAAAAAATGCATTACGTCTGTTTCGTATATTTCACAGCTATGATATTACAACTTGTTTTAACTTATCATATTTTTATGGATCTAAAAATACATGTTTTTAATGTTAATATGATGTTTTATGTATACTTAATATGTACTTTTAAAATATATTGTTTGTGTAAAAAAGAAAAAAAAAAACACTTGTTTAAGAAATATATATATTTCAGGAAAGAAATACACTTTTCGTTGACTGAGCCAGAACATAAAGTAATTACGAATATAGGTACTTCCGAAAATGTTATTTTAAATAAGTAGTAAATAATTCCCAATATATGAAATCTCTTTAGATAGCTCCCATCAATAAATACCTGAAAACCATTGTTGGCATTAATTCAAGCTTTCTTAATGAAACATAAATAAACTTTAATGTAGAGAACCAATGATATTTGCAAGGAACAAGTAAGAGTATTTGATGCTAAAAACCGCAACATTAATGTTTTTTTCCGGTTTTATTTTACAACATTATAAATTTTAGTCTTATTTTCTCGAGTAAATCTTACTAAGAAACTAAATTATGCCTGATTTGAGTTAAAAATTAAAATGTATTGATATATTAAATTTCAAGAGTAAATTTTTATTCAGAAAATAACGAAAATCATTTGAATGCACCGAAAATTTTGACAGATATCACGCATTGTACTTCCAATGATGATAAATGGATTTTCAGTTTCAGAAATCTTTGACATTCTTTTTGAAAAATAGCATAACATATGTAACTTGTGATTATTCCAATTCTTAAAGATGAAAACCAGAATTTTATTAATATCAAAAATTCAAAATATAGTAGAATTGAAAAGATTTATATTTAGTTATTGCTTAAAATTATAATAAATATATAAAATTGTTTTAAAAACTATCAAAACATTTTTCTTCTATATTTTTCATTTTGACATTTATAAAATTCGCATTAAGACATTTTCATATACGTTTATCACATTGTACTATACGGATCATTTTTTGAATTTAATTATGAAAATATTTTACAAATAAAAACCGTTATGAAGTGCATTAACCAGGTGGTAGTGACAACAACGCAAAGTATAAAAAAATAGAGCCTACACAGCCAGCGCTATTACAATCTGGTCTGATACTTTGGATCAGCTCAACAGAACAAATCGAAGGTTAATATATGGAAATGCAAAAAACGCGGCATAGAAAATTATACTGAATTAATTTATAACAAGATCGTGTTATAAATTAATCCAATACAAAATAAATATTTTTAGAATGTTCATTGTTTTTTCACTTCCTCTGGGGTAGTGACACCGATATACGACATAGCCTATAATTTATTGGTTTCTAACACCATCATTTTGATTCAATTACTTTCGAAATTCAATCAGTAGTTCCAGAAATTACATCCTGTAAAGTATCAAAGTTCTTTTGCTTTATAACAATTGTATAGTTTACAAAATGAATGAAACGTACAACAAATTGTGTTATACAACTTACTAAATTTTCAGATGCAGTGATACTAAGTTGCACAGTAGAGGAACTTCTAGTTTCAAAACGTTTATTTAAGAGTAGTGTTCCGGCTAATTCGCGAGCATCGTATTTAGCCAGCTTGGAAGTTTTTTAAAGTATAGACTCTTTTATAAACTGAAATGAAAAAGTCTTTTTTGTTGATATTAGATTCTTAGATGTAATAGAATGTCGAATATTTCTCAAACTTTTATCTTATGTTTCTTCGTAATTAAATGTTTTGTTCCGTCCAAAGATTTGTGATTGATCTAGATTTAAATTACACTGAACCACAATATTAAAACTGTTGATCGAGAATAATTAATAGAATAGAATAATTACGTAACATTGGTGCATCGGCCAGGAAGAATTCGGGATTTCAAGCTATTGCGCAATTAGAAAAATGTTTTCGTTTCGATGACAGATTGGTGAGTTGACTTTTTGTTGTATTTTATTTTATACAATGAATGAAAATAAGGAAAGAAAGATGCGTGACACGCATCGAAATCTTTTAAATAAGTTAATAACGTTGAAAAATAACGTCCATCCTAACCAAACCAGAATCCAAAACTCAGTTTCAAGAAAACAGAGAAAGGTTGAAACTACGAAACAATCTTGATTAGGGGCTTAAGGGGGAACATGTTTAAATATATTTTCCGATCTAATAATCACCGAATCAAGATACTTAACGAAATCTCCCATCTGGTGCGATAAGAACGAAAAACATCATTAATTTAGAATTCACACTAATGATATCGAAACTTAGTTCTGGGTTTTTCTGTGCCATGTGGAAGTTACAAAAGACATATGCAATATTTCCAGTCATCAGAAAGTGTTTCCAGAACTTTATACATAAACAATATTACTAACTGATAGACTTTTTTAGTGTGCTTTATTCTTTGACTTTAAAAAATAACCCATTAAAATTAATTAGCTGATTGCACCATAATGTGTAAGTGTGCTTGTTATTAATGTTTTGTAATGTAATTAAGCATATGTTACTTACTCTATATTTGAGTCTCGCACCGAGAGGTCATAAGTGTTTGCTGCTCCGCCTAATATGTTATATTAAATATTCTTTATTTCTTTCTTAAAATTAGTAGTAATTACTTAGATTGCTTCTTCATGAGTGTACACTGAATTAGTCCCCATCCGGGGCACATAACATCATTTATTCAACGTCAATAGATGGCTACGCTGTTAAATAAAAATGCCAACACTTATAGATAGTGCACCACATCCCTGGATTAACCGGTATACTTGAACTGGATATCTATAAAAGGTAAGAGAATATTTATTTATTCCTTTTGCTTACCTGAATTAAATGTTGAGACAGCTAAAGCTATTATTTAATGATGAGGTTTAGAGAATTCACGCCAATTAAATGTTAGGAATATTTTCCAACAAATTGAAGATATTGATGATTATTGTTCGAAATCAGAACATTCTGTGACATATTTTGAGGAATTACTTGAAAAATTAAATACGAGATTTAATGCTATTATACCGCTAGATAATAACATTTTAAGTTTATTAAATCCTAAAAATGTTAAAAATGAAATTTCAAGTATTGATGAATACGATCAGAAAGTGATATCGTATAGATGTAAGTTAAACTTCAAGATTAAAAGTTTGAGTACAAATGCAAATGTTTTTAATGCTAATAATATTGATTCAGTACGGGCATGTCCTGTTTCTACCGAATTCAAGGAAAAAAAGCTACTGAAACTACAAATAAGTCGATTTTTTGGTGAACCAGATAAATTCCTGGAATTTTGGAATGAATTTGAAACAGCTATAGACAAAAATCCAAGTCTTACCGATGTTGAGAAGTTCAGCTATTTGAAAAGTTTGGTTGCAGGATCAGCTGCAAACACAATCAGTGGATTTAGTTTGACAGAAAATAATTAGGCGGCGGCTGTATCGCTCTTGAAAGAAAGGTTTGGTAGACATGATATGCTCGTACACGCTCATCTAAATGATTTATTAAATATGAAATGTTTGAAATGTTCTTCTGACACTTATGGTTTAAGATGTTTGTATGATAACTGTCTAGTACAAATTCGAAATTTAGAGCCGTTGGGAGTAAAATCTGAGGCATACAGTGGGTTGCTTTGCCCAATATTATTGAAGTTAATACCTCCAGATTTAACATTAGAATTTAATAGACATCTAAAGAATGATTAAATGCGGAATCTAGATAACCTTATGAGTTTTCTTAAAAAGGAAGTTGAGAGTAGAGAAATGGTATTAACTATCCATGATTTAGATTCTAAGAAATCATTTTCTAATGATAACAAGAATGAATACAAACCCAAATTTTCAGAAAAAAAAACAAAATTTAAGTCGAAATATCAATATACTACGAAAGGTTATAAACAAAATAATGTTTCAGCTGAATTAATGGCTTCTGTAAACAAAAATCCATGTATATTTTGTAATAGTGTTGAGCATAATAGCGAATTCTGCGAATCATTAACCTTGGCTGAGAAAAAAGAATTACTAAAAAAGGAAGGAATATGCTTTTTGTGTTTAATATCTAAACATAAAATCAAATACTGTGAAGAAACCAAAATGTGTGATATTTGCGGTAAAAAACCTAGTAGGGGTATTTGTTTCCAATTAGAAAATCATTCAAAAATAAATGTTGATAAAAGTGTCGTATCCATTTTTCATTTTGATAACACTTCCACTAGTAAGGCACCAGACGAAAACACCGATTGCAATATATTTTTACAAACTTGTTCAGCAATAATAAAGATTTGAAAACTGATAAAAATGAACCAGTTCGTATTTTATGAGAACATTTATAATTCGCGATATTTCACAAAAGCTAAAACTGCCAGTTATGAGAAAGGAAACTTTATCAGGTTATGCTTTTGGAGTTGAAAAGGCGACTGAGAAAACATATAATGTTGTAAAAGTAAAACTAGAAAATAGGGATCAACCCTCTTTGAACATTGAAATCGAAGCCCTTGAAACAGATCAGATTTCAGCTGCTTGCTTACCCACTCCTGATAAATACGTTCGAAAATCATATAATAAATTGAAAGGTCTACAACTAGCTGGCAGTCATGAATATAGTAATCAACAAATGGCAGTTTTAATAGGTACCAATAATTATTATAATATTGTAACTGGTAGCATTAAACGACTAAAGGATAATCTCGTAGCTACTGAAACTCTTTTTGGCTGGTGTTTGCAGGGTTATATGGGGTCAGCCAATGAACTACACTGCTCAAAACAATTAAAGGATATTTGAAGTTTTATATAAAATAAAGATATAAACATTTTTTTTTGCCGAAAATAGAAGAAGAGAATAACAAATGCAAATTTTTCTGGTTTTCAAACTGTGGAGTATGCAAATTTTGAGTTCGACGTCAGAAACGTTGCTTCAGTGGCAGCGAATGAAATTTGACTTTCAACTGGATAAAAGAGAATGAAGACAAGGATGATCGACATTCAGTGATTGCTTTGTTTCGATGAGTACGATGTCTCAGCGAAGTCATTTGACAGACTCAGAAGCTTGGAGAACTGTTGGTAGGTTAGAAGGGGGCCAAACTCAAGCCGAAGTATCGCAAGCCATTGGAGTGTCACAAAGTGTCATTTCCAGGATCTGGAACCGTTTTTTGGAGAGTGGATGTGCAGGCCGAAGACCAGGGCAAGGTCGTAGACGGGCAACAACGCCCAATGAAGATCAGTATTTAGCGTTAACAGCTCGAAGACACCGAAACATGAACGCTACTCTTCTCCAACAATACCTTCGCTCGGCTACAGGCACCACGATTTCAACTCAGACTTTCCGAAACTGGCTCCATGCTGTAGGTCTGTATGTTCGCCGACCGATGGTACGTGTTAGATTAACATCAAGGCATCGTCGCGACCGCAGGGAGTGGGCAACCGAGCATGTCAACTGGAGGAAAAATGAATTGAGCAATATTCTGTTTTCTGACGAGTCCCGTTTTTCTGTGCATCTGGATAATAGGCGTATTTTCATCTGGAGGGACCGTGGCAGTAGGAATAATCCTGCATTCATGCACGAAAGTGTCAGATTTGGCGCTGGAGGAGTGTTGGTGTATGGTGGCATCTCCATTGACGGGCGCACTGACCTGTACATCATTCGAGATGGAGCTCGGACTGGTCACCGATATAGGAATGAGATCCTCAGACCTATTGTAGTCCCTTACGCTGCGGCAATCAGAGATAACTTCATTTTAATGGACGAAAACTGGAGCTCTTCTGGAAGAGTGGGGCAGAATACTCCAACTCGTCATTAATAGCCTCATTGAGTTCATGCCTCAAAGGTGTTCAACGTTGCTGGCCGCCCGTGGAAACCATACCCCCTACTGAAAATGGTTTTCTTTCAAGAAAACACCTTTTCTCATTCTTTTTTTCTCATGTGCACAAATTGTGTTTTTTCCTTTTGTACACAAATGCGCTAAAAAATGCATTTTTTCTGCCAAACATGTGTAATTTTTCTCAAATAACCTACTATATCTGTCGACCATGTATCAATCAGCTAAAAAGTTTCCCAGATACAAAATCCACCTAAAACTGCAATATCCTTTAATTGTTTTGAGCAATTAATTTAGCATGAAAATTATAGTTGAAGAAAAGGATTTATCTGAACAAATTAGAGAATTTTGGCATAGGAAAGCTTAGGAATTGAATCCGAAACTCAAGCTATTTCTAATGTAGATAATGACGTCATATCTGACTTCGAGTCTAGTATTGTTTTTAAAAATAATCGGTAAAAGGTAAAATTTCCATCGAAGAAAAATTTAAAAATGTCCCTTAATAACAATCGCGAAGTGGCGCATCGACGATTTTTGAAGTTGAGAACAAACTTTAGAAACGATCCTTCGTTATTCTCAGAATATAAATCTATTCTAGACAGTTATTTAGCAGAGAATATCATCGAACCTGTTGAAAACTCATCTGAGGTAAATGCATTTTACTTGCCCTATAGAGCAGTGATTCGAGAATATAAGTCCACAACTAAACTTAGAATTGTGTTTGATGCAAGCGCCCATTCTAAAGGTGAATTATCACCAAATGACTGTTTATATACTGGTTTAAATGTTATCCCCGATCTGTTTAGTCTTTTAATCAAATTTAGAAACTTTCCAATAGCGGTTACCGCAGACATTCAAAGCTTTTTTGCAGATCGAAATTGATGAAGCAGACAGGGACTTCACATGATTTTTTTGGGATGATGAGCCATGGGTTGAAGATCCAGGTAAGGAATTTAAAATATTTAGACTCAAGAGAGTACTTTTCGGTGTGAAGTCAAGCCCCTTCCTTCTTGCAGCTACTATCAAGCATCACCTACGAAAGTATGTAGAAACATTTCCTGAATCTTTTGATATTTTAAATTCATCCTTATATGTTGATGACTTTATCAGCAGTCAACCAAATGTTGAATCAGCTTTTAAAATTAGTAAGGAAGCTTATGAAATCTTCCAAGAAGCTTCAATGATATTTAGAAAATGGAAAACTAATTCGTATGAATTACGTCAGAAAGGGGAACAATATGGTTTGCATACTGATGACGCAACTGATAATTTTAATCTTAGTAATAAGCACTTGGTAAATTCAAATGTTTTAGGGGTTTCTTGGGACCCAGATAATGATACATTGTGATTTAAAATTCATAATATGGAAAATTTCTTCTCGAAGAGACTTAATACTAAACGCTATTTATTGCAAACTGTTGGTCGTATTTTCGACCCAATTGGCTTTCTTTGCCCCTATACCATTAGAATTAAATGCTTAATTCAAGAAGTTTGGTGTTTAGGCCTCGATTGGGATGAGAATTTACCAAAGCATTTGGACAATTTAGGGAATGCATGGTTTGAAGAAATAAAGGAACTGAATAGTATTAGCATCCCCCGATATTTTTTGTCTGATATAGCTCCTGATGAAGTTGATTGTTTTGAATTACATAGTTTTTCAGATGCCTCGAAAAAGGCATATGGTATAGTAGTATATCTTAGAGTGGTTTTAAGGAACAAGAGCATAGTTACCAGTTTTGTAGTAGCAAAAAGTAGAGTCGCCCCTTTAAAACTGCTTCTATACCTCGTCTTGAATTTTTAGGAGCCCTTATGTCTGCTAGACTTTGTCATACAATTGCTACAGAATTAGTTTTTCCCGTAAGTTGCTACTTTTGGACTGACTCAACTATTACATTGTATTGGATTAAGGGAGAGTCAGAAAGATTCAAAATGTTTGTTAGAAACATAGTAAAAGAAATCAGAAATCTTAGTGATCCATTAAATTGGTTTCACTCTCTTGGACAAGATAATCCTGCCGATTTTGTTACTAGAGGCTTGAAAGTTCCAGAGTTGAAAAATAGCCATCTTTGGTGGGAAGGTCCCCAATGGTTAAGGCAAGACAGATCTCTTTGGCCAAAACTGGCTAGTTCTTTTGATACATTAGACATTTCTGAAACTAAAGATGATTTAGAACTAAAGAAAAACACTACTGTAAAATCAACAGTTGTTGATAAAAATCAAGCAAACAATGATATAATTAATCGATACTCGTCTTTTATGAAATTAATAAGAGTTACTGCATATTGTTTAACATTTTTGAATAACCGTAAATTAGAAACAGGAATCAGAAAATACTATTCTTTAGATACTTCTGAGTTACAAAATGCAACCAAGAGACTGGTAAAGATTGTGCAAAATTCTGCATTTCAAACTGAAATCCAGTGTTTAAATGGAAAACGTCCTCTCCCAAACAACAGTAATCTCTTAAGTTTAAACGTATTTCTAGATGCAGATGAGCTGTTAAGTGTCTGCGGAAGATTGAAATTTTCAAATTTAGCGGAATCACAGAAACATCAGTTAATTTTACCAAAGTCTCATTATTTCACTGAACTTTTGATTCAACATTTTCATAGAAAATTCCTCCATTCGGGTACTCAGACAACCCTATCATTATTACGACAGTTTTATTGGATATCGTCTGGTCAAAGCCAAGTAAAGAAAATTATAAGTAGGTGTTTAACATGTTTTCGGTCCAAACATCAAACTATTCAACAAATTAGGGGTAATTTGCTTCGTGATAGAATTGTACCATCTAGACCATTTGAGAAGACAGGTGTAGATCTAGCTGGTCCTATTACAACAAAACCTAACTTGAAGCGATCAACGATTAAAATAAAATCATATATTCCTATATTCATATGTTTTTCTACTAAAGCAGTACACCTGGAAATTGTTTCAGACTTGACCACAGAAGCATTTTTAGCCTGTTTAAGAAGATTTGTTTCCCGACGATCGAAACCCTCTGTTATATGGAGAGATAATGCCACCAATTTTAAGGGTACTTATGCTCTTTTAAAATCCTTCTACCAAATTTGTGCTTCAGAAGAAATTCAGAGATTTAGTGCAGATGAAGGAATAAAATGGAACTTCATACCACCTGCATCTCCTCATTTCGGTAGACTATGGGAATCGAATATTAAAGCTATGAAAAGAATACTCTTGAAAACAACTAAATCCTCCATCTTGAATTTCGAAGTTTTGACAACACTTGTAACCCAAATTGAATCCGTCATGAACTCACGACCATTAACCCCATTATCTACAGATATTAACGATAAACAGCCATTGACACCTTGTCACTTATTTACTGGAGGTCCTCTTCTAAATATCCCTGATAATAATGAAGTTTTAGATTCTTTGCCTTTTTCTTCTAGATGGACCTTAGTTCAACGAATAAAAGCGCAGTTCTGGAGACGCTGGAACCGAGAATACTTAAATGAGTTGCAAGTTCCAAGTAAATGGAAAAAGACCTCGCAAAATCTTCAAGATGGTCAACTCGTGTTACTGAAAGATAAAAACGAAGAGTTCAACAACTGGAGGTTAGCAAGAGTTTTGAAGACCTACAAAGGAGACGATAGACATGTCCGCGTCGTCAATCTCAAGACCTCCACAGGTATACTACGTAGGAACATCACAGGAGTTGTTCCATTGCCTACTTATGATGATGTTGGACAGTCGTCCAACGCCAGGCGGGATGTTCCGGCTAATTAGCGAGCATCGTATTTAGCCAGCTTGGACGTTCTTTAAAGTATATACTCTTTTATAAACTGAAATGAAATAATCTTTTTTGTTGATATTAGATTCTTAGATGTAATAGAATGTCGAATATTTCTCAAACTTTTATTTTATGTTTTTTCGTAATTAAATGTTTTGTTCCGTCCAAAGATTTGTGATTGATCTAGATTTAAATTACACTGAACCACAATATTAGAACTGTTGATCGAGAATAATTAATAGAATAGAATAATTACGTATCAAGTACTATTGCAAGATAATTCAAATTCGAATATTGTTTCAATACAGGTTGAAACTTTATAATCCTTTCAGCTCAAATTTGCATAGTTACGGTACTTTTATATCTTCCTCGTATTGTTCAGGTATAACCATTCATAAATCAAAATAATTGCTATGCATCGTTTCAAAAAGGTTTTACTTACTCACATTTTTTTTTACTCTAATAAAAATTACAAAATATGCATATAGATAAATATTCTTCAGTAAACCAATTTAGAACATAATATAATTTACGTTAAATACTGCTTTGAGATTTTTTTTGATATTTTTCTTAATGTTGAAGCACAAGAAATTAAAAATTTTAGCAAATTAAAATAAATAACATTGAGCCTAGTAATCATAATTAAAAATTTTTCTTTATTTGATATTGCAAATCCAACAGTTCCTTATTAAACACAATTTTCTAATCGCTATATACAGCTTAAAAATTGAATTCTACATTCAAAGATAGTTTAAAACATATTACATTAAACTTACCTTTTAAACTAGCATCTTCATCTCCTATAATCAAGAATGTAATTTCTGCGTTGGTAGCATTTTAGACATTTTGTCTTTAATTAATGCATCATCCGTTAAGCTTCATTTGCAACATCGAAGTAGTCATTAAGCTCATAAATAGTCACTGAACTTAAAAGTTATTCATTTTGAATTTGCATGAAAGTAGTAAAGTTTGTTCTAAGAAAATGCTTTAAAAGCTGCTATTTGAAACTAAATATAACTGAGCAAATAAGAAAAATCATGCGTTAAGCATATGTTATGAAGCATTTTTACTTCCTGAAATCTTTAACAAAACTTCGTCATTTACGGAAATATGGTATTACTGTCTATAGCAAAATATTTATTTCAGTATTTTTGAAAAACCCTGAGTTTGGTCTATCAGTTAATATACATACTATATAGTGGGGATATTTATTTTGGCAAGAAAACACATAACATGTCGAAATTTCGCTTTAAACAATTTATACTAATATATTGAAACATACTTGAATATTTTATTCTGCCCTGTGGTTTACCTAGTACCTTTATTGCACGTTTGTGTTTAGCTAAAATTTAGTTCAAACTGAAAAACTCTTGAACCTACTTAAATATACTCGCTAACACATTATGCTTATTATATTTTGATTGCGTTCCTACATGCGCAGTGAAATAATATTTAGTAAACATGTTCATTTTCAAAAAAACTATTATTATTATTTAATCCTAATTAATTTCTAACAGTCCTGGGCTTTGAACCTGAGAGCTCTTGACACAAGAAAAAACCATACTGCCTAAACTATAGAAGCTGGTGTTATTACATCCTAAGTGTATCTTTTATAGTTCTATTATTAAATCTATACCTATTGTAAATTGATTCTCAATAAAAGTCCTCATTAACTCCAAGGAGATAATTTTCCCTTTTCTAAATTATTCTAAGTAAAAAAAAAAAAAAAAAAAAAAAAAAAAAAAAAAAAATTCGGACTAAATTTCTACGATATTTCTAATAAAATTTCGAAAGAATTTTAAAAGGGTGTATTTTAAGTTACAAGAAAAAATATCTTTAAATAAAGACATGGAAATCCTTACACGGAAATACATACAAGATAAGGTCTGTAAAATGATGACCGAAAAAAACTCGATCGAATGCATTTAACCGAGAACAGTGTTATTTTACAGAGAGTCTCGCTTTTCCCACTGTGTTTTACAGACATTCTTATCAGTGGAATCTAATTGATAAATAAGTCATAAGAGATTTTTAACGGGGATCTTGTTGATTGAATATGCAGCTACCCTAACATCACGAATCTTCATAAAAAGAATTGTAAAACTAAAAAAAAATGTTTTGAAGTTCTTTTTAAAAGTTATTACATATATAAGCATTATAATCATCATTGTTATTTTGTTTTAACTGTGCATCGATCAAAATTTTAACTTTGTAAGCTGATTCGTCCATTTATGTTTTCTAATGCAATTACTGTTTGAGAAAATCCGAATTAATTAGGCATTGTATAAGAACTAAGTTAGATTAAAATACTGAATGTTAAATACTGTTTAACATTCATACATATACAGTAATAATGATAATAACGATAAACATTGGATATTATTTTACTACTGGCACCATTAGAACTTCGAATATTCAAAGACATTAAACATCAGAAACACCGATTCAGAAAATAACCAGTCACGATGCCAGGAAAATCTATGTCGCCTCTAATAGAGTATACAGAGTTTATATACTTCCTATATCTCGGAGTAAGATATGGATCCCAGTTGAAAGTTTAAGTCTCAAATGATTTATTTATCGATTAGAATAATTAAGTTAAAATTATTTTAATTAAAAAGTTGATTTTTTACTGTTTAGAGTTAATTACTAATCTCAATTATTTTCTTCTTCTTTAGCCGCTCCTAAACGCTCTACCTTATAAATAATTTATATAAATTATTAGACTATTATTGCTTAGTAATTGCTTAGTATTGCTTTCGGATTTTAAATTGATCTTAAATTATGTTAAAACACATATATTTTTATGCTGAATACAAAAGTCTGTTAGGAAATGCAATTAAATGAATTGAGTGGAAAATCACATATGTTCCTAAATACTTGTTTACCTGAAAAAACATTTCTTAATAGGCATTTGTTTATCAAAATAAGCCCCTTTAATGTTTTCAATAAAAAGCGATATAATTTTAATAGATTTATCAAACAAGTTTCCAGTATTTTTTTTCATTTAATTACATATTTTAAAAGAAAGAGGAACATTCAATAAAGAAGTGAGTGAAGCGCAGTTACGTTAAATTGCATCTGAAGTAAGAGCTTGATAAAATGCAATTTACTATTAAAAATTGCACTTTAAAATCTAATTAGGTATAGGGAAATAGCTATTTCCGAAATTTATTCCATCTGAGTATAAAAACTGTTTTAATGTTATTTTTTGTATATCTTTAAACAAATGAATAATTTTAGAAAATGAAATATTTTTTTCTTTATATGAAATAACTCAAAAATCTAAATCCAATCTTTGAAAAATGGAATATAAGGTTTATGATATATAAATCAGGTAATTTTGAATTATGTTCTTTTTATGGAAATTTCAACTTGTAATATTCGTGGATAATGATTTGTGAATAAAAACGTTATACGACAGAAGTATAAATTTGATGTACCGTGTTTTAGAATCTGATTATCAGTCCGTACTCTTACATCGATTACGTGAACACCCTACCTTCAAGATTTTTTTTTATTATTTTGTATGGATAGTTATCTACATTGTATTAAACTGATTTTAAATTTTTAAATGCGTAATTCCATTTTCTTTCTTTCTTACCTTATTTTTATTAATGCCTACAATTTCTTTTTCGAATTTTAATGACAAGAAATACAACGTATAAAATATGTAAAGTAATACTTTTATAGAAAATGTCAAATATAATTATATTTTTATTTTCATAAAACTATATATTTTAAATGAAACTCTTGCAGGTGGAAAAAGAAAATACGTCATCATAAGTATTTTTTTTTAAGGTTTCGAAAAAAAAAATGCATTTTTCAAAATCTAAATTAACAAGTTATTTTATTTACCAATTTGATACACCAATTTCAATAGATTTAAGGCTTTGATACTACTGTGATAAATGTGTGCAAATCGGTGGGAATAATTTAAACCTCTGAGACAATGCCAAACAACAGTGACTAGAATAAATTATGCTGTTTAATTTAAATGAATTCAACGCGATCACGATACAATGTGAATAACAACGGGGAGGATTTATTTGTAGAAATACTTTTAAAATGCGCTTAAACATTAATTTAAGGCGAAATAACATTATATATGAACAGATTATTTTATTTACCAATGTGATACACCAATTTGAATAGATTTAAAGCTGTCATATTACTGTGATGAATTTATTTTCCACAAATTAGAGGGAATAATTTAACCCATTAATGCATAAATTATTTTCTTCGTTAAAATTCAAATTTTTCATTTTCCCACCACTTTTAAAACAAGAATAACTTTTCTTAATTCATCGAGAAACTTGTTTCAAGGAAGAAAGTATCTTCCCTTATCCTCCTTTTTACTGGTGTTAAAAGCGCTTATTTGAATTTTTTTGAACTGTCTCAAAAATGGAATGCCAGGCACTAATGGGTTAAAATTCTGGGACAAGGCCAAACAACAGGAAATAGAATAGATTACATTCCGTAATTTAAATGTATTCTTTAATATCTCATATCTTTGGTAAGCTGTGATTACGCGGTTCTTTTCTCAAATGTTGATTTTCTCTGACATTGGTTTTATGAATAAATGAGAGACATTAAATTAGTGCTGAGAGGGATGTGAATCGTAACAGAATGTGAATAACAACGGGAAGGATATATTTGTAGAAATACTTTTAAAATGCGCTTAAACTTTAATTTAAGGCGAATTAACATGAAATATGAACAGATTATTTTATTTACCAATGCGATACACCAATTTGAATAAATTTAAAGCTTTCATATTACTGTGATGAAGTTATTTTCCACAAATATGAGGGAATAATTTAAAATTCAGGGACAAGGCCAAACAAAAGGAAATAGAATAGATTATGGTACGTAATTTAAATATATTCTTTAATATCTCATATCTTTGGTAAGCTTGATTACGTGGTTCCTTCCCCAAATGATGATTTTCTCTGACATTAGTTTTATGAATAAATAAGATTTATCAAAAGTGTTTAAATTAGTGCTGAGAGGCATGTGAATCGTAATAGAATCTGAATAACAACGGGAAGGATTTATTTGTAGAAGTACTTTTAAAATGCGCATAAACTTTAATTTAAAGCGAAATAAAATTAAATATGAACAGATTATTTTATTTACCAATGTGATACACCAATTTGAATATATTTAAAGCTTTCATATTACTGTGATGAAGTTATTTTCCACAAATCAGAGGGAATAGTTTAAAATTCTGGGACAAGGCCAAACAAATGGAAATAGAATAGATTATGATGCGTAATTTAAATGTATTCTTTAATATCTCATATTTTTGGTAAGCTTGATTGCGCGGATCCTTTCCCAAATGATGATTTTCTCTGACATTGGTTTTATGAATAAATGAGATTTATCAAAAGGCTTTAAATTAGTGCTGAGAGGCATGTGAATCGTAATAGAATGTGAATAACAACGGGAAGGCTTTATTTGTAGAAATACTTTTAAAATGCGCATACACTTTAATTTAAGGCGAAATAACATGAAATATGAACAAATTATTTTATTTACCAATGTGATACACCGATTCGCATAGATTTAAAGCTTTCATATTACTGTGATGAATTTATTTCCACAAATCAGAGAGAATAATTTAAAATTCTGGGACAAGGCCAAACAAAAGGAAATAGAATAGATCACGGTGCATAATTTAAATATATTCTTTAATATCTCATATCTTTGGTAAGCTGTGATTACGCGGTTCCTTTCCCAAATGATGATTTTCTCTGACATTCGTTTTATGAATAAATGAGATTTATCAAAAGTGTTTAAATTAGTGCTGAGAGGCATGTGAATCGTAATAGAATCTGAATAACAACGGGAAGGATTTATTTGTAGAAGTACTTTTAAAATGCGCATAAACTTTAATTTAAAGCGAAATAACATTAAATATGAACAGATTATTTTATTTACCAATGTGATACACCAATTTGAATAGATTTAAAGCTTTCATATTACTGTGATGAATTTAATTTTCACAAATCATTTTGAATAATTTAAAATTCTGGGACAAGGCTAAACAACAGGAACTAGAATATATTACGCTGCGTAATTTAAATGTATTCATTGAGATCTCACAATATCTTTGGTAATCTTTGATTACGCAGTTCCCTTTCCAAATGATCATTTTCTCTGTCATTGATTTTATGAATGAAAATGATTTATCAAACCGCTTTAAATTAATGGTAAGAGGCATGCGAATCATGATAGAATGTGAATAACAACATGAAGGATTTATTTTTAGAAATACTTTAAAAATGCGCATAAAACTTTAATTTAAGGCGAAATAACATTATGTATGAACAGATTATTTTATTTACCAATTTAATACACCAATTTTAATAGTTTTAAAGCTATCTAATTATTGTGATCAATTTATTTTCCACAAATAATTTTGAATAATTTAAAATTCTGGGACAACGCCAAACAGCAGGAATTAAGATAGATTACACTGCGTAATTTAAATGTATTCATTGAGATCTTACACTATCTTTGGTAAACTGTGATTACGCAGTTCCTTTCCCAAATGATGATTTTCCTTGAAATTGATTTTATGAATGAAAGAGATTTATCAAAAGATTTCAAATTAAGGGTAAGATACTTGCGAATCGTTGTAGAATGTTAATAACCACGGGAAGGATTTGTTTGTAGAAATTCTCTAAAAATGCGTAAAAAATGTATAAGAAAGTTGTAATAGTTTTATTTTATGTTTTTATTTAGTATTTATTTTATTATATTTAATTACCAATTCGTTCTCCTTTTATTTTAACAATATCCCAAATTGAAAAAAAAGAGACACATGCATGATATTTTCTAAAAACATTTTATTGAAAAATTGTTTGTTTTTTTATGTTTGTAATGACGCTTAAATCACGTTTCTATTTTATTTAAAGGAAATTTTTTTTTTGGTTTGTTTTCCCAAACCAGCTTTCAAGCAATGTTTGCCATGGAAATGACTTCTTCTGAAAATGCGTTTTTCTTCATTATGGTATTTTTTCACAATTTCCCATATTTAAATTGTTATAAATCCCGAATCGTTAAGGATAAACTCTTCAAACTTAGAACATGTATTTTCTTGTTATTTTACTTTAATTTTGATACAGCAAATTATTTTTTTCTTTTCAAGATACCACTTTAAAAAAAATAAGTAACATTATAATTTTTTTTCAAGTATTTAATTCAGGTATTTTCAAACAAAAAAAATAATAGTTAGAAATGCTGACTCAAAATTAAAATATTTATACTTCTGCTTCTTTAAATGTAAAAAAAGGCATTCTACATATAATATTTTGAGTTATAACATTTTTTATTATCCCTTCTCCCCAACTTTTTTAACAAATTTAAATTTATTATTATTATTTTTTAAACATGAGATGTTTTATAATCTGATTTTGTTTACAAATGATATAGATAATAATCACAAAAAAAATCAAAATTCTAAGTCAATAAATAATAATTATTTTAAAATGTGTTCCTGGATCCTTAAGCAAAAATTTTGAGACAATTCAATTTGTTCCCCTTTTAAAAAGTTTCTCAAACTGCAAAATTAAAACATTTTTTTTTTCAAAAGCATGAATTAAAAGTAATTCGGAAATTCTCTAATGTACTGAAGTGTTTCTAGATGATTTAGTTTTACTAAACTTTTGTTGTAATGAAATGTCTGAATGCAGCAATATTTAATATTGGGTTGAACATTCTTTTTTAAAGACCGTCAACACATCGTTTAGCCATGGAATTAACAAACATTTCTAAAGTAAACCTAAGGATTTGCTTCCATTCCGCTTGAAAATTCTGAAAGATTTCTGCTTTGAAGAGTGATTTCGTGCAAATTTTCACTCGCATCTGTTGGGATGAAAAAATATCCAAACATACGAAGATGTGACCATGCATAGGTAGAACAGTAAAATAAAAATTGTCCAGTTACGCGCTCTCGATCAATATAATTGATTAATATAAAAGAGTGAATTTTAGAGAAAGTTTAAACAACACCACCAAATACGAATTATTTAACATTTATATAAAATCTTAGACTTGGTTAGACGAATTTTATGGGTTTTTTTTGTCCTATATGATTTATTAGATAATTTTCAGAGCTCATACCGTTCCTTAAATTTTCACACTTTGGTAATAGCATTTTAATTCAAAATTCATCATCGAAAGTTTCTTTAACATCTACAATAGAATAATATAATAAATAATACCGTTTTAAAGTTTTAATAAGAAAGTATGAAAATTTTAGAAAAAGTGCGAACCTTGAAATTTGTTTCATTTTTTTCTAAAAGGAAAGAAACAAAACAGAAAAAGGGAAGAAAAAGAACACATGAATTATTCACAACATTAGTTCATTTTATGTTCATACTTTTTATAATATCATGCTATAACTTTCAGAATTTCATTCAATGAATTTAATTTTTATATTGAACTATTATCAATGTATTTCATCTCTTATCATTCATTGGAAAAATATTTTGATTTATATATAATTCGTTGACACCATTAATAATATTCCCTATTATTATTATCCTTTATTTTAATTTTATACCATGTTGATTCTCATATTCAAGTATATATCATTTAATTTAAAGTATAAATAACAATAGATATTACGCATTCTCAAGCATCTCAACGCCTGAACATAGCTGGTCTTTGGCATTTGATGAAAGTACAAAGCACAGTCGACAAACAAAAGATAAAAAGAACCAAGTGTTAGTTCACTTATCCTATGGAAATGACCATCTAGAAAAGAATATTACAAAACTACTGAGCCAAAAGAGAATATTTCTGAAGTCAGTAGAAAAAACTATATCAAAACCACAAAAAAGAAATCTACCCAGGAAGAAAACAACCGCCAATTCGAAAGTGAAACCAAACAATAGATATCAATCAAATAAAGTCGCTGGTAAACCAGTCAAAGAGCAGGCAGTAATTAATTCAACGGTGAATACCCTCAAAGAGGTAAATGTCATAAAATCGACAGTAAAACCATCAGAGCAACAAGCTAAAACTGGAATAGAACTAAAGCCAGTTAAAACGACAAAAACAACGAAAGCGATCACGAAGTTTATTTCTACTACTAATACATATAAATCAAGTTCTGTTGAGAAATTTGTTGGACATGCTTCAACGAAGGAATTTGGAAAAACATCGACGTCTAAATTAGTAGCAAGACCTACGTACAATCATATAATTCAGACGTCGACGACAAATCCTTTTAATATAAGCAATTTGATGTTAAAAGAACTCATCACACAAAGTGCTGGGAAATACTTAATACAGCCGTTTCCATCGCAAAGACCATATTTTTCTTTTGATAACACAACAAGAATGCAAGCAAGAGAATATGGAATAATCTGGAATCCAAAGATTGTTATCGTGAGTTTTATGCCCTTAATTAACCCAACACCAACATATATCCCTGCTGGCGTTCCTAAATTCTATAATACAGCGACGACAAATAAAGCATTTGAAATGTTGACCAATAAAGAACTTCCTTCTTTCCCTAGAATAACATTACTTCAACAACTAAAAAGGCTTTAGTTTGGAATCAAGAAAAAGTAACTGCAAGTTACAAAGCTAATACAAGTTTAAAACCATCTGTTCCATTCAGCATGTTTAAATGGCATTCTGAAGCCACAACTGAAAGTTTGATAAAGCAGGAAAACAAGGAACAGCAAATTTTCTATAAAAAAGTCATTGAAGTAACAAAACCTAAACCAAAAACCATCCAAGAAAATGGGGAAATTTGGGATTCGAGAAAAATAACACCGATTTTCAGACCTAAGACTTGTCCAACATATCTTACAACAAATATATTTAAATCATATTCGACAAAAGAAGCTAATAATTACAGTACACCAAACTACAAAAAAATGCCTACATTCCCTAAAACAAAGCAAAAAACAACAAGGCCTAAACTCCCTTCAGTATATGAAAAGGTACATGATGATATATATTCACATATTAGATTCTCGCAACCAAGAATTTCTTCGACAGTCAGATTTACAATACCTCGAAAATATCCTTGGTTTACAAAACCGGTTATGTATTCAAAACCGTATCATGCCGACATTCAACTAAATATGAGGAACTTAGCCCATCATCAACTGAAATAAGCCTTAAAGAACTGATCAAGTTAATTGAGGAAGAACTTCCGGAAGAAAAAAATGAATTGGTAACACACGAAGATAATGTGAAGCAGCAAGTGTTAGCAATTGAAACCATCATACATAAGAATATTAGCAAAAAACTTTACCTTCAGGAAGCCAAACTGAATACATCTCGTGTTTTACTGTGGTTGTTAACCATATTTTGTCTTTTATTAATAGTCATCATGGCTTTTTTGATATATATTTCAAAAATGACAGATAGAATCTATGGCGTTTTTGCACCTGATGATAAAACGCCACAAGACAAAAAATTTAATTCTACTTTTTTAAAACGTCTTGATGAAACCGTAATAGACATTGCCGAAGAAAATGAAATAAATAATCGTCTTACAGAAGATAAGAAACATTTAGCAGCATATGTTAAACAAGCCTTGGATGAATGTACCTTTTATGATGAAGAAGAACTGCTAAAAATGTATGCTGATTCAGAACATTTAAACATGATGATACAGGAACCTTAAAAATCAGAATGGATACAATAACTTTTATAATCGTTGAAAAGTATTTCTGCTGATCGTTAAATATATTTAGAGATTAATGGTATTGAAAACAAAATACTATATCACAAAGTCTCTATTATTAGTAGTAACAAAGCAGCTACTTTTTATTTTATATGTTGAAAAAAAGATTATACACTGTAAGAAAAAAAATTGTAAATTTACAAAACTACCGATTTTAATTACGATTTTTTTTTACGTTGATTCTCATATTCAAGTGTATATCATTTAATTTAAACTGTAAATAACAATATATATAAAAGAAGAACTCACATAAAAATTAACTCAAAGGGCTAGTTAGCCAAATTATATTTTGTAACTGTTATAAAAGTCACATTACTGATTTTGAATTAAATAATGTGAGAATATTAATAAAATTCAGAATAAAATTTATAAGTATATCAATAAATTTGAATAAAATCACCATTTTAAATAAAAATATCAGAATCAGCAAAATTTCTCATCATTCTCCAGACATATTAAGAGCATTCTAGTATGAGGTTTATTGAGGAAAGTTCTTAGATTGTTTACACATTACTAGTGATAAGCGTCTACAATTTCAAAAGTTCTCAAAATTGTCGGCATATTTAAAAAAATCACAAAATGTCCAATCCTTCAACAAATCTTGCATTGATAATCTAATTTTATATAAAAATAACAAAATTGAGTGTTAGGTTAAAATTTAGTGGCTTTTTAAAACTGGACCGTCTAGAAAGGGAGGATTCATGTGGCAGAAGAGAACTGTTGAGTTTCATTGAGACTTGATGTGGAAATTCCTTTCTAACAGGATTCGGGTTCATCAAGCTATTCGGCATCGCCGCTTGTCCTTTGTTTGTGATCATTTCGCTCAAAGGACAGTGCTAGTATTTATAAATAGCCATCAAAGCTTAGTTATTAACTTTTAATGCTGATGTTAAACCTGTCATGCGACTGTGCTTCCGTTCATCGGATCAGGTGCCTTGGTCAGGCGTAATGTTTCTGGGTCTTCAGCCTTTCTGCCATTTTCTTACTAAGTTAGGTTACAAACCATTTTTCAAAATGGTTGTTGCTTTCGGTCTAGAGATATCTGAGACCGATCTAAATCTTTATGATGTCCAGATTTTTTTCATTTTCTGATTTGTCCATGATTAATGCCCGGAAATGAATAGTTCTGTTACAGTGACACAATGAAAATTGTATGAAAAACTACGAAATAAAAAAGGATAACTCAAAAAGGAAAAAAAAAGAAGAAGAAGAAGAGAAAACGCTTTTAAACAAATCACATTTAAAATTGCCTGTTATGATTGGTCCAGGAATGATAATGTTTAATACATCGTGTACTTAATATACGACTCTGTTATTAAGTAAAACACGTTTTTATCTTCATAAAAATTATGTTTATTATCATTATTATTTTAAATGTAGATTTTATTATAAATCTAAGCTTTTAATCTTTTATAATATCATTTTCTTAAAGGTCGTTGTAATTTGTTAAATTTATTTTTTTCTTACTGCTGAATAATACCTTCTTTTTTCTCTATTTTTTTCTACAAAAGAAAAAAAAAGAAGAAGAAGTGAAATGTAGAGAAGCCTACTTTTTACTTTGTATTATTCTTGCTTCTCTTTTCATCTTCATTAGCATGCATGTTTTCAAAGAGCTGACTGGTAAGATTTTCATCTGAGGGACGTCTGACTGGGTTTATGCGGTGTATTTCTATGTTTTATAGCTTTTATCCCTTTTCCGATATTGTATCCCATGCCTGTGGATCTGTACCACCCTGAATTCTTCCTATGAGGTTGCATAAATTTTCCCTTGACGAGCAATAAATATTTTTTGACTGCCTTTAAATTTTTTATTTGATTTACATTATTCTGTAAAACAAAAGTGACTTCTTCGACTGTTTTTTCCCACTTTTATTTGCCTTTTCTATCTGCATGACGTGAGAAAGTAAGCATAGATATTTATATATATTTACAATTTTCCATAATAATTATAAGTATTTATGTTATTATAAAACAATTTATGCTTTTGACTCCTTTCCCCATGCTTCTTTTCAGCTGTACAGAATTACATTTATTTATTTCTAGTTACAAGAAACTGTCAAAGAATTATTAGAAAATTAATCTCTGTCTAATAATTATAGCCAAAAGTTATTCGAATGTTATCTTAAAATTATTTTCTAGAATCGGCTAAAATGTTCCCACATGCTATTAAAATATTAACACAAAATCATTAGTTGCAATAATTTTCGTAGTTTCCGTGCTATCATATCACACGTTTCGAATCATATCAGCAGACATTTTAGCTACAAATTACTAATTTACTTTTTTTTCTCAATAGATAAATCTTTCATTAGAAGTTATTTTAATCATGGCAGAAGACCCTAAAGAGAAATCATCACTTCTAACAGAAACTTGTTTTCAACAACTCCATCTACTTTATGATATTGTGGTTACATTCTCAAGATAGAGATTGAATCTGAAAGCTTTAATTACATATCTTTCTGGATATGATACTAGCTTTAATCTTCTTACATTATGGTGAAGTGTATTGTATGTAAACTACACTAGATGCATATTAAATCAAAGTTACAATCTTTGATTTGAGATCAAATTAATTAATTTATGTCGTGATCCAGTTTTTTTGCTAAGTTCACCGGAAAAACTCGATTGCAGCTTACTCCTACATATAAGATGCATCATATATTTTTCATTCGATTGTTTATAATAAATAACAAACGTAAATAATGTATGGTTATGAAGTCTTTTTAAATGTGGAATTAGCATTTATTAGTGTTTAAAGAATTATAATAGCACTAGAAGATAGCCCGTCAAAATGACGTGTACACTTTTATACTTTTCTAATAATACTTTTCACAATGGAATTTGTCATTGGTCACAATAAGTGTTTTTTCTCGTGGATGGGTTGACCCCGGAATCGTTATTCACGGAAGGATTTTATATATATAATTAAATTAAAATACTTTTAATTAAAATACTTTTAAATTAAAATACTTTTTATCAATTAAATAAGTAAACTATAATTCTTGACTTTTTTAAGCAATTAAATTCAAATATGATTTATTATAAATTTACGTTTTAATTATGTTTTAAATAGGATTTATCATTTTTATTTATTAACCTTTTCTGTAGTGCTTAGATTTTTTATCTGACTATATCCTTTTATGTATATTTCTGTAAAGTAACGATATGAAAGTTGGCAAAATGGTTTGGAAAGAGACCAATAAAAATCTGCGTAGATATTGCGAAACCGCAGAAGGGGTTACTATCGGAGGTTATCAGTTGCATCGCCAAATGCCGCCGCGTTTGTCTCCAATTTGGAATTACATAGCCAATTCTGGCAACAAAAAATACTCACCGAAAGTAACATCAAGTTAACACTATTTTCGGTACTTCGCTAAATTTTCATACATTCTCATTGCAATCCATAATCCCTTTTGTTTTAATTTTTAATTTTTTTGGATGTAAGAGTTTGTCCGATCAAAATTTTAAACCATTCTAAATGTTATATGTAGTATATGTCTTACAAAATCTACCTAAAATGTTAAAAGCTTAGTTACCACTACATTCGAATAGAAATTTCATCAACTATCTTAGATTCTTCCTTAATATCGCCACAATTTCGAGTAATATATCTACAGATAGGTTGTTTAACGGTGTTCCGTTCGGATACAGTTTTGTTAAGAGTAAAATACGCTCCTTTGTGGTGGAACGTGGAAGTAACAGAACGCTAATTCTTAAAAAACAAGTCATTAATTTTAAACCTTAAGATCATTTATAACACAAAACAAAAAATTATAAAAAAAGAAAAAATGATAAATGAAAAATGATAAAAAAAATGATAGCGCGTGATAAATATAAATAATTTACATCAACGCAAAACTTTTTTTAAATGTTAAACATTATCAAACAACATTTTCGATTTGTAGATTTCAATTATTTTTTTTAATGCAGACAGATTGCTTATAGCGATTTCGATTCGCGTTTACGTTTGTTACAATTTAAAATAATATCTTGATATTTAGATTTCTTCCAAAATCGAGTCTGTCCTTTCATATAAATAAGAAAAAAGAGATATATTATAAAAAAGAAACAGGAAAACCAACAAGCTGCGAAGTGCTAATCATTGGATTTTATTGTTTTGGACGCATAATAATTTTTTTTTTGTTCTGAATATTTCAACAAGTCTCAAAATGTTTCTACTAAAATGCGTTGCAAGACAGTAAATTTATTATACTAAAAAGTAATTCATTCATCTTTATATTGCTAAGTATTTTTACTATCAAGTCATGTCAATTTATTTTCAAATCACGTACTTGCTTTATTGTTGTACAAATAACATGATATTTGAGATTTGTTTTCACTAAAGAAAAACAAAATTCATTTGAACTAAAATTTAGGACGTAAAAGATTAAAGCAATATTAAAATATGACACACAGGAGTACATATATATTTTAAAAAAAGATAACCTCGTATATTTAACTTTTGAGAAACATTTTACTTTGTTAAGAAACTTGCTGCAATAAAAAAGTCAAAGCAAAATAAAAACAAAACTCTTTCACATGCTCAGGCATTTAATTTTATACAGGATAAAAATATTTTGCATTCAGAATTATATATAGATGACATTTACTTCTTTTGAAACAAAAGGAAAGAAGGTTATTTTACCCATTCAAAAATTTCAGCGATGATGTATATACATTTCATAATACTTGTTAGCGTAGAAATAAATATTAATACTTTGTTTTATAGATATTAATGCAATATTTATATTTTATAACACATTCTTAATTATTGTAATTAGGTTTTACAAAATGGATTTACAAATGTTTTTTTAACTGTACACTTTTTAAACCTTCTTCATTAATTATTTTAAAGATATATTTCTGAAATTATAACAAACTTTTATAATATTAGAAAGGTCCTCAGTATAATTTTTTTGTGTACATTTTCAAAATTAGTCCTGAAAATTTCTGAAAACGGTACACCAATTCAAATTTACTCGAAAAATCAAAATTATTTGAGATCACTAAACAATGAGTGGTTCACTAATTTTTAAAACTAAATTAATCTGATTAAAATAAATTAACAGAGCCTTATCGAATAACATCTCTGTTATTTAACTGAAACTTTCTCTAGTCTCTGTTATTTTACATATAACATAATAGATAACACATAGATTTTATTTAATTTTACAGAAAAAAATTTAATAGTGTATTGCATTAGTTTTAAAATGTTTATAAATCGGTTATTAAAATAATTTACAAACCGAAAACAAATAAAATAGAAAAAAAGTGAGATCAAGATTTCATAAATGAATTGCGCTTTAAGCATCTTGTGTGATTCTTTCAGCCTGGATAAATATGATACAAGTTTTTGACAACAATTGAATATTTTTTAATACAAAAACACAAATATAGAAAATAGCATTATGATTAATACAGCAAACGTTATAAAAGAGTTATATACCAAATTACATCAAAGAAAACGTAACTGTCAATAGGAAAATGAAATACATACATACATATATATATATGTATATAACGCGTCTTCTTAGATATCACAATTTAGTATCATGTTAAAAGGCTAAAAGTATAAAGTTTTTGAAATATGTCTTAATTTCTAATTCTAATGATGATAAGGGAATTTTAACTTCTAAGTCATATACTTTAGTGTTATGTTAAGACAATTGATATTGCAATTTTGAGTACAATCCAAAATCTTTTTTGAAAATATACTGTTTTAGCAAAAAGCGGGTTATGTAAAAAATTTTGACAACTACAGTTATCTTAATATGTCTATATTTATAGACATATTAAGAGAACTGTAATTGTTATTAAAGTAATTTACAAACTGAAAATATATAAAGTAGAAAAAAAGTGAGATCATGATTTCATAAGTGGATTGCGCTTTAAGAATCTTCTGTATTTCTGTAAGCTTAGATGAATATGTCAGAAGCTTTTGACAACAGTTTAATAATTTTCTAATCCAAAAACCCAAATCTATACAGCAAACATCATTATGATTAATATTGCAAAGTTTTAAAAGAGTTATATACCAAATTACATTAAATAAACGTAACTATCGGTAAGAAAATGATATATATATATATATATATATATATATATATATATATAATGCGTCTTTTTAGATATCACAACTTAGTTTGATGTTAAAAGCTTAAAAGTATAAAATTTTGAAAAATATCTCAATTTCTAACTGTAATGATGATAAAAGAATTTTACCTTCTAAATCATAGATTTTAGTATTATGTTAAGATCTTTGACATTGCAATTTTGGGTACCATCCAAAATCTTTTTTGAAAATATGCAGTTTTAGCAAAAAGCGAGTTATATAAAAAAAAAAACTTTGACACTTACAGTTCTCTTAATTTATATTTTATGACATTTCATGATTCATGTACATTGTCAAAATGTATTTTTTTTCTATACCTGGCTGTTACTTTTTATTGACAAAAGTAGATATTCTTGCTGTATTGCTGTTTAAATCAATCATCTATTGATAGCACTAATAAAGTTAATCACAATTCGTAATTACAATATACACGATTTTTTTTTTCTAAAACTCTCTGTTTAAGTATTTCGCTTCAAAAACTTTATAGGAAAATAACTTAAAATTATAAAACAATTTTAGTAATTTTAAAATGCTTCCGTGATTTTCATATTTTGCGATTAAAAAAATCTTGTGGTATCAATTAAGTGTTTATTTTAGTGCAAGACTGTTATGTAATATTAAGTTTTACTGAAGTCATTAAACTGAGTTTAATATAATTGGAAAAATATTGTATTTTAAATGTATTAAAATTTAGAATTAAGCAGAATGTAACTTTTAAATTCCAGGAATAAGTTGAAAACAGATGTTATACAATTGAAGACAAAAAAGTCTTTAAAACACCATAAAATAAATTAAAATGCGGAAGGCCTTTCGAAAGAACTTAGTCTTTCTTCATCAGGCGAAAAAAGACGTGCGACTACTTTGAATGAAGCAGCACGACTGTTTAATTTATTTTATGGTGTTTCAAAGAAGTTTTTTGTCTTTAATTTTAAATTCCAATTAACCTCAATCACGATATTACTTTCTTTGAAAGAAAAAACAGTTTCACAAAATATCGATGAGATGCAAAGATATAGAACTTGATCAAAAGATATTGAATATTTTTTTGCGTACAACAATAAATAAATTCGCAAAGCTATATTTAATAGAAAAAAATATGAATTGCAGTAAAACACTTTTAAACATAAACGCAATAAATCTTTAAATTCCTCGCCCACAGGCTATTTAGAATCGTTAGTTTGCAATTTATTATAAATATTTTTAAATGTAAATTTTGGACAAAAAAGGTTTTATAATATGTGAAATGTTATACAAATTTATTAATAAATGTAGCTATTTAGTGTTACACAACGTATATAAAAATAGTAATTTTAAACTCATAAATATATTCGCAGAGGCATCCAGAAATGCCCTGGGCTTACAGTCACATGTGATATTTATTTTTTAGAGAAGACGTGTCTGTGGCACCATGCCCAATTAAAATTTTACGCATGTTTATTATATGTAACTAAATTTTATCCAAGCGTTTCTGTATATATAACGCATATTTTGGTAAAGCTGCGCAAGAACTTTAACTAAGTTTTCTAGCTCCCTGACAAATTCAACTTTTCAGCTAAAAAAACCCTATTAACTCCTAAAGTACTCGAGCGAAGAAGAAAAGTAATATTATAAGAACGAATTTATTCGAAACAAACAATCTTCTTTATATGTAACTACATTTTTCTGTACACACACACACACATATGTATATATATATATATATATATATATATATATATATATATATATATATATATATATATATATATATATATATATATATATATATATATATATATATATATATATACATACATATATATATATATATATATATATATATATATATATATTTCGATTTCATACATTGAAAACAATTTGTGTTTTTTTTTTCTTTGAGATAATACCTCTACTTCAAAAGAATTTTAAATACAATGAAAAAAATATCACTTATCAATATATTTGTATGTTCTTTTGACGTATATTGTGTTGAGACAAAAGAAAGGAAAAAAACATCCGCTCATTAGTAAAAGCTTCAAAATAATGAATAACGCAAATTAGGTATCACAATGCAATTTCCGTTATCCAAACAAACATAGATAATTTCCCTTTGTATTTGCACTTCCGAAAGAATCAATTTAAAAAATGAATAATAACAGGTTTTTTTTAAAACGTGATTAAGATGTTTAAAAAAATTAATGCGTTACATATATTTTTTAAGTAATTTTTTATTTATAATTATCTATACATTATTTTTTAATACAGGTTTTTACATTACTTTGAAAATAACTGATTAATCCACATTTTTTAATAGTCTTGTATTAACTCTTGCTATAAAAGAATGCATATAAAATAATCTTTTCTGAAATATTTCGCTTAAGTTTAGTAAAATGTTTACAGAAATAATACATAAAATGTACTTAAACTTTTTGGAGAGATTGCTTTAGTGAATTTAATACATATAAGGTTGGTATGTACAACGTGAGGTAAAATGACTGTAAACGATACTTAAACGTAAAATTAGTTCATAGTTACTGTGCAAATGCGCAAAACTTTATGCCAAAATAAAATACACGATATTCCAATTAATGTATCAAGAAATCGTTAATTCAAAAAGCGTGTATACACATTTTAGTGCATTTAAAAAATTGTGTATTCATAAATTTTCACTGGGTGAAAATAAAAAATCCATAGTAAATATTTCAAAACTATAAATCGTGACTGCACGCGATTTTAGCATATCTCTTAAAATTGCATTTAAAAAGTTTCCAAGTTCATTCGTTTTGTTTGCAAAGCATTTGTGTCAGAAAAATGTTTGCTGACATTGGAAGAAGAAAAACTATACTTTATAAGAACATCCGAACGTCATTTATAAGAAATGATGATAAATTTACACTCTTAAAACGAAAGAGCTGATTTGGCTTCTCATGAAAGAGCTGTAATTCTTTCGATCATAAAAGAGTTGTTTTTCAAACGATTAAATCTTCTTGATCTAAATTGGTTACTTAAATAACTCAACTTCATTTAAATTGGTTAAAACTCGAGTTATTTCAACTCTTTTTTGAGAAGCTGCCTTTCGACATTGAGATGAATGGATTTCAGCTCAACTTGAGCTATCTTGTGGCTGACTTTTTAAGAGAGTAAAAGTTCAATTTTTTTAATTTTTTTGTTTTCTTGCAGATTCCAGCTATTTATAATACTATAAAAGATATACTGTTAGAGCAAAAATTCTTTTGAAATGTTTCGAAAGTTTGATTACGTTAGAAACAAGCACAATGGAAGGAGGTGATGGTTGAATGGTGCAGGTAATGGACAGACGGGGTACTAAGAAATTTCATAGAAAATGCATGGGATGTATACTAGTTCAGAACAATTCTGACAAAAATGAAAGAAAGTTATTTCAAGGATCATAAACCCATGAAAAACTAAGGGAAAAATCTGAATTCTGGTTAGCTCGAATCAAACGAAGTCATAAAAAAATGAATTCGAGTAAATAAAAATTTAAAACGCTATTCTGCCATTTAAAATTTCATGTCTTCATGTTTAATTCTAATTAAACGAATATTCGATTTATACGATTTCGAAAAATGATAGCCGTCTGTGTTAAAGATTTTCAGATTTTTTCTTCTTTTACGTTTGCTGTAAGTCCATGCCAGTGTTCAAGGTTCTTGCTCAATGGGGAGCATTTTATATCTTTTAGGAGTAGGCACGAGAAAAATGCAAGCAGCGCACAAAAAGTAGAAAAAACTTTAATCTATAATTTTAACAGTCTTCCAAATTGACATATTTGAAAACACTGTCAATAAATAAAAACACATGAAGTTATAAATCGATTAATTATTTCTGTAGGAACTAAAATTCGAAAAGCGTTAAAAGGGTAACATTTATCCATTTAAAAGTAATTTGATGTACAAAAATATCTTCGTATTTCGTGTATTTTAAAGCCCCACTTACTTCCAATATTATATATATATATATATATATATATATATATATATATATATATGATTACATTAATTTAAATTTATTTTTTCCATGTTTCAATGTTGTAATTTTGTATTACAACTAATGGTTATATAAATATGTGTATATTATTTCAAGTTTGAACCTTCGATACTATGTATTTTCCCCCTACTAATGATAAAATTTATCATTTAATTATAAAGCGTTAATGATTCATTTTATAATCCTATAATGGTACATTCATTTTCTTTAAAATATAAAAGATAAAATTCCCGTCATCTAATTATTCGGCAAACATGTTTTCAAAAAGCAATTAAAAGAGAACAGAATTACTTTGTTAAGTTCAACTGCATTTAAGTAATTTAAGAAAATTAAGTTTTTATAGTTGCATTAACTATAACATTCGCTCTAAAGTGCATTAAATTAATTTAATATTTAAAAAAATATTAGATGAAAGAATTAAAATTTATTATTTATGTAGCAAATGAAAACGTAGAATTAAAATATTATATATCGTGAAAGTTTATTACGACATTAAAGTGAATGTGTTCAATGTTCTAGATATTAACTACGAAGATATATTTTATTGGAGAAAAAATATTTTATTTCTAATTAGGTGCTTTCGTAATTATGTAAATACCTAGCACCTATAGTTGTCGTTCAGTCCGTCCGTCTGTCTGTCTGTCCGCATATAACAACGCAAAACCTACCTAACCGAATCTTTTGAAATTTAAAATATATAATTATTACATACTTTTGTCGAGTCATTTCAAATTTTATGAGAATCGGATGGATAGATCAATTACAGGGACGATCAAAAGTATTCCGTTACATTACGGTCAATGGGGAAAAACGTTTCAAATGTATTTTAATCGTTTGAAATTTAAAATGCATACTTATTACATAATTTTGTCAAGTCATGTCAAATTTTTTGAAAATAGTATGCATAGATCAAATACAGGTACAATCAAAAGTACTCCGTTACATTACTGTTAATGGAAAAAAAGTTTCAAATGCATTTTAATGATATTACACTCATTCGAACATAATAATATTGATATGCATCATAAAGTACATATTATAATATAGATTTTCCGTAATCTGTTGTACAATAAATATTTGTTATTGATTTACAAGTCCACACAAAAGTATTCCATTACATAAAGAGTATGGAGAGAACATTGTTTGGTGCGCATTTTAATTGAATTAACTATTTACAATTTTATGAGATTGCTATATGAGAGTGATATTTTTAAAACTTCATTATCGTACGAATGCACCTCATTTGCTACGCTTCATGTGCAATTTCCAACTTGTTTTATATTATTTTTAGTATTATTTTTGCCCAAAATCGTTTTTTACTTGTTATAAAACAAACAAACAAACATTATGCTGCAATTATAGTTTTCTTAGTGTTGCATTATTTTATCGCTGTGTTGAAAATCCGCATCAAATTATGTCTACAGCCAGTTTTGTAAGCTAATAAGAAATTTTGTTCATTAATATTCAACAAAATAACAAATTTTGTTCAATAAACCAATTCCATTTTTGCAAACATTAAAATAAAAAATAGCGCCATACCAGTGTCTGAAAAATTATGCTCTGGAAGCTGGTAGACGAGAAATACTGGATTCGAACATAATCGCGTCCATGGTCTTAACTGTTCGGAGTTTTAGTGGTTTTCAAAACTAACACCAACACCAAAAAATAGCTGTAAATTGATAATATTAGTCTAAAAAATTTTTGTCGCTATTTATTAATACGAAATAATAAAATACTCATTACAGTTACAAAATGCAAATTGTAGTTCTCATATGTATAATTTGACCTTAATTGAGGAAATGTCTTCCTTTTCTTACTTATCTTTAACATATATGATCTTTTTTATCGTAACAATTAGTTTTTTCGATGCCTTAAAATTTTTGGTCTGTAGTATCACAGTCCGATTAGTAACATCAAAGCACTTTAAATCTACTAATGTTATTAATGAAGGAAATTTTCTCCCTTTTACTCACTTGTTGAAGTCTCAATAACCAATAGTACTGCAAACTTGCTTTTAAAATTTCCAATTGTACGTCAAAATGTTGCAAATGAAGTTCCTTCGCAATATATCTTGCTTTATAAATATATTCAGATCATGGAGTATTAGCTATTGCATTTTTATGCAAATTTGATTAAATAAAAAAATTAATACGATTATACAAGATGCAATACGTTATCTATCGTCGACCTTTAATTTCTCAACCAGTAGTCGTAGACATATTGTTCCATCTGCAAAAACGTTACAAATGTGATAAATATTCATATTGTGGAATTGTTTAAAGTTAAAGTATATATATGTATATATATATATATATATATATATATATAAATAAATATAATTACAGAATTTAAATTTTTATACATATCCCAAGACGTATATTAATATTTAAAATAAACGTAAAAGTTAAGAACTGTCATAACGTACATTATACAAACATTTTAACTTGTTTACTACAAAAATTGACAAAGCTACCAAAATTCATAGTTTGAGACTTTTGCAGATAGTTTTGTCTTCCAATAAAATATCATTTAAAAAGTGAATTCAAGTAATTGGACATCTAATTTTGAGTGAAGTGACCTTTTTGACGGCAAAACAACCTTCAATTTTTTGGTATACACCTTCAATCTCAAAATTACATTACCCCCCATTTTTTTAATCTATTTTTTTTCTTATTATTAGAGGTCATGTTCAAAACGAATAAAGAAAAAATAAAAATATCAATTTATCAACATATCTCAAAAAGGACCACTGTAAAAAATGAAAAAAACAATCAAATGTCGGAATCTACTAGAGATAATGTTCAAAGTATTCTCTTTTGTGGCAATGCATAACAAAATGCGTGAAAGTGCAGAGTTTTAAACAATTGGAGCAAATCAAGTGTAACTGTGAAACCAGAAAGGTCGATGTGCTTCTTCAGATCAGACAGAGAAATTGGCTCAGTCACATAGACCTGTGCCTTGATCTCCAGAGGTTACATAAAGACATGTCTTTGAGTGTCAAGTCCGACGAATGTGGGGGCCACCATACCACCATATCCAACGAGCTGTTTATTGAATTCGGTGATAAGACACGAGTGGTCATTTGATTTATACGGACGATCTCCATGATGATTAATCTACACCTTATATTGATTTCGCAGTCGACTCTATTCATATTAATCACGTACCATGTTTTGTAGCAGTTGTAAGTAAGGATAATAAATTATTATTACTTTTGACTTAAAGTCAATATTTAATATTTTGCTTAATATAAGATCCCTGAAAGTCAGCTAAATTTTTTTTAATGAAATAACTCTTTTTTTTATACCCGATTTTGTGATGTCGGATTAAGATGGTTTCGTAGTATAAGGAATATTGCAACATGATTTTAATACCCAATTACTTTAATTCACTTTTTAAGTGATCCCTTGTAAAGGGCAAAATTATGAGTAAAAAACTTAAACTTTGAAATTGAATAACTTTGTCATTTTTTTGTAGTACAGAAGTCAAAATTTTTCTATAATATCACTTTTGATATACACTGCTCAAAACAATTAAAGGATATTTGAAGTTTTATATAAAATAAAGATATAAACGAAAATTTTTTTGCCGAAAATAGAAGAAGAGAATGCAAATTTTTCTGGTTTTGAAACTGTGGAGTATGCAAATTTTGAGTTCGACGTCAAAAACGTCGCTTCAGCGGCAGCGAATGAAATTTGACTTTCAACTGGATAAAATAGAATGAAGACGAGGATGATCGGCATTCAGTGATTGCTTTGTTTCGATGAGTACGATGTCTCAGCGAAGTCATTTGACAGATTCAGAAGCTTGGAGAATTGTTGGTAGGTTAGAAGGGGGCCAAACTCAAGCCGAATTAGCGCAAGCCATTGGAGTGTCACAAAGTGTCATTTCCAAAATCTGGAACCGTTTTTTGGAGAGTGGAGGTGCAAGCCGAAGACTAGGGCAAGGCCGTAGACGGGCAACAACGCCCAATGAAGATCGGTATTTAGCGTGAACAGCTCGGAGACACCGAAACATGAACGCTACTCTTCTCCAACAATACCTTCGCTCGGCTACAGGCACCACGATTTCAACTCAGACTTTCCAAAACCGGCTCCATGCTGTAGGTCTGTATGCTCGCCGACCGATGGTATGTGTTAGAATAGCATCAAGGCATTGTCGCGACCGCAGGGAGTGGGCAATTGAGCATGTCAACTGGAGGAGAAATAAGTTGAGCAATATTCTGTTTTCTGACGAGTCCCGTTTTTCTGTGCATCCGGATAGAAGGCGTATTTTCATCTGGAGGAACCGTGGCAGTAGGAATAATCCTGCGTTCGTGCACGAAAGTGTCAGATTTGGCGGTGGAGGAGTGTTGGTGTATGGTGGCATCTCCATTTACGGGCGCACTGACATCTACATCATTCGAGATGGAGCTCTGACTGGTCGCCGATACAGGGATGAGATCCTCAGACCTATTGTAGTCCCTTACGCTGCAGCAATCGGAGAAAACTTCATTTTAATGGACGATAACTTCAGGCCACATCGTGCAAACCTGGTGGAGGATTTCCTTTTCGAGGAGGGAATCGTTCGAATGGAATGGCCAGCGTGTTCTCCAGACATGAATCCAATCGAGCACGTTTGGGACGCTCTAGGAAGACGAGTTTCTGGCCAGCAACAACCCCAACAAACTCTCCAAGAACTGGAAAGAGCTCTTCTGGAAGAGTGGTGCAGAATACCCCAACTCGTAATTAATAGCCTCATTGCGTCCATGCCTCAAAGGTGTTAAACGTTGCTGGCCGCCAGTGGAAACCATACCCCCTACTGAAAATGATTTTCTTTTTAAAAAAAACACCTTTTCTTTTTTTTTTTTTTTGGCATATGCACAAATTGTATTGTTTTCCTTTTGTACATAAATAAGCAATAAAATGCATTTTTTTTCTACCAAACATGTTAAATTTATTTTCATATAACCTACTATGTCTGTCGACAATGTATCAATCAGCTAAAAAGTTTCCCAGATACAAAATCCACCTAAAACTGCAATATCCTTTAATTGTTTTGAGCACTGTATATCAATTTTTACTAAATATAAATATTTATATATATATTTATATATATAACACTATAAATTGTTACGTTTCGTAATTTTTATAAAATTAATATTCTTTTTTAATAATGCCACAGCATGAATATTTATCTCATTTCAAGTGTTTTTATAACTGGAACAAAATATCTATAATCAACGGTTAAGGAATTAAATATCGACAACAGATAGCAAATTGCACACTCTATCTGTTATCAACCAATCCCGACTTACGACCTAACTATTTTATTCAAACTGACATCTTTTCATCAACTAATTCATCCTAGGCTAAACGCTCAGAGGATGAACTGGTTGGGCCTGATATTTACTACCCTATCGTACCTATCATTTTTTTTAATTGGAACTAAATGTCTTCAATCAATGGATAAGGGATTAAATGTCGACGACAGATAAAAAATTGCACACTCTAACTATTATCAACTAAACCCGATTTAAGACCAAACTGTTTTATTCAAACGGACATATTTTTATCAACTATTTCTTCCAAGGCCAAAAGCTCAAAGAATGAACTAGATGGACCTCTTATTTACTACTATAAACTAATGTAGCCTAAGGCATTATAGATTACTCTACGGCAATTCAATTTTTCATTATATTATCGTTCCCATAGATAAACATGTCGCGAACTTATGTATTAGTAACTTAAGATATACTGTCATCTCCCTTGTATAAAATGTTTTATCTGATGGTTTAGGGAGTGGAGGCATTGTCCCCAATAAGTCCCCATTTAACCCCTATGGGTAGATACTAAATCCGAAACATGGTGAATGTTAGATTTAAAAAACTATGGGCTTTCAATATATTTATATAAAGTATATTTATTTAAGAGTAGTTATAAATATGTTCTGTATGGTTAACATTAGTTTCGAAAATTCTATCAGCCTTATGATCATATTTCAATACATGTAAAACATTTCTTTAAAAATATACACATTTAAAAAAATAATTTTTCCATTTATGGATCAGTTCATTACGCCTTCTAGCTTGTAACTAAATGTTTTAGACTAAGGCAAAATAACTCATAGCCATAGATTTTGTCAAATAAAAACATGAACCTTTTTTTTTTCCTTTCAAAAGGGAAGATTGGCATTTATCTTTGAATGCACACATTTTAAAATTAGGGCAGCACAGCAAAATAACTCAAAAAATGCGTCAGTAAGAAGCATTACATTACATTAGAAAGCTATTTATATCATGCTGCGTTCTAACTTATGATTTAAAACTGCTATTATAGTCTGCATAGATTAGTTTCAACTGACTCTTTTTTGTTTGCTCCTTAAATTTAGCCGATTGTGATTGGTTGGCTCAAAATACAGGTAACAAATTGTTGATTATGATTGATTGGGTAAAACTTGGTAAATTCGTGATCACATGGTTGAAAGGGATCTGTTACAAAGTAATAATTTTTCATGAGACATTCCTTGCATGCAGATATTTCATACAACTGCAATATACAAATCCGTACTACACGAATGCTTGTTTGTAGCACTCATCAAATAAATTTCATTGTCTCTAATAAATAATCCATCAGTAAAATGTTTCTGCGCACATAGGTCACATTGAGAAACAACAAAAAAAAAAAACTGCATAAAAAGGATGTTAGTATGTGGTATATTTCATAATCTAATCTTAATAATACATTTTTTTATTTAAGTAATAAATTTATTTAAAAAGATTCCTTTGATTTAATTAAGATTAAAGGCGCTAATAGCAAGCTGCAACTAACTGAACTACAATTGAAGTCACTTGCAATTAGATTAAATTAAACTTAATTTTATTTGCTTGTATACTGCAATTAAAACATTTGCAATTAAATTAAATGTGATTTGAAGCACAAATTTAAATGAATTATGATAAAGTTTTTAAGTGGTTACACATTTCTCATAATAAATTTACTATTTGTTCAATGGTCCTACCTCTCCCAGTAAAAATTTTATTCTTAATTTTTAAATTTTATCTAAAAAATATTTTGTCTCATTTATTTTACTTTGTTTTGTCCTAGTTGTTTTATTTTGGCTTTGAAATGCTAATGCATAATTAATCAAACACATAAATTAAATTTTTAATGCAGTTTACGATTGTCTTTCTCCCATTCTTTGGTCAATAGAGACACAGTTTAAAATCTTTAACTCTCATTAAAAAGAAAAACAAATCTGCAATACATATTATCTTCATATTGCAATAACTAAGGTACCCTGGGGTAATAACGCCACGTTAAGGTTCTACCAATTTTCACGGCTTAGTTTTAGATTGTATTTTTCAAACAAATATAGGATCTGATACAGCAACACATTGACTATCTATATAAAATAAAATAATTTAACAGATATGTATTCATAAAATGTAATGGCGTTTTTTCTTGACCCATGCTATTTGGCGTTATTACCCACCTATATGGGTAATAACGCCATGCAAACAAAACTATGAAATAAGATGGAATAATTGCATGTAGATAGCCCAATTCTAAAATACAAACTCTACAAACTTAGAAATTGAGAAATTGCATTCTAAGATATTGAAAATGTTCAATTTTTGTGAAAGTGTAAGAAATATAAAGGTGTGGTGTGGGAGGGGGGAATGAGGCAAATGAATATCAGACAGTGAGTTTCTTTTTGCTTAAAAAAGGACCGTTTAAATAGAAATATGAGAAACATTGCACAGTTTTAACTGTGTTTATTTGAATCAGTATTTAGGATGTAGTTTGGCCACTGTAGGCAATCAACCGGGGTATTAATATCAAGGATTGGCGTTATTACCCCGGTATAGTTATTGCGCAGTACATTTTAAATTACAAATTATCTCGAGAAGATATCCAAAATCTTCAACAACATTTTAAAAGTACATGAAATGCACTACAAATTTATGTAATCAACAAAGTATTTCCGGATAAAAAGATAGTCACCACATATGCAAAACGTATCTCGCAAATTTTAGATCAAGCGTTAATTTTAGTTGTTTGTAAAAACAATAAGACCTAAAAATGAAACAAATTAACTTGAAGCTGTTTTTTGCGATTTATATGACACAAAACCCTTCTGCACAGAGCACATGGGTGTCATTTACCTGATTATTTCATAAATATGCAAAATATAAGCACTTGGCGTTATTACCCCGCCTGGCGTTATTACCCCAGGGTACCTTATTATTATAATTATAATAAACATTATTATTAGAACACACACATCTATCCTTTATTTTCTACCTTCCTCAATACAAATTTTAAAGTGTAATATTATTTCAATTCTTAAATTTACTGAAATTATTTGCCTTACTTTGGAGGATTTTTTTATTAAAAATCTCCTCTGAAATGTTTGCTTCCTTGCGACGTTAGCTTCCTTCCTTCCTTTTACTAAGATGACAAGTTATCTTGTAGATAGAAAAAGATCGTGTGCTTCAGTCGAAAAGAAACTAACAATTTAAATAATTAACTAATTCAAATTATTAATTATATATACTGAAGATTGAAAGAATGATATTTACATAATATAAAATACAAAGGGAATTATTGCCGTTTTATAATATCAAAGTTTGGCGAAAAGGATCAAAAAATACTCTGTTCGAAACACGCATACTCATCACCGTTCTTTTTCCAGACTATATCATCCTCATTTCTCGATTCAATTCAGTTCGAATATTTTTATTCCATATCTCCTTAGTAATTGCATCCCTTTTAATCGTACATGTAGCAGTGAAGACAAATCAAACGATCATTGGTGCGAACAAGATTGTAATTTGTATGCCAGACACGTAATAAGTTTATGGCGCTTCAAGCAGCAGACGTTTCCTACATCAGGAGAACGCAGGTGGCGTTCTCAAAACTGATAAAACGCAGGATTCTGAAAATGCTTCTCTACCTATCGGCCAGACTGATCGGTCGTCAGTTCTGGGCACTGGTAGGAGCAACATAAGCATCTGAAAAGAGAAAAAGAAAAAACAGTACTTAACGTTTAAAAAAAACCAATGTCAGTTTATTGCAAAGTATAAAAAAGTTAAGCACATGAGCTTCTGAACAGCAAACTTCAGCAAAATAAGGTTCCTTTGAGAGCTTTGTGTTAAAGGGACAGATTATTCATAAAAGGCTTTTCACATTGTAAGAAATCATAAATTAATGTATTCTTCTTTTCTTTCTAATTCATTTTATTTCTAAAATTATCTTTAATGCGTATTTTTGCCTGCTTTCATCACATGCAGTCGGCTCTCGTTAATTCGAAATCGGATAATGCGAATCTTTGCTTAATTCGAACTAAATATGAAGTCCCGAAATGGCAGAATAACGTTGAAAATATTCATTAATTCGAACTCATTTTCTCTTGACTTCGTTCAATTCGAACTAACGAGAATTCCAATTTTTCATTTTTCTTTTCTTTTTCGTGGATTTAAGATAATTTGAATAACTTTCTTTCTTCCATTTTTGTGAAAGTTTTTCCAAACGAATATACATATAATCCAATGCATTTTTTATCCACTTTCTTAGTGCCCCGTTTGTCCATCAGTGACGCTTAAAATTTTTCTTCCATTGAGCTTGTTTCTAATATTTTAATTACATAGTTAATATGTATTTATACATTCTAATTTAATATTAAGTCATATACTAATTATAACAGACAAAACATATTTAAAAAACACTATAACATTAATTCCTTTGTAATAGTACCATATTAATCATATTTTCATTTTATACTTTCCATAATTCAAACATTTCTTGTGGTCCCGACGAGTTCGAATTAACGAGAGCTGACTGTATAACAGTTAATATCATACAATATTTTCTCCTTTTTTTCTGAAATCAGCCTAACCTTCAGAATCCAAGGATTTAACACAAAAGGAATCATATTCGTCAAAATCGGTCAACTTGTCAGTTTCAAAATGAGTTAAGTCACAATCAATATTTAGGTCAAATTTTATTTTAATCTTTTCTAGAAAAGATCTACAAGGACACTTCTTTTTTGGTAAACATCTTCTTCGGGTCCTTAACTTCATAATTGTACAATACCTAATCTAATCACTTCAAATCCATCTGGCAACCTAATGATATTCCTAATTTTCTCATAAACATTGCTTTTCATTTTCTTCTTACTCATTTTATTAAGATCTCTTTTCAAAATTGTCTTCATTTATTACACCTATTTTCTTAGACTTTTCATATCTGGAAGAATAGGTCACGTTTTCATTGAATTTAGGCCGTCGGAATGATTCTTAATAATTTTAGCACTTAATTTACTAGCTCAAATTAGTCACGTCTTGTAGTTCTTTTTAATCTTGCTGGGAATTATTTAATTTTTACTTTTTGGACATATTTATTTTCAACACTCGTCTTTGTATTCTTCTCACTGTTTTGAAGATATTTTGAATAACTATTTGCTTCTATCAGATGTAATATGTATTGCTGAGAGCGTTTAGTTTCTTCATGTAATTGGGCTTTTATAGCGTGAAAACAGTTCTCTAATGTTACACACAACTTGCTGATATTTTGTCTACATGATCTAATTTAGCTTCTATAGATGTTATTGTTACTGCGGTATTTGACTTTGTTTTTTTCTGACAAAAATGCTTCTTTGAATATGCTTCTTTGTTTCTTTTGCTTTTCCTAGCGCATGAGTCTCGTTCAACTTTAGTCGAAATTCGATCTTGTTACCAGTGTCTGTTCTCAGCGTTTATGTCAACACATTATATTTTTAGTGAAATATTTAATATTTTATGCATATTTTGATAGTTTTTCTGATGGATCCTGATACAACAGTTAATAATGCAAAGCTTTAATATATATATTATCATTATAATGTTTAATTGTTGTATTTTGAATGTACCGTCTTATTAGAGTAAGATTATTTCTAAAATATTTTATTTAATCAAGTGTTTGTTGTACTATCCAGTCATATCCTGTTATAATTTCTGACTATTTTAAAAGTTTGAAGCCTTCGGTTGTGAAAAATCAAAGAAACTGCTGCTGAAAAACGCATATGTGTATGTGTTGGTGCTTTCAGCCTTTTTTCCCCCAAATATACAAAAAAATGATTATCGTAAATAGCATTCTGAAAGAAAATATTTTTATTGTAGGTTCACAAGGTGCCTTGAGAGTGAGTATTATAGCCCGTAAATTTTTGTTTGATCGAATGCAAAGTTTTAACAAGTCCAATTTAGAAGATCGAGTGAATGTTACACACCCATTAAAAAATCTCTAGGTAACTGACCCGAAAATGGGTAGAAATCCTGAAGGCATTTGGCTATTCTACTGATATTTTTAAGAATATGTTAGAAAATTCTGAAACGCGAAGCTAAATTTTCAAAATGTCTTCAGATTACTTTAAAATTTCTGAAGAAAAGGTACATTTCTTCAAATATTCTTAAAATTATTTTTAGCTGGGACAGAAGGCCAAATTGAGAGCTTAAAACACAATTCCGCACACTTTAAATCGCAAATTAAGCAGAGATATTTAAAAGCAGTTATGGAAGAAGGCTTAATTATAAAAAAATATTCTTGACTAGAAAGAACGTTTGAAATACCTGACGTGTGTTACCGTCCTATAAGATTTCGTTATGTCAAAGAAAATACTGATGTTGCGGCGGAAGAAACTAACTTTATAAAAACTTTTGCAATGCCACTAAACGTCAATAAAGTTAATTTAAAGGAGAACAGGTTATCAGTTATTCACATCTTCATCATGACAATGGTAAGATTGCAAGATCTTCAACGATGCGAATTGCACAAAATCCACAAGTCCATCCTACATATGTGGTGCAACTTCTAAGCACTTCAACAAAATTCATATTCAAATAGAAACTAATTCTGAAGGCATCAAGTTTAGTCTTTTAGTATTACATGGTAGAATTATAATTTTTGAAATCCTTCTCCATTTGACTTATAAGTTGTCAAAAAGAAGTATAAAGGGCGGAAGACTGAAGCACAGGAAAATAAAGAACTTGAAATCCAGACAATATTTCGCAAAGAAACTGGTTAACTGGTAGACATACCAAAGGCATATTTTGCAATAAAACTGATGGTATTACAAACAAGAGGTTTTTTGAAAACTCAAAATTCGCTTCTGAAGTAACATACATTAATTATGACTTAATACACCGCTTAAAATTTATACTGAAGACAGTTTCAAGCGAACATGCAATTGATCTTGAATAATACGGGAAATATGCATTAGCCACTGCTCTCTTACATATATATTTCTACCCATGGCCTCCAACGATTCAAGCAATGCACAAAATATTATTACATTGTGCAGTTACTATTAAAAATGCATTATTTTTCCATTGGGCAGCTATGAGAGGCGATCGCAGAAGTGCATAACAAGCCTTTTAGGCTATACCGCTAAGACGTCGTGAAAGAATTCTTGAAGAAAAACTGCAGTAATGGTACTCTTATTGGCTACTTCTAACATCACACGCTCTTATAAGTAGCATGAGAAAAATAAAACGAAGAAGGAGGTACTCATTCTTGCTTGAAACAATTACGCTTCTTTTGCCTGTGAAGTATAATTTTTGCGATGATGTTTCAGAGACTAAAACAGATGAACATTAGTTTTAAAAATTAGAATGCACTTTATTTTAATAAATCTCACTAAGTCTATGGGGGTTTCTGGGACAAACATTATTCTCAGGAGCCCTATGCATAGATGTATAGATTTTTTTGCAGATAATGTTCCAAACTTGTACTATGCAACTTTTCAACTGTGCAACTTTGTATGCATAGATTAATTTTGTGATCAGTACTGCTCACATCTGTAAGCAAGAAATCCTAAAAAAGATTTTCATAGATTTATGTAAAAGCACTAGTTTGGTAATGTTAGAAAGAAATGAGAGATTGGTTGGCATGAATATATCTTAATCATAATATATAACGACTTTTACTTTGCTTATGTACGTACATTATAAGATTTTAAAAAAAGAAAATGCAGAAGTTGTCATAAATAAAGATTTTATTTTGTCGTGTTACGAGAAATCATTAATAAAGAATTTCTTTTAAAAACTATTGAATACTATAGTGTTGTAATAAAATTTCAATCATTATTTTTGTTAATGATACAGTCTGTTTTCTGCATGGTATGGTGTGAATATTAGAAGCAGACAGGTAAATGGGGGACACACTGTTTTCCTAAATGTTTGAAAACATATGAATTTTGATTAAGTTTGGCTAATTTGAATCATTTGGCACCCTTTAACCTTTAGATATGTGCTCCGTTGTAAAAAGTACAACATTCACTTTATTTTTTTCTTTAAAACAAAATTCAAGCAGTATCGAGTGTTAATAACCATATGTATTCGTTTATTGGATATCTTTAACCAGTTCCTGAAAGTAATTTGTATTTCAGATTGCGCAATTAGATGCAACTCTCACTTTAACAGTATTGTAAACCATTTTTAAAAAAGCAAATCTTATGCTTGATATGGAAGACTGATTCTATAAATCCAAAATTAGTTAATTATTGTTTAGTAATTCATTATTATTTTTTATTCATTGTGATTTTAATAGCAAGTAGCTTTTATACATATAAACTTCTGCTTTAATATGTTATAACAAAATAAGTGTATTGCGAAATACTTTCATAAATTGTGATCAGCGATAACTTATATGATATTTTCAAATTAAATTATTTAAAAAATTAAAATAACGCAGCAATAATTGATTTTTTTCACCTGTTGTACAATTTAAAACGCCTGCCCGCTCATGTGATGAAAATTGGCGCTCCCGGCGAAAGGTTAATGAAAATCATGATAGAAGCCCTGTTAAATAGGGGAGACCGGAGCAATTTCCACGCACTCCCTTACATATGTCAGGGTCTGAGTAATTCGTCTTTATAAATTTAGCAAATTTATGGGTTTTTTTCAATTGCATCCTTTAGATTAGGTCTATATCATAAAAAAATTTTGGCCGCGCAGATGAAGCAAATACCCGTATGTGTGGTGCTTCCAGATGTTACACGAATGCTGGCAGAAATTTATCATTGTCCAAGGTAAGCACCTTGAAGGTGGATAAGCTTCGGTGCTTTAAACTACTCAGTGTTTTTTTTTTTTTTTTTTTTTTTTTTTTTTTTGAAATTCTCTCTGAACTTTTAAAATTTAATACGTATATATGTTACTCTACCTGCTTATTTATTTATTTATTTATTTATTTTTGAGTGGAGAACGCACTTTTATTAGTAAAATCGATTCATCAAACATAAGGCGAATACTAGTCGAAACAATATATTTTTTTTGAAATGATATGCACTTGGTTTTTGTGAAATTTGAATAAAATAATTCTAAATGTAAATTTGTGAGACAAAAACAATTAATTAAACAATATAGATTAAGACTATTGTGCGTCGTAATTATAATTATGCAAAGTATCATCACAGTTAAATTAAATCTATTATTTCATTTCGTCATTGTAACGTATATGTTTCAGAAAATGCTTACTATAATATTTTAATTCAAAAAGTGTGCTTAAATGAAACACACACATTAAAAAAAATTAATTAACATACATACATAAAAAATGAATAAACAATCTTATACAATAAAATGATATTTTGAAACAAAGGAAGCATTATGCGTTAATCAAATTAAAAATCTGCAAATGATTTTTAAAATCACATCAAACACATTTTGAAACACACACATGAATTGCTGTACTTTAATTACATTAAAATATTAAAGAAAAAAAAGAGACAAAAATAAAACTATTCGGAGAACAATTAATAACTGCTCAACACAAATACTGTTAAGAGTAAATATGAATTAGCATTTAACGAATGATAAATTTACTTATAATTAAACTTTCGCTTCGGAAATTTTATTTTTAATCAAAGATATTTTTAAATGTTACATTTAACAAAACATGACATTTTATGCGAATGCCGAAGAGAGAGCAAAATATAATTTTGTCTACATATTTAAGTTAATAACGCATCAGTAGTTTTGGTTAATCAATATTTTTATCTGTAATTATTTTTATATGTATATTAAATTATTAACTTTTTCTTTCGAAATAATAAGTATTCATTTGAATGAGTGTAACTACATAAAATATTCAGCTTAATATTTATAATTAAAACTTAAAATGTACAGGTTGAAGAATATTTTACAATTATTAATAATAATACAAATTCACAAAATGAAAATTTTAAACAAGTCAAGACTCATTAGCTGGAAATGTACAATTTGGCAGAAATGTACAAATATTTACTTCCTTGATATACAGTAGAACCCCGCAAATGCGGACCCCGTTAATCCGGATCTCCGGATAATTCGGATCGGTTTGGTCTTTTTTTTTTTTTTTTCAAGTTTGAAAAGCTATTGGCTAATTTCTATAACATTAATTTGCTTCATCGTCGTATTCTGAATAAAAAAAAAACTTTTTCTGAAATCGTTTCGGAAGAATTAAGCAAAGTAAACATTTTTACTTTCTGTAAATATTCAATAAGTTTAACATAAGGATGATTTTCAATAAGTATGTTTTATTTTATTTCATTTTTTCTCATTCTCCGGATAATCCGGATTTTCGATAATCCGGATTGGGTCCGGTTCCAATTACTCCGATTTATCGGGGTTTTAATGTATATGTTTTTCGCATATAAATGTTCCTTTACATATACAGGCCACTTTAGGATATTAAACAATATACGATAAACATCCCTCCAATTTTAAGATTTTTAAACTAAATTAACCCTTTCGGGCCTGATGTACTATTAGTAGCATATGTATTTTAATTGAGCATTATTTTGTTTTTACAAATACTTTTGTTACTGTTTACATCTAATAATATTAATATGTGTCTGTGCATTTACTATATGTTTTCATTAACGTTTAAGCATTCAGCAATAATAATACTAATAATAATTATTTTCTTAATTTTCTTTCTACCGTTTGCATTTTTTTAAGCATGCATTTCATTTTTTTTTTTTTTTTTAATTTAGGATAAAACTTACTTTTCTGAAATAATCATGAGTAATAAAGGAAAAAGAGTATTAGAAAATTGTAATATCAGATAAACCTTTTTTTTAATAAAATATTTTCTAACCTACCCCCAAATTAATTTATTGGCCTATTGTCATATATGTATCAAATAGTAGGAAGAACAGCAATAATTGTTATGCTTGTTTGAAACAATGAAATATTCGTTAAACTCTAATATATTTGGATAGCTAGTGTTAATGTTATTAACCTAAAAATATTTTTTTCTGAAAAATTGAAACAAAATCGCATCGGAAAGGGTTAAAAAGTATTATAATTTTTATTCGTTCTAGCGTATGTTTCCTCGTAGCAATAATTTCGTATCAATTTACCACAAATTATATGGAGATTTAATTACACAGTCATTATTCATATATGTTTAGAAAATGAATGAAATGCTGTAAAATTATTTTTTATCACCAAATAACACAGTATGTTTCAAATATACATTTGACATATTTTCCTGGATGTAAGTCTTTAATAACCGTTTCAAAGCCTACCGTAACGAAATAACGAAATATATATACAAAGCGTATTTTACGTTATTTGTGGCCATTTGACGAATGTATGTGCAATAACTAATATCATTTATGCAATTTTCAATATAATTAAACATTATTAGTTAAAGATAAAAACGCAATAACTGTTGCGAAATAGATGCATTCTCGAACTGTTATCGTGTAAGGACTTTAGTTGATTTGCCTGCTTCTCTACAATTTAAACTTTGTAACGCTGACATTGTAACTGGAGGCGACATGACAAATTACTTACTGGGGAAGTGCAAGAAGTGTAAGTCACCGATTTTGACGAAAGTGATATCGTTGGAAAGATCTCATCGTGAGCAGTAAACAACTCAATGGAACTACCCGTCGCAAGTATGTCGTTTTCGAGATATTCGACAATTTATGTCACGTAGCTAGTGCACATTTAATGGGGAGCGCAAAAAATTCTACTCTCGATCTTAACGAAACTGGTATTATTGAAAAGATATTAAAAAAAGGTTTAAAAGAGAAAAGATTTAAAAGAAGAAAAGATTTAAAAGATCAATGAAACACTCGTCGGAAATAAGTCGTTTTCGTCACGTAACTAGTGGATATTGGGATAGTGCACACTTAACGAAATACCGTAAAAAATTGTTTTCTTAATTTTGACGAAAATGGTGTCGTTGGGAAGATATCATTGTGAGAAGTAAAAATCTCAATGGAATTAAAAATCGGAAATGAGCCGTTTTCGAGATATCTGTCAAATTATGTCACTTAAGAGCCCACAATAGTCACAGAAAAAATACTCTTTGCATCGATCTCGGCCACACGTATGAAATGTATCCTATTTTTCATATTTTACCATCATAGAACTATGGTGCCGCGTGAAGAAGGGTTTTTTGTTTCTGGAGAAGTCGTCCAAGTGTAAACAATGTGATGAGACGAAAATGTGATTTGTATGTGCACCGTATTTTGCTTCGAATTCCGGATGGTACGGTAAAAAAAGTGTTTTCGAAAGAATAGTGATTACGACATTTATAGTTTCTACTGGTGCTAGTGGTGTTCGAATACAAGACATGTGAGATATGCTGCACGAAAATACGACGTACAATCCTGGAATGTTTCAGACGGAGTTTCAGTTCTACAAAGTTGTTGTCTGCAGAGCCGTTCTAAAGGGATGTATCGTGGTTTTTTTGTTCTGTGTGGGAGCATCTAATTCAAATCGTGCTTAATGTAGACACCCTTCCCCCCTTCAGAATAAAAAAATTTAGGAACGCTGAATAAAAATGCAACGATAATGCAACAACTTATTTAAATAATAGCCTCAGAAAGAAACATTTGTTTGTTTCTCATTATTCTTTTCCATAAAAAAAAGGGGGAATGTATTTATTTTTTTCTTATGTTGTTTTCAGCTATGAAGTAAGGTAATGTACGCATTCTTTTTCTTTATTTCATTTTATGTTTCATATTATATATTTGCTTTTATGTTATTATTATTTGTAATTGAGTATGACATGTTTGAACAAGCTTAAGTATTTATAAGTATATATATATTTTTTGAAAATGACTTCATCAAAAAATAACTTTAATATTTCTGTACCTTGCTATGAAGGTGATCCAACCACTTTGGATTTTTTCTTTGATATAGTTAGTAATTTTGCAAAAATACAAAAATGGACGGATGATCAGGAGGTCTTGTTTCTCAAAACAAAATTAGCAGGACCTGCCCTAAAATTTTTTCTTGAAAATGACAAAAGTAGAAATTCAAATAGTGTAAAACTAATTAAACAGGAACTTTCACGATTTTTCTCTAAAGAATCTCAAACAGTTATAGATATCGAATTTGATAACATAAAACTCTTACCTAATGAAAGTATCAGTAATTTTTCCCATAGATTGAATACTTTGGCCAATAAGGCTTTTAAAACGAAAGATCCTGAATTTCTTAACGAAATAAAATATAAGAAACTTTTGCAGTGTTTATCAACTGATATTCGAATCAAATTTAAGGAGGAAAAAATTGATGACTATGACAAAGCAGTAGAAAGTGCAGAGTTTTTGCAAAGTATTTTGTCAAATGAAAAATTAATTAATATTCATAATGAATATTCTAATCATATTGATTTTTCTAAACAGATATCTGAATTATCAGAGAAAATAAATGCTTTGTCATTTGTAAACAATACACAGAAAGATGACACTAAACAAACCCAAACACGTCCTAGTTTTAAGAAGGACACTCGTGAGTTGTACAAATCAAAAAACTCTAGAAATTTTGATTTTAAGTTTCAAAATAAAAATAACAGAAAGGTAAATATTTGTCAAATTTGTTCTAAGCGAGGTCATTTGGCCCTCCAATGTTTTAAGTATAAGAATTTGTGTAAGAGAAAGAAATCTTATGATCAGAATTATTATGGACAATATAGAAATACTAATTTTGATAATTCTGGTTATAACCAATTTCAGCCTTTAAACGACCAGTGAGACGCAGTACAGCTGATGAGCTGTTGTCTCAAAACTGTCTTGGGTCATCAGCAAATAAATATAAACTGTCGGATGAAAGACAAGTTAAATCCACTTATTCACAAACTTCTAAGGAAATTCAGATTTGCAACAATCAGTCAACACAGACTGATGAAAAAGTAGTCATTTATAATGTATATGATAAGTGTTCGTTTTTACCTATTATTTCCAGTAAGTTTGGCAAATTTGAGGCATTTTTATTACTGGATACAGGAAGTTCAATTTCAATTTTATCACTTAATTTCTTTAATGAAATAAAAAAGGATGTTTGTTACAAACATTTAGCTTCTTCAGTAACTATTTCAACTGTTAATTCTGCTGTTAAATTCTCTTCTTGCATTTCTGTGTCTATCAAAATTGGTAAAATATTCTTTCGGCATACCTTTTATATTGTTGAAATTGCAAATTCTTCAGAATTTTTTGGAATTTTAGGCTATGATTTTATTGTGAAAAATAATATTGTTATTAATCCCAGTGATAATACTGCCTCAATAAATGGTGTTGAAGTACCATTAAAAAATAAATGTAGAAAAAGTCAAATAAATGCAATGTGTAGTGATGAAAGTTCTGAAAGTGAGGTAAATAATAATGACAGTAGTTCAAGTGATATTGTGCATAAAGTTAACAGTAATGAATCGCATGATCAGATTTGTGCATATCTTGCACACAAAGTGAACTTAAATCCGTATGAACACAAATTTGTAAAAATTAAAACTGACATCTCACCAGATCAAGATGAGATGCTATTTTGTAGTAATATTTCCTCTAATAATGTGTTATGTCATGATGCACTTATAAAATTAGATTCTAAAGTTCAAAATATCCCATATCCCAAAATCATGCATGTTTACATTGAAAATTTATCTGATCATGTTGTTCATTTAAATAAAAATATGGAAGTAGGTTATCTGTGTATACCAGATGAAATTGTTGATCAAAATGAACTGGAAAGTAATTTAAATCCTTCAATAAATGAAAATTATTGTAATTTTATTACTGCATCTGATCAGGTACTTGCTCAAAGAAAAAAAGATCTTTCTATAAATGATTTTAAATTGGATCATTTAGAAGCAAATGAAAAGAAAGAAATCTCTGATCTTCTCTTAAAATATTTTTCTGCTTTTTCAAAATCTCTTAAGACACTTGGTCATACTGATCGCATTATACCTAATATCAAATTTATTAATGACTTCCCAATAAAAACTTTACCATTTAGCATTCCCCAAGCACTTCAGGCAGATGCTAAAGAGCAAATAGATAATCTTGTTGAAGCAGGAATAATAGAAAGGCATTGCTCGGAATGGTCTTACCCTATCTTAATTGTAAAGAAAAAGTCTGACGGTTCAGGTAAACAGAAATATCGTTTAGCGTTAGATTTGAGAATGCTTAATTCAGTTATTCAGGGATCTTATCCTCTTCCCAAAATTCAAAATATTATTGCTAATTTATCCTCTTATAAATATTTCACTAGCTTAGATTTAAAACAAGCTTACCATCAAATTGACTTACCACCAGAATTGCAAGATAAATTGACATTTACATCTGTATATGGCTCTTATAAGTATAAACGTTTAGTTTTTGGCTTAAAAAATTCTGCCTCAGTGTTTCAAGCGCTAATGGACATGATATTAGATGAAATAAATTTGGAAGGTATATTTACATATCAAGATGATTTTATATTTGGTTCAAACACATTTCAAGAGACATTACAAAAACTTGAGAAAATTTTACAGGTTTTATCAAAGTATAATTTGACTCTTGCCCCCAACAAATGTACTTTTCATCAGACTTCCACAAACTATCTAGGTTTTCACATTGAAAATCATGCAATAAGTCCCATTCAAAGTAATATTTTGCGAATAACATCTTTTCCGGTACCAACAACTAAACGCCAACTAAAAGGTTTTATTGGTTTAGCGACCTTTTATAGAAGTTTAATACCCAAATATTCTGAAATCATACATCCATTAATTCAGCTTACCAGGCCTAAAGAAAAATTTCGCTGGACTCCTGAACATGACAAAATTTTTAATAATATTCAAAAAATGTTTTTTTCTGAACCAATTGTTCATTTACCAGATTGGGACAAACCATTTTTCTTAAATACAGATGCGTCAAAAATTGCTATTTCAGCTGTCTTACTTCAAGAATTTGATAATAACTTACTACCAGTTGCTTATTTTTCTAAAGCATTATCCCCTTCTGAAAAAAAATACCCTGCGATTAAGCTAGAATTAATGGCTATTTACAAAGCAGTTGTTGCTTTTAAATATTATCTTTATAACAGAAATTTTACTATTTTGTCTGACAGTGCTCCATTAAAACACTATAAGAAGGTTAGTAACCCTGCGGATATCATAACTAGATGGCTCACCGAGTTATCTGAATATTCATTCAATTTTCAACACATTCCAGGTTCTTCAAATGTACTTGCTGACTATCTTTCTAGAAATAATTTCAAACATAATCAACAAACGTTAGACACAAATCCTGAATTAGTATATGATACTACTCATATTCTCCCTATCATTGAGAATGATGAGCATGAAAAGACTATCTCTGAGTCACATTCAATTAATTATTTGACTGTTGGTAATTCAGAAAATCATAAAGATCCTTTGCTTGAAATATCAAACCAGACATTTGTTAATGAACAGTTAAAAGATACAGAATTATCTGTTATATATAATGAAATATTAAACAATGGTAGTTCAGATACGTATGACATGCACTTTATTCATCCTGATACTAAAGTGTTGATGTTTAAAAAAAACATGCCACATGACTCAACATTTTCTTATCATATTGTGGTACCACACTCATTAAAAGCTAAGGTTTTAGCAATTTCACATCTTTCACATTTCGGTCTAAAGAAAACCTATGAATTTGTAAGTAAAAGATATTTTCGGAAAGGTATTTACACAGACACATTAAATTATGTTGCGTCATGTATTAAATGTTTGCAACATAAACATCACAAAACACAGCCTGCACCTTTGCAAGCAACGTACACTCCAAAACAAGCTGGTCATACTGTAGCAATTGACATTGTAGGTCCTTTTAGTTATGGTTATTCAGTATTAACAGTAACAGATCACTTTTCTAGACACATGGAATTATTTCCTTTAAAGGAGACTTCTGCTAATAAAGTTGTTGAATCACTGTTTAAATATTTCACCTGTTTTGGGAGACCTTGCGTTATTTTGTCTGATCTAGGTTCCCAATTTATTTCCAGTGTTTACAACATTTTTAATGAAACATTAGGTATAAAAATATCTCATTCTTCAGTCTCACACCCCCAATCGAACTCGATTGCTGAAAGAATCAATTCTTCAATTAAAACCTCAGTTAATACTTTATTACTTGAAGGACATTCTTTTGAACATGCATTGTTGATTCACAAATGCTTATACAATGGCTCCACACACTCATCTACAAAATTCTCACCAAATCTTTTACATTTTGGGCGTGAGTTATCATTAATATTTGATACATATGACACTCATGCAAATCAACCATTTCTTGATAATGTTGACACTTATAAATTATTAAAAGAACTGGATGCAATGTACCAAAAAGCTTATGAAAACATTGTGTCTGCTCAACATCAAAGAAACTTAAAATTTTCACAATTTGCAAAGCTACGTCCACTAACTGTCCATGATATTGTTTACCTAAAATCTAGAGATAAATATAAACCAAAATATACTGGTCCTTATGAAATTATTATGAAACATTCACCTGTTTCATTTACTATAAGGAAATATCAGTGTTCACATGCTCCTTCTTTTAGAGTGCATATAGATAGACTTTTACTTGCTCCACCTAGAAATGCATACCTTAATTCTAACTTTAATAAAAATACAAGCTCTAATATTAATAACAACAATAATAATTATCAGCAGTACAATAGCAATAGCTCTCCTCAAAACATTATTTCAAGATATAATCTTAGACCAAGAAAATAAATGTAATGCCACATATTTTGTGTTAACTGGCCAGGACACAGAATTATGTTTAGTTGTGTACTATGTACTGAATCTTTTACTGGTCTACTGCTGGTTCAGTTCATTGTGTATTAGATTCTCTATGCAGTGTACAATTTGGTTTTATATTTTATTTTCATACTACTATTTTGATATTTGTGTACTTTAATATTTTGACAAGTTTATTTCATAAGGTGCTTAAGTAAATTTGCTCTACTCTCTATTGGAATGGCATTTTACATTTCCAAAATTTTTTTTAATACTGATCTGTGCTGATTTTTTTTATTTACATATTATGCATATTTTGATTCTTACATTTTAATAAAGGTATTATATTTGTGTAAATTTAATTCAACTATAAACATTGTATCAAGTCAGTATTTAGAATTTTTATATAAAAAAAAAAATCCTTTTTCAGCATTTATTTAAATGTGTGTTTAAACAGTGTATGTAAACTGTTATGATAATTTGATTTAACAAGTTGCAAGTATTTTCAAGCAACAGCAACATAAAAGACAATTTCTATAAATAAAAAATATGTCATCTAAAGATTTGCTTTTACAGCAGAACTGTTTTTTTGTACATGCTTACACTTGAATGATGACGAAGACATGCTTACACTTGAATAATGAAACGAAGAATATAAAAAAAAAGTTGTGTATACACATCAAATTGCTGGATATTAAAAGCAATGACTAGCATATATGCATGTATATAAAGGCCTAGGCATAAGTTGAAGTTTAATTTTTTTTTTTTGGTAACATTTTGTGTATCGTATTGTGTTTTATATATATCATATATAATTTGTAATTTTTATAAACATATAGTTATTCTTATTTTATAAGTGTATATTTTGCTTGTGCTTTGTACATAGATTCCCAACACTTTACATTTTTTTATAAGAAAAAATATTTTTTTCCTTCGCCAAAAAAAGTATTTTTGGTGGTCCTTCGAGTGATAATATGTGATGTAACACATATTCTATTATATATATTTCTATTATTTTTTCAATTGTGAGTCCCCCCCCCCCCTCTTTTAAAATTTAATTTTAAAAGAAAAGCATTTTTAATACGTATTTTTATTGTGTGTTTGCCTCCAAGTGCATATAAAATAATAATAATAAATAAAAAAGAACAAATGATAAATTAGTTTTAAAATATCATTCCATTTCTAGATTTTTCTTTCTTGTTCTTCAGTTGATTAAATATCAAACGACTGTTTTATGTAACTGCTATTTTTTATTTCCCAATCATTTCATTTTGTCTTGTATAAAGAACTTAATTTGTTACCTGTTGTGAAATTCCGTTTAGGGTTGCCGGCTGCTGCACGTTCTCGCCACGAGCGATAAAGACTATATTCTTGGCAACGCTCCTTTTTTAAAATTTCCCCTTTGTTTATCATGTAACGGTCCTTTTTTACCTGTACATTGTTTTGTTCAGATTGGGAATCTATTCTATGCCAAAAGACTTTTTTTGGCGTTTGTGAAATCTGAAATTTTTGTCAGTTTTACGTTTGTCACTGCTAAGTAAAGATGCACGATCTCTGTCGTCAGCGATGACTAATGTTTTCTATATTATGTTCGAAGACATTTCATATTATTGTGTTGTTTACTGACTAAGGTTTTCTGTATAATGTTCAATGGCATTTTATATTACCGTGCTGCATACTTAACGTTTATGGATATTCAATTTCTTGTGCTTTGAGAAATAAAAAAAGTAGTCAAGATGATTCTCTGAGAAGTGATTTTCCTTAATGAAAATGTCTTCATTTTTTAACTTCAGAAACAAATGTAAAAATCTGGACCTGGTGTTCATCACAACATTTGTACTTCGATCTCGGCCTAGCAAAAAAACGCGTCTTTTATTTCATCTTTTGCATCGATCTCGGCCACACGTATGAAATGTGCCCTTTATTCCTATCTTGCCATCATAATGTTTCAAATATACATTTGACATATTTTCCTGGATGTAAGTCTTTAATAACCGTTTCAAAGCCTACCGTAACGAAATAACGAAATATATATACAAAGCGTATTTTACGTTATTTGTGGCCATTTGACGAATGTATGTGCAATAACTAATATCATTTATGCAATTTTCAATATAATTAAACATTATTAGTTAAAGATAAAAACGCAATAACTGTTGCGAAATAGATGCATTCTCGAACTGTTATCGTGTAAGGACTTTAGTTGATTTGCCTGCTTCTCTACAATTTAAACTTTGTAACGCTGACATTGTAACTGGAGGCGACATGACAAATTACTTACTGGGGAAGTGCAAGAAGTGTAAGTCACCGATTTTGACGAAAGTGATATCGTTGGAAAGATCTCATCGTGAGCAGTAAACAACTCAATGGAACTACCCGTCGCAAGTATGTCGTTTTCGAGATATTCGACAATTTATGTCACGTAGCTAGTGCACATTTAATGGGGAGCGCAAAAAATTCTACTCTCGATCTTAACGAAACTGGTATTATTGAAAAGATATTAAAAAAAGGTTTAAAAGAGAAAAGATTTAAAAGAAGAAAAGATTTAAAAGATCAATGAAACACTCGTCGGAAATAAGTCGTTTTCGTCACGTAACTAGTGGATATTGGGATAGTGCACACTTAACGAAATACCGTAAAAAATTGTTTTCTTAATTTTGACGAAAATGGTGTCGTTGGGAAGATATCATTGTGAGAAGTAAAAATCTCAATGGAATTAAAAATCGGAAATGAGCCGTTTTCGAGATATCTGTCAAATTATGTCACTTAAGAGCCCACAATAGTCACAGAAAAAATACTCAAAAAGACCCGTGTTCGCATGCTTAGAGTGTTTATTCTAAAACAGTGATATTTATAAACGATAAATGACTTTATAACTCAGAAGTGACATTAATGAAATTCATTTAATATCATTGTTTATATAAAACAATATAAGTAGTTGATTGCACACGATTGCGAAATCACTTTTGTTGATTACTTCAAGGACAATATTTTACTGTGAGCGAACTGACTTCAGTTTCTCTTATGTTTTTGTAAAAGCACACACGGTGCTTATATTTCTCTTCTGTCTTCGCATACTTGGATAATATATGTTAATCCAGGAGTAAACCGCAGCAGGAAACTGAATTCCTGTCTTTTGTTTTGTCAATTTACTAAATTTGCTTTAAGTGGTTAATATAAGACAAAAAGATTAATTAGTGTGAATTTATTTACAATTAACAACACCAAAGAACTGCTTTGTTTATCGCGGACATTAACAACCCGTGATCATGTAAAGTCTATTGGAGCGTTCTTTTCAAATATCTCGATCAAATTTTAATATTTTGACATGATTTTTTTTTTTTTTTTTTGCATAGGTTAGCTGAGGACGATCCACAACCGGTCTAGTTTTTACTTTTTCAATTTTGGTTTCAGATTTTTTAAAAAAAATATTTTAACTTTCGAAACCGGTTTAAACCGGTTCTGAAACTGAAACTATCGTAATACAAAAAATATATAACCAAAATCGAAAAAGTAAAAAATAGGCCGGTTGTGGATCGTCCTCAGCTATCTTGTGCAAAAAAATCATGTAAAAATATTAAAATTTGAGCGAGATATTCGAAAAGAACGCCCCCATAGACTTTACATTAGCGCTCGGCTTTCACCGCGTGACTAGTGTGTGCTCTTAATGCAGTTTTTTAGGAAGTGTGCATTAGCAATGTGACACAAATTGTCGGATATCTCGAAAACTTCTCATTTCTGACGGATGGTTCCATTGAGTTTTTTAATCCTCACGATGATATCTTTCAATAATACCAGTTTTGTTTAAATCGCGGCTAAATTTTTTTGCCGTCCCCCATTAAGTGTGCACTAGCTAGGTGACATTAATTGTCGAATATCTCGAAAACGACTCATTTGCGACGGATAGTTCTATTGAGTTTTTTACTGCTGACGATGATATCTTTCCAACGATACCATTTTCGTCAAAATCGGTGACTTACACTTCTTGCACTTCCCTAGTTAATCTTCATATATGGAAGTCTTCATATATACGTTGTAGGAAATGCTGCTCAGAGTTAGAGAAGAGGGTTCATTCCTGGTACTTTTATTTCTTTTTCCTGTATTTAAAAATTATGTATTTTAAACAGAGATTTTTTATTGCTTGTTCGTCTTAACACTTCTGGTAAGTGTCCAAAACATGAGTACTTTATTTTCTGTACATGTGTATTTTATTTTCCTATAAAAATGTTATGTTAAATATCAGAGAAATATATCTGATGTTTTTAAAGAGCACTGGTTCCTGGCTTTTCTGCCAAGCATAAATAGCGGCCGATCGTCAAATCTTCACATAAGTGGGGGGGGGAGGTGTCTTGTCCAATACTTTAAAGTGAGTTGATTTTTTTTTAGGTAAAATGCCATTTGTTTTCCTTTGGGTTAAGATGCCGGGTATTTTGCTTTGCAGTCAAATAACTGGTTGTTTATTCTTTCTTTGAACTCCTATTAACTATTAATTAACTCGTGTACGATAAAACCTTATAATGTAAATATAATCTCATAATTTAAATCAGTGATTATATCGTGATTCTAATCAATCGATTGTAAAAAAATCATTGATAAAAATCATAAATTTTCAGAGTGACGTAAAAAATATTTAAATCTAAGATTAACATAATTTGAAAGATTTTTATGTATAATAAACTTATTATTAAAATTTGTTGACATTATAAATACGTATTTAATAATTATTCATTTTAATCGTTGTTAATTTTTTTTATATTAAGTGCAGGTATAAATAATTTTGATAAATGTAAATATTGGTGGCGTTTAATATAGTTTTAGATAACTAGGGGTTTCTGTCCCCTAAGAATTTTTTTCTCATCAACGTCCATCCAGACGGGAAGATATAAGAACATACTAACTTAATCTGCTTTGAAAAGATTACGGAAAATTAAGTAATAATTAAACAACTAGTGGCGACCTCCTGTAATCAGGTTTTCATATATTTCCCTATTGCACTGGGTATTAAACTCCGAATTCTCTCTTCAGCCTAAACAGCTAAGAGCTATAAAAATTTACTTTAAACATATCGTTTTAAATATTGGGTAATTTTTACCAAAGTTTTGTTTCCCATTTTAAAATTGACGCAAAAATTAATTTTGATTGCCTACAAAAGCCAATCAAAAAATGGTACGGTAATATGGAACATAAACGGGAATGAACAAGTTATGAATAAGAAAGGGTCATATAAAAAATATCAACAAAAAACTGGAATCTGAAGCACTTTCTTACACTGGCTTTACCATATTTTACGTATTATAATGTTTAAAAAAGGCAACCTATTTCTTTTAAAAATTATGTTGAACATTTTTTTTGTTCTTGTATTAAATTAACAAAAGTTTTTTTTTTTTCATATTTTTGTGTTTTCTTAATATTATATAAGTCAACAGCTTTAGTATATCTAAAATATTAATGCAACTTGTATTCATCCAATTTAGTTTTAAATTTCGGTACAAAACATAACTCCAGGAGACTTCTTGTTCCTAAATAATTCTCCATCTTACCCATACCTTGGGGTGAGATGCCGAAATGCAAGTGTTTACGAAAACAAAATTTCCGATGCTTTCTATAGTATCTGTAAGATGAAACGACTTTTTTAATTATACATAAGACATCAAATTTTAACAAAAAAGCAATGAAAAACAAATTAACACGAGAGGTGATTATTTAACAAATATATATATATAAAAAAATTACGGCTTTTTCATTGAACCCATTTTGTATGACACTGATATGCAAAGCACTAATGTTGTTTAAAAAATATATCCAACATAATTCGAGTTTAAATACCTAATGATGCCTAATACAAAATATATATGATTATGAAGATTAACGGCATTTACAGATAAATCGCATTTGAAAACTATTACATTCTTCATCCTTATTCCGGGAGGACGTGTGCAAAAGACCCGGAATGCGTATGGTTTTTACAATACTACCATTAATTTTTTAAAGTAATCTTCAACTTATTTTTTCGCAAAATTTGTAAAAATTGTCTCCGTTTTAATTAAGTGACTGTTATAATTTTATTTTATTGGTGGCAAAGTTAAAATCATTCATATCTAGGGTTAACATACTATGATGCTTTCGTAGCCACTAATGATCCAAATTTTTTTTTTTTTTTTTTTTGCATCCATTTCTCTCAGTTAATTTGTCTTATTTTTTATAATATCTCCTAAAATAAAAGTTATATTGTATTTTAGCATAATGATCACATTTCTTTATTAATACTTTTCAAAATATCTTTAAATCTCTACAATGTACATGATTTTCGGAGAATGCAAGGTTTATACATTTAAGAAAATTTTTATTATCCCTCTCTCTAAAACATAATCTAAAGGAAAAATATAAATGGGCCATTTTCACCATTCGCTTACATTTCATGGTAGCGGACTTGACAAGTAACGGATTTCACATTTGAAATAAAACAACAACAAAAAAAAAATAATGAAATAGCTTATATATTTTCTAACTTAGATGATAATTTACACACCTTCTAAAACTATTTGGTAAACTTACTTGGTAGCTTACATTTTATTGCTTACATTTTATGGTAACGGACTTGACATTTCATATAAAAGTATTAGAAATAAACTAGCTTGTATAATTTCTAACTTAGACAATAATAGACATACCTTCTGAAAATGTTTAGTAAACGATATTGAATTGCAAAAATGCAAAAAACATTATTTTAATATTAAAATTTACGGTAACAGACTTGACACTGAAAAAAAATACCAACCTTGGCAAAATCTTATTCTTGCCTCTATTATATTGCTTCACAATTGAAGAGTAAAAAATGGCAAGTAGTAGTTGCGTGAAAAGTTTACCTATATCGCCGAATATTTACTGCTATCTTTAGGCAGCATTCGAGTCCTATTTTGGCTAAAATAATCACAAGGATTAGGGACTTGACAAAAAGTGAGGGACAAAAGATTTCTGTTAATTTCTTAAAGAAAACATATTTTGCAATATTTTTTAATTAACCCTTTCCGGCGAAGTGTTACCAATCCGGCAACACCTAATTTTAATTCAAAACTTACGAACGGCACCAATAATATTTTAGTAAAATTTTACTTTTACAATGACAGCTTAAATCAGGGAGTTCTTAATTTCTAAAAAAGTCTTTTTTAAATTCCGGTGTCAGTCATCAATTTCTCATTTTACGAACAAAATTTGTCCGCGCCGGAAAGGATTAATATGGAACATTAACAGTTCATATCCAAAATAAATAAACCTTTTTATTAAAAAAAAAGTTATAAAACATAAAACTTGGAATGGGACAGGCATTTTTGCTTAGAATAAAAAAAAATAAACCTTTATGCCCCAAAAATGTTTATACATTTCTTTTTAACTTTTCATGTTAGAAATGTTCAACATAATCTTCTTTAGCTAATGCATAGCTCAAATCAAACTTTAAATATTAATTTATGTTTGAATTTTCTTTATTTTTACTCTGGGACAGCATATGTAAGCGAAATTTGAAAATGGCCATATACCAAAACATTTTGCAGTTATTACCATCATTAGAATTATTCAAAGAATAGATTTTCCATTTTTAATGTGCTTTTTGATAACAACAAGGAAAAACTGTTATTCTTGCTTAGTTTAGTTTAACTAGATTTATTGCCTTAACTCGAAAGGGATACTGATAATCTTGATTAATTATGGGACGTCGAATTACTCTTAAGCTTGAATAATTATTTTAAATCGAAAATAATGCTGGTTTGTTGCTAATCTAATACAAATGAGATGAATTAATGATGCTGTATAAAAGAGAATCATCTTAATTGATCTGCCTACTTTTGAATGTTTTTTTGTATCTTACAGTATTGAATATATACATATTTTTTTATTTGAATTGTAATACAAAATTGAAAAAAAAAATGAAATCCTGGCAACATCTTCAAAAGAATTTAGAAATTAAGTGGTTTGCCCATTTTATTAGTAAAAAATTTCACACAGTTCAAGTAAATCTATTTTGATTCCTTTCGTGTGGCATACTAATAGTACATTTATCTGGGCATTGAACTAGAATTTTATATTATCTTCAAAATTAAGTAAAATATGGCATTTTTTTATTTTTTTTTAAATTTTTTTAAATATTATAAAACATATAAAATGATTACATATTTATATTTATCTTAGATTCTAGTTAAGAATACATCGAGTAATAATCAAAGCATACTGACAAAATAAAGTTTATGAAACATACAGCAAAAGAAACAATAAATATTTGAAAAAAACAATTAAATAAAAAAAATGAATATTCAAAAAATATCGTTTTAAAATTTGATATATTTCATGTACAACAGGTGTTCTAACTCAAATGTACGAAATGTCGTAACTAAGTAAATGTTAACGTATTTCACAACAGATATTAAGTCGAAAATGGCAACACATACATTGATGGCGGATTATTATGCAATGGCGAACACATTGCATAATAATCCCTGTCGGCTTGGTCTATAGGCGGAGGTAGATTTCGAAGAGTTTTCATTTCAACAACAAAAAATAGAATATTATTAAAGATAAACCCAATTTAACTACAATATTGTGCGCTTTTGAAAAATTTTTAATTTCATTTTTTTGTAAGAAGTGGCTTTATCAAAATAACTTAAGCGAAATTTGGCTCAAACGCCCAATTTGACAACATATTTTGAAATACATTCTGACTTTATTAAAAAATCGACCAATACGCACATTACATAGCTCCTAAATAACAAAAAATGCCAACTGAATCTGTTTAAGAGCAAAACTGAATTAAAAAATGAGGCATAAAGTAACCAATGTGTTAATTAAATGCATCCACAATTCTTTAAGCAAAATCGCTTTGGGAAATTTTGTGCGAAGTGCCCACTTTGACAGCTTTTTTAAAATATATATTTAGCTTTTATCAAAAAAATGACTAATACGGCACATTACACAGTTCCTAAATCATAAATAACTGTCAACTGAACGCATTTGAGAGCAAAATTGGATTTAAAAATGAACCATGAAATAATCAATTTGTTATTTGAATAGTATTTGTAACTCAATTCAATCCCGATGGCTTTGGGAAATTTCGTGTGAAGTGCCCACTTTGACAGCCTTTTTTGAAATATATTCTGATTTTATGAAAAAACTGGCCAATCCATCACATTATATAATCCCTAAATCAGAGAACCTGTAAATTGGATGCGTTTGAGAAGAAAAATGGATTTAAAAATGACTCAGAAAAAACGCAATTTGTTATACTTTCTCAATTTTTTCAATCACGTTCACTTAGGGAAATTCTGTTCAAAGTAGCTTTTTTGACAGCCTTTTTTGAAATATATTCTGCCTTTATAAGAAGAGATTTTAAGAAGTTATCGCGTTTTTTTCTGTTTTCACAAAAACCCTACTTATTTCCACCCCCTTCGTCCGATTTTGCCCATTAACGAACTCGACCGAGATTTTATGCCCCTCGATATTATGTAAAAGTTTAAAGAAGATCTGAGCATAATTATGGAAGTTATCGTGTCCAGAAGAAAGTGATATACACCGATATATATATATATATAGATATAAACTTTTTTACTGATGGTAGTTTTAGGGTCTAAGAGTCATGATCGGTGTAGATCTGCAAAACTTTTTCAGAAATTCCAACATGGGAGAGAACACAATAGGTAGTATTTCGTACGAAATCTACCTAAAAAAGGTGAAATGATAACAATATATCGCCCCAGCAACAGCTCCAAAAATTGGCTCAAAAACCAAATTACTGGACATGAACAATCCCAACTGAATTCCAAACACTTACTGTAAGACTATGTATTACACAAATACAATCTTCAACATTATTGATCTGATATATTAAACCAGGTTAAGCGGGCCTTTCATTTTTTAAATTATTGATAGTTATCTAAAATGGCGAAACTGCCATCGAATAATTATGCATGTAGTTATATGTCCCAAAAAAGCTTGTGAACATTACTCGTATATCATCGAATACTTTTTAAGTTATTCATCACCTAGTTTTTTCCAACAGGGTATTGATTTTTAAAGTTGTTTTACATAGAGCTAGAATGCTGCACGTTGTGTTACCTACCAGTCTGTCTTCAAATTTGTATACTGTGTTATATATCTGAACAATGAATTTACTATAGTTAGTGTAATTAATGTAAGTGTTTAATTTCTGACATTTTCAAAATTTTCTTTTATTGACTGATCAAGATTCCATGACGACTTAAAAGGTACGTGTTCATAGTAACAAGTAGTAGAGGGTATGGATTTTAGCGTAACAAAAACATCATTTGAGGCAATGGAGTGTTTATAGATGCTGCTTTTTAATAGATTCAGATTTTGATAATGATGTTAAATATGTTTGCTAGTGATGAAAATAATATGAATTACGATTGTATAATTGCTGACTGTGTGAAGGGTATTTTTACGTTACAACAGCTATATTAAAATAATCAAGAATCACTTCAAAATTATTTTGTTACTCTTTTTTAAGTAATTTTTAACAACTTTGTTTGATTTATTAAATAAAAATACTAAAAATATACCGGCGTTTAGAAATGTAATCCAGTGTAATGAAATGAAATGTAGTTGCAATGTAACGCATATTAGTGAATAAAAATTGACATTAGTATATTATATTTACTTTATTTCAAAAAATACTCAGATAATACGAGAATGATAAACAAAAAGTAACTTTATTTTACATAATGTACGTAAAAATACTTAAAGTTTATTTTTCCATGTTATATCTTAGTTTCAGAAAAAAATCATACATTATATTTAAAAAATGTATCACATGCAACTAAATCTTAACTTCGTCATCGAAAGTCTATATTTTTTAGCAGTTGTACCAATATACATTGAGAGTGTATAAGCGATATTACACATTTATGTTTCCTAAACAATATATCATTGCCTACCCTAAGAGAAAATGAAATGATTTAGCGAGTTTTTCAAATAACTTTACACAATTATCTACAAAATTTGAAACGAAATCCCGAATGCATTAACTAAAATGAAACATAACTATTTCAAAGATTTTGTTCTACTTTTTTTTCTAAAATCTATGGCCACACTATCAAAATAATTTTTTAATAGAAATATAATATTTAAAAATGAATGAAATATTTTCTAAATATAGAATTTGAACTTCCTTTTTCCTTAAGCTATTTAAATATAGTGTGCTATTTAAAGGTAGCACTTCGGGTTGTAAAAGTGCCATAAATAATTTTGAATTCCTATCGAAAACTAATATTACTTTACTATTTTTAGAGTTGCGTTCATCACCCTATTCGTCTTTGCCCTCAATCTGTCTCTTCGTCACAGATTCCGTACAACAAAACTTTATAAATCAGTAACTGCAAATTTTGTGTCCCTCGATGATTACCTCGTTTTACGCGACAAGTCATAACAATTGAAAAAATATATTAATTTATTTCAATTACTTTTTTCAATTATTTTTTTCAATTACCTTAATTTCAACGTTTTTCGTGAAGATATCATAACTTAAAAATAAAGCGTCTTGCTGGGAGGCAGAAGGATGGTTAGTTCGAATCCCACTGCTGGAACTTGAAATTTTTATTCAATAAGAATAAATTTCTTATTTTTGGACAATTTAAGGGTTTATATTATTAGAGCTTCATTCATCTAGCATTAATAATAATTTTGAATTAATTTTTCATTCTATTTAAAAAAAATTGCGATTCATTAATGATTCAGGATTTCTTTTTCTTTTAGAAATTTTAAATTTTTTTTTATCTCTGCTATTTTCATTTTTTTTAATTTTGTTTTTTCAAAAAATAAATCTGATTTTTTAAATAATTTGATTAGAACATATTTAATTTAAACAAAATAAGTAACGTCCTTTTATAATTAATTTAAAATTAAATTTATCGTTGGTACAATTCATATAAGAATACAATACACTGGCAAGTTGAATTTAATATTTAAATGATAAGTTGTTTTTAAAGAAATATTAAACAAAACCTTTTGTACGATCTGCGACAAACTTACCCATTTCTTTGTAAAATGTTCCGAGAACAGTGGATATTTAAATAAATTTAAACTTTGCTTAGATTACTATGAGAATATTTTTAAATACACATGAAGACTACATTAATAAATGCTTTCAAAAAACATTCAGAATAATATCATGACAATTTGACATCTAAAATGTTGAAAGTAGATATCTGAGAACACATTTGAAAACAATACTCATGAAGTATATTTTTATAAGAATCTTAAGTACTGAACAGTTTGTTTTACTTTCAAAAATTTTAAATAGCAGAGTTTTAGTTTTTCGTTTTTAAACAATGATTATTTAAACAATTTCATATTGTTTTACATTTAATGGTTTTATGCACACACACACACACACACACATATTTAGATATCTATATATACATCGTCAAGATAATATTTTTAAACAAAATAACAACAAAACTTCTTAGCAGGTAATGAGTCTAATGCTGGCTTCGAGATGTTTAGTTACCAAGCAAGTTTCATACTCATTTTATCGAGGAAATAATAGACAGTGCGAAACTTGTCCAACCGAGATTCGAACGCTTGACCTGCATTTAAATGTATTTACTGTTACGCCACTGGGATTAAAACGCTCTTTACACAATCTGTATAAATTTATTGCACGGTTACAATAAGGCAACTGCATTATAAATTACCCTCATTAAAACATGAACCTCTTATTCAACAACCAGATAAAAAGTTGGAACTGGTGTTATTCGCGAAAGGGAAAAAACTTCTTTAACACATTATCTTCTTTTTACAACATCATTATCACTTCAATATTATATATACAATAGTTTGGCATTACAATATATCCTCAACTACAGTGGACGCTTCTTTTTTGTAACTGTTTGACTAGTTTTTCGTATCCTACATTCTTTTGGCATCGCCCTTGATAGTTTTCTCTGTAATTAAGAGCTTAAATTAAAAATTAAAAATTTTATCTCGCAAAATTTGTCATTATTTTGAAAATAAAAAATTATCTATGTTGACGTACATATTATACATTTTTAACAATTTCTTAATATAAACCGTTTGTCATAAATATCGAATAACATAAATTGAAATTATCTAGGAAATATAAATGTATAGCTACAAGTATATCCACAGAAAATAATAAATAAATACATATTAACCCCTTAACGCGCAGTGTTGCCGGGTCGGCAACACCTAAAGTTCCCCCTGTTTAGAGACACTAAAACTCCATGAATATTTCAAAAACTACTCTAATGGCTACTTTAAATCTTTCTTATGAGTTCTAGATGGCAGCACCACAGAGATCAAACTCTACTATTTTTAAATAATAGGTAAATTGTTTTACTGTAATACGCACTTCACAGCAATGCTCTTCTCACTGCGCTTATCAATGCTTTACTTATGGGAGGTTACCACTTCGGCAACAGCTGTATAATTAAAATGGTTAGTGCAATATTTACAAAACAATACCTGTGTACTCCTCTAGGCCTAAATAGATTGCCTAATTTTTTTTCTTTAAATTCCTACTTTAAGGAGTAGTACGCCGGAAAGGGTTAAAGTACGAATGATTAATTATTTTTAATATTCCTATAGTCTTGAGTTATGAAACTTGTGCATGCAACCAAAACTATAGTAAAACTGAAAAAAAAATCTCTTAAAAAACTTAATTCACGTTTTAATAATTTTAATGTAGTATGTTTTGTTCAATTCAAAAGTTATCATGATAGATAATTATAATAACTACATACAAAATTAACAATCTCTCTAAAGTATTTTATTCTGTAATAAAAATCTTAAACTTCCGAAGGAAGAAAGGATTTCAGATTCAAGAATTTTCAGAAGGATAAAATTTGTTCTGAGTTATTTTATTACATTATTCCTTTCGATATATATCTTTATTTTATTTTATATTGATCAAATAAACAATGTACAGTAAAACACAACTTTTGTAAAATATTTACAATCTGTATTTTGTTCATAAGTAGTTTCATTACGTAATGATGTCTGCTGAAAATTCTTTTAAAAACTTTTGAAATTTTACAAATTTGATTTCAAGTCACGTTTAAGTTATATTGTACAAATAACGAGTTTTTTCTTTTTTAATGTGTTGTATCAATTCTAGGCAGTAGAGATTATAACAAAATAGAAAAAAAATCATTGTAAAATAAAGTTTATCTGATAAAACATAACATATTAATAAAGTATGAAGTATTTGATTTTTATTTATTTATTTATTTTTACCATATACGTTTATTCTTAATAATTATTTTAATTACATTTACACTTTTGGTGTAAATAATGAAACGGATCATATACAAAATGATTAAAATATTTGAAGAACTTCTTTAATATGGATCTGCACTTTTAAAAAAATCATATAAGTATTTAACTTCTGGTCATTCCATGTAAATTCAACCAGACCTTGTAACCCGACCCACAGGGATTTTGATGAAACTTTGTGTACACACTAATTCTATCATTAAATGATTCCATCAGAAAATTTTCCTTCCCAGGCCTCATAGTTTATGAGATATGGGGGGTCCAATTCTTGCGTTTTCCACAAATCGCACATTTCTGAGTCTAAATTTTGAGATTGCAGTTCCATCTTCAAGAAATTGTTTCTCTGAATCTAAAACAAGGATCATCTTAAAAATATCACTGTAAGAATATAAAGATTTTAATAAAAAATATTCAAAAAATTTACTTGTAATATTTAGGATAGAAAAAAGTCAGCGAAAGTTGAGACTTATGGTTATTTTTCCAAATTTTTGTGACTTCGCGAAAAAGGCTGTACACAAAAAGCCAAAGGAAATTTCCATTTTCTTTTTGTTTTAAATAAAAGTTTACACTTTGAGCTTTCTATCTGTGAAATAAAAATGATGTCTTTCGCATGGCTTATGAAATATTTTCGGTACATTCCAATTAGCCGGATGCTTGTTTTATGTTTAAATATGTACATATATATAGATCTATATCAATACAGATGTATTATACATGTACATATGTATGTATATATACAGTATATTGATATATATATGTATAACACTGGTGCCATCTAACCGAAAAGTACCAAATTTTGCCTTGTTTTGAAAATCTGCACCAATTATGGGGAAAAAAATCTGACTAAGTTTTGCTGTGGTACTTAAATAATTACTGGTGTTTCTATGAGTTATTGAATTTAATGTTATTTGATACATGTTTGATTAATGCCAAATTAAAGTTTATGCTTTGTTTTTTCTGATTAAAAAAAGTCTGACTGCAATATTTTTCCCATTAAATTTAGTGAATAGTCCATATATTTCATTTAGTTATTTAATAATGGGTATTTTTTGTTAATCTAAAGAATCTCTTACTTTTATTTCCAATTATTTAAGCAAAACAGATTTTTTTTTTTTTTTACAGTATAAAATAAATAATTTTTTTCCCTTACATTTCCATTCTTTCTTTTGAATGCTTATATATTAATTATTTGTGTTTAAAAAATATTCAAAACCTTGTACTTCCTTTCCTTGGGTAATTTTAATCAGTTTAAATACTTTTTGACAAATTTAAATACACAAATGTTTAACAGAACTTAAATTTGTTTCTATAGTCTGAAAGATTTAATTACACCTGCCTTGTATAAACACCTCTGATAAAGCCAGGGTAAGGTTCTTTAGTGAAAATAGATGTTTTGAAATCTATTTTATCAAAATATTGTCATTCTCTTGTTTCTTATCACAGAAGAATGATCTAACTTTTACTGTTCTACTAAAAATATATTCTGATTTTTACATATCTTATAGTTTGTGATATGTATAAATATTTTTTTGCTTTATTGTTTTAATATGGAACCTGATATTAAACCTTCTACTAGTCTTCAGGCTTGCAGTATTGGAATATTGACTGGTTTAGAATGCTACAAAACTAGCTGTACGAATAACAGAGAAATAGGCTACATTGGTAATCTCTGTAATTCAGAATAAAAACTTTTATTACTTAGGACTTTATTAGGTGTATTAATCGATAAAACCTTGTGCGGAAAAATTACAATCATTAAAATCAACCTTTAATACACAATAAATAAAAACATGCTACAGACGTATACGTTTCACGAGCACCGGGGCTCGCTTCCTCAGTGTACAAAAGGTAAAAACATTTTTTCTGATTTTAAACATTTTTACCTTTTGCACACTGAGGAAGCGAGGCCTGATGCCCGTGAAACGTACACGTCGGTAGCATGTTTTTATTTATTGTGTGTTAAACGTTGATTTTAATGATTGTAATTAGGACTATTAGGACATTTATAAAACGAAAAAAAGTGAAAACCATTTGATTAATATATGTGAGCATCACAGAATTTGATTCTTAATGAAATATGAATTTTATCAATATGAATGTGCAGATCCATTTCAGCGGCATAGAAAGCAAGTGACAAAAAGCAATTAGGGCAGTTAATAGAAATTTATATACGGCCAAAAAAGTAAACTAAAGTTGAAAGTTATGATTATTTTTCCGAAATTTTGTGACTTTATGAAAAAGGCTCTACACAAAAAGGCAAATGAAATTTCCATTTTTTTTGTATCAAATAACATTAAATTCAGTAACTCATAGAAATTCCAGTAATTATTTAAGTACCACAGCTAAACTTAATCAGATTTTTTTTCCTCTTAATTGGTACAGATTTTCAAAACAATGCAAAATTTGGTACTTTTCGGTTAAACGGGCACCAGTGTTATATATATATATATCATTATACTGTATATATACATACATATGTACATGTATAATACATCTGTATTTATGTAGATCTATATACGTGTATATATGTAAAAATAAAACACGCATCCGGCTAATTGGAAAGTACCCAAAATTTTTGCATAAGCCATGCGAAAGACATAATTTTTATTTCATAGATAGAAAGCCCAAAGTGTAAACTTTTATTTAAAAAAAAAGAAAAAAAAAAGAAATTGGAAATTTCATTTGCTAGTCTTTTTCGTGAAGTCACAAAAATTTGGAAAAATAGCCATAACTCTCAGATTTGGCTGACTTTTTTTATCCTAAATATTACAAGTATATTTTTAAAATATTTTTATTAAAATCTGCACTTTTTTTTATTCTTATAGTGATTTTTTTAAGATGATTCATGTTTTAGATCCAGAGAAACAATCTTTTGAACATGGAACTGCAATCTCAAAATACAGACTCAGAAATGTGCGATTTAAAAAAAAAAAGAATTGGACCTCCCATATCTCACAAACTATGAAGTCTAAGCTGGAAAGTTTTCTGATGGAATCATTTCATGATAGAATTAGTGTGCACACAGTTTCATCCAAATCCCTGTCGATCGGGTTAGAAATTCAGAAAAAACTGTTTGAATTGACATGGAATGACCCTTCCTTAATTTTAAGAAGGATTATTATTGTTCAAGGGAATTTTATTACTTTATTCCTTTCGAAATTTATCTTTATTTTATTTGGGGTTGCTAAAATGAGCAATGTACACTGAAACATAACTTTCATAAAAATATTTACAATTTGTGTTTTCTCCCAAAGTAGTTTGATTGCGTAATGATATATGTTCGAATTTCTTTAAAACTTTTCAAATTTTACAAATTTGTTTTCATATCATGTTTAAGTTTCATTGAACAAATAACAAAAGTTTCTTTATTTTTTTGTATGAAAAATGTATTGTACCGAATAGTAACCAAACAGTTGGGATTTCAACAGAATAGAAAATAAATCACTATAAAATGAACTTTATAGAATAAAACATAACACAATAATAAAGTATCAAGCATTTAATTTATTTATTTTATTATTATTATTTCTACTAGATATATTTTTTCGAAATAAATATTTCCGTTTCGTTTGGATTTTTGCTGTAAAGTATTAAACTAAATAGACAAGGTGCCCACTATCAAAGGTGTCTAATTGTTATTTCCTTAACCGATAGTCTTACGCATATAATTGCAATTCGAAAAATATTTTAAATGATTTAAAGGACTATTTTAAGAGTCGTTTGTCTCAATAAAACATTTCTTGAAAAATATATAAAATTGCAATTTTATACAGACCTATAAGTTATATTTAGTAAAGTTTTTCCATTACTCTGACAAGTACGAAAAAAAAGTTCATGTAACATTAAAATTGGCTGAGTTATGAAATTTTAAAAATTCATGACATGTACCACTTTCCTGCATCAGAACACAAATGATGTGCCATGCCTTTGAGAATCATATATACAATTCTGAATGTGTTCGAAGAACTTATTTAATGTGTATCTTCAATTTGAAAGAAATCGTTTATGTATCAAGATAGAGTAAATTTTATAAATTTCTTATTAGCTAAATTAAATTTTAACATAGGTTTTATTTTGTGAAAACTATAGACGATTTCATTCCACGATTTCTTTTAAACGTAAATTTTATATTTTTGTCGATTGACATTTGAACTACCAAAAAGATTTTTTATAAATATTTATTTAACTTCAGCGATCACATGCACGTTTTTTCATTCAAAATTTGTATTCGAACTTTATCACGCTTTAAAACATTCAAATGGAACAAATTGGATGCCTGAATTTAAAAGCATTATGACATTTCATAATCAACCAAGAAAAAAAAATTACTAGACTTCTAGTACCTAGCCATTGTGAACGCAGGAACACAATCAGAGAGAAATACAGACGCACAACAAACAAAAAAAATTCTAATAATGATTATATAAAAAGGGTTTTACACAGAGACATTTATTAAGGCTATTCGTTCATTATTACAACCAGAATACTGAATCAATATCAAAAAATCGCTTACATATATCAAAACTTTATTTCACTCTATATGTATGAAACATGAAAAAGTTGAGCTTTTATATCTTGTAGTTCTTTTCAGGGTGTCACTTCCTTTCTTTAAAAGCATTTCAAATGCCGTTATAAAGGTTATTTTATTCAACATTGTCTCTGTATGCTTTTCGGACAAAAAAATGTTATAGTATAAATTTATAAACTATAAATATAGAAAAACTCACGAGGAGCATACTTTTCCTTAAAAAAAATTAGAATCATGCAAATAGACAATGCGAACTTTAGAAATGAATGCGTTGCAATAAATGTACCTTTTTTAAATGACTAAGTCTATTTAATGTTTTGCTATTAATAATTTATTTAGTAGAAATATCCTACAATAATAATAATAATAATAATAATAATAATATGCCAAGATATGTACGTACTGATTCTATCTTTAAAAATATATTTTAAAATAAAATCATAAGGATACAATTATCTGAAGATGTTTTAAAATAAAAATAAAATTTCCAATAAAAACCTATTAAAAATCTTGAATTTCTTATCAAAAACCCTCTTTTTTTTTTTTTTTTTTTTTTTTTTTTTTTTTTTTTTTTTTTTAAGGGAAAACATTTTAATCTAGTATTTACTAAATAAATTTCTTTAATTTCTAGCACAAAATCAGCATTGTTCATAAAAAGTGCACAACATTATTTGAATTTAGTACGACGAAATGATAATAAGAAAGAAAAATAAAAAATATGAAAACTGCCCGAGATTATACTTTTGTGAGGCATGGCATTGCTTCAAGAATCAGAATTTGATATTTATGTTGAAAATAAATATAGAGGAAATGTGACAAAAAATGGAGTAAGGAAACGTTCATTACACTTTGCTGCTTTTAAACTCACATAAAATTATATTTTGAGGCGTAGACACTTCTGACCAAAATGCGAACATTACCATTTGCCAGGATTAATGATATTTTTCAAATTCTTCGATTTAAACTAAATGTAATACAATCAGTTAAGTGTTTTGATGCCAAATTGCAACTGTAACATCTAAAAATTACACCGATTTCATATAGATCTATGATTATGTAGATAAATACCATTAGGATACGCCATACGTTTCGCAATAACAAATCAACAAACGGCCTTTTATAGGACTTAATAGAATATTATAGTTCCATATTTACTTTTTTAATTTTGATGGCAATGTACGATTAAAATTGTAAATATGTGGACTTCCATTGCGGGCAATATATTTTACATTTTTTGCGAATTTACAAAATCTATTGAAAGCATTAACTGCCTCGTTCAAAAAATATATTTCAGTACGACCGTTTCATATAATCTACTAGATTGTTTCTACCATGGCATATTTTTCATGTGTTTTAATTTTTTCGACTACATAAATTATATGATATTTAAAAAGTTCAGTTTGTCATTACTTTGCTAAATTGTTTAATAAATGATGTAGCATACCATGAAAATAATTTTTAAATTAGAATCTAATAAACAAATTTGATAACAACATGACATAGAATATCAATAAGAGTATCATTAATGCAGATAAAATTATATCCCTCATAAAGTAGGAATAGTAGTTTTGAAACTAAATAATGATGTCGCAAGCATTCATATTATACACAATTGTCATCCTTCTATTTTTCAAAGATCTTTAAACTACAAGTAGCATTGGTCGAAAGAGGTCTTATAACATGCATTTAGAAGATCTCTCTAAAATTTATTTTGCAATTATGAGAGTGTTACATAGTATGTCATTTTTCAAATATAAATAAACCATATTTCCATTTTTATATCTTATTTAAATTTCTTATATAAATTATTTGGTTATTATGTACATTTAACATTTTTAAAATATGAAAATAAATATAAATGCATTAAAAAATTTCACTTGCATTTTTTAAAATTTATGCAAGAAAAATTGAAACACACAAAAAAATAAATAAAATAACCATACACACTGCTTGACATTGAAAATGCAAGACCAAGGAGTGGTCAGAAAGTGATGAAATTTGGGAAAAAGACAGAGACAACAAGGAGCATTAAATGATCATTATTTTCAAAATGATAGTCAGAATATAGAATGAGAATGGCGTCGGCTCTGTAGGATGTAGGGCCACCACGGACAGCGGTTCACGACGAAACACGCATAGGCATAGAGTCAGTAAGAGTGCAGATGGTGCCCTGAGGGATGGCTCTCCATTTCTTTTCAACCATTTGCAACAGTTCGTCTTCTGAACGAGGCAGGGTCAGAGTCCGCAAACGGCGTCCAATCACATCCTACACATGTTCGATTGGTGACAGGTCGGTAGAGTACAGTGGTCAGGGAAGCATCTGTATTCTTTGCAGAGCATGTTGGCACATACGAGCACTGTGTGGTCGGGCATTATCCTGCAGAAAAAATACATTAGTCACCACTGAAGGTAGAGGATTGCCACCGGCCGCAAAATATTATCCAAATATCGTTGGGTCGTCATAGTCCCCTGAAAACGAACTAGAGGTGATATGGAATTATACGCCATAGCACCAAAAAACATTATGCCACGTTGTCACTCGGTGTTACGTTCAACAGTTACTGCCGGATTCGATCTGCCTCCACGTAAACGCCACACATGTATGCAGAGACTGTCAATGGATAAACAGAAGTGTGACTCATCTGAGAACACGAAGTTTCTCCATTCTGTCATCCACGTCGCTCTAGTCCGGCACCATTCCAAACGTTGGCGTCTATGCTTTCGAGTCAATGGCAGTCTTCTTAAAGGACGCCGTGAGTGCAGGCTCCCCCTTCTGAGTCCCATCACCATACCTCTCTTAAAATCGTTTATCTGCTGGAAGTGCCTTCGTTGACGGCAGCCTAAAATTTTCTTCTATCCACGTATCCTCCGAGTCAAAAGCAACATTTCTTCGACAATTCGTCTGGCAGAAATGAAGACATGAATACTGCCCATTTTGCAAGTTCCTTCTCCTATATCGTACATCACGTGCAACCGTGACTTGCGAAATTCACATCATTCGCATAACTCAGTGACATGCGTCTACTCTAAAAATTGCATAAATTTCTGACCATTTCTTCTTGGTGTTTCATTTTCAATGTCAATCAGTGTATGTATTTTTAACAAAATGGCATTTTTATCAAAATAAAGAACTTTCTGGAATCTACATTTTATAAAGAATCCCACTGAAAAGAATAGATGTTTTGCACGTAAAATATGCAATTCTTTTTTTGTAGTTCAGAAAATGCATGAAAAACATAATTTACAAAGTGCGACCATTAACTTCCAGTTTTGACTTAATTATATGAGAACATGGAAACCGTCAGAAGCTTATAGTCTAAGAGCCAGTGAAAAGCTACCTATATGTATTTGACCAGACCTGAGTTTATGTACATTGAGGCCCCTATCCCTACTATATGTGAGATGGGAAGTCACTAAGCACAAACTGGTGGACGCGGCTACTGCGCCGGTAACACAGGTACCGATTTTTGGCAAATTTTAAATCCATTTGACCACGTCTGCCGTTTTGAAATTTTAAAATATATTATTAGCAATATCCGAAAACAACAATGGCAAACCATTATCGCTCGGTTAACATTGTGGCAGACAGTTTTGAAAGTGCTGAAAAAAATAAAATTTTGAAAGTCATTGACTATACTAGTGATCGTATAAACTACCCAGGCAGAAAAATCGAGAGCGCATGGAAGATGAAGAACACTCCAACATATAGTAGACAGAATATTTATTTGATGTAGAGGAGCGAGGCTTACAATAAGTTGCTGGAAAAATACAAGGAACACCATTTGCCCGAAGGCAAGGCATAGCGAAGCGGGGCACAGCGCCCCTTTTTTGCGTGTTACATGGCCGAAGGTCCGAGTAGAAGTGAGTGACTGCAGCAGGGAAGATGTACAGCGTCAAGGTTATCAGAAACCGTTAAAATGCTTAGTAACAGAAAAAAATGCTATCGTTGGTGAAATACTGAAGTCCTGTGGTTTTTAAGGAGTGTCGATTGCATACGCACGTGTGCTTCCAGATACTGAAAGAATTACATGCCGAATGATTCATGACATCTGGGAGATTTTAAAGATTAGCTGAGTGCATGAGAATGTTAACGGATAAACTTATTATAAACCACAGCTGGATCTATTTAACATGGGAAAAATGCAGAAATGTGCAGATCTAAGGAAGACTGACATTCGGTTAACTTTTATTGTGACGAGAAAAGAATTAACAGATCTTTTTCAAAGTGATGAAAATCCAAAACAAAGAGAGGGAATGAAATGGTGTTTTTTTTTTATCATATGAAAGAGGGTTTGTAAAGGAATTAATTTCACATACAAAGTTATAAAAGGGAAAATAACAAAGTACTGCATTATAACCTTAAATGTAAGAATATTAACTTTAAGTATTTATTTAAGGGGGGCAATTTCCAGTTAAAATTTTGAAGTTTCGATTTTTATTGTTTAGTTTTTAAAATGGGAGAAGACAAGATAATATGTGACAGAAACGCTGTCACATATCTCACTCCCAGCATCGGGGGGGGGGGGGGGAAAAGCAATGTTTCCAATAAAGTCTTTTTCTTTTTTTTTTTTTTTTTTTTTTTTTTTTTTTTTAGCAACAAGCGCCGCACATCTTCTCTACTCCAAATACACAATCATAATACTAAGTATATAAAATTTAAAGTAAAAAAAATACATTTAAACATAAAACTGTATACATAGAGTATATTGCTTGCTTTTTGAAAAAATTGTTTGGATTATGCAAACTTCTTTTTTTTTTTACTCAGTTTATAAACGTCATGACTTTAAGCGCTTTTCAACATCATCGTGTCTTGGTGATCATTAGTCCTTTCAGTCCCAAGACAAAGAATTAAAATAATTTTTTTTTTTATGTGCATCCGGATGACTTTAAAAAATATTTTATTTTGAAAGTGCTGGTACCAGCTTTTGTCATGACTAAAAAAATGTGAAGTTTAAATATAATAATAGCTTTTTAATACTTCACAGTGAATGCAAGCAAAAATTGAATTATATTTAGCACACAAATAAAAGATACACTAAAATATATATATGATATAATAAGTACTGGATATATAAAATAAACATTGATAAACGAAAAGTAAAAAAATTTGTGCACACAGCACAGGACCTCAAAAAAAAGGGATGCAAAGCAAGCCCATAGACAGGTGGGGCCCTAAATCTTGTTTTTTTTTTTTAATTTGATAAAACAAGTATTACGGCGTCAGTTTAAGACTTCAGCCCTAGAGGAGGAGGGAATTGTGAGACTCACATAGCACGAAGGTATATGAGTCCCTGCTCCCCCAAGATCAGAAAGATCTTCCAAGGAGCACACGTCAAGTAATCGAAAAAAACTTTATTTGTAAATTGAATTGAAAAACAATTCAAGAGTTTTCGATAAAATAATGAAGTTGGAAACCTAAGGGCACTAATTTTGAACGGAAACCAGCTTCAGGAAAGGGGATAATTGAAAAAAAAAAAAAAAAGGCAATTCAGAGTGACACAGGAAAACTTCTCATTATTTCTAAACTACAACTGCAGCTAAATCAGAAGGTAAAAGTAATTTATGTTGTTACTAACTGTACCTATCAGCATTATACTAACCAGTTTGAAGTAAAAAATGTAACTCATTATATATTGAAAGGAAATGACTAATATCTTTTATATGTGTAACTGGGGTGTGTTTACTATTATTACAAACAGAACTGCCTCTGACAAGATGCTTTCAGTTTTCAATTCAGGAAAAGACCTGTGTATGAAATGAGTTGAGAAAAACAACTTACTCAACAACAAACAGAAGTGTAAAATGTAACTGAAGAAAATGAAATAATTTTGAAAAAAATACAACCTTAATGTGAAACGAAAAGAAATTATGTGAAGAAGTTGTTACTTAAATTAATTATCTGTTTTTTTTTTGATAAAGTGAAAATGACATGAAGAATCATGCCATTACCAACAATGAGATGTAGAATTTAAATTAGATGATGAAATACTTGTAAAAAAATCTTCATGCTGAGAACTTATGTGTATGAAAAGAATATTACTGGAATGAAATTAAAACAGAAATGAATTTTATCAGCCTGATTCGAAGAAAAGAATGCAAATGAAAGATTCAATGCATAATTTTGATAGGACAAAATGGCTATAGGTTTGAAAGGATAACTCTATGTATAAATGTATAACTCGATAAGCAAAGACAAGAACGCAGCTGCCAAAGCCCCAGAATGTGTGAATTAAATCCAATGACAAGTGTTTAACAAAAAAAAGTGTGATGATTTTTTTTAAACCATGCTATAAGAAACATGTAAAATGTGGTTTACTTTCTATGAACTAGTGTGTTACATATTCTATGAACAAAGATGTGTATTTTCAATGAACTAATGTGTAAACAATCTATGAACAAATAATTAAACTTCAACGAACTAAAGTGTACATCTCTATGAACTACAATGTAAAACAATGACTGAAAACATGTATAACATCACTATGAACTAATGTGTAAAAACATCGATGAACTAACATGTAAAATTCTGTAAACAAACATGTCAATATTCTATGAACGAATGTGAAAAAAAAATCGATGAACTAATGTGTAAAATTTCTATAAGTAAACGTGTAAATATGCAATGAACTAAGTTGTTTATTTGGTGAACTAAAATGACCAGGAAGAAAGTGGTTTTTTTGTTTTGTTTTAACAACAATGAATGTAACTAGTTCCCCATGTACAACACGAATGGAAAGTAAAGCGATGAACTAGTGTAACATCAATGAACTAAGAATGTACGATGAACTCCTGTGTTTTTTTTTTCTATGAACAAAATTCTCATGTGTACCAGGAACTAATACATTCTATGCCATAACAAAAAAAAAACAGATCTTTAAAATAATTGATGTAAATAATGTGTATATATAACAATTTAAACTTCAAAAGAGAAAAATGCATGTTCCTAACTGCAAACAAACCAGCATGAATGAGTGTAAAATTATGTAAAACAAAAACAGGCTTTGTCCGCAGAGTAAACTAAAAGAAAAGGAATGTGATGTTAATGTGTACACCTTCAACAAAAAAACAACCGTGTGAACACAATCTAATGACCCGCATCAGAAAGTTTCAACCATACATCCAAACCTTACCCAGGTAACTGCTTGCCGGCTAAACAGTCAAATGAAAAAGGAATCCTCACCGACCGTACACTCACGTGTCGAGGAATTTTAAAATTTTTTGTTTATTTATTTTTTTAACCTGAAATGAATGGTGTAACAAAAATGTGAATTGACTCGTATATAAAAAAACCAATAATGTACAACTACAAAAATAACAAATAGACTGTTGAGGTAAAAGTAAACTTCTTCATACTAATGTGACTTATTGGAAAAATAACTAAAGGCTGTTAATTATGTAAGTCTTTTTTTTTTTTTTTTTTTTTTTTTTTTTTTGAGCAAACCTCATTATTGAAATAGATGCAGTTGTATATTTTTTCTTTCCTGTTTAATAAATCTTTTAAGAGAGGGGCAAGATTGTGCAAATGCTGGATGAAAAATATTAAAATTGGTATTGTTATCTTGATTATTTCTGATACAGTTTATGCATTTTGGTGAATTTGTACATTGAGTGTCACAATGTGGGAGAGCACATACAGGACAAAAGATATTATTAGGACATAGTCTAGCAACATGTTTGTACATTTGGCACGAAAAGCATCGCTTGACATTAATGTATACATGTACAGAATATTCATTACCCTTAATGTTTATTTTTTGTTGCATTATTAATTTTTTAGCTGTCTGCGAAGATGTCTCAAAAACCCAATTGTATGAATCGACATGTTGCAATTTATATTTCTTAGAAAATTGAACATCAGGTTCATTAATATGCAAAAGCTCACCCACTCCCAGTAAAATATCTGGTATACCACATTCTTCTGGCAAATTGAAAATAATAATTCGAACAGGTTTTATTTTTTTACATTCAGACGCTGAAAAAGAATTTTGATTAGAATCGCTGAATTTTGTAAGTGTCGCTAGTTCATCGTTTCTGTCCTTTTGCAAATTATCCTTGTATCTTTTATGATTACCTGTTTGTGTCGCTTTGTCTATTGTTATTGTGGACAGACTATCACTATTGCTCTTTAATTTCTCACCCTGCTTAGTCTCGATTGAAATTGTAGAAGTTTGTTTACTAGTTAACTCATGTAACCTTTCAATAAGTTTTTTATTAACAATTTGTAAGTTATCTTTGTCACGTTTTAAGTCAGAGAATTCCACTTTCAGGATATTGAACGATTCATTAAGCGTGTTAAGATTCCACTTCATTTGCATAGTGATATCTGCAAAATCTTCTAAAAGAGGGGAGTTGTTAGCTAAAATTTTATTTTGAAATGCAGCTGCCTCATTACACATACTTTCTGTGTATTTATTTAGGGTGTCTTGAAAGAAATCTAGCCAAGGAGAAGTATAGCTAGGTTCATTTAGTTCAAGTGGGGTTTTTTTATCTTTAGTTGCCATATTACACAGTTGCTAGAATTTTTTTTTTTTTAAACAAAAACTAGTATAACAGGATAAAAACTTTGAAAACAAAAAAAACTTAAGTTAAAAAAATCAAAAGCAAAAATTTAAGAGTGTAATTAGAAAAAAGGGAAAAAAAATGAATTTTTCCCAGACAAGTCCAGCTAGAAATGACTGTTTCAAAATACTAGCACATGAGAAACCTATAATTTTACTTTATGTAACATCTACATTTATGTGCATAACTAGTTTAAGAAAAACAAAATGGGCTTTCACTTGCCAACGGGGGGGGGGGGGGGTTGTCTAACTTTTATTATCGAATATATGTAAAATGTGAAAGCGAGAAGCTCGCTTTTTTTTCTAACGAGTAAAACTCCAGTGAAAGCGAATTATTTTTGTCAAATATCCAGACATTTGTCTGTTAATCAGGTGGATCAAGGAAAACAAAATCTCAAAAATTTGAAGTATTTAAAGTATGCAGAACTATAAAAGGATAGGGGATAATGGAAAGAAGAAAAAAAATCTCCATACATATTAAAAGTACCCCAAACCTCAGAACGATTTGAACATGGACATCAAGTTGATAATTCTGACCCATTTAAATTAACAGTAAGTTTAACCCAGAAAATAAATGTATTAAAATTGCATTTTCTCTAATTTATTTATTTTTGAAATCCCCCATTTTGTTATTTCAAGCAAAATTTAAGTAACTGTGCAAAAGCCAAAAAAAATGTTAGTAGAAGGGTTGCCCCTTTTTTTAAAAAAAAAATAAAACTATCAGTACATAAAATAAAAGGTAACGTGCAAAGTCGAGCGACTAGCTCAGAATATATGCACCAAGAGTAGAATAGGAATATTACCTAAAAACACAAACAAAAAAACAAAAAAAATAAGTAACTTCAGAATCATAATTGGAAAATCTACATGCATATCACTAACACAAAAAATTACAAAATAAAGCGTGAAAAGAGAAGATTGCAAAATTTATGCAATGATAACTAAAATTTTTCGCTTTTACTTATTTTAGATTTATTAAAAAAATCTTCTCTGTTCATGCTGACACACTAAATATTTAAAATAAACCTTGCAATAATAACACATTTAGATTGGATCAAGAATACTAACTAAAAAGTAAATTTATAGCTACTATAATATGAAACTGAAACTAAAATAATGTGCAATTTTAAAATATTTAAAACTGTAAAGGGTTCACTTCATAAAATATGCGTTAGCATTTTTTTTTTTTAACGCCGAACACTGTTACTATTATTATTTTCATTATATGCACAGGATGATGACTTGTGACACTCAATTTTTATCATCTTTTTTTTTATGAGAAAAGTTGCAGCTCATCTTCTTTCAGCCAAAACTAATATGTTGAAGCACAAAATAACTTTTTAAGAGCTGAACTGATAGTACAAAAAAATTGACACACACTTGAAGACTTTAGAAGCAAACGGCAACACCAAAGGCTGAAATCTTTTGCAATCTAATTTGACATGATGAAACTTCGAATTTCTTTGCCTTTTAAAAATTACATTCACTTTTGCCACAATTTTTTTTACAAATCTGACGATAATTAGCACCACAATACCTTTAGCTGAATTTCACAAACGATTTTTTTTTAAAGCATATATCACAAATAAAAATTTTATGATATCTATTTTTTTAAATATCTTGAAAAGCTGTCTATTTAAACCAAAATCATGAAGATGTCACCACTGCACAGAAATGATCACTTACGCCACTGGTTATTACACATTTCACAACTGAACACAAGCATAGAGCACTAAAACACATTGAAGAATTTTAGAAAGGCTGGTCAAAAATTTTGTATGATTTCTTTGCATATTTCACAGGCCGAAAGTACACAATGTCGAACGACCGTAAACGTCAGAACACGATCTGTAGCAGCGGGGAGGAGAGCCGACGATTTTTTTTTAGAAGCAGAAATTTACCGATGAAAGCTTCACAGGCAACCGGGGGGTGAACGACTGATGAAACAAAACACCGCGCTGAACACTTCTTATCAACGGAAAGGTTTTTCGATGTCCGTATGCAGCGGCGAGTCCATCCGGAGAGAACAGGCGATTTACGATTGTTTCCAAACACACAACGGCATGGGGGGATGACACTGTAGAATCATTTGAAGTTTCTTTAACGATCTAATTTAGGAGGGGGGTAGTCCAATAAAGTTATGCACTCCATTGTGCGCTCTCTTTTTTATTTATGTTGGAGCAATGGGCATTGGCACCAGTAATTCATATACTAGTGATCGTATAAACTACCCAGGCAGAAAAATCGAGAGCGCATGGAAGATGAAGAACACTCCAACATATAGTAGACAGAATATTTATTTGATGTAGAGGAGCGAGGCTTACAATAAGTTGCTGGAAAAATACAAGGAACACCATTTGCCCGAAGGCAAGGCATAGCGAAGCGGGGCACAGCGCCCCTTTTTTGCGTGTTACATGGCCGAAGGTCCGAGTAGAAGTGAGTGACTGCAGCAGGGAAGATGTACAGCGTCAAGGTTATCAGAAACCGTTAAAATGCTTAGTAACAGAAAAAAATGCTATCGTTGGTGTAATACTGAAGTACTGTGGTTTTTAAGGAGTGTCGATTGCATACGCACGTGTGCTTCCAGATACTGAAAGAATTACATGCCGAATGATTCATGACATCTGGGAGATTTTAAAGATTAGCTGAGTGCATGAGAATGTTAACGGATAAACTTATTATAAACCACAGCTGGATCTATTTAACATGGGAAAAATGCAGAAATGTGCAGATCTAAGGAAGACTGACATTCGGTTAACTTTTATTGTGACGAGAAAATAATTAACAGATCTTTTTCAAAGTGATGAAAATCCAAAACAAAGAGAGGGAATGAAATGGTGTTTTTTTTTATCATATGAAAGAGGGTTTGTAAAAGAATTAATTTCACATACAAAGTTATAAAAGGGAAAATAACAAAGTACTGCATTATAACCTTAAATGTAAGAATATTAACTTTAAGTATTTATTTAAGGGGGGCAATTTCCAGTTAAAATTTTGAAGTTTCGATTTTTATTGTTTAGTTTTTAAAATGGGAGAAGACAAGATAATATGTGACAGAAACGCTGTCACAATTGACCAGATCTGCCATTAATATATTTTGTTTATTAGGGTCTTAAAAACTTGTATTGATCACGGCAAACGTCTTCATTGAGTACACACCTCAGCAGACAACTAAATCTTATCTATAACTCGGTCAGATGTATGCATAGACTGTCTATAGTTATCTTTCTTTTTTCCCTAATGGATTACTATTGTACTCATTCCAGCGTATAATATTCTCTTTTATAGTTACTAGCAGTCAAATAACTCAGGTTTTACACCCGAGAGAGCATGTTATGTCCCCACATTAATGGTTTTTGTCAGTTGTTTTTTAGTATATTTGTGAACCTTCATATAGATGCCTCGTATTTCGTGAATTTAATAAATTACAAATTGTCTTTTATCGTATCGTAAAACGCTCAGTGCTATTGCGCATGCATCAAGCTTAGTTTATCGAAATACAGGTAAACAGTTTGTTTAGCTACATTTTTTTCAAGAATCCGTTTTTGGGGAATATTATCGATTTATGTAAAAACGTTTTCGTAGTTAATATTTATAAAAAAAACTAAAATTTAAAAACAAAATCTCGTTTTAAGTCTTTTCTTTTTGCATCTTTAACTTTAAACCAATTTTCTAGAGTAATTGACGCAAAGTTTCTTTATTTCAAAACAGGAAATAATTTATTCAAAGACTAAATTGTTTTCTATATGACAACAAAAATCGTGTACAGTTTGTCTAATAACGCTGCAATCGAACTCATCTATAGATTTTTTTTTTCAATGACATTCTTTTTAATTCTTTTTTTTTAGCGATAAACAAAAACCAGCTTCTTGTGCATTTCCAGCGCATTTCTTGTGTCTCCGTCAGTTTTTTAATAGTACTACTAGAATCACCGGCAATTTGACTGGCTCGTTTTATAGAATTAGCTATCGGAACAATTAATTTTTCTTTTTCTGTCACTTGATCACAGAATTGAATGACATATAAAATTGTCGTACTGCTACTCCTGAAAAATTTATTTCTACTCGAATTAGGCGTTTAAACACTAAATATAGAAGTTTTAATTTGAATTAAAACGTGATATTACGTAATTTCCGGCGTATAATCCGCGGATCGAACAATTATTTTTGGCCTAGAAATCTTATTTAATGAAATAAGATAAATTATTTTTGGACTTAGATTATTTACGGCGATCTATAACTTGCACTTTATTTAAAAAAATTTTGGGGTCAAAAAATGATAGTTTAATCCGCGGAATCTACGCCGGAAATTACGGTAATAGGATTTTAAACTTTGATCGGAAGTAGAAAATAACAGAAGTAAGAGCCAATATTAATGACAGCGCAGACGGGAAAATGCCCATCTTAGCCTTGCACCCCTTTTTCGAGTAGAATCTCCCAGAATGATAAGTGAGACTGGAATGAATGAAAATAAATAAATATTTTGTAATGCATGCATGATTCATTTTTTTATTTCATTTTTTTTAATTTTTGTCTTAAATGAATAAAAAGAATAAAGTAAAATTAATATTTGAATGATTATTTGTTATCTATAATGTAGCTTAATATTTGAGATTGTTTCGAAAAATAGGGTAGATGCGCCAGTAATGGGCCACCTTCCAGTAATGGGCCACCTCGCACATTTTGGTTTATAAAAAAATAATAAACTTTGAAGCTTTTATTATTTTTTTCTTAACTCTACCTTGAATGCTTTATAAGCTGGAATTATTTTTTACACTTTTCGTCAAAACAATTAGGAAGCAGAAAATAAAGTTTCACAGTTTTTCTGTTTTTCACTGAAAATCTTAATGAACATGCTAAGAGGAGACTTTACTTACTTAGTTTATATGTTTTTTATTTTTCCGTAAAAATTGAATGATTTTGTTTGGTTAGCAATATAAAACATTGAATTTAATATATCAATGACCATTTACAAAATTTTATTTATTTTTAAGATTTTAGGAGGGGTGGCCGATTACTGGATTGCTTATTTCGTGATTTTCCAGTAATGGACCATCCAAGTGACCAATACAAAAAGTGTTATTTCAGTAGAGATAAAATATTTTGATTTAACTGAAAAGCTAAATAATCAAATTTAATACTTAAATTTTGCCTATTAGAATTTAATAAATGCAATTCCTTCATAAATAGTTGTTTTAAAAAAGTCATCCAAAATTGGTACAAAATTACAAGAAAAACATTTGACAAAATCTAGATGTGCCGTTGTAAAATAAGTTGTTTTAAGTTGGTTCAGAAATGTAAAATCATATTTGGAAGAAGATATTATTAATATTTTCTTCCGAATTCTAAAGCATACAGAACGAATTTTCAATAAGGTTAAAACAAGGTTTCTTTTGTGCTCCTATAACAAGAAAAATTTTGGGATCAAAATCAGTTAAAGATGTGTATTACGTAGTACAAAATAACGAAAAAGAACAAATCACTGTTACGGGATGTTTTTTAGCAAATAATGAGATTGTTCCATTGGTGATAATATATCCATATAAACATCTCTGAAGGGAAATTGTGGAATCAATCTGTGCCAAATTGATGGGCTAGATGATTATCTGAAAATGGTTGGATGTTGCAAGAACATTTATCATTTTAAATGCATTCTAAATTCCATATTGAATAGTTTGGACTATCGGAAAGGGATGATAAAATTGAAGATCTGTTATTTATATTTTGCAGTTGGACAGCACATAATTTAGATAATGATATGAATGAAGATTGGAGACTTTTTTAATGCCTTATTTTATCTAAACTTGATTTCAGTAAAACATTGTCTTTATCTTATAAATCCTTTAAATTTAAATATTTTGTTTTATATCTTTACAATATAAATCCTTTAATGTGAGTTAATAATAAACAGCAATTACAGTTTAATAATAATAATATTATTAATATTTTGTTTTATATCTACATTATAAATCCTTGATTATAATAAATTCATAACTTAAATTTAAATATTTTTTTTAATGTTTTTTCATTATAAATCCTTTAATGTAATGAATTTCTAACTTAAGTTTTAATATTTTGTTTTATTTGTATGCTTTCATTAAGTTCTGTAGCAAAATACAATTGAAACAAGTTGGAAATTGCACGTGAAGCGTAGCAAATGAGGTGCGTTCGTACGATAACTAAGTTTTAAAAATATACAGATCTTCCCGATACAGTAGACAATACTTCGGATACAGTACAGTGGTTGAACTCTTTGTGTTCCTATAAACATACAGGAAGTAATTTTCATTACACCTCAATAACGTATATCATATTCATAAAAGTGGCACAGTTTAATATAATTAAAACATGTTCCAAACAATGTTTCCTCGTATAGAATTATGTAGTGGATTACTTTTGTGCGGCCCTGTAATTTAATAATAAATATTTGCATCTCAGATTGTACAGAATTTTTATTTTAATATATATATACGTCATAGGTTCATGTCAATTTTATTATGTTCGAATGAGTGTAACACCATTAAAATGCATTTGCAACTTTTTCCCCATTGATTGTAATGTAACGGAATCACTTTGATTTTCCCTGTAATTGATCTATTCATCCGATTTTCATAAAAATTGTAATAACTCGACAAAATTATGTAATAATTATGAATTTTAAATTTCAAACGATTAGGTTGGATAGTTTTTGCGTTTTTATATGCGGACAGTCAGACAGACGAACAGACAAATGGACAGACAGACGGACAGTCGGGCGGACTAAACGACAACTTTAGGTGCTACGTTTTTACATAATTATGATAGCACCTAAAAACAATTATCTGTTATTTTTTGTAGGGTGGCCCATTACTCGAACATAGGCGGTCCATTACTGGAACATAGGTGGTCCATTATTGGGCTTTTGGGTGTTTAGACACATTTATATTATTTAAAATTTTCAATTTCTATTAGGAAATGTAACTGTGGGATTTGTTAAATAATGTTGAAAGATTAATCTAATATGAATAAATTGGAATATAATAATTATAACTATTAATAAAAAATTATTTTTTAGAGAAATTCCTTAAGGGGGTTCATTACTGGCACATCTACTCTATTTACTTTTTTATCATCAAACATATAAAACTTAGTGTACAATTTTCAAAATTAAATAATAATTTTTATAAATACAATGATAAACATTACATAAATCGTATTGATGCAAAACAGGATTACTATATACATACTTAAATACTTAATATACATACATCTGACCGGGTAATAGATAAGATTTGGTTGTCTGCTGAGGTGTGTACTCAGAACGTCTGAAGACGTCTGTCGAAATCAATACAAGTTTCTTAGACCCTAATAAACAAAGTATATTAACGGCAGATCTGGTCAATGACTTTCAAAATTTGATTTTTTTCAGCACTTTCAAAACTGTCTGCCACAATGTTAACCGAGCGATAATGGTCTGCCGTTGTTGTTTTCGGATATTGCTAATAATATATTTTAAAATTTCAAAACGGCAGACGTGGTCAAATGGATTTAAAATTTGCCAAAAATCGGTACCTGTGTTACCGGCGCAGTAGCCGCGTCCACCACTTTGTGCTTAGTGACTTCCCATCTCACATATAGTAGGGATAGGGACCCCAATGTACAAAAACTCAGGTCTGGTCAAATATATATAGGTAACTTTTCACTGGCTCTTAGAATATTATATTTAGAAGATCGCTTATCTGTGCATAGAAACTGAAGTCGAAACCATTCAAAATAAAATTGTTGATCTAGAAACATATTAAAAAGTATAATGTCAGAATATAAACCGTGTAAATTTACCGCAATTTGAGAGTCAGAAAAAGTGTAATTTATTTGGTTGCCACGCATTTTCGTGTACATCAGGTTCATTTCGTGAAAAGTGGTCTACACAAAATAAGCAGTCTTATTCCTTGGATACTTTGAAAATTAAAGGCAGTACTCATACATTCATACAGCTTTAGCCCATATGTTAGCAAAATTACAGTACGACCTAATACATTTACCTCCGCTAGCATGTATCGCTTTCTTTTAGCCGTGTTTCGAAAAATAATATAACTTAACCATTACTGTTTTACTACTGCGCAAAAAATAATGTGCAAAAATTCCTTGTTTCTTTTTTTTCCTTTTACGGGGTAGGATTGGAATGTCTGTTTCCGGCCAACAGTTCAGCTGTTACATTTCGCTGTAAAATTTGATATTGAGTAGAGAATAGTGATGGGCGATTTCGATTTTTTAAATCGATTTAATCGATACTACGGCCAACTCGATTTAATCGATTCTTTAAAATTTTTAATCGATTTCTCTGAAGGTAATCTAATTTTCATTTTCCTTCAAAAGTCGAAGATAAAATAGACGGATGTGCCAATTCCAAAATTTCAGTGTATTAGTTTCTAAGATAGAAGAATTAAAGAAACCTCAGAACCCCCCCCCCCCCACCCTGCAAAATAGCGTTTTTTTTAGTGATGTACACCAAAATTGATCAGGATCAATTTTTATTAAGTACCAGCTGAATCTGAATTTTGATGAAAATCCATGAAAGCGCGAGATACAGCTATTGCGAAATCATAAAAAATGCAGCATATCAGCGCCACCTGTTGGGCAATTTACACCAAGAACTAAATAACACTAATCAATGTCAGAGATTTACTGAATCTGAATTTTGATGAAAATTCGTTCTTGAGATAGCACTATTGCGTTAATCATGAATAATGCAATATAACCAAATTGTAATTAGCATCAAATAATATCAAGGACTAATTGAATCTAAATTTTTATGAAAGTCCGTGCATTAGTTCTTGAGATAAAGCTAAAATGAAAACAGTTGCGTGCGAAAAGAGAACTGCGCCCGGTTCAAAGTTCCAATTTAGCTCCCCCCCCCCCTATTAGTTTTTTCTTGTGATAGGCTAGAAGTGATGTTAGTAGTAAAAATTTGGCGCCCCCTAAATTTCCTTGCTCGGAACGACCGCTTCCTTTCGTCCCAACCCCCTTTCACATGGCGCTGAGTGGGAATTGTGAAAAATTCAATATAGCAGCGCCATCTGCGAAGCAATATACATCAAAATGCAAAAAACATCAATTCATGTCAAGGACTAACTGGATCTAAAATGTGATGAAAATCCGTTCATTCGTTATTCAGATATAGCTGTTGCGCAAATCGCAAAAAATGCAGCATAGCAGCGCCACCTGTTAGGCTATATGCACCAAAAATTAATTAGATTCAGTTTATATCAAGGTCAAACTACATCTAAAATTTTGTGGAATTCCGTGCATTTGTTCTTCAGATAGAACTGTCAGAAATTTTTGTCGTATACAGACTCACAGAGTGACACACACACACACACAGACAGATATTTCTTAAAAACCATGAAATCGTGTTAAAGACCTTCTAAAATATATAAATCCATCAAAAACGGAAAGTCAAAATTTTTCACGAATCTAATACTCTCTTCTTGTAAAGTTACAAAAGAAAGTAAAAATGTAAAATCGATTCTGCCCGTAAGATCGGTCTTTAGATTCGATGTCGATCTTTAGATTCGATGTCGATCTTTAGATTCGATTTCGATCTTTAGATTCGATTTCGATCTTTAGATTCGATGTCGATCTTAGATTCGAAGTCGATCTTAGATTCGATGTCGATCTTTAGATTCGATGTCGATCTTTAGATTCGATGTCGATCTTTAGATTCGATGTCGATCTTTAGATTCGATTTCGATTTTTTTTCTTTTTTTTTTCTAGGCTAAATCAGTGTTGAATGCAGTTATTTTTCTGCGACTCCGTAGAAAGGCATCAAGTTTTACAGCTCTGTAAGGGAGGGGGAATCGTAATTTGTGCATTAAAAAACATAAAATCTCATAACTTCTGGGGGGGGGGGTAATCCCCTGCTGCCACCCCATTAATTCGACACTAGGTTAAATCGTTATATTTTTATTTAGAAGTCCAGTTATTTGAAGTATTAGTTTATTATGTTTTATTTTTCACGCTCGTCTCTTCTAATCCCCCCCTTCCACGTCAGTTTTAACCTACAGGGCCGTTCGAAATATACATACAGTTTTAAAAATGTCCAATTCTCGGTCTATTCTATTTTAGATCCACATTTTAAATTCTTGACAAAAGATAAATAAAGGGTCGCCCTTCCGCCCGTTTGGGGTTTATCTGCGCCCCGCCGGGGGGGGGGGTATATTTTTTTGTTTCTTCAAAAGAAACAAAAAAATTTTTGAGGGGGGGGGGCTTGCACCCTTCCCCAATATACACCTTAAAATTTCGCTCATTTATTTTTCTACCATTTTTAACTTAAAAGTTTAAGCTACATGGCACCCCCAGAGCTGTGGATTCTTCCCCCCCCCTGTCGATCACTCACCTAATTTTGCTTATTTCTTCACTTCATTTCAATCTTTAAAAGGCTATAACTTTGCTTCTATAGGAGTTACAGTGGTGAGAAAAATTCTAGTATAGCTAACCATTTCTCGCCGTTCTTTTTGCTTTTCCAGTTTTCCGGTTTTCCCAATAGGACCTTTTTTTTGGGGGGGGGGCAGAGGGGCTTTTTCTTGATACAATATGTCTATTGAAAGCTTATGCTTCATGCATTACAAATCTAGCAAAAGAAATTTTCTCCCATCATTTCAGGTCACATTACGGACCCATAATGTGTTAAAATTTTAATTTTTCAAACTTCTTCAAAAAAAAAAAAAACCATTGATACATATCAGCGAAACTGGGGTCCGAACCCGCAATCGTTTGATTGCACACGTAATCCCTAAGCTTTTTGGCCACCGAGTACTCAGCAACGCTATTGTTTCTTTAGATTGTCATCTTTAAATTCGTAATATCTTTTGAATGGAATGTCCGATTTGAAAAATTCAAAAAGTAATCTACAGATATTGTAACAGGCATTAATACAAAATTATTTATTTGGATAAGGATTAAGTTATCGATAGTATGGTCTAATTTTGGTTGGTGTATTTATCGCGTTTTAAAGTGTAAGAAAGTAGTTATAGTGAGTTAACTACAATAGCTGGGCATATGGTATCGCGCGTTTTTTTTTTTTTTTTTTTTTTTTTTTTTTTTTTTTATAGACATGAATATGTTTTTTAATATTATAGAACCTTTTTTATTCATTTAAAAGTATTTCCTGGCGATTCAAAAATACACACGTAATTGTTCAAGGTTTCACTTCTATCGGCACTCTCAGAGTGCCACTATTTTTTCAATTTTTTTTTTTCCATGTTCGCCCGTCCTACCGCCCCCCCTTCCTCACCAATCTTTACAGGTTCGTTCAAATTAAGACTGAGATTTAAAAAAAGTCTAATCCTCGTTCTATTTTGTTATAAATCCATATTTTGAAACCTCAACAACATATACATTTGGGCCGGCTCGCCCTTCTGTCCGTTTGAGATTCACATTGCCCCCTTGGGTGGGGGGGGGATATTTTTTGTTTCTTCCACACCATCTCATGTAACATATCGTTATAAAGCTTTTATCTCCTCGTTTTTTTTCTGTTACTACCCCTCTCCCCACTTAGTTACATGCTCTTAGCACTTTTTATAGTTTCAAAGAGTGTATGTTCCCCGCGGGCCACCCTATGAATTCAACACTAAGTTAAACACTATATTTTTGCTTAGAAGCTCAGTTATTTGGGTTATTAGTCAATTATGTTTTTTTTTCAAGTTCGTCCGTTCTAATCCCTCGTCCCCCCCCCCTTCCTCGCCAATCTTTACTATATGGGCCGTTCAAAGTATGCATGCAATTTTTAAAATGTCCAATTCTCGTTCTATTTTATTGTAAATCCTCATTTTGAAACTTCGACAAAAGATACATTTGGGCTATGGTCGCCTTTCCGTCAAGAGTGGGGGTTACCTGCCCCCTTGGGAATGGGACATATTTTATGTTCTTCCAAACTATCTCGTGTAACATTTGGTTGGCATTAGAAAAAAAAAGTTTTTTTTTGTCTATACTCCATGTTCCCCATCCTAGTTATACGCTCTTGGCACTCTTTATACTCGATTTAATGTCAAGTTACTCAGTGCTGTTATTAGTTGAGTTATGTCTCTCAAATTTGTCAAAGTTTTTGTGTAAGTGAAAACCATAAGTGACAATCAATTTAAAATTCTTATTATCCGACTCTAAAATCTGCAATAGATTAATTCTATGCCTCCCTAAATGGGGATGGGGGGGTGGGAGGCGGTAATTACGGTTCTGCTGATTGTCTAAGCTTTGGAATTAGTAATTTGGAGCTTCTCTGTGTGAACCTAAATATCAAAATATCGATTCTAGTATCGATTCTAGAACTGAGAAATCGATTCTTATTATGATCGATGTTGTTTTATACGATATCGATTTTAATCGATTCTCAAAATTTCCAGAATCGCCCATCACTAGTAGAGAATAATCATTAAATTCGAAATCAAACTGAACAAAACTGCTACAGATACTTACAAAATGTTATAAAAAGTAAACGGAAAGGAATAATTATTTAATTCTCTTTGAATGGTTCAACACTAGGCAGCCATATTCCGTGCACACGCAAGAAATAATTGAGAAAGTTCGTGGGCTTCTGAGTGCTCATTAATGAACTTAACGTTTTAAACGAGAAAAACTCAATGATTTGGCGAAGTAAAAAATATTTCAGGATGTAAAAACCATAGAAAAATGTGATGTCCATATTAAACAGAGTTTCTAAAGAGGTCTTTAAAAGTTATTTAGGAAACCTATCAGTCTATCAAACAAGTGCACTACGGCAGGCTGGAGATACTTTCAGGCCGCGCCTTGTAGAAGAAACAGTGCTGTATTTTTAATCTTTGTATAGTTCGGTTATCATGTGTTTTGATCGTATCTATTCCTCATTAAATACTAGTTACTGCATTTATACATATTTGATTGTATAAATAGAATGTTACGAATATATATGCATTTAATGACCATTCGTCAGCAGATATTTAAATGTTCGACATTTTCACGAACATTTAACTATATACATGTCAGTTTATCCCGAAACTTCTGAATTTTAAAGAATATGTTTGATATTATATTTATCAACGACATTTGAACAGAAAAACAATTAAGGGGCAACAAAAATAGAAGAAAATTAATAACATTTCGAATGATCCTGTAAAATAAAACTCGCAGTTCGATGTATCTCTATAGCATACTATATGTTAATAAGGTACAATGTGTATTCTTCTGTGTATGAATATCACGTATATTCAAAAAGATTTAAACTTTAAAAAATCTTGTAATTATTATTTTTTTTATTATGCAGTTTTAAGCATAAACCAATGTTCGTTTCAGAAAATTGCCCAAAATGTAGTAACATTATAGTAAAATTGAATTATAAACACATATACGATCAAATATGGACAGTCAGTTGTATAAAATAGAGCGTGCGTAGATAAAAAAAATGTTTTATTTCGATGCCTTATAATTGTCCTCCTTTTATAATCCACATTGCTATATATAGGGCAAAATACATTCCATATAATACATTCTTTATAACTCATACAATTTGTTATGATCAATGTCCATATATTGCATAAATATATATGCTTATACGGAAAAAATAACTTGTAGTGTTTAAATTTATAATGTTCTTTTTATTAATATTTCTAGTTGCATTTAATATTTTTTAACAGAAATTTTCTATCAGTTTAATATCTTTACAAGAGAAAAAACATTTTCATATGTTCAATTTTTAATAACTTAAATAAAGCAAAAAACGGTTATTTAAGAAATATTTTTTGATTTATTAATTCCATTAAAAAAAGAGAAAAGAAGGATGTAAATTTTAATAAAATTCTCATTAAAATCAGAAAGTGGATAAGCCAAATACACGAAATTACGTTCTTCTATGATTAAATTGTACCGCTGACAAAGGAAAATTAATTTATTCGCTAGGTTAAATAAATTTTTCATTTACGATATAAGATTTATGCGAATCTTAATTAATATTAAGACTTCATTTCCTTTTCTTTGAAAATTAAATATATTACATGGAAATTCGATTTAGAGATAGATCGTACTATGTATTTTAGATAAATGAGAGATATTCTAATAATGTATATTTTCCGATAAATTGAGAGAAACATTTTAAAATTATCATTTTTTAAGCTCTGCTGGAAAATGCAGTTTATAAAATAACTTTTAAATTTTAGAAAACTCCTAGAATATTTGTATAGTTAAAACTTTAATCCTTAAATTTTCATTTTCAGATTTTCTAAGAATAAATGGTTACACGTGAAAAAATTATGTAGTTCTAAAAATTGTGTCACATTATCTTTTTCTCTGATATGCTAAAGTTAGCTTGCAAAGTAATTTCCATGAAATCTAAAATGTGGCAAATATATATAAAATTTTTATCCCATATCAGTCCAATATTACATATTATTTCTTACAATAGTGTTGATTAAATATATTGTCAGTATAATATTGCCGTTTTTAGGTGCATTCGTAATTATGTAAATACGTAACACCTATAGTTGTCGTTCTGTCCGTCCGTCTGTCTGTCCGTTCGTCTGTCTGTCCGCATATAGGAACGCAAAAACTACCCAACCAAATCGTTTGAAATTTAAAATACATAATTATACATACTTTTTTCGAGTCATTTCAAATCTTATGAAACTAGGATGCATAGATCAATTACAATCAAAAGTATTCCGTTACATTACGGTTAATGGGAAAAAAAAAGTTTCAAATGCATTTTAATTTTACACACATTTGAACATAATAAAATTGACATAAACTTATGAAGTAAATATGTACTAAAATATATATTCTGTACAATCTGTGATGCAAAAAATATTTATTATTAAATCGCAGGGCCACACAAAAGTATTCCACTACTTAATGCTATACGGGGAAATATTATTTGGGGCGTGTTTTAATTATATTAAGCTATTTTACATTTTATGAATTTGATATACGTTGCTGAGGTGTAATAAAAATAACTTCCTGTATATTTACAGAAACACAAAGATTTCGACAACTATACTGTATCCAAAGTACTAATATAGATCAGCAAGATCTGAATATTTTTAAAACATTTTTATCGTACGAACGCACCGCATTTGCTACGCTACATGTGCAATTTCCAACTTGTTAATCTTCTAAGTGTTTGAAACGTAATATTGCGTTAACTAAGCTTCAGGTTTCATTGCAATATAAACAATATTTAAGATAATATAATTTCTGAACCTTTAAAACAAAATGCATAATACAAAATGCAGAAAAACCTTCAAATTTTACCCATTTCCACCTCAAAGGATTAATTAATAATATTTACAAAGCTATGTTATGAAGAAATTAGACGAAATCCATCGTGTTTCTTCAATTCGTATCGCCGACAAAATTATATTTTTGCTTGTCACCCTAGTAAATTTTATGACTTTTTTCTACACTCTCTATCTGAGCATTTAATAAAATCAATGCCATTAGTGCATCTTTTCTTTGATACACTGAAGACAAGGCTGTTACACAGTTATTTAAAATTTCAATTTTATTTCATTTCTCAAAAATTATTTTTCAGCTGTGGCTATTCATATAATAGATCAAATAATCTTTACTTTTCATAATATTCATGTCAGGAAGTATTCATCGTTAAACCATGTGAGCCCAACTTCTTTTTAATATTTCTGTTCCTAAATTCGTCTCTTCCATGAATCTTTAAGTTCACCTCCTCTTGAACCTTTCAATAAAGTAGTTCTTTAATAATTTCGACTCCAGAAAAATATTACTATTTCCGAAATCAAAAAAAATTCCTATCTGATAAAACTCAAAATTTATTATTTCATGAAAAACATAATTTCAAATAATTCGTTAATAATTATGTAAGAAGGAAAACACTAAATACAAAATATCCAAAGATTCGTTACAAAGTTAGGCAGGTTTTAAGATAACGATATCATGATTAGTTATAACTGATTAACTACGAAATATAAATTATGAAAACAAGCATTTTTACAAATTTAATGATTTGGAGAAAAAAAGAGATGATAACGATTTCGATTATTGTTTTTGGAGGGCATTTAACATTTCATATGATATAAAAAACACTTGTTGAATGTATAATAAATATGACAATGCTTTGATGCATATTAAAGCATAGTTTCGATTTTATATTATTTGAAATTATATGTTACTCCCCCCCCCCCTGACATTTTTGTGAAATTCATGAAAAATGCTTTTTAAACTTGTGAATCGAAATAAACAGAAAATTGGAAAATAGAAATTTGTGTAGTGGAAACTTTGCTTATGGTATGTAGTAATATGCTTGCACAAATTTTTTGAAATCACGTAATATTTTAAAAGATTACGGTCATTCGAGATAGAATAAAAATGCTGCAAATTCTCTTATATTTGTTGTACGTACATATTAGAATATATCATACAAAAAGAAAGGTACAAAACAAACATTTCATCTGTCAAAAGTACTCTATCAATTAAGCGCATTAATGAAAATCAAGCATTTAAATCTGCTAAAAGTGTTAAACAAATTTAAAGTTCAATTAATTCATTTTCTGCTGAAAAAAAATTCTAAAAAATCTAAATGTTTGATTGAATGTTTGATCTCTAAAAAATGTATGCGTATTACTACGTGCCGATTGCAAATTTTCCATAGTATGACATTTTCTTTTCCTAATTTTCTGTTTATTTTGATTTATAAAATTACTTAATATTTTTGACGGACTTTTCAAAAATTTGGTTTCCGGTGCCACTGGAATGCAAAACGTGATTTTGAAAAAAAAAAATGCAGTTTTTTTTTTTTTTTTTTTTTTTTTTTTGAGGACAAAACAGAATTTTGAACAGTATTATATTGAGATTTACGGAGTTTAGTATTTTCATATCACCCTAATCACAGCTCTAAAATTAAATGACAATCTCCGCCTTTCGTGATGATTCTAAAGATATGAAATTTCGTGCATTAGTTCTAGAAATATAGCTATTGCGAATATCGGAAAAGATGCAGTATAAAAGCATCATCTGTTGAGCGATATACACGAAAATGTAATCAGCTATAATATTTATCGAGGTATTCCTTAATCTAAAGTTTAATGAAAATTTCTGCATAAAAAGTGTTCTTTTGTAAAAATATGTTTTATGGAATTTCAAACTGCTAGACGTGTAAATTCGTCAAAAACTATAATTCGAGAATTTCATCAATCCAATATTTTTGTTTATGAAAAGACAAAAGACAGTTGAGTAGAAATAAAAAAGTCAGAAGAAAGTACAAATATGTAATACCCCACTTAAGCCACTTTATTTTTTGTTTTATTTTTTTAATTTACCCCAATTCCAGAATAAAACCGATTTGGGGTTTTTCTTACGTTTTACCGCTTCTGGTTTGTTTTTTTATTTTCGTCACATTTTCTAGTTTTCTTTTATTTTTGTGGCTGGAGTTCTGGTTATCATTTTATGCTTTCTGCTGACAGTTTTGCATCCCAAATAGTGCAATGACTTTAGTTTTGGTAGACACACCGGATCCTGATTTTTTTAATAATATTTTCCTAAAACTTGGTGAATGATCATCAACTGTTTAAAGAAAAACATTATATTGCCTGTGCGATAACAATATTTTTTGTTCCAGACTTCTTCTCGCCTGCCCTATATCAGAGTAAAATTATGTGCGAAAAATAGTTTCGACCTTTGTTTAATGTTAAATACGAAATTGTAGAACACAATTGCTTATGAGGGGCGTTGCGTTTTATTTATAATGAATACATAAATAGGAACATGGCTGTATTGGTTAATTACCGACAGCTCATTTCTCATTAGTTGACATACTGGTTCGGATCCCTTAAGGTAGGCCTCCCCACCTAGTTGACTATTAACTACTGACTACTGGTTCGGATCGTGCTACTACAATGATAAAAAAAAAGATATTTTAATTAATTTTTTAATTGATGATATAAAACAACCTAGACAGTCATTATTGAAGTCACCCTACTTCAGTCACACATATCTACATATCTACATATAATTTTTTCTTTATTTTTTTTTCATTTAAACTACAACTAAAACAATTATTCTGCATAAATATGCTTAAGTAAAACTTTTGTAACAAATGATGTAATAAATGTGTTTTACTTGAAAAAGACGCATTGGTACAAGATTGACTTTCTGCAATAAAATAGATAACCAGTTATTAGAAAAACATTGATTTTTTTTTTTTTTTTTTTTTTTTTTTTTTTTTTTTTTTTTTTAGTTTTGTTTTAACCCTTTCCAACACGGGTAAATTCTGTAGTAAAATAAGAAATTATCGAGTGTCCTCGGAATTTAAAATGACTTTTTTTAGAAATGAAGGATTCCTTAATATATGCTTTAATTGTACAAGATTTTTTTTTATTATGTTATTGGTGCCTTTTGTAAGTTTGGAGTTAAAATGAGGTATCGTAGAATAGGAACAGTACGCCGGAAAGTGTTAATATCATGCCACAAATGAATAGTGTGTTTATCCTCAACACAACTTGAATGTAATCTAAGTCAAATGCAAAAAATCTTTGCATCCAAAATCTGTCCTATTTCACAAATTGTTTAAAATATGCATGACAATTATAAATCTACACCAAAATAAAAGTATTCATAATTCAAATTTACAAAAATGTTTACAATTTTATTTTTCTATAACTTTTGTATTATATTTAAAAGTTTAACATATAACACTTCTTTACATTCAAATTATTTTGAATAATAATGTTAACTCGTACCATACACCCATGAGTTAAAAGAAAAGACAGTTTTCTCTGAGAACTGAAGATAAAATGTAATATATTTTGAGTATACGAACGCCTTTGAAATTGTGTGGCATTCCTATACGTCTACAAACATAACCAAAATTTATTTCACAAGGAGGAAACCAGTATAAAAGATAAATTGAGGGAATAAACGCAATAGTTTCCAATCTGTTCGAATGGTAAAATAGTATCATTCTTACAATACAAAATACGTTTTTTCAGTAAAATTTAGAGAGGAAATCATTGCAGAATGCGTTGCAGGAAAATATCCTTGAGTAGAAATTAAAAAGGATAAAAAAATGCGTAAAATGAAATTATTTTCTGCAAGCATATTTATAGCTATCGTAAAAGATGTAAAATGGCACATATGTTAGATTATGTATTAAACCCATTTTTTATTGAAGTATTTTAATAGAATTTTTTAGTTACTTATTTTAAATACATAAAAAACAATCCTAAATAAATAAATAAATAATATTAATAAAATAATAATAATATATATGTGTGTGTTATAATCATGTATATCTTATTTCGTTTTATTTATACATACATACTTCTATATAGGGGACAGATTAGGGGGATAGATTAGGGTATAGAATAGGGGATAGATTAATTATATTTATACTTGATGTGAAGTGATGGGCGTGATTTCAAGGAAATATTACAACAAATATTTAGAAGTAGTAATTAAGTTGATTTTATTCTGTAGTCACGGTAAGTGTAGATCAGATTTCAAGATGCCTCAATATCACCGTCAAAGAAATTTTGGAACACTGTCAACGATTATGTGAAAATGTTTTAAAACGTAATAATGTTGATGGCTGTCAATTTTAATCACCGATGTTGAATATCTGCCTGCAGAAGAAAATTTGAAGCCTAAAAAAGAAAAAAAAATGCGAGGACCTACTAAAGCTCCCAAAATTTTTGGACAATTCATTGTAATGACATGAAAATTTATCGCTATTGAACGAAAGATTATCATATTTATCAGACAAAAAAGAAAAATCAAGTTTTTGGAAAAAAAAAAAAAGTATTCACTTTATACTAATGGATATCTGAGATATAAATCAGAAAAATATGCCATTCATATTTGGAAATAAAGAAGATGACAAAAAAATATATAAACTGCAGTACTAACTATACACCAGGGCCTAAATAAGTGTACATGAGCAGTTATTGCTTTCAAAATCTGTATAGGTTTACCCATTGATCACTTAACAATGCTGATAAATATAGAATCGAAAGCAACTACAAAACAGTCTGTTCTAGTTGCTTCCATATGTAGATAAAAACGAGCCTATAGAAACTGTAAACTGTTCAAGAAGAGAAATATCAGCCTCCATAAAAATGTCGAATTCTGAATTACATGCAGAGTTGTACTAATATATAAAGAAATCAAACTGACTATTTACTAAGGAGCAAAATATAAACAATGTTTTGTTGCTCCGCCTCTCTGCATCCAACTGTTAGAATGTTAAATAATTAAAAAAATATTTAATACAATTCTTTACTACAACGCAACTAAATTCTGTGTAGGTGTGATTAACCAGATGACGAGACCTCTGCCTCCTGTCTTCTTTATTTAGTAGGTCGGTGCAAGAAATTTATAATATTCCGTACCTTGCTGCTATCAATACTTGGGTTTTACAAAAAATCGTAACTAGGAAATCTGTTTGTAGACGTAAATTTATTGAAAATTTAGTTCAAGAACTCCGAAAATAGTTTGTTCGCTTTCGGCAAAATTTTTTCTTTTGGGCATAACAACACTGAAAACGCTGATAAAAACAAACGAATAATAAAAATGTCCGTTATCACGCTTCAAAAAGAGAAAAAAAAAACCCAAAAGATAACTGCTCAAAATGCAGTTAGCTTTAGGTTGCAAACGTAATGCAATTACGTTTGTAATAAATGCGCAAAACCAATAACTAACTTTTGCAAGTAATATACACAATAAATTTGATTAAAGAAATCTGTAAAATTACTAACTGATATTTTTTTAATATATTTTTAAACCATTGTTTAATTTAATGTTCAAACATTTTTAATTGGGATAATCTGTTTTTTTCTTAAATTTTATAAAATCTAACTTAAATCCTAAGGATCCTTTTTAAAATATATGTTTATTATATGTAACGAAATGTGATTTGAATAATAATATTTTCTGAAATGAAAGTTATTTCTGCCGACTTAATATCGAAAATTCTGTGTAAATGTTATGAAATGCTGTTTATTACAACAAAATATAATGTTTAAAATATAATGGAAGTATAATTTTTACCTAATTAAATTTATATGCATATTTATATATACTTTTCTATATAGTGTTAAATATATCTATTCCACAGTTCTACTTATACCGGAACCCCAGCGGTTCTAGTGTTAAGAAATAAAACGACTGGGAACTATGATTACTCATATTAATTTTACCCTAATATTTTATGCTCATTTATTACATGCAACTAAGTTTTATCCAAGTATTTATATGTGCTTAAATTGATGAACTTAAAAAACTGTGCAAGAACTAACTCCAAGGAAACGGATCTTACAACTCGCTTATTTCACAAAGGATTGCACTCAATTTTTTCTTCCTTTGAGCACTCATGCGGCTACAAAAGAACACCACATGTATCGAAATCCTTAGGAAGGTATGTAGACAAATTTCACGAAGTGGAATACAGAGAGATGAATTCAAACTATGTGAAATCTTGTGTTGCCATGACGAATGTGAAAGGAAGTTGGACAAGGAGACAAAAAAAAAGTACAGCGGCTCACAATTCCCGTCATATTAATACACAAAATTCTATAAAACGGAACATGTCTATCGGAATCCTGTCTTAAATATTAAAATTTAATTTTCTCTGATGATAGATACTAAAAGAAAGTTCTGTTTAAAAGGGTATTTTCTTCCACGTTTCATTAAGCATCAAATATATTTAATTTGTATAATAATTAAAGGATATATTGCATTTTTAACGGATTTAATTATTAATATTTAAATTTAAAACAAATTGGATCATGCCTCCCATATAGTTGGTCAACACTTCCATGTATTGGGAGTGTTTGTACATTGTTTTTTCATGACTAAAATCAAGCATTAACAAGTTTCTTATATACAGGGAGGTTAGTAATTAACGTGAAGTGTTCAGATCGCTTTTACGAGTAAAGTATTGGACGAATCATAACCAAATTTCATGAGCATGCATAGTAGACAATGGGATTTCGAATTCTTAAAAAAATAAATTAAATTGAAAATTAAAAATTAAGCCTAGGGGCAATTTTAGCGTTGTTTACCAACTAAAATGCATTAATTTGCATAAAATCAGTTCTGTGTTGCGATTATGAGTACAAAAAAACAGGATGGGAGAGTTCTCATCATTGTCAATTCTCACCATATGGGACCGTGCTTTGCAAATCAAGCTGTGATATCAGCAGAACGAGAATTGCAATGTTGCTCTTCCTGAATTTTGCCGATTAAAGAATTTGCGAAAAGAACCGATGAGTATAAAAAATTTACAAAAGATTATTCATCGATTTGAAACCACGCGGCAACAAGGCCAAGGACGCAAAATGATTAGCCAATAACAAATTAAAGAAGTTGTAACTGCTATTGTCGAACAAAACATGAAAAATGTGCAGGGTACCGTCAGCGCTTAGGCAGTATCTTAGCAGTATAAAATTGATCTGTACTGTATTTTTTCGCATTTAATCATTGAACATTTACACTAATACACTTTTGATGCGCCAAAATTGCCCCTAATGGCGATTTTTTTTTACTAGCAAAGAATGATTCAGTAAGGTGAGAGCCATCACAAAGCAGTTGGACTGAGAATGATGAGAACTCTTCTAGCCTTTCCTTTTATACTCATGATCGCTACGCAGAACTGATTTTATGCAAATTAATGCATTTTAGTCGGTGAACAATGCTAAAATTGCCTCTAGTGGCGATTTTTTTATTTTTACATTTTATTTATTTATTTTTTAAGAATTTGAAATCCCATGCTCTACTATGTATGCTGATCAAATTTGGTTATGTTCGCCCAAAACTTTACTCACTACAGGGGTCTGAATATCTCACGTTAATTAGAAAACCACCCTGTATTTTACTTATGCAACCATTTTCTTTGTATAATTGATTACATAGCGAATAAAATAATACAAAAAAATTTATTATAGGTTCAATCTTTAAAGATAAAATATCATTTTGTAAATAGTGTGTCAACCCTCTTAGTCTCTCCGCTAAATCATTAATTAGTAATAATAATTTCAGAATTAATTTTAAAGAACAGTCTTTTTTTTATTCATTAAAGTTCAATATTTTTTTCATTTGCATATGAATGACCATTTCTTTCTTTCTTTAAGAATTGCCATTATATGGCAATACACTAACATTAGATGTCAATAATAGTGCACATATTGGGAATGTTTATGAACATAGCATGAAGCTATAATTCTAAAGCATCAATGCTGTACATAAATTTTAATATGTAAACATGTAATTCGGAGAACTAATGTCAATTATTCTTAGATTTAACATTTCAATATTTATTCGGTGTATGTGATTTATGCACGGATAGTATGGATTCGCAAATATTTATGAATTAGAGATGGGCATTATTTAACATAACAGGATAAATATTCGTAATATCAACCAAAAATTTATTATGCAGTAACAGATTACCAAAAAGTCCCTGTTAATTTTGGAACGCCTCGTGTGATAAGTATTTTAAAAGATGAAGCAAATAGCAAGGCTAAAAATTATTTTAGGAATGAATATTTATACATTAATAAAAGTTTAGTTATATAAAATCTATTTCCTAGCTTATAAATCTATTTGAATTCTAAAACAAAGAATTTCTATTAGTGCAAAAAATAAAATCCCCAAGAACATTAAAACACTTTTGAAACACAGAGAGAGAAACAAATGCCTACGTACAAAGAAAAACTACCAGACTTTCCTTTTGACGCAACACTATCCTTCTACGACTCTAAGACATTAAAAATCCCTTTGGTCTAATCAAGTGAGCCAATCACATGAATAATTGTCCGTTTGCTATCTCAAAAGTTCACGTGGTAAAATCTCTCAAAAGCTATTGGTTGTTCATTACTCTATGGATATTTAAAAACACCTGGCTTCGGGTTTTTCCCAAAAATTATTTTATTGTTTGAATATTTTTATAACGCTCACAATTACAAAGATTAAAGCAATAAATATGTTTTTAGAATATCGAAAACTATATTTCTTGAAAGAAAATGAGTGGAATAATAAAAACTGCATTTATCGAACAAGTAGATAGAATACTGATCATGAAATGGGGGGAAATGTGTTTTTATTCAAGCGTATGTATTTAGTGAGTGACGCTTGCAGATTATTAAAAAGAAGGAGTTAATATCGGCCATCTTTGGTCATAATTTTAATGGGAAGGAATATGCGTTTGAAAAATGGAATTAAAGGATATACGGATTAATTGTTGATGGAAAGCTGTTTTATCGCACGGGAGAAAGTCTTTGGTTGGTGTAGATAGATGAGTAAAACGGTGGCAATCTTTGACTTTGAATATTTAAAAGGGATATTACTTTGTAATCATATGATTTGGGGAAGGGGAGGGGGTATTCTGGCGCTATGATTTTATTTTTAATAAAGTGTTTATTACTGGGTTTTTTTATCATTATTATTTTGTCATTATTGCGTAATTAGAAAATAAGAACTCGAAAACATTATTTTCGTAATTTTATTTTACTGAAAGAAAAAGAAGAAAAATAGCCTGGTGAGGGCAGCGCCATGCGAAAAGGGGTAGGAGCAAGGGGGCGGTCGGCTCGGACGCGGAAATTTATTGGGCGTCAATTTTATACTACCAACGTCATTTTTTGGCCTGTCACAACTTATTTTTTGGGGGGGGGGGAGTTAGTGCACATACGAAATTTGTTGGATGAATGACATTTGATTAAAAAGGTATAAGTAATGTTTCGTGTTTTTGTGGGATAACCTTTGAATATGTGTTGACAGATATTGATTCTGGGATGTCAAAATTCGAACTTCAAGTCAAGGTACCAACGAATAAAGATCATTTTTTTTTTACAAATTGTATTGTTAAACCGGTGTTATTTTTTATGGAAGATATTTCTGATCTTTTATAAAAAGTTAATTTCTAAACCACCAGTTTTAGAGGCATTGTACCAATTGCAAAAATGTTTTAAACTTTTTCTGCATCATATAAATATCAATGTAGATTAAAATAATTATTTTTTAAATTGTTAAGAAATTTCATATTTTATATAGTGTTAAATAAGTTTATAACTTTTATTTAGAAAAAGTTTCTATGCGTTTTAACACAGCATAAAACTTCTACGGGTAAAACTTAGTGAGGTATGATACTTATGAAATTTCAACGAGGAAAAATGCATTTTTAGTGCAAGAAAACGATAATAATGCGTGAAATGCAAAGCATCACAGATAACTAAGTTTTTATCTTTCCAAAATTAAATTTTTAACATCAAATTTATTTTAAAGGTGTATGCTTATCTAAACTAAAACAGAGTCTACACTTATATATCAAAATTATTCAAGATATCTTAATTAAAGTTCCTCAAATAAAAACGTCTGTTGACAGCATATTCTCATTGATTAGTTATTACGTTACAAAAATAACAGGTTGTTGAAACCTGTTACCTGTGAATGTGTGGAACGATGCAATGTGTTAACGAAAAATAACTATAATTCCCATCTCTATTATGAATACATATACACAAAAGTATGACAGTAAGCTTTTGATAACTTTAAAGAATGCCTGATAAATGCTGGATAGAATGGGGACATTGGTACAGAAAATCCTTTAGACATGTTTTTTGAATGCTCCATGAAATATTAAGAGAGGTATATAAACAGTATCAAAGTTATATGAGCAGAAGACATTATGAAATAACAGTTAAGAAAATGAAGACATAAAAAAGAAAAAAAATCAGTATATCAAATCATCATATAAGCTTATGACAACAAAGAATTACAATATAGGTGTTAAAAGTTTTTTGTAAAAAAGTAAAACTCAAAATAAGTTGTCTCAAAAATATATGGAAAATGAACCGAATTGCATTTTTTATCATCGTATCAACAAAATTAGCATTCTTTTACTTCTGTTCATGTGACTTGACAACTTCTAAATATAAAATCCCCCGCCCATTTGTTGGTCGTCTAGGAGTTGGGAAACGCCTAGCAACGTTGAATTATTCGCTGGTCCTATAGTTGAAATTGCTCAAAATGTTGACATTTCTTGATATTGAGCACTTCAAGCGATGCGAATCCGGAATTTATGAAATTTTATCAAAATATGACAATGCCATTACATTGCAAAGTTCATTTTGACTCAGAAGGACATCATTACAACAAGACAGAGAGGTTTTGCGAGTAATTTCAAACCAAAAGAAGCCTATTCATGAATTTGCAAAGACTTTTGCATTTCCTAGTACGAGATCTACTGTTAACCGTCACATACAGTCAAGCAAAATTCATAAATATTACAGGAAGTGACGGACACCTATGCGTAAAGTACACCAGAAAAAGGCACATATTTTTTTGAAAAAAAAATACTTTCCTTGGGTGGAGTAATTGTTTAAGAGTCTCTTCACTGATAAGAATTAATTCAGTATGAACGATCCTGATGCCCGCACATTCAATTGTCACTAGTGAAAAATGCTCCAAGGAGCAGTGCAAAAGCAGAATATGATTTTAATTGAGCATTAAAAAGTAATGGACAAGTGCTTCTGTTAATTACTGAGCATGAGGAAGGATAAGGGATCCCTTCTTGGCTACAACTCACTTCAATGCCAACTTTGAAAAAATCATATTTGTGCTTTTTCCATACAAAAGAAATTTGCGGTTCTTTAGTAGAATTTTCCACCGTGCTTTAGATGTTAACCAGGGGTGTAGTCATAAAAATAACATAAGATATATGCTCTAAGCAGAGGGATATTCTAGAATGTGTATACTATAAGCTTTCTTGAAAAACAGAGGGTATATAGTGTTCTATTAAAAAGTCCAGAAGGTGTACGGCGTATAGCCTGTACTACATCTCTGATGTTAACTGCACTGTTCACTCTGCACTATACTACAAATCAATTTTCTGTGCAATTATACACTTAGGGTATGCTTGGAGGCAGTGCATGAATGTGATACCTGCAGGAACTAGGTATCTGGCATTATGTCGCCTTCCTTTACATTTATGTCTAATTAAGCTGCATCTTTACTGGTTACTTCTTTACACTATACATTTTTATAGTAACTGCGACTGATTTGTTTTCACGGAAAAAGCGCAAATATGATTTTTTCAAAGTTGGCATTGAAGTGAGTTGTAGCCAAGAAGGGATCCCTTATCCTTCCTCATGCTCAGTAATTAACAGAAGCACTTGTCCATTACTTTTTAATGCTCAATTAAAATCATATTCTGCTTTTGCACTGCTCCTTGGAGCATTTTTCACTAGTCCTTATTTTTTTCCATATTCCACTGGGATACTGCACAACTTGTTTTGTATTTTATATGTAGAAATAAAAAATGTTCCCGGGATAAAATGTTTGTCTTTTGTTTAAAAAAAAATTAAGTTTTTATCTTTAGTAGTTTTCGAGAAAAGTGCTGTGACACAAAATTTTTGTCCGATTTTCAGAATACTCTACAGTACACCTACAGTATGCCATAAAAAAAATAATTTTTGTGCTATGTTGTGCTTCTTGGTCAGACGAACATTAAAAAAAATCATCAAAATTGGATAAGTATTTACTAAGTTATTGCAAAAAGAAAAATTGAAAAATCCGTGTTTTTGCGGTTTCCTATGCTTAAGCATTATCGCTCAATCATATTATTGTTGCGCGCTGCCGCGTTTACAATGATTCCAAACAATGAGAAAGCGCCATTTCACGGCCAAGTAACCGTTTTCTATACAAGCAGGGGAGTGCGTTGCAGCAAAATGCTGCAGATTTTTAACAGTGTGCATATCCTTGGCGCTATAGCTTACGGGAGTGGTACATTGTTCAAAATTTGAAACTTTTGTTGCATCGCCACTGCATCGATTTGATAGAATATCTCTATTTTGATCGATGAGAATCCTCGATAATTCATTTAAGTAATCGTTTTCTACTTATCTACTATATCGTTTCCGTATATTTATTTTTTCAATCAGCACCAAGGTGCGCACTTTATTAGAAGACGCGCTCTATTAGAGGGCGCATTCTATTAGAAAAAATACGGTATATACTTATAGTAAATACACTTTGTTAAAGTACAGGGCCCCAATATTTGACAGGTATGCCAGGCATTTTTGCCATTGATGCCATTGTGCTAAAAACAAAATATAAATAAATGAAAAAAATGGATAAAATATAAATTTGGTATGGTGCAAAAGATTGCCTAATTTAAAATTAAAAATCAAATTTAACAGCCACCAGGGCTAGACACCGTGCATAATTATTCAGTAAATGATTCATTAACACTAGAACGCCCGGAAATTCTACTCAAGTTTGAAAATAATATTTCTCACCAGAATTTTTATTCAAAATTATCTAATTGATTTATTTAACGTAAATTTGCGTGGATTAGATTTAAATTATTTCAAGAAAAATTTTCCGGTTCGAATTGAAATTTAGTTACATGATTGGAGTGGAATCGACTCCATCCGGGCGTTCTAGTGTTAAAAAAGGACAAAAATCAGCATGTCAAAAATTTCAAAAAAGTCATAATTCGTTAAAAAATTAAGTTAAAAATAAGAGAAAAAAAAGCATTCTGTATTTTTTTATGCTTAATCGAATGGTGTAACTGGTTTTTCTCTCCGATGATCACAAGTACCTTAGATTGATGACTGCCATTCTTTTATTTCATCTTGTAAAAAAACTTTAACGTAAAGCTATGAATTTTTGCAGGATTAATTAGCATCGCAAAATCTTTAAAATAAACTTTACCGCAACATTCTATCTGCAATAGAACGTTAGATATACCCTTTTATGACCAAGTTTGGAAAATACGCAATTTCAGAAAAACCGCCCAGCGAAATAACGTTTTCTCGATGACTACCCCGGGATAAAAAGTTTGTCTTTTGTTTAAAAAAAAAATTAAGTTTTTATCTTTAGTAGTTTTCGAGAAAAGTGCTGTGACACAAAATTTTTGTCCGATTTTCAGAATACTCTGCAGTACACCTACAGTATGCCATAAAAAAAAATAATTTTTGTGCTATGTTGTGCTTCTTGGTCAGGCGAACATTTAAAAAAAAATCATCAAAATTGGATAAGTATTTAGTTAGTTATTGCAAAAAGAAAAATTGAAAAATCCGTGTGCATCATCGCTCAATCATATTATTGTAGTTCGCTGCCGCGCGCACAATGATGATCTTCTACAAGAATCGAAATAGCTCTTTTGTCGAAAACAAGGAAGAGATTTCCTCATGATGTGAAGCGCATTTCGTTTAAATAAAACAAAGCATATTGAGATATTTAATGACTGACAGTTCTTTGGAGATCATGAAAATGTCCTTAAAAGCGATTCGTTTCCATTTAGAAAGAAAAAACCAGAAATCCTAACAGGTAAGAGCATCAATTCACACCTGCCAGCCAATAACAACTGATTAATTCAAACAAACTCTAGTGACTGCTGTAGAGTTGTCAACCATCATCACAGGCTTAAATCCACTTAAAAGTCTTTCGAGAGTACTTGTACGATACAGGTATACCCAGAAATTACAATTTTCCATTATTTAAGAATTAAAGTAAGAAATACTGCAAAGTTACTTCTCTTTACACCTACACATTCTTGAAACACTAGTTAGAAGCATGATAGTTTTTTCAAAATATTTCGAAGGAACTTATCCAAAATTTCATTTTAAATGCAAAATACTTAAAATTCGAGATATTTTTGGTTCAGCCTATTTTTATTTTTATTCATTTTACAAAAATTCTATCCAAACGATTCGGTACATTACTATTTCGTATGCATATTATTTTTTCGTCATTATGAATTAATTTTTTGTACTGTTATATAAAATAATCACTTGGCCATATATTTTTGAGACGCACTGTAGCCTATCCTGGAATTTTGATACCATTATTTTCGAAAGCGGTTCAATAGTTCTAGCGAGCATCTCCTATAAAGATTGAAGCATACTTTACTTCTGTATATGTTAGTATACATTAGAGTAATTGTACTTTTAAGTTAATATTTACCTCTTAGTTTTACCGCATTCAGTGCATAGTTGATTTTTTATTAAATATATTATTTTTTAAGGTTAAAAGTATTAAGTTCTGTTGTTTAGTTACAAAGTAACTTTTTATGTAGATTTTTTGATAACCGTCTGCAACATAAGTCATCTGTACGCTATTGATGTTTTTTAGGTGGTTAAACATTAAACGAGACATACAAAATGCTAGAAATGGTATATCAGTTCATTTTCAAATATTCATTTAATTACCATAATTTTCTTAATTTCTCAATGAAGAATTAAAATACATTAAAATAAATGTTGAATAGTTTATTAATGAATTTCTTAACATACTAATAACTTAATTCAATAATTATACTGTTATACTAAATATACTATTTGGATGTATTTAATTATAAATATGTTTTTTAAATGTAATTTATATCCTTGTTTGTAGACTTTTAATTCTCTATTATATATTACTTTTTTTATCATGTCATTCATTTAGCATTCTTCAAAGTTTACAGCTCTGAAGTTTCAGTATTTTTTTATCCATTGTTTCTTCTTTATCTCTAATATAAAAATTAGGAAACACATTGTTATCGTTTGTAAGATGAACATGACTAACATTTTGTTCATTAACAAAAAAGACCTGATTAAAAATTAAAGTATTCCCAGGAAACTGAGTTAATAGCTAACTGTTAAAATGTTATCGACCAAATCATTTGTGGCCATGATTAATATATAAGTGTTTAATTTATTTAATTTATTTTTCTGAATTTGTAGCATTTTTATAGTGTTGGGATTATGAATTTAAGGGCATTGCGATCAAAAACCTTCTCTGGAACAGCATACACTGCAGAAAAAAAATATATAATTCTAATGATGTAAAATTGCAAAAAATATATACATGTGTACTAAAATTCAAGCCGTACACTGTAGCAAAAAAAAAAGTATAAAATTATTTTTTTAAATTGCTAATTATTTCTGTAGATTTTCAAAATAACCTACTAAACTTACAGAAATCTTACAAAAATTGTATGTGTAATCCGGATTGCAGTTAAAAAATCTAAGTATCCGAGTTTCCTACAAGCATTCGTCGTAATATATCATATTTTGTATTGTATTATTAACATGGAATTTTTTTGTAGCCTTTACATTAAAGGTGAATGACAATTTTCTTGAAAAATATTTGTAACTTTACATTTATTTTTATACATTATGACTGTTATTTATATTTTTTGTGTTTGTGCGCTGGTCTAGTTAAAATAGGGTTTTTTTCTTAATTTCCAAGGTGTCTTTCTTTTCTTGTTTTTTATCATTTAAAACACATATTGAGTTATTGGTGAAAAAATACTATTAGGGATTATACTGAAATTCTTTATTAATTAACTCAAAACAGCTTCATTATACACAATACCTGCTTTAAAAAGCTGTTATATGTAATATAACATGCATAAATTAATATGTAAAAATACCATATACACTTACCTCAATCGCCGAAATGTCTTTTCGAATTTAAGGCATGTTGTTCGTCGAAATCTGATCTCTGGAGAAAAGCAGTTGCCTATATTTTTAAAATAACCTAAAAAATATATTTAAAAATTTTACGCCTTTCCGCATGTTTACACTTATAACAGTAAACATAACAAATGTTGTAGTCTTTAACGTTGTAGTCCATAAATTTATTTGAAGTTCAAAGATAAAAATGAAAAATAGGTGAATCAATTTCTGAATTGATTGCTTAAGCTATTGACCAATTAGAGTATTTAATTGATTATTTAGTATTTTTTTTATAGTATATTAGGAGGTGAAATTACAGACAATCACCTCATCGACTTCAAGTATGAAAAAATTAAGAATTTGTTAAATTTCAACCCGCATATTAAAACGAAATTGGTCTTTAAAGTCATATATTGGTGTAAAACACCTGAAAACCCAATTTTAGTGTTAAACTCGCAGGTTTAACTGATAGATATTTTCATAACTCTGGATGCAAGAAAACACAATAGTAAACGTAAAAGCCATCCGCTAAAATCGGGTTTTCAGATGTTTTTTACCAAGATATATTTCAGCTAACCTATTGCGTTTTAATAGGTAAATCCTGTTTTAACTAATTCTGGAATTTCAGAAATAAAGTCAATGATGGTCTGCTATCGCCTCCTTGTCTATAATAAACGGTTTCTGTTATTACGTGATTTTTTTTAAAGTTTGAAATGCAGTACATGTTTTGAATTTAGTTTCTCCAGCTCATAAGTTTATTTTTATTGCATTCACATGCGTTATTTACTTTAAGATGTTAAGTACAAAGACACTTTTGAATTTAGGGCTCATTATATTTAGGCACATTTACCTTTGCATAAAACCCCTCGACATCGTAATCCAGGCATGACATTTAAACGTGAATGACATTTGTGTAAAAATACATAATTTACTTCCAAAATTACCATACAGAAATATGTAATATAGTAATTAATAAGTCATTAATCATGAATTAAACATTTCAATTACTTAATTCCGGTATGCGGTTTATGCATGAATAGTGTTTCTGCGAAAGTGCTTCGTTCAAATAATATAATAATTGCATGATATATAGTATTATTATAATTGCATAAGGGATTTTGTCACTTGAATGGAACACTGTCATGAACTCGGAAAATCTTTTGCATTGATTGACATCAATTTCCATAGAAGCAATTATAATATAAAGATATATTTGTCATGTTGAATATTCATTAAGTAGAATTTGGATAATTCGTGATTCGATTATCCCACTTATCTATTATCCACGAAAGCTGCTTTTGTGATTTTTTTGTTGTTGTTCAAATTAATGCAGAATTAAATTCATGTTTTGAAGCTATCTAAAATATATCGTTCATTTTGATTAACTGTTTTGAACTCGTCCCAAAATTAGACATTCAAAGTTTCGTTTTATAGCTAAAAAAGTAAAAATAAAAATAAATAAATAAAACAAAATAAAATTAAAAAAGTATGAAATTTATTATATTAAAAGTTATGATCGTAAGATAGTCTTAATAAAAATATCTGTAAACTTTTCTCTTTATTTTTTGCATAGTTTTAAAAATCAATGAAATGAAAACATATTATCAAGCATGATTTTAATTGCAATTATATTTGTTTTGGAGCAACATAAAATAATGAAATTAAAAAATAACCTTTAAAGAATCAAAACACTCTATTGATTTTTGCAGTTTCGCTAGCCATACCGTACCGTCATGAATGCAAATTATGATTTTTCAGAGAAAAACAAAATCCAAAATATACGCTAGAAAAGCGGATTCAATGACAAAGTTCATTAGCCAATAAAAGTACTCGAATTCCTTGAAAGCAGCCAATGTAAGAGCATCATCTTCAAAGATAAAGTTCGCCGGATAATAAAATCACGACTAAAAAATCTCAGGAAATTTGCCGTACAAGTGGATACATCATCCACATTTGTTGGGCAATTGTTACTTTTAATATATAATCTAATCGTTATGAACAATTTTTAAAACGTTTTGATAATTTATTTGTCAAAAAACATGAAAATTTTTAGAAAGATTTTAACTCACGATTTATTTGGTATTTCTAGGATAGTGTTAGAGTTAGAAGCTATAGCTTTGGCATCATAATAATTTGTAAGATGTAAAAGCTCGTTTAGAATTAATTCTAAAAGAAAGTATGCTTAACTTTTATCGATAACCTCATTGCATCCGTCAAAAACAGATTTTCAACAATATAAACTACTTGGAGAGATTTCTCACCATATAAAAATACATTGTCTTCAAACATAGTACTTTTTATTATTTAGAGTTACTAAAATTGTTGCGGAGAGTTTGTTTAAGCTCTTGGTATCATTTCAAAGATATAAATATCCAATATAAGCTAATTAAGTGCATTATTTTGTCTATCATATTTTTTAATTCGAACTTTGTAATTCTGTAACTGAATTTGCTTATTTTTATCATCTCTGTTTACCACAAGAAATGGCAAATACTTATCGCACGTTATAAAATATATATTCTCAACAATATCGCTCAGATCTATGCCTCTGAGGGAAGTTCTAGTGTGGAAAATGTGCTATGCAAATGCATTTTCTAATTCATTTTAGCTTGCAGTAAATGTCATTTTGAGTGTTTAGCAACTTACGATAGGACGTAAAAGATTTTTCCATTGTTTTGACTGTAATGAAAAATTTAGCAAAAATTACGTCATATTTTAAATGATACATATAAGTACATATTTAAAACATCTTTCTTATAGCGAGTTTAAAGAATTTCTTGAAGGCATAAACTCTGTTTACATACTCACTTTTTATTAGTTTTTTCAAATATTCAATTGATCATATTTAGTCAAAAACAACTACAGCTATAATATACCTTAAAAGCAGTAATCTCCACCTAAAAATGTTCCTATCAAATGGAAATTAATATAACACTGCTGTCAGGAAAATTTGAAATTGCAATTCAATCTTCGTAATACACTGCCCAAAACAATTAAAGGACCTTGCAGTTTTAGGTGGATTTTGTATCTGGGAAACTTTTTAGCTGATTGATACATGGTCGACAGACATAGTAGGTTATATGAGAATAAATTACACATGTTTGGCAGAAAAAATGCATTTTATTACGCATTTGTGTACAAAAGGAAAAAAACACAATTTGTGCATATGAGAAAAAAAGAATAAGAAAAGGTGATTTTTTTTCAAAGAATATCATTTTCAGTAAGGGGTATGGTTTCCACGGGCGGCTAGCAATGTTGAACACCTTTGAGGCATGGACTCGATGAGGCTATTAATGACGAGTTGGGGTATTCTGCCCCACTCTTCCAGAAGAGCTCTTTCCAGTTCTTGGAGAGTTTGTGGGGGTTGTTGGCGGTCAGAAACTCGTCTTCCTAGAGCGTCCCAAACGTGCTCGATTGGATTCATGCCTGGAGAACACGCTGGCCATTCCATTCGAATGATTCCTTCCTCGAAAAGGAAATCCTCCACCAGACTTGCACGATGTGGCTTGCAGTTATCGTCCATTAAAATGAAGTTATCTCCAACTGCTGCAGCGTAAGGGACTACAATAGGTCTGAGGATCTCATCCATATATCGGCGACCAGTCAGAGCTCCATCTCGAATGATGTAGAGGTCAGTGCGCACGTCAATGGAGATCCCACCATACACTAATTCTCCTCCACCGCCAAATCTGACACTTTCGTGCACGGACGCAGGATTATTCCTACTGCCACGGTCCCTCCAGATGAAAATACGCCTATTATCCGGATGCACAGAAAAACGGGACTCGTCAGAAAACAGAATATTGCTCCATTCATTTCTCCTCCAGTGGACATGCTCGGTTGCCCACTCCCTGCGGTCGCGACGATGCTTTGATGTTAATCTAACACATACCATCGGTCGGCGAGCATACAGACCTACAGCATGGAGCCGGTTTCCGGCAGTCTGAGTTGAAATCGTGGTGCTTGTAGCCGAGCGAAAATGTTGTTGGAGAAGAGTAGCGTTCATGTTTCGGTGTCTCCGAGCTGTTAACGCTAAATACCGATCTTCTTTGGGCGTTGTTGTCCGTCTACGACCTTGCCCTGGTCTTTAGCCTGCACATTCACTCTCCAAAAAACGGTTCCAGATCCTGGAAATGACACTTTTTGACACTCCCATGGCTTGCCCTACTTCGGCTTGAGTTTGGCCTCCTTCTAACCTACCAACAATTCTCCAAGCTTCTGAATCTGTCAAATGACTACGCTGAGACATCATACTTATCAAAAACACAACAATCACTGAATGCCGATCATCCTTGTCTTCATTCTCTTTTATCCAGTTGAAAGTCAAATTTCATTCGCTGCCGCTGAAGCGATGTTTTTGACGTCGAACTCAAAATCTGCATACTCCACAGTTTGAAAACCAGAAAAATTTGCATTTGTGATTCTTTTCTTCTATTTTCGGCAAAAAAAATTTCGTTTATATCTTTATTTTATATAAAACTTCAAATTTGCTTTAATTGTTTGTAGCAGTGTATTTTCAAAGCCTTTCAAATTAGCTTGTTTTTAGAGTCTTTGATGTATGAGCCCATAATCGGCAAAGTCGCTTCATAACTTATAATATATATATATTCATTTTATGTTTAAAACGTAATTGTTGAATTGTGAAAATAACTTTAGAATTTAAATAACACTTTTATGGTGGTTTGGTTGCATCTTAATTTGCGTTAGATCATTAAAAATAATATGCATTTTTAACAAACTTAAACCTTTAGGATCTTTAATAAATTTCTATTTGTTGGTTGTTTTATAAAAAATTATGTAATTCAATTAGTAATACAAAATAGCATTGAGTAGTGTCAATTGTTGCAAAATCTACCGACATTAGATGCATTATTATCACTGCACAAACAAGGGTTGCCGAATGTAGCCCGACATTGCGCATCATTAAAGAGACATTTTATAGCAGTTTTCTTGTAGTTTGTAGTGTAGTGCTATATGTCTTCAGAAGAAATGCAATGTGGCATATAGCGCGAACCTTAAAATTAGTAGCATTTATGAAGCATTGGCGCAAATTTTAACGATACTTTAAGACTAGTCAGATGTGACAATTACAATTTTTTTCGATATCATACTTCAATATTTATTATCACAGTACGAACAGTTAATTGCAGTCAATGCCTATCTTGTGGATTTTAATGATATAAAATCCCGCATATTAATTTCTCAGGTATAACTATCTCTATAGAAACCTTTTATCATATTGTCAACATCAAACTGAATATAAAGTTTGATGATAATCCGTGCATTAGTTATTGAGATAGAGCTATTTTGGAAACCGAAAAAAACACATCATACCAGTGCCAAATATTGGGATATTTTTAACAATATAGAAGCAACGTAAAAGCATATGAAGTACGAAATGAATCTTAAGTTTTGTGAAAATCTGTGCATTATTTCTTTAGATGGAGCTATTGCGGAAAACTTAAAAATTGCAGCAAAGCAGCATCATTTGTTCAGCGATTCACATGAAAATGTAGAAAACATCAAGTGATCGAACTAAATCTGAAATTTATTAAAAATACTTAAATTAGTTCTGTAGATTGGATTAAAATATACTGCATAGCATCGCTATCTGTTAAACGATTAACACCAAAAACCAGCACCAATGTAGATCGGGAGCTAACTATATATAAATTTATATTACATTCTGTGCATTAGTTCTTAAGTCAAAGAACCCGGGATATTGGTTTCACATACAGACATGCAGACAGATAGAGTTACAGACTGACAGACTCATCGACAGACTTTTTATAAAAAGATGTTTTTTGGTATTTCTATCTCCTAAAACGTATAAATTCGTCAAAAAACTGGAATTTGAAATGATTCACAAATCCAATACAATCTTCTAGCACTTATTGAAGAAAGTGAAAAAAAAAAAAAACGTGACAATTATGGAATAATCTGTATTAACTTGATCTTTGTGTGGAAAATGGCTATGCACATGGCTATATGCATTTTCTAATCCATTTTAGCTTGCAGTAAATGTCATTTTCAGTGTTTAGCAACTTACAGTAGGACGTAAGATTTTTCTATTGTTTTGATTTTTAAGATTATTACGCTGAATCAATCGCTGACCCATCAAAAATTTATTTTATTACTAGAAATAATTAATACTTATTTATTTTTAGATTTTCCTTTTCTTGTCAGCCTTCTTTCCGAATTTGTTATACAGATTTAATTTAGATACATGTATATGTATACAAGATAAAATACAGAAAACTTACAAAATTGTTTTGATATTTTGAGAGGAACAATGTAATACAAGAATGATCAAATAATTTGAAAAATAAGACTTTCTTGTAGGGTGTTACAATTTTAAATTCCTCAGATATGTTGCATTTTACTTGATTGTAAATGTTATAAAGATTTACTGATACCGAGGAATCTATAGAATACTAATAAGTATCTATTAGTTTCAAGTTTTAATCTATAATGAAGCTTACGACCATTCTATTAAATATATACGGAGGTATATATGTCGTCTAAATTTATAGTAACATATTACAGCAGTGCCACCTGTGAGGTGACAGGTAAGCGGAATAAGTGAAATTCATTTCAAAGGCTGAATAATTAGAGCAATTAATGAAATTCCATGCTTCTTCTTACGAGATTACCAAAAAATGTGTAACACTGACTCGCTGGCATAATAGTTACATTATAATCATTTCTAAATAAGTGATCTAAAAATATCCCGTTTCGAACTCGTTACATGCACATTCAAAAAAAATTAGCAATGTAGTGTACGTTTTTGAAGCAATGAGAAAATAAATTAAATATTAACACTATTCTAGTTATCATTTTTTTTTAATTCTGTGTTCTAGAAATGGCAATTCAAACTAACTACATTGGAATTAAATGATTAGCGGTTAACTTCTAAGTTGTATTTGAATCGATCATTATATAGATAACAAACCTAAAAAGGGGACATGGTAACGATACGTAAATGAAATGAACTACTTCTGTACGTATTGCGTCAGAATTGGGATATATTATATATTAGCTAATGAAATAAAAATCTCTTAAATGCATTTTAATTAGTTTATACAAATTTACAATGCAGTTTCATATCATGAAATTAATTTAAATATTCTAAATATATTATTAGTGAAGATTTTCTTAAATAAACGAGATTTAAGTATCTTTAATCCCGAAAATATTTGCAACGAAATACACAGAGAATAAATTTTGTTGATATGAATGACGTCAACATTTTGACTACTCAAAATATTTAATCAAGTTCCGTGAGATGAAAAGTATTATTTGCATTAAAATTTACATAAGAAATAAGTTGGTGCCTCTCATCTAAATACAAAGTTGATAAACTTATATACTGTACATTTTTCAAACGCTGCGTACTTGGGAAAGAACTGTTTTTATTCGAAAAATATGTATTTTAACATGTATAATTTCAATTAATAAACATATAAAATACATAAATATATAAATTGATCAATACAATTTTTATTATTGACAATGCACATTTTTTAAACAATTATTATAGCCAAAGATATATAGAAATGTTGAATTTCGGTAAACGGCAAATTATTTAAAACATCTTTATTATGTTTATGAAAGTGTGGGATATTTATAATAGAAAAATCAAGTAACTAATGACGAAAATGTTTATATTTAATTAGTATATTTTGCAATGTCTGTCTCAAGAGGATAACAAGAGCTTAAACAGAATATCGTCCCGACGAACATCTGTTGTGTATATATATATAAGTATATAGTGTGTTGTCATCGAGATTTCTACTTTGTAGTTTTCAGTTACCTCTTCATAGGAAATTCCATTTTAAGTTGCAATATATCTTCTAATCATATCATATAAGGATTTAATATATTATTTTTAAAAATATGTGGAAATTTGTATTAAATTCAATGGTTCATATACTGTATTACAATTAATTGTATAATATATATATATATACACTGCTCAAAACAATTAAAGGATATTGCAGTTTTAGGTGGATTTTGTATCTGGGAAACTTTTTAGCTGATTGATACCTGGTCGACAGACATAGTAGGTTATATGAGAATAAATTACACATATTTGGCAGAAAAATGCATTTTATTGCGCATTTGTGTACAAAAGAAAAAAAACACAATTTGTGCATATGAGAAAAAAAGAATAAGAAAAGGTGATTTTTTTCAAAGAATATTATTTTCAGTAAGGGGTATGGTTTCCACGAGCGGATAGCAACGTTGAACACCTTTGAGGCATGGACTCAATGAGGCTATTAAAGACGAGTTGGGGTATTCTGCCCTACTCTTCCATAAGAGCTCTTTCCAGTTCTTGGAGAGTTTGTGGGGGTTGTTAGAGGCCAGAAACTCGTTTTCCTAGAGCGTCCCAAACGTGCTCGACTGTATTCATGTCTGGAGAACAAACTGGCCATTCCATTCGAACGATTCCTTCCTCGAAAAGGAAATCCTCCACCAGGTTTGCACGATGTGGCCTGCAGTTATCGTTCATTAAAATGAAGTTATCTCCGATTGTTGCAGCGTAAGGGACTACAATAGGTCTGAGTATCTCATCCCTTTATTGGCGATCAGTCAGAGCTCCATCTCGAATGATGTAGAGGTCAGTGCGCCCGCCAATGGAGATGCCACCATGCACCAACACTCCTCCACCGCCAAATCTGACACTTTCGTGCACGAATACAGGATTATTCCTACTGCCACGGTCCCTCTAGATGAAAATACGCCTATTATCCGGATGCACAGAAAAACGGGACTCGTCAGAAAACAGAATATTTCTCCATTCATTTCTCCTCCAGTTGACATGCTCGGTTGCCCACTCCCTGCGGTCGCGACGATGCCTTGATGTTAATCTAACACATACCATCAGTCGGCGAGCATACAGACCTACAGCATGGAGTCGGTTTCGGACAGTCTGAGTAGAAATCGTGGTGCCTGTAGCCGAGCGAAGGTGTTGTTGGAGAAGAGTAGCGTTCATGTTTCGGTGTCTCCGAGCTGTTAACGCTAAATACCGATCTTCATTGGGCGTTGTTGCCCGTCTACGGCCTTGCCCTAGTCTTCGGCTTGCACCTCCACTCTCCAAAAAACGGTTCTAGATTTTGGAAATGACACTTTGTGACACTAAAATGGCTTGCGCTACTTCGGCTTGAGTTTGGCCCCCTTCTAACCTACCAACAATTCTCCAAGCTTCTGAATCTGTCAAATGACTTCGCTGAGACATCGTACTCATCGAAACAAAGCAATCACTGAATTCCGATCATCCTTGTCTTCATTCTCTTTTATCCAGTTGAAAGTCAAATTTCATTCGCTGCCGCTGAAGCGGCGTTTTTTAAGTCGATCTCAAAATTTGCATACTCCACAGGTTTAAAACCAGAAAAAATTGCATTTGTGATTCTCTTATTCTATTTTCGGCAAAAAAAAATTTCGTTTATATCTTTATTTTATATAAAACTTCAAATATCCTTTAATTGTTTTGAGCAGTGTATATATATATATACTAACAGCCTTCATTCATTTCGCTAAGTCGATTTCTCTAGAACAATTTTGAATGAAACTAAATATAGCTAACAAATATAATTTAAAAAAAAACTAAAAAAATAACTTTTCTTAACAACTAATCAAATATTCATAATTGTTATTAAATTCGCATAACATTACATTATCGAGTTCAAAGTAGGTGTTGGCTATATAATATATATAATATCATTAAAGTACTGTATTTAACTACTTAGCGTTTCCCCTTCCTGATCACATTTTTCACGCTTCCATACTGGAACACATCCAGATTGCAATGGATGCGTCCAATCTTCGATTCCAGTCGATACAAACGCGCTCCTTTCGCCCCCCTACTTTTTGACTCGACTTTATTTTTAAAATTAGTCTTATGTGTTATAAGCTATGATAAAAATTCAAACAAGCCACCTTCTTATATTTCCTAATTTCGTTCCCACCCCTCTCGCTCCATCCCGCATGTGACATGCCATTCTTTTTTACTTTTTTTCCTGTGTTATAAACTATCTTAAAATTTAAACCAGATCACCTTATTAGATTTCCGAATACAAATCGTGTTTTGCTTCCATATTCCACCACCAGGAAGCGTGTTCTATTCTTAAGAATACTGTATCTGAAAAAGAAAAAAAAACAGAACAAATCCCGTAGAATGTAACACCAGAAAGGGCATGTGGTGTCAGCACACCCCGAACATATTAAATGGTAAAAATAAGAGAAAAATTCTTTAAAATTCAACCTGTTAATGTAATTCATAATAATTTCTCTTCATAATGAAAAATGATAACTTTAATATTCGTTTCTTTAAAACAAAAATTAATTAAAAAAATTTTCAAAGCCCTCAATTTTATTTTCCTTATTTATTTGTTTTCCTATGGAACAATTAATGATGCCCCTTTAAAATTGTATTATAATATAATTATACATTATTGTGTATAACTATACTGAGATTTATAAATTTTAAAAAAAAAAAAGTATATATAAATTAGAAACTTTAGATTTTTTTAGTATCACCACACCCAAAGTCTTCCTATAAGCCTAAACAGAGTCTGAATTCGCTGCTTTTATATTCTATGCACTGAATGTAACCTTGGAAGCAAATACTGATAAACATGAGCAGTTCGGTTTGAATAGATAGACAGCTAATAAATATTTTCAGATATTTTGTATCATAACATCACGCAACATACTTACATGAACAATTAAAGAACCTCTCGGTTGGTTTATTACTCGAAGTGTTGTCAGTCTTAAGCAAGAATTTAACATATTTAATGTGAAATTACATTTCAAAAATAGTGCTAGCTAAATTTTTGACATTATAAGTAGGTTATTTGGGGGTGTCTAAGGGAATGTGGCGATGTGCCGGAAACAGCTCCTGATTGGCCCCAATTTTGGGGAGAAATTTTGATCACCAGATTGACGATACAATACAAAGTTACCGAGCAATTTGACGACATTTGGTGACAGAGCCGTATCGCCTCGATGGTAACCCCCTGCGTTTTCCTGGTATCTACCAAAATTTTTATTGGTTCATCAGCATTGGCAGCTACGTCATTGGTCTATTTCTAAATCATTTGGCCGATTTCCAAATCGTTACTTTTTTATACAGGTAGAAAGAATAAGCTAAAAGCTTGAAACAAAATTTAATTTTCTAATGTCGATAAAATTCTGCAAAACTTGAAAAAATTCTAAAAATGGCATTGAAAAATATATCATAAATTCGCTAAATATTGAAAAATTGCAGGGGAAAATTTACTCTAATTTAATTCTAAACATTTAACGTATTGAAAATTGCATCATAAATCGCTAAATATTTGAACATTTCAGGGGTAAAAATTACTCTAATTGGTTAAAAAATTCTATTCGAAAATTTTCATGAATGAAATAAAAAAATGACGTTGAACAAAAAAAAATCGCAATATATCCCTAAAAGTCACTTTAAAAGTTGCTGGAATTAAAAAAATCGGAACAGAGAATTCGTCCATTATACTAATATTTTGATACAAAATTTCTTTTATCAATGTTGATAGATAACCGCAAAATGAGAAAAAAAACACTAAAATTCGCAATTAAAAATTTGCTAAAATTTCGAAAATCACTGTAACATTTCGAATCTTTTTTTTCTTGAATAGGGACAATATTTACAGCATTGGGATAAATGAATAAAACAATATTAATTTAATTTATGTATAAAACTTGCCTTAAAACATAAAAAAACTGCTAAAAATTGCATAAAAATTAAATTAAAAAATATCTAACTTAAAAATAAAAATCTGTTATTGTATATTAATCTTCATACATTGTTAATTTTGCTACAGAATATTTTCATAAAAGAACTTGCACAGTTAATTTTGTTTTAAGTGCAATTCGATATACAAAGTTTTTTTTTTTTTTTTAATTTATGGCTGAAAGGAACTGCGAGATCAATAATAGAAGCAAATTAATTTAACATTGTTATAATAAAAGCATTTGGATGTACATTTATTTTATATTTGAAGAGATAAAGATAAAAATTAATGTAATTTTTAAATTTAGATTAAATTATTTAAAAAAGAAATGCATAGCTTAGATCGTTGTCATCTCCGATATGACAACAGCGTATGTTTTCAATTTATGGTATTGGTTCTTTTAATTATATATTCAACGGCCATGGATACTATTTTAATTCTAATGATGAATGATTCGAGATATCTTTCGCGCTATACAGATTTGTTTAAACTGGGGAGCTACTTTGGATTGTTTGATGCGATTTTGTTTTATTTATCAATCATTGAGTTATTTTCGTACATTATCCGACAATTTTTGAATTCAAAAGTTTTATTAATTTTAAATGTTGCTAAGTAAGTAAATTATCTTGATCTAAAAATATTTAATTTTATTAAACTGATTAACCTATATTTATAGGATACAATGTTACAAAGTCTAAAATTACTGATTTGAATCATGGTTCCCCATTTATAAACTGGTTAAAATGCAAAATATTTAATAAAACCTTATTATAAACAGTTCCTGATTACACCGTAACTTGCGCATGTAATGACATAATTTTTTAATAATTTCGTACAACAAAATCATTTTTTTTCCTTTAAAATATTAAAGAAAAAATTTATGACTAATATTGCTATATTAGTCATAAATACAGTTCCTGATTACACCGTAACTTGCGCATGTAATGACATAATTTTTTAATAATTTCGTACAACAAAATCATTTTTTTTCCTTTAAAATATTAAAGAAAAAATTTATGACTAATATTACTATATATCTCTGGGAAATTTCCGTAATGAATCCTTAAGATGTAGCTATTTTGGCTTTTAACTGCAATAACAGAAACTTTACAATATAAATAACTTCTACATTTTTCGAACATTGTTTTCTTTAAAACTTAATATAATTTAAGGTTATGGAAGATAAATCACCCCTTAGATTATAATGAGGAAAAAATGGCTGTCAAATTTTTTATAACATATATTTCTTTCTTTTACAAAATAATCTTTCATTTAGCAAATGAAAATGCCAAATTGAAAGCAATACCACGCAATAAAAGAAAATATAGCATGTTGTGTGTATCTTTCTTAAAAATTCTAAAATATTTTAACTGATTAAATATTAATGCATTTTGTCATTTTAATAAAAGGTTTTAGGTTCAATATTTGTTAAGTACTTATAACACTATATTTACATCAAATAATATATAGATAAAAAATGTCTTTTATTTTAAAGAGTAATGAAAATAAACAAAGAGTAAGATCTTAGAGTTTTTTAGAAGTCTTTTTTAAATATTGCGTAGATGAATAAAAGCAGCTTGACTTCATAAGTCTTCTTGCAAAAAACATTCGCCTAAAAAATGTGTTTGTTTTATTAAGGTTTTAACAATTTTTTTAACAAATATACATGTTAAACTTTCTATTTCATATATTTCATATAATAATAACATAAAAGTTGTAGCCATCTACAACAGTCAAATTTTTGTTTGTGATTTGCATCAGAATATTATATATATATATATATATATATATATATATATATATATATATATATATATATATATATATATATATATATATATATATATATATATATATATATATATATATATATATATATATATATATATATAAGAAGAGGACTATTTTGTTAAATTAATATTTTTAAACTTTATCTAAAGGCCACTTTTCCATATTTTACAATTAAGAAAGTATTTTAATGTGTTCATTTCTAAAAGATATATAACGATCTTAAAAGATCGTACGTGTTTATAATTAACTTAGTTTTGAGTTACTTTAGGGTTTAAGTTAAATATTTATTCAATCACACAATTCTTAAATTTTAAATTAAGAAACATAGATTTGATTTTTGTTGCAAATTAGGTAGTTAGTTTTGTTTATAAATCAGTTTGTTTTATTGTTTTATTTTACATAATTTTAAATTATTAATTTTGAGTTATTCCGGCATTTTTTTCTTTGCGTTTGTCACACTAATGGAGTATGTTGTTTGGACATATCTTACGAAACTTATGAAAGTACATTTTTTGTTTGGTGCCTGCTTATAGATACCTCCCACCTTCTAAAGAGCTAGGAATTGAATGCAGTCATTGTTCTCATTAATATTGTTTTATAGTTGTATTGTTACACTATATGCACAGAAATCAGTACTGGTGTATATCTTGTTTTAAAATATTCATAAAAAAAACCTCAAACCCTATTTCTGCAAGAGAGTCGAGAGTCGAATTAACATGTAGACTCATACTCGACTCTCCAAAATGAGCCGAAAAATTCATGCCTATCAAAACTGAAGTCTGTCTACATTTCAACAGCTTATTGATGTTAGAGCTATCTTTTGGCAGAAATTTTAATTATTAGAACAAACTTTATTTTTTAAAATTTATTTATTTTCTAGTAACAACACAGCAAACAGCGCATTTGTATATTAAACATTTTTTTCGTACAAAATCGGTCAGTCGTTTACTGGACAACCTGTACTTACATTATGTATTTAAATTTCAATCTAAATTAAATATATATATATATTGCTTGAATTTTTTTTCAAACAATTAAACCATAAAACTCAAAATTTATGAACAAATATTAAGAAAAGTTTAAAAATAAATAGAAATATTACAGTATCTATTTAAAAAATAGGTAGATGATATAAATATATATCAGACACAATATAATTAACGCATAATTTATGTACAATAAATACATAAAATTATATAACATAACTTTCATTCCTGTTCAGGGTTAATTTAACAGCACACTTATTAATCAAACAACGTCCCCGCTCACTTAAAAAAATAAGAAACCTGTTGTAATGCAATTGTTAATTTAATTTATATAATCAAGCTTTGAACTGTGTGATATATCGTTGGATATTTTATGAAGAAAATTCTATGATGTTAAAATTTTTTAGAAGAGTATTGCGTTATGAGGAGGGGGGATTCAGAATATTTTTTGTGGGTACATATTGCATGAAGCATTGTTTTTGTTAAAAAATAAAACAAAACGTATTCATATATATTTATTTATTTCTGTACATTTCTTTAAAAAAAATTTTTGTAGAATTTTAGGTAATTTTCGTATGGAAATTGCACTAATAGCAATTTAGATAAACTTGTTTTTTATATAAAATAACTCACATCTAATTACTTAAAAGTCGGAAAGAGAAACAACATACCAAAAGACATGTATGGTTCTTCCAAAAATAAAACTCAAATGGAGAAAAGTATTTTCATTTCCTTTCTATGAATAACGACATGGCTATTTCTAAAATAATCCTTACCCTAGAAAGTAGTTTTCTGATTTCTAAAAGCATATTTAGTCCTTCATTCTATTTTATTTATTTAGCAATAAAAATTATCCATATATAAGAATTCGTAATGCATTTATTATGTGTGAATATTTTAAGATGTTTGCCCTATTTTGCATTTACCGAAAACATACATTAAGATAAGTGCTTTAAAACATATACTTTATATAATAAACTAATGGCTTTGTCTACAACTATTCGAATGTGGAATAAATTATGTAGTATATAAGTTTGTTCATATTATTGCAAAATGCAACGTTGAGATATTGATATTTTTTTTATTTACATTATGTATAAAATAATTATTTTCATTCTAATTTTTCATAATACATATTCAAATATTTTCAATAACACATATAATGTATGATACTTAAAAATACATATATGGAAAGGAATTTTGCCGAAAATATTAATACATTATAATCAGTAGTAATATTTCTTTTTTGAGCAATAGTGCCTTACTGTATCTTCCTTAATAATAAACTTTAGAATTTCCTTTTGTGTCTGATTTACTGCAAAAACTGTGACAAATATTTATAAAATTAATTTCATCAATAAACTTTAAAAACTTAGCAAAAGATTATTGCAAAATTTACATCGACATCCACACCTGATAATGAGATTCTTATTAATTTATATATATATATATACATATTATATATGTATATATATATTATTGAAATAAAAAAACGAAACATACGAACAACGAAACATGAAATAAAAAGCTATAAAAACCGCATTATTACCAGTTATGGCCTAGCACGAATACTATTTATTGCATTTACCGCATGTAGATGATTATAGAAAATTCATTTTTATTTAAAAGAATAACCATAATTTAGCGTTATTTTCCAACTAAAACCCATAAAGAAATAGACAATATTATTATTATTCCTTTAGGTTCGAGTCTATAAAAATCGTCATTTTAACCGATTTCAAAAATTTAGTGGAGGTTGTCAATTCAACGCGTATGTTTTTTTTTTTTTTTTTTGTAAGTTCACCGATTACTCCGAAACTAACAAACTGATTAGTTTGGTTTTGGTGTTAAATGAAAGAGCTTGCTCTCGAATTGGTACCACTTCCGTTACATAGAAATTGGTTCAGTACTTTTTATGTAATTATTCAAAAACTAATAAAATTATTGATTTTTCGCTAATGAAATGTGTTGAATAAGTTCGCTGAAAGGAGTACTGTCAGGATGGCCGAGAGGTCTAAAGCGCCTGATTTAAGCTCCGATTCTTGGAAGAGAGAGTGGGTTCGAACCCCACTCCTGATGTACGTGTGTACAATAATCTTTTTTTGTATTATAATTTTTCATATACAATTTACAAATTAAATACTAATTACGCAATTAAGAATATTTGCAACAAGCGCCTGAGAAATATGCAATAAGCGCGTGAGTGACCCTTAATGTTGGCGCCACCTGATGTAAGCTCTGGTTCTCGAAAGAGAGCGTGGGTCTCCATTCCTGACGTACGTGCATAATATAAAGTATTTTTTTCCGTATTATATTTTTTAATCGACTTTAAAAAAAGGAGAGGAGGTTATCATCAATTCGACGCCTATCTATTTTTATGTATGTTCACGGATTACATCGAAACTATCCAACCGATTAAACTAGTATTTGTGTTGAATGAAAGAAGCTACATTCAAATTGGTACCACATTCATTTAATCGAATTTGGTTAAGTTCTTTTTTAGTAATTAGCCAAAAACTAATAAAATTAGTGATTTCTAGCAAATTAAAAGTAGCATGGAAGTTGAATAAGTTCGGTAAACGGAATGCAGTCAGTATGGCCGAGCGGTTTAAAGCGCCTGATTTACACTCTGGTTTTCGAAAGAAAGCGTGGGTTCGAGACCCACTCCTGACATACGTGTGTAAAATATTCTTTTCCGAGTTTTAATTTTAATCGACTTAAAAAAAGAAGGAGAAGGTTATCAGATGGACGCGTATGTATTTTTCATGTATGGTCACTGATTACTCCCAAACTAGCCAACAGATTAATTTGGTTTTTGTGTTAAATAAAAGAGGCTACACTCGAATAAGTGCCTTTTCCATTTCATTGAAATTAGTATGGCCGAGCTGTGTAAGGCACCAGATTTAAACACTAGTTCTTGGAAGAGAGCTTGGGTTCGAACCCCACCCCTGACATGCGTGTATAATTTACTATATTTTCCCGTATTTTATTTTTTATTAACCGACTTCAAAAAATCGTTAACTTTTCACTAAAAATAGAAAAATAAACTTTTCTACCAAAAATTGAACCGACTTCAGAAACTACTGCAAAATGAATAATATTTTTTTATATAAAAGTAATAAGAAATTACATTAAGAGCGTAGGATTTACCATGCGTATTATTATATTTATGTACATTAATTTGATTTTTTTTGGAGTCGGTGCCAGCCAAGCCAAGTTACATGTAATTTTCCAATAGACACACATCCAAGTGTCTACGAGGTTGTTTTTTACGATTTAATATTTAGTTTTAAAATGTAACTTTATTCATTTACGATTTGCAATGGATAATTAATTTTAATTATAAACTTGGAATCATCAATTCATCAAATTATCATCAATTCGACGCGTATCTATTTTTTTATGTATGTTCGCGGATTACATCGAAACTATCCAACTGATTAAACTAGTATTTGTTTTAAATGAAAGAAGCTACATTCGAATTGGTACCACTTGCATTTAATCGAATTTGGTTAAGTACTTTTTAGTAATTAGCCAAAAACTAATAAAATTAGTGATTTATAGCAAATTAAAATTAGCATGGAAGTTGAATAATTTCGGTGAACGGAATGCAGTCAGTATGGCCGAGCGGTTTAAAGCGCCTGATTTAAAATCTGGTTTTCGAAAGAAAGCGTGGGCTCGAGCCCCTCTCCTGACATACGTGTGTGAAATATTCTTTTCCGAGTTTTAATTTTAATCGACTTAAAAAAAGGAAGAGAAGGTTATCAAATCGACGCGTATCTACTCTTCATGTATGGTCACTGACTACTCCCAAACTATCCAACAGATTAATTTGGTTTTTGTGTTAAATAAAAGAGGCTACACTCGAATTAGTGCCTTTTCCATTTCATTGAAATTGATATGGCCGAGCGGTGCAAGGCACAGATTTAAACACTAGTTCTCGGAAGAGAGCGTGGGTTCGTACCCCACTCCTGACATGCGTGTATAATTTACTATATTTTTTTCCGTATTTTATTTTTTACTAACCGACTTCAAAAAATCGTTAACTTTTCACTAAAAATAGAAAAATAAACTTTTCTACCAAAAATTGAACCGACTTCAGAAACTACTGCAAAATGAAAAGTATATATTTTTTTATATAAAAGTAATAAGAAATTACACTAAGGGCGTAGGATTTACCATGCGTATTATTATAATTATGTACATTAATTTGATTTATTGGAGTCGGTGCCAGCCAAGCCAAGTTACATGTAATTTTCCAATAGACACACATCCAAGTATCTACGAGGTTTTTTTTTTTTTACGATTTAATATTTAGTTTTAAAATGTAACTTTGTTCACTTACGATTTGCATTGGATAATTAATTTAATTTTAATTATAAACTTGGCTTGGCAGGCACCGACTACAAAAAAATCAAATTAATGTACATAAATATAATAACACGCATGGTAAATCCTACGCTCTTAATTTAATTTCTTATTACTTTTATATAAAAGAAAATATTTTTCATTTTGCAGTAGTTTTTGAAGTCGGTTTAATGTTTGGTAGAAAAGTTTATACCAATTTTGACATCAGAATGATACTGTCCATTGGTAAAATATAACTTTTTATAGCTTCGTACCGAATGTAATTATACGATCCACATATCCCATAATGGAGATATGTTATATTTGGAAAATTTAGATATGATGTAATTATCCAAATTAAATACGTTTCGCGTAGAATAATTTTAATATTTTTAGGTTTCCGTACATTTTTTTACTTACGGATTTTCATATAATTTTCCTTATTTCATTTTTTAGACACGTGATAATTTAATTCCTATTTTAAAATATCTTTCTTAAATTAATAATTTCACTTTTCATGACAAAAAGCAAACCTGATATATTTTTTTTCTAATTTTGATGAAAAACATAATTTAATCACAACATTGTCTGAAGATCGAATGGAATAAAATATAATTTCAATTATCCATTTGCAGTTGAGAAAAGGTAGAAATCTAATAACTTCTTTTAGTTTTCCCCTGTTGTCCTCTTTTTCTAATAAATGGAGTGATTTTTGTTGCTATTACAGATTGTTCTGACAGAAATGTAATTTAATTTAGAAAAAAAAACTAATCCTTCGAAAACTAATTAATATTTTTAAATGTTAACAGCACTTTTGAAATGTGCCTATCATTACCGATTTTAGGCGTTAATGTCAACGCTAAATATTCCATACCTTAATAGAAATAGCAGCAAAATGCAATCCGTCGTTTCATAAAGTCGTTTTACAAATTCGTTTCATTAGGATTTAATATATATATGGTAGATATCAAGAATGCGAACTCTCCGGCCGAAATGACCGATTATTACCACTTTTTTAAAAAAATATATCCTTTTGCTTTATTGAATAACAGAAATTTAATCATTAAAACGTCCGAGAAATACTGCTACAATATAGTGGTAGTAATTGGACATTTTTTATATGTATAACATAAAAACAGCATTTTTTCTAACACTAAAACTACCAAAATTTTTATTGCCTTTATCATGTTTATGAAGCGTTTTTCATGTTTTTCACAATTTTCCACCCATTTTGTTTTACCATTAATTGCCGAATGTTTCATTTCACAAAAGAGTTTTGATTTAAAACAGTTTAAATTTATTATTTAACATTTTTCTTCTTTATAACTTTTAAACATATTTCGTAATAAAATTTCTGGTTTAAACCGAAACACATTTATATGGTAACCGTCAAAAAGGCGGCTCACGATAGGGTTAAAAAATATTTACTTTAAACGAATTTTTCCTAAAATAAATGTTTGATAAAGTTGATGAGAGCGCGTAAATGACATTTTGCAAAAATCCTTAAAAAGCAATATTTGATTTAGGCAAAGTTCTGATGACACTAATATTATAAACAAACTTTACCTGACGGATAGCGTAAACAATTCTTTTAAATATAAAAATGTAGAATCGGCGTAAATCCTTTTAGAAAAATATTAAGAGCTTATTAGTTATACAAAAAGTGCAATAGATTATATATTTTCAAAACATATAGAAAAAAATACATAACACCTTTCAGTTTACATTCCTATATAAAAATACTAAATGATTTACTTTTGTATAAAAAATTATAAAAATATTCACGTTGTATGTAATACAGGGTGCCCACTCTCAACGGTGGCCAATGGCTAGTCTCTAAACCATTAGTTATAGACATATAGTTTCAATTGCAAAAATAGTTTTAAAAAGGTAAAGTATTGTTTTTTAAGCGATTTAGGTTAAAAACACTTTTTAGTAAAAAATTACGAGAATTAAATTTTTATACGATCCCCCGCTTCTATAAGTGATATTTAGTAAATAAGCCAGCGGTTCCCAAACTTTATTGGTACGCGACCCACCTCCAAATAAAAAAAAAATTCGCAACCCACTTAATGGTGTACTGTACATCAGTATGGAAATTGCTATATGAGATCTGAAAGCTACTGGCTATCCTATTCTACAAAAAAGCAAATTTTCGTACGAAGAATACATTGACAACGAAAAGAACAATCCGTAATTTTAATGTGGAATAATGATTAACACAACACACAAACTAGAAAGATAATTAAAAATACATTTAATTACTATCAAAACATAACTTTATAATCAGTGCTTTTTCCGGCGCTGGTTTTTACCGATGAAAGCATCTATATCAGGGTTAAAAGTTGTTAATTTCAATCTTAATTCACTTTTAATATAAAGTAGTTTTTTTCATACTTATTTTTCAAAAACAGCCAAGTACAAAAAGCATATTCACACGAGTATGTTGCGTTGAACTCCGTCAAGGAATTCAAAGCTTATTTGGATGTTTCTGGATATTATACTCGTATATTTAATTAATTTCCCTTTAAATATTATTTGCTATTGAAATTCTTATATTGTTTTAACAGATGAAATACAAAAAATATTTTTGTAACAAACCTCGATTGTTTCTGGGACTCACTAAAACAGCCGCCGCGACCCATAGTTTAGGAACCGCTGCTTTAAGCACTTAGCGTACGTTCCCATAAATCTTAGCGCAACTCATCTGTTTTCAGTTACAGAAAAGAAATTTAAGTCGTGAACTTTAAAGTGTCATAACTCGGTCAATTTTAGTGTTAGATGACTGGGACTTTTTGTGTTGCTTAGTAGAGGGATATTTTTTTTTTTACTAATTATCAATTATAGAATCGGAGGAACGTATAAAAATAAAATTTTCGTATTTTCTTTAGTAAACAATTTTTTTAACCTAAATCGCTTTAAAAAATTCTTTATCTTTTTTAAAGCATTTTTGAAATTGGAACTCAATGTCTATAACTAACCGTTTTGAACTTAGCCATTGGCCACCATTGAGAGTGGACACTCTGTCAGTTTCATAAATTTTTAACTATTGCAACAAACTTAATTTCATAAAATTTAAAGTACTTTACAAACTGCTATATTGCCAAATTACTTTTATTTCAGGAGTATGCAAAACATTTAATTTTCTGTTCTATCAACCAATTAAAATAATGTATTTAAGAATTATTCAAACGATTGTTACTAGAAATATTCAAAACCTCAAGTTGTTTAGTACTAGAATGGAAAATAAGCGTTTTGGCATTTAAAAGCATACAGATACATCATAACTGAAAATATCACATTATTAATTAAAATGCAATAAAAACGTCATTTTGGGAATACATATGCTAGAAATAATGTTCTAAAATGTTTTTTCTTGTAAATGTATTGTTGTAAATTATTTTAAAGACAAAGCTATGCTTGAAACTAACAATCATTAATAGCAAACCCATACCATTGCTACTTTAATTCTTTCATACGGGTGACTCACAAATGAGAACAGATAAAAAAAGCATTTTTTTTTATGGAGATCTGATTTGTGGACACATAATAGCTAACATGCAACACGATAATAAAATGATTTTGCAATGGGTTCTTATTTATTACAAGAAAATATAATAATTTCATTATTAAGATAAATATTTTAGAAAAAACCTTTTTTTTCTATTTCTAATTTTTTGATTGCACATCATTGTATATTTAAAAGATTTTTAAGAAACTAAATGGCCATCATTTTGAAACAAGATGGCGGATGGAACTCGCAACGAACTCGGTCCAGATAAAGATATGTACCATGTTCGCACCAAGTTACATCCAAATCAGTTTATAAATACGCGTGTTATCCCGTGACGAAAATCTGATCATTTCAAAATGAGAGCAACACTAGAAATTAAAAGTGCTATAACTCAGCCATTCTTAAATATATTGTAGATGGTAAATAGTAGTATTATATAATGATTACACATAAAAAAAGTATATATATATATATATATATATATATATATATATATATATATATATATATATATATATATATATATATATATATATGTGTGTGTGTGTGTGTGTGTTTGTGTGTATACATATTTTTTATTTATTAATATATAAACATTATATAGTACTACTATTTACCACCTACAATTAATAAATAAAAACTAAATAAATATCAAACTTAGACAAGACAAGAGGAGATCAATATTGGAACAACACAAATTATTTTAAACTGTGGTGCTTGGTTCGTTTTCAAGGATAGTACCGAGCAGACACAGCAATTTCTGATTAGAAATCAAGAAAATCCGAAAAGTGATTTTCAAATTATATTTGGTTATTTGTAAAATAAAATATGAATCAGCGGAAAAAAAAAACATATTTTAGACCAATAATATTAAAAAGAGAAACTAGTAAAACTTACATTATGAAATCACCAACATGTGAGAAAAAAAAAAAAAAAACCTCAAACTTGTAAAATCATATCACTCACAGTTAATAGATGAGATACAGTTAAATGTAACTTGTAAAATAAATAAAAACAGTAACCAAATATTTATATTTAATTGTTATTTTAATTAAAAATAATTATTATTAATAATATTAAATTATTAAAATATTATTAAACAAAACAAGTTATGCAAATTAATGGAAAAGTAATTTTAGTAAAATGATCAAAAGATTTAAAAAAATGACATCAGTAATTATCTAAAAGGAGTTAAAAAATAAATGCATGATGGCACCATCTACGGCGTTTTTAAGAATTATATTGATGAAATGATGTAAATAAGTATAAGAAAATGTTATATTCATTATAAATCTATGAAATAATATTTTATCATGAGAAGTTTATATTAATCAACTAAATAATGAGAATTAATAATATATTTTAAAATCATATAAAAAAATTATATAGATATTATCAAGTAAGATAGTATAACATGATAAAAAATCAGATCAATTATAAATTTATTAACTATTAGCAAGCCATAATTTGATTTGCGAATTAAGATAATTAGGCTTATCAGGGAATGATAAATTAACAAAATATTATAAGCTATTAATCAAGCAGATTATGGAAATCAATGAAAACATAGTGTAATGTGATTTATAAAAATTGGTATTTCAAATCTAGGTAATTTAAAGGAATAATGGATAAAAAAAGAGGGAGATAATGTTTAATGGCACCATCTATAGTTTGAATAAAGGATTAAAACTGCTTTACTTGCAAATTATGCATTAAAATTTTAAAATAACAAATTATTACACATTGGTCTTAAACAACTATATGAGAATTAAAAATAAATTACATCATTTTAAGAATAAACTAGCATAATGGAAATATTATTGTGGTAAAGGTATTGTTAAGTTAACAACAACAAAATAAAGAATAAATAAATGAATTAATAATTGCAATTACCTAGCAATAAACCGCATTGTAAATTAAAGCTATAAGGCATTAACAGGAAATGCTATGTATACGGAATAACATAAACAATTAAGTAACTTTTTAAATATTGTTACACTGTATCTATCCCTTCCTTTTTAGCACTTTCCAACAAAGTTGAAAAGTGCTTATGCATTCGGTTTGTCTGGCCGTCTGTCCGTCCGACCGCTCTCTAACTCCCGTAACTATACTCGGATTGCTATGAAATGTTTATACATTATTGAGGTTTACCCTAGCACGAACCCTATTGAAAATGAAGTATCTACCATGATTAGTTTATCTACAGAGAGAATCAAAAGTTTTCCATTACAATACGGCCTATGGGGAAAAATCGTTAATATACTCGGATCGCCATGAAATTTTAAGACGTTATTGACGTTTACTCTAGCACAAGTCCTATTGAAAATGAAGTTTCTACCATGATTAGTTTATCTACAGGGCGAATCAAAAGTTTTCCATTACATTACGGCCCATGGGGAAAAATCGTTAATATACTCGGATTGCCATGAAATTTTAGGACGTTAATGACGTTTACCCTAGCACAAGTCCTATCGAAAATGAAGTTTCTAACATGATTAGTTTATCTACAGGGCGAATCAAAAGTTTGCTATTACATTAGTCCTATGGGGAGAAAGCGTTTCAAAGGAATTTTAAAGATGTTATACCCTGTCAAACATATTAAAATATGCATTTTATAAAATATAAGGTGAAAATGTAGCTATTATTCATTTACAGGGCTACACAAAAGAATTTCATTAGATAATGGTAAAAGAGGGAATTGTGTGTAACATATTTTAAATATATTAAGCTTTTTCGTGTATAATAAAATTGATATATGTTACTGAAGCTTAATATAAATTATACGATACTGTCTTGCATAATATGAAGTACATAGCATTTACAGGGCCACGCAAAAGATTTCAAATAGTATATTCTTTCCGAAGTACCGTATATGTATCCGATGATGAAATGCATTTTAATTATGATATTCGCGTTTATATTTCGCTAAATATATGCACATTATATGGTGTGTAAAAATTTTATAGTTGATATACAGGGCTACCCAAAAGAGCTCACCAACGTTACTGAATATGACCGTAAATTATTTAAACGTGGTTCTTAAATAAGCTATGCATTTTTACGCTGAGATGCATTCAATTTACTGAGAAATGTTTGCAGAATATAGATAAAGGGATATACAGGGCCACGCAAAGGGTTCGGTACATGGACGCCTATGAATTAAGATTTATGACAATGTGATTTCAGTTGTTTTAAACGTTTTTTAGTTTACAATAAATTTTAGCCTAATGCTGACGTGTAATAAAGGTACAATGTAGACTACAGAGCTGAACAAAAGTATTCAAGTATGTTTCCATCTAATAGTATGAATTGCTGAAAAAGAAATTACAAGGTACTGGGTATTTTCTTGCTAAGCTAAATTTTCCCATTATATGAAGTGACATATGAAATACAGGGCTGTTCTAATGTACTGGAATACATACTTGGGTATATTTGGCTATACACTATTATTTCCCTAAATAACAAAGTTTTGTTAAAGATTTCATTAAATGTTGGAATGTGCTTCATAATCTATGCTTAACGCATGATTTTTCTTACTTGTTTTATAATATAAATATTATATTGACGCATGCACAAAGATTTGTCTGCAGCTCTGCCCTTCCTCCATAATCCAACATCTACCCACACAGGTAACCTATTATTTAATATTTTTACATACATTTTTATTTATTTTTATTTTTTATTGTTATTTTTATTTTTTATATTTTTGTATTTTTTTATATTTTTTATTTTATTTTGTTTTTTTGAATGTGCAAAATGTTAAAAATAACTGACTACAAACATCCTACAGCAATTTATATGTGACAAAATCATTAATGTAAATTAATGAGCAATTATTCTTTTTAGGAAAACCGTGATTTATCGCATTAAATATTAACTTATACATATAAATACTTGTATAAATACATCCAAAGTTATTCAGACAATACCAATAAAAGAACCAATGAAACCAGTATTTTTACATTCATATTATTAAAAACAGTTGAAGTTTGAAGAGAAATAGAAGGCAGATTACCAAATTACTAAGAAATATGTAGATAAATGGACATTATATAACCAGAGTAATTCATATATTACCATACAATAAACCAATGAAACCTGTATTTTTATAATCATCTTATTGATAACAGTTGAAGTTTGAAGTGAAATAGAAGGCAGATTACCAAAATAATGAAAGATAAATGGATAAAAAGGCAGTAGAAGGCTTTTTCATTAAACTACTTCTTCAGGGGTGTATAGTTTAACAAAAAAGCAAAAACATCCAACCAGTTTCTGTTATGAGTCGTGCTGAAAGCTAAGAATTGGACTCACAATACACCCGACTGGCTGGAAGCTATTCAGATGACAAATTAGTAGAAAGATACACATAGAAGAAAATAAAATCAATATGACAAAATAACAATAATACATTATTCCATTAAAAAGGATATATATACTAAGATATTTACCATTACCCATATCCTAGCAAGATTTGTAGTGCAATCAGATACAAACTACATGTGACTTACTAACAGTCACGGTTATGGTCATAGTATAAATCACATAGATAATAAAATAAAGTTGTAACAATAATTGTAAAAATTAGTAAAACATATATTATACTATATAATTCATAATATATTTAGAAAAAAAATAGATGCTACTATTAGAAATATTATATTTTTATTTTTAATCAATTATTAATATTACTATATTAATTAATTAACTAGAATATATTACTACAACTTCTAGCTGAAAATTATTTTAGTGCTGCCATCTAAAGGATTAATTTATTAATTAAATTATATGCTTATGGTGCTGCCCTCTATTATAGGAAAAAAATAAATTATTTATTAGCTAAGAATTTCCAAGAATAATTTCTATTCTAATATTTTACAAATAATTTCTTTATGACAAATACAATAGACAACCATAGCTTATCTCAATAGCTTGATCATTTTTAAGTTATGCATATTAGTTTTTAGGTAAACGTAAACTTTAATACTATGTGTAAAGTTTTATTTATTTTTTATTTTTTATTTTATTTTATTTTTTTTTTATTTTTTTATTTTTTTATTATTAAATATATAATAATTAACCATTGCGTATTATCCAGACAACACCGCCCTCCTCCGTAATCTAACATCTAACCCACCCAACCATCCTATTATTCATATTTTTTATTTTTTGTATTTTTTATTTTTTTGTATTATTTTTATTTTTTATAATTTTTTAAACATTTTTTTACGCAATGTGTTAATTATTTTTAAGATTATGTAATAACTTATTATATATTAAAGACTATAGGAGTTTTTATCAATAACATCATATGGTAATATTGGTTGAAGAGAAAATAGACAGTTAATACTAAATAAATGTTTATACAGATAATATTTTTTAACCAAATGTAAAGGATAGCCATATCTTATAGCAGTTTCTTGTACAGTTTTTGGGGCGGGGCTAAATATTTTAAAAACGAGAAGAAAATGATACAATAACCAATTCTGAATAAAACCTGTTATGAAAAGGGTTTTTCAGAAATTTCAGAAAAAATGTCATCGAGATTTATCGCAGTGTTAAAAATGGGCATAAATCCGAGTACTTTTTAGATTACTTATCAATTTCATCCGCACTGATCCGCCTTCACAAACCATTGTTTCCGCTAAAGGATTCATCTATTCACATTGGAACAACTTTAGATGTGTGATTGATAATGTTTATGTGAAAGAATAAAATATGTATTTATATGTATTCCTTGTTAATGTTAATGTTATTTACCTCTAAAACATGAGTAATAAACATAATAAATATTTCCATGAATATCTATAGTATTCGATAAAAACTACGTACTTAGATAAGAAAATTTAAAAATATAGTTTAAAAACTATTCGAAAACGCTTACGCCAATTCATAGAAGCATTACACACATACGTATATATATATAGATCTTTTTTTTAATTATCCTATAAAATATAGGATTGTATTCGTTTTAGAGATTTACTTTGTTTCATGTAACAGAATTGTTATATAATATATTCATATGTAAATATTACTTATTAAATTAAGAAGAAATGTGGGTTCATTGAAAAATAATACATTTCTAATTTTCTATGAAACGAACAATTCAATTATAGTGATTATTCTAATCAATTTATCCATTTTACTTCAATATTTTTCAAAATGTGATTTGTAATAAGAACATAATGGAATTTAATACTCAGAAATAGTTTTATCTAAAATATATTTAATGGCATGTATAACAAACAGAATAAGGATATTTAACTGCGGATTACGAATGGGAAGTAATATTTCTGCGAGTATTAGCACGTAATGGTGCTATAAATTAACATAATGCAATAAGAATCTCTTATAATCCGATTAGGAATTCTGTTACTTGAGGCTAATTTAGTGTATTTAGTTCATATAATTTAAATACATCTACTTTTAAGGATTTAGTTTAATATCCAAATATTTTCTATTTAATCACGAACTTACATTTTATACTTACAATTTATATACAATGTAACACTCTGGAAAGAAGTATATTGCTAAATATATTATAATTTCTATTATTCTTGCATGATTAAAGTTCTAGTAAGTTTCTTTAAATACATTTTTTTTTCAATCTTGTGGAATAATTAAACTTTTAGAAATAATCTAAACGAATATTTGTATATTAATAGACTTATACTACAAAGTTTTAAAATATGGAATGCTGTTTTTTTCTGACGTGTATGACTTATTCATACAATAATTAACAAACAACCTGTTTCCAAGTAACCTTCTACTGTCCTTTCGGACTTTGTCCAGCAAGACTACAGGTTGCAAATACACGTCTGGAAACATTTATATAAAATAATTTCATTTCAGTCATCGCAACATTTTTAAACTAATGCAGGTTTTAAAAAAGTACTCATTGATTATCATTACACAATGTAAATATGTATTCCTTACTTCATGTCACAGCACACAGATTACTGGTGCATGCATATTACTCGGATGACCTCTGCTTTATTTTTACTAGTAGATCGAACCCGGGCTTCCCGGATTACATAACAAAGATAAAAACCATTTTTTATTGAAAACTTTAATGAATTTTCTACATGTAATATGCGTTTTAGATTGCTCCAACAAAGCTAGAACTCCAAAAAAGCATTTTAACCCTTAAACCCCTTGAAGGGGGTGGGATAAAATTTATCCTTTTTAATTTTAATTTTAAAACGCTTTATTGACGCCAGTTATTTGAAATAGCAATTTTATTTTTCTCAAATACGTGAAAAAACGTTTTTGAATATTTTGAAACAAATTTGTTTTTAAATTCTGCTGTCAATCAATCATTTCAGCATTTTAAGAATTGAAGTATTTTTTCCCTCAAAGCGTTAAGTATCTTCCAGATTTTTTCATTCATATTTCGTTTATAAAATATTACTGTGAAAAGTATTGGTATGAAGATTTGTATTTGATACTTTACATATTTTTGTATTGTATTGTATTACATATTTTTTTAATATAAATATTCAAAAAATTAACATTAATCTCAATAATATATTAAATCAATCTTTGAATTAAAATATTACACAGCAGAAAAACATGATTAGGCTAACGTGGTTACGTTAAAGGGTTAAATGGAAAATATTAATTATGGAATCAAATGAAGCTATGAATTTTTTCAAAAGTCACATTTCCGTATTAGACGCATGCCAGAAGTTATTAGCCAAAGATTTCGTAACGGCAGCAAATTTGTTTCTGGTCATTTCAGTGCTTCGAGCACGTAATTTAATTACATGTCCGTTAAATTATATTTATTTTATTTTATTATTTGTAAAGGAAATTTTAGTTTTGCTATAGTTTTTTAGCCGGAAACAAATGCTGAACTCTTTATATTTTTCGAAGGACAAATATATTAATCTATCGTAATCGAGTTTCACTCGGTAGATTTAAAATATTTAAAAATATAAATTTTTTATATATTTAAAAATAACTCGCACCTGATTTTTTTTAACCACAGCCAATCAGTAAATTGAAATATAATTTTCAAACAAATTCAAAGCATTTCAAAGTTTTTTTTTTCTTATTTGCAATGTAAAATTTTAAGTTGTTTGATTACATGTTGAACTTGTAATTTTTAGTAATTTAATCTGCGTTTTAAACCATTCTTTTATTTTATTACTCATGCAATTTTAATTTTATGATGGGAAATTATCAGGAACAATATTTATAGATTTATGAGTAAATTGTGTATCATTATTTCTTAATGGAAATACGTAAAATTAAAAAAAAAATGTTTGAAAAATAGAAGCTCGTAATTAATGAGTCAAATAATATACAGTCTTCAATCAAATCGCATTTGAAAGTAGATTTCTTTTCCTATATGACGAAATAAAAATTAAAAATGTGCGACGTTTAGAAGATTAAAAAATTGCAGTAACAAAAATTGCAAAAATTCATTTTATCCTGAAATATTGTCATTCGCAAAATAACATCAGTGCTACACATGGACAAATTTGTTCGTTATAATATAGATTTTGCTCATATGAAATATCGGTATACTTGATTATCCCGTCGACCATTGTCGCCAAATTAAAAAAAAATCCCAAACTAATAGCCAAGTTATATATGTTGACATAATTTTTATTTTAAATAACGAAAAAATAAATAAGTTAGTAAAGCATGAATAAAAATACAAATAAAAAGTGGTATTAAAAACCACTTGTTGACATTTTAAACATGTGTATCGTGTTTAATATCATTGACTGTGACATTCACAATCATCCATTATTGGCATTTAATCTTATAATTTGGCGATAGTTTTTTGGTGGACGGGATAACAAAGTAGTACCGAAAAAACTTACGCGCATACTAAAATGTTAAAAGTAAAGAAATGACTACACATACATTTTTTCGAAAAAGTTTGCTTCAAAGTTAACTCTAAGACAAATTTAAAATTTGTTTTATAAATTAAAATACACAACACAAATTAAAAGAATAAACATTAAAACACACAAACATTGCACTCCGTCACTTCAACATGCAAAGAAGATGCCGTATTTTCCGTGAAGTACGCAAACCTTGATTTTTAGAAATCATGCCTAACCAAATTTCAATTACATTTTAAACCTTAGATATTGGCGAATTATGAAATCTCATTTTGTCTTTTGCATTGTTCTTTTTCTGTTTCAGATCAATTTTCTATGTGAAAATGCACTTTTTTTTCTGAAAATATATTTGGAAAATAAAAAGGGCTATAAAAATAAAGTACAAAATAAATATTATAAAAAATATAATTATTCCAAAAAGAAAGAAAAAATAAATAATTTTGGAAAATGACAGGTAATAAAAAAGAACTAAAAAAAATTCATCTGCTTTAGCAAGTTTAACTGAAATTTATAAAAAATTACACTAAGCGAATAATTTTATTTTAATATAATTATAATTGAATGTCTTAAAAAATTGGGGGAAAATTTGGGGAACCGGACATTACTTTAAACCTGGAATTATTGCCAAGATCGTTTTTGTTTGCTTGCTATCTCGGCGAAAAAAATTCAATCCGGAGGGGGGAAAAAGAATCACATTGAACAGGTACTAAATCCTTTGACATCAGCCGTGCATTTTTTCTCTAAATAAAAATTATCTGCTTAAATTTACGCATTCTAAAGTAGCATTTTATTTTATTATAAACAAAAAATATAGTACTAAAAGTTTCCGCAGACTTGTCATTGAAAGTTTTGTTCTTTTTTGCGAAAAAACGCGGTTGTAATTGGGCTTAGTGTAGCAGATTTCCCAGGGTTACATTTTTTGCACTACTCCCAGCCACCACACATAACTCCTCTCTATTTCTTCTTTTTACATTATGGCTATTTTTCCTTTACTTTGCACCATAACACAACTATATCTATAAGGCTCATTTATTTGAGATTAATGTATGACGTCTCCCGCCAGAGGACTTTGCCCAAGTTACTCTGACCAATCGTGCAAACTCTAAACCAAAACAATGACCATGTGCTCAGAACACAAATCAGCTCATACAATGCTGAACTAATTTGGGCATGGTTTGTGCCACGTGATCCAATGAAGTGGTTCAGGGTTTGAAGCTGAATCCAGCTTCACTTTTTTGGCGGTTTTTAGCGAAATGCGCAGGCTGTTATATCTAGTTGCTAATGCTTTGCACAGAAATGGAGTACTCAAGTTGCCACCTCCAGTAAAATTAAATTAAAAACTACAAAAAAATTATATCTTAAAAACAAATTAAGATACGGTTTTCAAACAAATTGCATTTAGAAGCACATATTTTTCCCTACACAAGGGTGTAAAGATTGAAAATGTGCGATGTCTAGGAGTTAAAAAATTTGCAGTAATGAAAATTGTAACAGTGAAATTTCATCAGAAAGTGTTGCCATTCGAAAAATGACGTATGCGTTACGCACAGATACGTTTGGCCTTTATAATATAGATTGTACATATTTTTTTTATTTATAGCTAGAGTTATTCAAAATTTTATTTTTATTATTAGCACTGATTCATGAAAATGCCTAGATTTTATTGTTTTGGAAGTAGTAATATTTTTTTCATTTTGTTTCGTTGTTGTTGTTGCAATGAATATACCTAACTAATAGTTTATCAAAAATTGAACTGAAACACTTTATTACAATAACCACAAAGAAAACTTGACTTACATCGAAAAACATAGTTGACATAGAATTAAAAATGTTAAAAAATAGTCTCTTACGCATCTAATTTTCTTTTCATGTAAGGAAAGAATGACGTTCATACAATATTAAAAGAATAACAACTTAGGCAAATTATTGCAATTAACCAAAATAATCTTTTTAAAAAGTTAATATTTGGTAAAATTATACAACGAAAGACTGTATTAGAGCGTAGTTAACTTTGGAAAGGAAAATAGAAGGGTGTTAAACAGAATAATTAGTAATTTTACATCAAAATTTTCAGTCTCCAAATTATGACAAAACGAAAAGATAATGCTTAGTTTTTCCGATGCCTTTTTGTGAAATTTAATAGATACAGATAAAACATAATAAAAAAATTTCGTTTAAATGTCTTGAAAATTCTCGAAAATTCTCTTTGAGGTTTTTGTTAAACTTTCAAATTTTGTTCGATAAATGTAAATCAACTAGCGTCAGAATCACCTCATCTGGCAATTGATTAGCAAGAACAAATAAAAAAAAAACTATATAGACATATGGAATTAAAATAAGATTTCCTATTTAGGCATAAAATAAAATTACTAACATATAATTTACATTGAACAAAATTAAACTGCATCAGAATATGCTTGTAAATGCTTTTAAATTCAATGTTTTACATTTATATTATGATTATTATAATTATTATTGGTATCATTGCCTTTCATGCTCTATTACTTACATTTCATTTTTGTACTAATTATAGTATAAGTTCTCTGCTAATTGCAGATACAAGAACCACATGATAATTAATATAGTTTTTTAATTACAAATATTTTTTAACTCTACTGAAGAATATACAATCTTTTAAAGTTTGCGTTCTGTCGCAAGTGGAAAGTATAAAATCTGTGTAAAAATGCGACTGGTTATCTGTATTATATAAATAAATTAAAATGAAGATTACTCAAAGTTTCAATACCTCTTGCGATTATTCTTGAATTGTGTAGCTTTCCCATATAAAAGTTATTTTTCGATATAAAATGTTTAATGATAAATAGCCGATAAACCGAGACGTTTAACTGAGCCAAATAAAAATCAGGCTTTCTAATTGTTACTGCATTTGGACACGATAATATCGTATTGAAAAGCTCTATGGATTTCAAATTGCTTTTGGTGCAGAAATAAAAGTAAGTTTGAAAATCCTTTAAAAATCGAAAACTGAATTTTGGATTTTTTTTACAGATTTCTAATTAACTATAACGTATTACATATAGCTTACTTGGGTAAGTAACAAGCGCGAATTATAAAAGAACAACCAATCGTAGAAATCGCAAGTTTTAAGAAAAAATTGACATGAGCACCACAAACTGGAATACTACCCTTCACTGTAAAAAAAGGGTCGATCTACTGAAAAAACTTTAGTGATCCTTGTAATTACTAAAAAAATTTTAGTAATCTTCGTCGGTTACAAGAAAATCTGTAATAATTACTAGAAAAAAGTTAGCAACGAAGAGAGTTAATAGTTTTATATTTTTAATAACTATTACTAAAACGCACTTGGTGTGGCCTTGATAGCATAGTGTTTATAGTAACGGACTCCAGACTAAAAGGTCCCGGGTTCGATTCTGGCCACCGCCAAATACGCCCCGAATGTATGCAATGTAAGTACTCGTTAGTAAAGGGATTATGAAAATCCTGTCGGATCAGTTAGAAATGTTTGATGCTGCCATCTACTGCAGTTTTGCCGAAAATCTCCCGCTTCAGAAGTCTGGATGCAGCTCGAAGGAACCTCCTGCCCTTCGGGCGCATGTAATAATTATTAAAAATAATTTTGGAGCTATTACTAAAATTTGCTTGGTGGCTCATACTAAAAAATTTTAAGTTAGTTATACAAAAAATTCTTTTGTTCAGTTTACAAAAGAAATGCTTGTTTCACTTGCAAAAAAAAAGTTTGTAATGGTTACTAAAAAATTCTGTGGAATACAAATTTACTAAAAACTACTAAAAACAAATTTACTAAAATTACCTCTTGATTTTTTTTTTTTTTTTTTTTTTTTTTTTTTTACAGTGTTCACGCGATTAGAAATATTAATTTCCATTCGAGTATCTTAAAGACCACAAAAAAATCTTTGGGAATCTAAAATTAGTCCAAAAATCCTAATTTTCACTGCCATTATGAATGCCAAATGTTTTATAATTAGATCGAAACTACCCGAGAACTGTCCTGAAATAAAAATTAGTACATTTTGCGTTCGATTATTCCATCTAATTACCAGAAAAATTTTGAAGAAAATTTAGACAGTGTTTTTCAATACTTTCTTGTTATGTGTGTTTGTAATTATGTAAATACGTAGCATACGTTTCATATATTTGTCGTTCAGTCCGTCCGTCTGCACTTCCGTTCGTCTGTTCGTCCAACCGTCTGTCTGTCGGTCCACATATAACAACGCAAAACATACCACACTAAATCGTTTGAAATTTAATATACATAATTATTACATCATTTTGTCGAGTCATTTCAAATTTTATGAAAATCGGATGCATCCCCAGCAGCCAAACAAAATTGGACCAATATTGGTTATATCTTGGAGCAATATTGGCACATTGGCACAATACTGGCGTAAAATATCGCTCCATTATTGGGATGTTTACATTTTGCCCTTATTTAGCCAATATTTTCAGCCACTATTATGCCAATATTATGGTTTCATTGGAAATTTTGCCAATAAAACGCCAATATTGGTTAAATATTGGAATTTCATTGGAAATATTCCCAATGAAACACCAACATTTTTACAATATTGGCGTTTTGTTGGCAATATTTACAATGAAACCCCAACATTTGTACAATATTGGCGTTTTATTGGCAATATTTCCAATGAAACCCCAATATTGGCATAATATTGGCTGCAAACATTGGCTTGATAAGGACAAAATGTAAAAATCCCAATATTGGAGCAATATTGGCGTTTTATTGGCAATATTTCCAATAGATGAAATATAGGCGCAACGTTGGATCAATATTGGTTTGCTACTAGGGATAGATCAATTGCAGGGACAAACAAAGGTATTCCATTACATTATGGTCTATGGGGGGAAAAGTTACAAATACATTTTAATCGTTTGAAATTTAAAATATGTAGTTATTACATAATTTTGTCGAGTCATTTCAAATTTTATGAAAATCAGATGCATAAATCCGTTATAGGGACAATCGAAAGAATTTGGCTCATTACGGTCAATGAGGAAAATTTTTAAAATGCATTTTAATGGTGTTGCACTCATTCGAACATAATAAAATTAATATGAATCTATGAAGTACATATTATATTATATATTTTGCATAAACTGTGGTGCAAAAAACATTTGTTATTGATTTGCAAGGCCACACAAAAATATTCCGTTACGTAATGGTACAGGGAGAACATAGTTTGGGACGTGTTTTAATTATATTAAACTATTTCACATTTTATGAATATGATGTATGTTGCTGAGGTATAATAAGAATTTCTATTCCTGTATATTTACAGGAACACAAAAAAGATTTTGACCACTACACAGTATCCGAAGTACTGTCTATTATAACAGCAAGATTTGAATATTTTCAAAACTTTGTTATCGTAAGAACGCACCACATTTTCTACGCTTTACACGCGCAATTTCCAACTAGTTTTTACATATGACTTTGTGATGGTGTTTGTAATATATCAGACAGATTTTTCAGCCAAAAATACTCCTGCAAAGTGAGGGGTAGTGAAAAACACTGATAACACTGACGATAAATGATAAATAAAATAATGCACTTAAAAAAAAATCCCATTAAACGAAACAAAAAATAAGGACGTATTTGGAGCAATAACAATATCAGCACCTCATTAGCTGAACCAAGACGTGTCCGTAAGGGAAATGAGTCAGAGATGAAAAGTTTATCTCTAGCTCAGTTCCCTTACGGACACGTGCTAATTTTGAAATCAGGTTCTTATTTGCTGGACACCCTGTATTAATAACCACAATTCAATTTATAACATATTTTAAGCATTTTAAAGTTTTGAAACTATATTTAATTTTTCTGATTATTATTAAATGTTAAAATTTTGTTCCTTTTAGCAATTTTTAAATATTTTTCCCTGCATTTAATTATAATTTTACAAAAAAAATCTCTTTTATTTTTGTTTTACTATTGAGCATTAAAATAAAAATATTATTATAAGTGTATATCATGTAATAGATTAATATATATATATATATACATATATGTATATATATATATATATATATATTATCAATACATATTCATTTAAAGCCGCTTGTTTTAAGTTAATTTCTTTTTCATATTAAACTTCAAATTAATTTTAAAAAATATATTACAGCTCTTAAAAATAAATACCTCAAAATCATGGGTTTTACAGTGATTAGCTTTGAAAGTATGTACTCATGTTTCTTATTTAATTTTTTGAGATACATTATATTTTTCTATTTTTGACTCTCATATTTCTAGAATCAATATAATTTTTCTTTTAAACAAGTTATTTCTTTAAAATGGGCTTTAAAATGAGATTGTTTTATGAAGAAAACATAAAGAAATTAATTTTTCTATAACTATAGTTTTTCATATAATTTCAAAGACGATTAATCCTTTAAATTCTTAAGAAATATAAAATTATTTTTAGAAAAATGCAAACTAAAGTTTATAGTTTTTATAACTTTTTAAAACAAATTACTTTATAGTTGAAAAAAAATATCTGCTTTATTAAATGATAAAAATATTTTTTGCAATATTCAGGAGTTTTAATGTATATATTTTTTTTCTTTTCAAATTTATATGATTATTAAATGAAGCAGTACATGGTCTGATTCATCAGTATTGAGCATTTGTTCAAAGGAACGAATTTATTCTGCGAATTGGTACAATTTCCTTGCATAATCCATCCTTGCAGGTATCCATCCTCAAATAGGTACCTGCTGCATCAATACCGTTTTAAGTTGACATTTCCATGACCAAAAGACGTCCCCGTAGGCGTGTTCCGGGATGGCTTGAAGGGCTGTTTTGACATTTCCTTGGAAGTTCTCGACGAGTTGTAGCGTTTACCTTTCAACGCTTATTTTAAGTCCGAAAAGTCAGGGGGCGACAAGTCTGGACTAAAGGGAGGGTGTGAGACAGTTGAAACGTTCAGCCGAGCAAGGTAAAAGCTCACGTTGAAAGTGTCGTGGCTAGGCGCGATATCGTTGTGAATCGTCCAGCCATCAGTGATGTCCCTTCGCTTGCTCGCGACGCTTTTTTCAGCCTTTCTAGGACTTTTAGTCAACGCCTTTCAGCATCTCCCTAGCAACAAGTGCTTGCTCCGATGTAAGCTAGCATTAAAATAATATGAGGCTCATATATTATTGTTAAAAATAATTTATTCTATTTAGATATATATAAAGATTGTAAACTATTAGTATTGATTTTTAACCCAGGTTCTATTTGTATTTCTTCGAGGTGGGGAGAAAATTATGTATTTCCGAGGGCGAGGGAAATTTGCACTTTGTGACCATTGAAAATGAAAAATCTCAAACAATCTTATCATCTCATTGCTTCGGGGAGGAATTTTAACCGAAGAACCACCTGAATTTAATACTGCTTAAAATCAATATTTTTTCCTGAGAAAAACTGAATAAGAAGTTATGAAACATTTGTTTCTTTCCACTTAACTTGCGCTGGACCCCCTTCTTAATTACTTTTGTTTCAGCGACTGAATTCTTTTTTTAATCTCATATCAGTTATTTTTGTTAAATTAAAGTTTTATTTATTTAAGGTACTCTACTCACTGAAACTTACTTTTGAACTCACACTGATATCCAATAGCGCAATAAATATAAGCTCTAAGGACCAGAACCTGTGAAAATTTTAATATACACGGATATACATACCCATATATATATATGTAAATACTGAATAGTTTTAAAAATGATGAAAACGAAATCAGCAAAACTTCAAAATGTTAAAATCTGTGAATATTTTGAATATTATTAGTCTGGTTTGTATCCTGTTTCAATGCGGTTTTAAAATTTTACATAAAATTATATCTTTACCTCTTTTTCAATCATTGCATTTCCAATATAATGTAATATTTACTTTTAAAAAATCCTTTAAGCCATTTATTTCTTTTTTCCATTTCCATATGGAAATTTTGCTATAGAAAATTTGTGTCGATACGTTCAGTTTTTCTTAATTCGTCACACCATTTTTTCACGAGCAAATCTTGCAATAGTAAAGTAATTGTTGTAGTAAAAATTTTATTGTATATATCTGTTTTAATTGCTGGCAACTGCTATAACGAAAAATGTACATTGTTTTGCAATAAGGTTTGCACTTTTGCAAAGCTATGTTAAGGCGGTATTAATATTTTTTAACGCTCCACATTCCCATCTCCTTGGAAATGATTTTGCCTTTTTGTAATTCCCGCCGAGATATTAACTCTCTGAATGATTTTCGCGCGATTAAAGAAGATTCGTTCATATGTGCAACTTATATATCGTACGGAGAAAATTTAGTACATTCTTTCATATACATATGCACTCTATAACAAAAAAAAAAAAAAAAAAGGTCGACGCACCAAGAAGGAGTTGTTCGATGGAGACAAAAAATAGTTGATTAGAAGATTATACACAGAAAAAGAAATGATTATAATTTCAGAACAATTGAATAATACATTTCAGAGTTACATAATTACAAAATAACAATCGAAATAAGGTGTTGACTGATCTCTATCCCGGATGCAAAATGCCACACGGCTTCGCATAGATTGATAAAAAGTCCAGATTATTTCCTGTGGGATTTCTTGCCAAATTTGCTCCAGTTGTGGGGCTAGGTCATCAACATTTTCTGGTAGATGCAGTCGACTTACCATCATATCTCAGACATGCTGGATGGAAGAAAGAGTCTGGCAATCTGGCTGGCCAAGGGAATATTAGAAAAACTTCAAGTCAGTTCATACCGACACATGCTATGGTATTATCTGTTGAAAAGTAAGCCCAGGATACTGCAAAATTAAGGTAGCAAAACAGATGTCATAATGTTGTCGATGGACAACTGTGCTGTAACTGTCCCTCTAAAGACGACCAAAGGGGTCCGTCTATCAAGTGAACTGGCACCTCTGACCATAACACCTTAATGAGGGACTGTGTAAAGTGTAATAATAAAAGCTGGATTGGCACGTTGCCTGGGCGGATCGAGACACGATCGTCAGGACACAATTGGAAACGGGATTTGACACTTAAGTCTATACGTCCCCAGTCTGCGTCATTCCATTCTGATCGAGCCAAGTGCCATTGTAATCTGGCTCGACAGTGTGCAGACGTGTGTGGTACGGGGCGTAACTATCGGTACGAGCTCAGATTTCGCTCAGTGAGTCATTTGAATGGTCATGATGGACATTTGTGTGCGGGTCACACATCTGGTGTTTGATAGCTACGAATGTTACGCTGGGACAGCTAATCTGGCAAACATTCTACCCTCTATGTCTGTTGCGGCCCTAGAACGACTGTTACATTATGGCTCTGAAATCTGCCATTGTCCACACATTCTTGCAAGCATCTTTTGATTGCCGCATTTCTACTACCCAGATGTCGAACGATTCTTCGATTTGCCCAACATGCCTTTTACTGTCTAATAATACGATCTGTGTCAAACTCTGAAAGTTGCTAATAATGATCTCCGAACCTACAGCAAGGCATTTTTATTGTCGTTGAAAGGTCTCCTAAATCGAAATAAGACAGAAACCTTTAACAAAGGACCGATAGCAGCTTCTTATGTATGTATGCTGGACGCGCAGATCTTATGCGCTGGAGATCGCACTATTCATTCATTGGACTTCAAATTTTAATCTTTTACATGTTTGATCAAAATATTTATGCATGATAAATTTCAAAGCGATCGGATCATTATTACTTGGTGTAACGATTTTTTTGTTATAGAATGCATACGTATATATATATATATGTAGATATAAAGTTTGTAGATGGGGGTGATTTTGGGCTCCTGGGATCATATAATGAAAAGTTGTGAAGAAATTTTTCAAAAGTAGAACCGTGGTAACAACTGCAATATGTAGTATTTCTTATGAAATCTATCTAAAATATTGTCTATGATTTTTCAGCAACAAATTTGAGTTGCAAACAATTAACATAAAACAGTGTCGCAAACTACATGGTTTCAAAGTGGCAATTATTATTATTATTTTTAGCTATCTTTAATGTTTGGAACCAAGTAGCCCCTGCTCGTGCCTCCTTCGTTCTTTCACATAGTTCATTTCATATATTCTGTAATTTTTTTGAGTGAATTTTAATTTTTGGGGTACACTTCTTAAACGATTTGGTAGTTTTTTTTTAAAAAATAGTTCACACAAAAGTGTGCAAGCTTTTGAAAGATTAAAATGCTGATTTTTTTTTCTATTTAGTATTTAACATATGTTAAAATAAAGCACTTCAATGTTTCTATTTTGAAGCAATTCGGCAAAGCTAGTTCTGATTTTCATTTTTTTTCTTTGCATTTCCAAATGTATATTCAGTTTGAGCTTCTTTCTTTGCCGAATTAAATTTTCATTTCTATTGCTATGAGAAAGAGTGGTCGCTTAAATTATGTAGTGTAAATTATTCCAATGAAAAGGTAAGTGTGCAGTTACATTGATGGGATTTAGCTTACAGAGTAATCACGCTAAATGTATTATTGTACTCGTATTTCAAAGAACAATGCTCCTCAAAAAATAAATTATGTGTTTTCTCCGTTTCTCCCACCATTCATTTATACTTAACCAATGAACATCCAAATCTAACTAGGAGAGCGCCTTGCCAGAGTAAACCTTCATATGAAATTTGAAACATATTAGAAAAACCATTTTCGTTAAATTATGGGGGTGGGAATAGTGAACCTCAATTCCATCTTTATACTTACCAAGTGAAATCCATATCTTATGAGCGAAGATCCTTATCAAAATATACCTAGAAAAAAATTAAGCATGTTGGATAATTTTGCATGAATTTTTCTAAACTAAGGAAGGAATTTCTCTATTTTCCCCTTTTTATATTTAATCAACGAATCTAATCAAGGATGCGAGATATTGAAATAAAACAACATACTAAATTAATGCAAATTTATTAATTCTGTTTGAAAAATCCATTTCTCTAAATTAGTGAAGAACTAGCAACCGTTCTCCCTGTATATTTAAGAAATGAACTTCCAAATCTAATCAAGGAAGCTCTTTAATATAATAATCCATGATACAAAGTTTGAAGAAAATTGTATAATTTTGCTTGAAAAACATACTTATCTAAATTAAGGAGGGGAATTACCTTCCTTTTCCACTATTATCCTTAAGCAATAAATCTACAAATCTAATCAGAGAAGCTCCTTATCAGAATAAACTCCTATATAAAAATGATGCAAGGAGATAAAAATGATGTAAGGAGAATAATTCTGCATGAAAGATAATTTGTCAAAATTAATTGGAATTAACTCCATTCTACGCTCCTCCGTTATACTTAAACAATGAACGCCAAAAAGTGATTAGGGAGTTACTTTATAAGAACGAACCTAGAAAATAAATTTAAAGCAAATTGCATATTTCTATCAATATTTACCTCGTTACGTACACACATACAGACAGACAGAATCGGCGGGCTTTAATTGCCTGCCAGTTAAAACTGGTTAGTGAAAAACATAATATTCCCAATACTCAAACATTTTTATTATTATTATTATTGTCTCAGTAAAGCACAATGAATAGTTTAGCATATCTTTTTTCTTAAATCAATTAAATAGTTAATTTTAAAACTAAAATGCCCAATAATACAAACTTCTACTAGTTATTTTTTTAATGAACATTTAAGAAAATTAAGCTTAAATTAATCATTGCCTTTATTTATTTGTTTATTTATTTATTGTTTTTCATGAAGGTTTTCTTTATATTTATTTTATAAAATAAAAATATCTTATTAGAAATACATTCATCTACACGGATTCACTTATTCGGAGTTTTCTCTAAAATAAAGGATTAATACATAATATAAGAATTTTACATGTCTAACCTTGCATGGCGTATAACAGAACTTTTTTTTGTTTTTAGTTAATGAAGAAAAATATTTGTTCTTAACAAACAAATTGGCAAATTCAAACTTGTTATATTGGACTAAGTCCGTAAATATTTTAACTATTCGGCTTACATAAAAATAGAGTTAATGCTTTGTTTTCTACATGTATAACCTTCTATTAGAAGCATAAATGAACAAATTCTTTTAAAACTTGGAAAAACTATCTACTTAAATAATTGTATAAGCTTTGGAGTTAATGAAATGTTTAGAATCAAGAAACTGTACATAAATTGTGCTCTATGTAGAAAATTAATGGGATTTATTGTTTTAAATAGATCTAGAAAAATGATATACTGAAGTAAAAGGATTATTTAAAAGATTTATCAAATGAAAAAATAGTAAGTCATTTAATAATTTAGAAGTGTTTTTTTCATCATTTCGAGTGAGATAACAAGTCAAATATTAGGGTGGGTCTAAAAAAAATAAATATTTCATTTTTTTGCAGTAGTGGGGAAAAGTTACCTGTTGTAAAAGACGAAAAATGCATACTTTTTTTTTAATCAGATAAGATCTTCATTTCACGAATAGTTTTTATAATTTATGAAAAATTACTAAAACCGCACTTTTTGTGTTTTCTGAAGTTAATTATAATCTTAGTAAAAACGTCTTTAGATTTTTATACTTTTTTTTTTTTGGGGGGGGGGGGGTTATATAATCTAAATAAATGAAATTCTGATCATTAACCTAATTATTTTCGTTGCTGCAATATTTTAGAAAACATAATTTACAAATTTCACCACATTCATCGTCAGAACTTTTGATAGTTTTACTACAACTAAAGAGCCTGAATTTACCATGTGGAGGAAGATATATATAGAGTTCGCCCCACACCCCAACTAAACAACAATCCATCTCTAGGGTGTTTTATTTACATAACATTTACAAAGATTTTCCATGGAGTAATATTATTTGGCCTATCGCGTTTTTTTTATTATTTGCGCAGCATATTCCAGAAGTGATCTTGCGTCATAAAACGCTATATAATCTTACTGTGTTTTTAACTTTTTCTTTTTTATATCTACTTTATATTTAATATATCATATTTTGGAGGAATAATGCATAATCGATCTAAACTGCAGTGGCGCTCTGATGTATCCATCTCTATTTTCTGGTCCATATACTTTATTTGAGTCTTTTGTCACAAATTTAACGAACATGTGAATAGTTTCGGTATGACAGGGAAACATTTGCAGTTTTTTGATGAGCACAGTGTCAGTAACGATGCCTGATTTAACATAATCTTCAATAGGATGCACCGCATAGGGGAAGGATACACCTTACACGAATTCTAATTAATGAAGTTAGAAACTTGAAAATTTAACTTCCGTGACACAACATTTCAAATAGTCTGATTCTTTGGTTTGCCTTGCCTTTGAAATACCTCTTTAACCAAGCTCAGGAAAATGATCTCTTTTTTATTTTTTACTGCTGTCAACAGATTACTCTCTGGGTGTGCATTTTGTTCTATTGCTGGATCAACAGCTGGATTGTAGTAATTCGTCGGATAAATTGCGTGATGTTTGGATTGATTCAAAGACATGTTTTGGTACGGCTGTAAAATATTCACTTGTTTTACGGAAAACCACATAGGCATGTATGATTTTAAGATGAAGCCAACTTTTTCTTTTATATTTTTTAAGGGATCAGATAAATTTATATATATTAAATGTTCAACAAGTGATTTTGATATTTGCCCAGCTCAACAAACTTCTGCCTATATCAGTATTCAAACAATCTGTGTTTTCGTAATTGTCTTTAGAGAGCTTATCGTAGAAAATGAGCTGTTTTCTGACTGGTGGACTTTAAAATAATTAGGTACTGCAGATTGATTGTCAATATTCGAAAATGAAACAAAAATGATGCTCATCAAAATACAATAGAAGTATGCTCCACTGTGGAGAGGTTCTATATTATTTTTTGCCGATGAATTACACTGCTATTTTATACAGTGTTTATTACATTAAAAAAATCACACAATTCTACATCTTGTTCTTTAGTGATCGTTCAGACAAACAAGAAATCATGTTTTGATTTATATCATATGATGAACTTGGTTTCTGGATAGGAGACTAGTGTTCTTATTTTGCATTTCTGGGGAATTATTTGGCATTCATTCTTTTTTCTTTGAGAAAATATCATATTCTCATCCTTCAAAGTAAAGATCCTAACTTCAATTAGAATATGTGAATTAGCATTTCAAATCCGTCTTAACAAAGATCTTGTATCTTTTTATTTATTTATGCTATTTGAAGCAAGATCACTAATATCCGGTGCAGACCTTATTTTCTCCACCTGGTAAGTTCTCCAGCTTGCGGGAATTCATTAAAAGAATTTCCAGTCCTTAGACAAGGAAGGAAAAAGCATTAAGACATAAAACACATAATATACAGGCCGATAGAATGCAAAGCTCTTTCGCGATAGACAGCGGCGATTTGATGGTGGAAACTTGACTATTGATTAAAGGAAAGTGTATTGATTAAAAAAAAGTCTGTTGATTGAAAAATCTATTGCCTGAAAAAGGAAATTTGGTTAACATGATTCAAGATCACATCTCCACGATGGTATTCGCGCCGGAGACCCGTTCTTTCGCGACAAGGAGCGCTAAGACTGACAGAAGCTCGACAAACGCTTTAACGTGACAGCGGGCAGGCTTAGGAGTGCACATGGTTAAGAAGTAAGATTGTCCAGGTCCATCAGGAAGCAAAAATTTCTGCCAATTGACTGAGTAGTTTTGGGTGTTATGAAATATTTATGAGCCAGGTATCTGGGCGGAGATATGGGTACCTTAAGTGCCAGGTATGTATGAATGTGGAGAAGAATAGTAGTGGTCTGGAGACCCAAATGCTCCACACTCGCAGAGGTCATTATCGGAGCATTTAAAATAACTTAGGTATGTCCTGAATGGACCTTGATCGGAGAGAATGCCAGTCTGAAATAATGTTCCTTTTGAGGAAGTGACGAATATAGGATGGGAGAGAAAGAAGGGCTATATCAATGTTTGGACGTGAGGTGGCCTCTTTGACCAGTGCGTCCAACAGCTCATTGAAATCTATGCCAATGTGAGCAGTGACATGGCCGAGAGAGATTCTATGGACGAGAGGTTTTTAATTTACCTTTATTTTAATCACTAGAGGGTGTTTAGTTCTATGGGCGAATATTTCTTGCAGGCTTGAAAGATGTCACTATAATGGTGAAAAAAATATGTTGAGGATGGAGAACAATCCTTTAGAAGGCCCGCAGGATTGAGAAGAATTTGGATTAAGAAGAACAGGATTAAGAAGAAAGAACACTGAATTGTCATCTCCAATCCTACCGGCCTCCCGATGTACCACAACACTGTCTATGAGAACACAGAAGGATGAGGCCACTCCCGTCTCCGTGCATATTCCATCGGTGAAAATGGCCGAATAACTCGAGGGACTGTAATAATGCTTATTAACATTAACTTGAAGATAGGATGTCTCATCTTACGGATGCATAGTCCATCTGTGGACATTCCTTTTAAAAGCAGGGAAGAGTATTGACTAAGTTGGTTCGTGTTTTAAATGTCGTAATCTGTTTTTCTGATATTCGTAAGTAAGAGTTTTGTGTATGAATGGAACACCAGTAAGTACTGTGAATACATCCTTTGAGATAGTTCTGTAATATCTAACCATCTTCAGAAGGAATATGCGCTGGATAGAGGCAGGTTTTGGTTAGCAAATCTCTCCATGCCAATGCATTTGATGCCCCATGTTTTTGTAGTTAATTTACAGGAATTATGGTAGTAATTTAAAAGTTTAATTTTTAGTGCTATGATACATTGAATCCAACTCTCGTGTTTATCAATAATTATACTGAATATTTAAGAATATGTACATAATGGACACTAACCCCATTTACTCGCATCACGGATTTGCACTTTTTATTTTACATGTATCGGCTCTGTTACGAACTGTCGAGTATTGCGAGTATCTTTAATACTCATTAGGTCGCTGGTTCAATTAATACTGCTAATTACTTAAAAATTCTTTATATACAAATTTACAATATTATTTACATTTCGAATAAAGAATACTGGTCTAGCGAAACACACGATAGGTCCGCTAAGAACGCCGAAAAACAAAACAATAACAAAACGATATTCCAGTGTTGCCAAAACGGCAAAACTAAAGCACAGTAGAATGCGCCAAGGAGACGCACGGCATCCGAGGTTATGGTGAAGCCGTTACAAAAGAATGCGCCATGGAGACGCGATATACAAGACTGTGGTGAAGCCGTAACATACCGGCCCCCGTTGATATGTGCCAACATTCAACAATAATACTAAATGTAACAATAAACAATTGCAAATAATAGAAATTTCAATTCTACAATCAATAATACAGTATTTTCGATAAAATACAATATACTTCTTCAATATTATTACTTAATATAAGTTTACCAAATGCAAAATAGATAAGTTATAATACAAACAATAATTACACTTGAATAGTATTCAAGATAGTTATCAAATTAACACTCAATATATGTAGCAATCTGATAAATTCAACAAGTTAATAATAGTTAATCAAGAATATATACAGACGAAGACACGTAAATTTACACTTATGTTATAAAGTTAAGCTACACAAATTATGAAGCTAAGAATTAAAATATTTTTAAATCTCAAATGTAATTGCTATATATAATAAACAGTTCAATACAAATACAATAATGGTAACTATAATATAATTATTTAAATCTTTCAAAATAACAGAATTCATCAATTCTCTGAAGGAAGTGGGCAAACTTTAGAGACACACCTCGTAACTATACCTGTTGATGTTTTTATATCTAAAACTCTAACTTTTTTGTCAGATCCATATATTACTTTAATGACACGACCTAATGCCCATTTGCCAGGAGGTAAATTGTCCTCCGTTAGGATAACCATACACCCTTCCTTTAGGTTGTCCTTCTCAATATACCACCTATTCCGTTGCTGTAAATTAACTAAATATTCAGTGTTCCATTTTTTCCACAAAATTTGGGTCATTTTTGTTAATTTTTGCCAATGTGATAATTTATTATCATTAATTTTTGTCAAATTCGGTTCAGGAATTGAAGTTATGGGTCGACCTACCAAAAAATGGGCAGGGGTCAAGACTTCAATTTCATTTGGATCTGATGACAAAGGTACTAAGGGACGAGAATTTAGAACCCCTTCGATTTCGGTGATTAATGTCCAAAATTCTTCGAGCGTGACTCGAGAATTGCCCAAAGTTCTTTTGAGATGATGTTTAAAGGATTTCACCCCAGCCTCCCATAATCCACCAAAATTGGGTGCACGAGGAGGGATGAATTTCCAATCGACAGCCTCGGAAGCCAAAAACTTTGACAAAGCTTCATCGGGTTTGCATACAAGAGCATGTAATTTCTTTAACTCTTTATTTGTACCTACAAAAGTAGTCCCATTATCCGACATTATCGTTGAGCTTTTACCTCTTCTAGCGAAAAATCGTTTCAGTGAGGCAATAAATGATTCAGATTTTAAATCTGACACTATATCTAAATGGATTGCCTTTGTGGCAAGACAAACAAATATCGCGACGTAAATTTTATTATATATCCCCTTTCTCTGATTCTTATACTTAATCATAAAGGGTCCACAAAAGTCAACAGAACATTTTTGAAATGGCGGGCTAGGATTTACTCGTTCAGCTGGCAAATTTCCCATAATTTGATTTGCCCCTATTGGTTTGTTTTTAAAACACGTAACACATTTGTGAACTATTTTACGAGCCAAGGATCGCCCATTTATTACCCAATATTTTTGCCGTACATGATGTAACAATGATTGTGGCCCTAAATGGAAAAATTTGGAATGAAAATATTCAAAAATCATTTCACTCATTTTATGATCATGTGGTAACACTATAGGGTGTCTCCTCTCATAGGTCAGACTGGAATTGTCTAAACGACCTCCAACTCTAATTAAATTATCGGAATCTATATAAGGATTTAGAAATTTGAGTTTACAGTTACCTGAAAGGCTCCTCTGGTTTTTCATATGCTTAAGCTCTTCAGAGAAGGCTGAATACTGTACCTGTTTAATCAGAAAAATTTCTCCAAATCTCAATTCACTTGCAGATAAGGCACCACTTTTTTTCTCCTTACCCTTTCGACAATTATTTAGAAATCTAAAAATATAACTAGTAATACGAATTAATTTCAAAAAATTATTAGTTAAAGAGAATAAACAATTATAAAAACAATGTTCAGTTCTAAGTGAAAAGTTAGTGTTTTTTTCAGTTCTAAATTCGGACTCATAGTCAGTGTTGTTTTCCCGTTTTACTGGATAATCTTCTGCATATTGAATTTTGTCCCGAAGAAAATTTGGTCCACTAAACCAAAATTTGCAGTTAGTCAGTTCTTTAGCATCTAGACCTCGAGATAGGACGTCAGCAGGATTATTTTCCGATGATACGTGTTGCCACTGATAAGAGTCGGTGAGGTCTTGTATAGCAGCCACTCTATTACTTACAAATGTTTTCAATTGGTGGGGAGATTTTCTAATCCATGCCAGTGATATTGTGGAGTCACTCCAGAGAAGAACAGTTTCTATTGGAATGTCAAGTGACGGTACAACTTTATGCATTAATTTTGCTAAGAGAAGACATGAGCACAGTTCAAGACGAGGGATTGTCACTGTTTTTATGGGGGATACTCTAGACTTGCTACAGAGTAAATGTGCATCAGGAGAACCTTCAGTTGGTATATACTGGATGTATATGGCGGCTCCATATGCCAAAGAAGAGGCATCTGCGAAGCCATGTACGACTATGCGCTCTTCACGAATAACAAATCTAGGAATTTTTAAATTTTCTAATTCTGAAAGAGTGGAAACAAATTCACTCCATTCTTTCGCTATGGAATCTGGTAATGGCCCATTCCAATCTATCTTAGCTAGCCACGTTTTCTGCATGAAGATCTTAGCCCTTGTTACTACAGGGCCAATTAATCCGAGTGGATCGAAGATTTTTGAAATCAAAGAGAGAACATCTCGTTTGCTATACAATTCCTTGTTATGAATCTTTAATTTATACAGAAAACAGTCACTTAAAGGTTCCCAGAGAACACCCAAAGTTTTTACTGAACTACAATCTGTTTGATCATCGAAATTATATTCGGTGGCAGCCATAGTATTAGGTTCAAGTAATTCTCGGTGGTTTGCACACCATTTGTGCAATTTCATATTTCCACGCTTCAAAAGTTCAATCAATTGGGACTTTAAAATTTTCGCCCTTTCGAGAGTCGATTCCCCGGAAAGAAGGTCGTCTACATAAAAATCTTTTAAAACGACTGACGATGCTAGAGGTAAGTTTGGTTGCTCATCAAGAGCTAATTGTTTAAGAGCACGAGTTGCTAAATAAAGAGCATTAGATGTCCCATAAGTAACTGTATTAAGCTTATAAGTATTCACTGGCGCGTTAATACTGTCCTTCCACAAGATTCTAAGAAAGTCTCGTTGGGATGAATCAATTAATACCATTCTATACATTTTTTCTACATCCGCTGTGAATGCATATCGATGTTTTCGGAAACGTATCATAATTACGAATAATTCTTGTTGAGAAATTTTTCCCTTTAAAAGAATATCATTCAATGACAAACCAGATGTCGTTGGCGTTGAAGCGTTAAAAACGACTCGCAAGCGTGTTGTACTTTTTTCTGGCCTGTAGACCCCATGATGTGGTATATAATAAAGGTCCTTTACGGGTTTTGATTCTTCTACTAATTCCATATGATTTAAGTTTTTGTATTCTTCCATAAATTCCGAATAGAGAGGTTGCAAATTCGAATCCTTATCTAATCGGCGCCAAACTTGATCGAGCCTTTTTTCGGCTAGTTTTTTGGATTCTCCTAAAAGTGTAGCATCCTCCATAGGCATGCTAACAACATACTGACCATTGGAAGTTCGATAATGAGTCATTTCAAAATGATTTTCGCAAAATTTCTCTTCATTACTAAGTGGAGAACTAGAATCATTAATATTTTCAATTTCCCAAAATTTTCTTAAGGATTCGTCTATTTTTTCATTGGTTAATAAACCACAATATTGGGAATCATCTGAGGAATTATTCACGACACCGCTAGCAACATATCCGAATACTGTTTCTTGAAATAACAAATTTTGAGATGAGCTGCGAATTTTACCCGATTTTAATAAATCGAAGAAACATTGCGCGCCGACCAACAGGTCTATCTTCCCAGGGATATAAAATTCAGCATCGGCTAACGAGATATTTGTAGGAATATCAGCAATTTCTATACGAATAGGTGTAAGTGGGGTTATTTCTGTAATTTTTGGCACTACAAGAAATTCCAGTTCCCTTGTGAAATCTCTATTTTTATTTGAAATCACAGTTTTAATTTTATAATTTAATGTTGTGGTTGTGTTATTCAAACCCGATATTGGAGCAAAAACCTTTGATTTCTTTATGCCCAATTTCTTTGCAAATTCAAGCGACACACAATTCATTTGGCTACAAGAATCTAAGAGAGTTCTTGCCTGGATAAAATTTCCTTTATTTGTTTTTATGTCAATAACTGCAGTTGACAAGATAACAGTTTTATTTGAAGCGAATAAGCAATTAGAAAGATTTTGCGAGACTGAAGGCATCGGACTTGATTCTGGGCGACGTACTGTCTGATCAACACCTGGTTTTTGAAAATGAGTTTCATTACTAGAACCGATTTCTATATCTCTATGTAATAAAGTGTTGTGAGGGGATTTGCAATGTTTACGTAAATGTTTCGAAACACAGTTAGCTGCTAAATGTGATTTGTTAAAGCATATGAGACAAAGTTTATTTTTTTTAACAATAGCAAATCTTTCACCAAAATTCATATTTAAGAATTTATTACATTTATATAGGGGATGAAATGAGTCACAAATAATAAACTGTTTTTCAGAACTTGTATTTACTAAAAGGGATTTTGATTTTATTTCACTAGAAATTTTTGGTCTAGCTAAATTACTTCTATTTATGCTTTCGAGCGATTGGCTTCTTTTTTCTAAAAAGTCCATTAAATTGTCAAAACTAGGAACTTCAGATGTGTTTATTGACAATTCAAATTGTTTTCTTGTTTCCTTATCTAGCTTTTCTAAAATTATAGTTGTAAACAAAATGTCAGAGAGGTTATTTCTCTCAAATCCTAAATTATTTAGAGCCCTGATATTTTTGTTTATAACATCTAACAAACGCCTTATTTCTTTAGATGATTCATGTGTAATTTTTTCAAAATCTAGCACAGCCTTTAAATGTATATTGACAACTATTCGTTTATTTTCAAATCTATTTTCTAACGCTTTGAATAACGAATCAAATGTATCATCTGGAGTTTCTAATAATTTAGCATCATTCCTTAGTGCGGAATGCAAATAATGTAATTTTTGAACATCAGTCAATTCTTCATTATTTGTAACAATATTATTAAACTCTATTTTAAACATGTTCCAGTCTTCATATTTCCCACTAAATAGCGGAAGTGGTATGTCAGGTAATTTAATTTTACTGTTACTTATCCTTAATTCCGAATTTTTTGTTTCTTTTTTATTAGAATATAATAATTGATTGAAACTTACCTCTAGCTTTTCGACTCGCTCTTCCATTTCGACGAATGAAGCTTCAATTTCTGTTAAATCATGATCTTCTGGTGCTGTTATATAGTAATCACGACGAAGTACATCGATATTTGTAGACAGTTTTTGAAGATTCCTGATTTTCGTTTCAATTTGAATTCTAGACAATTCATCGGTTTTTTCATTTAAAGAATTTTCTAATCTTGTTAACTGGGCTTTTAAAGAGCCTCTAGTTCTATTCAAGCTAATTAACGAAGCCATTTTAATTCAAATAGAACAAGGAGAACAAGTTCGAATTAAAAACGAAAGTCCTACCGGCGAGCGGACCAATAATGTTACGAACTGTCGAGTATTGCGAGTATCTTTAATACTCATTAGGTCGCTGGTTCAATTAATACTACTAATTACTTAAAAATTCTTTATATACAAATTTACAATATTATTTACATTTCGAATAAAGAATACTGATCTAGCGAAACACACGATAGGTCCGCTAAGAACGCCGAAAAACAAAACAATAACAAAACGATATTCCAGTGTTGCCAAAACGGCAAAACTAAAGCACAGTAGAATGCGCCAAGGAGACGCACGGCATCCGAGGTTATGGTGAAGCCGTTACAAAAGAATGCGCCATGGAGACGCGATATACAAGACTGTGGTGAAGCCGTAACAGGCTCCCAAATACACATATGTGTCGATTATCATCGTAGTATCTAGCAGAATTTTAGACGCTATGACAGTTGCTGGAAAATCAGAAACCCTGAACTGATCACAGTTTAGCGCTAAAGTATTAATTTGAATTTCGGTCTGAAACTTCGAATTTTATCTGATGTATTTCATTAGCATTTATCGTATTCATACCCCAAATCTTCAAAAACCTATGTTTGTGTTCGTGAATTTTTTAAAAACTTTTATTTCGAGAGACCCATGTTACTTAAACATTTAATTACAGTTGTCCATTGAGTTGCATCTGCTATTTTTATTATAATGCAAATAGCTGAATCAGCAATTGGTAAGTGGGTTGTGTTTCATGCGGGCGATACTACTACGTGAAAGAACCACTACTACGTATTGAGTTAGTCGTTGTTTTGTTCTAGAAACATTAATTAAGAAATGTAGGGTAAAAATTGCTTAAATTTGGTAATTTTACTTTTTTTTACTAATATGTTGCGAGTTTTATGTAATTTCTTATGCAACGATAATAGTAACAATTTATGTAACCGACTCTGGTGCATGTTTTTTTTCTGTTGTCGTTGCAAAAAGAGTTCTAGGAATTCAACTTTCCTTGAAAAAAATTAGTAACTTTACATTTTTTTTTACAGTGGAGCTATCTGTAAATACGAACATTAAATGATAAGTTATGCATCATACATACAATATTTGCAGTAGTTATTTCTGGAAAATTTGTAGTAGCGTCAGGCGTCATTTTCAATTTATATTTGTTTTGTGATATTCCATGACATTTCTAAAATAAATCGCAAATGCTTTACCCCGAAAAATCATAATATAATGTTTTTTTTCGCTGCAGTAGACGAACATAAGTTCTACAGAAAAAAGAAATCTTTTTCAAGGAATATCCTGTATTAAACTTCGATAACATATAAAAAATGTTCGAAAATCTGAATACATGTAAGATAGTAGAGCACAGAGAGATTTATTCTATCTGTATTGAAAAATCGTAAACCTATACTGGAAAGTAATACAATTTTTCGGTTCTCCTTTTCATACATGTCTCAAAATACATATATATATAGGACATCATACAGGATGATCAAGCAATAAGTTATTCACTTCAGAAAGCTCTAGAATGCGTTCAATTGATCCAAATGAGTTCAAATTTCAATTACAGATAACTCAAGTGATGCACATGACATTTTTGAAAAACAAATAACAAACATTAAAAGTGCAAATTTCGTCGCGAGGAAACGCTGCAATACACCTAAAACATTTAATTCACTTTATAAATAATAAATAATATTACATAAGATAACTAGTCAATAAAAATGCAAAATCAACGTGAGGTTTTCAGTACAGTAGAATGTGGTATATCCAGTACTCTGGAAACAACTGGCATAAGCACGGAAGCATGCGGAGACTGCAAGAAATAAGTTTGTCCATTTTAGAGGGCTCTAGAATGTGTTCTATTGGTCCAAATGAGATCAAAGTCAAAAAATGGATAGCTAAATGATGCATTTGATATTTTCAAAATTAATTAGAAAAATTAAGAATGCAAAATTTAAATGCATTTTCCGAATTATCTATAGTTCATTTTTTATCTCTTTTGGACCAAATGCATTCTATAGAACTCTGAAGTGGGTGATTTATTTCTTGCAATATCAGCATAGTAATGTGAATATTTGTCAGTGGTTCTTAAAGAACTGGATGTGTCAAATTCCACATTACGAAGAATTGTACGGCAGATTTTGCATTTTTATTCACAAGTTTCACTGGCCCCACCAGTGGCAAAGAGGTTCTGACCTCAAACTGGTAGACGGTATGTGCTGGGTTCGAACCCAATCGCGACCATCGGCCTAACCGTTCGGAGTTTTCCGTGGTTTTCTTCGAACCTTGCGTAAATACGGGTTAGGTTCCCTTAGAAAGACCCCCACGGAGGGCATCCCACCCCTTAGGGCCCATATCCCATAGTGCAGATAATTGGCCGACATACATACAGCAACAACACAAGTTTCACTTTTTTAGTATTATTTATTATTTATAACGGAAATTAAATTATTTTGGTGCATTACAAAATCTTCTAATGGCAAAATTTGCACTTTTAGTTTTGTATTTTTTTTTCAAAAATTTGAAGTAGATTATTTTATCTGTAGTTCAAATTTGATCCGATCCGGTTCGATTCAATAGAACACATTCTAGAGTCCTAAAGAGTGGGTTACTCATTTCTTGTTCACCATGTATATTTTGAAGAACAGTTCAAGCAGTATTTTTAATAAACTTTTCGTTTTTATAACAATTTTTTAAATTATTACTATTATACCCAATTTATAGATTTTTTCTTAAAGAGAGTAATCCTTTGCAACTTTAATATTCATGCATGATTTTATTTCATTTCATGATAAGTTAGAAATTTTTAATTAAAAACAATAATTTTTTCATAATTTGAGCAGTTTCATCATTCATTATTCATAAATAAATAAATAATTGCATTTAAAAAATGTGCTGTTAGTTTTTATGATTAATCACAAGATATATCAAGCAGCATATTCTTCAGTTATGTTTCATTATTTCCATAATAAAAAAATAAAATATTGAATTTATTTTAAAAAAAGTATAATCATAGAATTTAGATTATATCTATGTACTTAAAAGATATTTTAATCTTTAAGATTATTTATTATGGGAAATTACTATTTTTTAAGTATGTTACATATTTTTTTCGTTCATGTTGAAAGATGTATATTTTCAAAACAAATATCTCAAACAATGCAATTAATGATCCTAAGATAAATACACGATTTTTTTTTCTTTTAATAAGTTTGAGGTTTATTTAGCTGTACAGCATTGCTTAATTTTGTATTTGAAGAAAACCTAAAAGAAATAAAAGAATGTCACAATTTTTAACCGCATTATCTGAGAAAAAGACTTTTCTAAAACTTATTTAGAATTTATTTATTTTTTATTTTATTTTTTTTTTTTTTGACTTAAGTGGGATAAAAAAATAAAACTAATGATTATTTCAAAGATTGATTTTAGAAGGTTTAAAAAAATAAAAGGTGCCTTTAGACAAAACAAAAATATTAATTTCCTGTCTTTTTTTATTAGTGTATTATCGTATGAAGTGTTTGTTGTTCATTTAAATAAAATTTAAGAAATCAAATGATAAGTCAGCAAAAAAAGATTTTAATTTTTTTTTATTTTTTTTTAAACTTTCGCCAAGCAGGTTATATATCTACAATTTATAATGCTTGCAATATTCCGTAGAAAAGTTAAAAGAAATTACTTTCTTGTTAAAACAATATAAATTGTAATGAATGCAACTCTCTTAACCTTTCGACGGGCACTTAATCTTTCATCATATAAGCGGGCGCACGTTGTAAATTATACAACAGGCGAAAAAGAATCAATTATCGCTGATTTATTTTAATTTTGCAATTAATTTATCTTATAAATATCGTATTAGTTATCTCTGATCACAATTTATGAAATTATATTGTATACATTTTTTTTGTTATAACATACTTGTTGCGTACTATCGCTGCTTCCATGGTTAAATTTAATCGTTTTTACTTTGCGCCTCGCGCAAAAGATTTTTTGTTGTTGTTTACATTGAATTTGTAAGAACTTTTTTGAATGGAACATTTCCTTGAACTGAAAAATGCAGTATGTATTGTATTAAGGTATTATATTGATGAAAAGATATGATATGTGCACAATAATGTTATTGTTTGTAATGTGAAAGTTAATAGATGTTCTTTTTATATACATCTGTGCTTGAATTTATTCCGAAGTCACGAAAATTTATTTACTTAAGATATAGAATCCGCTTGATCTCCCTTGATACATGATAATAGGTAAGATTAATACATTCATGCTGTAGTTAAGATATTTTAATTTTGAAAATGAATACTGACATTTTAAACATCAGTATTAAATAATATTGAAGAATTTTATAAACAGGGATAGATTCAATATTATTTTGGCATCCAACTGCTGGGATAGTTTATTATTTAAGAAGTGATATAAGATAATGGAACAAATTAAACGATTACGCACGCCATTAAGAAGTGCTTTTACGCGAATCGCTAATTTACTTGAGAATAAACCCTCATAGCATGCATGTTCACAGTGACGTCACAATGACGTCACTGTGAGTCACTTTGGTCACATCACATCTGTGACGAAAATGCCACCACTCAGTGACGTCACATTGTGACTAAGATGTGACTTTCTAAAAAAAATTTCACAGTTCGTCACAATGTTAATGTCAAAGTAGTCACAAATGACACACTTTTCACAAATTGGTCACATTGTGACGTCACAAAGTGGTCACAATGTGACGTCACAAAAAAGCCCTAAAACGGCCATAACGACTTCACATTTTAGTCACTGGGACTTCACATCGACGTCACGTGACGTCACATCGACAATCGTTGGTCACAAAGTCACAATGTGACTTCACAACGACGTTGCAGTGACGTCACCATGTCTTACGGGAATTAAGTGATGAAAATAAAAATATTGAAGAAATTGAGATTTTATACGCTCAATTAGAAGAAAAATGGGTAAATCTAGAACCAAAAGAAAAAGAAATGTTAGATCTTCTTTTAAACGATAAATCATGTACGAAAGAAAATTATGATACGGAATATGAAAGTTATAGCGTGTATGAAGAAAAATTTATTAAGTTAAAAACGAAAGTTCAAAAATTTTTGAAAGTTTCTGAAACTGAAAATATTACGAAACGGAAGTTTAAACTTCCTAAGATAGAATTTAAATTATTCGGAGGAGATATTAAGGAGTGGTTGGCCTTTTGGGCTCAGTTTGAAAAGATACATAACGATTCTGATATCGCGAAGGAAGATAAATATCAGTACTTGTTGCAAGCGACGCTAAAGGGTTCTAGGGCAAGAGAAATTGTCGAGCCGTACCCCGCTACTGGTGATAGTTATGAAAATGTTATTGAATGTTTAAAGGCTCGTTTTGGTCGCACTGATATGTTAATTGAAGTATACATACGAGAACTACTTGCTTTAATGATGAATAACACAACAGGAAAAGGCTCAAGAATTCCTCTTTTTAAATTATACGACAAAATTGAAACGTATTTAAGGTCATTAAATATGTTAGGTGTTTCAAGCAAACATTATTCTGCAATTCTTTATCCATTGATTGAGTCGTGTTTGCCTGCTGAAATATTGAGAATTTGGGAAGGAAATTTAAATTCCATTACCTTGAATTCAAAAGATGAAAGTAGAAATAAGTTAGATTCTTTGATGAAATTTTTGCAGCACGAAATCGAAAGCGAAGAAAAAGTCCGTTTAGTTAGAAGTGGGTTTAATCTAGAAAATGCAAACAAAAATATTCATACTGCGTCAAGTAGGCGAGAAAGAGATCTTCGAACGGCTACGGAATTACATAATTCATCGAAAATGAAAAGCGAAACGTGCATTTTTTGTAACAAGTCACATTTAAGTACCGAATGTAGATATGCTAATAGTTTATCTCATGAAGATAAAAAACAAATATTGATGAAAAAGGGAGCTTGTTTTAAATGTTTAGAAACAAGAAAACACATATCACGTTTTTGTAGAACGAAAATACCACCCTGTGATTGCGGTAAATTACATTTTAAAATAATGTGTCCAACGAAAAATGATAAGGAAAACCCGATTACAGAAAAATCAGATATCGAAATTAAAAACGACACTGCTTTATCCAATAAAACAAGTACTCGCCATGCACTTTTACAAACGCTTATTGTCCGACTTAGATGTAATAGTAAAATGAAATATATAAGAATATTAATTGACTCAGGTAGCAGTAAATCCAATTTGTCATCTTTTGCACTGGCTGAAATGGGATATGAATGCATAGGGGAAAAGAAATTGACACATAGTTTATTTGGAGGCACAGAAACTGTATCATCACATAAGAAATATTTGATTAGTCTGAGTGACTTCTTTGATAATTATCGCTGTTGTTTCGAAGTGTTAGATCAAGAAAAAATTTGTTCGGACATTCCAAAAATTCCTCGTGGCTCTTTTATGAGTGAAATAAAGAAACATAAAATTTTTCTATCTGATTTGAATAACCAGGTTGAGTTTGAGGCTGAGGCTGTATGAATTTTCACCTAACGAAATTCATGGGCTTATAGGAGCTGATATAGCAGGCAAATTGTACACCGGAAAAATGAAACGATTGATTTCTGGATTAATAGTAATGGAAACACGTCTTGGTTGGACTTTGATGGGGAAAACAGACATTTTTAACACATCAGATAGTACAAACAGCGTCATGTCACTTCATGTAAATGATGCAAAAATTTCAGATTTATGGCGGCTAGACACGTTTGGAATTCTCGATCCTGGTGAAAGCGGAAACAGACAAGAAATCGAAAAAGTAATTGAAGAGCATTTCAATAGAAATATAAAAATAGATGCAGAAGGAAGGTATGAAGTATCCCTCCCATGGATTGAAAACCATCCTCCGTTACCAACTGGTCGAAAAATTGCTGAACGACGATTAAGAAGGTGTGTTGAATCACTAAAGAAAACAGGAACTTTAGAAGAGTATGAAGATATATTAAAAGAATGGATAGAAGAGGGTGTTATTGAAGAAGTTAAGAATACTTGTAATGATGAAAGTGAACACTACTTACCACATAGAGCTGTGATTAAAGAAAATTCGACCACAAGAGTTAGACCAGTCTTTGATGGTTCAGCAAGACAAAAGGATTCACCTTCAATCAATGACTGTTTAGAAAAAGGTCCTAACATAATAGAACTCATTCCGACTATATTGAATAAATTTCGTCAGAAGAAAATAGGCGTAATTGCGGATATTCGAAGAGCATTTCTGCAAATAGGTTTAAATGAGCGAGATAAACCATTTCTGAAGATTTTATGGTGGGAGGAAGGTAACCCCGAAAAGTTGAAATTTTTCCAGCATAAAAGGGTTGTTTTCGGTCTTACATGTTCACCTTATTTGCTTGGCGCAACTATCCGATATCATCTGAAGAACGCACCTTCTAGATTTAAAGAAACAGCAGAGAAATTGATGAAGTCTTTTTACGTAGATAACTGCGTCACTAGTGTTGATAATCATGAGCAGCTTGAAAAATTTATTGAAGAATCCAAACTTATTCTCCAGAATGCTAAGTTTGATCTTCGAGGATGGGAATATAATATCCATGAAACAGAAGCAGAAAACTTCCCAGAAGAAAAGATTATTCCAGTTTTGGGATTAATGTGGAATTTAAAAGCTGATACTTTGAAGATAGATTTACGAAACTGTTTTGAAGATCCCACTGTTGTAATGAAAAGAAATATTCTCAGTGCTGTTCATAGAATTTTCGATCCCATTGGCTTCACATGTCCTGTCACCTTGGGTCCAAAGATTCTTCTTCAAGAATGTTGGAAATTGAAAGTTTCGTGGGATGCTGAATTACCTGAATCTATTGCCAAGAAATTTGAAAAATGGCGAAAGGATGTCTCTAAATTAAAGGAAATAGAAATCCCTCGATGTATTATTTCCAATTATGAAGCTTCAAAGAATCTTTCATTGCACATATTCTGCGATGCAAGCAAGAATGCATATTCTACATGTATATTTTTAAGATGTGCGACTGAAAACACAATATCTTGTCAGCTTGTACAGGCTAGGAGCAGAGTTGCTCCAATGAAAACCATTTCTATTCCTCGATTGGAGCTGCTTTCCTGTAATATCGGAGCTAGACTAGCACAGAGTGTTATAAGTGATCTTCAGTTGAAACATATCCCGAAATTTTTCTGGTCCGATTCAGCAAATGCTCTATATTGGATCAAAGGAACTGAAAATTGGGCTCCTTTTGTTTTCAATAGAGTTAAAGAAATCCGATCTTTGACAGAAACTGAAAATTGGTATCACATCCCAGGATCATTAAATGCTGCAGACCTCCCTTCTCGTGGTTGTAATGCAGAAACTTTAGCGAAATCTAAATGGTGGGAGGGCCCAGAATGGTTACGAAGACCAGAAAATGAATGGCCAAAATCCAATGTTGTTCCTGACTTCAGCGCAGTATATTCAGAAAAGAGAAAAACTGTTATTAGCACTACAAATCATGAAGAATCAACAGAAAAAATTTATAACAGATTTTCATCGTACGACAAATTGATCCGAATTATTGCTTGGATTTATAGATTTTTTACTAACTGTAAAGTGAAACTTGCCAACCGGATTTCTGGACTCTTAACGCTAGAAGAAATAAACAGAGCTGAAACATCTTTGTTAAAAATAGTACAAAATGAATCATTTTCAGGAACAGAAGATAAACGCTTAAAATCACTTCAAATGTTATAAAGAATCAAATGGACTACTTAAAGTTAAGACTCGTATTCCGATGAGAGAAGATAAAAGAAATTTCCGATTTCCAATACTGTTACCCTGCAGTCATCCAGTTGTCGAAATACTTATTCGGACAAGACATCTTAGTTTAAATCATGCTGGCACCCAGATATTAATGAGTAACTTAAGAGAAGATTTTTGGATTTTGAAATGCAGGAAGACTGTTAGAAAGGTAATCAGAAGCTGCGTACGCTGTAAAAGATTCAATTCAAAACCTAAACCAATTAAAGAAGCCCCTCTTCCGGAAGATCGCATAAAAGAAGCTGCAGTATTCGAAGTTGTTATGTAGGGGCGAATTCACTCCGCATCGGTGATGTAAGCACGGGTTCAAGAAAAAACAAAAAAACACCAAGAGAATACGAGTTATTCTTTACACAAAATCCGTTTATTGAAGAGCATCAGGCAGGTAACAAGGCTCGGCTCCGGTCGACGGGTAGTCAGTCCCGTCGACCGCAGGAACGTAGGCGAATCTTGTATCACATAACAGTACCAAGGATGAGAGCCGAATGGTAAAAATACAATTTTTGAAACCACTGTCTTTGGCGTATTACATTGGTATTTATCGCCAATAACGAACACCAGATGTACATTTTCGATGATAGGAGACATGCATTTGATTTCCGTTACATAGGGTGGAATGAGAATGCATCAAGTGTAAAATTTGAAATAATTAATGCCAAACGATAAAAGGGTGTATATGGCACCGGAAAACCACAAGGATTGAATTCTTTACCTAAGGTTAACAAGAGTCTCATGGCTCGGAAAGGAAATGAATTCTAATGAAATAAAAAGACAAACCTAGCGCGTCTGGTTCTTAAGTGAATAGCGTTCAACTGTGAATAAATACAGGCTAGAAATAACTCTTTAAATGGTTGTTGCTATGGGAAAATACTTACAGTTACATGAACAAACGGATGTACGTTGTGGTTTTAAAGAAAGAATTAGAGATAACTGAAATTATATTTTAAAGGAAAAAATGGCCGTTAGTAACTGAATAGAATTAAAGGGATTAAAAATCTAGCTTATTAAATAAAGTTACAAATTAAGGGAATATTGTAATTTTAACTAAGGGGGGAAAACAATTATTAACTAATATGTAAAGGAAAACGCCTTTGCAAGGCATAATAAAAGTGATCCTTCGAAAAGTCTTAGGACGAAGCTCTTTGAATTTAGAAGAAATGCAAACTGTTATTTGCGATACTGAAAATATTGTTAATCAGCGGCCTTTGACCTATGTTTCATAGGAAATTGATGATTTAACACCACTTACTCCTTCTATGTTTTTACAAGACATCAGAGAGTCAGGTATTCCTGATCTTGACATTTTGGATTCATCGTCTATAAATAAAAGACATGCTTATAGACAACGACTAAAACAAGATTTGCGAAAAAGATTCCGTACTGAATATTTGGGATTTTTGAGACAATCCTCGAAATTTGATAAAAATCCGAGACCTATCCAAATTGGTGATGTTGTTCTAGTGTCCAGCGAGAATGTTAGAAAACTTGAATGGCCGCTTGCCAAAGTTATTGAACTGTATCCTTCCAAAGATGGAAATGTGCGATTAGTGAAGATTAAAATGAAAGGTGCTGAGTTTCTACGTCCTGTTCTGAGATTGATTCCTCTAGAAATAACTCAAGAAAAAGGTACAGAACTGCACTCTATAGCTCAAAACTCAACATCTTCCGAACAGACTGTTCAACAACATAACAAAGAACTCCCTTTAGATCCTGTTTTTCTAAACCGACGGTAAAGCTGAATAGGAAAAACTGTTATTTAGATCCTTCTGCAAGTAAGCCTATGAACCAGCATTCTGTTAAAGACTGTGTTAGTGACTCTCCTGTAGTGACTGTTCCTGAAAAACGATCTAAATATGGTCGTTTATATAAACCCAAAGTAAAGTTTGAGTTTCATTGAATTCGAAACTCAAAGGTGGGAGTGTGTTGCGTACTATCGCTGCTTCCATGGTTAAATTTAATCGTTTTTACTTTGCGCCTCGCGCAAACGATTTTTTGTTGTTGTTTACATTGAATTTGTAAGAACTTTTTTGAATGGAACATTTCCTTGAACTGAAAAATGCAGTATGTATTGTATTAAGGTATTATATTGATGAAAAGATATGATATGTGCACAATAATGTTATTGTTTGTAATGTGAAAGTTAATAGATGTTCTTTTTATATACATCTGTGCTTGAATTTACTCCGAAGTCACGAAAATTTATTTACTTAAGATATAGAATCCGCTTGATCTCCCTTGATACATGATAATAGGTAAGATTAATACATTTATGCTGTAGTTAAGATATTTTAATTTTGAAAATGAATACTGACATTTTAAACATCAGTATTAAATAATATTGAAGAATTTTATAAACAGGGATAGATTCAATAATATTAAAGCAGAAGCTTAGATATGTAAAAAGTTACTTACTACTGCAATCACAAATAATGAAAACTAATAATTAATTACTAAAGTATAATTAAGTAATTTCGGATTTACAGAATTAGTCTATACTTCATCTATATTAGTCTGTTTACATATCAAGCATAATATTTGCTTTTTTGAAGGCTGTTTGCAGATAAAACTGCAATATTTCCTGCACTGTTAACAGATTGAAACGACAGGTACAGTTAGTTGCGCAATTTCAAACACAAACTACTTTCAGAAACTGGGTAAAGATATGCAATAAAGAAATACAAATGGTTATTAACACTCTATACTGGTTGAATTTTGTTTTAAAGGAAAAAGAAAGTGAATGTCGCACTTTTAACAACGACACACTCGACGGAAGGTTAATGAATATGCAGATTTTTTATCTAATCGTTTTCTAAATTTATAATTTTATTACTGCTGACAAATGATAATGTAGACTGCATATTTTAACGTTTGCCAATTTATTAGGTTGCACATAATTTTTCTTATAAATTGCATGCAATTTCAGTTTTATATTATACATTTAAGCGTGTTAAAAATAAATAAATATTTTATTTAATTATTAGGATGGGGATCAGCTAATTTAACATTCATTAATTCATTTTTTTCTATTTTTTTTTCTTAACCCGTATATGAATTTGACATACATGGGTTCATTCAGATGGGTTCATTCTCATAATATATGTATATATATATATATATATATATATATATATATATATATGTGTGTGTGTGACATTTTTGAGATAGCAGCCATTAATATTTTTTGTAGGTTTCCCCATGTTATGTCACAGGAGTGGAGGCAAGATAATTATTAAGTAAAATAATGAACGTAGAAACTTCATTAAATTCCACAATTGCTGCTCCAAAAGATTTATCAAATGCATTCATATGCAAAAGGAAAATGCTCTTTTCCTTCCGAAGCAATATTCCGTAAGAAGCGGAATCAATATTCGTCTAGCTTTTAAATCGTTCGTACCCGAAAACATCCAATAAAAGTTTCCATTCATCTCTGGGCCTCTTCACTCAAGTCAATGATAAGAAGCTTCTTGAACTTTCTCTAATCTCTAACCATGATTTTCACATGTAAACAGAATTTATGTCCATCGTCGAGATTAATTCATTCAGGAGATAATTTTTTTTAAAAAAAATTATTATTTATCTAATTTATAATCGAACACTGACTTCGATATCTTGCAGACGATATTTTGAAAAAAAAAAAAAAAAAGAAATGAATTTATTGATACACACAATATCAAACGTTGAAGAGGGGATATATAATAAAATAAAAAGAATAATATTTTTGAAAGGACTTTAATAAGGAAAGGATTTTAATAAGACTTTCTTAAAAAAGGTTGATAAAAACAGGGAAAAATGAGTTTTATTTGGAATATTAAGAAATAAAGTTTAATTAAGAATATTTTTAATTTAGAACAATCTTTTTTTTTAAATCTACGCATATTGGAAATAATTTTTTTTAAGACGAATTAAGAATTTATATAGCTTGCATAAAGATAAATAGATTAGATCTAGTACCAGGATTTTAATTTAATAAGTTGAACTACGTACGGAATATTGTTAAAAGGAACTTAATAGAGTATAAAGGTTAATTTTGGCGAAAAAAAATTAAATTTGTAATATCTATATATACAAATACAGACACACACACACACACACACATATATATATATATATATATATGAATGTATGTATGTAATTTAAGACACTATATATGTATTTAATATATAAAAACATATTATTCAAAAGCAAAAATAATCTCGAAGACTTCGTAGAGAAAATGAACAATTGTAAGAAATCAAGGAATATTTATTATTTCTTACAAGAGTTTACTCAGAAATATAATTTTTTTTTTCGTGCGAATATTTTTTCGTATATTTTTCTCACTTTCCACTAAGAAGAAAATTCTATTTGAAATCTACTTGAAACTGTTTGACATTTAAGAGATTATGAAAGACGCTATATAGTTTGGGATAGTGTGAGATTTTTTGCTGTTTCATAGTATTACAGTTTTAAAAAATAAATCTAGTTTAGATACCTTAAATATGTGTGAAATTTAATAAATGTGTAGTTTGGAAATTTTACAAATCTTTGAAGTTATTATAAAATAAAAATGAAGTATATCAATAAATAAACTTAAAAAAATTTCGTCCTTTTCACGGATGTATTATAACATTTTCTTTAAAAAAGATTTGCATTTCAAAAATTAACAAAATATTTTTGTTTAATAATTTATTTTAAAAGATTTAAAAAAATGTCAATCTATCATAAAATTGATGAATTTTGTAAGTTTTAGTATTCGATGAAATGTACATCTTGATTTCTAAAGAAGATGACCCAATTCATAGTTGCCAACTTTTAACGCCTTTTTCCTAACAGATAAAATTTATAATAAATATTGCCTTATTTAATCGTCAAAATCTTAAGTTTAAACATATGGAAAATATCTGTACAATATTAGTGGGAGCAAAAATGCTTAAGAGTTCGCAACTATGCTTAATTAGTTTTACTCAGTAATATTACAGTATAATTTGTATTTAAACTATCACATTTATTTAAATTGGTTTTTTTTTCTGCTAATTAAATATTGAAACATGAGGTCACACTACGTCAATTTCTTATTTTTGTTTTTAAATAATAGTTATTGATTGAAAATAAAAACATTTTACCAGCTCATACTAAAGTAGTTCTTAGTACATCGGCTATGATATGTGATTTTACTTCACCGCGTATATTGTAAGGAAGGAATTTAATCTCTAATCCTTCAAGATTTCGGAACAACTGTGCCTGTAAAGCGTGCATATATTACATGCGTCAAGCCTCCGATTTTTTTCCATATTTGCTAAAATACATTTTAAATCGAATAGCTATCAAAAGGATGCATCACAACAAACACTCGACTTATGGCCGCATGGCAATTTCGTTGCGGTAAGATGGACTTAAGGCCATTATTTGTAACTAAACAGTGTTGTACCGCAAATCACCCGCCGCTAATTGTGGCAGCTACCACAGACGATTACGGGTCGGCGATGAGAGAAGAGTTGCATTTACTTTGCCGGTCAACTCCTTGATGTCAGTTTCCGGCAATAATGTAATGGCGTCTCATACGCTAGAAAGCAGACTATCATAATAATCTAACCAGCTTTTATATTTTACCTCTTCAAACCTGAGCGTAAAATAACTCTACAAATATATATTTATTGCTTTTGCATAGTCGAAATGACACCATATATTGTAAAAAGAGTCATTTTTATGAAATCAGTACTTTAGGGGACTGGTAATTTAGGTTTACAAATACGGATATAAAAATACTAATCCCCTTAAAACATATGTTTAACTTTCAGTAATATAAATTTACATAATAACAGAATTAAGGTCTTTAAAAAAGTAAAGGATCAACATGCTTTACAACGTGCTTTACAACAAAATTTTTTGTTGTAAGTTAAATAATCATGAATATTTCATACTTTCTTGGCCACAATGTCACGAAGACATTTTCGAAACTCCGATGGAAATAATACTTATTTTATGAGGTAATATTCATCAGAGCTGACAGTTTTGGTTTTGTTTTAAAGAAAAAATAATAAGCTGTATAGATGTAAAGTAAAAATGCAAAAAAATTGAACATTTTAGTTTTTATGAGGAAAAGAATGGTGGTACATATTTGTGTACATCATGTCTGAAGATGTTAAAGAGATAAAGTGTATTTTTGCTCTTTATTTCTTTGAAAAAATACTTCAAATCTGATATTTACTAAATATGCAAATATGTTGTAAGGTTAATGTTTAAAATACTAAAATAGAGGACATATTTTTATTTAGTTTGAGAATATGTATATATATATATTATAAATAATAAAAATTGTTCCCAAAATGTATACAGAAATCGAAATAATTTCTTCAGGTGCCCTTTTGCATTCATTATTTATAAAAAAAAAATAGCTAAAAGAATATGAATAAATATTTAAAATGCATTAAAATAATTTAAAATAAATATTAAAACAGAAAAAGGCTTTAGATTGTGCCTAAATCCCTCTCTGTCTGCTCCCAACCCCACATATTTGTAATGAAAAACTTTGCATACATGCATGTATAATTTTTAGTCGTAAATGCGTAAATATTTCCAAAATTGCCTATTACAGTATCTCTAAAATTTGCATAAAACTCAAATTAATTTCGCACTTTTTTTCTAGACTTTTTATTTTTATTTTATTTTTTTTTATTCAAAAAAAATTGTTTTCGAAAAAAAAGAAAAGAAAGGAAAAATAGAATGAAAGAAAAGAAAAGAAATGAATTTTGGTTTTCTTTGGAATCTGTAAGCGCGGGTGGAAGGCAGGGTTTATGGGGCTAATAATTCTCCCTTAAAATGAATAACGCTTCTGTAAAACAATACATTTATTTAAATTCTTCTATTCATTTTGTATCAAAAGTGTTTTGTTTTTTTCCTGCGCAAAAACATGCTTTTTGATACATTTTGTAATATGAATTACTTTCTGATACATTTAATTATTTTTGTACAGAAGTGAATGAAAATTGCTTTTTGTAATCAAACAACTTTTTTTCATTTTATTAAAAATGTGTATATCTGAAATGGTGTCCACACTTCCATACATTTTCTTCACCGGCGCTCTTTTACACTCGTTTTTCATAAAAAAATAATTGAAAAAATGGAAATTTTTTTAAAATAGATTAAAATATTTCAAAATAAATATGAAATTAGAAAAACGTCCTTTTATAAAAGTAAATTTCAGTAAAACACAAAAACAGTAAAATCAGAAACATTAAATCGGCGTTTATTTTGCTATAACTGTAAAAAGATTTCTCAATCCCCCACTTTATTTCTGAGGATTTTCAAGTGCACACGAGTGACCTCATAGTTACCTATTTTTCGCTGGCTCACTCACAACTCCTCTTTCCAGTTTTCTTTCAGATGTTGTCAATTATCTATCACTCGTTATTTCGACTTCACTCCTGACGCTCGCTAGCTCGCAAACTGCTACAGGTGCACTTAATCTTTATCTCTGAAAGTAAGAGATATTTACACGGAAGATATTGTAAGTCTTAACAATTTTTTGTTTATTCACTAAAAATTTTTAACTCGGAAATATTTCTGCAACATTTTATTGTATTTGCTTTTAAATGAGAACTGCATAAAAATACCCAAATGTAATTGTTAGAATTATTAGCTGTTTATTATTTTAGGGTACGTAAAATAGCTCTTGCCTTCTAATATGAAATTTTTAAACGTATTTTGGTTTACGCAAATGTAGAATAACATTTGTTTAATACTTATTAATTTTATTAATTGTAGTTTTCTTTAAAGTAATGCAAATTTTTATTTAATTTGTATCACTAAATGGATTTTTTTTTCACGATATGTATTTATCGTTGGGATTATATAAATCAATTTTAAACACTATGAATTTTCGATATTACTTTCTTAACATTTTAGTTCACTTAAAATTAACTGTTTCCGTGTAATTTTTCTCTCAAAGAAAAAGGTCCCCCCCCCCTCTAAATGCGGATAATAATTCCGCCTAGGTGAAAATGCCATTAAAATCAACAACTAAATAATTTTAAAGCATTAAAGAAATACAGTAATGAAAAAACTCAATATTAATTCCTCGAAGAACTTTTCCGATGAAAAGATTAAAATATTATTATTATGTTGTTCCATTTTGAAAGAAAAATCTAATATTATCTGATATAAACAAACTAAAAATGTGCACGGGAACGAAAGAGGATTATATATATATATAAGGTTCGTAACTTATGTAAACATCAAGATCTAGTTTTATTTATTTTTAAAAAGCTGTGTGATTTTTTTTCATAAACTGAAAATGATGCAAAAATAATTGTGATTTAATGTACTTTAATGAATGGACATCAAATATTAACAGACTTAACAATAAAAGAAGCAAAACACGACATACATATAAAAAATAGATCCGTTTTAAAATAAAGCACATAATAAATCATGTTACAAATATATGTTATTTAGGCGTAAGTTCAAAATGGGTTGAATAAAAAATAATTGTTGAATAATTGCTTAAATGACAAATGTTTTTTCATGAAAAATAAATACAGTAATAATGATTTAGGTTTATTTTTCGAAAATGTATAAATTTATTTATCTTGAGCTTTTTGAAAATACAATGCTTAGCATACTGATTTTATTTTTCAAATTGTATATGAAAAGCAATTGTTTATAAATGGCATTATTTATATATACATATTTTTTTAATGCTTAAAGAATAAATGAACAAATTATCGAGTTCAATATGCCAAGCATTGTATTTTGGAAAATTTTTGAAAAATTCAAGAAAAGTAAATTTATGTACACATATATTTTATTGTACCTAAATTATTCTTAATATATTTATTTTTCATGCGGAAACATTTAATCATTCAAGCAATTCCTTCAGTAAATATTTTTTATTCAACAAATTTTGAATTTATGCTTAAATAATTTTTATGGCATCGCTGTGGCAGGCTTTTGGATAGCAGAAATCATAAAGGGCAATTTTGTGACTAAATTTAATTCTTACAAAACAAAAATGGCAAGGCTAGGTCAAACTTCTGGCTAGCAATGATTGTTAATTGCCCTTCAAAGAATAACTGTGGCCAGTTGGAGGCTGTCTGATTTTTTAATAAAATGTTAATGACCCATTTGTGGGCAGTTTCTTGTATTTGTGTCGAATCATGTTCTGGCCGGCGTGACAGTTTTTTGACGGAGCCGATACGGCAAAAGATGGCGGGCTGCCACCGAACACTTTGGGCCAACGTTAACGACACCTTGCGTGGCCCCAAGTTATGTGTTTGTTGAGATATTTATTGCAAAGTTTAAGAATTATGTATGACTAGGAATTAATATTCATTTACTTTATTTATCACTAATAAATCTAAGCGACGAACATAGCATGGGTTTCTTCAAGTTACAATAGATACAATACATATTAATATCGTTAACAATCTCTCTGAGATTATTGATTCAAAGATTATTCCTTAAAATTATATTTTAAAACAAACTATATAATTTCTATATATAATATGCCTTGTTAATGCAAAGTTTGAGTCAAATTACGCGACTGATTTTATTCTTCACTTTTCACAATGTGCAAGATTAATCTCATAGTTTTTATATGTTCGAAATCGTATACATTAACATAAAAAGAATAGCAATATAGTATGTATAATGCATTAAAATTAGTAAAAAAAATACAGTAAAATGATACACAGTGACATTTATCCCCAAAGAGACAAATGAAATGGACTATTTTCATTACTCTCATGATTAACTCTGATTCTTCGAACATTAATGGTAACCATAAACTTGTCATAAATGGTCCCAACAAACACTCAACTAATGGGCCGCTTCCAGCTCGTTAGCCTTGGCCCCAAGTGTCCGATTGGTGCCCACTAACATTGGCCGTAACGGCTTCGTAAAAAATGTGTCACGTCGGCCGCATTGAGGACACAAACTAATTAGACAGAAGTAAGTGAAGATGCCCACAATCACACCACAACCTTTTTACCAGAAATGTAGTATAGCCTCAAACTGTCCTAATTCATTCTTTAAAAGGCCATTAAAAAATAAAAGCCAGACGGAAGCTCGCCGTCTCCTTGCCATTTGTGTTTGCTAAACATTGAATTTAGCCCAAAGCTGCCCATAAAATGCCTTTTAAGGTTATTTAATGATGTAAAACAGTCTAAAGCTAGCCACTGACATACCCTAAAAGTTATATAGGCATAAACCAAATTTTATTATACGAAACTAAAATAACTTCTAGAAGGTTAATTAAATGATAAAATGTTTTTGTGTGGTAAAAGAAATACTAATGTTCACTCAGTTACACTTAAAATAAATAAATAAAATCTGCAATTCCACTCAGTATGAACTTTATAAAAAATATCCAAAATATAATTTATGACATAATGAATTATTTTTTTAATTATATATTTTTAAAATTCATATGCAATGCCCTTTTAAATATTTGCATGGCATGTTAATTTTGAAAGTAAAATATTGAAAAAATAAATTAATTTAATAATTCACTACATCATGTATAGTGTTTTTGAAAAATATATATAAAGTTTAAGGTAAATAAACTTACAGTTTTCCTAAAACGTGCAAGTAAATGAGCATTAATGCTTTTTGTCACGCAAAATAAAATAGGTTCTACCCGTCAAGAAATCATCAACGTTGGAAAAAAAATCCATATTGCACTATACAGTCGATGCATAGCTACCAAACAGAATTTGAACACCTTAAGGTTCCAGTTAGTGACTAAATCTGCCACAAAAAAGCAAAGTTCATTTTGCAAGACTACCACCAACATAAGAGGCTGCGCAGCATCATTTTCTCCGATGATATCATCAGGTACAAGATAGGCTAGGAAACAACATCCCTCCTGAAGGACGTGGATGGGCTCACAGGTTCTCTTTCAGGCAGTTCAAATGTGCCAGGACCCGGCACTTGAATCCTTGCTGCATGTTGTGTCATGTAGCTGTAGATAAAGGTGCAGCAAAGCATGTTCTTTTCATAAATTAAGACTCAAATGCTCGACAATTTGTAAAACAAAAAATGTAACAGAATCAACAACGAAAATATCGACGACATTTATCAAGAAGGAGGGGATGTAAAAATGTCACTGTGAGTATTTTTTTACTTACATTCAGTTAAATACCTAATATTAATATTCTCCACTAAAGCTCTAAATACAAAAAAGTTATAATGTTCTTAATTTTTTTTTTAAAATATTACCGTTGTAATTTATCATGATTGTTTTCATGCAAATACCTTTAATTTAAATAAGTTACATTAAAGTGGATAAAATAATGAAAAATTGTGTCAAATTATCGTTTTTGCAATTTTTTCACAAAGTTAGAAAAAAAAGAATCACTTTCAGATAGCTGTAGCACGCTTAACATTGACTTTGGAAAAACCGTTTTAATATGAAATTTGTACAGAATTTATTGCTCTTTCTTTTTGTAACTGAGTATGGTACGCAAAAATTTTATAATTTTTGAATTATAGGCAAAAACTGAAAAAAGTTCGAAACTTTTGCGGTTTTTTGGCTCCACAAAATTTAGCCTCGAGATATTTTGTTGGAAAACCATTAATTCTTGTTACTAGCATCCCCATAAACAGTTTAAAAACATAAAATCTTCTAGCAGAGCTTTTGCATCTATTTATGACAATTTGACTGGCCTAATAAGAGTTATTAGAAAATGATTGAATTTAAGACACTTATGATGATAATTGGCAATGTTATTTGTGTAATATACGATGATAAAGATCGTAATTGATACAAAAAATAATTATAAATAAATCTTTTTTGCAATTGTTTCATTTTTGGAGATTATAATACTTAGATAAATCGTAATGTACCTCACAAATAGATTTTATACAAAAGGATTCTCCCTGCTACATTATTCTATGAAAAAAACTCGTATTTGAGTATTTATAAATATTGTCCATGATACTGTATAATAAAGAGTTTTTCATAAATACCAGTTGATCTTATTTTTAAGATTTTAGAAACTAGCTAGCAGAAAAAAAAATCTGCAAATTTCACATTTCTAATTAATAAAGATAATCGATAATGATTCTAAAAGACTTATTATAATGGCGATGCTCACATTCTTTTTTCAAATGTCAATCATTTTTGAGTTGCATAAATACAAGTAATCGGGCCCAAATAAAACATATACTTGTCTTTATATTTTTCTAATTCATTTCGTTATTAATCCTTTATTTATCATTTTATCAAAAGAATATTTTTATGAAAGAATATTTGTGCAAAATTCAAAAGTAAATGGATTTTTTCCTCAAAAGATTTTTGTATGAAATAACGATCGTACTACTAAAAATTTTCTTTAAAGTTGTTTTAAAAAACCATAAGAATACATCAAAGCAAAGTTATAATAATATTAATCTGACAGAAGTTTAAATATTAAGTTAATTAACACTATAAAAACTTTCGCTTCCTTCATCTTAAAAAAAAAATAGTAACATGTCCTAATATTTGAATATATCCTAATGCGTATAAATTTATTGTCAATGTTGAAGATTTTTTATCATGATTTTTACTTAATTATATTCCGTTTTCAGTGAAAAATACCTTTTTCTGTGATTCTTCTTAAGACGAACAGAAACCTATAAAAAGTAACTACCGATACATTTTGAATAATTCTGTTGGTTCAGCAAATTGCATAGCAAAAAAACCTTTCTTTCTTGAAGTAATTCTTCGTCTTTAGAAAAAAAAACTTGTTTTCTTCTTAAGTAAGTCTTCTTAAAATATTTTTAATCAAACAAATATTACTAACGTTTTATAAAAACATTTCTTCTAATGACATAGCACTTTGAATGGTTTTTGTAGTCATTAATGCCTAGAAATTACTAAGAAAAATATTTCTAAAAACCATCACTTTATTAGAAACGTGTGCAGATATATCTGAGGATATTTTTAGAAAATTTCTTTTCAAACTGTTTGATAGAATTGCATTAAAATATATTTTTTTTCTAAAATAATCTAACAGAGAAAAAAATATTATTTAATTTTTGTAAATACATTTATTACAATCGTTTCAATTCGATTGCTTTATTTTCACCAATTAAAAACTTATTTAATGAAGTACGATGAATTTTACACATTTTCTATAAAAATCATTCTTAAATCTTAATTATCTTTTAATATTAATAAAATAATAATTTTCAGAGTTTCGTTCATTTGCCGAAATATTATTTGTCTCACTCATCCGTCTTTCTGTAACAAAGTCTGTACACAAAAACTGAATACGTCAGGTAATTCAAATTTTGCGTACTTGCAGCTCGTGTCACTCAAAAAATCCTAAAACTTCTAAAAAATTCTATTATTATTATTATTATTATTATTATTATTATTATTATTATTCAATTATTTTTTTCAATGTCATCCGTTCATTTTTGCGATTTAAATTTTAAAAGAGAACCTTAATGTCAATGTTTAACGTATAGACATCATAGATTGGAGATAAAACCTCTCGATACTAAGCAGAAGTATCTTCGTTCAAACCCCAGAGCAGAAAACTGAAAATGTCATATAGTGATTTATTGTTTTTATAGTGGGTTATTAATATGTTGGAAAATAGTAAGACTTGTTGCAATTTTTTATAAATCTCCTTCCCGGAACACTATTAAAAATAATTTCGTTAAAAAAGAAAACTTCTATAATCTGATTGTTCTGTGCTCTTTTTTTCTTATATATATATATATATATATATATAATGAGAATTAATTCAAAAACAAGTATGTGATTGAGGACTGAAAAGTAGGTTTGTCCTTAGATCTTATTACAATTTCTTGTTGCACTATTCGCATATTAAAGATATCAATCGAAATTAGTTATTGAACGTGCATGCTATATGAACATTTAATCGCAAAATATGCCTAAAGTAAACACTTTGAATAACCTTGGCAAATACTTTCACATCTGGAACAAATGTCTTATAGAGCACGATAGAATACATCGGAAAAATATATGATAATACATAGTGATGATAATACATAGATGATAATATATAGATGATAATACACAATCGATGATAATACATAGAGTTTGATTATTAATCAATAAATTAATTTTAAGACTTTTGCATTACTAGCTACAGGTAATAAAAGTAGTAGTACAGTCTTTATCATAGCGATTGCTATACAAATACAGAAAGAACAGTGCTAATTGTGTTCTAAACCGTTCTCGCTAAAATAAAACAACTTGTGCTTTGAAGCTACAGAATCAATATCTTTTAAAAACTAAAAAAAAAAAGAGTAAAAAGACAATATTTTATATTTCCATGTAGCAGTTATTATTTTAATAGCAATTAAATTAGTGTTATAAGCTGAACAAAATAAATATAAAAAATCATTAATGCTCAGTTTAAATAAATATTTATTTTTATAGAGTCCTAGTTAGAAAAAAATAAAGAAGATAAAAATTATCAGTTTTTCAATTATTAATATCAAATTATCACCATCAAAAATTGACGTAAACCTTCAGTTAAACATACATTATGAAACAGATTGAAAAGTATCTAGAAATTTGAATAATTATTTTAAAGTATTGAAAAATCTATACATTTTTTCACGTTTAACAAACTCTGCAAAATATCAAATTTAAGCTAAAACGGGAAGTTGTAAATCAATGTTCACTTATATTTAAAAATATAAAATACATAAGAATGTAGATATAGTTACGATTATTCATTAAACGCACTTCTAAAGGCAAATAATAATAATAATAATAATAATAATAATAATAATAATAATAATAATAATAATAATAATAATAATAATAATAATAATAATAATAGTAAAAATAAATATATATAAACAATCCAAGTAAAGTGTTTACGACCAAGTACGCAGGTGGAATTTATTAAACAAATGTTATAAACAAGAGTTGTAAATAATATGCATTGATATTTTTTTATTATTTTCTAAAATTACATTAGACAGATTGTCTAATGTAAACTGTATTCTACTTTAATTGTAAAGCGAAAGAATTAGAATTTTTAACGGAAGGTCAATGAAATTTTTTTCTTTTTCCGTATTTATTGGATCAAAGTTTCTATTTCTACTTTTTCTTGGGAAAAAACGCCATTTGAAGTCTGTCAAAGACATTAAGCATGCGCATCATTAACTGTGAGAATGTGGCAATGTGATAGTGTGGCACCAATAACAATGATTTTTTTTTATAAAAATTATTTTTAATTTAATTTTTATAAAATAAAATAGGTGATGTTATATATTTCTTATCTATGATATATCTTTAATACGATTTAAGCGGTATTTCTATTCGAATGTCATGTACAGCAAATTTGCATCTCATACCAACGCTTTATCAATACTAAAGGCTAGCTTTCACATACTTATTTATTTATTCGTTCATGGCACAAAAATCGCGATTGCAGCGCCCCCTTCCGGCGGAATATTTCAAAACTGAAGGAGGACCTGCTTGTCACAGCCAAAAACATTTTTAAAAAATTTGGTTCAATTCTATGCATAACTTCATACACTTTTTTGATGGTAGAATGGAGACATACAGACACACAGACACACGAACATACAGACATTTTGTAAAAAAATGTTTTTGGAATCTCTGACCCCTAAAACGTGTAAATCCGTCGAAAACCGGAAGTCGAAAAAACGTTCGATTACAATACTTTCTTCTATTGAAGATAGAAGAAAGTAAAAAAGAGGAAGAGATTCTCTATATTTCTAGCACACATAAGTATTGGGTCTATTAGTAATAAATCCGAATTCAATTTTAAAATGAAAAACAAGAAATTCTATAGATTAAGATGTATAATTTAGTTTAAAAAGACCAAAATGTTTTCGAATTTGAAAATAAATTACAATTACTTTCCCCATTCATTTAAAAATACTCACAATTTATTATTTAAAGTCGGCATAAATGCTTGTTACATAAATGTTCAAATAAATGCATATCGATTTCATTATGTTTCGACAGATGTAATAGCATTAAAAGGCCCTTGAGTTTATTTTATCTTTTTGGTCGTAATGTAACGGAATACTTTTGACAGTTCCCGTATTTGAACACACTAAAATTTGTGATGACTCTACAAAATTCTACAACAAATTCATATTTCAAAATTCAAACGACTTGGTTGCGTAATTTTTGTACTGTTATATGCGGACAGACATACCGATGAATTAGACGATGTGTATAAGTGCTATGTATTTACAATTTTAAACGCATTTTATGGTATATAAATACCCTTTTCTAAATTTAAAATTTAAAATGAATTAAAAAAATAAAGTCCCAGTTAATATTTTAAAGCTTTAATTTGGATGTTAATGCTATTTTGTCCCTGATAACTGTCTTCTCACACCTAACATTTATTACTGTCAAACTTCATTTTAGGACGATTCTTAAGATTAAAATCGCAGTTAAAGTTCTTTTTGCTCTATTTAAATCCGATTTTTATTTTTGTATTTTTATTATTGGTTATTAGAAAGAATTGTAATCATACATAAGATATTTATTCTGAAACAAATTAATAGAACCCATTTTAATATTTCGAGTTTTGTTACAGATCAGAAGAAAATCATGTTTCGATTGTTTGAAAAGTATATAAAACGCTTTTTGTATGAAATCAGCTCCAACTCATAAATAATATGTAAGCATTCTTTTATTTGGGTAAATACTGAACTTAAGTTGATAATTGATCAAATAAAATGATCGAATATAATACCCAGTGGTATTCGTTAAATATTTAACTCGTTTGCGTAAAACCCACTTCGAATTATATATATATATATATATATATATATATATATATATATATATATATATATAAAAAAAAAAAAAAAAACAATATTTTTATCCAGACAGTCATACATTTCTCCATCTTCTTCATTGAAGGCTTGTAAATCACCGATAATGTAATTGTACCATTTTTAATCGTCATCAGGTAGATTTTGCCACTGTTTACTCTAAATTACTTTTAAAAGTCAACAACTTTTTTCACTGCCTGACTAAATGCCTGCTTTAAAGGATTTTTTTTATGTCAAATTTTAAAATTGGTTTATAATCTAGAAAAAAAATGAATTAAAAATACCGTGTATTTCTAAGCAATATGTATTAAAATTGATAAAAATAACAATAGATCTTTTTGGGGGGAGGCGGGAAGAAAACAAGGTGTGAATATTTTCTCCTCAACAATTTACTAAAAATAATGTCTTTGTGTTTATTTCATTTTTGCAATAGAGGATAATGAATAGAAAGAAAATGTATTCAGATGAGAAATATAATTAAAACATTATTTTCGGAAATTTTCAGACTTTAAATTTAAATTAAAATATAAAAAGAAATTATTAATATGATATCAATGTCATGTGGAACTTAATTTATTAAATACGACAAAATGCATTTATTAATAACATTCTTATCTGAATTGAAACTTATTTCAGTAATTTACCGTTTCATTTATTTTTCAGTATTTAAAATTACGAAGCTGTATTTCGAATGAACAACGCGAAATTCAGTATGCAATAATTTTATTTATTTAATCAGAATGTGTACTTGTATCTCATAATGCATTACATTAAAACTTAATTCTATACCTTTGGATCCCATGAGCCCAATCATTTATTATTTTAAATGTATTTTCCATTTAAGTAGAATTATCAAATTGGAAACGTGTGACATTATCCTTTACAAAATTGTTTCGATAACTATGTTTGTTTAAATTACAAATCTAAAAGAATAACTTTAAATTAAATATTTCTTGGTTTACAGCGCAATTTGTTTCTATTATAAGTAGAAAATAATGATAATAAATTTAATTATGAATGTCATAATTTGAAATAAAATTCAATTGGAAAAAAATATCTAAAATATACATTTAAAATGGTACTTTTTGTTTAAAAAATGTTTATATTTTAGTAAAAAAATACAGATTTATGCATTCAATTTGTTACAAGATAATTTTTATTTTGTAATTAAACTCGAAATAACTTCATTTCCAGAAATGAAAGAAATATTTTAAAAAAATAATAAATCAAAACCAAATGGAAAAAATATTAAAAATTATCTTTTTTTGGGAGGGGAGGGATTGTAAAATATATTATTATAAAATTATATCTGGGTCATCTTCCAGAAAGTGGATATTTTGAACAAAAATATTCTCAATTTTAAAACTATGCATTTGGGTCATGCCATGATAACTTACATTACATTTTGAACCATTTTCAGTAATTTTAGAAATATAACGCAAACAATAATTATGCAAAATGTGAATTAGACATTGTTATTAGACAAATTATCTAAATTTAATGTTATTTCTTAAATATTGGAAAAATTCATTTACTAAGGCAACTGCTATTATTGAAAAAAAGGAATGTAAGTTATCATATAATGTGTAATTTTCATTATCACATTTTAGGTAATTTTCCTTCAAATCGATCCTTAAATAGGTTACATTGACAAACCATGTTAATTTTACATTTGAATATTTTCTAGTGTAATACTACTAAAGTAACTAACTGCATTAAATTTTCTATATGTAACGTAAGTTACCGCGGAATGAACCATTTCACTTTTTTTTCTCTTTTACATCAAACTTTTATTTACTACAAGTAGCCATAAACAATGGACCTATTTAATTTTACTATTTTACTCATAAATAAATAAATGATATGCATATATATATATGTGGGATTAAAGAATAAAGTATTCAGCAATAAAAGATAATAAACTAAATGATTTAATGAACGTGATATCCCAATTGAGACTCATGTGATGATGCGTGGAAAGAACGAGGTGCTCTATAGATTTCAGCGATGGCGATTTTGATGGACTTTTAATGCAAAGCACAGGGAAGCTTATTTATACTGAATAGTATTCAGTGTCTACTATTATTTTTTATTGTTACGTATATATTTTATGTCTATTAAACCTTTTTATATCTTCAAGAATATTAGTTTTGCTTAAATCATACGTTAATCACTCAGTATCCCACATATATATATATATATGTGTGTGTGTGTGTTTAGTATTCTTTTTTAGGAAAATACATTTATTTATTATTATTACATTTTGCACATTTTAAGAATAGTAAAAAATACAAACTTGTCTTTTTACAATATATTACCTATCTCATATTCAAGTTCACGGAGGTTAGAATTATCAGTAACCACAATTGATTTTTAAAAACAAAATCTGTCTTCTTGTTTCTAAATTAAAATCACAATATTTTATAGCTTAAGTTAACAAAATGAATGATTTGCATAATGGTAAATAAACTGTGGTGTCAGTACTGCCACACACACAATTCTTCTACTAAAACAAACTCAAACACAATATAAATGTTTTATATATGCTTAAGTATATAGTATTTAAGATACTTCTGAAAGGAACAGAGTCAAATACACTTTTAAATTTCAACAAGTCTATAAGCAATATTAACAGACACACCAGATGTGTGGCATGGCCCAAATGTGAAAATTCACATATACTGTTCACCAAAGAAAAAATAAATGGAAAATTGAGTATTGATTTCTATGGACATGATTTGATAGCAACTAAAAATACGAATAAAGGAATTATTCTTTAAACTTTTTTTTGTAGAATGCGTGCGAAGGAAATTGTACACTTTCTAAAGGATGGCTCAGTTAAGAAAGTGGAACAAATAATACAATTTTAAAGTTGGTACAATTAATTAAATTAGACATATTAGAAACTTCATTATTTTACAAGTATACTCTTAATAAACGACATTTAATTGTTGTTAGCTAGAATTTAATACGATACATCGCGCTGCCCTTCCTATGGTATAATCGTATTACATACATATTCTGCTGATTGATGACAGGTTTAATTGGAAGTAAAATCGACAAAATCGGTAAAATCGGTAAAATCGACATTTTTTAGTAAATACTCATATTACAACCACCTACTAAATGTAATACAAAAAGTAAAATATAAATATGGAAATTACATCTTTAAATTGTTGTTTTCTAACTAACACGTCTAAGATTATTTGTATCAACGCTTAAGGGTGTCAGTGATACAAAAATCTGTAAATTTTCTAAAAAAAAAATATTAGTCATTAAAAATTTCTCTGTTTATTTTCAGCTTCAAATGACGGTTAAATCACTTTTTTTTCTTATATCTTCTTTATTTATTTTAATAGATTTTTTTTTAAATCTAGCTTTCAATACCCGATTTTTTCCTGATTTCAAAAAATAGTCATCGTTCGTAAAAATATTATTTAATCTTCCGTAAACTAGAAATAATTTAAAAGAAAAGGCATAATATATTAGAATGGTGGTTGGCAGGCGCAGCTTGCAGGAGCCACCTAGTGTATATATATAAATGTGAATTATAAATATTAACAACAAACACTTTCTATAACCTTAAATCAAATAAAAATGATTCAGTATTTCTGTATTAAACTTTAAAATAAATCTTCTCGAGCTGTAATTCCAATTTAGGAAAATTAACGAAAAGGACTGTATATTTGTATGTATATACCGGGTGTCCCAAAAATAACTCATGGATTTTAAAATTCAATAACTTGCAAACGGTGACAGCTATTTATTTATTTTATTTTTTTTTTTTGCAGGAGGGTTATGTATAATGTCAGGAGTTTTTTTATACCGTTTTTTATTTTAGTTCGAATTTCAAACCATAGGTGGCGCAGACGGCGATTGAAGGCCAGGTGATCCGTACTGAGTGAGGTGTCGACCTGGCCTTCAATCACCTGGCCTTCAACGTTTGATATTGTGCATATCAATAAATTCATTTCTTTTCTTTTTTGTTTCAAAATATCGTCTGAAAGATATCGAAGTCAGTGTTCGATTATAAATTAATTAAATAATAATTTCTTAAATTAAAAATTATCGTATGAATGAATTAATGTCGACGATGGACATGAATTCTGTTTACATGCGAAAATGATGGTTAGAGATTAGAGAAAGTTCTAGAAGCTTTTTATTATTGACTTGAGTGAAGAGGCCCAGATATGGATGGAATCTTTCATTCGATCATTTTCTCTCTGCATAGGATTGCATTTAATAAATCTTTTGGAGCAGCAATTGTGGAATTTAATGAAGTTTCAACATTTATTATTAATTTTTATCTCGCCTCGACTACTGTGACATAACATGGGGAAACCTGCAAATAATATTAATGGCTCCTATCTCAAAAATGTCACATATATATGCATATATATACATACATACATACATACATATATATATATATATATATATATATATATATATATATATATATATATATATATATATATTACAAATTTTAATTTTTTTTCGCCAAAATTAATCTTTACACTAGGGATGCACAACCTTTTCAAGAGAAGGGCCACTTACAAACATATCTGGGTGGTCGAGGGCCACATCAATAACGTGGATAAAATTTTAGTTTCATAAAGAAGTGTGTATGGGAGGGGAGGGGGCACCCATTTAAATCATTATCAGGTCAATCAATATCAATAAATATCAGGTCAAAATATCCAATTCAATTGGTAAGGATATATTCGTAGCTTTTACGTTTTTATATATAACAAACAGAGCAAGGATTATTTTCAAGATGTAAAAATATTCTTTGCCTTTTTTCGGGAAAGTAAGTTTTATTTTACTAAAAGTACTGAAAAACAAGCATAAATGGCTGGTACCAAAAAAATGTGAACTTTATGGACAAAGGAGAAATAAGGAGCCGTTCAACAAAATTTTTCCGTGCCGGATGAACGAAATTCCTGATTTTCTGTGGCCGATCAATGAAATTTATAATTTTCCCACGCCTGATTTACCAGATTTGCAATTTTACGAAACCAGTAGACAAGATTCGCATTTTTTATGAAGTCAATGAGAAAATTCACGATGTTTCCTCGCAAGATCAACAAAACTCGCAATTTTTATGAAATTGATCAAGAAATTTCATGATTTTTACGAAGCAGATCGACAAAATTCATCATTTTTAGAAAAACGATCGACAAAATTTGCAATTATTCCTCACCCGATCGACAAAATTCTTGATTTTTCCCCTGAACGGTGATGCTTTCAATTTTTCGTCGATCAAATTCGCGATTTTTATGAACATAATCGACGAAAATTGCAATTTTTCTTGACACGATAAAAAAAATTGCAATTTTTCGGCGCCAGATCAACGAGATTCGCGATTTTCCGTGCCTGATCGATGAAATTCGCGATTTCTATGAAACCGATCCAGAAAATTTACGAGCTTTCTGTGATCGAAGCCGATCTGATGCCGAGCGATTTTTTTAAGCCGATCAGCGACATTCGTGTTGTACGAAGTTGATCGACGAAATTTGAGATTTTTAAGAAGCCGACCAATGAATTTCGCGATATTTATAAAGCCTACCGACAAAATTCGCGATTTTTACAAAGCTGATCAAAGAAACGTGCGATTTTTCGGCGCCTGATCGACAAAATTCTCGATTTTTAAGAAGTCGATCGACAAATTTCGTGATGTTTCCGAACTTGATCATTAAAATTTACGATTTTTACGAAGCTGATTGATGAAATTCGGGATTTTTACAAAACGGATCGATCAAATTCTCAATTTTCCTTCACATTATCGACGAAATTTGCAATTTTTATGAAACCAAATCCAGAAATCTGTAATTTTGTTAAAGCATGATCGACGTAATTGGCTATTTTTTCCGTGTGTTATGGAGGAAATTGGCATTATTCCCGTCTCCATGGAACGAAATTTGCGATTTTTAGGAACCCGATAAATAAAAAGCACGATTTTTTCAGTGTCCAATTGAAGAAATTTGTGCTTTTTCCAACCTTAATTGACGAAATACGGATTTTACCATACTCGATCAACGTAACTCGAGTTTTTTTACTAAATTTTACCAAATCTGCATTTTTTTACGCGGCAAGATGAAACTCGCGATTTTTTTCTCTTTATAAACTGACGAAATTCATGATTGTTTCTCATCCTATCAGCGAAATTGTCAGATTTTCCGCGTGTCATAGCTAAATCCGCGATTCTTCCGTGCCTTATCAACAAAATTTGCGTTTTTTTCTTGCCCGATTACGAAATTCGCGTTTTTTCCACGAGATAAATTGTAAAAACATGCTATTTTTTGAAAACGGTGAATTTAATTTACATTTTTTTCGAGCATCAACAAAAGTGACGATTTTTTTCTTGTCCGATTAAAGAAATGTGTGTTTTTTCGCCCCCGATCAATAAAATTTGCGATTTTTCCATGCCTGATTGAAAATACTTGCGATTCTTCAGTGCCATATCGGGAAAAATTTTCTCTTTTTTTAGAGCCTCATGGACAAAATTCACGATTTTCCAGTCTGATGAGCAAAACTAGCGATTTTTCCTAGCCTCATTGACAAAATTCACCTTTTTCCGCCCTTGATCAACGAAATTTGCGATTCTTAAGTGATGAAATTTTATATATTTCCGCGGTAAATTGACGAAATTTACAATTTTTTTCTACGAGCCATGCACAAAATTGCAATTATTTCCAGTTGTAAATTGATGAAGCTCGCGGGTCACAGATTGTGCATCCCTACTTTATACTATATCAACTTCCTTATAACAATATTCCGTACTTAGTACTTACTTCCGTACTTATTAAACTAAAATCTTGTTTCTAGATCTAATCTATTAATCTTTATGGAAACGATGTTAATTCTTAATTCACCTTAAGAAGCATTTATTCCAATATGCGTAAATTAGAAAGATAGCTCTAAATTTAAAATATTCTTAATTAAACTTTATTTCTTAATATTCTAAATAAAACTCATTTTTTCTATGTTTTTATCAACCCTTTTTAAGAATGTCTTTTTAGATTTATTCCAAAACCATACTTTTAAAAAAAATCATTATTTTTATTTATCTATTTATTTTTTCTTTCCTACAACATTTGATTTTTGTGCATATGAATAAATTCATTTCTTTTCTTTTTCTCTTAAAATTATTCGTCTGCAAAAATATCTGATGTCTGTCTAATATATTCGAAATTTTGAATCGATTATAAATTAGTTAAACAATATTTTTAAAAAATAAATGTATTGTCTGAATGAATAAAAATCTCGACTCTGGACATGAATTATGTTTACATGGAAAAATGATGGTTTGAGAGTAGAGAATTTTCTAGAACTTTGTTTTTAGTTTTAAGAAGGAAGCCTGGAGGTGTAGAGGGAAATTTTTTGCTTCTCTTCTGTGCGTACGTTAAGGACGGCTTGATGAGTAATGATGGAATATCCTTTTTGATATTTTGGTTCAAGACGGTTTTGCAAAGGAAGCATTTTCCTCTTTTATGACTACAGATTAATAAACTAACATGCTGCAGCGAATGTGTAATTTAATGAATCTTCTACATTTATTTATTTTGTTTTTTCTTCCTCGCTTGCCACGATTGTGCGTTTTAAAAAAGGGGAACCAGTAAAGATTTTTCGAGTTTCTCCCTAAAATGTCACACACACACACACACACACACACACACACATATATATATATATATATGAATAAAGGTGTAGGGCGGTGAGAGGTGTTGTACGCGTTTTGAAAGCTCTTCAATTATGCAAGGCTAAAGGCCGCCCTTGACCAGCGGCCCTGGGTCCCTTCATCACAGTGAATGTGGGAATGTCTGAGCTGCTTTTTAAGGTATGTTTCATGCTTCTAGGCCAATTCTTTTTAAAGTTATGTGTATATTCTTAAATTTTTCTCGCCTTTCAAAATGAATGCTTGCCATCACATGTGCCTTCTGTTTTTCAGAGCAATAAATCCATTATTTACTTTGTACTCGTTAAAAAAAAAAATTACAAAATTATTGTTCATTTATCTTTACACATTTTTCTCTTCTCTCTTTGTTGATTCATTGTTCTTAATACTTGCTTTTATAATGCATTCTTAATACTTTTACTAAGACTTTTTGTCCTCCTTTACGACGCGTCTAAAGGGATGACCTTGGTTTTTTCCCCTGCCTCTCTTACGCTGGGGCATTTATATTAGGATAAGTATGTCCCTTCTGTAACCTAGCGTCCGTCGGATGAGCTCTGACCCACCGTTGTGCTTCCTCTCCCAATGTGTTTCTTTCTTTCATTTTTCTTTTTTTTCTTTTTTTTCCCTCTTACAGCGGGGTTTTGAATCATTTGTTTACTGATTTTATTCTTCTAAACGACTAGTTTCCCCATAATGGGCAACTATCGAACTTATAAGAAAATGTTTTTGAAAATTATAATAATAATAATAATAATAATAACAACAACAACAAATAGTAAATTTTATACTGACAACCAGTTTCTGTACTATTTTTTATTATTTATTTACTTAATTTCTTTTCTTTTTTTTTTCTTTTAATTTCTCTTTTAATAATGTTTATCTTATAAGACTCAAAACTATTCCTAAAGCCCTTTTCTCGTTGTTGCTCTTTTGTAAGCGACTTTGTTGTTCTCAGTTCTTTGTAAATACCTTAATATATTTGAATCTTAGCGGGCACTTTTCTCTGTTTATACACTAGGTAATACTTCTTTTTCTTCACTCTTAAATTTACACGAGTTACGACTCGTATAAATAAGTTAATTAAAAAAAAGGAAGGGAATGGGAGAAAGGGAAAAAAGAAAAATAAAGGAAAAAAGCAATAATATAAAATAGTAATATTAGTACTATCAAGAACAGTGATAATAATCTCTGTCTTTTTTTTTTTTTTTTTTTTTTTTTTTTTTTTTTTTTTTGCTTATTCCCTTTTTAGTGTTTTGCTAATATTTTTTTTAATATATAAACAATAATTATTTTAAAGGTTAGGCTAAGCCATTAAAATATTGATATATATATATATATATATATATATATATATATATATATATATATATATTCTAATTATTTATTATTGTTTTTCTTTTATTTTATAATTTCATTCTAATAATTCTCGAAATGTTTTCATCCTTCGAACTAGACGAGTTACGTGTTGCATTTACGAATGTTACGTAGTTACACTTTTACTCGCTATTATTAATAATAATAGTAATAATAGTAGCAATAATATTCTCTGCCATTATTATTTGTTCCCCTCCGAACATAATTTACCTTTTCGCTTTCTTTTTACTATTGTTATTACCGTATTCAATTCATAAGTTAATGTATTTTTTTTTTTTTTACTCTTTTTCTTCTTGGTTTTTCTTTATTCTAAAATGTTCCATCCAATGTAAATTTAATGATATTGATAGAGTATCAACTGGGTTTTAATATATGGAGGAAATTTTAAGAGAAATTTATAAGGTAAGACAGGGAGAGGGAGCAGAAGGGAGGAGAAGGGAGGAGAGTGTTAGGAGCACTGGGTTCCATTGTAGTGAAACGTTTTTTCCTTCTAATCCTTTTATTTATTTTATTTTATTTTATTTTTTTAGTAATTTGTAAGCTGAATGGCTATCTCCTTCTCATCTCAGGTCCTTTTTATTTTATTTATTTTTTTTTCTTTTCATATTCTCCGGCACATGTGACGGCCGGTACTCATAATGACATTTTTTTTTTTTTACTCCCTTTAATTTTCCAAAATTCAGCATGCCGCATGCCCGCAGAGGACATTCCCCGCCGGTGACGTGGGGGCCTCGGTATCCAAAGGTCGTTTTCTTGTGTATCGCAATCTACAATTATTACTCGTTTTCATCTTGCAAACATAATGTCAGAAACTTCGTCAGATTCCGACTCGTCTGTCAAGGTTCCTCAATCGTTGAGAACTTCTCTTAGACGCTGCATGAGCGTAAGCTCTATATCTAAGATGACGGTTGACAAAAAGATCCATGCTCTAATTACTAAAGCCACAAAAACGCTGACCAAAATAAAAAATGATAAGGCCAGTTCACTCAGCATTGGAGTGCAGAATCACATTAAAAATTTAGAAAAGACCCTACAAGAATTCAATGGTATAGGAAAAAGCTATCATCAGGAATTACACTTCAAAAAAATCTAACACAACCTCACGAAATTAATAACAAATACAAAGAGCAGCACGACTCATACAAAGACCAACTAAAACAGTATTTGGCTACTATCCTGAGCGCAAAAGAAATTGAAAATGCCATATCCAAGGCACTGTATGAACACACAGAAATGTTAAAGCAAGTTGTCCGTGCTGGCTCAACACTCAGGAATGAGCACTGTTCTCCTTCCTCACCAAACCGCACAACTACCAAAAATAATGTCTCCAACTTATCCACTCCTAACCAGGACAATTTTCCTACACGTACAGATACCACACAAATAACCTCTTCACAAACATCAGCAATGCAAACAACCCAAGATTTCGACTGTACCACCCCTGAACACAGAAGAACTATCCTCATTAAACATATAAAAGCAAGTGCTAGCAAAATGACAGGAGTCGAAATCCAACAAAAATTAACAGAAGCCCATATATGGGTGATTCTCAAAATAGGGGACAATTTATGTCTTTCGGCATACAAAAAAAATTGAGAGGTTTTCTGTCATGTTTTTATATTTAGATATGTTTTTCTTAATATTATTCATTATTTGCTCTCAAGAATTACTCACTTTTTAGTTAAAAACACCTTAAAAGTACAGAATAAAGATTCAAAATGTCATTAGCATGGATGTCCACAGCAGCTGTGCCTTGTGTATACTAGCATTTTTCAAGAGTTAATATGATGTTTATAAAATAAACAAATGTTATTCTTTCTTTATATTAATCAAGGAGAGGATTTATTCAATAAATTTCTTTTTAAAAATAAAATTATAGTACATAAAAAAAGAATTAAAGTTTGTCCTCCATATTCGATTTTCAAAACAAGGTCATACTAAAACAGCTGGTTATTAATCAAAATTTCATTTTCACATATGACAATAGTTTGAAAATTTAAAGTTTCTCCATGGCAACAAGTAGTCATTTTAAACCAGCCAGAAAATAGAAGCATGTATTGTATTTTAAGAATAGAAGTTGAATATTAGGGGGTTACATCAATTGTATGTCATTAGAATGGATAATAATTTTCATGTTTATTTTATAGTTAAAATTTTTATTTTATTTATTTGCATAGAACTTTTGTGTTTTAAAAAGCCCCAGAAAGGAATATTGCATTGTGATTATATTATGGCTCATAATCTTATTTAAATTAAAATTTGTCATTAGCATGGGCAGATATCAGTGTCATTAGCATGGTTTTTCTGTCCATGCTAAAGACTCCTATGTACATAAATATAACCAGTTCTTATATTGTATCCTTTATAAAGTTTAATTTTACGTATAAATTTAGGTATTACATTTATTATCCCTAAAATATGCATTAAATCTGTAGGAAAATCACTAAGACAGCTTCTTACATTGTTAGTGTCAGAATGTTGCTCATGTAACAAAGTTTGCCCTTTGGTAATGTTTTTATTCTCCTTATATGTATATATGTAAAAATGGAAACCATTTGCTGAAAAAGAAGGCTAATAAATATAGAAAAAAAATATTTAAACAGGAAGAAAATAAAAATTTCATAATATATTTATTCCATACAATTCGTTTTGTCATTAGCATGGCTCAAAAAATACTAATTATTTTTTTAAGTTAATTTTTAAATATTTAGCTCTGCTGACTACATGGAAAGTATACCTAATACTATATTAACAATACCTATTTTTTTCAGAAATTTTGCTAACAGTAATTTTTTTAAGATTTCATTTTTGAAATCGTCCCCTATTTTGAGAATCACCCATATCCTACCCGGCATCAATCATTTCCAAAACCACCCCCTATAGGTTGCATTTAGAAATTGAATGCACAACCGAAGAAAATAAGAACAATCTCATTAGAGATCTCCAAGTTCATAGAGAACTGAACAGGCTTTTTACTTTTACAACTAAACCAGTGGAAAAGCAGAAAATAATTTTACTTGGAGTCCCGTCAAATTATGACGAAGAAACTATAACAGACTCAATTACAGCTCGATATAATGCTCATAAGGATGAGCTTATATACATAAGAAGAACAGATGGTAGGTCACGAGGACTGTCCAACTGGATAGTAGTAATGCCTATCCCTCTGGCGCGTATTATCATCTTGGACGGCGGTCTCCTCGTTGGATTTAAGCACTGTCATCTTCGCCCGCACACACACACATACAGCGATGTAGAAAATGTCAGTTCTTTGACCACAACGAGAAGCATTGCCCCAACAGAACCTTCTGTGAAACCTGTGGGCAAGATCACCCCTCAAATGACTGACAGAACGCACCCTTCTGCATTAACTGCAAGGATTCAAACAGGCTTCACCAAACAAGTTTTAACACCAAACATAAGGCTTCTGATCCTGCATGCGAGACTTTTAGACAGGCCTACAACATTGAGAGAGAAAGGCTAAACAACATATTCATGCCAATTCGCAGAGAGCATCTACCACCTTCGCAGCCGAACTATCTTGAGTATGACTACGAGCCAAAACATCATCCATTAAATCACCTAAGTGAGCCTCTACCACCATCTTCAGGACATTACCAACATCTTTGGTCCAATGAAGACACTCCCAACAGTCATCACCGTGCAGGCCAAAGAGGTAGGCACTTTTAAACAAAGCTTAACATTTTCTTTTTATTATTATTCTCCTATTGGATTTTTCCCCCCAGTTTTTATTAATATTGCAAACAATAATTTTAACATTTAAACATGATGGCTTCTTCTCAGGATCCCTCTATAAAATTCTCACCCTCTCTCCCTTTTGGCAATATCAAATTTGTGAAAATTAATTTGAATCACTGTAAATCAGCCAATGTATCCCTGAAGGATTTTATGATTACTACTGGAGTGGATATTGCATTGCTGCAGGATGCTTACTGTAACAATGGCAAAGTCTCGGACATTCCGTCGTCTTGGCCAATATTTTCATCAAAAGCAAATACAGCTCACGTGGTCGTCAAGAACACAAACATAAATTACACACACCTTTACACGGGTCAACATTGCGCTTTCATAACCATTACTGCTAAGGAGGGTCAGCTGATAGTTGGCTCGACATATGCTGCCCCACGTTTAGATTTTGAAGAAACCCTCGAGGAGTGGGAACATCTTATCACACAAAGGCGATACTTCATTTGTGGTGGGGACTTTAACGCGCAATCGACCCTATGGGGTTATGTGCGGTCCAATGCCCGTGAAGATTCCTTCATTGAATTTCTAATTAAAAACAATCTAGCTATATCAAATATAGATAACACAACACACACATACGTTAAGGAAGATAGTACAGGCAGAGTGGTGGCCAGGGGCTTCCCGGATCACACTCTGGTCAACCCTCTGGCCAATCACAAAATTCGCAATTGGCAAGTTTCAGATATTCATAGCGATTCAGATCAAAAATACATTACTTTTAGCTTCGAAATTACACCTCTATACACTATACAGCGCAGATTTAATACCACTCGAGGTAATCTACGCAAGTTTACACAAATAATCAAAACACAAAAATCACTCCTCAGCCAACATCTAAAGGATGTTACTGATGCATCAAAACTTAATAACTTCACAGATCTCTTAATAAGCACGATGCAGATTGCAGCAAAAGCATCCTTTAGATACAAGAAAACACACAGGACTGTCAATTTGTCTTTCTGGACGGCAGACCACCGCACAAAACGTAACCAACTTACAGCGTTAAGGAGGAAGTTGAAATCACTTCGACCAACACAAGAGGATACGGACAACTTTCGAGCACTAGCAGCACGCTACAAACTGTTGGCGGCAAAATATAAACGCAGTGCTCTTGACGCCAAGAATCAAGCATGGCAGAAATTCTGCAGCAATCAAACCGATCCTTACGGAATCGTGCAAAAATTCTTCACGGATAAATTTTTTAGGCCAGACGAAATTAAGCTTGAACTGCCTTCGTCTAGGGCGTCAAAACAGCACAATATGGAGTATTTAGCAAAAGAACTATTTGGACCTTCGGCATATCCTAATAACAATAACGATGACCTAACTTTTAATGCACCAGACGATCTCCCTTTTTCAAAAGCAGAGCTATCATCAGCATTAATGAAGTTTGATGACAAAAAAGCTCCAGGCCCTGACAGTATAGATTTTCGCATCTTAAAGTTAACGTTCAAAATTATTCCAAATCTTTTCACAAGATGGGCAAATCTTTGTCTGTCGTACAAATATTTCCCCTTCACTCTGAGACAGGGAGAGGTAGTATATTTCCAGAAGCAAGGGAAAGATCCCTCTGAACCTAGTGCATATAGACCAATCTGCCTTCTTCCAACGTTAGGCAAACTACTAGAAAAACTACTAGTAACACGATTAGTACATTTCTTAGAATCACACAATATCTTACACCACAGGCAATATGGGTTCAGAGAGGGCAGATCTTGTGAAAAAGCTTTGTTTGACATAATGTCCTCCGTTGCCATCAGTCAAGATTCTGGACTCTACAACTCCCTAGTCTCTCTCGACATCAAAGGTGCATTCGATAACGTGGAGTGGCGGGACATTTTACTCCAGCTGATTGCAATTAACTGCCCGGGAAATATAGCTGGAACCATCGGCTCATATCTCTCTCTTAGAAGCATTTTAATTAACTAATGCACTGGCACATCAGTGCACCAACTAGAAAAAGGCTGCCCCCAAGGGTACTGCCTTGGACTAATACTTTGGTTGCTTATAGCAAATATATTTTTAATAGAACTCCATAAATTAGGCTTCTTGCTATTTGCCTTTGCCGACGATTTCAGTTTTATTTTCACGGGTCGCCGGCGCCTAGACATTGAAATTGCGGCACGTCAAGCACTCCCTGTTTTCCTTCAGCTGCTAACCGACCTTCACTTCCAGCTCTCACCAGGAAAATCTCAAGCACTGACATTCGACAAACCCATAAATCTGAAACGCAACCCCGTAATGCGAATTAATGGACGCAGCGTGAAGCACGTGAAACACATGAAATTACTAGGAATTACAATAGACAAACATCGGAGCTGGATGGAACATATTAACGCAATAAAATTACGCTTAGTAACACTTCACAATAATATCTGTAAATTAACATCGAAATCTTGGGGCATTAAGCCCAACATGCTAAAAATATGGTACCAGACAATTGTGGAACGGATTATCTTTTACGGCGTGAGCGTCTGGGGAGGAAACCTCACTAATAGAGCGAAGAACAAACTTCCCTCGTTACAAAGGATGTTCCTCCTACGTATGGCGAGGGGGTATAAAACAATCTCCACAGACGCGCTCACTGTACTTACAGGTATCCCTCCCATAAAATTGACACTTAATTATGAATATATAAAAAACAGAATCCTCCACCTCGATCACAAAGAAACACAGTACGCACACTTTCCACAAACAGATATACAAAGGAAAGTTAGCAGCTGGTTCCTGCATACTGCAAAAGAAACATCACATCTGCAAGTCAATCCCTCTAAACATACATTTGTACCCTCAAGAGTCCCATTCGTTTACACTGATGGATCCCGCACGGAATCGGGCGTAGCCTCAGCATTTTGCGTCATGCGGAATGATGAGGTGATCCATGAATGGGCTTGTAGAATTGGGGATGATAATACTGCATTCCAAGCAGAACTTTTTGCGATTCTGCGGGCTCTTGATTGGATCTCTTTCCAACCAACTTCCTTCACCAGGCTGTACAGTGATAGTCTTTCAAGCCTACAGGCAATATTCGCGCATAGAACTAAGAACCCTTTAGTTCTCGACATAAAAATTAAGTTGCTCTCTCTCGTTCGCAAAGTCGCCCTAGGCCACGTGTCGGCCCACATTGGCATTGAGGGCAATGAGCGGGCTGACAGGTTAGCGAAAGAAGCAACGGCAAAAACATCCATAGATTTTACTCTCCCTCTTCCCCCCCTCACACATTCGCAATAAGTTGGATCTAAAAATCTTACCAGAGTGGCAAAATTATTGGGATGTCTCTACCAAAGTTAGACACACTTACAATCTCATACCTGTAGTGTCTAGAGAAATGTATTTTCTCTCACCAGCCACAACAGCATTCCTCTCTGGTCATGGGCCCTTCAAAGCCTATTTGAAACGTTTCCATCGAGCTGCCAATCACTTTTGCGAGTGCGGCGAGATAGGCACCTCTGAGCATAGTTACTATCACTGCACGCTTACCCAAGCCTGGCATATTAAACGTCCCTACATCCTTCCCAAAAACTGGCTATCTAATACTTTATCTAGACCCCTTCTTATAGGCAAATTAAATAGGATTTTTATTTTCCAAATGGAACTAACGAATCTCACCTCATAGGCCTGCATGGTGCACCAACCTACTGTTCCTATGCAACTTCGGTCAATAGCATCACCTACTCTGCTGGTCCGCCCCTTGTCGCGAGGGAGCAGCCTGTGCTCCGGCGGATAAAGCTTGTTTTGTACATAAAATATTTTTTTTTCTTTTTTTATTCTTTTTCTTATTCATTTTTTTTTTACTAATTGTAAACGAATTCTCGGGTGTCGGGGAGCACTCCGGGTGGGGTTAATAGAGTCTACACCGGACCTTTGAGGTCTGGTGATTCTGCCCCACTTAGGCAATAAATAAATAAATAAATATATATATATATATATATATATTTGGGTATCGTGCAAGCATGTAAACTCTTTAGATAGACAGGTAAGTAAATAAATATTAATGGATGGACGTATAGTCTTTATATTTTGAATTTTTTTAATAGCATCACATTGTGATGCAATTATTAATGTGATGTAATTAATAATGAAATGACTTGAAGAAAAGAAATAATAAACATCGTACTATTTACGTCATTTCTATAAATATGATATATCAATTTTATACAGTAACTGTAAATATTTTTTCAGAGGATAAAAAAAAAAAATCTTTCATATGTATTATTTACAAGTCTTGTCAGAAAGCAAACAACGTCAAAATAATGTACGCATTGCTCGGAATTCATAAAAAAGAATGAAGTTTGTATATTTCTTTTTATTTTGCATGAACTAGGGCATGAAGATCAATAGCATGATCGCAATTCAGAATCTTTTAGAAAGTAGGGAATAACTTTTAATTTAATTCAAAACTTCTGCTTTTTATTTTCCAAGTAAAGATTTTATTGTAATAGAGGTATATTATTTAAAAGTAATTTAGAAGGTGAGTTTGAAATAGTTTAGAATATAGAAGTGTTTTGTATTATTATAATTACCTCAATATGGATATTTTCCTATCAAGTGAATTGTACATGAATGTTTGCTGCATTTCAGTGCATTTGAAAGCATAATTTTTAGTTTTTTTCTAAGAGAATTTTCTTCATCTAACACCGTCTTAAATTAATAATAGACGCACTTTTAATACACTATTTCTTATGATTTGTTATCAATCAACACTCAAATTACCTTCTGTAATATTATACATATATTCTTGGAATGTATCCTTATTTTCCATTTCTCCCTGGGAAGATCAAAGCTATACTTTCTATTTTATGCATGCTCTTCTAGAAAAATGTTTTATTCTTTTTTTATTTGCAAAAAAAAATATTTTAAGATATAGATTTGATTTTTTATTTTAGGTTTTTAAGTGTAAGTGTATTAATGAAAGTGAATCTAAGTCAGCAGGCGAATTGTAAGTAAGATTTTAACACCTTCAATAAAACTAACAATGTATTATTATTATTTTTCACCAATAAAAAGAAAACAAATGTATATTCTTTAAGCAAATATTCCAGAAAAAGAAGATATATTTTTTGTGCTGAGAATTTTGAAAATATGGATGCGTTCCAAACTCAAATATTTAGCGTTAGAGAGGGTAATTTTCAACCACACTGATGAGGAGCCTTAATGTAAAATATTATATTTCTAAGCAGTTGAAATATATTTTTAATGTTATAAGACATAATCTATCATTAAAGATTCAACTAAATAACCTCATATATTTATAAAAAGAGAACAAAAAGTAAAAAAAAAAGAAAAAAGGACAACAACAAAATCAAGAAAAGATGATCAGAGATAGAATAAAACAAGTTGGAAATTGCACGTGAAGCGTAGCAAATTAGATGCGTTCGTACGTTAACGAAGTTTTAAAAATATTAGTTTCATATATCAATCTCATAAAATTGTAAATAGTGAATTACAATTAAAACGCTCATCAAACAATGTTCTCCCTATACCATTATGTAATGGAATACTTTTGTGTGGCCCTGTAAATCAATAACAAATGTTCTTTGCAACACAAATTATATAAGATGTATATTATAATATGTACTTTATAGTTGCATATAAATTTTATTAAGTTCGCATGAGTGTAACACGATTAAAATGCATTTGAAATATTTTTTTCCGATTCACCGTAATGTAACGGAATACTTTTGATTGTCCCTGTAATTGATCTATGCATCCGACTTTCATAAAATTTGAAGTAACTCGACAAAATTATGTAATAATTATGTATTTTTAATTTTAAATGTAAAGAATATATTTGAAAATTTTTCCCCATTGACCATAATGTAATTGAATACTTTTGATTGCCCCTGTAATTGATCTATGCACACGATTGTCAAAAAATTTGAAATAACTCGACAGAATTATGTAATAATTGCGTATGTTAAATTTCAAACGATTAAAATGCATTTGAAACTTTTTTCCCATTGACCGCAATGTAATGGAATACTTTTGATGGCCCTGTAATTGATCTATGCATCCGAGTTTCATAAAATTTGAAATGACTCGACAAAATTATGTAATAATTACGTATTTTAAATTTCAAACGATTCGGTTGATGACAGACAGACGGACGGACAGACAGACGGACAGACGGACGGACGGACAGATGGACGGACAGACGGACGGACTGAGCGACCACTATAGGTGCTACGTATTATATAATTACGAACGCACCTAACAAGGAAAAGAATGAAAGAAAGAAAAATAAAAATTCAAAACTACGCAATAAAATCAAAACTATCACGCACATACATGAAAATAGATAAACAAATCAAAGATATCCCTTTTCTATTAAACATTAAAAATTTGATTAAAGAAAAAAAAAAGAAGAAACTTTGTGACCGTAGGAAATATCTTTAAGTCCATATACAAAGTAAACAACTTGATAAAACAAAGAACATTTATTACTCTTTATAGCTGTTTACTTAGACATCTACAACTTTATTTCTGTTGTTTTCGATCTTCTTCCAGGTGTTTCTGTAATCCCTTTCCAGTTGAAAAAATGTAAAAAACAATTTTGTTTTTAACTTACATGTTTGTTGTTGTTGTCGGTGTTTTTTACACTTTATTTAAAATAAGAAAAATGTTTATTCATTGTTTTATTTTTATATTTTTTATTATATATTAATTCGCACCTTATTGTTAAGAATTTTAGTAAAAAGATTTATTTCTCATATTTTTGGAAATCACACAAGTAACTTATTTTCTTTAACCTCCTGACTGCCGCCGCACAGTGGGGCAAAAAGCCTTCAAAACTGGCAAAAAATCGAAAAAATGAAATTTTATTTTGAACTACCGACATACGTCACTTTAATAGAGCAGATGTCAGTACACATCTGCCTAGTATTAAAATTTGCGCAAAGTTATTTTGATCGTCACTAGAGAAAGAAGTTAAACTGCATACTGTGCTTTGATAAAAAGTGAAAAAAAAATCAATAATTTTGTTTCAACATTCGTTTGTTAATTTCGCTATAATAATTAAAAAATAATTTTTTTTTGACTATGGAACCTTTAACTACAAGTATGTAACAATAATTCATTAACTTTCAATTTGTTTTAATACGATTTTTATAGATATACAGACGCTTAGAATATATAGTGGTGGAATTTATAAAAAAAATTAACACTGTCTACAAACATTGTAGGTTTTAGTTATGAGTTAAGGCGAGTTAAGAGTTAATTATAATTTTTACTTTCTTCTATCTTTACAAGAAGAAAGTATTGGATTCATGAAAATTTTCGACTTCCGGTTTTCGACGGATTTATACGTTTTAGAAGGTCCTGAACACGTTTTGACTATTTTTAGAAAATGTCTGTCTGTGAGTCTGTCCGTCTGTCTGTCTGTCTGTCTGTCTGTCTGTCTGTGTGTCTGTCTGTCTGTATGTGACAAAAAATTTGTGGGCGCTCTATCTCAAGAACTAATGCTCGAAATTTAATAAAATTTTATATTCAGTTAGACCTTGATATGAATTAGTGCCTATTGGTTTTTGGTGAAAATTGGCCTGCAGGTGGCGCTGCTATACTACGTTTTTCATGATTTTCAAGATTGCTATATCTCAAGAACTAATGTAGAGAATTTCACCAAACTTCAGATTCTGTGACCCCTTGATATACATAGATGCTGATTAAGTTTTGGTGTAAATTGGCCAGCAGGTGGCGCTGCTATACCACGTTTTTCATGATTTTCATGATAGTTATATCTCAAGAACTAATGCACAGAATTTCACCAAACTTCAGATTCGGCGATACCTTGAGATACATAGCCGGTGATAAGGTTTTGGTGTGAACTGACCTATAGGTGGCGCTGCTATGCTACATTTTTGCGATAGCTATATCTCAAGAACTAATGCTGAGAACTTCATCAAATTTTAGATTCTGTTACACTAGAATATATAACATAATTAAACGCTGATTACATTTTGGTATCAACCCTGCAACAGGTGGTGCAGCTATGCTGCATTTTGCACGATTTTTCCTATAGCTATATCTCAACAACCAACGCACAGAATTTCATCAAACTTCAGATTTTGTTACAAAATGACATATAACATAATTGCACGATGATTACGTTTTGTTATAAATCCTTCAATTGATGGCGCTGCTGTGCTATATTTTACACGGTTTTTTTTAAACTAGCTATATCTCAAGAACTAATGCACAGAATTTCATCATTCTTTTACACCATAATATAATTAGACGCTTTTTACGTTTTGTCATAAATTGGCCAAGGTATGGTTTTGCTATGCTACGTTTTGGAATTTTTTTTTGTTATAGTTATATCTCAAGAACTAATGGACGAAATTCCATCAAATTTCAGATTCTGTTAGGTCTTGACATAAATAGATGCTTATTAGGTTTTAGTATAAATTACCCAACATGAGGCACTACTAAGATCCTTTTCTCAGAATATTAATTAAATTTTGCTTTTTAGGATTTTCGGCTACCAGAATCTCATTAGGCTAGGTCAAATGTTCGAGGAAATTCGATAGTGGGTAACTTTGGGGTCACTATGTTTATATATATATATATATATATATATATATATATCAAAATGTATATGAGATAGAAGAAAGTTTTGGGATTGACACATCCAACTAGTTTCTACTAAGTATGAGTTTTAAAAGGACAAATATGCCAGAAAATCTTGCTCCTTTTTGCCACTTTTTTAATTGAATGGTCATTTTTATAGCTAATCATCTTTAAATTTTTGTTAGTGTACGGGTGTGCCAAACATGATTATAAATATTTTCTTTGTTAAATACGAATTTTAATGCATTGTTTATCACAAAACAATGTAGTTAAATGAAACTGACTATCATGGAACGTTTTAACAAAAAACTTTTGAAATGTAATGTGATTTTATGGTATAAGAGCTCCATAATCGGAGAAACTACAAACAAGTATCTTAAATGAAAAGAAGATTAAATGTTTTAAAGTTTAATATAAATTCCGATGAGCAAAAGCCTAGCGAAACAAGGGAAATGCTTTAGAATTAACAAAGAGTGGCTTGGCAAATCGCTTTCATTTCCCTGATTTGAAAAACAAACAGAAGCGTCAATGAAAAGCAAACGTGCCCATTTTCATATTCCGTCTGAATTTGTTCTGGACGATCAAAAATATCAAGAGTAAAACGGTTATACAATTCTAGTTCTACATATTCGTTAGTGTACGTGACATGTATGAGTTTAAGATCTGAAAAACAGGAAAACAAAAAGTGTGTGTTAGCACTAAAACAACAGAAACAGTTTTTCTTCTGCTGTCTTTATAGTAATACGTACATTTTGCCTGAGAAAGGTTGATCCAATCTTTCAAAACGAGTCGCTAATATTCATTATAAGGTTTGCTTTAGAATAATTAAAATTACTAATTATGTTTACATTTTTTAATGCGATATTATGGATGATTTATAAACATCTAATTAGTATAAAACTAACTTAAATTCTTGTTTTTAACTCATTTTTCTACAAAAAATATTGAAAAATGTTTGTAAATTAATTAATAAATTACTATTTAGCTTATGTAAAAGTTTAAAATTTTACTACTTTTCTTCTACAAAAGAATCCGTGATGTGCTTTTTTTGTTCAAAGTAAATTTTATTTTTTGCCAACTTTGGAGGCTTCCTGCCCCACTGTGCGCCGGCTGATTTTTTCACACACTAAGTTTCAGGTTTCACTGCAACATAAACAATATTTAAATTAGTATAATTCCACAAATAAAACCCAGTTCTGAAAAATTAAGTTAGGATTGGTGCTATCAAAGATTATACACCGATACGAATAACATCAGGTATTTGCATCAGGTTGGAAAAAACATCTTTTTTTCTATATTTTTAATAAATTACAGAGAAAACAACATTACAATATTACCCTTTGGCT